>JAUPFN010000013.1:6986086-9386086 GCA_036924255.1 Apodemia mormo | reverse complement strand
AAGTAATGATATGTTATTGTTACTCAGCATTCGTTATGTTGAATTAGATTTCATTCAAATGTTCAGCTTATTCTTGTTTCTTTTGCGTCATGGCTTAGAGGTTATTTGGCTGAGATTATTAATTCCCAAATTCGATCTCCAGCACGAACAAAAGTTATATATTATGTTATACTAGTTGTTGCTCGCAACTTCGTCCGCGCGGACTTCGTTTACTCCGCACAGCTCCTCTCCCGTAGGTGAGCATATATGTTGACCCGATTTGTTAGTAATATTCATGCAAAATTTGAAGTAAATCCATGCAGTACTTTTGAGTTTACCCCGGACATATATACAGACAAACAGACAAAAATTCTAACAACTATATTTTTGACTTCGATATCAATTGTAGACGCCCCAAGTATTCTTTTAAAAAAATATTTAATGTACAGTTTTGACTTTCCTACGATTTTATTATATGTGTATTTTTTTCATTATATCAAACATGCAGATGGTTCTCTTGATGGAAAGATAAAGCATCGCATATGAACACTAAATATGACCGCCCCGTTGGTCGAGCGGCTAGCGACCCTGACTACGCAATCAATGGGGTCCGGGTTCGATTCCCGGCAGAGACAGGTATTTGTGTGATGAGCATAGATGTTTGTTTCCTGGGTTTGGGTGTTAATAAATATATTAGAGTATTTATATATGTATTTCTATGTATTAGTATCATTGACTCATACTACAAGCATATAATTTGCTTACTTTGGAGTTAAATCAGTCAGTGTAATTCCGTGTCAGTGTAGTCAGTGTAGTCCCGTGAATGTTTATTTATTTATTTATACATTGACCGCTTAAAATCGACCAACGTGGTTAGCCAACCTAGCTAAGTAGTGCTGTAACAAAAACAATTATCCTTCTTTTCAGTGGCATCGCGGAGATTGATTGAACTGACTCCAAAGGTCAGTTCAATTCGTGTAATTTGTCCAGTGATATCTATTTAAAAAAAAAACATGGTAATTGTGCATTGCTATTCGTGTGGTGAGATAGCAAAGCTACATTCATAAGTCTACCGGCTACTTTACCCTCCAAACTAGAATACGACACTGACAAACATTGACGCTTGTTAGCAATTGCGCTTATCAACAAGACTAGCCAGCCAGGTGTGGCGCACCTGTGTGATTTGTGTACCTATTATTGTGAGATAATGACGTTATTGTTAAAAAAAATGAACAAATATATAGATAAGTATAGTATAAATAAGCTCGAATAAGATGTTTTAGATTCACTGTAATTCTATCGCTTGTTGCGGGCGTTACTCTGCCCAAAAATTTTATTATGCGTGTAAAAGTAATTCAAGTGTTTATTCGGCCAAACTGCTTCACGGTTATACGTTATTGCGGAAGAAATAGGTAAGGCGGTAGTACGAAAAACCCGGGCGAAACGTTGCCGTCTAGTAATTATGATGGTAATATACATATAAAGAAAAAAATATGGTACTTAATTTGCAAATTTCCGCGAAATGTTATATGGAACTGCCGTGATGCAACAGAAATGGAAGGTAGTGTAAGGAATAGGGCAAACTTATTCAAAGTCTGAAATTATAGAAGACCACAGTGGCACAATAATCCATCTACTTTCACGACACTTTCTTCCACATAAGAAGCAAAGGCATGGGCCACACACAAGTTATGTACTCGACGCACGTTTCACTTCGCAAACGAATCATCTTTAGGAGAGTCGAATAGCAATTCACTCTATGTTTAATTGTTCACCCTACATAGAGTTTTTTTTTTTTTATATCATAAGATAGCAAACAAGCAGATGGGTCTCCTGATGGAAAGAGTCAACCATCGCCTATAGACACCAAAGATGTTAATGGTGCGTTGCTATCTTGTGGCGAGGTCTAATGCCACATGCATAAGTTTACCGGCTATCTTACCCTCCAAGCCGGAACACGACAGCGACAAGCACTGACGCTATTGCGGCAGGAATAGGTAAGGCGGTGGTACCAGACCCGGGCGAGACAATGCAGAACTCTACCACTTAGTAGCCACGATGGTAGTGACTCGATAGCCAATCGGTCGCCTTTTACGACCTGCCTGGCAGAGCGGCAGTTGACCTATTCTTCAAAGGAGGCCGGGACCAACACGGCGAAAAGTGAGTGAAGTGCTATTTGACTCTCTTTGCTTCTGACGTGGAAGAAAGTGTCGTGGAAGTGGGTGGAATATTGTGCCACTGTGGTCTTCTATAATTTAAGACTTTGTTTAAGTTTGCCCTATTCCTTACACTACCTTTCATTTCTGTTGCATCACGGCAGTTCCATATAATATTTCGCGGAAATTTACAAATTAAGTACCATAATTTCTTCTTTAAATTATGGATTTCCGCAAAGTAACGCCTGAATCTATTAAATAATACAAGTATAGCCTATCGATCGGCTTTTACGAAGTTCAGACTGCCTAGAAGAAAATCAGACGGTCTATCCTTCAAAGCGTGCCGGGACCAAAACGGGAGTTTTTGTAAGCTGGAGTCTCAGTAGTAGCTACCCAATACCCAGATAAAAGTATATGATAAATAAAAACAGAACAAATAAATACTATTTCACAGATTTCATTTGACCGTTTATATCGTTTTGTTTTCCCCATGTTGGTCCAAACACCTTTGAAGAATAGACCAACTGGCGTTATACCAGGCAGATCGTAAAAGGCGACCGATTGGTTATATGTGTCACTATCATCATGACTACTAGGTGGTAGAGTTCCGCAACATCTCGCCCGGGTATTTAATATTTGGTACCACTGCCTTACCTATTCCTGCCACTATGGCGTCAATGCTTGTCATTGTCGTGTTCCGGTTTGGAAGGTAAGGTAGCCGGTAGATTTATGTATGTGGCATTGCCATCCCACCACACATATAGCTATGCACCATTAACATCTTTTGTGTCTATAGGCGATGGTTTCTTTTTCAATCAGGAGACCCATCTGCTTGTTTGCTACGTTATGATATAAAAAAAGATTGTTTTTTCTAATGATGCTGAAGCAAATTTCCTGAAGGTATAAGTAACTGTTTCTTATTCCAAACGTGTTTGGCAGGTAAAAGGTTAACTTCCTCTACAGTATTTGAGCCAATGCAGTAAAATCTCACAATTTATATCTTAATTTACACTACTCATTAAAAAACCTTTTTCCAATGTATAAAGTGTAAATTCGCAATAATTACTGACTTCCTATTCAAACTGTTAGTCGTCAAATCAAAAACATTAGCACGCCGTAAAATAAGTCTAAATTATACTTCGACACGAATACATTTGCATAGTGCACCCCTCGGAAGAATGTCGCATGTGGGTAGTGGACTATCGTAACGTTGTTTGCGGGGAATTTCTATGGAAAAGGGAGGTTTTATGTACAATTCACGAATAAAATAAACGACTCGATGACAAATGTGGTTATAACATTATATTTTACACGCTAGCACCCACCCGCTTCACTGTCCGTAAAATGATTGACGATAAAAATATATTTAAGCTGTTATTGAGTTACAACGGAACATATAGACAAACAGACAAAATTATATAGCCTATTATTTGTGGTATCATAATATGTTATTACTGTATAGTGTATACCAATTTTCATTAAGAGCAGTCAACATGTTCTTGAATTATAATGGGACATATAGATAGACACACATTACATATATCACATGTTCTAACTGTATGCTAATTTTCATCAAGATCGATCAAGCCAGTCTCGAGTTATAGCGGAATATACAAACATACAGACAAATATTTTTAAAATGGTAAATTTGATGTAATTGACTTATAAAACCGTAACCCTGTGTCTTTAACTAACTTCTTGCCAAATTGATCAAAATCGGTTTAGCAGTTTAGCCGTGAAGCGTAAGACAGACAGATTTTTGCATTTATAATATTAGTATAGATTTGCGATATTCCCTTACTTTTTGTTTTGTAGAACATATTTCCTATAAGGCAATAATAATAAATTATATATTTGTGTTTTTTTTTTGATATATTTTGAATAGTTGTGACCACTGGATGCGCAATGTTTTGTGGGGAGGTGAGGGCCGACGGGGACACTTGTCGAATGATACTCGTAACGAGCAGACGTGCGGCCACGACTAGACTGAAATATTATATCTTGCGTTTTATTTAATTTCTTAACACTTACATGTGGTAAATAAATGTAACACTTTCTATTTGGTGGCATATAAATTCCCTGAAGATCTGATACAAGAGATTGATAGTCAGTTGTTTCAAGTTTATTTAAATTGTACTAGTTGGCCTACGCAGATTCGCCCGCAAGCTTTTGTTTTATTTGTAAAAAAGAACGATTGAAAATTAATAAAATGTATATCGTCAAAATTGAGAAATAAAAGTTTTAATCATCAAAATAATGATAATAATTAGCGTAAAACCTTCTAAGAAACATGCTGAATATAATGATACAATTTCATGTCAAAATATTCGGCAGTTTTGCGTGATGCGCGTTAACAAAAGCTATATTTTTTTTAAATATAGATTTCCCAATTATAAGCTTTCCACCCCTTGCAATTACTATGATCAGTCAGAAGAGTAGTCACCGTTAAGTTAATTTTATTTTGATATTGTCGCGTGTTCAAATCGCGTGATTAGCTCAAGTCAAAATAGCGTGCAACGTCGTTAGAAGCCTGTACGGAAAATATCATTGATATGTAATTAATTCTCATTGATATATTACTTGCTAACTTTAGAAGCCATTTTGTAATGGAATAAAGATTTATTTACAAACTTTTCTATTGATGACATCTTGAAATTCCTTTGATCTAAGTTAAGTTTATGTTTATATTATACTAGCTGCAGCATGCAGCCTGCTGCATTATTATTTTTGCGAATCTCGCGAGATCACCTAATTTTTACTATGAAAGCCTATGTACTATCCCAGGTCATCATCTAACTGTGTCCAAATTTCATTTAAATCCGTTCAGTAGTTTTTGCATATTAGATATTAGAGAATTTTTAGCAGATAAGATTAAATGTTAATAAACAGAAATATAAGCTTGTACAATTTACCTTAATGTAAAAAAAAAATGAATGGCAAATTTTGTAAAATGGTTTTTTTTTTGTAAAGAGCATAACATGATATATTGTAAAAATTACTTTTTGATGTGAAATAATTCTAGTAAATTGTAATACATGACATTCCGCCGGATCTTCTCAGTGTGTGGCCGCGTTCCGATCCAGTAGTAATTATAAAGAAATCGACCTAAATTCAAATATTTACACGCCATGTTATGGTAGTATATGATGGTAATTTATTTTAATAACTTGTGACCCATATTCTTGCAAATAAATAGTTTTTCATTTTTTTCATGATTAACAAACATCTATCCATCAATCCATGCAAACATCCATACATCAAAACTTTCTTTAAGTAAATTATTAAAAATTTACAGGATCTTATCGCGATTAGTTGATGAATAATTTACCCGATATTTCGGCGCTGTGCGCTATTGCGAGCACATGATCACAGGGGAAATGAAGTATTGCGGGTAGTTGAACCATTATGATGAACAGACAAGACTGTCTACCATCTTCCTAATTCGTTTGCTCGTGCTACTGGAACTCGCAGGTGACTGTCGTGCGTGTGAGAGGGGAAAATTATCCATCAACTAATCTTTTTTTATATTATAAGATGGCAAACAAGCAGATGGGTCTCCTGATGGAAAGATTCAACCATCGCCTATAGACACCAAAGATGTTAACGGTACGTTGCTATCTTGTGGCGAGGTCTAATGCCACATGCATAAGTTTACCAGGTATCTTACCCTCCAAACCGGAACACGACAGTGACTAGCACTGACGCTATTGCGGCAGAAATAGGTAAAGCGGTGGTACCAGACCCGGTTGAGCCGATACAGAACTCTACCTCCTAGTAGTCACGATGGTAGTGACGCGCATAGACACTCGGTCGCCTTTTACGACCTGCCTGGCAGAACGACAGTTGGTCTATTCTTCAAAGGAGCCCGGGACCAACACGGGGGTCATCGCGATAAGATCCCGTTAATTTTCAATAATTCATCAAAACTTTCACATTTATAATATTAATTTAGATTATAGGCTAGCAAACAAGGTTATGGTTCTCTTGATGGGAACTAACATCTGTATCGCCTGCAGTCACCAAAGATCGTAACGGTGAACTGCTATCCCAGTGGCAAGATAGTAACGCAACATCCATAAGTTTACCAGATACCTTACCCTTTAAGTTACAGCACAACAGTGACAATTGACGCTATTGCAGCAAGAATGATTCCGGTGTTGCTACCCTCATGCGGACGTTGCCAATTTTTTTAAGAATATCACCTTCATTTTTGTTAATAAAACATTCCCATTTGGTTAAATCACAAGGTCTAACTATAAATTGCTATTCATAAAAAGTATGAAAGCGAAAATCTTTCTTCTCCGCCAAAAGTATGACGTTGCGAGTTCCTGACGAAGGTTGATTATCGTAAACGAGTTTCATAAAGAGAGACGTTAAGAGCGGGATATAACAATTATGGAAGAGACATAGAAATATTTTGTAACTATATTTCAATGTAATTTTTTTTATGTTTGACATTATTTTGTATGTTTGACTTCCTTATTGGTCTTCTAGTTAGTCTACACATATGATGTCATAAGGTTACAAGTTTGACACCCAGACGTATCGAGCAAAAATAATATTGTATTTTTCTGTCTTTTAATACTAGCCCAGAACCTAAAATATAAATATGGATTATTGTTTTAAATTTTACACTTGTACTGTTTCACAATTCACTAATTATATATAATATATACTTTTTTATTTAAATAGCCAACCGGTTTCGCATTTCACTGCATCATCAGGGCTAAAACTTAAATTGTCAACAAATACGTTGTGTTAGGAATTGTTAATAATAGTCGGTAGATGTGAAATATTGAGTTTGATAGAAAATATTAATGTTGCCAACCATTATTTCCAAATTACCACAGTACGAAGATACAAAATGAGGCAAACTACAAAATAAAAATTATACAAAATTACAAATGAAATTATTAATTATTAGTGAATTGTGAAACAGTACAAGTGTAAAATTTAAAACAATAATTATGACGGAGTTTCAACAAGTGCCGACGATGGAAAGTATAAATTATAAATATGGATTGTTTGACACCCCGAGAAAGGATACACCTAGTTATTACTGGTGATTATTTTAAGCTACAGCGACTTATATTAAGGCTGTAAAATACGATAATGGGGTAACTTCTACCTCTTTAAACGAAAAATTGGTATTTTTTGTAGACCAGGGTTTTTTCTTATATCATAAGATAGCACACAATCAGATGGCATTCCTGATTCAAATAAAATTATCGGCCAATTATAGACACCAAAAATGTTAATGTTGCTTTTATATCTATATGGCGGGGCTGTAAAACTACATACATAAATTTACCAGCTACTTTACTACCTAGTTTGAGTCACGATGTTATTGAAAGCCTTCTCCTTTTATGAGATATCTAGAAATAAAGCAGCTGATCTTTTCTTCAAACAGAGGCCCGAATTAGCATGAGAGATACTAATGTTAAAACTAAAAACTATGCTATCAGAGATCACGATTCGGGGCTAACCTCGGATTAAACTGAACAGGTCTTTAAAGGAAATTTTTTTTAGGTTGTCAGTATTTGTTGCTTGTATTTGTTGCAGCTTGTTTTACATCCAGAAATACAAAGTTATAGTACTTACCGATTAAATAAAATCACTCCAGAGGTATTTCTTAAGCCTTGACTTCTTACTCAGTACGATAAAACAGCACAACATGGCACATTTTTATTTTTTCACGATACATATCAACGTAAATTGCAAAAACCGTTAGTTTATAATACTCCTAGGTAGTTTATAATTTGGTTAGGTTAGGCGATTATCACACTTCATTACGCTTCATGTAGCGTGTCGACGCACCTACGCGCGTACTTGTGTGAGGGCAGATTTGCATCATCGTGCGGGTTTTTAAGCACTTACGCGCGTAGTTGCGTTTTGTGAGTTCACGGCGACTCTGTATCATTTCATTCAAAGCCGTTCTCTGTGGTGATAGTACTAAGGCGGAGCTGAGCCTCACGACAGTTTTGAAAAAAATGGTTATTAGTGTGTAACTCATTCAGGATGCTGCCTTTATACTGCGGGACTCGGTGTACCATATCTTGCGTCTCGCCCCGCACCCACGCGCGTAGGTGCATGTTCTCCGCTTGTATGCGCGTGATCTGCATGAATGCGCGTGAATGCATTTTTTGTGTGTTAGACTGTGCGTGTTTTCTATACAAACGGAGATACTTACAAGCAACGTTCGAACACGCATTCACGCGCTAGGCTGCGTGATGAGTTGCAGTGTGAGAATCGCCTTAGGTCAGCAGTTTGTTTATAATATTACTAGCAGCCTGCCCGCGGTTTCACCCTCGTAGCTTTTGTTCCCGTGGGAACATCAAAAAGGTTTATATACTAAAACCTTCCTCAAGAATCAATCAATCTATCTATTGAAAAAACCGCATCAAAATCCGTTTCGCAGTTTTAAAGATTTAAGCATACATAGGTACATAGGGACAGACAGAGAAAGCAACTTGGTTTTATACTATGTAGTGACTATGGAAATTTATAAACTTGCAGTTGTCATTATCCTCCGGTGACATATATATACAAGCGTTTGACATTTACAAGAATTATTTTGCTTATATAAGCGGCTATACGTTTTACGCCCCACGTCGTGTCTAAATATTTGTATGGTCTGTGAGGCTAACCCAAACGGCTATTTATTCTATAATAAGCCTTATCCAGTAATCTGAATCTTTGTTCGCCTCTAACAGGCATCCACAGAAGCAAAAGCAAAAAAGGAATGAATATTACAAATGATTCAATTTGAAACGACATTATTTTTTGTTACTTTCTCTACAAGGCCCCAGATTTATTCCTAAGAAATCACTTATTCGTCCTTTGTAATGAAAGTGAAACAGTTTATATTATAAAAATGCTTGTAACGTTGTACAGAATTCTTGATCTGATTTAAGCTTCTTTTGTTAATTATTTCTTTGTGCAACATTATTTAAAAATATTTTTTAAACTACGAAGCTAACGATGCTGTAATAGAAATTTATGTATATGTGATAAAAATCTATAATTGGCCATAGGTTTAGCAGTATTTTTTAACTGTATTTATTCTCCTGATGGAAGGAGTCAACCATCGCCTACAGACACCAAAGATGTTAGTGGTGCGTTGCTATCTTGTGGCGAGGTCTATTGCCACATACATTATTATACAAATTATATTAAGATTCTTATAATAAAGATATAATAAGAAGTCTTTTACTATTAAAAGTGATCTCGGTAAGTATCATCTTCGTGATCATCCGTTTTCACATGAAAGTGAGCGAAGCTCGGTAGCCCAGATAGTTTATTATTAAGCACTCTGGATTTTGTGTCATAAATGAATATCCATAATATAATATAATAATATCAATAATATATAATATACTATTATCAATAATCTTTATATTAAAACAAATAAACTAAAATATATGTAATACTGGCTGCACTGTGCAGCAGCTGCATTACAAAAATTTTTGGTATATCCTACAGAAATAACTCATTTCTTCGGGATAAAATCTATTCTATATGCTACTCCAGGTTATCGTCTATGTGTATGCCAAATTTCATCTAAATCGATGTAGACGTTTTTGCGTGAATGAGTAACAAACATCCATCCATCCAAACATCCAAACATCCCAACATCTAAAAATCCAAACATTCAAACATCCAAACATCCCAACTTTTTATAATACTACCTGCACAGATGCAAACTGCAAGGTCTGCATTATAACAGATTTTGCAAATCTCACGGGAACAACTGACTTTTTCTGCAT
Organism: Apodemia mormo; assembly: GCA_036924255.1. Taxonomy (NCBI): domain Eukaryota; kingdom Metazoa; phylum Arthropoda; class Insecta; order Lepidoptera; family Riodinidae; genus Apodemia; species Apodemia mormo. The sequence continues at coordinate 9,376,185 of JAUPFN010000013.1, read as the reverse complement.
TTATGGTACGGTGCTATTCCTGTCATAATCGTTTTTGCGTGAAAGAGTAAAGAAACATCCATCCATCCATCCATCCATCCATCCAAACATACTTTTGCATTTATATGATTATTTATTAGGATTAATATGACTTTACATTATTAACATAAACAATATAAATATGTATGTATGTACATGTGTATTTATATACGTATGTGTGTTTATGTATATATTGCGTTGATTTTATGTGTATTATTTGTCATGTAATTTTCAGTAGTAGTTTTTAATTTTACTATTTACAAAATTAACCAATTCATTGTACACCTAGTCAATAAATATATTTGCTTATAATATTTTCTTGTAACGGGTTGGCTGGATGAAATCTCTGCTACTAGAGATAACCTCGCCCATTGTAACTTTTTTCATTTAATTTTTTGTTTAAGTGGTTACTGTGTACGATAAAGAATTAAATAAATAAATAAACTTTCATATTTATTTTGCAATTTTTGAATTATCTGCAATTTCAAATTACGGTTTAGTTCTGTATCATTTAATGAAACTTAAACTCAAAGAATGCTTTGTTCAAATAAACCTTACAGGCACTTTTCACGAGTTGACATTTTTAGATTTACTACTGGCATCTTCATGGCTAGTACTGCTAGAATTCTACAACGACCAATGTGGCGTAATTTAAGAAATATAAGCTGACTATGATATAAGCAGCGAACTAATGCGTTGAGTTCGCTGGATACAAAAATATTTAAAAATCATGTTAAATAGTTATTGTATTCCTTATGTGATCCACATAAAATATCACTTCTGCATTTTTTATGAATAACATAATTTTAAAGGAACATTGATGTAGATAAATTGGAAAATACGGATGTATCTTTACCAAATATACAAAAAAACATATTTTTAAAATTCAGACCATTACTGTCAAGGTATTCTGTATATGAATATGTTATTTATTTTCTCAATATATTATTCTCACGTAGGCTCACGGCACTTCACTCTCGGTATTCAAAATACTTACATTTGAATGTTTGGAGGTTGAATCTACGTCTTAAATATACAATATGCCCATAAAGATTTTATTTTCGCCTCTTTAATATGATATTTTGAAGCAGTTGCTAATTAAAAATGAATACAGAAATTACTATTATTAAAAACACACACACACACGTTTTTGAATCCAAAATTAGCAAACAAGCACATAGATAGAAGCAAATCGTTTTCTATCGAGGAGCTCCCTTAATGGAAACCTGGGGAGACGGTACAGAATCTAGTCACAATGCTACTGAGCTATACAAAAGCATTTCAAAGGAGATGGATGAAGGTCCATACAAAGTTGGCCTCAAAAGCAACACATGTTGATTGATGCTTACCATATTGTAATATATTATTAATTTCTTCTGAGATATAAATTATATCACGGACACTTTTTATAATGTTAAAATTCACGATAAACCTTCAAAGATTAATATTACTTTAATTCATAATTATTACATACTATTAAGTCATGCACGTCACAATTATATCAACATAGATATAATACGGTTTTTTATCTCTCATAATATAAAGATAATTGGATTTTAACCACCTAAAAGCTAAGATTTAACAACGTTTGTTTACAGAAAAATATTTGTTACTTGTTCACAGATTAAAGAGATGGCACTTGCTGTTTGTTTCTTTAGGATAATACTAAGAAACCCAAAAAAGATTCCGATAAATTGAGAATCTTTTTCCGTTTAGAAGTTTATTGTAATTGAAAATTGTAATTAATTTAAGAAAAGTCACGAATAAAATTGATTTGATAAGAAATTCACTAAACAAGCGATCGCCTGTTACCGAAACTCGGCCATAGACTAAACAATTAAATCTCTTTTAAGTTTGACAAATGACTTTAGCCGTAAAGACTAACACATATCGGTCACATGAATGTAGTGTATGTTATCTTTCTTTTTATTGATTTAATGTATTTCTAATATATATTGTTTAAAAATATTAGGTTTCTGCAACCCTTCGCAATATCTACCTCGACATGGGGTTTAACGTTTAACACTTTAAAGATAATTTATAACGCAAGGTATTTAGCACTAAACAGCACTTTATATTGCAGCTTTGGGAGTGTAATCTTTGGCAAAACGAACGTCGCAAAATGCTTGATACTATCCAATGTATATCCGGTGTAATTTATTATTCCGACCTTGTGGGTACACATGGGAACTTCCGTGCCTTTAAACGATTTTGTCATACTTACTACTGGAAGCAAAATTAAGTAAGCCATTCTAGTAGGTCCCTAATTTCCAAACTTCCGTGGTGCAATAGCAACCAGGCTTAACCTGATTGTTAAAGTCTCATTTCGTAGCATTTTTATGCTTTTAACATTTTGCTGTCTCCTGCTAAAAAGCAAGGGAAACAGGATGTATTTTCCTGCTCCTCCTATATACTTCTGATTAATTTCGTTGCGGGATCCAAGACAGCTTAGTTTTTCCCCAGAGCACCCTGAGCTCGCAACTCAGAGGTTATCAGGACGGTTGCCGCTGTTGATTCTGGTTTACAGAAGTTACAGTGGTGGGAACGAGAGAAGGGCCCATTGCCCTTTAAAAAAACCCTTTGCAATGTAAACTTTACCTGTACCCATATTCTACTATTAGCGCTATAGTCTTATATAGTAAGTCAGACAAAAATCTGGACGGACAAAAACGCCCGTTTATCATTTCTAATATTTCGTTATTTAAATAAAAGGTTTTGAATACTTTTTATAACAACTTAACCTTCATTTTTTAAATATCGCCTATTTAATGGTTTTAACAAGTTACAATAAACAGTACGAACCAAATAGATTTAATTCCAAACTTTACTTATGAAATACGAAAAAGCTTTTCCTTGGTCTATTAATTGTATTCACTACCGACTTATATACATAATATGTCAAATACAAAATAAATAAAATATAAACAAATACAATCGATAAAATAATGAGTGAAAATATTTTAAAAATGAGAGTAACAATAACGCACTTTATTTATAACAAAAATTTTTACTTCAATCGCGTATAAAAACTACACGCACACACTTTTTCCCTTAATTATTCCTAAATGTTTTAATTGTGATAACGCTATTAAAGGTGGAGATAAAACTAACAAATCTAAAGTCATAAAATCGATCCAGCTATCGTTGAGTTTATAAACGGTGTAACTAACAAGATTTTACTTTATATATTAAGATACAATCTCTCTCAAAAATATGAATTTTCGTATAAAGCTTAAGGCAGTTCTATAGTAAAGAAAGTTCTCGCAACAGCAATTAGAAGCTTATCTGAGACAAGAGATCCTCACAAAGTGAAGGACTTAAGAATATTATTCAAGTTTCGAGAATCAAAGATAATTATGAAACAATCACGATATTGATCAACCTATAATAATTTAATATTGCTGAGAGGTACTCGAAACTTAGGTCTGTTTGTTGAATGTTACTTAATTAAGAGGATAATATTTTAGTTTTCAAGACCTATTAGTACTTCTAAGTCTACTTCTAAGAGAATCAAAGATAATTATGAAACAATCACGATATTGATCAACCTATAATAATTTAATATTGCTAAGAGTTTCTCGAAACTTAGGTCTGTTTGTTGAATGTTACTTAATTAAGAGGATAATATTTTAGTTTTCAAGACCTATTAGAAGTACTGACCTTGACAGATCCTTTATAGTGAAAGGTTAAATGATAACTTCCAAAAATATTGATGGTCTCAAGTCCGGGTTTCTCATTATTTCTAGAATTTCATACTCTTATTGGTTTCGTAGTTTATGTTAATTCAATAGCGTGTTTATGTAATAATATATATTATCAAAAAAAATCTTTAATTCTTATTCGTAAGATAGCAACAACCTGATGGCTCTCTGATGGAAATAAAAACCATCATCTATAGATACCAAAGATGTTAATGATGCTATCAGTGTGGCGGGATGACAATATTAGGATGTAATTAAGAAAAAAATCGGCTATTGCTATACCACTAGGCAGGCTTAGAAGTTAATATGTATATCTCAAAAAAAAGTTATCATGATATGAGTTTAATATTCAATTTAAGCCAAAAAGGATACTTCAAAATTTTCTCTGTTTTGATTGGAGTTTAAAAAATGTTGGTAGGCACTTAAATGTTTAAAACTCAAATGTCTTTTTAGATAAATAAATATATAATAAATAAATAAATATTCACGGGACAAATTACTTATTGATCTAACCCCAAAGTAAGCAAATTAGTTGCTTGTGTTATGGGTGTTAGTCAACGATACTAATACATATAAATACATATATAAATACAAGAATATATTTAATAAACACCCAAACCCGGAAATACAAACAAATTTTGCTCATCACACAAATGCTTGTCCTCGTCGGGGATCGAACCCGAGCGCCGTCGATTGCGTAGTCAAGGTCACTAACCACTCGACCAATGGGGCGGGGTGTGTACTGGAAGTTTTGAATGAATACTCTTTTACATAATATACATTTAGCCATAATTTTTCCTGGGATTTTTCCATAATGATCCATATAAGTCCACTATATATACGTATTTATTTTGGTCTTATTTATACTAACGCTATACACGTACCTACTCACTAAAGAACAATCTAAACACCAAAAATATTAGATAAATAATTACTTTCTATATAAATCGCAACAAATTGCAAAGTACACAAATCACAATACGTCGCAGTTCGAACGCCATGCTCGATTCACTGACCTGTGAATTATTGTCAAAAATCATTATTATGAAATAATGAAATATTTTGACTCAACTCATGTACGTAAACAAACAAGTGATTTTTAAATCTGCGACAAATCATTCCAAGGAAATTAATACTTTACATAAATGCTTAAATCATTTTAAATCACTAAGTATGTTTAAAGTGACAGCTTTTAAAGCGTTTTGACATTTGCTAAACATGTTTAAAATCATTATTATGAAATAATGAAATAATGAAATATTTTGACTCAATTCATGTACGTAAACAAACAAGTTATTTTTAAATCTGCGACAAATCATTCCAAGGAAATTAATACTTTAAGGGCGGCTTGCACTAAAATGCTTAAATCATTTTAAGTCACTAAGTACGTTTAAAGTGACAGCTTTTAAAGCGTTTTGACATTTGCTAAACTAGGGCGGCTTGCACCAAAATGCTTAAATGCATTCCCTGATTCACTTACTTTAAAGTCTATTTTTAAAATACTTCCTATCGAGAGAGTCGAGCGCTTCGCTCTTCGTAATCACAACAAGGCATACTATACACAACACGCACGATTCGTCACTACTCGCTCGCTCTCTACGTCGATGTCAATTCGATGATACTCCGAATATTTACAAACGATGCGATTTCATCGATTACGACATATCATAAACCAAATGAAGCGACGTAGCAAATGCTATTTATAACAAATCATATCATATGATATGTCGCAAGTTATTTATGAAATGTTCCATGCCTAGACAATACCACACGCATAAGTCTACCGACTACATGGAGAAACACAAAATACACAAAGTTACGTATGGATAATGTGAAAAAACTCAGCGAACAGATATGTAGTGACTAGTATTGTTGCGAGTGACAGATTAAAACAAACACAAAATGGAGCTGGGCCATTGAGTGTTCCCACCTCGAAAAATATATATTTGAATGTTTTTGTTACATTTATCTTTTTTTTTCAAAATATACAAAATATATGCGATCAATATCATTACTTATTTGGTTACAACACTACAACTATCAAATTAGAACTGTCATCGAGAAAATAAGTAAAAGGAAATAGTATAAAAAGGAGTACAAAGATTTCTTTCAACGTATTAATATATACTAGCAATACCCATGCGAATATTTCGCACTAAGTAATTTTGTTAAATACTTCTTAAGCTGATTTGAAATTGAACAAAAAAATTACCGACCGTCAATCATATTGACGTTGTTTCAAAATTAAAACTGCCAGATGGCAGCATTGCTGTATTGTCTGTATATAATTTATCCTATCTTTTAAGTTCGACCAAACATAGATATCTACAAAATTTCATTGAAATCGGTTCAATTGTTTAGGCATCCATAGCGGACAAGTAACGTGACACGTAGTTTTGTTAAGACTAGATGAAAACCCGGCTTCGCTCGGAAGTCTCATAATACGCAATCTTATACTTACTCTATCTTATACTTAATCTTATACTAACTCAAATAGTAGACATTAAAAAGTAGCAACACTATAGTGACGTCTTCTTTCAACTACTTATTACATTGGTTTAATAAACACAACACTATAGTGTTGCTATTTTTTAATTTCTGCTCTTTTAAGAACTAAGAAAAATAAGTTTCACGATAATCTGCGCTCCGTTCTAGGATACTTTAATAAATGCTCACGCCATCTACACAACATATTTATAACTTTTAAAGAAATATGGCCGATTTGTCTGTCAGCACGGTTAGAATTTTTAATCACTATTTCAACAAAATACTCGACAATCCGAATTTTGCGGATATATTATGTTGTCGACTCAGTTTTTTTTTACGCTTTAAAATTTAGGTATAGTTTCGACTGAGTCTACCGTAATCCTTGACGAAATTATTAATATAGATTATGTAAGTAGGTATAATTGAAATGCAGCAAAATTGCAAAAAATCTATTTCCCGTTTTCTGTATCTCCGAAATCCTCCATCAGATCTTTAGTAAAATAAAATGAAACCACCTGGGAAGTAAGCCCTTTGAAACAAAAAAAAATGTGTAAGCGGTTGACCCTACAGACCATCCCTGAAACTTCCCGCTAAATTAAGGTATTTTAAGCTAAAAAGTATTTTTTCAAATATTTAATTTAATCGGTAATCGGTCAATTTGTTTAGAATTTATTAATGACGAATTAATAAATTCTATTTTATTTTATTTTTGTTTTTATTTTACTTCTTATTCTAAACAAATTGACCAATTTTTATGCAATTAACGGTATTTGACGCAGTTTTTAAAGAAGAAAAGCTGATAAGATTTTTAAGTCCATCGATGTATTAGCCTGAAAATTATTTTTAAAATATAAAGTAAATATTTTTGTGTTAAAGCACTCACCCCGTGCTTGGGAAAACTGGAAAAACTTTAAAAACAACAAAGAAAAATCGATCATAACCAAAGAAGAATTTCGCCACGTCAAACCTGTCGACACTAGCTCAGTGGAAGAGCGTCCCGGCTTTAGGGAGACAGTCGCAGGTTCAATCCCTGCGTGTCGATATTTTTCTTTGTTGTTTTTAAAGTTTATAAAGTAAATATTCTAAAATGACGTAATTTTAATATTTGAAGAGCTGTAACTTTTTGAAAATTACGTACGTAATTTTTATAGTACTAAAATATTGTAGAATACCAAAAAATAATTGGTTAAAATTTTTTGAAATTATGTCGAAAAAACAGTTTTTTTTTAAATTTTTCGTCAACGATTTCTCCCAAACGGATAAACCGATTTTGATGCAATTTACGCAATAGATGTAATTTTTTGAGGAATAGAGCTGATTAATTTTTGTACTCAATCGGTATAATAATCTGGAAGTTATGTTAAAAAAATACTGTTTCGCCAAAATTTTTTATGGGGTTTCTTCAAAATTTCTCAAAATCTCTTAGGCCGACTTGGTTCAAATTTTCAGGAAATCTATGTTGAGCAGAATCCAATCGAATGCAATCAACCGCGTTTCGTTCGGTCCAGCCGTTCAGCTCTTTGTAAGTTGGTTAAAAATTGAAATTATTATAAGACTAGCTGTTGCCCACGACTTCATCCGCGCGGACTTCGTTTACTCCGCACAGCTCCTCCCCCGTAGGAGATAGCGTGATAATGTGTAGCCTATATGTTGACCCGACCTATAAGTAATATTCATGCAAAATTTGAAGTAAATCCGTGCAGTACTTTTCGAGTTTACAGATAAACAAACAAACAGACAAAAATTCTAAAAACTATATTTTTGGCTTCGATATCGATTAAAGATCACGCCCCAAATATTCTTTTAAAAAAATATTCAATGTACAGTTTTGACTATCCTACGATTTTATTATATGTATAGATGACTCTTATAATATTTACTTGATAAGAAATTCATTAAATTCTCTAAATACTATATTTTCTAAAATATTTCTTCTGAACTTATTTCACTTATAATTTTAGCACATTACAGCTTAATTGGCTCATGTAATATGTGACCCAACATATCTCGGAAGAGCTTGATTTGCTGGCAAGCTACCAAGTTCTTTTCATACGTTTTTTTACGTAATGCTCTTAGCTTGATGCAGAAAACTTTAACTTGTAACGTCCAGATTATTACCATTTATTTCGCTAAGAGGTTTAGTTGGAATAGCTTGTGAAAATGTTCTACATTTTCTTTATGTAATACAAGCATCGATTTTTCTATTAATTTCAAGAGATTTTTGTCTAATTAAAGTTACTAGTGATCGCACGCATGTCGAAATCGTAAGTTAAATCATAGACTATATTTAAATCTCTTACCAACACGATAATGATATAAAATTAAATTTTTTTTTGAGTTTAACTAAAATACTAATTTAAATAGTAGCTTATATATTATGTTAATATATATATTACATTTTAATAATTAATTTTTCAATATATATATTACATTTTTTATCGAGTTTGCAGGTATACGAATAAGTGGGTTACCTAGTGAAAAGCAGTCACCACTACCCATGGATATTTATAATATGAGTCAAATGAGTGATAGTTTAATGTGTTTTCAATGCCTAATATACAAAAATATTAGCTTTCTGCTTACCTTTTCCATATAAACTTTAACTGTGCTTTTCATACTTTCCAGTTGCCTTAATTTTCTAAATAAGGAGTTCAAAGTTTTCGCTTCATGTTTTAATATATAAATAAGCCTCAAGTAAGTTACTTTTACAAATAATGATTATACAACACCTGTACCAATCTCACTGTAATTTTAATTGTAAAGCCAAAGTTTTGTAATAATTATATAAAATAGCTATAAAACTTAGGCTTTTTAAAAAAATTATTTAAAAATAGAACTACTCTTAAAAATCTTACTTTTTATCGACTTCAACCACGGTTAACTTGAATTTATTCTAAAATTATTAACTGTACACATTGTATTAACAGAACAGGCAGTAGCGGGCCGGAGCGGATCATATTGCAATAGATAGCGCATTTTGATATATCTTTCTTAATGTTATCTCTCCTTCGTTGATCATTACGTGGATTTTACAAATCATGTAGCTATTTGTAGGTTTGAAACAAAATTCTTTATGTTTCATCATCCATAATTACGTGATAAAATTCTTAATAATAAAATAAATTAATACTCAACAAACGGAGGCATTCGTGCGCGCAAATATGCTCGCCATAGCAAACTGTCGACGGGACGAAGCAAGCCAGACTAAAGTGTGAAATATACCATATAAAACCAGACTATAGTGTGAAATAGACTATAGTATGAAAGCGTTCCAGGCCGCCTTTTGCGATTCGATCCTTAAACAAATTTGATCGTGAGCGTGAGTCAGCTCTCGTTTAGTTTTGTTTATTATCAAGTATTGCTACGTCATAGTAAATGCGATAGAATAAACGCTAAATGACAAGCACACTTAAATAAAAACACCATCACGCTGATACTTGCTGGATAGGCAGAGTAACCAAAACTGAACCTTTTCGGTTCACCACGATTCACTGGTTTGTTATTTGACGAAATGAGCGGTGAACTCCATCGCCTCTTAAGCACCGACGTGATAGAGTTAATTATAATTGAAACCAACAGCTTTATGTAGTTATCCAAATCATTGGCTTAATAAGAAACAACATCACAGACTGTAATGTCCTACTGAGATTTCATATTTTTGAGAAAATCCTCAAGAATAACTCAATAGCGTCTTATATCTCGGGATCAAACCCAAGGCCTCATAATCTGAGTCAAATAGGCTAACCCCTAGACCACGAAGCAGTCAGTCATGCTCAAATAAGCTTATTAACATCACCACAAAATTAATATGATTGATCTCAATCCCTCAATGCAACTCATAACTGTATAGCAATGTCGTAGAAATAACATCTTCGTCAAGCTCTGCGCAAAAAGGTTTTATTATCTCCGCATCGTTTGTCAAGGAGACAGGGATGCGTTAATTTGACAAGGGATCTCCTGGCATAGTGACCTACTTGCCCAAACGTAGATTACGTTTTATTACGTGTTACATCTCTGATTTACGACCCGAAAAGTTTGCTTCTAAAATATATCTTTGTAATTGGAAAAATTAACTGTCTTGTTGATGTAATGGTTACCGTCTTGTTGATGTAATAGTTAAATTCTATATTATAATCGTCGGCACTTGGAAACTGGATTTTAGTATTATTATTTTATACTTGTTTTTTAAAGCCTAAAAAGTGTTTTTAAATTAAAAATACACTTTTACGAGTTTTACTACTATAATTGGTTAAAATCGCAGTTGCACTATTTAGTTGTTTAAAGTCTTAGGACCATTTGCACCTAACTATTTAAATTAAATTACATTTTTAAAGTATTTAAATAGTTTGGAATAAGCGGATCTTAATAAAAAATACACTTGTACTGTGAATCCAGTATAAGTGTATTTTAAAAGGTTTTTAAATTAAAAATATGCTCCTACTCTTTTGGTTCAAATCATAGGTACGATTGCACAAAACTACGAGTATTTAAATATTTTTATATAATTTTTAGTATATTTAAATTTGTTTAAATATATTATATATTTTTAGCAAGGGAACCTCAACTTTAAAGATAAATTTTAACCGGTTTCACTGTTTTCATTGATTAAAGCCTAAATATTAAAAACACACATGTACTGGTTGCATTGTTTTAATAGATTGAAGTTTTAATATTAAAAAAACACTTGTACTAGCTTTATTCTTTGATAAGTTAAAGCACTAGTACAATAATAATATATTAATACTGTTTTTACTATTTTAATTAGTTAAAGCCTTAATATTACAAATACACTTACTATAAAAGTTGCACTATTTTAATTGCTTAAAGCCTTAATTTTAAAAGCATACTTATACTGTTTTTAATATTATTATCAAATCTCTAATATTAAAATATACTGTTACTAGTTTCAGTATTTTAATTAACCAAATTCTCAATATTATACCTATTATAATTGTATTTTTAACAATAATTAGTTAGCAATTTGCTGTGTCTGTTAACACTTCCTAACTAAGAGACGATATTTTGCATAAATTCATATTGCCTTGTAGTCACGATAGTAGACAAACGTTTAGCAAATCGTCCACCTGCCAGTTAAACTGTGGTTGAAAAGATGTTTTTTCAAAAGGGCCTCAGATAAACACCAGGAACGTAATAGGGAAAAGCTGCTTATTTTGGTGTGACGGCAATACCAGCTTCCCGGACGAGCCTAAAAAGTATGTACGCTATTACTATAAGAATGCTTAAAGGCATACAATTGACGGTATAACTAAAACAGACTTACGAATTATATTTTAATTTTAGGAATACCGAGCCTCTGAATGATAAAACATCTGCCGTTTTACCAGATAGTTTATCAAATACAAACAGTTGACTGTATGTCACAATATTTTAAGTTACGATCCAGGATCTCATGAAGACATTATTAACTTTTTTAACACCACTCGAAAAAAGATTGAGGTTTGTTTAAATTCGCTACTGTCTGTGTTATGGGTAATGCCTCAAGCATAAGTTTTCCAGCTACCTTACCGTTTCAACCGGGACACGACAGTGACAAGTATACACGCTATTGTGACAGGAATTAAATAGTCAAGGCGAGGGTACCAAAACCCATTCTAGATTGAAGAACTCTATCAGCTGGTTACTAGTCACGACATTGGTGACACTTATTATTAGTCTTTTCTTACTTTTTATGATGATTTTTTTATATCATAAGATAGCTCTCCTGATGGAAAGAAAAAACCGTCGCCTATAGACATCAAAGTCTATAATTATAATGGTGCATTAATAACTTTGTGACGAAGTCTTAATGCCAGATGTATAAAATTATTGGCTACGTTACCCTCCGAACTGGAGCACAACAGTAACAAGCATTGATGCTATTGCAGCAGGAATAGATAAGGCAGTGGGTGGACGGTGGTACAAGACCCGGGCGAGGCAATGCAGAACTCTACCACCTAGTAGCCACGATTATTCTCTATATCATTTTAATTAAATTTTAAAACCAGCGGTCTTCTGGTCGACTAGCCACAGATGTAGTTATTTTTGAATAGGTGTTCTGAAATGTTTTTGAATAATTCCGTTTTGGCCCTATGGATATTTTGGGGGGAGGGCTCAGGCGCCTCGTAGTTTCCAGACTAGCCCCCAACAATATAATTTCCAAGTTTGTGTCTCAGCCATCTTCATTCACTTCCGTCTTCATGCCTAACTTCACTCACTCTCAGCGATTGGATGTTCCACATAACCAGACAAAAAGTTTCGACTCGACATATTTCATTCGAACGGCAAGGGACTGGAACATGTTCCTCGACGAGTAAAGTCTAGGGACCTTCAAGAAAAGAGCGAACAGGTATCTTATAGGGAAACGCGTTCCATCTTAAGCTACATCTTAGCTTACCATCATGCGAGATCGTGGTCAAGCGCTTTCCTATCGATACTGCAAAAATATAAAACTCAACAATATCGGTCTAGTCGTTTTTGAGCAGTAAACTCATCTTACATATTGGGCATTAGCTGACCCTGCAATCCGTTGTATGATAAGTTTTTGGTGAATCCCATGGGAATATCTTAGTTTTCCGAGATATCCTATGTAATATTTTAGGTCACATATGTGCCAAATTTCATCAAATCGGTTCAACAGTTTTTGTCTGATTGAATAACAAAAAGCCATACGTCCAAACTAATAGACTATATACTTTCATCCAAACTTGCACATTCATAATATTAATATAGTTTTAAGTAAATAAGTTTTTACAATTTCCATGAAGAACCAATCGCTGGATTTGTGATAAAATTAATATGTGCAAATTTAGCACAACATAAAATCAAGGCTTAAAAGTTTTTATACCTTAGATACTTCTTTAATTAAGTTGTAGTAAAAAGTAAAAAATTTCATTAACAATAATTTATAACAATACATTAAAACAAAAATAATGTTAATATTACGAAACTCCACATAAAACTTTATTGAAAACTCACGCCATAAAATTTTTCACGAGGCAGTAAAATCTAATCGTCTGTGCAAATCATAATTCAATTTCCTCAAACTTTAAAAGTCATTTTCACAAAAGATCGAGGGACTAAATATTCAGAAGCCAGATGCAACGAGCCGAGGCATCTTACAAATAAGGGGGAATTTCTATTTTGTGCATAACCTTCAAAACCAGACGTCCAAATCGGCCCTTTTCAAATCCCAACTAACAGGAAACTCGCATTTACATAACAATAAAAACTCGAACCGAATATCTAGAAATGCCTGCGCGATATTCACGGATCATAAAATCCCATTCGCCTTCTGAACACTCGGACTAATTTAATTTGACCTCTGTACAGTTTCAGCGTTTGCTTCGAGTTTCGTGCAAACCCCTGTGATTAGCGAAGTGTCTCACTATTTTGGTCATTATAGTTGAAAGCTCTCCATGCTATGCGTTGCCCGTTTTTGGCTCTCACTCTACACCATTTTTATTTACTTCACGTTTAGTATCTATCACTTGAATTTGTTTGATTTGAATGAAATCGATAAAAGTTAAAAAATAAAAAAGTAAATTATATTGTTACATATAATTTATTTCTTTTATTTTACAGTAGTTTGGTAAAACTAATATTATTTTGGTTTCAATGTTTCAGTTTAAGTATTTGCCTTTTCCGGGTTGGCTTTAAGAAATCGCATTTTTTGAAAATGAGTTCGTCTTACCGTTCTTTTTAAATTTATATTACTGTATTGTTTTATGTTTCTCTAGCAATAAAGAATTAAAACATTAATTACCAATTCAATCCTGTTGATCTCACATAATTGATATTGTGGTAAAAAGATTCATTTTTAAAAGTTCGGCAACGCAACTGCAAGACCCCTAGTAGTTAAATAGTTGTCCATGGGCGGTGGTGATCACTTACCTTTAGATCAACCTCCTGTTCGCTTGCCACAACTTCCATAAAAAATGTGTGTATGTGTGTGAGTTTACTTGTGTACGCACATAAGAAGTTATACGTCAATGACGGAACAAGATAAAAATCTTTCTAAAAACTATATTCTTCGCGTTATACTATGTTTGTAGAGAAAACGACACTAATAATAGAAAAAAAGGTTATTTAATACATTAAAAGAAAGTTTTATTATAACGCATTATCTAGTTAAATAAAATTTATTTAAATACCATACAAGAATTATTTTTCGTAATTAAATAATACTAAAATGTTGACTAGCTAATTTCATAAAGTTGGTTTTTCGCGACGGCAGTTTTCTCGTTATTTTTTCCTAACACACCAAAAGTATAACTTCAATAAACTGTAATAAAATCGTTTTAGTGTGGAAGTTTCATATTAGTGTATTGACATCTTCCAAACACATACAGGCTGACTGGTAAGTTACCTTCAAAATTTAAGGACGTGATAGTTGGCGATCATATGTGACGAGAAAAAGTAACATTAAAAATATAAAATAAAATAAAATAAAATAAAATAAAATACTTCTTATTAAACTTAATCGAATCCTATATTTACCTGCGCCGTACTTGGATACCGCGCAGATGCACGTGTCGCGTAGCGTGCTATCAACACAGAATAGCGGGGGGTGGCGGCGGCGTGTCCTTGATGTCGACTAGCGCGTACTAGAGAGTCTAATATCCACATATCACTTATTTTAAAAAAATATTGATTAAAAATTAAGCCTCTAATTTTATTATTTCATTTTAACGAGAATCGAGTATCGAGTACTCTCCAGAATTATCGAAGATAACTCACCAGTCAGTCTGTAATATACTAGAGTGCTAAACTGTTTGGAGCTTGGGAAATCATGTTTTGATGCTGATCATTCGATCACTCATTGTTGAGGAACTCTTCCAAAAATAGTCACGATGGACAAGTAATACGTATAACTAATCGCTCGCCCTATTTGAACTGCCTGCAAAATGACAAATATTCGACAAAGGGGGCCAAACCAAAATGGTCTTACTTTTCTTGTCTTTAGAACAATATAATTGCTTATAGAGTTCATAAAATTCTAAAGTGTTTTGTAACACGTTTATATTGACTCAAATCGTATCTACGAGCTATTCGACTGAAAAACAGATATTTCTTTTCGCAAAAGAAGCTTTATCATTCTTGGAATGTATAGTGCTGGAACACATCTTAAAAAAGTAAAATACTTTTATATACAAAATATTTTCTTATGCTCATTTTTTGTCTTTTATTTTGAACATAAATCTCTTACAGGCTCTTTGTTTTGTTTAAAGCAAATTTTTATTTAATAATTTTTAAACTAAGCGGCTTCATATGATGGCCTTATAAAATAGGCTGAACAGGCTTATCTCTTTGCCAGGTACAAAATGGTAGCACAAAACAAATAGCTACAGAAGTCAATCAACATACAAAGTGCGCTCGAGTAACATTTCATTTCATTTCACAAAACCTTTCATGGACGCGATATCTCGGAATGGTTTGGAATAGTGCAAGCGTGAAAAACACGTGCTCGGACACGTTTCAGTAGACTTTTATGTGCAAGAAATTTGTAATAGATATAACAATTATGAACTTTTAAACTAACGCGTTCTACTATCATTTTTAAAAATATATAAACGGGTCAAAAACGCGTACATATATAGAACTTCTTGTAAAGCTCGACGTTTCGGCCAAGTTACATTGATCGTGGTCACAAGCGGACTGACTGGATCGATTTTCATCAACCTCCTTCTGGTCTTGTTTTTTCAAATTTAGCCTACACACAACACTAACCGTATCTTGAACTTTATTTGTTTGCAGGTGCAAAGACCGTATTTTGCTAATCACTGGATTCCAAGCAGGAGACAACTTAAATCCGTCTTCCCTATTGAAATTTTTATATTATCTAATTTTAATAGCTTTATGTTAAAATACTTCAGTTATTTTTAGGTTTACATTTCCGTTTAATTCTCAATAATAAATAAAACAGCTAGATACTAGCGCCACTACTAGTTTTTGTGGATAAGCCAAAATTGATAACCCTATCGCACCGTCAAAGAGTATGTATGAAAAGTGAAGTACATGAGTTTGACTTCTGTACCCATTTATTTTGTGATATTAGTGTCATCAACTAATCTGATCGGTGGACAAATCATAAGTATAACCATCATCTTGTATCTATTGTATTGTATCATCTAATATCATTATTTACTGTAAATATACTATTGTATTTACGATACAATAGTATATTTACATTATACTATTGTATCATCTAATATCATTTCAGTGTTTTAGTAGATTTAATTTTGGTAGTTTCAGTTTTAATAAACTTCATATAGCTGGACTGGTAAAAAACTAGGTTGTAGAGTTCTGCATCGGCTCGACTGGGTCTGATACCACCGCCTTACCTATTCCTGTCGCAACAACGTCAGTGCTAGTCACTGTCGTGTTTCGGTTTGGAGGGTAAGTTAGCCGGTAAACTTATGCATGTGGCATTCGACCTCGCCACAAGATAGCAACGCACCATTTACATCTTTGGTGTCTATAGGCGATGGTTGACTCTTTCCATCAAGAGACCCATCTGCTTCTTTGCTATCTTATGATATAAAAAAAACTGTACATATTGTAGGACGTAATAATTAAATGTCATATGTTCCATACTTAGAATTGTAAGTTTTACATATTGTTTATAATATTAATTTACTATATTTATTCTTTTTCTTTTTTGTAAAAAATATTTTGAATCGACGACTCTGATGCCGGTAAAACTCATAAGAGAATCGTAGATATATTGCATTCAAATAAATAAATGTAACTAATGTAAATATTATAATAAATAAATGTAACTAATGTAAATATTATAATAAATAAATGTAACTAATATAAATATTATAATAAAATAATAATACAACTTAACTACATGGTAGGAAGTAAATGTATGGTAATTGCGCGGGTGCTAGCCATTCTAGTAGTCACGATGGCAGTAACCCGTATAGCCATTTTGTCACATTTTACGATTTGCCTGGCAGAACGGCACTTGGCCTTTTTAAAGGAGTCCGGCTCCGAACCAACAAGGATATTCTATAATTTATGTAATAGATATTTGTGCTTTAGCACCAATACAATCACGATCGAGTTTCGACCGAATGGAGACCACTAGTCTTATTAAATCGTTCACCACTTTATAAAATAAATAATAGCACACTCTTAATAATGACGTCATCATTGTCATAAGTAAAAAAAATTGTTTGTCATATTTTTAAGCCTCACAACAGTAACAAATGAAGTAGTCAAGTCGAGTCATATTTTACTGAAAACTATGCAATCCACTGATAAAATTTTATTGAATTTTCCGTCCAATATGACGGAACGAACCAATATTGATGGCGAGGCCGTGACGTGGCAGGAATGGACGGCGCGATAAAACTTCTACATTAAAATTTTAAGTTTATTTAACGGTAAAGCACAACGTAGCTGATTTTAAAAGAGATAGCGATTTTTTAATTGAATAACATAAAAAACTGGAAAAGTGAACATTGAATTTGTTTAACCAAGTGATCATGATAAAAACGCTGACTTTAGTATCTTGCCTTTGAATTACATTCATTTTGATAAAGGGCAGCTACAGATTATTTCTGTCATTTTCCACATACAATATACATGGTATTGATGGTTGTAGGTTTTTTTATGTTTTTTTATTATCTTAAGAAAGGGAAAACATCGCCTGTAGATACCAAAGATGTTAAGGGTGCGTTACTATCCGTGTGGTGGGATAGCAATGCCACATGTATAAATCTACAGGCTGCCTTACCTTCCAAACCGAAACACGACAACGACAAACATTGACGCTGTTGCGGCAGGAATAAGAAATATGATGGTACCTAATACCCAGACGAGACGTTGCGGAACTCTGCCACCAGTAGTCACAGTGTTAGTGACACATATAGCTAATCAGTTGCCTTATACAACCTGCTTGGCAGAACGGCAATTGGTCAATTCTTCATAGGAGCTCGAATCAACGCGGGGGGAAAATGTTAACGATCTAAATAAATATCACTTCGTACTAATAGTTTAATTTTTGTTACTATATTTGATAGGAAACACCGATTGTAAGTTATTACTTACTAATAGAAAAAAATCCGTCCATCTTTGTCGTGTTGAAAAAAAATATTAAACTCAGAAAAATATGCCTATTAAATATAATAACTTTCAAGTATACTTAAGATCAAGTCAAAATAATAATTAGAACAAAAAAGAGAGCCTTTCCTTCTGGCATCAACATTTAAACCTTGATTATGTTGAGTTAATTAGTAAAAACTATAAACGCTAGGAATCTTAAGAGGATCCGAGCCTATATAGCGAATCAATATCTGTCATTTTATGCGCTCTGTATATGTATGTGTGAAAAGTATACTAGCCGGTGACACCCCATCGTAGGGTTGCCACTCATCCAGTTTTGACCTGGATCGGACTTGAATTGGTTAAACTAAATTTTACCGGGTCAGATGGGGCGGTGAGTGGTGACAGCAAAGCAACAGCCATTCATCACGCCTCACGGCGCAAGGTGCGTGACTGAGTGAGTGCGGTGGTCGGCAAGGCCGAGCCAGAAAGAGATCAACCGACCAAATTTTATGCGTTATATTAGAATCAGTGAGTGAATAATCAATCATCTTCCGTTTTTGTACCCTTTTGGGTGTTTCTTTTTTTCAAAAATTATACGCGACAACCCGTTTATACAACAACAAGAATACACCCCGTATTTTATCTAATAAAAGAAGAATTATCAAAATCGGATCACTCTGTAAACAGTCATTAATATCAGTGAATGAATGATCAATCATGCTCTGTTTAAGAACCCCTTCGGATTTTTCTTAAAATTATATATGACAACACCTTTAGGTGTATTATATCTAATAAAAGAAGAATTATCAAAATCGAATCACTCTGTAAAAAGCGATGCGTGGTCAATCATTAAATCAGTGAGTGAATAATCAATCATCCTCTGTTTTCGTACCCTTTTGGGGTTATTTCTTAAAATTATATGCGACAACCCTTTGTTTTTTATAAAAAAAGAATAATCAAAATCGAATTACTCTGTAAAAATTTATACGTAGTCTAACATAAAAAAATATACACGTTCAATTGAGAACCTCCTCTGTTTTTTCATTGGTTGTAAAATATCATTTCTAATAATAGATAGAATGTGTGAATTGTCGTGTTTTCTTTTTCAACTTGGTTTTAATCTACAAAATGGTACAAAATGTTTAATCTATTTTTGTCATAAATACAATGATTTGTTTAGGATACTTTTTTCTGGAATGCAACTTTATCGTCTGTTAAATTTTAAGTGTACTCAGTCAATACAAGTAAAATTATTATTGCCTATAATTAATTGTAATATTTGTAAAAGGTTTTGGTTTTTAAGTATGCATTATATGTTTTGTTGGCAGTATTAAATAAATAAAGAAATGAAGTAGAAATATGCAAAGTTGGATTTTATAGTTTCTCTACCTATTTGTGCTTACTAATTTATTCTTATTAGTGCATCTTTATTGAACTATTTAAATAATGTACTTAAATACATTTGGCTAGCTTGATGCATAAGCATTCTCTACTAGGTAACATTTGGATATACAGACAATCACAAAGAACCATGTAGTTTTAATCATACTCATAAATACATAAATTATTTTCCTACAAACTTAATATGTAATGAAAAATATATATTTATACATCAACTTAAATTCTAAAGAGCGTTGACTTGACCACCTTCCTTCTGGTGGAGTGGTTAGCTAAACTAACTACGAATCGATTGAGCTCGGGTTCGATTCCCGACTGGCACAAACATTTGTGTGATGAGCATATGTTTGTATTTCTACGGTTAGGTGTTTATTATGTATAAAACAGTATTTATAGATGTATTTTTACGTATTGGTATCATAAGTTACTTTATTTACCGATAACACAAGCAAATTATTTGCTTAATTTGGAGCAATATAATATCAATTCATGTAATTTGTCCAGCGATATTATTAAGTAGTGTTATAATTACCGGCTCAACATGTACAAAGTCATATCTTTTTGTTATGTTTAGTTGCTTAATTTTCTTTTGTTTTTTTAAGCTATTGCATAGCTTCTATCGCGGGCCTTGAGCATGGAGACCGAATCCAGAAAATCCGTAACGAAAAAACCTAACACTCCAAACTCCGACCGGCACAGCGGTGATACTTTTTAGTTTTTCCATCTATTGATAAATACCAGAACTTTTAATGACTTTTTGAAATATCACGCTTGTCTCTTTAGTTCGGCAACCCGCCTTTAGGTGGCATTGGTTGTATTGGAAAACTACCGTAATCAGCTGTTTGTGAGAAAGTATATAGGTGTATAGGTATTTATCATCTACGTACAACAGTGAATATCTGTACTCGTATAATTTGTGTACAAAGTGTTTTAAATATGAATAAACAAAGAAAATAATACTGCATAAATAAAATAAATATATAATTGTAATTGCATAAGTTGATAAAAAATGCTATGCAATAGCTTTACGGCGGCAGTCTCCGAGTGCCACACGTCTTTTTTTTATTTATGTGGTTGTGATGAAATAACCGAATAAAACCGTCTATTTTGCTATATTACCGAAAACACACATTACAGTATAAGGTTTAAGCTATTAACCATTTGTATGTCCTGAATGCTGAGTATGTAATATTTTAACAAAGGCAATTATGCTGGGCCAACCTCATAATGACCCATTTGTATGCAAATTAAACTTTATTAAAGTGATTTAAGGGTTCATATTTCTTTGATAATTTATCACAATAGCTTATAATATTAAAATTTATAAAAGTTATAGTTTAAAATTATAATCCACAATCTACATTAATGTTAACTTTTGATTTTATAAATACCCATGTATTATACTTTCTTAAATTCTTAATAAAAATATATTTATAATATAGAAACAACGTCCCGAGGTTTCATCCGAATAGTTCCTGTTCCTGTAAGATTTCCGGTATAAAAACTATCATATATCCTTTCTCGGGTCTCAAACTATTTTTGTACCAAATATCATCCAAATCGGTTCAATGGTTTAGGGGTGAAGAAGAGACAGACAGAGTTACTGTCGCATTTATAATATTAGTAATGAATAAAGAAACAGGTGGTAGATACAAACCAAGACAAACAACTACACATTGACATTAAAAAAGACATACTCTCTAATAATAGGATTTTAATATTTAAAAGACTGACAGTATTATCACAGTATACTGGAGACACAGTAGTCAATCTACATACATGTGATATTCGAGCAACGCAAACATAGACACCTTTCACGGACACGATATCTCGGAATGGTTCGGTACAGTTTGTACCGCACCAGTCGGAGATATCGCATCCTTGTGATATCCTATGTGTGCTATGCTCGAATAATAAAAAGAAAAAAAAGTATCTTCGCGCCCATATCCTTCGGGGATAGGCAGAGGTGCAACAAGTGCACCCACGATTAGCCGAAGATACTTGGTCCCACAAATGTGATAGGTGGCAAGCCTATCGCCAACCGGACACTTTCCAATCTCAGGCAACTTTGTGTTTCTCAGAAAACTGAAAAAACACTTTTTTTGTGTGCCCGACCAGGAAATCGAACCCGGGACCTCATGTGGTAAACGCCAACGCTGGACCGCTAGACCACAGAGGCAACTCGAATAATACTTGTATGTATCATTGACTTCTGGTAGTCTTTAAGTATTCTGTGGTATTATGCATAAGTTTCTGGTTTATTCTAGGTACCAGTATTAAACAGTAGCAAGTGCTAACGCTGTAGTACCAAGAAAATAGCAGGTGAGGGATAATAATCAAGATGAATAACTGAAATTCTCCATTAAAATGATTTACTCTTCAGTAACATTTATCCCACCAAAAACATTTTCATGTAAAATGTTGCCTCGACAAGACTATACAGACTTTATGGCTGGCAATGTCAAAAAGTTATCAGATCTCATGTTCCCAAGCTTCTCAGCGGCAGGAACTGGTAAAGCGGTGGTACCAAATCCGAGTGAGACGTTACAAAACTGTATCGCCTAGTAGTCACGATGGTAGTGACTCGTATAGCCAATTATTCGCCTTTTAAAAAACTGCTGAGTAAAATCGCACGTACTCTGCTTTTTAAAGAAGACGTGAGTCAACACGTTACGTTATAAATAACTAATTCACAGGTAACATTTACATAATTTAATAACTGAACAAGAAAATGAGGTGTACAAAAACGCGGCTAATCGACCCTTCTATGCAAAAGTTTGGATATTTGGATAGATAGATGTTTGGATGGATGAATGTTTGTTACTCAATCACGCCAAAACTACTCAACGGATTTGTATAAAATTTGGCACACAGATAGATGATGACCTGGAATAGTACATAGTCTACTTTTTCCCGAAAAAATAAGTTATTCCCGCGGTTAAGTTATTCACCAAAAACTTTTATAATGCATCGGGCTGCACGTTGATAGTAAAATAATAATGGCATGCGTGGCAACGTAGCTACAAAAAGGGACAAAGAATAAATATAAATAAATAAATATTCACGGGACGAATTACACTTACTGATCTAACGCAAAATAAGCACATTATTTACTTGTGGTATGGGTATTAGTCAACGATACTAATACATAAAAATACATATATACGTATATATTAAAAAAAGATGTATCTTCACGCCCGTATCCCCGAAGGGATAGGCAGAGGTACAACAAGTGCACCCACAATTAGCCGAAGCTCCTTGGTCCCACAAATGTGATAGGTGGCAGCCTATCGCCAACCGGGCACATTCCAATCTCGGGCAACTTTGTGTTTATCAGAAAACTGAGAAAATATTTTTTTTAAGTGCCAGACGCGGGAATCGGACTCGGGACTTCATGTGGTCGACGCCAACGCTGGACCACTAGGCAACAGAGGCGATTATATTAACACATACCTATATAAACACTAGAATATATTTAATAAACAACCAAACCCGGAAATACAAACATTTATGCTCATCACACAATGCTTGTCCCCGTCGGGGATTGAACCCGAGCCCCGTCGATTGTGTAGTCAGAGTCGCTAACCACTCGACATACGGGTATGGTTATGAATACAATCAATCAATCCAACCAATCAAGATGAATACTTCTACCTCTATATTAACTATGACAAACTCTATGGTAGCATTTATATCAAATAACGTGACAAATGTTACGTGCAAGTTTGCAGTTTATCTCATCCATAATACAAAAGATATAATGGTTAACAATGGTATTAACAATGGTGAGCACTAAAGCTATACCTACAAAAAAAAAATTATAAAGTGCATGTCGGGCCACGCGAAATGTAGGGTTCCAAAGTTGCCTATCACAATATAAGTGTGGTGGTGATTAATAATAAAATGGTTAATAATAATACAGTGGTTACTTAACACAATGGTTAATAATAATACAGACTATGAAGAGAGACTTTCAAGTTACCCAAGCATGGGGTGAGTGCTATAAAAACAAAAATAATTAGAAATCACGAAAGTACTGATCAAAAAATAATAAATGTGAATTTCATCTGTAACGATAAACTTATTTAAATAGTTATTCGTATACGTATGTATATCTAGCGATCAGTACAATCAACGTAATCGATCATATAACAAAGACGAATTTTGCCACGTCGAGCCCGTCGATACTAGCTTAGTGGCAGAGCGTCCCGGCTTGAGGGAAATCGTCGCCGGTTCGTATCTCGTGTGTCGTGGCACAGTATACTGGAGACTCAGCAGTCAATCTACATACATGTGATATTCGAGCAACGCACACATAGACACCTTGCACGGACGCGATATCTCGGAAAGGTTCGGTACAGTTTGTACCGCACCAGTCGGAGATATCGCGTCCGTAAGAGGTATCTATGTGTGCAATGCTCGAATATTACTTGTATGTAACATTGACTTCTGGTAGTCTCTAAGTATTCTGTGGTCGTGTGTCGACATTTTTCTTTGTTGTTTTTAAAGTTTTATGAAGAGGGATTTTATAATTTCGTACTATAACCATTTAACCTATTCAACGTCAATAGCAAATATACATATATCCGCAACACAGGTTCATCGCCTATAAAAACTTCTCTAAGTACATTTACACATGTAAGTTGGTCTACTATTACTCAAAAACTTAAAAAGCCTTCTAAACCATGACAGTTTTTTTTTTTAAGTTCATTATATTTACTACTACCATGATTTTTTTCCCACCCCTAAAACTAACCGTTTAGCCTGCTTTGGGGTACTTGACTCTAACAAAAATTTGCTTAAAATCTCAATATTTTACAAACGAGTCCCTTAATCGAGAACTTGTCTTCAAAAACCTACAATATTTTTAAAAAACCTGTCCAACGATACACCACACAATGGGGTATGTGAAAAAAATTACCATCGCCGCTTTTCATGTAGGGGAGCTACCCTGAAAACAAATATTTTTTAATATTTTGTGTTACCAGTTTGTTGATGTGACTAATATAATATATTCTTGCCAAATTATAGCTTTCTAGTACTCAGGTTCTGAGCAATCGTGTGTACGGACGGACGGACGAACAGAGCGAACTATAAGGGTTCCTTGTTTACTTCGAAACCCTAAAAACGATCAAGTGTGTGTTGGCATATTGAGGGTTCTGTACAAAATTGAATGTAGCCTTACACTAACATTCTAGGTCAACAGGAAATATTCTATCGGTTTTTGGTTCCCCAGTGAAATCGAAAAATATGCGACATAAACGACTATATCTTTAGATCGGCTATATATTTGATCTGCCAGGCAGTTCGTAAAACGATAAGTTATACGTGTCACGGCAATGGTGACTGCTAGGTGGTAGTTTCGCAACGTCTCCTCCGGGTTAATGGTACAACCGTCTTTCCTATTCCTGCCACAATAGTGTTAATGCTTTTCAATGTCCTATTCCGGTGTAGAGGGTAAGGTGGCTGGCCTACTTATACATGTGGCATTACCATCCCGCTACACGGATAGCAACGTACCATTAACGTCTTTGGTGTATACAGGCGATGGTTTCTCTTTCTGTTAGGAGAGCCGTCTGGTTGTTTGCTTCCTTGTGATATAAAAAAGTGATGTTTATCGACTAGCATTAGAAGCATTACCTTTTTATTAAAAATAACTAACTTTTCAGAAAGATTTGTGACATTGTAAAATTTATAATGATTATAACCCACATTAATTTAATCGTATTTTTCTTATCTAATATAAACAAAAAACTTCATCACTTAATGAAACTCGCAAACAAATTATCGTTTAAAAAATCTAATAACAAAATTAAAGCCTTATTATACGATATGGAAGCTTTGAAAAAATCCGTGAGCAATATGACCGAAGATCTCTTTGAGATCGTTAAACTGTTCTATATTCTTTCAACTTAATGAAATTCCGGCCCATACTCATACTGTATATATTTCGTTGATACTAAACGACTTTATCCGTAACGAGATATCGTTGTTAACATTTGTTACTTGACGATTAATACTAATAAATTATTTGAATACTGCAAATGTTCCGCATATTAAAATTATTTTAAATATTTATTCCTTTCATAGTTAATTATTATAGGTAATATTTTAAAGATAGAAACGATAATTATCATTTATATCTTATATTATCTTTCATATCTTTGATATTCATGAAGATAATCATCAAGATAATAGTTTGATAATCATCTTTGATAACTATAATCGAAAATATTCACCACTTGTTTATTTGTCACATTCAATTACTCCCGGTTTACACCGGTTTGAACTAAGGTAAGATTTTAATAATCGAACAAATCAAAACGTTGGAATTTTGCATTCAAATTTATCTTAATGCGACATCGAGATGGTAAACTTCTTTTTATTTGTGTTAAAAATTATTACGCTGCTATCTCTGAGTTACTTTTTACTTTTAATCATAAATTATAGATCACAAATTTAATTTTACTTTTATGTTTAATTTTTTAGTTTTACCAATTCGTTTATTGGATTATAAGAATTTATTTTAAGAGTGCTATTATTATAATGCCTATAAAATTAAATATTTTTAATCGTTACGTACCCGTACCGTTGCTTACAAAGCGTCATACATTCGTCCGATCTCCTTCCAGTCAAATACCTAATTACCGAAGTAAATGCAAGCGATGCGGGCGTAAAAATTCATTAACGTCAAGAACTGACACCATTCATCAATCTGTTGAATGATTGATGGTGTGATAAGTTGCTTAGCTTAAATTTCTTGTTGGTTAACATCAATGTTCTTCGATTCGTTGAACTTATCAATGTAATTATCTGGGGATAATCAGGTAATGTTTATGTTATTTACATGTCAACTTACTCTTGCAGCACTGATTTCAGTGTAGACATATGAGATCTTCGGTTTGAATCCCTGGTCGGGTAAATTATTTTGAATCAGGTAGAAGTACAGATGTGGCTAAAATACCATTTTTGGCCTTTTATTGCCAAAAGAAATAGGCTAAGATACGACTAATGCTCTCGCCAGTAATCAAGATGTTAAGAGTTGTGATTTCATTATATTTTATATCTAATTATCAGACAGCAATCCGAAATTATCAAACAGATAACAATCCTTTTTTAACTATTACTAGCTGACCCGGCAAACGTTGTTCTGCCTTTTTAACTACTCTTATTTTTGAAGTGAAAACTTCTTTAGGCGCGTTGAGCGTTTTGGTAGAGGGTAAAATCCTCGGTTCGCGTCACCGACATGCTAATGATAATAGTATATCTATAGCTATGTTTTGCATATAGTTTTAATTACTCTCAACTTAATAGTTCCGTTTTCACTTCTATCGGCAGTCCCACTACTGCTACTGTTTTTTTTTTTTGTATATTTTCTCACCTTTAAAACCTTCCATGAACTTCAACAAAAAAATCAAAAAGAAAAAAAAAACGGTTCTCGAGTTTTAGTGAGACTAACGAACAGCAATTGATTTATATATATATATATATATATATATATATATATATATATATATACATATATATATATATATATATATATATATATATATATATATATATATATATATTCATATATATATACATATATATATATATATATATATATATATATATATATATATATATATATATATATATATATATTCGTAAATTATACCCATATCTTGTGGTAGGGTGGTAGGCAGGGAGAATGCTTAAGGTAATCTAATTATTTTTAGTATATATATATATATATATATATATATATATATATATATATATATATATATATATATATATATATATATATATATATATATATATATATATATATATTACATATCAACATTTACGTTTACGTAAGTGGATTAGTAAATAAATTATACACATTTCTAATCAAGGTAATATTTTATTGATTTTTTGTTCATAACTTACTGCTTAAAACTTTCAATATACAAGAAGTTATCCACTTACTTGAACTTGAACTCGCTCCTGTTTTGACACGCCTCTTTCGCCTTTCGATGGCCACTGGAAAAGTGCCTAAATCATGGAAGCTTGCCAACGTGCAGCCTGTGCCCAAAAAAGGCAGTCGTGCCGACCCCTCCAACTATAGGCCAATTTCAGTCACGTCCATAATCTGCAAGACTATGGAGCGTGTACTGAACAGCAGGCTAATGGCACATCTAGAAGCGAACGAACTACTGAGTGACCGCCAATACGGGTTTCGCCGAAATCGGTCTACTGGGGATCTTCTAGTGTATGCCACTTACATTTTGAGCTCGGCCATCGAGAAGCATGGTGAGGCACTAGCTGTCTCCCTTGACATCTCGAAGGCCTTTGACAGGGTCTGGCATGATAGTCTTATTGGTAAGCTTCCATCGTATGGTCTGCCTACTGGCCTCTGCGCCTGGATCTCAGATTTTCTGAGTGGCCGGTCGATCAGAGTAGTCGTCGACGGCTGCTCATCCGACCAATTGGCTATAAATGCCGGAGTCCCTCAGGGATCAGTTCTCTCCGCAACGTTATTCCTGCTACACATTAACAATCTGCTGAAGCCCGGTATCTATGGGTACGCAGATGATAGCACTGTTGTAGAGAGTTACGTATCCAATGCGCGGGCTAGTACGGCACAGATCTGATCTCTCAGAGAGGCAATAGTCGATCGTATGAACCTGTCCTTACAGGCAGTCTCCGATTGGGGCGATGCTAATCTGGTCAGGTTTAATGCAACTAAGACCCAGGCGTGTCTATTCCCCGCTAAACCGAGTCCACTCCATCTGTCTCCGTCTTTCCAGGGTGTGGCCGTGCCGATAAATGACCACCTCGAGATCCTTGGTATCACGTTAACGCCTACTCTCAACTTTGGTTCGTACATCGAATCTAAAGCCCAAGTTGCCTCAAAAAAGCTTGGTATTCTGGCGAAGGTGAGACAGTATTTCAGTCCGGGACAGTTGCTCAACCTTTATAAAGCACAAGTCCGTTCGTGCATGGAATACTGCTCTCACCTCTGGGATGGATCCGCTAAATACCAGCTGGAGACACTTGAGGCCATCGAGAGGCGTGCCAAGAGGCTCATATACGACGATGATCTGGTAGGCAAAAAACTCCAGAGCCTCGTTCATCGCCGCAGAGTGGCTAGTTTATCGGTTTTTTATCGAATACACTTTGGAGAGTGCGCTGCGGAATTGCACGACTTAATTCCGCCATCCCCGTTTTTCTATCGATCATCGAGGTGCACAGATTCTAGGCATCGTTATATGGTGGACGTTCCACGTACCCGGACAAAGCGGTTCGACTCAACATTCTTCATTCGAACCGCAAAGGACTGGAACATGCTTCCTGAGTCTGTGTTCCCGGACGAGTACAATCTGGAGATCTTCAAGAGAAGAGTGAACAAGTACCTTCTAGGGAAGCGCGTTCCATCTTAGGCCTCACCTTAGCTTACCATCAGGCGAGATCGAGGTCAAGCGCTTACCTATCGATAGTAAAAAAAAAAAAACTTACTACTTGGTTAATTAAATTTGTAATAGTAGTTGAAAACCATTCTCTCTACCTCAACTGCGTTAAGTGGATGGAGATTGTGGATGAAGATGGGGTATCTATACTGGGTGGGGTAATGCATGTGGCATTAGACCTCGCAAAAAGATAGCAACGCACCACTAACATCGTTGGTGTCTATAGGCGATGGTTGACTCTTTCCATCAGGAGACCCATCAGCTTGTTTGCTATGTTATGATATAAAAAAAAATCTAAAGATACAAAATTCAACATCTAACATAAATATGTGTAATTATTCTCCAATATACTACAACTTCTTTGTTTTGGCCACACAACACAAATCAATAAATAATTGACAGTTTATTCAGTCAGATACAAAACGCGACTACGCGAAGAATTTCCCGCTATTGATGTTAAGTGGAATGAGTTCCGATACATGCAATAATTGAATGTGACAATGTGACAAATTAGTGGCAAATATTTTCGATTATTTTTATCAAAGATTATTATCAAACTATATCTTGATAATTGTCTTCATGAATATCAAAGATATGAAAGACGTATATCAATGATAATTATCTTTCGAACATAGGATTTTTTATCCAGCCTATGGAACGTTACTTCCATAAAAACCGAAAAACTAAAACTTGTACTGTTTTACAGTTCACAAACTATGTATTTGCTTTTAGTTAATAGTCACCGGTTTCACATTTTACTACGTCATCGGGGCGAAACAATTAACTGTTAACAAATATGTTGTATTCGGAAGTATTAAAGTATCTTCATGCCCGTATCCCCGAAGGGGTAGGCAGAGGTACAACAAGTGTACCCACGATTAGCCGAAGATACTTGGTCCCACAAACGTGATAGGTGGCAAGCCTATCGCCAACTGGGCACTTTCCAATCCCGGGCAAAGTAAATCCCGGGAAGTATTAATAATAAATATTTACACTAAATATATAGTTTTTCCCCGTGTTGGTTCCGGGCTCCTTTGAAGAATAGACCACCTGCTGTTCTGCCAGGCAGGTCGTAAAAGGCGACCGATTGGCTATGCGAGTCACTACCATCGTGACTACTAGGTGGTAGAGTTCTGGATTGTCTTGCCTGGGTCAGCTACCACCGCCTTACCTATTCCTGCCGCGATAGCACAATAGAATAATAAGGCAGTAGAACAACTCCATTCAGTGCGCCGTATAAACGACACGTCTGTGTGCGTGCGGCGATTAGTGCGCCTTGAATGGAATTGTTCTACTGCTTTATTATTCTACTGTGGCAGTAGCGTCAGTGCTTGTCGCTGTCGTGTTCCGGTTTGGAGGGTAAGGTAGCCGGTAAACTTATGCATGTGGTATTAGACCTCGCCACAAGATAGCAACGCACCATTAACATCTTTGGTGTCTTTATTTTTTTTTGTTATAGCACTCACCCCGTGCTTGGGAATCTGGAAAAACCTTAAAAACAACAAAGAATAATATCGACACGCGGGATTTGAACCTGCGACCATTTCCCTAAAGCCGGGACGCTCTTCCGCTGAGCTAATGTCGACAGGCTCGAGGCTTTGGTGTCTATAGGCGATGGTTGACTTTTTCCATCAGGAGACCCATCTGCTTGTTTGCTATCTTATAATACAAAAAAAAGTTTGTGAACAGCAAAAACAGTACAAGTGTTAAATTTAAAATAATAATTCACAGTTTATAAAATATACTATCTATTTTGTTTATGGTTACAGTCGTTTGCAAATGTTGTCAATCTTAGAAAAAAATTAATTGTTTAGTCTATGATCTAACTGAGTCATAGCATTATGTTCGAATTTCGACTAGGGGATGATCCCTAGTAATTAATAATTACTTGATAGAGAACAAAATTGCTACTTCGATCGAAAATCTAGTTTCTAAGTCTTTTTCCAGACGTACAGTGTATTAAAACGGCAGGTCTAATTACGTGATTTGTCCGCAATCAAATGTAATAACAGTATAAAGTTTGCAGGTTGAAATACAAGTCTAATGATACACTCAGATCTTGAATTATCTACCTTTTTATAGAAGCCATTGATTTGCGACGACCTAGTTTTTAACTCACCGTGTATGTGGATCATTTATTTATGTCTCAATACATTTTTAGTACCTAACTCACGAGGTGTCTTGATTTACAAATTATGGGCGATGATACGAATTGTTAAGAAATGGCATTTATTTTTGTTTTAAAGTGGGACGCTTACAAAAATGCGCAATCCGGCTGGCACCTCCTACCCCACGGGAGTATGTTCGTCCCTCGCAATCATACAAATGCATTAATTATTTCTTACCAAAAATATACTGATTGGCTACCCATATAATACAAACCTAATTATTTAACTATTATAATATAATTATTAAATAAAATGTAGAAATTTAATTAATTTGTGCCGCCTGCGCTTGTATTGCCATCTTGATTCGAATACAATTGTTTCAAAAAACGGGACTGCTTTAGCTGGGGACAGCGAGACACGGCCTCAAAGCGTGACGCACGACTAATATCCTGTCATAGTAATTTAGATAAGCAACAAAATATAATGATACGGCTAGAGTCTAGAACTACGGCTCATACAATAATATCGTACATAGCACTCTGTTCGTCCCAAAAGTCCCGTGTCGTTATTGCGGCCTTTGAGGCCATCAGTTATTGCCATTTTAAAAAACAAGTAGGTTTGGCGCGCTCATTTTGGCGCTTTATCCATACCATACTAATATTATAAATGCGAAAGTCTGTCTGTCTGTCTGTCTGTTACGCTTTCACGGCTAAACCGCTGGACCGATTTTCATGAAATTTGCCATGGATATAGTTGAAGATCCGAGGTCTTAGGTCCGAGGAAACATAGGCTAATTTTTACTAGCGGGCGAAGCTGCGCGGGTCAGCTAGTAAAGTAATATGTATTCTTTCACACGTACCGAATACTCGCATTATATAGTTAAATTGCAAAGTTTCATTCATTCTAATCGTTAATTTAATTTTTAGGTCATATTTTCTGCTAAAAATCATGGAATCTGTCAACAAATATTATAAAAGGCGTTTCCAGTTTGATATGGTACTAGTCCATGAGTATATTATTATATCACCAATTTAGCCGCCGAAATAAAGATGCCATTTCTTCATTTTTTAATCCTGATTAGTAATATATATTTTTTATTATTTTTATCGTAACTCAATATTAGAGAAAAAAATTATAGTGAGAAAAACGTGTTATTACGTAACTTAAACGGTACAATAAGGTGATTTCCTTTGCTTTGCTAAAACATATAGTTTAAAAAGTAGAATGGGAATGTCATCATACGATAATGTCAAATATGTCAATCTTTCACTTATTCCCTTTCCATTTGTTTATGGAGGGTAGAAGTAAGGAGAGTCATCTTATATGGGAGAAAAGTTGAAAAAGTGTCCAGTTGTATGCGCTAAATAACAGTTCCAAAATCCTCCACAATCGCGCTGGTGGATGCACAGGGTATGGTATGAATGTAGCAATCGTAGATGAATTGAAGTATGCCGAGTTAAAAAATTTAATGTCATTATCGACTAAAGTAGTTAATTATTGAGAATTTCAACAACTTACGTTGTACAAAATATTGTGGTAAATATAACCTTACAGAATTATTATAACCAAACGTGCGTTTAGAGTGATTTTATTTCGTGAACAGTAAATAGTACGGTTATTGATATATAAACATTTAATTTTATGAAAAAGTGAGTGAATAACAGAACAAATATGGGTAAAATTTGTGCTGTGAAAAGTTGTCCAAGTGGACGTAAATCCCAAAACAAAATTTATTTTTTGATATTCACAAATAAGCGTTAAATCGTTAAATGATACGTAAAAAAATAATCATATATTGTTTCCCACTTTATGCGGATTTTTAAAAGCGCGCCATAACTTAGCGGAAGTTTCTCTTTCCTTGTTTATTTTTGAAGCCTACTCTAACAATATTTGGCGCTTCTTTTAAGAGTTACCTTGATGCAAATGTGGCGCCATCCTAATTTAATACATTTTGACGGACACTTTTTCATATACACAGATGACCCTCCTTACTTCTACCCTCCATACATTTGTTTATTTGCATTTGAAAATTATCAAAGACCTGTTTCAGCGGCTCCACTCTGCTCTATTTGTAATTAGCACCTGGATTTATTTGATATTTCGCATTTTCGCAATTGTTATTCGCAACGAGAACGCTTTAAAGAAATATAATCAAATATAAACAACGGTTTAGTGGTTTTTTTTTAATTTATATAATGGCTTTTGGCCTTTGCTTGGGGCAATGGGATTTCGCCAAGTGGTTTACAATACTTGATGTTGATTTGATAAATGTCGTAGATATGATTTTTGTCGGGTCACTAAAAGCAAAGGCGTAGCATCATTCAGACGTATAAATGACGTCATTTGGCACTTGCGTTTATTTAAATTAAGAAGAAAGAAAGTGAAAATAAATATCAAAATGAATAAATTTCGAGAAAATGACAAATACGGGTATTCTATTTTTAATCTAGTTTCAGTTAAAAATATAAGGGTATTGAAAAAATGAAATGTTGTCAATTAGTGTACTCATATTTATTTAAAAATTATCTATTGATTTTCTATTTTAAACAAAAAGCTTTTTTATTACAAAGTAAAAAATTCCAAGCATTTTACTCGCGTTTTACGATTGTGCTGATTTAAAAAAATCACTGAATCCTTGTTTACTAAAAACTGTTCGTTACATTTAAGACAGATCAGCAGATAAGAAACGAAAATACTAAAGAGTCAAGCTTCTATGGATGAATTACGTTTTAATACTAAGACAAATATTTCAATAACAATTATTAAATAAAATGTTATACTTCTAATGCACTTTTTGGCCGTATTATTAAAGTTCACATTTGAATGTTTATTTTATTACTAAAGCGCATTTTTATGTTTGTATTTAAAATATCCAGGTATTTAAAACTGTCATGGCATTCTCGTTATTTACATTCAGATCTCCTTGTCAGTTGGTTATGGCGTTTTAAATTAAATGTGTTATAAAAGTGTCTTGTCCAATTAATCTTAAAATGGACAAGCGTGAAAATATTAACAGGTTCTAAGATAAATTAGCTACTTATCGTTGAACATCATTTAGCATAAGGCTCAAGACATAGTATAATAATGTCACTTTTCCCGTGTTCATCCGGCCTCCATTGAAGAATAGATCAACTGCCCTTCTGCCAGGCAGGTCATGTAAGGCGACCGGTTGGTTGATTTCCGGAACGTCTCTCCCGTGTATTTGGTACCATTTTCTTACCTATTCCTGTCGCAATAGTGTCAATGCTTGTCATTGTCATGTTCCGGAACTAGCCGGTAGATTTATGCATGTGGCATTGCTATCCCACCATACGGATAGCAATGCACCATTAACATCTTTGTTGGCAATAGCCGGTGCTTTCTCTTTCCATCAGGAAGCCTTGCTTGCTATCTTATGATATATAAAAACAGATCACTCCATAAAAGTGCTATAAAATTTATTATGCAATTTTGAGCATTAAATGTTAATGTAATAGAACAGTTGGAACATTTCGACTTTGGTATCAAGTAAGAAGTACCATGTATATACTCAATGTAATACAATTTTTAAACTATGTGAAATCTATGTGGGTTCTTCAATAACCTATAATAATAAATAATAAATAATAAATATTCACGGGACAACTTATTGATCTAACCCCAAATTAAGCAAATTATTTTCTTGTGTTATGGGTGTTAGTCAACGATACTAATACATAGAAATACATTTATAGATACTAGAATATATTTAATAAACACCCAAACCCAAATACAAACATTTATACTCATCACACAAATGCTTGTCCTCGTCGGGGATCGAACCCAAGCCCCGAGGATTCACCTGAGGACCGTAGTCAGGGTCGCTAACTACTCGACCAACGGGGCGGCCTATACCTATAGTCACCACGTCAAATATGTGAAGCTATATTAGCAATATAATATACACAATACACGTGTATCCGTGTGGTAGTAGATTCACAAGCCAAGTACTCATAAAACAGGCAATGTCAGGACCTTTAATAAGAAAGTCTGAGGGGTGTGTTAACAGAGGCACGGCCGCCGCGAGCCTTACTCCATAAACAAACGCGCGACGAATGACTTCGTGATACCAAAGTGTAAAAACTACAGTTAATTCATAAAATAAATCCTAACGGTGATTCCCATACGTTATTACTATCCATATGTCGATTAATAAATCCTAGATATAGACCGTGGACCCCGAAACATTTTTGTTTTAGACTAGCTGTGCCTGCGATTTCGTCGCGTGGTTTTTTTAAAGTAGGCTAAGTTGCTCCTTATTACATCGGCTATCTATCAGTGAAAGTCCCGTCAAAATCGGTGCAGCCGTTCCAGAGATTAGCCAGAACAAACAGACAGACAGACAGACAGACGGTCAGACAGACAGACAAAAATCGTTAAAGTGTTATTATGGTATGTGTACCGTGTATACATCTATATGCATTTAGTTAAAACCGGTTATTTTAATATTACAAACAGACACTCCAATTTTATACATTTGTATAGGTAGTTTAAATTAATCCTAAAATTGTAGCCGTAAAAACTATAACTTTGGTGTGTCGGACTAAGAAAAGTTTATACTTTACGTGTAGGACAAATTTACTCTTGAATTATAATAATAATTACCAAGCTATTGTAAAAATAGATTGTTATTAATTAATTTAAAAATCTCATAATTCCGTCATCTTCAGAGTTAAGGACTCATTAGAAAAAACATTGAATGTATAGGACAAAAGTTTTTTCGTTTCACGAAATAATCAAGTGATTAAAGTAATAACCTAATTGTTATTAACCAATAATATTTTTCCTTCACCAGGGTGACTTGTTTCAAGCACCCTAGCTTTATTAGTTACCAGATTCGAGATTTTCCGAAGAGAGAAAAATTGAGCGCAATAATAAACTTTGCAATTTTTAAATGACATATTTTTAAAAATTGCAAAGATGCATTAGCATTTAACAATTTTTTTTTATAGGTATTTTCTCATTACCTGTAAAAACAAACAAATTTTAACACATGGAGTAGGCAAATCAAAAGATTTTTGTATACCATTAACAAGGGTTGTCGCTGATAAGATAGGGTATATGATAGGGTACATATACACCATATTTTACAATTTACATTAAATCAATCGTCGCGTGTTACTTGTGATATTTAAGATTTATTAATATGAAGACAAATATACATATAAAATAATTCATACCGTAGTTTTTTTTATATCATAAGGTAGTAAATAAGCAAATGGCTCTGTTAAAGGAAAGAGCCACCGCCTTTAAACATTAAAGGTGTTAATGGTGCATTGCTATCCGTGTGGCGCGATGATAATACCACTTACACCAGTTTACCGGCTACCTAACCCTCCAAACCAAAATACAAAAGTGACGAAAGATGACGCTATTGCAGCAGGAATAGGTAAAGCGGTGGTACCTCTACCACCTAGCAGTTACGATGGCAGTAACTCGTATAGTACACATTCCTTCGCCTTTTATGAACTGCCTGGCAGAACGGCAGATGGTCATTTCTTCTAAGAGGGCCTAGATCAATACGAAGCAAAAATGTATTTAACTACAATATCTCAACCTAAAACTTTAAACTCAAGTGTTATAGTAAATTGACATATTTTACTCTGTGGTGTAACCTACACATCACCTACAGCACTTCCATAAACGGTTGTTCTTCGATACATTTACTTTTATGATCTCGGCTAAGTCACGTGTGAGCTTATATCTTGATTACTTCGACCAAATTGCCTTATTTTACTACAGCTCTTGTCTAAATTTGCTCTGTCATTATAGCAGACTTGATCCTAAAATGAATAGATTAACGTATTTAACAATCATCAACTTACAGGTATAAATTATGTAACCTTGTTTGTCTTTTTTTATCATATATGTCATATTTTTATATCATAAGACAGCAAACAAGCAAATGGGTCTCCTGATGGAAAAAGTCAACCATCGCCTATAGACACCAAAAATGTTAATGCTGCGTTGCTATCTTGTGGCGAGGTCTAATGCCACATGCATGAGTTTACCGGCTACCTTACCCTCCAAACCGGAACACGACAGCGACAAGCAGTGATGCTATTGCGGCAGGGATAGGTAAGGCGGTGGTACCAGATCCGGGCGAGACAACCCAAGCAGCACGTTAAGCTGTATATAGGCTGCATTTAGGTTCATATCATATGATTTCTCTCAAAATATTCACGCGCCAACGAAATAATCAAGATAACACAAATAAAATCATTGCAAAATACGGTAAGTGTTTGTGTTTAAGGTTAGAATATACAAGTATTTATGATACAATATTGTATATAAAGGCATAATGATCATAATATAAGTTGCTTGTCAAGATATAGCTTTAGCTATTGCTAAATATATCTTTTATTTAACAATATATTTCTTTAATTTTTGTTTTTAATACACAATAATGGCGGCGTTTTGTTATACAGCCTAAAGTGTATTTGGAGGGTGATATACTGCAAATAGCTGTACTGAATCTCTTTTTTGTTCTATTATACGGCTATTGGCTTTTAATTACCGTCCAAATACACTTTAGGCTGTACTAAGTCCCTATATGAATCTATTGTACAGTAATTGGCTTTTAATCACTTAACTTATGTTTAGAGATGCGTACAAAAATTGAAGAACCTTAAATACAAAACATATGTTTGTCACTTGATTTCGCTATTGTGTTGTATTGATATCGGTCGTTTGACTTTACAACTAAACCAACTTATTGTTAACTATAACTTATGAGACATGTATTTCAATCATGTTTTACTTTATTTTTCAGGGAAATATGCCTTATAAAATAATAAAAACAATTGAGAGAAGCCAAAACCGTATTTGTATCGTACCCAGTT
The DNA here is from genome assembly GCA_036924255.1 of Apodemia mormo. Lineage (NCBI taxonomy): Eukaryota > Metazoa > Arthropoda > Insecta > Lepidoptera > Riodinidae > Apodemia > Apodemia mormo. The sequence goes on along the minus strand of JAUPFN010000013.1, from coordinate 9,338,122 downwards.
TGTGGGAGGATAAAGGTGAATTATAATGACCAAGAAAACAACTTGATATAACTAAGTTGATCTAGAACGAAAAATCAAGCCCTTTAAATATTGGTCTATCACAAAAATATTTTTAAGAAGAATACGTTATTTCGTGCTTGTGATTTAATATTATTAGTTCTTCAAAGAGAAACACGTACTCTTTTGCCTGTAATTGTATCTAAGTATATAATATTTTTAAAACGATTGTAAGTATACATATATACAGGGTGTTGCAAAAGTGGTACAGTAAGCCGAAAGGGGGTGGCTCAGGGGGTCATTCTTAACAACTTTTGTTTAACGACTTTTGGACATTCGCGAAAAAAATATTGATTCTCTATAGAAATTTTGTTGGTCACGTGATTTTTCACAATGGAAAAACAAAATTGTTTTTCGGGAATTTTCATAAATCTTTGAACAAAAGTTTTTCAAAATGACCCTCTGAGTCACCTCCTTTCGACTTACTATACCGCTTTTGTAAAACTCCGTATAGTAGCAAGTTAAAAATAAAAAAAATACATATTTTCTCAGTGTAATGATTTTTATTTCTCTTTTTAACTCTTTTTTTATATATTCTTTGAAGAATAGACCAATTGCCTTTCTGCCAGGCAGGTCGTAAAAGACAACCGATGGGCTATGCGAGTCACTTTCATCGTGGTTACTAGGTGATAGAGCTCTGCATTGGCTCGACCGGGTCTGGTACCACCGCCTTATCTATTCCTGCTGCAAAGCGTCAGTGCTAGTTACTGTCATGTTCCGGTTTGGAGGGTAAGGTAGCCGGTAAACTTATGCATGGGGCATTAGACCTCGCCACAAGAGAGCAACGCACTATTAACATTTTTGCTGTCTGTAGGCGATGGTTGATTCTTTTCATCAGGAGACCGATCTGCTTGTTTGCTATCTTATGTATTAAAAAAAATCAGTTATTCTAAATTACCAACCAAGTAACCTTAATGAAGAAGATAAGCCTAAAAAATAATAAATCAGATAACCTACAATCACTTTTTAATGTTTTTGTTACGGAACCCTTTTCCTTGAAGATTAATAAAAATGACGATTGTAGGTTTACCTGAATTAGTAATTTTTCAGCTTTATCTTCATCACGATTACTTAGTTGGTAATTTATAATATTTAAATATTCCTTTTCAATTTTCCTCTTGATTTTTTTCCACGTGATATCAACTATGCAGATATAAAAACAGCAAACAACAATTTTCTCAGTAATACAGCCTTGAGCTGTACTATAGCTGTATATGCAGATTTTTTAACACCATTGGCTGCATAACAATCTACAATTACGCCATAAATATTAGCTGTAGAACGGTGATTGCATGTCCCATTTTACAGAAACAAGCGTTGAGTGATACTATAATAACACTTAAAGCTGTAATAAATTCCCGTGCTAAACAAAATACAGCTAATGTACAGCTTTAAGGATTAAAATCAGCCTAATGAGTTACAAATTGCTTAAAGCTGTACAGTAGTGTATTAATATTCAGATATAACGCCTAAAGCTTACGCGGAACTCTAAGAAAGGCCTTGTACAGCATTAGGCTGTATAAAAACTCATAAAGGTCTCTTATACCGATAAAAGCATCTTTTTACACCATTGTACGGCTGCAATAGAACTTTAAGTTCTATATGAGCTGCTTTATGGGTATTAAACATGCTTGATTGCTGCTTGGGAATGCAGAACTATACCACCTAGTAGCCACGATGGTAGTGACTCGAATAGCCAATCTATCACCTTTTACGACTTACCTGGTAGAATGGCAGTTGACCTACTCTTTAAAGGAGTTCGAGAACAAGAGGAAAATTTTTATTTTTAATTTGAAATTTTGATTTACAATAAGGTTTCCGAAGCTATAAGAGGTTTGCCATACCAGTAAACAGATGTAAAATGTGTTAGAATAACAACTGTGTGAAAAGGTTATTATTAAATTTTAACCCTTTAGGGCTAGGGTAGGTTAAGTATGGTAATGTTTAAATTTTATGTTGTGTAATGTAATCAATATTGATTGATTTTTTTAAACTGTGAAGTGTGCAACATCCACACAAACCTACAACGAGGTTTAAGGATGTTAAAAAAAATTGTAAGTTTGTGTTTGATTTTTTTAGATGAAATAAAAAAAAAGTGTATGAGAAAATGGATACCATGTTTGACCCCATTTTTGGCTATCTCACTGTCAAATTTCATCTCAATCATTTCAGCAGTTTAGCCTTAATACGAAATTCGCCACAAATCTCATTTAATATTAATCTATATTAATATTATGGAGGTAAAGTTTATAAGTTTGTTTGTAGGAAGCCCGTCATTATAAACTATTATTCAACAAAAGTCTATGTTAACGAAGAAAACAATTTAATTTGCAAATTTTCGCGAATATTCACGTGTGCTCTTGTGACTGAAAAGAAAATAAAAAAAGCAGTGTAAGTAATTTAAATATAAAATAAAAACAAAAAAGAAACAAAAATAGATCATCTCCGTTCTATCAGGCAGTTCGTAAGAGGTGAATAAATAGCTATACAATACTGCCATCGTGGCTATTGATGGTAAAGTTCTGCATTGTCTCACCCGGGTCTTGTACCACCGCCTTACCTAGTCTTGTCGCAATAGCGTCAGTGCTTGTCACGGCCGTATTTGTTTGAAGAGTAAGGTAGCCGGTAAAGTTAAGCAGGTGGTATTAAGAACCCACCACAAGGATAGCAACGCACCATTACTATCTATGGTGTCTCTAGGCTATGGTTGCTTAGAAAAAAAATAGATGTGCGAAAGTTCGCAAATTAAATAGTAAGTTATGAATTTCTACTAAGTAACGCCTGAACCTATAAAAAGTCTATGTAATAAAATGTCGTACGAATAAAATATATTTACCTAAATGAAATAATAATTGCAGCATAAATGAGATTATCAAATGCATTTGAACTTTTAAAATATTCTAGCAGCATAAAATATTTCATTCGCCATTTCAGTGGTTGTTCACTAGGCGTAGAACGCTGGAGGAGGTTGAGTAAATATTAAACATAAAGGTCGAGTAAATATGTGATATGTTTCCCTTTTTCTGAATGCCTGGTAGGTACTTATATTTATCGTAAAAGAGCGAATTAGTTTTTGAATATTTTTAATAACTTCCTGCAGTAACTATTTTAACAAGCAGTTCTGGTCGAAACTTGATCTTGATTCTGTCTATGTTAAAACACAAATATAAAATAGAAAAATTTAAGTATAAACTAATTTTGAATCAGTTTCTTATATTCAAATCTATTATGGTTTTCTCAAATCTATGATAGATTTAAAATAATATATTTTTTATAGATTTTCACCATAAATAAAATAGTATAGTCCTAATCCTTAACGAACGTTATTAATTTTATTAATCTTTTGATTAACAACATAGCCACAGAATACTTAGAGACTAACAGAAGTCAATGTTACATACAAGCAATATTCGAGCATAGCATACATAGACACCTCTTACGGACGCGATATCTCGGACTGGTGCGGAATAAACTGTCCCGAACTATTCCGAGATATCGCGTCCGTGAGAGATGTCTGTGTGTGCGTTGCTCGAATATCACATGTATGTAGATTGACTACTGTTAGTTCCAGTATACTGTGCCATATCGATCAAAATTCTACACTCATTGCGCTGTAGCATGGTGCAGGTGACAGTTTCAGTAACGTTTCGTTTTACTCTTGAAAGTGGCCGCGATTTACAAACTATGACTTAGTATTTCAGCTGTCATTGTAATCATTATTAATCATCATCATATAATAATTATTTACTATAGTAAATTAAATTAAACCCAACCAGAATGTTCTAGTCTATAAATAAAATCTTGTACAAATTATAGTAACATGTCATTTAAGTCTAAAATAGAAATATCATATTCACTAAGTATCAAGACGATATTGTCTTTTACCGATCCCGATGACCCGATAACTCTGGCCAACGGTTTACACGATGACACTACACACCTACATTCGCGACACCGTCGCCGCCGGCGGCGACGAGGACCCCTGTTTCGCCCTTCGGTGAACCGAGCCCAAGGGCAAGGTTCGGCGGACGGACAAAACAATGCCACTAGCCCTCTCATCGCAAATCACGACCCCACCCTAAGACGAGGTTCGGTCTCACAGGAGACACCCTTAGGGCGGAGGGCGTACAGCCCTACACCTTTAAATTCTGGCTGAGCACTCTGCCCGCCCACGCGACCGGTGAAGCTGTAACAGCCCATAAGGCTAACAGCAATTGTGACATTCCGAAAAAAAAAAAAATATTGTCTTTTGATTAAAGATCTTATCATCTACACTTGAATAATAGCAATACCGGATGTGATGATACTTTCCTTAAAATTTATTTCTAATGCTGGCATACTTACTAATATTTTGAATGCAAAATTTTCTCTGTGTAAATTACGCTTTCACCGCCAAACCACTGAATTTGACGAAACGATTTTGACGAAATTGATCTTAAGCTAACTTTTATCAAAATATGTTGTGGATGAGCTAATATTATACCTATTAAATTACTAGCTGACCAACGCAGCTTCGTCCCATAATAGATTAGCATGTCGATACAGTTTTTCATAGAAATAGAATACCACAGTACCAGTAGAATACCACTCGGCATTAACATTTTTTGATCTTCAAGTGGAATTGTACAGATGGGACCCGTAGCTGAGAAAAAAACGCGATCATTTTTTTACCAACGTTTCTCGCTGTCTCACTTTTGTTGGCCTGTTCTCATTTTCAAACACCCACTCACAAGTTTGCTGTTTTTTTTCGGGTTCAAAATAATAAAACCATGTTTCATCTCCTTTGTCATAAACAGCATTAGAATGTCCGTGGTCGTACTTCAGTAGCATCTGTGAGCACCATTCCACGAAGCCCGCTTCTGCTCCGCTGTCAGTTTATGAGCTGATGATTTCCGAACTTTCAATTCCTCGTGTAAAATTTTCAGAATTTGGCTCATACCAATCCCCAATAGTCCTCGAATTGTCTCATAGGTAATCCGGGGGTTTCCTTCAATTAACCGCTTAACAGTAGCCACATTATTTTCGTTGACGGCAGCTGAAGACCGCCCTTCACGAAATTCGTCATGTAAAGAAACTCGACCTCTCTCAAATTCAGCAAATCATCGCCTTACGGTGCTCAAACAAGGTGCTTCTCTCCCAAAAGCATTTCGAAGACGAGCGGTACAGTCTTGCGGAGAAAGAGAACTTTTAAAATCATAAAAAATCATCGCTCTAAAATCTTTTCGACTTAATTCCATTTTCGTTGCGTACGTAGAAATTTGATGTGTGATAAAAAACAATTGACAAATCATTTCCCGTTTTTTTTTATTACTAAGAAGGTTGCAACGTTTTAAAAATATAACATTCGAAATTCAAATAGTTCCGATTAGCTAGAAGTGCAAAACTTTAATGTGCCCCATGTGTAATAGCAGCCTTGTCATGCAAATGCAAACTATTACGATGTTAGGAGTCTATACAGGATGGTTATCTCTTTCGATCATAAAGTCTATAAATTTGCTATTCTATGATACATAAAATATGTTTATTAAAATTGTGTAAATAATTGTATTCCACAGTAAGTTAAATAATAAATTGTTATACAATTTAGTATAAAAATGAGTATCTTCACGGCCGTTCCCCCTGCAAATCTTTTAGTGTGCCCCATGTATGTGTGTATTTTTATATGATATGATAGCAAACAAGACACCATAACTGTTAATAGCGTATTGCTTTCCGGGTGGTGGGATAATAATACCACATCCATAAGTTTACCGGCTATCATACTCTACAAAACATTAATACTATCGCGGATGGAATAGGTAAGATAATGGTGCAACTTTGCGAAACTTTACCACCTAGTAATATTGGTAGAGATGATAATGGTACAAATTACATGTAACTATAGCAGATAATAGATCTTTCTAAGGGCCTGGATGTAATACGAATTTTTTGTTAATTAATTTTAATAATAATAATGATAAATACTTTCTTTGCCACAGAAAAATACATCAAGAAATAAAACTGAACCATGATAGCTACAAAAGTAAAATAACTGAGTCGCAGCCATCAACGCCCCTCTCCATATGATAAAAGTTTAATTTTACTAGACATTAAGTTTAAAATAAAGAGCAATAGTTAGTGAAGGAAATATTAAGTGAAGAAATGTTAGCATTTTTGTAAAATGTGTGTAAGTGGGTGTATGTGTAATGTATGCGCACGCACGTGTGATTGTGTGTATGTGTGTGTGTGTGTGTGTGTGTGTGTGTGTGTGTGTGTGTGTGTGTGTGTGTGTGTGTGTGTTTGAATATCAATGATAACTAAACTGTAATTAACTGTGAAACTATAACTGTAACTATGAAACTATGATATAATGTTACGAAGTTAGATTTTCTATTACATCATATGTAAGTGATTTAAGCTAGTCGTCAACTATTTTTTTTAAGTTTTGTACTAAGAAGTGGATATATGTTTAAATTTTTGCTAACTCTGTTATAAATTTTTGGACTGATGTAATCAAAATGTCGGCCAACTGTCTTCGTTCTACAGTATTGTGTATTGTGTATTACATACCTTCTCACGACGGCCCTTAGTTACGTAAATATTTTGATCGTATGTCAACTACCTGTGTATACGAATTATAGATTGGAGAACAAATCAATGTCTAATAGAAAGGACATTACACATAGAAAAAAGTGATGCAGTCAAATACCTAATCGGTTTTTTTGCTAGAAACTTTAAAACTGCTCTTTGTAAGCGTTCCGCCCATAGCATAGTTATTTTATGAGTTTTACTTCTAGAAATTATCTTAATACGAAAATACATGAATAATCCTACACAAATGTTCATTCATAGTAATATTATAACAATAATATAAGCATCTCAAAGGAGTTAATTATAACAATATGATCCTCCGCGTGCCGGAAATTATATAATTAGTACGTTTATTAACCTAATTTGTCCTTCAAATTTGCTTAGTTAAATAAATACTATCATGATATAGTTAAATTCAACCAAGCGTATTTCACTAGCAAACAGATAACGGATTAAAATGAAACTATTATCAATGCAAGCGTTAGTAGCGTTATTTTGTTTTGTTAAAGAATTACTTGTGATAATCAATAGCTTTATTTGATGAGGACAAGTATACTTCGGACTACTTTCAAGATTTTCATAATATAGAAAAAGGCTTATGTAATCTCGTTCTAACTGATAATCAAACCCAGGAGGCGGCCAACCCATGATATTATGTCGATATTTTTTCTACCAGACAGTTTGTAAAAGGTATATAATTGGCCAGACATGTTATTAACATCGTAACTACTAGGTGACAGAGTTCTGCAACGTCTCGTCCGGTCATGTTACCATTATCTATTCCTACTGCATTGCGTCAAATGCTTATCGCTATCATGTCCCAGTGAAGAGGGTAAGGTAGGCCAAAAAATTGTGGAAGTAGATTTTAGACCCAGCCACAGAGATAGCGGAACCACTATTTTATTTGGTTTTATATGCGATAGTTTATACAACAATGTTTATATGCGGTAGTTTAGACAACAATGTTTATTTGCGATTGTTTAGACAACAGTGTTTATATGCGATAGTTTAAACAACAGTGTCTATATGCGATAGTTTAGACAACAGTGTTTATATGCGATAGTTTAGACAACAGTGTTTATATTCTTCGTTTAATGTGAAATTATGTACAGTTGTTCCTTAGTACTTTGTGCAATGCCTGTTACAAGTTTTCCACAAACGTAGCATTAACTGGAAGAAAATGTCTATAGGCGGTAAGTCCACCAGTGATATATTTTGTGCAATAAAGAGTTTAAATAAATAAATACTTGTCTCTTTTTATCAAGAGAACCAACTTGTTTGTATTCTCACGATAAAAGAACTCTTCAATTATCAAGAACTTTTTTAGTGTAAATACAAGGTAAGATAATCCAATAAATATAAACGCAAATATCAACATATTTTTGTTATTCTATTACACGAAACACCCATGCTTTGTCTAGAAAATCCAATTTCGCATCCGTCTATAACACATGACGCGTACGAAAAAGCCAACCCTGACAAAGCCTTCATAAAATCCCCAAGTAATTCATAAACTGGGAATGCGCCATTCAGTTTGCACCCTCCTGCTTAGGGCTACCATCTAAATAAAGCTAAGTTCAAATGTATAACTGGTATCTATTCGGTTTTGCCCAAAGACCACATAAATACTGATACACCATTCGGAAGGAAACGTGTCGCCGTGTGGAAGGAAATATGAGCAAACGCTCCTATGAATATCAAATTTGTAGGTTATATTGTATTGTGAAAAAATATAAATAAACCATGTTATACTGTTTTATCACACCAAATGTGATGACAAGGTTTAAAAATTACCCTTGAAGTAATTTTATTTTCATAGGTATGTAGAATATAACTCTGTATTTCTTTAATATTTTGTTTAAGCTATTTTAAGCTACACGCTAAAGGAGTATCCATTTAATCCGTAGTTTTGCTCGTACAGATATTAAAATTACATATTATATTTCTTTATCTTAACGGACAAAAATTAGTGTTAAATTTTATTCTCATATTACTAAACTCTCGCAAAGTTTAAATCGTAACACATTTCTCCCCGTGTTGCTCCGAGCTCTTCTTGAAATGTTTTCTGATAAAAACAACGTTGGCCGGCATTGGATAAGTGCCTGTTTGACGATAAGCTTAGCTGACGACGATAAGACGACGATAACCGATAGGATCACCTTAACGACATATTTTCGAAACGCAAATTAATTTTAACAAGCAATTAATCTGTGCTTACAGATCTGAAAGGCCGGCAACGCAACTACAAGACCTCTGGTATTGCGTATGTCCATGAGCGGCGGTGATCACTTACCATCACGTGCACTTCCTGCTCGTTTGCCCCCTCTTCTATAAAAAAAAGATCATTTGCTTGTAAAAATTATGTTAAACATAGATTCACTGCTTGTTAAAATTTAATTGTGTTTCGTAAACCGGCCGTAAGTATCGTCGGCTAATCGTGGCTGCCTTTGTTGTACCTCTGCCTAAGTACCTCTTCGGTGAAACTGGCATGAAGGTACTTTTTTTCTTAAAAATCAATACTTCCGTAAACTGTTCTGAATTACAAGAATCTAATAATCTGCCAAAAATATATTTCTTTATTTATTTATTTAACACTATGTACAAAAAACATATCTATACTCAAATATTACATAAATTAAACTATGTGCATAGGTATGCTTATCTCTTTAAGAGATCTCTTCCAACAAAACCTGTACTATGACAGATGTTGGAGAAAGATTATAAAAAGCAGCTTAAGAGCTTAGCTCATGCAACATACAGGTTCATGTAATTAAAAATTAAAAATTAAATAATTATATTATTTAAATTAAAAAAAAATACTTATATTTGCTAGGCAGTACATAAACTTGACGTTTTTGGTTAAATTAATTAAATAAAGTTTACCAAACTTTAATTAATCAAAAGGTTCTAAAAAACCTATAAGATTAAAAGTGGAATTTACAACACTTTAATTCAAATAGAGTAAATAAATAAACAAAAACAATTTAAGAACTTAGCGAATTGATCTAATCTCAAGTAAAAAACTATTTGCTTTTGATACGTGAAGGAAAAACTTTGTACCATTTTTTACAACCTTTATGAAAGAATACAGACGGTTTTGAGTTTGATACGGTCTATGAAATCTCGTCCGTGTTTTTTGACACACCGTTGTTTACCGCCCCGTTGGTCAAGTGGTTAGCAAACCTGACTAAGCAATCAATGAGCTCGAGTTCAGGGGCAGGCATTTATGTGATGAGCATAGATGTTTGTATTTCTGGGTTTAGGTGTTTATTAAATATATTCGAGTATTTATATATGTATTTCTATGTATTAATATCGTTGACTAACACCCATATAACAAGCAAATAATTTGCTTACGTTGGGGTTAGATAATTTCATGTAAAATTGTCCAGAGTTATTTATTTTTATTATTTTAACACAATTAAAGCTTACCGAAAACGGAAACATAACATTTTAAATTTACCTAGGTATATGCATTAGAAATAATGGCAGCAGGGCAATCACTAGTGTCTATTAATAGGGCTGACATTGTTATAGTTACCGACCGGTATTCCCATTTAGCCCCCGGTAACCCTACTCCTGCTCGTCTCCTACGACATGGGCCTATTAATTTTTACGACCCATATAATTCTTTAACCTGGCGGAATCGATTTATAACAGTTTTATCGTCGGTCGCGATTTAACACGAGCTGTAAACGTTCTGTCAGACGACTGTCTCGAATAGCGCCGTGCACGCCATTGAATACTACCGGTGGGCCTTGCTAATTGGATTTCCTACCTTATTTACCGCGAAAAGACGTATTTATGGTTCATTTGCTAGCGAGAAACCGCTTTAGGATTTCGCTTTTATGTAACGTGGTAAATGTTTTTATGTTAATGTTGTGGAAAATTAAAAAAATGGTATTCTTAAGTATTACTAGCATGTTGTATAACTTTGTTCGCGTGGAAAGAAACAATAAATAACGTGGGATATTTACAGTAAAAGTCTTTTTACAGACGGTAGCTTAGTGTTATAACCCTCATCTATGTGTTTAAAAGTGGTGAAAAATTGTAGAAAAAATACATACTACTACTAATCAAGATTGTGGAGTTTGAAGAATTGCCCATCTGCCGTTCTGCTAGGCAGTTCGTTAATGGAAAACGATTGGCTATAATGTCACTATCATCATGACGTCGTCGTGCATATGGAATCTATACCTTCACACAACGCTGTTTAGTGTTGAGCTCGGCTATACAATAAAAGTATAATACAACCTTGTTAAGGATTTTAAAATATACCCGACCGCAACATTTTCAGGGGTAAACTATAACTTTGGGGCTAAGAAAAGTTTCCACTTTACGTGCAGGGCAAAGTAACCCTTGAATTATAATAATAATAATTTACAAGCTGTTGTGAAAAATCAGATCGTTTTTAAATTGATTAATACCAATTTAAAAGTCTCATAATTCCGAATCTTTAGAGTGGAGGACTCGTCAGAAAAACCATCGATTTTGTGGGACAAATGTTTTTTTTTTTGTATTTTTTATAAAATAATTAAGCGATTAGAGCAAAAAATAATTATTATTGTTAATAAACTATTTTACCTTCACCGAATCAAAATGTTTGAAACCTAACTTTATTAGATAGCCGATTCGAGATTTTTCGAACATAGAAAATATATGCGTGTCATCAAAACAAAACTGTTCACAAATATTCAGCTTCTTATTAATCAAAAAAAGACGTGTGGTACTAGGAGACTGCCGCGGTAAAGCTATTGCATAGCATTTTTTATCAACTTATGCAATTACAATTATATATTTATTTTATTTATGCAGTGTTTTTTTTCTTTGTTTATTCGTATTTAAAACACTTTGTACACAAATTATACGAGTACAGATATTCACTGTTGTACATAGATGATAAATACCTATACACCTATATACTTTCTCACAAACGGCTGATTACGGTAGTTTTCCAATACAACCAATACTACCTAAAGGCGGGTTGCTGAACTAAAGAGACAAGCGTGATATTTCAAAAAGTCATTAAAAGTTCTGGTATTTATCGATAGATGGAAAAACTAAAAAGTATCAGCGCTGTGCCGGTCGGAGTGGGGGGTGTTAGGTTTTTTTCGTTGCGGAATTTCTGGATTCGGTCCCCACGCTCAAGGCCCGCGATAGAAGCTATGCAATAGCTTAAAAAATGTTTATTTCTGGGACCACGGTCTATACCTACCAAGAGAACTTTACTAAAACTAAGATTTTTATACTAAATAAGCTTATTTAAAATTACTCCCGCAATTTTAATTACAAGCCTTTTATATTCGCGGTCAGTGGTCTATAACAGTATAAATGAGGTCCATATCAATTTCAGCAGCTGCTTTGATCAAAGATGCCTGGAGTAAGTCCAAATCAGGATTAGGTTTTAAGCAAGCTTTTTTCCTCGAAGATTGTAATAAGAATATGACTTACGAATTAACCTGTCGCCGAATTCCATCATCGGACATCGCGTCAAAATTTGAAATTCCATCCTCACCATCTCGATGTCTGGAAATCCACAACTGTGCGTTTCTCTCGGCACTTTTTGCCTCGCACTACTTTGTTGTAGAACCAATTACCGGCGGGGGTGTTTCCAAACGGATACGACTTGGGGGCCTTCAAGAAAAGAGCTTACTCATTCTTAAAAGGCCGGCAACGCAACTGCAAGACCTCTGGTATTGTGGATGTCCATGGGCGGCAGTGATCACTTACCATCAGGTGCACCTCCTGCTCGTTTGCCCCCTCTTCTATAAAAAAAAAACTTCTATAAAAAGAAAACGAAACTAAACTTGTTTTTTAAACAACGATAACACGAATTGGAGTAGAGTTACCTAGTAGTATATTAGTTATGGTAGTTATAGATGGGCATGGGTCGAGTTTTCCAGATCTGACGATTTGCATCTAATTTTTCCAGACGCCTGACTTCGAAGGTTTAGACGCTCCGGCTCGCGCTATAGCAGTATAGCACCATTCAGATATCTGTGAAACAAGATTCTCATATTAATACATGCACTTTTTCACAAATAATACCAATGCTTACAGACTAAAAGTCATGTGAAGTCACGAACGACATTATTGCATAGCATCACTTGAATAAAACCGTACAAGGAGATTTTAGAATAAAAATATTGCAGTTACAAAATGGCTTGTCTGAGTCGACCCGTAGATAAATTTGCAGCACGATCGCATAGTTCAGCTGGGGTACACGCGTGCGTTTCACTCGTAAATCAACAAGCCTGCATTCACTTTGCATACCCTACTATTAGCACAGACTACTGCGTTTCTCTTCAATCAATACTTTTAAAATAGATTAAGTGTGAATGCGTCAAGAACTGCAGGAAAGTATGTTCTTATTGAATCTTATATAAAGGCTAAAATGTTTTGATTCCATTTGTTTAAACCACGGATTAAATGGTTGCGCCTTTCAAGACAATTTCTTAGTTTATCAGTGTAGCTTGCATCTACATACAGAAGTACAGAGTTATACTTAAATTAATTTAACCCATAAGTATGAATGTAGTAGTGTAAAATTATTTTAATAGCAATGTAATAATGTGGGTTATGAGCATTAATTAATTATTTGTCAATTTAACAATGTATTTAGTAACTTAATTTATTAATTATAACTTTATTTCATAATTTGTAAAATAATGGAAGAGCGGGTCTACCTGGCACAAGTATTCTATACTTAAAAGGTAGACCCAACCTCAAGTTGTAATAGTACATGTCTAAAATGAAATAAATATTATTATTATATTACTTACCAATGCAATAAAATAACTTCAAAGATAATTTTTATACCTTGTCATATCATCGGTACGATAAAATAGTATGCCGTGGCTTATTTATATTTTTTTACGATATAATATATCTACAAATGTATGAGTCTTTTGACAGTGACACGTTTCTTTCTTCCAATGATGTATCTATTGGTGTTCACGTGATCTGTGGTTTAAACGTTTTGATTCTATTAATGAAAGACAATTTAAGTTATACATCGCCGTTTATCACAAATTGCGAGATCTAAGCTATTGTGTATGGGTTGTATTCATAAAGTATTGTTGTTACACCTTCTCTTCAATATATTTGATATATGTACGTATTTAAAATATATTTGAATAATATGTATATATTAATAGGTGAAAGAAAAGCTTTCGACCCCTTATTAAAAACAACTGCGCGAAAGGTGGAGTATGAAATTTGGCAGAATTAAAATTTATATTGCTAAGAACTGCAGAACATTAATATTTTTTAATAAAATGCATTAGAAGTACATTAAATTAAGAAAAATAAACATTACACACTATATTCGTTTGAAATGCATGGTAATACACAAACATACATCCTATTTTCTTTACGTTTAATGCCAGTTGTCAAACTTTTATTTATTTATTTGTCTATCGTCTCAATGGGTTCTTGTTACAAATTTGGTTGGCTTAACATCTATTTGTGCACCCGTTTGGGAGAGACTGGTGCCTGAGGTAGGTTCTAGAAGATCCTGTAATACATGTCGCCAGGCCCCCAATTCGCGGTTGCAATTAACATGCAGGTAATAAGGTTCAAAAGAAAGAGTAATAAACAAATAATAATAATAACAATAATAAGAATTACAGTATCGTAGTAAATTAATAGTAAAGTTTATCGTATCATGTGTGTTATAGGGTGTTGTGTTTTCCTAAATAAGGAGTGTGTACCTAGTGGATATCTTGTTGTGTGATTTGTGTGTCAACAGAGATTTAAGTGTTATTAAGTGTGCATGGCGTGTGTTTATATATGTTGGATTTTTGTGTGCGTAGTTTTATGTAACAAGAGGTATAAATGTAAGGAGTAAGGATTGCGCCACTGGGCCTTTAACTATACTTATAATATTTAATCTTTAGTAATATTATATAAACTGTCATTGGATTGAATCGCCTCTGTGGTCTAGTGGTCCAGCTTTGGAGTTGATCACATGAGGTACCGGGTTCGATTCCCGGGTCGGGCACTTTAAAAAAAAAAGTGTTATTTCAGTTTTCTGAGAAACTCAAAGTTGCCCGGGATTGGAAAGTGCCCGGTTGGCGATAGGCTTGCCACCTATCACATTTATGGGACCAAGTATCTTCGGCTAATCGTGGGTGCACTTGTTGTACCTCTGCCTACCCCTTCGGGGATATGGGCGTGAAGATACTTTTTTTTTCTGTCATTGGATTTCGGCCACAGGCGATCGCTAGTATATTTAATTTACCAATTGTATTTTTTTTATATCAGATAGCAAACAAGCAGATGGGTCTCCTGATGGAAAGAGTCAACCGTCGCCTATAGACACCAAAGATGTTAATGGTGCGTTGCTATCTTGTGGCGAGGTCTAATGCCACATGCATAAGTTTACCGGCTACCTTACCCTCCAAACCGGAACACGACAGCGACAAGTACTGACCCTATTGCGGCAAGAATAGATAATGCGGTGGTACCAGACCCGGTCGAGACAATGCAGAACTTTACCACCTAGTAGCCAGGATGGTAGTGACTCGATAACCAAACGGTCGCCTTTTATGACCTGCCTGGCAGAACGGCAGTTGGCCTATTCTTCAAAGGAGGCCGGGACCAACACGGCGTAAAATTGTCTAACGTGTAACTCAATACAGCAGAATATGTCGTCTCAAATCCCTAGACAAATTACACGAATTGATCTAACCTCAAAGTAAACTAACAAACTATTTGTTTGTGATGTGGGTGTTATTCAATGATATTAATACATTGAAATACTCAAATATATGTAATAAACACGCAAACCCAGAAATAGGAACATTCATGCTCATCACACAAATGTTTGTACCTTGTCGTGACTCAAACCAGAGTCCTATTTATTGCGTAGTCAGGGTCGCTAAGGACTCGACTAATGGAACTGCAAATACGTTTAGATTATTATTAATTAATTAAGTAAAATTAAGTAACTGTTTTGCAAAAACAGTCCTCTATCCCAGCTTAACAAGATAGAAAGTACTTGACTATAACAAAAATTATCACATCAAAGCTTTATATTTCACAAACAAATCCCTTAATCAAAAAAGTTAAATTGTAGACGATTTTGTAGATGTCAAGTGTTTAGAATCTTGTACCTTTGATTTAAGTTTATATTTTAGAAAAAAGAGTCCAAAGACCCTTAAAATAAGCAAATAAATTATATATTTAAAATAAAACTATATGTAAAGAAGAACAAGCGCAAAATATAATAGAAGTTAAAACATTGAAAAAATATATGAAAATAATTGACTTATGTAATATATTAACGAATAAATGTTAAAAAAATTTAATAAATAGTTCATAAAAATTCAGGAAAATAAAAGTTTACTAATCAAAACTTATACACGTCATATCTTCACATTGCGCGTATTCGACTTGCAACGAAAACTTCATGTTTTTAAATTTTTTTCAGAGCAATATCGTAATAATGTAAGCAGATTATTCGAAAGATATTACAGTTTTTGCAATATTAAGTCATGATTTAGTGCACTACAGAGCAAGAATATAATTTTTGATAACGATTTTGTAAAACGAAGACAGTCCCTTCATAGCGTTTTACACAAATAGCAAATAGAAAATCTTCAGGACGAATACAACCATTTCAATGTGGCAATGTTTTATTTTATGTGCCAATTTTAATGTGCCAGTATTATATAATATTTTATTTTATGCATTTTTCAACAGAATATATGGTCTTAAAGTGCAACACAGAGCCAAAATGACGAAAATGTTGTTGTAAGATATTAAAAAATAATATTAAAAAATTACAAAACCTTTACATTCACTTTAACATTATTTTTTTTCACTAGTAGGTAAGTATTTCAGTAGAACCTAAAATATTTGTTATATGTAAATTACGGTAATGCTCAATATACTGATTTTTTTTTCAGTCTGTTATATGAACTCATTAATTTAGACGAATTATTTTAAATACACAATAAATCCTCAGGTGCAATCTTTTAGCGATCACATTTTGAACCTGCGGCAAATCGAACTTAATCTTGCAAAAATTGTAATGTGCTTCGAATAATCTCCTCACATTATAACGATATTGCTTTGAATAAAACTTGCAAACTTGAAATTTTCGTTAGGAATCGAATACGCGCACTTAAGTATATTTATCAGGAGCACAATAATTTACATGCTCCTATATTTCGCGTTTTTTTTAAATTTGCACGCTCTTTCCACTCAGTGATTGTTGATCAAAGGTATAGTATTAAATTTTCAAAGCCAACAAAAACAAGCTTGTTAGCGAGTGTAAATATTTTTTGACGAACGTCACATGTTCTGCAATAATGCTTAATCTCTGTGTTTTTCCAATTTGTTGCAAAAATTGGCAAACAATACGGATTTTGATATTTATAGTATTCAAATCCTACCAATTGTCGAACTCATGTTAAAATAAGAGAAAAATGCAACGTGGATTTACTAAAACTAAAACCTTTGTTTTATTTTATTTGCAGTATATTTGTAAGCAATATAAATGGCAAACAAATCATTATTTTATAGATTTAGATGGTATTTTGCAATAATCGATAAATTCTTTCAATTTATAGGAAATAGCGACTGTCCTCAGGTTGAATTTCAACCGCAGACTAAACAATATCTCTTCTAAGTTTAAGTAAGTCTAAACAGACTGTAGCCATAAACAAACTAGTAGGTATGCATCTGTGTATATTATGACGTGCGACTAATACTTAAATACTAACTTACCTAGTACATTAAACTCTCTGGCGTTTAATGAATAGCAGTGTGTAATATTTATTTTTATTATCAATTATGTTTCTAATTCGATTCTAAATCGATTGTAAATAGTTTTTACATCTATCTATTAGAAATCAATGAACTGTTTTTTTTTTGCTTGTATTTGTTGTAAAACTGTTATTGGTCCTTAATAAAATAAAAAAAAAATAAAAAAAAATCTTAGCTTCTTATACTCCTTCATTATGTAAACTTTAACTGTGCTAAATTTCATGTTCTCTCTTCACGTAATCGTCGTTAAAAGGATATAAAGATTTTACTTTACATATTAATCAATAAAATCAATTTAACATAAATAAATAAATAAATAACTGCTGGTCACTGCTGTGTTCTGGTTTGGAAGGTACGGTAGCAGATAAACTTACAATAATGCCTTTAGATCCACACACAAGCGCCACACAGATAGCAACATACAGTTAAAATTTAGAATGTTTATATGTGACGTGGTTCCGCTCCCGGTCCCGTTGGTACCAAATACTCGGGCGAGATATTGCAGAAGCTTACCGAGAATCAAACCCGGGACCTCATGTAGTCAACTCCGACATCAGACCACTAGACCACAGAGGCGATTGAGACATTATTAGTTAGTCTATATCGATTTTTGACCATTGGGCGGCCGTTAGTAATAACCAATAAAAAACTTGAGAGGTGTCAAGGGATACCCGGATGGAACGAAGTTCCTTTTATTATTATTTACAAAAAACCTGTATACACTCAACAAAAATAATCGTCGCGACACCACACTGTTCAATGCGAAATAAAAATGAAAATATCTGGCTTGATTTCTATAAGAGAGAGAGAGAGAGAGAGAGAGAAACATCCGCACGCCGCACAGCTTACAATACCTTACTGTAGCAAAAAGTGTCGTGACAACTTTTTGTAAGAATTTTTTCCGTCTAGCCCCCTTTCACAACGCGCGATAAGGAACTTCGTTCCAAAAAAGTTTTTAAAATCGCAAAAGTTTACTCCTAATTTCCTGTACCTCTGAGATCTTGGATCAAGGCTTCAAGTTTACGTAGGATTAATTGGGGAGTATACATTCTCAAACAATTACATTTTTCAAATCGCCGTCCTTATACACGAACGCCGTCATTTATAACCAATGACGGCATACATAAAAAGTCGCTCCATTTCGGGAACTCAGTAAAAAATATAAGCCTCCGATTATCATAGTCGGTTGAATAACATAACAAGAAGCAGTGCATAAAATCACTTAAACGATAATAGCGCATGTGGAATCAAATGTGGCGGAAACATCGGTTTACACTGCATGCATAGGAATCATAAATCAATTGGATCGCCATTAGCAATGCCTCATAGACAGCGCACTCCCTATCCCTGCAACTACTGCCACTAATCGGGTTATTTATTGCTGGTGCTGTTTTAACGCTTAATTAAAGTTTTTAGATAAATATAAAATCTGTCTTTGATTGCCGACAATTTTTTTACATAATATAGGAGAGCAAACAAGCAGCGCCCAAGCAAAAAGAAGGGGTGTTAACGATGACATTTTACTAATAGACAGGTCATATTACTGCGATTTAAAACAGTGCAAGCCTAAATGCAACTGCAGCTACTTATATGATCACATGTTACGTGCGAGACGTATGCCAAGACTAAATAAAAGTCAAGCAATGCCTTCCTTTCATGATGCCATTTTGGAATGCGGAGCACGCATCTATACTTTTTAACTTCCCACTACGTGTATGTACAGTATGTAGGTAAGGAAGTTACTGATTTTGCCCCGATTTTCGAAAATCGAGTTTTCACCAGATCTCCACATTTTGAGGTCCTAGGAATCTTTTCCGACTATTTACACGATGACGTCAGTATGTCTGTGTGTATGTATGTATATGTGTGTGTGTGTATGTGTGTATGTAAACATCTCATAACTTTTGAACGGCTGGACCGATCGGACCGCGGTTGATTGCATTCGGTTGGATTCCGCTCAACTTAAGACTTTCTGAAAATATGAACCAAATCGGCCCAGGAGGTTTTGAGAAATTTTGAAAAAACCTCAAAAAAAATTTGGCGAAACAGTATTTTTTTAATATAACTTCCAGATTAATGTACCGATTCAGTACAAAAACTAATCAGCTCTATTCCTCAAGAGACTTCGTCTAATGCATAACTTGCATCCAAATCGGTTTATCCGTTTGGGAGAAAACGTTGACGAAAAATTTTGAAAAAAGTGTTTTTTCGACATAACTTCGAAATTTTTGGACCAATATTTATTTGGTATTCTACGGTATTTTAGTACTCATAAAACTGCGTCGAATGCCTTTTCTAAAATTAAAATTGAATCTAATTTTCAAAAGTTACAGCTTTTCAAATATTGAAATTACGTTGTTTTTAGCAAATTTACTTAATATTTTTGAAATAACTTTCAGGATAAAACACCGATTGACTTAAAATCTTATCAACTATTTTCCTTTAAAAACTGCGTCAAATACCGTTAATTGGATCAAAATCGGTCAATTTGTTTGGGACTTGTTAATGACGAAAATTTTTGAAAAAAAATGTTATTTGACATTGCTTCGAAATTATTTAACCTATTGATTAATTAGCTAAAGCAATAATTTAGATCTCAAAATTGAGTTAAATGTCATTCGAAAGATCTTGAAAATTCAATCAGCGTTTCCAAAATATACATACAGCTTTTCAAAAATTTTAATAAAGATGTTTGAACTGAACACACAACATCTATGCTTATAGTTTTTACTCTTTTGAGCTTAAAATATCTTAATTTAGTGGGAAGTTTCAGGGATGGCCTGTAGGGTCAACCGTTTACACATTTTTTTGGAATGCAGACCATGCATCTATACTTTATACATCACTGGGTATAATAAGTTTAACGAGTGTATCTGTGTATTCGTATTTCTGTCTATGGCATCATAGTTCTTAGACTGATAATCTGATTTGATTGCGTTTTTTTAGTTTAAAGCTGTGTCTTTCAAAATGCTAAATAAAATCTATTTAGCCGTTTTAAGATCATCCGCGTTTTCAATTCGATGAGACGAATAATCAACTTTTACAGGCCTGATTTTTACCGGTATTGTCTCGGATAAATTATATATATAGTTCCATGGGTATTTTTCATAAAATATTAAGTATATGTGGAGCTAGCACTCGTATGAATCACTTGAAACAAATACCTACGTTATATCTCAGTCTATGAGGTCTTACCAACTCTTTTTATACAGCTGTGTTAGAAAGAGAGGGTGAGACCTCAGAAGATGACAGTAGTATTTAAAGTTGTGTTTCAAGTAGGTATTAGAAGTGCTGTCTCCAGATATAATACAGCTTCATGGTATTTTGTTACTAAAGGATATTGCAATAACATTAGTGGCATTTTTACATTTTTTTTTATCATATGTTAGCAAACAAGCAGATGGGTCTCCTGATGGTAAGAGTCAACCATCGCCTATAGACACCAAAGATGTTAATGCTGCGTTGCTATCTTGTGGGGAGTTCTAATGCCACATGCATAAGTTTACCGGCTACAATACCCTCCAAACCGAAACACGACAGTGACAAGTACTGACGCTATTTCGGCAGGAATAGGTAAGGCGGTGATATCAGACCCGGGCGAGACAATGCAAAACTCTACGACCTAGTAGTCACGATGGTAGTGACTTGCATAGACAATCGGTCGCCTTTTACGACCTGTCTGGTAGAACGGCAGTTGGTCTATTATTCAAAGGAGCCCGGAACAAACACGAGGAGATATCACTGAATGACATGATAATATTGACCTGATGTTGCGGGATTTCCTTTCAGAGTTCGTCGGCTCTTTTCATGATTTGCTTTGCAAATGCAAATAAAGTAGAAATGGTGGAAGATAAAAAAAATGTGTTAACAGCTTTTCTATTTAACTTAAAGTTATCTGGGGTACGACTGTGTCCTCGCCATGACAAGCGAGCGAGAGAGAGTGAAGCAAAAGGACACTACATACCTTTTCTCAAAGCGCGTTGTGGTTTTTTGTTAACCTGCATAACTCGGGTTGGGATTATACGAGATAAAAAAATTTAGAAATGCAATAAATACCAATACTTGACTACCGTCATATTATGGGCATAAGATTAAAACTTTTGCTCTGTTCATTACTTTTCTGTTGTACAATATAATGACAAAACGGCTGGACACATATTTTGATTCGGGTGTTTGTAAAGTTAAGACTTGTAAAGTTAAAGCATCTAGAGTTAAAAACTTGGCTCTACGTGACATCTGATATCTTTTTAACAGTGCGAGTCATATATACTACTTCTAGGCAAAATTTTACATGAAAATGTTTTTTTTTTTGTGGAATTAATATTACTTTTACTTATTGTATAAAAGACACACTTATACTGTTTCACAGTAAATTTATGCATATCTTTATCCCACAGGTTTCATTTACATGAGCATTATCAGTGCAACATCACTATACGTAGTAAGCCAAGTCAAATTTGCAAGGAAAGTAAAATAATAATAATAATTATATTATCGCTGAACAAATCATACAAATCGGTCTAACCCCAAAGTAAACAAATTATTTGCTTGTTTTATGGGTGTTAATCAACAATACTAATACATGGAAATACATATATAAGTACTGTTACATACATAATAAACACTTAGACTCAAAAATAACAACATTTATACTCATCACGCATACGTTTGTCCCCATCAGTAATCGAACCCGAGCCACATTGAGGGAACCTAACTATCGCTAACCACTAGACTAACGAGGCAGTCAAAGGATTTTTTTTATAAAAATATCATGGTATTTTTTAAATACTCGTATTCTCCTCCTCCTTCAATTTCCCTAAAATTTAGCAAATATTTTCAAGTGGACGTGTGTGGTAGTGGAAGTCAAAGTCTTTTTGCCGGCGTTTTACTAAAAATGTAGTATCACATTTTGTGTTGCCATAAGCAACATTTAAAAGATTATTTTGATCTGGAAAATTTATTAAAATCCAATAAATATTGACACATATTATGGCCGTATCAAGTTACCAAATAACGCCAATCATGATTGAAAAGCGTTTTCGTTACTCGAAGTATAAATATATTGCATCTACACATAAGTCATATGTCATTATGATGTAGGTTTTTTTATGTTTTAATATTTGTCATCATTATTTCAATATTTTTCACAAAACAGACACGCCCCATACGTGTTACAAAATGCCTACACCAAACAATATATAAAATCCTATTGAATACAAAAGAATCCATTTTCCTCACATGACTGATGTCGGTAAATCAATTTTCTAGAAGTTTCACTCAACCGCTGCGCCCTCCGCTGATCCAGCTGTTTTTCACCTTCGTTACACATGTCAAAATAACGATGTATAAAACATGGATTGCATTATACTATATAGGGTTCTGTATGGATTTTGTTTTTTAACTGCTATTACCTGCGACTCCGTTTTATATTTTTTTATTTCATGGTTCTCCTCATGGAAAGAGATAGCCATCGCATGTAAACACCAAAGATGTTAATGTTACTATGCTATCCGTGTGGCGAGGATAGAATGTCACATGCACAAGTTTACTGGCTTACCCTGCAAACTGAATGCAACAGCAATGAAGTCACCGACTATATCACTTCGGGAATAAATAAGACGGTAGACCCAAAAGCCCGTGCGAGACGTTGCATAACTAACTCTACGATATAATTGGGATATATTAGCCATCTCTCGCCTTTTACGGGATGCTTAGGTTTCCGGGTTAGTTTATTGTAACTCATAGTAGTTATGTATTGAGAATACCCAAACAGCTATTTTTCCAAATAAGTGAGCAGCTGTTCAATGCGACTTCGTCCACGTGAGCCATACACATACATATTTAACTTCCCGTTACGTATGTAGATAAGGAAGTTACTGATTTTGCCCCGATTTTCGAAAATCGAGTTTTCACTAGGTGTCCACGTTTTGAGGTCCTAGGAATCTTTTCCGACTATTTCCACGATGACGCGTCAGTATGTTTGTGTGTGTGCGTGTGTGTGTGTGTGTGTGTGTGTGTGTGTGTGTGTGTGTATGTGTGTGTGTGTGTGTGAAATTTTGGACACAAAAATTTGGTGAAACAGTATTTTTGTTAACATAACATCCAAATTAATGTACCGATTGAGTTCAAAAACTAATCAGTCTATTCCTCAAAAAACTACGTCTAATGCATAAATTGCATTGCAAATTGGTTTCAAATTGGTTTATCCGTTTATCATTTGTCCGTTATTTTGAAAAAAGTATTTTTTCGTAGTAACTTTGAAGCTTTTCAAACAATCTTTTTTTTTTATTCTAGGATATTTTAATACTAAAATACTACGCAGAATGGCGTTTCAAAAATCAAAATTAAAGCTAACTTTCAAAAGTTTGAGCTTTTCAAATATTAAAATTACGTTGTTTTTAGCAAACTTACTTAATATTTTTGAAATAACATTCAGGCTAATACACCGATGATTTAAAAATCTTATCGTCTTTTCTCCTTTCAAAACTGCGTCAAAAATCATTAATTAGATAGATCAAAATCGGTCAATTTGTTTGTTATTTATCAATGACAAAATTATGCCTTATGCGATTTTTCTACAAGTTACCAGTTTATCGAGAAATTAAAGTAATCACAAATTAAATACTTATATGCCATGAAATAATCTGCAAATTATATTAAGGTACATATTTCGTTAGGTCGGATCTAGAGGGAAGAAGCTCTTGTTTAATATCATCACTAGAGTTTGGGTCCTGGGACGTCTCGTGTCTCAAAGTTGCGGGACTTTTCATAAATTTAGTTTTCTCGGGTCTTGGGACTTTCGGGTTAAGACTCGAGACGAGACAGGGTTGTCGAAATTGTTTTGTAAATATTGTATTAACCTGTTTTAAGTCGAAATATTTTACCTTTATTATTTTTTCTATAATCTAAATTATCTATATTAATATTATAAATGCGAAAGATTGGTGGATGAATGTTTGTTACTCAATGACGCAAAAACTACAGGACGAATTTAGACGAAATTCATCCAAAATCAAACAAAGCACTCGTTTACTTAGAATTTCCATAAAATCAATACTAATATTATAAATGCGAAAGTAACTCTGTCTGTCTGTCTGTCTTTTCTTCACGCCTAAACCACTTAACCGATTTGGATAAAATTTGGTACAAAGATAGTATAAGACTCGATAGGATAATATTTATGCTGGAAATCCCACGGGAACGAGAATTACGCAGGTAAAACCCCAGGACTTTTATTTTAGAAATTTTTCCACGCGGACGAAGCCGCGGGCACAGCTAGTATATTATAAATGCGAAAGTGGATGTGTGTGAGTGTGCATGTATATTTGTTAGCTTTTTACACTAAACTGCCTCAAGGGATTGAGGAGAAATATAACACACCGTGTTCTTTTTAAGTTGAGAGTATGTGAAGTTATGAATTTGAAAAACGTTACTAATTGAATAAAGAACCCTAAAACGTAAAGAAAGCGATCGTTTACAGGAAATCACGTAATGTGCATTTAAATATAGTCTATGGGGTTGCTTAATATGCGTGAGTCATGGTGCTACGATTAAATCACTGTGGAAATTTATTCACTTTGGATGAATAGGGAATACAGTTTAATAACCCGAAAATATGGTCTTGAAAGTTTTAATTGTCGGGCGTTTATCGCTTTTAGGGGCAACTTTTGTGTGCTTTAGTATTTATAATGAGGTACCCACATATCTTTATGAGTACGATGAAAATAAAAATGTACGTTAATTAGGAATAACGAGACATGACTCTATTTTTTATTTGCATTTGTTTGGAACACTAAACTGCGGTAATATTAGCGACTGTGATAAGAACTTGTTTAGTCCGAGTCGGATTCTTACAAGAAGAGTTCTCTCCTAATGTACAATATTTTACACATAATTTTTGACGTCATTTTGTTTTTTTTTGTATAAAAATATGCATTTTTTGATAAGTCATTTTGTTTTTTTTTTTTTTTTGTATAAAAATATGCATTTTTATACTGCCTCATTGGTAGTGTGGTTAGCGAACCTAACTACGAATAGATGAAGCTTAGTTTCGATTCCCAATAGGGACAATTTTTGTGACGAGCATAGATGTTTGTATTTCTGGGATTGGGTGTGGAATATGTATATAACAGTATTTATATGTGTATTTCTATGTATTAAGTTATACCTGATGTTATTATACCCTAAGGGTAAAGTAAACTTGTATATGCACCATTAAAATCTTTCGTGTCTATAGACGATGGTTGACTCTTTTCATCAGGAGACCCATCTGCTTGTTTGCTATCTTATGATATAAAAAAAATAGTATTGTTGACTAGCATCTATAACACAAACAAATAGTTTGCTTACTTTGGGGTTAGATTAGTTTGTGTAATTTCTTCCGGCGATATAATTTTTTTAAATAATCGTTTTATCTACAAGCTATCGAAAAAATATTATGACTTGCTTGGAATTTTTTTTATATTTCTCGTTATTCAGTTAACTAAACAAAATAATTTTTCCGGTGCAATAACGTCAGTACTACTGTTATGTTTCAGTTTTAAGGGTAAAGTAAACTTGTATAAGTACTTACTGGCTAAACAAACTTGTACATGTGACATTAACACCCCGCCTTAATGCACCATTAACATTTTTTTTGTCTATGTACGTGTGTGTGTATGTGATGGTTGTACATGGGGCACACTAAAAGTTTTACACTTCTAGCTAATCGGAACTATTTGAATTTCGAATGTTATATTTTTAAAACGTTGCACTCTTCTTAGTAATAAAAAAAATTATTTGGCGGGAAATGATTGGTCAATTGTTTTTTTATCACACATCAAATTTCTACATACGCAACGAAGATGAAATTAAGTCGAAAAGATTTTAGAGCGATGATTTTTTATGATTTTAAAAGTTCTCTTTCTCCGTAAGGCTGTGCCGCTCGTCTTCAAAATGCTTTTGGGAGAGAAGTATCTTGTTTGAGCACCGTGAGGCAATGGTTTGCTGAATTTGAGAGAGGTCAAGTTTGACATGACGAATTTCGTGAAGGGCGGTCTTCAACTGCCGTCAACGAAAATAATGTGGCTACTGTTAAGCGGTTAATTGAAGAAAACCCCCGAATTACCTACGAGACAATTCGAGAACTATTGGGGATTGGTATGAGCGAAATTCAGAAAATTTTACACGAAGAATTGAAAGTTCGGAAACTTTGTTTGGAAACGTTGGATCCTCATGAACTGACAGCGGAGCAGAAGCGGGCTCGCGTGGAATGGTGCTCACAGATGCTACTGAAGTACGACCACAGACAGTCTAATGTTGTTTATGACATTGACACAGGAAAGGAAATGTGTATTTATTGTTTTGAACCCGAAAAACAACAGCAATCTTGTGAATGGGTGTTTGAAAATGAGAACAGGCCAACAAAAGTGAGACAGGCGAGAAACGTTGGTAAAAAAATGATCGCGTTTTTTTTCTCAGCTACTGGTCCCATCTGTACAATTCAACTTGAAGATCAAAAGAGTGTTAATGCCGAGTGGTATTCTACCATTTGTTTACCCAGGGTGTTAGAAAAAGTTCGCGAAAGACGACCCAAAATCCGCATTCTCCTACACCATGATAACGCTTCTTCACACACGGCTAACAAAACAACGACATTTTTAGCTTCCGAAAAAGTACATCTCGTCACTTATCCTGCACATAGCCCGACCTAACACCCTGTGATTTCTGTATTTTCCCCAAAATCAAAAATTTGATGAGAGGTTTTACTTTTACCAACTCCGAAGAGGCAGTGATAGCGTTCAATCAGCACGTAGAAAACATGCCTTCAGATCTGTGGTCCTCCTGTTTTAAAAAATGGTTCGATGGCATGAAAAAATGTTTAAAATGTTAAGGAAATTATTTTGAAAAGCAATAAACATAATATTTTGGTTATAACATGTTGTTTTTTTAAGTTACGCAAAACTTATAGTGTGACCTACGTATCTTTCCATCAGAACAGCCATCTGCTTGTTTGCGATCTTAATAAAAATAAGCATGGATGGCGTCCAACCAATTAAACCACAACGTCACTTGTACTTTCGGAATCAATTACGTTGATTATGAGTTTTAAAGCCCTCTAATTAATATCTGCATAAACTAGTTAAATTACTTCACCGTTAAAGATGAAATGCATATTTATTTACGTTACTTTTCCTATTTAATAATGTATATTTTATGTGATGAAGTACTATCATTGTGCTTATAACTTAAAATACACAATCATCTTTTTTTCTTTTGTTTAAACTTAGAAACTATAAAATAGGATAGTTAAGTTTAAAAACAGACCACATAAATACCGCGGCGTTGAGCAAAAAACGTGTAGCCACTCATTTGAGCAAATGAAAAAATTATCAAAATCGTATAAAAATAGAAATATGCCATGTTGTTCTATTTTATCGTACCGAATAAGAAGCCAAGTCTCAAAAAAAGTCTGAAGTGATTTTATTTTATACACTCTGCATTTCTGGGCGTAAATGCAAGCTACGCCTACATAAGGTTGTCAACCTAAGAAAATAAATTGAAAGGTATATCCAGTTTATTCCGTGGCTTTTAGACGACTATAAAAATATGGATACATTGAGTCATTTAGAAATAGCATTTGAAACTCGAACTGTCACGAACCTTAATGGATTGTACAAACATTTTAACAAACATATCTTTAGACAAGAATGTCACCCTATAAGCTTTCCACAAAAGTTTGTACGAGGGAAAAAATAAATATTTCACTCGCACCCTTGTTGGTGGAATCACGCGTCGCTTGCGCGTACTTTCACGAAGACGGATCATGGGTACGTGCATCGGGAGTTACGCAAACTTGCGGCTAAAACGCTATAACTGCAATTTTTCGATTTAAATTTTAAAGTATTGTATTATACAGCAATTCTAGCATATCTTTCATACGTATTCTTTTTTATAGCATAAGATAGCCAACACTCAGATGACTCTCCTAATAGAAAGAGAAACCATCGCCTATAGACACCAAAGACGTTAATGATGCATTGCTATCTGTGTGAAGGGATGCCAATGCTACATGCATAAGTATAGCGCCTACTTTATCCTCCAAACCGGAACACGACAATGTCAAGTATTGACACTATTGCGGCAGGCATAAATAAGACGGTGGTATAAAATACCCAGGCGAGACATTGCGGAACCCTACCATCTAGTAGTCACGATGGTAGTGACTAGTGACACGTATAGCTAATAGGTCGCCTCATGCAACATGCATGGCAGAACGGCAGTTGGTCTATTCTTAAAAGAAAGCCCGGACCAACACTGGGAGCAGCAACATTCTATCATTCATCCTCAATTGCAGCTCCTTAGCGGTTAATCTAAAAATAAATAGCCTATATTTGACTTCAGGTCTTTAATTATCTCCCTATCGAATTTCATCATACTCAATTTATCCGTTTAGCCGTGAAAATGTGGCATACTTATAAATAGATGGACAAACTTCGAATTTATAATATTACCATGGATAACAATTGAGTGGATGTATCTCTCGAATAAAGAACTTGGTACACATTTAGTTACGTTTAGCTTACATAATACGAACAATATTATTATAGCTTGCCCTTAATTTTTATATTTTATTTATTGTGCAGATGGCAATATGAAAAGAAGTTTTGA
The DNA here is from genome assembly GCA_036924255.1 of Apodemia mormo. NCBI lineage: Eukaryota > Metazoa > Arthropoda > Insecta > Lepidoptera > Riodinidae > Apodemia > Apodemia mormo. Next base: position 9,309,073 of record JAUPFN010000013.1, on the reverse strand, counting down.
AGTTCTTAATGAATCTGTGTATCAAAATTATGTAATAACTAACTTTCACCGCAGCCCGCTGCATTATAAAAGTTTTTGGTGAATCCCGCAAGAACAACTCATTTTTTTTCGGAATAAAAATTAAACTTTGTACTATTCTAGATTATCATCTATGTGCGTGAATATTTTTATCCAAATTCATTCAGTAGTTTTTGCGTAATTGAGTAACAATTTTATTTCGCTCTTATAATACTAGCTGTAGCGTGCAGCACGCTACATTATTAAAGTTTTTGGCAAATCCTGCGAGATTACCTGTTTTTTTTTCTGGAACAGAAAGAAACCTGTGTATTATTTCAGGTCATTATCATCATCATGGCATGGTTAAGAAACAAACATCCATCCATCCATACATACATCCAAACTTTCGTATTTATAATATTAACATAGATTAGTTTTTTCAAGATATAATAAGAGTATTCATATGAAATTTTTTTTCTTGGGCTACTTAGGATTCAAGTACAAGCAATATTTTACCTTTTGAGAAAAAAATTAGATAAGTTCTTGTTGTAAGAATATTTTTGCTACATAAGGTATTCTGAATACGTATATTATAATATCTTTTCATTTTCTTTTTGCTTTATATTTTAAAAATATTATGATCATTTATTTTGGTTTAAAATGGATAATATCATATCAATTTTTACTTTTTTTACTAGGTGGTAGAGTTCTGTATTTCCTAGCTCGATTAAGCTACCACCGCTTTACTTATTCCTGTCGCAATAGCGTCAGTGTTTGTCAGTGTCTTATTCTAGTTTGAAGAGTCATGTAGCCGGTAATCTTATGCAAGTGGAATTAACACATTACCACTTGGATAGCACCGCACCATTTACACCTTTGGTGTCTATAGGCGATAGTTGTCTCTTTCCATCAGGGCCTCATCTGCCTGTCTGCTATTTTATGATTTAAAAAACTAAAACACCAAATTGAATCATAAAACATTATTATTTATTCCGGTTTTCGTAAATAAACTAAGGACTCCTTATTGAGAAATATGCTCGTTACGTCATTTAACTTAATTGGCAATTTTTGTTATGAAAACAGCTTTTAAATTAAATTCTCAACTGCATTCGTATTTTTTTAGTTGTATTCGACGGAATGTTTTAAATTTTAACCTTAATGAACTTTAACATTCAGGTATAACAACATGTACAATGTGAATGTATGAAAACCGTTACTTTTTATCACAATAAAAATATAGGCTATCAATTAAATTTATCTTCCTTTTTTTAGTGTTTTTATTTTTTCCATTCTTTCTTCTTTCTAGTTCTTTCCGTCAGGTCATCTGCTAATTTCAATCTCAAAATAAAAATAAAATTTATGAAACGCGTGTTTCGATGCAACCGCCCGTTTGCTCTGTCACTGCTCCCCGAAGATGGATCATCGAGACGACGGGGGGTTCAGATCGCTCGATAAACTGTCGCGATATGGAAAACTGTTAGCACACAACAGAACTCCGCTTTCTACGGAATTCCACGCTCGCGCTATTCAATTTAAACTATTAGTCAGCTTTTCAATTAAAATGTCATCTGCAATTTGTGCTTTTGAAGGTCTCGTTTTCATAATATTAAATAGAGTGCTTCTTAAACAAAGCTTAACAAATTTGATACTAAATATTTAATTAATATTATATAAACATAATGAAATAATCACTTCTGTGGTCTAGTGCTCCGGTATTGGTGTTGACCACATGTGGTCGTGAATTCGATTCCCGGGTCGGATAATTTAGTTTGCTACTCCACTCAACCAACAGTGAGATAGTGAGATTATTTTGCAGTAAGATTTCTTCCAGCTAACCCACACGATGAAAAAAGGATAGTTTTAAGAGTTTATATATATATATATATATATATATATATATATATATATATATATATATATATATATATATATATAATGTTCTCGTTCAATACGGAATCTGCCATATTCGTAATAAAACAAACTATGAACTATTATTTGAAAGAAAATGTTAACGTATTTTAATTAGCAACTTTGAGTGAATTAAATCAACGGAAAGTTGTAAATTAAATTACCTTAATTTCTCCTTTGAGTTATGGATTTTCACAAGGTACAAAGGAATCCGCCGAGAACACCAGAATTTATAAAGGTCTTCTCTTTATAAACAGCTATAACCAATTTAAACTAATATAATAAAAGCTCAGGAATGTTTGGTTTGCTTGAACGCACTAATCTCTGGATGTTTTGTATGTAATAGTTACATACATCATAAGCTGATTAAAATAATCTGAGTGAACAAATAGAGGTAATTTTTGTATCACTGGAATGAAGGCAATCTTAGTATTTACTACGGAGATATGTATGTATATGAAAAATGATTTTAAATATTTATGACCAAGAATACATACAGCCGTTCTGTTGGTCGAGTAATTAGCGACCCTGACTACGCAATCGACGGGGCTCGGGTTCGATCCCCGACGGGGACAAGCATTTGTGTGATGAGCATAAATGTTTGCATTTCCGGGTTTGGGTGTTTATTAAATATATTCCAGTATTTATATACGTAATTCTATGTATTAGTATCGTTGACTAACACCCATAACACAAGCAAATAATTTTCTTACTTTGGTGTTAGATCAGTCAGTGTAATTTGTCCCGTGAATATTTATTTATTATTTATTTATTAATACATTGACCGCTTTCAATCGAACAACGTGATTAGCCAACCTAAGTAGTGGTGTAACAAAAACAATTGTCCTTCTTTTCAGTGGCATCGCGAAGATTACGCAAAACAGTCCGCGAGAAATACCTAGCAAATTTAATTAATTTCACGTTTTTCACAATGATTTTTTTCACATGTTCTTTCATATGTAGTCTTTTGAAGAATGATTCTATTTCATTATGTTTGAGAATCGCAAATAAGTACAGAAATCATTGGGTTTTTATAGTAACCTCGTATGTCGAGTTCTGTTGTATATACCATTATATAAAATACTAACTTTGCGCGCGACTGTGCCCGCGACTTCGCTCGCGTGGAGAAATTTTTAAACTAACAACCCCATTGTTTCACGTTCCCGTGGGATTTCCGGGGTAAAAGCTATCCTATATCCTTTCTCAGGTGTAAAACTATCTTTGTGACAAATTTCATCCAAATCGATTCAGTGGTTTAGACGTGAAGAACAGACATTCGCATTTATAATATTAGTATGAATTTGTATGTTATAAAATAAAAATACAATTTTTATATCAGTTAAAACTGTTTTCTGGTCAACCACTAGTTCCTCCGCTATTATCTATACATATAATAAAATCGTAGAAAAGTCAAAACTGTACACTGAATATTTTTTTAAAAAAATACTTGGGGCGTGATCTACAATAAATAATATCGAAGCCAAAAATATAGTTTTTAAAATTTTTGTCTGTTTATCTGCTTGTCTGTTTGTCTGTTTAACTGATTGTCTGCATTGTATTATGCGTTTGTCCGGGGTAAACACAAAAAGTACTGCATGGATTTACTTCAAATTTTGCATGAATATTACTAACAGGTCGAGTCAACAAATAGGCTACATATTATCACGCTATCACCTAGCGGGGAAGTGCTAACAGGTCGGGTCAACATATAGGCTACATATTATCAGGCTATCACCTAGCCGGGGAGTAAACGAAGTCCGCGCGGGCGAAGTCGCTGGCAAAAGCTAGTTTTTTGTAAGCCCATAAGGCTACATTGGCTTCAGTAGGGTTCCGTTTACATTTGCTCTTTGCTTTTTTTTTCATTTGATTTCAAATGTCAATCAAGGAGCAGGGAGATGTTTAACTTTGACCATCCTAACTTGAGCAAGCTTATCATATAGGTTTATTAATTATTGACGTAAAGTACTGAACCTTATCTATACATATAATAAAATCGTAGGAAAGTCAAAACTGCACATTGAATTTTTTTTAAAGAATACTTGGGGCGTGATCTACAATTGATATCGAAGCCAAGAATATAGTTTTTAGAATTTTTGTCTGTTTATCTGTTTGTCTGTTTGTTTTTATGTATGTCCGGGGTAAATTCAAAAAGTACTGCATGAATTTACTTCAAATTTTGCGTGAATATTACTAACAGGTCGGGTAACATATAGGCTACATATTAACATACTATCACCTACGGGGGGGTGCTGTGCGGAGTAAACGAAGTCCGCGCGGATGAAGTCGCTGGCAATAGCTAGTCATCAATAAAAATCGTATCATACAGAGGACTCCAGTCAATATGGGATGTATCTACGTTAAGTTGATATAAGTTTATCTGATAAGTTGCGTAAAGGTATGAACTTAGACTGAGTTTTAGGAGTACGCACTCTTTTTTTTTAAGAACTTTTAAAATTTAAGAACTAACAGGTATCGACTTAATCCATTAGTCGACCAGAGCTAGTTTTATCAAATTCCCGGATTAAAAATGCTTACTTCTGACCACTAGTGTTACTACTCTTACTGACACTGTGTGAAGTCCACAAATGGAACACTTTTTTGGGGGTTTTGTTGCATTTTTCCCTTTTTTTAGCAGTAAAACTTCAAAATGTATCGAATTGCTTCATGAGATTCACTCATTTTGTTAAACAAAATATCGAGCGCGAAATATTTTTTATTTTTCTATATTCAAAATGTCTATTTAATTATATCAAACCGTGATATCAAAGCTAAATACGTACAATACGACTAAAGAGATTTTACTGCAACTTTTTTGAACTTTACTAATGAAATACGAAAAATTGTTTTCCACGACCTATTATTAGAGTTTTTTACTAACACCAACTCAAATCGTGCAATTTGTCTACCGATATATATTCATTTTTATCTAAAATAGATTATTTAATAATTAACATAATATAATAAAATACTTACTACAATAACAGAAATTCTTCTGCAAAACAAACATCTTCATTAATATATTCAAAGAAAACATGTCAGAAGCACATACATATTTCGATCTCCCTCTTAAATGAAATAAGTCTTAAGAAAACATTGACGTTTGCTTTTCCATTTCCACCCTACCAGAAGAAAACAAAGTTTCAAACACCAGGACTAGGACATGCACTTAAAAGGGCATTATATTCTTATTTTTATATTAAACTTGTGCCAAGAGGGAATCTTGTAATCGCCTTAAGCTTTTCATCATTCAGAGCCAGCTGTCGCAGTACGTTGCCCCTAAAATAAATTGAAACTTTTTGGAGTAGTGTCCGGAAATGATAAACCTTTTGTTTGATATTCTTAATTTTAAAACTTTATGTTACTAAGTTACTAAACATAATTTTTATGTTAATAGAAATAATGATAAACTTTTCGTTTGGTATTCTCAATTTTATTGCTTTATGTTACTAAGAATAATGATTAACCTTTCATTTGGTATTCTTAATTTTACTGTTTTATATTACTAAATATAATCCGTATATTAATACTTGAAACGAATTACCTTATAACTCTTTTTAAGACAATTACATGAACGTGAAATTTCGCACATTTAGTTTACATCAGAGAGAACTGCCTAGAAACTTAATATTTTTATACTAGCTGTTGCCAGCCACTTCGTCCACGCGGACTTCGTTTACTCCGCACTGCACCTGGCCGCTAGGTGATAGCGTCATAATATGTATATGCCTATATGTTGACCCGACCTGTTAGTAATATTCATGCAAAATTTGAAGTAAATCCATGCAGTACTTTTTGAGTTTACCCCGGACATACACACAGACAAACAGATAAACAGACAAACAGACAAAAATTCTAAAAACTATATTTTTCGCTTCGATATCGATTGTAGATCACGCCCCAAGGATTGTTTTAAAAAAATATTCATTGTACAGTTTTGACTTTCCTACCATTTTATTATATTTATAGATAATATGCGTTAGAAATACATCAAATTAATAAGAATAAAAATTTACACACACTACATTATGTAATACACACGTATACGTATATATGTGTATATGATAATATACATACACACACGTATACTATTTTCTTTACGGCTAAAATCTGTTGTAAAATTAAGGAGATTTTAATGTTTAGTTGACTGTCGAATTTCCAACACACGGCGATTGCTAGGCTAAATGTTTTGAGTAACAGTAGTAGTGGTACAAAATCTATGTGTTTGTTGTGTGTCCGTATCATAATGCGAAGTTTGCGGTAGTGCTTTACTCCCGATACGTCAAGGTCAAGAAATTTGATTGATTTGATATTAGAAAAAAAAAGTACCTTCACGCCCATATCCCCGAAGGGGTAGGCAGAGGTACAAGTGCACCCACGATTGGCCGAAGATACTTGGTCCCACAAATGTGATCGGTGGCAAGCCTATCGCCAACCGGGCACTTTCCAATCCCGGGCAACTTTGTGTTTCTCAGAAAACTGAAAAACACTTTTTTTTAGGTGACCCGGGAATCGAACCCGGGACCTCATGTGGTCAACTCCAACACTGGACCACTAGACCACAGAGACGATTTGATATTAATTTTTAAAAACCACAAACCGAAATTCTGAACAGTGAAGCGGTCAGAACTGACTAACTCTTATTCTGGTAGATTAATATACCTCTGTCACGACCATCTATTGCATTGCCATTGCGTTAAAATTCTGAAACATCCACAGGTATATACTCAAAGATCCACACAGCTGTCTTTAGGCACTTTTTGCCCGCTTTATGCCTTTGCGAAATAAATAATTAATGGCGGAATTTATTTCTAACGGATTTATTTAACTTTGGGTCTTCCCAAAAAGAACTTGCTCAGTCTTAAAAAGCTGGCAATGCAATTGACCTTTGGGATTGTTGATGTCCATGGGCGGTGGTGACAACTTGCCATCAAGTAAACCTCTTTGTCGTTTATTTCTCTTCTATAAAAAATACATTATTTAATGTAGACCCAAAATAAAACCATTATTTGATTGTAATATAGGTGTTTAAACTCTAAAGTAATGTTTTAGCACTTTGTGATCTAAATAGTATTTACTACAATGAAAAACGTGGCCAAAGTGCAGATGTATGGTGACTGGAGCTATAAAATAAAATATGTACGATAAGTCTGATAAAATTTGATTATTATCGCTAATAAAATCGATTGACTTTTGAAAACCAGTAGCAAATTAAAAGTTAAAAAATAAATTAAAAACAGTATTTCTTACGGAGTTCACCAGAAGCATCTAATTGTACAATTATTACCTAATAGGTAAAATAATAATTAGAAACCAAATGTAAATATATTAACAAGCATTAACATTACGTTTTTATTAAACCCACCAAACTGTCGCACAATTTGGTGGGTTTAATAAAAACGTGAACTGATTGGTCCAAAATAAAAAATGTGAAAACGGTTGATCCTACAGGCACAAAATAAAAAAGTACTACAGGCCATCCCTGAAACTTCCTGCATATATTATTCAGTTCAAACATCTATTTTGTTAAAAATGGCAGTATATTAATTTTTGAAAAGCTGTATATTTTGGAAACGATGATGATGAAGATATTCAATTCAATTTTTGAGACCTAAAATATTGCTTTAGCTATAAAAATAATCGATAGGTTGAAAAATTTTGAAGTCATGTCAAAAAACTTTTTTTTTTCAAAAATTTTCGTCGTTGTTAAATCCCAAACAAGTTATCGATTTCGATCCAATTAACGGTATTAAGATTTTTAAGTCAATCGGTGTATTAGCCTGATAGTTATTTCAAAAATGTTAAATAAGTTTGCTAAAAACAACGTAATTTTAATATTTGAAAAGCTGTAACTTTTGAGAATTATTGTTTTAAATTTTACGCTTGTACTGTTTCACAATTCACTAATTATATATAATATATACTTTTTATTTAAATAGTCAACCGGTTTCGCATTTTACTGCATCATCAGGACTCAAACTTAAATTACAACAAAAACAAGTGTAAAATTTAAAACAATAATTATGTCAGAGTTTCACCAAGTGCCGACGATGGAAAGTATAAATTATATTTTGAGAATTAGATTTGATTTTGATTTTTGGTTGTAAAAATCACTTTTTTTTAATTTTTCGTCAACGATTACTTCCAAATAGATAAACCGATTTTGATGCAATTTATGCATTATACGTAGTTTTTTAGGGGTTAGAGCTGATTAGATTTTGTACTGAATCGGTTCAATAATCTGGAAGTTAAATTTAAAAAATACTGTTTCGCCAAAATTTTTATTGGGGTTTTTTCAAAATTTCTCAAAATTTCCTAGGCCAAATCGGTTCAAATTTTCAGGAAATCTAAGTTGAGCGGAATCCAATCGAATGCCATCAACCGCGCGTTCGATCGGTCAAGCCATTCAAACTTTATGAAATATTCACATACGCACATACACACACACACACATACATATATACATACATACTGACGTCATCGTTAAAATAGTCGTAAAAGGTTCCTAGGATTTCAAAACCTGGAAATCTGGTGAAAACTTGATTTTCAAAAATCGGGGCAAAATCAATAACTTCCTTATCTAAATTTGAAGCGGGAAGTTAAGAAAAATATTTAAAAGAAAATAAAGAGTCTGGAATGACGATAAATATGCATATTTTGTAACTTTTTTATTATATCGTAGTATTTAGTAAACAAATATGGAAAACGACAACCATAACCCATAAACACTAAATTACAATATATATATATTCAGCTACAATACAACAAATATGGAAAACGACAACCATAACCCATAAACACTAAATTACAATATATATATATATATATATTCAGCTACAAGGTACAGTTACTTATAAATACAACAGAGCTCCAAGTACACGTAAATTAAAAAAAAAAGTGATTTGTGATTAACCAGATTTTTAATGATATTCTAAAAACTCTACTTGATAGGTAGGGTTTGGACTGGAGCTGGTTTTATATAATCTATACATTTATGCGTAAAGTAAAACTTTTGTACTCCTTTTTCCGACAATGGCGCAGTATGAAATTTTGTAAAATTAAAGTTTATATTGTGGAGGTCTGCAGAAACCCAATATGTTTAAATAATATGTATTAAAAACACGTTAAACTAATGAAAATAAATATTACACATACACATGACATATTACATGCTGATACACATACATGTACCTATACTACACCACACATACCACAGGGCCATCGCTAGTAACAATCATTACTAGATAAATATCCTTATTTCATGTTTTGATTCACAGAAACATAAAATAAGGACATTTTATTTGATGATGAAATTGCGAATAATAACCACAAAAAACTCAATTTCAGCATCCTCACATGCACAAAACCCCATAATATCAATAATTACATTAGAATCACTACACTTTTATATTTACAACTCCTCATGCATACTTCACCAGATAAAGGGATCGACCCTATTCCAATTCCAACTATCCGAACTACGGAAACCCTTTCACAATAATCGAATATTGGTTTCATCTCGTGATGCTCTAAGCGAGCGTTTTATATAATACTTTTCTTACTTAAATATGTGCATAAATCTTGGTATGTCTTGATAAGTGAAATTGTTATATTAGACCGATCAGTTTTTTCGAAAGACTGAAAAAATATTAGCAGGTTTAACATTGTCAACTTTCTTCTCGGCAAAGTGCTGAGATAATTTTTTTGGTTAAATTTAATCTCTTTAGGGACAGAACCTACTCAGAACGGTACCTTGACTTTTTGTGGGATGGTAAGTGGCATGTTATTCAAAAACATTCCTGACTCTTGACCAATTACAAAATCCCTAAACATTTATTATAAAGGAAAATCGTGTACGTAGTAAAATTGCATGTAAAAATGATGACAGTAAATTTGTATTACCTACAGAGACAGTCTTATTGCAATAATTAATTATTCATATTATATCAGTTTCAGTTGACGGAGAGTGCTTCTCAAAATTTATAGCTGAAAAAAAGTCAATTTAAACCCCGTTAGTTCAGGCCCCCTTTGAATAATAACCGTCTGCTGCCCAGTCAGGCAGTTTGCAAGAGCGAACAATTGACTATGCGAGTCACTTCCATCGTAACGATAGTAAAGTTCTAGTAAATCGTAACGATAGTAAAATTCTGCATTCTTTTACCCGGATCTCGTATCACCGCCTTAACCATTCCTGCCTCAACAGCTTCAGTGCTTGTCATTGTGTTCCGGTTTTGAGGTTAAGGTAGCCGATAAACTTAAATATGTGCCATTAAGACCCCCACAAAGATAGTTACGCCCATTCATATATTTTTGCTGTCAATAGGCAATGACCATCTCTTTCCGTCAGTAGAGTCACCTTCTTGTTTGGTATCACTACATAGTATAAAACAAAGTCGCTTTCCGCTGTCTGTCCCTAAACCCTATGTATGCTTAGATCTTTAAAACCACGCAACGGATTTTGATGCGATTTTTTTAATAGATTGAGTGATTTAAGATTTATGATAACATCTATTATATAGTAGGGGAATACTTTTATAAATATATTTAGCAAAACAATCTTTACCGGGTCAGTTAGTCTTAATATATAAAGAAAAAAATCTACCCCAATCTACTTCTTACACATTCAATTGATTTTGCTGCATTTAATATTGACTATAAACTACGTCTAAAAAAGCATCGAATGCTAAATGTATAAGTTATGTCTTTTCTATATTGAATAATAGAATGTAATTACACTAAAAGCTTTACTAAATTTATTAAATTTACTTATACTTTGCTAAGCTTTATTAAATTTACTTATACTTACGGAAATTTAAATATTTTATGTGTATGAATAAAACCCGCTTACAATATTATATTATCTCCCATACAAAGCTTATTTTGAACTAGATAATTTCGATGCGTGAATAAACTTCATAAATATGTGTTTTGAATTTGATTGCAAAAAATGGTAAACAATTTTTGTCTGATTTTTATTTCAAGCCTATATTGTTTGGAATATTTTTCTGAATCAATTTTTCTTTTATATTATAGAGTAGCAAACAAGCTAATGGCAAAGACAAAACCATCGCCTATAGCTCCTGATAATTGTGTTGCTGTCTCTATATTATATAATCTCTATAATCTATATTAAGAGTTTCTTTAGGAATTATTAAGAGTTAGAGAATATCCATAATAAGAATTTCATCGAAATAACTAAAAAAGTATCTTCACGCCCGTATCCCCGAAGGGGTAGGCAGAGGTACAACAAGTGCACCCACGATTAGCCGAAGATACTTTGGTCCCACAAATGTGATAGGTGGCAAGCCTATCGCCAACCGGGCACGTTCCAATCCCAGGCAACTATGTGTTTAACAGAAAACTGAAAAAACACTTTTTTTTATGTGCCACTTTTTTATGTAGAAACTAGCCTAAAAATATTGCTAGCTAATTGGAAAAAGCTTGTAAAAATAGCTGACAAGTAAAACATTTTATAGGAGTAATGCGAAAAACTTAAACGAACAAAAAACTTACAAGCTAAAACTAGTAAACTATCAAAGGGACAAAAATGAAAAAACAACCGAAAACTTCTGACTTGAAGCGTAACAAAAATTTAATTTTGCTACAAAACTTTGTATGTGCCATCTTAAATCACTGACGAGGCATCGACAAACTTTTCTTATTAGTCTGTGCGGACCACGACCTGAGTTGCTAATATGGAACAAAATTTTCTTATCGAGTAGTTCGAATATGAATATTATTTATTTTGATAATAATAATTCATAACATCTATATATTAATACGTGATGCAAAAACTTTGTAAGTCCCTTCTTAAGACAATCACGCGAACAGTTAAGGCGTGGCATCGGGACAAACGGGAAAAAACTGGTTTGCTAAATCCGCTGGCTAAATCACGCGCGCATTTTTTTGTAATGATTGTTAAATATTTAACAATTTTACAAAAATTACGCGATATACCTGAAGATATTATCTAAGGAATGTGCTAACTTATTACATGATTGAATGTACTTTACTCGATCATAAGAAATTCCGAAAACAGGCTAAAAAAAACTTTAAAACAAGTAATTTGTTAATAATATTTCTAATCTTCCACATGATTTTTATATGGTGTTATTTAGTTTTAAATACAAAAAATAATGTACTAAATTTTGGTTTGAACTGAAGTCCTATATTTAATAATTCGAAAATTAACACGTTTCCCAGTAACACGTATCTCTTGCTTGGGAAAACTTTAAAAACAACAAAAAATACGTTAAACATAGCAAACTCTTTATTGCTTTTTACTTTACAACTAATATTGACATAATATATAAGCTACTATTTAAATTAGTATTTTAGTTAAACTCAAAAAAAAATTTAATTTTATATCGTTATCGTGTTGGTATATATATATATATATATATATATATATATATATATATATATATATATATATATATATATATATATATATATGTATGTATGTATGTATGACAATTTTAACTCTTAAAAATTCCAATCTCAAAGAAATGGAAAGCTTACTTAAAATAAAAGCATAATTAATTTAATATGTCATCTCCTATTTTTCCACCGGTGAGGGTGGTTTTTAAACTTTAAATTGGCAGAAAGTAAAATATGCTTGCAAAAAAAATAATAACGAAGAATTGTCCGAAGTGGTTACTAAGAAACGGAGCTCTAATATGAGTAATGTAAATAATACAACCCTCCTTTTTTAGAAACGGATTTAAAATATTGTAAATCAACTGTTATTTATTTTAATCCAGTCGGTAAGCGTCTCTTTTTCATGCATATCGAATTATAGTAGCGGAAAATGAAAAGCGCTTACAAATCTTCCTATTATTAATTATCTCGGTAAATTTCAAAAAAATACATAACACTATTTGGATGTTTAATTATGGTGAAGTAAAAAGACTTAAAAAAATGAAATTTCATTCTCTTAGCATTTTTAAAGCACATTTTTGTCGTATAATCAAGACTTCACATAATATATTGAAAAATACAGATTTTACCACCTTTCATTCAAGGTGTTGTTCAATTTATCAGCCCGAGTAAACACTTTTCAAGATCACAAACTTAGATTTTTTAACAAAGTATAAACCTAAATAACATTCTACACTTTTTATCGTCGGCACTTGGTGAAACTCCATTTTAACACAATATTTGCTAGCTAATAACACTTGTACTGTTTCACAATAAGATAATTATATTTAATTTCCGACCGGTTTTGCTTACATAAGCATCCTCAGGGTATTTACAATAATTATTAACTCCTTTGAATTCCTATTAACTGAGTTAATAATTATTGTAAATACCCTGAGGATGCTTGTGTAAGCTAAACCGGTCGGAAATTAAATATAATTATCTTATTGTGAAACAGTACAGGTGTTATCAGCTAGCAAATATTGTGCTAAATAACATTTTTTAAATTTATACTACACCACATTTTGCAAGGCCAATTACAATTTTCTTTTGCCCCTATTAACTGGCTTTTTTATTCTAAAAAAGAAATTTTACCTATTTTATTAGCTGTATATTTAATGAACAACCAAGGTTATACGAATAAAATAGTCCATTTATTCGCAGGCCAATCTACATTATTTCTTTCGTTCCATTTCGCCTTCTATCGAAGTCTGCAGTAAAGTTCGCTTTATATCTCTACGATTTATGAATAGTAGGCTTTCCGATACTTGAAAAACTTAATATCGGTGACATCGGACGAGATACCCTTTAGAATTATGTCTCTTTGCGAAATTCTTTTGAAAATAAAACGATAAAGACTCTCTTTAACCGACAAAAGTAATATTTAGTTTCTTCTTGTATCAAATAAGACAGCCAAAGTTGATAGTTCCGGTTGTGTTGAGAATTAGTATGTAAACTTAGGTAATTAATATCAAGTAGCGATCGCCTTCTGGTCGAAATTCGACCATAATCTACGACTCCTTTTGTCTATAGACTAAGGAACAAAATTCTTTCTGAGTTCATGTGTGTATATTATCATGTATCACAAATTAATTTAGTGTGTTTAATGTGTGTTTTTGTTGAGTTAATGTCTATTGCATATTATTTTAGTATTATCAGGATTCTGCACTCATCCGTAAAGTAAATTTTAACTGTGCCAAATTTCGTACCCCACCGTTCACGTTATTGTCGTAATATAGGGTAAAAAGTTATGCTTCATGTATCAATATATAGATAATATATATTTTTTATCTATAATATAAAATATCTACATATCGTATTATTCTCAACCTGAGTTGGTATTGTAACGCCGCCCAGCGTACTACGTGCTGGTCGTGTTACTTTGCCGACGATATCCCTTATTTATTTAGGGAACCTTCTTGGTACTCGCTTTGCTGCTCGAGGTACTAATTGGTAGCAGGACCTTTTGGGATTCTTTTAAGAAATTAGACTTTTCGTATATATCTTCGTTTATTTTCAGAGACGTCTATCTTACGTCAAATCTTAAAAGATACTCCTATTCTAAAAACAATTTATTCTTTCTCTACATACTAAACAGTTCTACATTTGAAAGTCGACAAAATGGCCAGTTCGTATGTAACACCATAAAGGTGTTACATCAGCTACCCCCCAAGGTGGGAGCAGCTGAAACTGGATGGGCATTTGTCTACCTTCATATGGTCTACCTATCCTTATCCTGATTGCCCTACCTACGAGGGGAAGGTACATTTTGGTGGGACTGTCTTTTCCTAAAAGATAGTTTGCCCCATGTGTGGTTCTGTTCATTACCACCACACCATGGCACAAACTTTGGTCTCCCAAAACCCCTCTAAAAGACAGACCACAGTCCCCTCACCTAACCTATCCTACCGCAAACATTTTTTTTTTATTTTATTACACTTTAGCCTGAAGGGCTCTAGCTGTATAAGAGATAAGAGATGGAAAGGCATAACAATTCAAACTTCTTTTCCTTGGTGGACCAAAAGAAAAAAGATTGAAGTATTACTTCCTCTCAACATCGAGCTCGCCCCAATATATATATCACGATTATAAATATTCCTTACTCTGAACCATATCAATACCATCATTATAATGTCTCCATAACTATCCGAGTTCATGTATATCCTATACAGATATCCTTTGTGTCGACTATGTCGTACTACAAAGTTGAACTCCCCTTCAAAAGACTTTCAACCCTTAACCTATACTGACTCTTTCGACTTCATACTAAGGCGGCTCTGTCCCTAGTATACATTATACCCCCATAAGACTTTATTATTGAACGGAAGAACTTGAGAGGAATACATTGCTATTGGAAATATGACATTTCTTCATTTAATATTCTTTTGGTCATCTTTTTTCTTTTTAGCCTCGGTCCATCATCACAGCATTGGTCGAGCCCCATCATATTACATGAAACAAATACAAGCATTAGTATTCTCATATATAAGCCCAAACAAAAGTAATGGTCTAACATGTAACATTTTTTATTACAATGAATGACTATAAGTACACTATATATTTTTTTACATACGTACATGAAATGCTTTCAGCCTATTTATATGTACAATATCTCTATATCTCCTATTGCTTAATTTCGTAATTACATAATTTACATTAGATATTCTTTCCACTATTCTGAACGGCCCCTTATATAACCTACATAATTTCAAACTCCTATTGTCCACCCGTCTTGGTGTATAAACTAATACTAATTGTCCCGGTGAAAAGTCCTTTACTTTAGCCCTTTTGTCAAAATATCTCTTTTGCCTAACTTGTGCCCTCCTAATGTTTTGTATTGCCTTCCGGACTAACTCACCTTGTAAATTATGTCTCTCGGCATAATTTACTTCTCGGCTTTGACTATCCCTATTTACCCCCATGTCGCTTTGGAATATCGGTTCCCTAGCGTACATCATCATATATGGTGAAACTTTAGTGGTTGATTGTTTGCTAGTGTTATATGCATGACATACTAATGGCACAAATCTACACCAGTCTCGTTGATCCCTGGCAACATACATCGATAACATTTGAACCAGCGTTTTATTGAACCGCTCTACTAACCCGTTCGTTTCTGGCCTAAACGCCGTACTAAATCGCGACTTTGCCCCAAATCGATTCACAGTTTCTTTCACTAGGTGTGACGTGAATACTGCTCCCCTATCAGAAATTACTTCCTTAACACCTCCGTATCTACAAAACACCTCCTCAATCAGAAATTCACTCACTTTCTCTGCCGTAACTCTTTGTACCGCTTTACATATCGCATACTTCGACACATATTCAACACATACTATAATATATTTATTCCCGTTTAAAGATTTTCTAAAAGGCCCTAAAATATCGATTCCTACCTTTTGCATCACATGGGTCACAGTTATAGGTTGTAGTTCAGCTACTTGTCTGACCTTTTTTCTTTCTTGACACAACCTACACGTTTTTACATACTTCTCGATCTCCTTCTCAGCATTCTCGCAATAATAACTGTTTCGGAATTTACATAACGTTTTTGCCAAACCCAAGTGACCCCCTGACCATGGATCATCATGCAGTTCCTGTAAGATCTCACATAACAAACCCTTTGGTATAACTACAAGATCTTTCATAACATGTCCACGCTTTACTCTCTTACACAATATCCCTTCTTTCAAAATATACCCCTTATATATTCCAGTATCGCTCATCCTTACTCGGGATAACCAACGCCTACATGACTCATCCATCCCTTGCTCTTCTTGGACCTTAACTACCTCTAATTTATATACTTCCAAACCATCCTCTTGTTCTTTCTGAGCGTTCTCGGCTGTACTCTCCACATTCAACGGGTTTCTACTTAAAAAATCGGCAACTACATTCTCTCTGCCTGCACAATGCACAATATCGAAATCATATACTTGTATGCTCAGTGACCATCTCGCCAACCTTCCATTCATATCTTTCTTATCTCTAAGCCAACATAACGCCTTGTGATCGGTTACGACTTGGAACTTCAATCCCCACAGAAAATGCCTAAAATAATTTAACGCCCACACTAGACCTAAACATTCTTTCTCAGTAGTGGAATATTTCTTTTCTGCCTCACTCAATTTCCTCGATGCATACGATGTCGGATGCATCTCTATTTTTCCCTGCATTAAACAACATCCCAGAGCTTCTCCACTAGCATCTATATACAACCTAGTTAAAACATCCTTATCACTAGAATAATGACTTAAAATAGGCGGGTTACACATTCGATCTATGATAATGGAAAACGCGTTTTGATGTTCCGAGGACCAACAAAACTTCGACCCCTTCTTTAGTAATTTTGTTAAGGGTAGAGCAATTTTGGCAAAATTATTGATGAACTTACGGTAATAGGAGAATACTCCAAGTACCGATTTTACCCGTTTTGCATTTGTTGGTGCAGGCATTTCTTTTATCGCCTTTAATTTCCTGCTATCTGGTCGAATACCAACCCCCGATATTTCATGCCCTAGCACACTTATCTTTCCATACCCAAAACTACATTTATTTGGTTTAAGCGTAAGGTTCGCCTCCTTAAGGCGCATCAACACCTTTTCTAATGCTTCCTTAAATTCTGCGAAAGTTTTCCCCCATATTAATATATTATCAACATAACAGATGGCATTCTTGTATTTGATATCCCCTAACACCTTATCCATTGTACGCTGAAATACTGCCTGACTTGTTTTTAAGCCAAAAGGTAACACGTTAAACTCATACAATCCTGACGGTGTGATAAATGCCGTTTTATGCCTATCACTTTCCGAAATCATAAGTTGCCAATAGCCAGAATTTAAATCTAAATCAGCGAAATAGTGGGCACCTGACAGATATATTAAAATGTCCTCTATAATAGGCAATGGATAGCTATCTGTCACCACCTTTTTATTCAACTTACGATAGTCCACACAGAATCTCCATGTGTTATCATTCTTCCGCACCAACACTACTGGGGAAGCATAAGAGCTTTTAGATTCGCGAATGACACCGTTGTCTAACATTTCTCTCACTTGTGTATTGATTATTTCTAGTTGTTTAGGTGAGACACGATATGGCGGGTGGTGTACTGCTGTCTGGTCTACCGTTTTTATTTCTACTTCTGTTAGTTTACACCTACCTAATTCTGTGGGCCTGAATGCGAAACATTTCCTATACTTACTAAACAGATTTTGTAACATATTCTTTTGCTTTTTACATAATTCCGGATTAATGTTAATTTCATCCATTTCGCATTCATTGTTAGCATTTACGTGCGGATATAATTTATCCTCATTTTTCTCTACATAATTCACATAATACATGTAATCCGTTTTTAACAAATTATATGATTTATTTACATCAGTGACATTACTATTTATAACGTTTCTATGGTAGCCGTCCATACTGGAACGATCATCATTGTTTCGTAGCAATGAGGTATTAATGAAATCTACATAGCAACGCTGTTTAAGACATATGAAATTCTTTGAAAAGTCTATTACGGCATCATATTTTTTCAGAAAGTCTCGACCTAATATAAGTTTAGTTTTAATATTCTCTATTATTAACATTTCATTCGCAAAAATACTGTTATCTATCATTAAATTTACACACGTCTTTCCTATCACATTTAGTAACGATCCTCCTAGCGATTTTACAAAATGCCTATTGGGTGCATCATCTTTGAATGTTATTTTTAGATGTTCCGCGAGATCATTTGACATGCACGATATATCTGCTCCCGTATCGATTAACGCCGAACACGAATGACCCTTAATTATGACCTGTATAAATGGACTGGACAAACCTTTGCTTTCTGCCGGGAGATCTTCATCTGTTTGGGACGCAGCTCTCATCTCCCGCGTTTCATTCATTGGCGGCGTCCCTGTACGTTTGGGTGTTTCGGTGACATCGGGCTGCGTCTGAAATCATTACGTGTGTTTGAGGCCGTTCTTTCATAATGTCTCGGCCTTAAATTATACCGGGGCGTGTGAAAAACTTCCGATGGCTGTGGATGTTCTGCCTGTGAGCGTATGGGCGTATTGGGCAGGATGTCTGGTTCCTCCCTGAATTTCACCTTCTGTTGTACCCCCATTGGCGGTTGTAAAGGAAGGTTACTCGCTCTCAATTGACCCCCAAAGACCTCGTTGTATTGAATGATTGTGTTTCGTAATTCTTCTCGTGACGAATACACTCTCATCCCCAGTTTTTCTTTTAGCGAGGGTAACATCGTTTTGATGAATTGTTTTACAAAAATTACGTCTGAAATTTCAGCTTTGGCTGCGGTGTCGCTGAGTCTGTAAAAATAGGTTAATAGTTCCTCATCACGGCCTTGCTTAGATACATAAAATCGTTCCACATAATTTATTGAAACAGGGAATTCGTTTTCAATTTTTCTACATAATTCATCGAAATTGGCCGTGTCGGTATATATCATTTTATAAAATGCCAATGCCGGACCGTCGAGATATAGTCCCAGAAGTAACGGTAGGCTCTCCATGTCCCATTTATTTATCGCCGCGACCGTTTTGAAGTCTTTAATAAACTCAGCGAACGCCAAGTTTTGCGTTCCGTTGAAGCGCTTGATGGCCTCCATCTCAACTCTTACCCTCTGACACCAATACTTAGTTCTCCTGGTTTTTCTAGCGTGGTGATTGCGCGTAGCGCCTGAACGTGGGGACTTCCGTAGCCACTTCACACAGCGACTTCCCGCAGCGACTTCCCGCAGCGACTTCACACAGCAACTGCACACCGCGACTACACGGCGCCTCCGCCAATTTGTAACGCCGCCCAGCGTACTACGTGCTGGTCGTGTTACTTTGCCGACGATATCCCTTATTTATTTAGGGAACCTTCTTGGTACTCGCTTTGCTGCTCGAGGTACTAATTGGTAGCAGGACCTTTTGGGATTCTTTTAAGAAATTAGAAACCCGTATATATCTTCGTTTATTTTCAGAGACGTCTATCTTACGTCAAATCTTAAAAGATACTCCTATTCTAAAAACAATTTATTCTTTCTCTACATACTAAACAGTTCTACATTTGAAAGTCGACAAAATGGCCAGTTCGTATGTAACACCATAAAGGTGTTACAGTATAATTTCATGTGCTGTAAGATACATGGACGTTGATTTCATGTTACAGAAGTCAGATTGTAGCTAATTTTGCTAGATTTAATTTTAAATCAATGGGGCGGTTATTTTTAAACGATTATTTTTTAAACAAAGTTTTTTTAAACGCGGTGTCGATGTGTTTAGAATGTGGTTAAATTTTTTTTTTATTTTAATTGGAAAATACGTTTGTCTTCCATCTCATCTGACGAAAAGTGCCGAAAAAAACGAAGGAAGTACAGGCCTATTTAAAAGAAATCTATTAATTCTACTCTTGAGGTTCCAGAAATATATTTGTCAGAACAAATAGATCTAGTTAGTGTGTTGGAACAACAACCTTTGAGACTCAAAACAAAAAAGAGTTATCAAACCGTTTCGTTCGATTTTATCGACGACGAACGCACGAATGGAATTCTGCCTGCGTCTAGTAGTCAGAATAGTGAGGGTCCAATAAGCTCATGGAGAGCTTTTTCACATTTACAAAGTGCATTCTCTGCGTGTATAATTTTCTATCTGTGAGCTTGTCGTCGTTTATTAACCTACGATCTCTTTGGACAACAGAGACCAAAGCTTCGAATTTATACTTGGCAAAGCCGTTCTGAAGGTGACTCCAATATTCCATGCAAGATGTAACTTGGGCCGTATATAAATTTAGTAGCTGTTAGAGCTGAAGTACTGCCGGACCATCGAAATGATTCCAAATTTCTTCGAAGCTATATATATGCCATTGATTCGATTTGTTGGCTGATGTTGAGATTTGAAGTAACGGTAATGCCCAAAAACTCTAGATCATTAGTAAACGATATGGATACATTCTGGAACCTCGGTGATAAATCAATTTTTTTTGCAGATAAAAGAAGAAGAAAAACATAAATTGTAGCATTAAGTAAGTAGACATAAAAGTGTCACTCCCCATATTCTGAAGTTTTTGCTTTTGCGGACTGTTTCTTATACCGTCAGGCTAATTAGATTGTAATGGACTAGATAATTCTTATTTTAAACTGCTTTTGCTTTAATTGAGACGCAGAATGTTATGACATACTTCCTCCGTGTTTAGAGCGTAAACGTCTGCAATACAGTTTTATAACCATAGCAATAGTTTCCTCTATTTTATTGGAACGAAGTTCCTTATCGCGCGTTGTGAAAGGGGGCTAGACGGAAAAAATTCTTACGAAAAGTTGTCACGACACTTTTTGCTATAGTAAGCTATTGTAAGCTGTGCGGCGTGCGCATGTTTCTCTCTCTCTCTCTCTTTCTCTCTTATAGAAAGCATGCCAGATATTTTCATTTCTATTATTATTACGAAAATTGAGCCTACTGTTTAAGTTTATATTACATTATATTTGTTAATAATAAAAAAATATTATTATAACTTAAAAAAAATAAAATTTTATTACAATTCCTTCACTAATTAATCGAAAGGAACTTCGTTCCATCCGGGTGTCCCTTGACACCTCTCAAGTTTTTTTTGTCATAATATACACAAAACCTATATATTTAATTCATTCTGGTCACATGATGATAATATTTGTCTGTTACGCGTTCACGGCTAAAACGTTGAACCTGTTTTGATGAAATTTAGCATGGAGTTAAAAGAAAATCCGGAATCAAAAAAAGACTATATTAAATCCCTAAGGAGGTAAAATTAGGGGAAGAAAGTCTGTATGAAAAAGTATACCGGCAACATGTTAATTTACCCGCGGACAAAGCTGCGCCGGTCAGCTAGTGTTCAATAAAAAAAAAAGTATTTGTCATATGTTGACGTTATTTCGGCCTTAATAGCGTCAGTGCTTGTCACTGTCGTATCCCGGTTTAAAAAGTAAGGTAGCCGGAAAACTTATACATGTGGCGTTAGACCTCACCACAAGATAGCAACGCACCATTAACACCTTTGGTGTCTATAGGCGATGGTTGACTTTCCATCATGAGACCTATCTGCTTGTTCACTATTCTATAGTATATATAAAAAAACGTATTATTTCTAATAACCGAATGTTAGTGTTTTTCCAGTCTAATGCTAGAGCCTAAGTGTTCAGCCAAACCACCGTAATTTGCCGCTAAATTTAGCGCTGAATGATTATAAGCAATCATATTACGTGCATGAAACAGGCTCGTGGTTGTATTGGTATGACTTTCTCTTTTACATCATAAGATAGTAAACAAGCAGATGGCTCTCCTGATGTAAAGATACGACCATTGCCTATAGACAGTAAAGATGTTTATGGTATGTTGCTACTTGCTATCCTTATGACGAGGTCTTATTGTCAAATGCACAAGTTTACCATATACTTATTGTATTAGATATAAGAAAATAATATAAAAATATATAAAAACAATAAGAAAACATAAAAAAAAACATAAAAAAGAAAACAAAAAAACAAAAAGAAAATAAACAATCATAATTATAATTATATTTACCTTAATTTATGTTAAGTATGCATATAAATGTGTGCGTTATTAAATAATCTGTAATGTTATACTAGTATAATTACAATCTTATATATATAAAAGAAAGTCGTGTTAGTTACTCCACTTATAACTCAAGAACGGCTGAACCGATTTAGCTGAAAATTGGCAGGGAGGTAGTTTAGAGCCAGGAGAAGGACATAGGATATTTTAGAATTTTTTCCACGCGAACGAAGTCGCGGGCACAGCTAGTATAATAATACAAATGGGTATGCATAGATGAATATGCACATACACGATTTATGTACATCTATGCATACACATATTATATACAACACTAAAAAACACGATGTGAGTAATACAAACTTGCGGACACTACGCAATAAATCCAGAAAACCATTCAAATTAAAAATATAATAAAGAAAATTTAATAACAGATCTAGATCGATGCGGTGTATTCCATTTGCGCCCTTCTTTCTACAGCTTATACAATCTACTAAAAAAACAAAAAGCACAAGTTAACCGGCCACATTATCCTCCAAATCGGACACAAGAATGAGAAGCAATAATGCTATTGCGTCCAGAATAGATCAGGGGGTGGTAATAGACTCGGGTAAGACAAAGCAGAGCTCTAGCACCTATTTTTTTTATTTACTTTATTTCATAAGATAGCAAACAAGCAGTTGGGTCTCCTGATGGAAAGAGTCACGCATCGCCTATAGACAGCAAAGGTGTTAATAGTGCGTTGCTATCTTGTGGCGAGGTCTAATGCCACATGCTAAGTTTACCGGCTACCTTACCCTCCAAACCGAAATACGACAGTGACAAGCACTGACGCTATTGCGGCAGGAATAGGTAAGGCGTTGGTACCAGAACCAAGCGAGACAATGCAGAACTCTACCACATAGAAACCACGATGGTAGTCACTCGTATAGCCAATCGGTCGCCTTTTACGACCTGCCTGTTAGAACGGCAGTTAGCCTATTCTTCAAAGGAGCTCGGGACCAACACGGGGGAAACCTGGTAGTCACGATGAAAGTGACTCGCATAGCCAATCATATACCGCTTACAAACTGTCTAGCAGAACGGTAGATGGTCTATTCGTTAAAAGGAGCCCGGGCCAACACAAGGAAAACCAATACGGAGGGACTGGAATGTAATTACTAACGATCGAGCTTATACGGCGTTATACATTTTTTAATATCAGATTGTTAACAAGCAGATGGCTCTCTTGATGAAAAGATAAACTAATGCCTATAGGTACCGAAGGTTCCTTTGCTATCCGTATGGCGGGGTGGTAATGCCACATGCATTAATCTACCTTGTCCTTCAAACCGGAACACGACAATGACAAGCTTTGAAGCTATTGCGACAGAAACAGGTAAGGCGGTGGTACCAAATACCCGAGCGAGACATTGCGGAACTCTACCACCTAGTAGACACAATTGGTTGCCTTTTACGACCTGCCTGGCAGGTCTAAAGCAGTTGGTCTTCAAACGAGTTTGTCTAAGCTTACCACTACAGCCTACACTACTTAAATATCTTGCAGATCTTCCTCATAACTTCAAAATGCAGCTGGATTTTTGAAATGTCACGCAGAAATTTCTGACATATATTTGAAGCGTCGAGATTCACATATCCATGATTTATGCTTTCAAGCATTGAGTGTCAGAGACATGAGAGCATTATCTGTTGGGAGAACAAGGAAAAATCTTTCGTCGTTACACATAAAATGCTACTTCATATTTTCCGCGTAATAAATCTTAAGGGGGAGACACATCTGTCAAAAGTGTAAAATATGTATTTCTTCTAATACACTGCCGTCGTTCTTGCTTTAAGTGAATAAGATGCATGCTCGCTCCTCTCAAAAGGAAAATTTTAGTTGTGCACATAATACTTTTGTTATTTAGATTTGGAACGTACACCTGAGTTTCGTATATTTCTGTAAAAAAATAGTGAGTTTTTGAATAGGCGTCAATTTCTTACAACTTGGCTCTTAATAGAAACGTAAGCATCTTTATTATTTTCATTTACACCATGCAAGTTTTTTATATGTAACATATTTTTTGTGTTTTTTTTATCAAATTTTACAAAATAATAAATTATTTTAAGTAGATAATTAAGTAGTAGAGTAAGAGAATTGACTAATTTAAATATCTAGGATGGATATTGATACGATACTTAAAGCGGTGTGAAATATCTATTCAAGGAAATACAATAGATCAGTGCGATAGGCGATAGGTTTGCCACCTATCACATTGTGGGACAATATTTTCGACTAATCATGGGGGTGGTACCTGCCTACCACTTCGGGGATACAGGCGTGAATATACTTTTTTTAATAAATTGTAATATTCGTTGCCATATTCTCAACGAATATTACAATTTATTAAAAAAAGTGTATTCCTGTATCCCCGAAGTGGTAGGCAGGTACCACATACGAATACATAGAAGAACAATGAATGTGCAGAAGCAAAAGCTGTACCTATAAATGTGTGTATTGTACACAACGTAAGATGCTAATTTACAACATGATGAGTCTGTTTTATCCTTTGAAATGATAATCATCTAACGTACTATTCTAATTATGGTATCTACTTTGGAGTAATCAATTCTTGCGGTGATATTATTATTGAAAATAATCTGTCTTTACTGGTTTAAGAATTTATAGTTGGGGGGCGATTATCCGCGAAAGTAAATAGGGCAACTAAATTTTTTGATACGGATACTCGCCCTTTTTATTTACGTAGTAAATAAATTTTATTTAACAATAAAAGATATTAAACAATATAATATACACTCTAATGCATACAAGGAAACAAAAAGTAGACTGAAACAACAATCAGTAATAAAATTATTCAACAGAAATTACTGACCAATATATTTTCGACACCCGTCAAACTGTCGCCGCGGAAGATTTTTGGTCCCATTGACGAAATACTTGCTAGGTGTGTGCATTTTGTCTGCCTGTGTGATTTATCTGACATCTTACATAGCATTTAGGCCTGGGGGAGGGCACTTCTAATTAGAGTAAATCGGTAATGCCTCCTAAAATTCTAACATAGTGCATTCAAAACCGTGGCATGAAGGTATACCCCGAGGCACCTATTTTTACACTGTATAGATAACCTATTCGACTTTAGTCATGAGGTGCCGAGTTCGATTCTCGGGTCGGGTAATTGTTATTGAGGTTTTTAAGAGGTTTTTCTCAAAAATCCAAAATCTCAGCGGCAGCTCCAGTCTAATGGGTCATATGGGTCACCCCCATGCCTCAGATGAGCAAAGAAAGTCATCAATCCCGGTTATCGCTAGAAATAGTCGATAATTTTTATGAACCCGGTAAAATGCGGCAATGGGAGTTACCACTCATTTCGCCAACAAACAAATCGTTGAATTTTAGTGAACTGGAAAGTCTATAAACGTTCGATTTACTGTAACCACTCCGCAAGGGAACCGAGTGTGATGATATTTTTTAACCACTCGACTCCCGTAGAAGTAATTTTTAGACATTAATTAGTAATAATTGACGTAATTGTCACTTGTGTCTAAATTTTACGAGGCTTGCATTTGAATTTAAACATGTATTGGTGTACTCATGTTGAGCTCATTTTTTATATCATAAGATAGCAAACAAGCAAATGGGTCTTCTGATGAAAAGAGTCGACCATCGCCTATAGTAATAAATAATAATAATAATAAATATCATTGGACAAATTACAATAATTTATCTGACCCCAAAGTAAGCAAATTATATGCTTGTAGTATGGGTGCCAGTCAACGATACTAATACATAGAAATACATATATAAATAATAATATATTTAATAAACACCTAAACCCAGAAATACAAACATCTGTGCTCATCACACAAATGCCTGTCCCTGCCGGGAATCGAACCCGGACCCTATTGATCGCGTAGTCAGGGTCGCTAACCACTCGACCGACGGGGCGGTCGTATAGACACCAAAGATGTTAATAGCACGTTACTGTATTGTGGCGAGGTCTAATGTCACATGCATAAGTTTACCGGCTACCTTACCCAACAACGGAACACGATAGTGACATTCACTGACGCTATTGCGGCAAGAATAGGCAAGGCGGTGGCGTAAAAACCCGGGCCAGACAATGCAGAACTGTACCACATAGTAGCCATAATTACTTTTTACTTTAATATTGACTAGCTGCTCCCCGCGACTTCGTTCCCGTGAATTACACACATTACTTCCTTTTACTTAGTCGACTAAAAAGTACTCCAGACTATCCAGTAATAATGTAGCCTTATACTTTCGGTAGAATTTTAATAATCATCCCAATAGTTTTTGAGTTTAACCGTTACAAACAAACAAATCTTTATAATATTTCACTTTATCTCTGAAAAGAGATCTAAATGGACTAAATTTTGGTATCTTTTAGGTCATAACAATATTTTGACAAGTAAATATATTCTACACTCTTTATCGTCGGCACTTAGTGAAACTCCATTTTCATACAATATTTTATATCGATAACACTTGTACTGTTTCACAATAAACTATACATATTATCTAACCGGGTTCGCTTCTATAAGCATCATTAGGGCAATTATAAATTAAAACTAAAAACAAAACAACATCTAATGATCTACCGTCCTGATTTAACATTTTATAGTATGACAGCATAATATATACTACCTTCAATAACATCATCATTGTAAAATATAACTGTTGGGTTATCACCGTATATGCATATGTTTTTCCCCATAATTGAGGAAAACCTAAGTAAATGTGCGATTTTTTATAATGTCACTATAAATTAAATTAATTTAAATAAGCTAATAAAATAAGCTAATGATGCTTATAGAAACGAAACCGGTTGGATAATATGTATAATAGTTTATTGTGAAACAGTACAAGTGTTATCGATATAAAATATTGTTTGACAAATAAAATTGCAAAAGATAGTCTTAAATGTAGGTCGTGCTAGTGAATGGCGGGTGATAGCGGCGGGTCCCGCTTTGATCAGTGGCATCCGCAAATGTCCCCTGAAGGATGGCGGCGCGCTCATGCAGAAGTTATCGTTTATTGAAATCGACCCGCGACCCGGTAACGTTCCAATATTTTCACTTCATCATTTTGTGGTTGCTTGGATAAAAAATTAAGGGTTTGTTTTAGATTCTTTGTATTTTTAGGGATACTAGAAATCGCCTAAATGTCGTGTTTCATTAAATAATACCACACTGAGAGTTCACAGTTTTCCGTGATCCGGGATTTCGGAACTTTACGCGCGTTTTTCCGTAATTTGTGACTGACGTTTTGAATTACCGCGACGTATAGCGCACTTACTTTTTCATGTGTTAACTCACGCCATTCGTGTTTGGCGATCCGTATTTAACACACTGTGATCTAAATACGGTCTTTACACACGCTTTTCCGTGATTTAATCTTTTTCTACACCAATAAGCGTACGTAAAATGCCAGCTTAGGTGATACTTTGTCATAAAAAGATATATAAGGTCCTCCCAAAATAGGTGATCATATTTCAACACAGCGTTCAATACGTCTAACAAAAGATATCCAGCCAAAAAAGATAGTGATTCAAGGGACTAAAACTTTTTGATTTTTACGAATTTCATACTGCATTTACGACTTACGACCCCTAGAAGAGTGGTAACCGACCGCGCTACATTGCGCGTGGCCCGACACGCATTTTAACAATTTTTCTATAATTCGAGATATCAAACGAGCAGCTGATTCACCTGATAGACAGAGAAACCATCGCTAATCGCCTAAAGATAATGGTGTATTGTTATTCGTGCGGTGAGACGGTAATGCCACATGCATAAGTCTACTAATTATAGTTCAACTCTGAACACGAATGAATAATGACAAGCATTGACGCTCTTTCGTCAGGAATAGATAAGACGGTATGGTACTGTAACACCTTTATGGTGTTACATACAAACTGGCAGCTTTGTCTGCTTTCAAATGTAGAATTCATTTGTTTAGAAAAATAAATTGTTTTAGAATGAGAGTGTTCTTTATGATTTGACGGGGGATAGACATCCCCGAGAAATAAACGAAGATATATTATGAAAGTCTATTATTAAAGAATCCTGAAAAATCTTGCTTATCTTCGGTACCTCGAGCAGCCAAGCGAGTATAAAGGAAGATTCCCTAATAAAAAAGGGGATATTATTGGTGGAGTAACACGTCCGGCTGATAGATCGCCGGGCGGCCGTTACAGTACTATACGTATAATATAATACATTGCTTTACCGGTGGAAAGGATGCGCTGTGGCTCGCTCCCGGCTGCATGGGTACCACCATCTTGCTTGTTTCTACCGTGAAGAAGTTTTGCTGTGTTTCAGAGAGAAGGGCAAGACAGGCAGTATAATTACTGGCACCGAGACTTAACATCTCATGTCTCAGGATAAGCAACGCGTAAATGTGTTACCTGTGCTAGTTCGAGGTAAATTAGTTAATGTTTATTGGCGACGTCGACTACTTACCATCAGGTGACACGTCTGCCAGTTTGCCTATCCAACTAACAGAAAAAAGGTTGTTTGCGGTTCAAGCTATCTACAAAACGCTACAAGAGAAAATAATAGAAAATGATGAAATTCAAAATAAAATCCTGAATCGCGATATCACATTCATTATTTATCTTGTACAAGCTACATACAAGTTTCAACGATTCTTAAATGGACTTTGGTCCCCAGGCTGGGAAAACCTTCCTTTTCCCTGTACTTGTCTCTGTGTGACGTCATCAACCACCACAGTTATGACGTCACCTGGCAGGAAATTGGCCCGCTGGTTCCATCACTATGACCCTTGTGTACCGAAAAATTAAGAAAACCTGCTATTTTTACGTTCTATTCATGGAGGCAATTTCTTTTTTTTTTTAGTAGAAGTATTATAAGCTATAGAAAAAAGGGCGCAAATGGAATACACGGCATTAATCTAGATCTATTATTAAATTTTCTTTATATTTTTGATTTGAATGGTTTTCTGAGTTTATTGCGTAGTATGTGCTAGTTTTTATTTATTCACATCGTTTGTCGTATATATGTTTCCAGTGTTGTATATAGTATGTGTATGCATAGATGTACATAAATCATGTATATATGTATGTGTATATTCATTTATGTATACCCATTCATATTTGAAATTTCTTATTTTACTTTTATAATTTTTCCTTAGTTTTAAGCCACGCAATATAAAGTGACTCTGCCTCGTCGCGCCTACAGAACTCTCGAACCAGCTGTTTATTTTGTGCGGTACGTGGCACATAATACATTGCTTTTTTTGTGTACTTTCTTAAATTTTACTATTTTTTAAGAATAAGCACTGTAGAGTATTAAATTAAATCGATTTAAACCCTTTGAATTGGAAGAAGGCTTCACAGTTCAGTGGCACCTTTTATTAATCACTGAAATGCGAGAGGTTTTCCAGGTGCCAGGGATCGACTATATTTAGAAATAACTTTTAAATTAAAGATGTTATTTTATACTTTCGTTTATTAGGACCAACTGTCCAGAATCACAAGACAATTCTGTATATTCACATGTTTAAGAAAATTCTATAGAATTCAAATTCAACTACATATATTTAAAAATCGACGAGTGGCCAGCATTTTCTGTAACACCATAGACACAATAGAATAATAACGCAGTACAACAACTCCATTCAGGGCGTCCGAATCGCCGCACGCACACAGACCTGTCATTTACACGGCTGCTAACCAATCTTGGCCGGACAAGGTTGGTTAGCAGTCGGCCGCCTTGAATGGGTTTGATTTACTGCCTTATTATTCTACTGTGCCAAGGAGATGTTACAGTACCATATACCCGTACGAGACGTTGTGGAACTCTGCCACCTAGTAGTCACGATGGTGGTGATATGTATAGGAAATCGTTTATTTTTCACGAACTGGCTAGCAGAATGGCAGATAATATTCAAAGGGAGCCCGGATCAACACGAGGGAAATTCATATATTCTCATCAGTCAACAACAAAACGGAGGTTATCAGTTTTATATATATGAACCTATGTAATATTATTGCAACCGGAAAATATTTGAAGATGATGATCTATATTGATATAGTGTATATAGCTATGGTGTACTAAATTTCAAAAGTATATGAATGTTTGTATGTTTATATGTTTGTTCACGAACTTCCTAGGGATTAAAAGCCATATTGAGGTAAAAGAGTTAAATGTACTACGCTCTAGAGAAGCTGTGCTAAGTAGAAGTTAGATTATATTTCGTTAACAGTCGCTGCAGCGCTGAAATAATAATAAATAGTACAGCAAAAGTCAAAATTAAGCAGCACTGTAGCGTATAATGGAGTATTATGTATATTAGCGACCAAAAGGTGGTAACTGCTGTAAATTTCATGGCGCTTACGCGTTTCATTCAACGAGCTTTGATGGAAGTAAAGTCCATGGACTTCATTTTATTGGAACACATATAGCGTAGGCGTAGCTCATGCCTTGTCTAATACGTATAGCACATAGAAGTCTCTGATTGAGACATCTGAAGTCGGTTTTTTTTAGTTTTGTTTTTATAGTCTAAGATTGCAAAAATCAGATGGATCTCCTGATGGAAAGAGTCAACCATTGCCCATAAACATCAAAGATGTTAATGGTACGTTGCTATTTTGTGGCGAGGTCTAATGCCACATGCATAAGTTTACCGGCTACCTTACCCTCCAAACCGGAACACGACCGCGACAAGCACTGACGCTTTTGCGGCAGAAATAGGTGAGGCGGTGGTACAAGATTCAGGCGAGACGATGCAGAACTCTACCTACTAGAAGCAACGGTGGTAGTTACTCGCATAGCCTGTCGGTCGCCTTTACGACCTGCCTAAATTATTTTTAAAATACTTTTATTTCAATCTAAGCATTTGCTCTCTGTGTAAAATGGTAAATAGCTAATCATTTTTCTTTACTATGTCTTTATGTAATATAAAAGCTAAAGTTCATCATATTTCTCTAATTCTTTGTTCGTTGTGAGTGAATTTGTGTAAAGAGCTAATTTTTCATTAAGCTTTGTTGACGGTAAATAATAAGGTGAACGGGTTTTTAATTCTTTCCACTAATTTTTCATTGCTACCTCTGTTAATGAGTTTGCAGAAATAATTATTTTATTTAGAAACGTCGTTAGAGTTAATATATAAGTTAACATCTGGTGCCTTGTATAGAAAAATATTGTAGACTAGCTGACCCGGGAAACGTAGTTGTTTTAACTACTCTTATTTTTTCTATATTTTCTCATCTTTTAAACCTTCCCTGGACTTCAAAAATTAATTCAAAACCAAAATTAGCCAAATCGGTTCAGCCGTTCTCGAGTTTTAGCGAGACTAACGAACAGAAATTGATTTATATATATGTAAGTTGATAAATACTAGTCGCCTGGTGGAAAATACAGTCGCGTGGCGGGATGATAAAGCTACATTAGGGTTCCCTTAAATCCCAAGGCCTTTTTCACAATTTGGAGTCCTTTTTAGGGTTCCGTACCTAAAAGGTAAAACGGGACAATATTACTAAGCCTCCGCTCTCTGTTTATCTATCTGTCTGTTACCAGGCTGTATCTCATAAACCGTGTTACAAACAAAGCTAATATTTTCACAAATTATGAATTTCCGTTACCGATATAACAACAAATACTAAAAATAAAAAAAAAATCCTAAGAGGGGTCCCAACACACTAAACGTGTTTTTTCGTACTTTTCAAACTTTATTTTACGTATTTTTATTAAACTTTATTTTTATAACTTATATATAGCCAAAACTTGGAGATCTGGAGAAAAATCGATTTTCAAAAATCAGGGAAAAATCAGTAACTTCCTTATCTACATACAAAATTTCCCAATCCGAATTTAAGGTTTAAGTAGGATATAATCGAATGCTACTAAACGCGTTTCAATTGGTCAAACCTTTCAAAAGTTATGAAATGTTCACATACACACACATACATACAGACATACTGAAATCATTGCGAAAATAGTCGGAGAAGGTTCTTGGTCCTCAAAACATGGAGATCTGGTAAAAACTCGATTTTTGAAAATTAGGGTAAAATCAGTAACTGTCTTATCTACATACCCAGCGGGAAGTTAAAAATGATAACAAAACTCAATATTGAATACTAATCAACTCTGTGGTCTAGTGGTCCGATGTCGACGTTGACCACATGAGGCCTTGGGTTCGATTCCCGGGTGGGCAATTAAAAAAAATGTGGTTTTTCTGTTTTCCTATAAAAATAACGTTAGGTAAGTGTCCGTTTGGCGAAAAACTTGCCACCTATTACATTGTGGAACTATCTTCGGCTCATCGTGGGTGCAATGGTTACCTCTGCCTACCTCTTCGGGGATGCCGGGGTGAAGATACTACAATATTGAATGTAATTTTCCCCCGTGTTGGTTCCGGGCTCCTTTGAAGAATAGACCAACTGCCGTTCTGCCAGGCAGGTCGTAAAAGGCGACCGATTGGCTATGCGAGTCACTACCATCGTGGCTACTATGTAGTAGAGTTCTGCATTGTCTCGCTCGGGTCTGGTACCACCGCCTTACCTGTTCCTGCCGCAATAGCGTCAGTGCTTGTCGCTGTCGTGTTCCGCTTTGGAGGGTAAGGTAGCCGGTAAACTCATGCATGTGGCATTAGATCTCGCCACAAGATAGCAACTCACCATTAACATCTTTGGTGACTTGTTTTGTGTCATCTAGGCGATGGTTGACCCTTTACATCAGGAGACCCATCTGCTTGTTTGCTATCTTATGATATAAAAATAAAATTGTTCTCCGTAAATTTCGTTTTCTTAAGAACAAGTCTTTTAGGCAGAATTTATATATAACATTTTATCTTACGTACCATCAAACAACTATTTAAATGTAATAGCCACTCAACATTTTACGCTATTTTTACAAGACAAACATTTCCTTTTATGTCTCCTTCGTAATACCACAGGTAATACCTCTACAATATAAATGTTAGTTCAGATAAAACGTCCTATTTGAAGCGAGTCAAGAGATTTTGCACTATAAGTAACACATCTATATTAAAATTATAAAAAATAAACATTTGTATATTTGTAATGAATAAACTCAAAACTACAAGACCGATCTTTTAAATTATTTTATAATTAAAAAGCTACACTATTTAGAAATGACAAGGCTACTTTTTTTATAATAGAGTTGACAAAAATTTAAACATATATCCCCTTCCTAGAACAAAACTTAAAAAATGGTTAACGACTGGCTTAAATCACTCACATATAATAAAAATTCTAATTTTATAACATTATATCATATTTTTTATAATTATTATTTAAACACACACACATACATACATACATAGACACACACGCATACACTACAAATACACCTAATTACACACATTTTACAAAAGTGATATATCTTCATATTATTATAATCCTTCCTTCACTATTTGTTTTTATTTTGAAATTTAATGTCTAGTAAAATTAAATTTGTTTATCCTATGGAGAGGGGTGTTGACGGCTGCGACTCAGTTATTTTACTTTTGTAGCTGTCTCGTTCAATATTGTGTCTTTTGATGTATTCATCCGTGGCAAATAAAATATTATTATTTTTATTATATTATCCGCTCACATCACTTTGGTAACTAATGAGACCTCTGAGAAAATGCCGTTAATACACTACGGTCTCTATAGAGACCAACGCTAACTTCATACAAAAAAACAACATTTTCACTATTTACCAGTTTTAATACAATACTCTATGGTATTTTATCGTTTTCGAATGAAACATTGTATAGAATAACATCAAATTGGCATTATTTTTTCAAATACACTCTTGAAGAAAAATAAAAGAACTTAGTTCGCCATTTTGATTCGTGCTGTGTGTTATATGTTGGTTGCACTTTATGATACAGGTTAATTTAAAAGTGTTTTGGTGTATTAATCAACAAGTAAACTTTATTTATAATCAAGATTAGATCAAGATCTAACAGTTTAGATAATAATTTTGTCAAAAAACCGTAAATATCAATTAATAAAACATGTTTCGTTAATGACCAACTTAATAATATCAGCGCTTTGGATATGACGGTACCTATTTTTATTTATTTTCGTAAATTTTAGTGTTGATTTCTATGATCTCAAAAAAATCATAAAAATAAAATATTGTTTAGGATATTTCACATTCGATGTGAAATATCCTAAACAATATTTAAAAAAAAAATAACATAGCTGTAAAATTGAAATAGAAATAAATTATTAGAAGATTTATTATATTATAAGATTTATTAGATATTATTATTAGAAAATTATAGAAATAAAATTACGTATTAATAATAAAAAAAAGATATTAATATTTATGTAAATAAATATTTTTGTACTATATATGTTGTTTATTTTTTTCCGTATGTATATGTTTACCAATTATATAAAAAAAATATAAAAAGCATAGGTCATCGATTTACTTTTTGAATTAAAAATCCTCGACTAACAAGTAGTTATATTTTTCTCAAAGTGTCGTGTTACACCTGAATTATTTTGTAGCTTAAGCCATTTAAATTAAACAATTCTAACACCAGTGTATTGCAGTGCTCAAGACCTCTTAAAAAATATACGCTTTACAGTATCGGATTCAATCCAAACAACTCATAAACCATTTTTGTGACCACGGTCCACCGGAACGGACTCGAAACGCGTGCTTGTAACGGTCCGTGTGTTTTTAGAAAAAAATTGTGTGTGGCTGGTGGTGTGAGCGGTTATTACTTTTTTACTTGGCTGAGCAAAAGGAAGTAATGATTTTGGATCACGTGAACGAAGTCGGGAGTAAATGTTAATGCTATATAAACATAATTTACTGAATTTCGACATTCGGCCGGAATTCGGTTTAAAAGCCAAACCTTCAGCAATAGAAAAAAGAATTTTAGGCCGAAAGTTTGAATTCATTTCAAATCACATTATGCCCATCTCTAGTAAAATGTGATAAAACATGATTTTTTATATCATAAGATAAGCAAACAAGCAAATAATTCTCCTGAGTTAAGGATAACCATTGCATATAGACACCAAAGATGTTAATAGTACGTTGTTAACCGTGTGGCTGGATACCAATGTCACATGCATAATTCTACCGGCTACCGGTGACATAATCCAGGTGAGATATTTGTCCTTGTAACCACCATGATGGCCTTTTGTCTTTTACGATTGGCTGTATCAGTGACTACTGGCGGTAGAGTTCTGAATTGTCTTATTCGAATCTGGTAGCACCGTATTACTCATTTCTGCCGCAATAGCATCAGTGTTTGTCACTGTCATGTTCCAGTTTGGAGGTTAAAATAGTCGTTAAATTTATGCACGTGGCATCAAACCCCCACCACAAGAATAGCAACGCACCATTAACATCTTACGTGTTATCTCTTTCCTATGTGTGAAAATATAAGTGAATATAAGTGAAAATACTTTTAACATATATTAGAATTTTTTGCAAATAAATATCCATCGTTAGCTAAATTTAATATTCCGCCGTGATGCGATTGCGTAACTGATACAATTTACTATCTTCCCAAGGAAATGAGCTTATTATCATAAAACGCCTTAAATCTGGAGCAAAAAATCGCAGCCGAGATATTATCATAAAAATCTTACCCTAAAATTCGCTTCAGTCGCTGTCGTTGTCACCTTTTCAATTTCGCATCAAAGGCATCGTCAGATCGTTTTCCATGTCCCTAATTAGCAGATTCCCGGTTCGGAGCTCGTTCGCCTGGAAGTTATTGTTTATTGGCAATAACTCTACCGATCCTGAGCTCGAAGAGGCTACTGGTATGGAAAATTGAGGCAAAATCGTGTGCTATAATGCCTGGTCCACATTCGTATGAATCTCAAATTATTTTAATAACCGTTTGATACCCTTATAGATTTTATATTTTTAACATACTACTACAAACCTTTACGTTTTAAAAAAATTATTATAATATACTGCTTATTTTTACTCGACTGCATTAAATAAGCTTAATGTTTACAACAGACTTCCCAAACATGAGAAGGTTCTCAATTCAGCTGCATTTTTTAATTCTTTATATTTATTGCGTAAGTATAAAAGTACAAAAATTTCGTTTCTTGCACTTGATTTACACTTAAGTTATATATTACATCGTCGAAGGCATCCTTTTAAGCATAGTAATGCTTGTTTGAAGATGCACCGCTCTTCCAATATATGTATCTAAAACCTAAGTGTAATGTTAAGTGTGCTTATGTGTGTATACGTGCGTGCGAGTGTGGATGTGTGTAGGTTTATGTTTGTATGTCTGCACGGGTAACTGTATGTTTCACTGATCTTAGAAGCAACCACCTCTGAACTCAGTTATTTATTTACCAACATGAAAAATTCTTTGTTGTTTTAGTATGAATACGTGAAGTATGAATGTATGAATAAAATGAAGATTTAAAACAGGGTTTCCGAGATACAACAAATTGGAAGCCGGTTTTTGTCTTGTTAGTGCGCTTAAATAAAATAAATAAATATTCACGGGACAATTTACACTTACTGATCTAACCCCAAAGTAAGCAAATTATTTGCTTGTGTTATGGATGTTAGTCAACGATACTAATACATAGAATTACATATATAAATACAAGAATATATTTAATAAACACCCAAACCCGGAAATACAAACATTTATGCTCATCACACAAATGCTTGTCCCCGTCGGGGATCGAACCGGAGCCCCGTCGATTGCGTAGTCATGGTCGCTAACCATTCGACCAACGGGGCGGTAAATATTAAATTGTCAATTGTGAGGATATATTCGATGTGACCATTTCTTTAGCACGCCCTACCACTAGGTGGTAGAGTTCTGCATTGTCTCGCCCGGGTCTGGTACCACCGCCTTACCTATTCCTGCCGCAATAGCGTCAGTGCTTGTCGCTGTTGTGTTCCGGTTTGGAGGGTAAGGTAGCCGGTAAACTTATGCAAGTGGCATTAGACCTCGCCACAAGATAGCAACGCACCATTAACATCTTTGGTGTCTATAGGCGATGGTTGACTCTTTCCATCAGGAGACCCATCTGCTTGTTTGCTATCTTATGATATAAAAAAAAAACTACAGAACAGCTTGACTAATTTTAACATATGGTTTTAAATTCTAGAATTGACACAGGGTTTTGATATATATTTTTTTATGTTACATCATAAGATAACAAATAAGCACATGGGTCTCCTGATGGAAAGCGTCAACGATCGCCTATAAAATGAAAATAAAAATGAAAAATGAAAAAATATTTATTTGCAAGAATATGGGTGTCACAAGTTATTAAAATAAATTTAATTACCATTATATTCTACCATAATATGGCGTGCAAACATTTTAATTAAAGTCGATTTCTTTATAATTACTACCGGATCGGAACGCGGCCACGCACTGAGAAGATCCGGCGGAAGAAACTTAGCGCTTTTTTTTCTATTTCATGTATTAGAATGATATGTATTACAATTTTCTAGAATTATTTCACATCAAAAAGTTATTTTTACAATTTACAAAATATCATCTTATGCTCAATCCAAATTTTTACAATTTACAAAAAAATACCATTTTACAAAATTTGCCATTCAATTTTTATTACATTTAAATTTTAAGGTAAATTGTACAAGCTTATGTTCTGTTTATTAACATTTAATCTTATCTACTAAAAATTCTCTAATATCATAGTATGTTTTATTTAACAGTAAATCGAACAATTTTTTGCGAAATTTATTTATAGGTAATAATTTTAGAATTTAGACTATCAGGAATATGATTATTAATAATGATATTAATTGCCATACAATATGCATTTTTTTATAAAAATTTAGTCTTTTGCTTGGCACATGTAGCTTCTCACTGTTTCTAAAATATGAGTTCCCTAATACTTGAGCATTTGTTTTAAACAAATGTTGATGTTTTTTTACAAATACGCATACCGCCAGTATGTAAAGACAAGGTAAAGGTATACAAGTATAATACGATTTTTAAATAGGGGTTTGCATGAATGTAGAATAAATAAATA
Source organism: Apodemia mormo (assembly GCA_036924255.1). Lineage (NCBI taxonomy): Eukaryota > Metazoa > Arthropoda > Insecta > Lepidoptera > Riodinidae > Apodemia > Apodemia mormo. Next base: position 9,270,699 of record JAUPFN010000013.1, on the reverse strand, counting down.
TTCCTAGAAATTTAGTGTTCATTATTTTCTGTATTTATATTGTTAAATAATATATTTGATTTTTGAACTTTATTGCTATAACATGTTTGAAATTCAACTATTTTTGTTTTAGTCAAGTTAATTTTTAAATTGTTACTTTTTAACCATTCCGAAACTTTAAGTAAGGTTTCAGTTGTTTCTTTTACTAGATGATTATATAGACACCAAAGTTGTTAATGGTGCGTTGCTATCTTGTGGCGAGGTCTAATCCTATGTATATAAGTTTACCGGATACTTTTTTACTTTACCCTGCAAACCGGAACACGACAGTAGCAAGCACTGACGCATTGCGGCAGGAATAGATAAGGCGGTGGTACCAGACCCGGGCGAGACAATGCAGAACTCTACCACCTAGTTGCCACGATGGTAGTGACTCGTATAGCCACTTACTTGAAATCACAATTATTAAATACCATTTTAAGCCATTCACGTCGCAATATAATAATAAATACTTTCCTTTTTGATGCATTTTACATAATAGTTTATTTAACATTTTGCTCCTTACCTATCTGAAAATTTTCTAACCTGTTTGATTAGTCATAAATAAAAAAAAGTGTTAACTATATGGCAGAAAGATATTTTTGCTTGATAGAAATAGGAAAATGCGTACAAGTTTGACTAGTTTCATGAATTACAAATTAGGTACGTTCCTTTTAAATTTTATTTGCTACTACTTGACCCGGCAAACGTTGTTCTGCCTTTAAAGTAACTACTCTTATTTTTTTCTATATTTTCTTACCTTTTAACCTTCTCTGGACTTCAACAGTTAATTCAAAATCAAAATTAGGCAAATCGGTTCAGCCGTTCTCGAGTTTTAGCGAGAATAACGAACAGCAATTGATTTTTATATATATATAGATAAGATTATAGGCACATCGTAAAATATAGCATGAATCCTATGACACATGTCAATATGACTTTACTAGGGATGTGCCAGTGTATAAATAATCGAAACGGGAGATATCGATAATAAAGTTTCTTCGATAGTAATAAATCTGACACATGGCAATAGGGTGTTTTTAATGTTGTATAAAAATATTGTGAACGTGACGCTTGTACAACGTTATTACGTTGATTTAATTGACATCTGTCATAGGACTCATGCTATATTTTACAAAAGTATAAAAAGTGTCCGTTGAATTCTAATACGGGCTTATTTTACACTAGCTGTTCCCCGCGACTTCGTTCGCGCGGACTTCGTTTACTCCGCACAGTCCTCCCCCATAGGTGATAGCGTGATAATATGTAGCCTATATGTTGACCCGACCTGTGAGTAATATTCATGCAAAATTTGAAGTAAATTCATGCAGTACTTTTTGAGTTTACCCCGGACATACATTGACTTTCCTACGATTTTATTATATGTATATAGATTTGATTTGATAATTTTGGTAGACGCTATATTCTTCTAGAACTTTGAAGGCGATCTCATAAATCTCCTTTACATATATAGACAATGACGTAGAACAGCACATAGAATACTTTGTAATCCAGAAACATAAGATGTTCTCGCGGAATTCACCAAAAACTTTTACAATGCAGCTAGCTGCAAGGTACAGCTAGTAATGTTATAAATGCGAAAGTAAGTTTGTTTGTTACGCTTTGAAACTGCTATCAACGACTTGTTAATCTACTCGTAGGCGAAGCTGCGTGGGTCAGCTAGTGAATTTGTGATAAAATTTTACAGCTTATTATTTTTTTGTTTATAAAGCTATTTATTTATTTTTTTATAAAGTTATAATTCATAAAAAGTAAATAATTATTAAAAGGTTCAGTTTCAGAGTGGTTAAATTGATAGATCCAGAATAGATGGACGATCGTTTATTAAGTGAAAAGTCAAAATGCCCAACAACAGTATTTATACAATCAGAACCAAGATAATTTTAAATACCCTCACGAATTTTATAAATAGAGAACAGTTAATATTTAGTGATACCATTTTATAAATCATTTAAGTAAATACATTTTTTATATTGTACCAAGATTCGCAACTGAATATAATAAGTAACACTGAACTGAATATAAGAAGTATAGCTAGCGGGGCACAGGGAATTGGGGTTGTAACATAATGTTTATGTTATATTATTAGAAAACAAACAGGCAAATGGCTCTCCTGATGGATGGAACCATCGACTATATAAACCAAACATGATAATGGTGCTTTACAATCTGGTTGGCAGGATGGTAATGCTACATGCATAAGTTTACCAGCTACTGGAACACCACAATGTCAAGCATTGGCGCTAATACGGCCGAAATAGGTAAAGCGGTGGTGCCAGACCCGGTCGAGACAATGCAGAACTCTAGTAGCCATGATGGTAGTGACGCGTAGTCGCCTCTTACGAACTGCTTGTTGGAACGGCAGATGTTTTATTCTTTTTTGTGTGTGACCGCGTTCCAATCCGCAAGTAGTTTTTAAAATGTCGACTCGTCAAATTTTGATTTTGAGTTAGGTAGTTGTAAAATACATACCTATTAATACTTACTTACTCCGCTGGCGCAGCGACCCGAAGTAAGTCTTGACCTCCGAAACAAGAGATCGCCAGCTGCCCCGGTCTTGTACCACCTCCTGTCATTTCGCAACCTGAAGTGAACGTAAATCTGACTCTACGACGTCCTTCCACAGCGGTACCTCGGCCGTTCGACGGGTCGATGGCCACTCGGGACACCAAGATAGGCTCTCTTCACACTACAATTATCTCCCAATCTCTCCAGGTGGCCTAACCAGCGAAACGAACCTATCAATACCTACCTACAATGCCTGTTAATCACAAAATTTAAAAAAAAATGTATGTGCAGATAAACAGATTTGTATAGTGTCACCATGCCATCACTTCCCTTGCGGGGTAGACAGATCGGATGTTGACTTGCAAGTTGACAACGATTCACCGGTTTGTCAGTCCGGTTGGTAAGATGGCGTTAATCCCCATAGCCGCATTTTACCGACCTACCTGATAATGATTATTTCTAGTGATAACCGGGACTGACGGCTTTACGTGTTTATCCGAGGCACGGGAGTGGTAACTCACCACCCTGCCAGACGCCTATTTAAATAATTACTAAATTTATTTATTTAATAACTCAGTTAAATAAATAAATTTAGTAATTATTTAAATAAATAAATTTAATAGCTCAGTAGCAACTCGGAGTCTGGCAGGATTTTGGATTTTGTGAGAAAAACCTTGAATATACCTGAATAACACTTTTGCCTACCCGAGGATCGAACACAGTTGATTTTTAAACACTTATAACACCCATATTCTTGGAAATAAATATTTCCATTTCATTCAAATAAAATCAACCAAATAAAACGTTTTCCCTTTGACATCATTGCATGCATGAATATGCATAAAACCATTCACCATGCATTTTATTAAAATTTTCACATTCATGCCTTTTACATATTCTAGAAAACACTTCTATACTGAAAAGTTTTTGCTGTTTTCTTTAGGACCGTCGAAATATTACGAACGTTAAATGAGTAATGTTTATGTTAAAACTTTCAAAGTTGGCAGTAAAATTACTCCTTCTGCTTATGCATATTTGAAAGCATACTCTACTTTTCTTTCAAAGTTAAACTATCGAAAAACTACGTAAAATAAGCGCGCAGGTGTACAAATAGAATATGAAATAAATATTCATATTCACTTGGAGCGTTGTTTCAAAATTACTTTTCCGTGCTTACCAGTTTTATGTATTAAATTTTATACGTAATATTTAGTTACAAAGTATGAATACACGGCTTTTCTACATTAAAGCCATATTTATTCTGCTAATGCTTCATTTGTTGGTAATATTTAATGTTCTGAGCATATTTTACAATGTAATATTTCAGTTTGTATAGGTTAGTCATACGCGATAATTCATATAATTTATTTAATAATTTAATAGCAGATGGGAGTCTGACAGGGTGGTGTGTTACCATTACTGTGCCTCTGATAAGCACGTAAATATCCTCGGATAAAGTTCCGGTTATCGCTAGAGATATTAGATAATCATTATCAAAAAGTTTTCAGTATGGAAGTGTTTTCTAGAATATGTCAAAGGCATGAATGTGAAAATTGTAATAAAATGCATGGTGAATGGTTTTATGCACATTTATGCATGCAATGATGTCAAAGGGAAAACGTTTTATTTGTTTGATTTTGTAATTTAAGCTTTTTTATATACTACAGCTGAACAAATCTTTTCGTGCCTCGTAGTCTAGGGCAGAGCCTATACGGCTCAGAGCATAAGGTCCTAGGTTGAAATGAAATATAAATATTTATTTGCAAGAATATGGGTGTTATAAGTTTTTAAAAGTCAACTGTGTTCGATCCTTATGTCGGGTAAAATGCGTCAATAAGGATCACCACTCATCTAGCTAACCGACAAAACCGATAAATCGTGAAGAACTGGAAAGTCTATAGAACCGGGTATGATAATACTTCTTCTATTTAACACCGGTTATCACGCGGCGTAGGCAGAATTAGGGTTCGTACTTTGTGAAGTAAGTAGGTGGGTAGGCAAAAGCTTACCAATTCGAGTTTAAAGGTTTCAAGGAATTTATTATCGCTTGCTGGGCTCAATATTTCAAAACCATTCATTCATTTTTATTAAACACAATAAAATATCAAACTAGATTTTATATACAAACAGGAGATCCTTGAAATATAAAATCGGTGAGTATATTCCTGCAGATTGGAAACAAAAACAATAACTGGCCAAATAGGTGTCGGACCACGCTCAACATAGCGTTCAGTAGTTGCCCATCGAAGACGGATTCTTGATTGTTTAATACTATGAAAATTTAATATGTTTAACGCTAACGACAGATTACTGCCGCACTACACGCCCCTCGCCTGTAAATAATCTCCAAATTAATTTTATACGCCGATTTTATATGTTGGTTTAGTATTACTCGCAAACTAGTAAAGCCCTCTTACTCATAATAAGTTCATTATATTCGTATATACTACTACCACGATTTTTTCACACATTCGAAACAAACCACTCAGCTGACAGAGGGGGACGGGGGAGTACTTGACTCTAAAAAAACTAGAATTTTAAGGGTTAACCTTACACAAAAGGGTCCCTTAATCGAAAACTTGAAGTTTTTTAAATACCTACATATCTAACGATACCCCACACTATGAGGTACGCGAGAATTGAAATAAATATCCCCCACTTTGCGTATACAGGAGGTAAGATTTCATTTTACCATTTTGTTTGCGTAATCAATATGTATATTCGGATCTATTTACACCTTTCTAGTACGGCAAATACCTAAACGACGTTATGGGTGGATAGACAGACGGACATGGCAAAACTGTAGGGAAGGGAGTGTTAATTGGTCCATTGACAATCGATTCACATTATCTATCCTACAAATAAGACAGAATTATATGATATATTTTTTTGTATCATAAGATAGCAAACAAGTAGATGGGTCTTCTAATGGTCAGAGTCAACCATCGCTTTTGACACCAAAGATGTTAAGGGTGCGTTGCTAACTTGTGGTGAGGTCTAGTGCCACATGCATAAGTTTACCTTATCCTCCAAACCGCAACGCGATTGTCACAAGTACTGAAGCTAATTCTGACAAGTACTGAAGCTATTTCGGCAGGAATAGTAAGGCGGTGGTGCCAGACCCAGGCGAGACAACGCAGAACTCTACCACCCAGTAGCCACGATAGTAATGACCCGCATAGCTGATCGGTCGCCTTTTACGACCTGCCTGGCAAAATGGCAGTTGACCTATTCTTCAAAGGAGCCCAGACCAACACGAGGGATAAAATATTTGTTTGTTATGGCGATGTTCAATAAAAGATAATTTTGCGGTCAGTTCAACAGTTTGAAATCCACTTTGTAGTAATAAGTTATTTGGTAGTCCTTAATTTTGTCGTTGATTATACCTACCGCTGTAACTATTAGATGGTAGAGTTTCGTAACGGATACCACCATTTTATCTATTTCTGTCCCAATAGCGTCAATATTGCGTCATAGCGTCAATTTTCGTGTTTCGTGACATTAAATGTGACATTAAAAAAACACGGATTGCAACGCAACAATAACATCCTATAAAGATGGTCGTTTGTTTCCATCAGAAGAGAATCTGCTTGTTTGCTATCTTAGAATTATCTTAGGACCACCCCGTTGGTCGAGTGGTTAGCGACCCTGACTACGCAATCGACGAGGCTCAATCCCCGACAGGGACAAATATTTGTGTGATGAGCATAAATGTTTGTATTTCCGGATTTGGGTGTTTATTATATATATTCCAGTATTTATATACGTATTTCTATGTATTAGTATCGTTGACTAACACCCATGACACAAGTAAATAATTTGCTTACTTTGGAGTTAGATCAGTAAGTGTAATTTGTCCCGTGAATATTTATTTATTTATTTATTAGAATATAATATTAGCATTGAGTCTGGAGTTGCCCATTTCAATAATGTGGACTAAGAAAACGGCTTTATTGTTTCATACAATGAAAAGTTAACCTATATTAAGCCAATGATAGATGTATGCGCACTACAGGTTCACCACCTATAAAAACTCCATTACATTTTAAAAGTTGTTCGACTAATACTCATAAATGGACGGAGGAACGAACGGACGGACATAGTGAAACTATAACGGCCTTACAAATAAACACGTTATAAAATGTTATACTAAGTATTAGCTGTTGCCCGCGACTTCGTCCGCGCGGACTTTGTTTACTCCGCTCCTACTGGTTGTAGCAAGATGTTATATAGCATATAACCTTTCTCGATAAACAGGCTATCCAACTCAAAAACAATTATTTAAATCGGTTTTGCAATTTTCGAGATTACCGCGTACAACCAAACAAACAAACAAACAAACTCTACAATTTTATAATATTAGTATAAGCAAAATCTGTACTACGAGCAATAAACTTGGAATAACCTAAACATATTATAATCTCAGTATAACTGTCCATACAAGACTTATTTCAACCCTTGCCCTAGTCCTAAAATCTACTTTTGACATCACTGTGTTGTTTTGTTTTTACTTGCGCTAAATTAGTTCGTTTTCGAAATTTAAAGCATTATGATGGAAATAAGAAGAGTAGAAGATATTGTGAAGAAGTGAATAATATGATAAACCAATTACATAACGTGAGGAAAAGAAAAACTATTAAAACAAGAAAAAACCCTTTCATTTATACAGCAACGAAGAGTTTCGTATCAATACCGTTTCTCTACGGCCAATGTTATATTTAAGAACCAATTAATTATATGACAGTGCTTTAAAAATGGATAGCGTGGACGCGGCTTATCTTCCACATTTAAAAATTAAAATAAATTAATTTTAAAACAAATGCCATGTGTAAATTGATATCGCGCTTGTACCAGTAAACACATTTTAATTTTCCTCTTTTTCCCAATTAATCGATTATTCTCTCTTCGCAGTCAAATTTTCTAGTTTCTTTTAAATGTAATAAAATATAACGTCAACCAGAAACGCACTCAAAAACTTAGAAAACTTTAATATTTTTCTCACAAAACAATACTTAGAAATGACGTACGGAACGTCAATGTAACAAAACAGACAACTTTAAACAAATTTCTCTAGTTTACTAGTGTATTGCGACGTTGCCGTTCGGTGCAACATTGCATAAATATGGTATAGTTATAACGAAGTTAAGCCAAGTTTATTTGTTCGGAAATATATCTTCACTATCCTTGATTTATTATAGGTATAACTATAATTATTTTTCCCCGTGTTGGTCCCGGGCTCCTCTGAAGAATAGGCCAAATGCCGTTCTGCCAAGCAGATCGTAAAAGGTGACCAAGTGGGCTATGCGCCTCACTACCATCGTGACTACTAGGTGGTAGAGTTCTGCATCGGCTCGACCGGGTCTGGTACCACCGCCTTAGTTATTCCTGCCGCAATAGTGTCAGTGCTAGTCACTGTCGTGTTCCGGTTTGGTGGGTAAGGTAGCCGGTAAACTTATGCATGTGGCATTAGACTTCGCCACAAGATAGCATCGCACCATTAACATCTTTGGTGTCTGTAGGCGATGTTTACTTTTTTGCTACCTTATGATATATATATATATATATATATATATATATATATATATATATATATATATATATATATATATATATATATATATAATATATATATATATATATATATGTGAGTGTGTATATATATTTATAAGGCTGTTCGGATTTCTAATTTACTTCCCAACCCTAAAAGCTCTTTTCAACCTGTAATTTTCAAATTTCACTGACTATATTCTTTTATTTCGTTTTTATTCCTTGCTCTAGGAAAATGACTTTTAATTATGGAAGACGGGTGCAAAGAACTGGCATGTTGGAAGAAATTCAAGTAGATAAGAATCTACAGCGCCTCGAAAAGTTCCAGCCAAGCATTGATGTCAGAGTAGAAGTTTTTATCTGATTTCCGTTAGTACGAACGGCTTTAGTTTTTAGGGATCCATACCAATCTTTACAAATGAGATCGAGGTAAACTTTTAAACCGGCAAAATAAATTAAAAAATATACTTTTTTCTTTCAAGCTTCAATCGTTGTGAAATCAATTCATTTTATCTATACAATACAATAAAGCTGACGAGTTTTTTGTATGTTTGAATTCTTTAATATATGGATAGATTAATCTGATTTAAAAAAATTGGTTTTTGTACTACAACCTCATTTATATAAAAGGCTATAGGTTGAATTTTACCTGAATTAGCAAAAGGAAGTAATGCTTTTGATCACGCGAACGAAGTCATAGTTTCCACGAAGCATAATTTATGAAATAATACTAATAGACTGATGACAGATAAACTACTGATAGATAACAGATAAATTATGTTCTCCGCGTATAAAAAATAATTTTTAATAGTTTATCTTCAAAAGAATTGAATTAAAGCAAAGAAAGCTTAAAGAATACTTCTTACAAAGAAACTCACTAACTCAGAAACTTTATATTTTTGTACATATACAAAGATCTAAAGATCTTTACGCGAAATTCTTAAAGGATAGGTATTTGTTTACGGGCAAGAATCGAGAACTACACATTACGATCTAGACAGGCTTGCCTTGTTCCTCTACATTCAAGACTGACTCTCTTCATACAAATACGCCTCTTTTTTCATACAAATACGCCTCTATTCATATTGGTTAGCTGTAACTGTTTATATTATAGTTTTGTATTGCTAATTTATTTTATAGTATTGTATTTTTATATTACTAGCTGCAGCATGCAGGCCGCTGCATTATAAAAGTTTTTGGTGAATCCAGCGAGATCACCTAGCTTTTGCGAGATTAAAAGTAGCCTATATGCTATTCGAGGTTATCTTCTACCTGTGTGCTAAATTTCATTCAAATCCGCTCAGTAGTTTTTGCGTGATTGAGTAACAAACATCCATCCATCCAAACATCCAAACTTTCGCATTTATAATATTAATATAGGTTAATATTGATTAGCTGTAACTTTTTCTGTTATAGTTTTAAACGAAATAGCAATGCGTAAAGTATTGTGTTTTATATCAACCGTAAACCGTAAAATGCGTAAAGTATTATGTTTTTGTAGTAGCAAACAAGCAGATGGCTCCCCTTATGGCAAAAACAAAACATCACATATACACCAAAGATTTCAATGACACTTTCGGTTTAGCTGGTTGTACCACATGATACATGCATATGTTTACTGGCTACCCATCCCTCCAAATCGAAATACGATAATTACAAGCATAAACCTAATTGCGGCAAAACATACAAAAAATCAGAAACCTTTTTATTAAATAACTAGCTGACCCGGCAAACGTTGCTTTGCCATACATATTATTAGGAATCCATAGCGGACAAACAACGTGACACGTAATTTACATAAGTATACGGAATTGTACTTCCTGGCAGCCGAAAGGGCATTGAACTTTATATAGTGGTTAAGTATTCTTAAATTTTCTAATTTTCTAATTTTTCGCACAAATTCCTGAATATTTTCTTTTATAAGAACCTCCTCCTGATAATTACAAACACAACAAAAAAAGAATTAGCGAAATCGATTAAATCATTCACACGTGATGTCGTGACCACGGGATTGATTTATATAAATATATATATATATATATATATATATATATATATATATATATATATATATATATATATATATATATATATAATATATAAATAACTTTAACGGACTGTCTCGTGGTCTAGGAGTAGCCTATTCGGCTCAGACCATGAGGTCCCGAGTTCAATCCCTGGATCGGGCAAAAGTGTTATTGAGGTTTTTTCGAGGTTTTCTCGAAAATCTAATCCTCAGTAGCAGCTTGGAGTCTGGCGGAGTGGTGTATTACCACTCCCGGATGAGCAACTGTCGGACCCGGTTATCGCTAGAAATTGTCAATAATCGTTAACATGTCGGTAAATGCGGCGGTAAATGAGGAATACCACTTATCTCGACAAACCGGTAAATCGTGGTGATCTGAAAAGTCTATAGACGTTCGGTTTACTCTGCCTACCCCGCAAGGGAACCGAGTGTGATGATACTTACTTTTTTAAATAACTTTAATTAACATGAGAGACAAGGCAAGTTTAATTATTTTTTGTTTTTATAGCACACACCCCGTGCTTGGGAAACTTAAAAAACTTTAAAAACAACAGAAAAATGTCGACGGGCTCGACGTGGCGAAATTCTTCGTTGTTATGTGATCGCTTACGTCGATTGTACTGATCGCTAAATATACATACGAGTAACGAGTAATGAGTTCATCGCTACAGATGAAATTTACACTTATAATTTTTAAAGTTTTTAAAAGGCAAGTTTATCCAACAGTTTATTTAACTCCGTGTGCAGTACATTCGGACTGTATTGATCGGCCGGCTAGACGATCCGACACGCGGGGGACTATACTTGCTCAATTATTCAGCCTACTTCCGCGGTACCGTTTGTTACATCTCCCTGAGAGTATTACTACACTTTTATGGATCTCAGCAGCACATATATCCACATCTTCTGCAATAAAATAAACATTACTCTTATCATTTATTTTATATTATTTTTTGTTTTGTAGATTTTTTTAGATACAACTAAAATAAATATTTTATTTAATCGAAATTAAATTGTCGCTATCGATTTTTATTACTCTAAAATTAATATAAACAAATACATCTAAAATAAATATTTTATGTAATCGAAATTAAATTGCTCTAAAATTAATACAAACGAATACAACTAAAATAAATATTTTATGTAATCGATTTTTAGTACACTAAAATTAATACAAACAAATACAACTAACTAAAATAAATATTTTATGTCATCGAAATAAAATTGCCACTACCGATTTTTATCACTCTAAAATTAATACAAACAAATACAACTAAAATAAATATTTTATGTAATCGAAATTAAATTGCCGCTATCGATTTTTATTACTCTGCATTTTAATAGCACTACTCTAATAATTTACATAAAACTTTATTCGAAATTTGACGGAAATCTAAAGCAGCATGAATAAATAAAATAAATTTTATGACATCTAGGAGTTTAGAAAAAGTAACAACATAAAAATGATTAAAAAGTAATAAGAATAAAAATTGCTGAATTGCATGTCAGGCCATGCGCAATGTAGGGTTGCGCGGAATTGGAATATCACCTTCTTTTTATCTCGGAAAAATTAGGTGATCCCGCGGGAATCACCAAGAACTGTTATAATGCAGTGGGCTGTAAGCTGCAAAATTATCATATATTTCACATGGATGTAGTGTATTGTTTATTTTTATTGATTTAATGTATTCTTAATTAATATTATCTAAAAATAATAGGGTTCTGCACTCCAGCTTCGCAATCGTAAGTATGGGAGTACAGTATTTTAGACACCTACGTTTAAGTAATTGCCGTTAAAATGGGCACAAACTTTTTACTTCACGTCTTATTATATAAATAAATATATTCGTAAAAAATAATCAATACTCATTTATCTAATTTAAATGTCGAAAAATTTTCTTTAATCTTATCAGAAGACTTCATAAATCTCTTTCCCAATCAGTAAAATTATCGACCTACTTAAAATTGCTATCTATAAATTCTTTACTTAGTAGTTTATCGCGTACCATTCCCAATATGACTCGTGTTTTGAGTTCCTCTATTATATTTATATTGTTTTTACTATGTAATGTGAATTGTCAGGTTCAATTAGTCAATGGGACAATTAAAATTACTGTTGGAACTACGGCAGGTTGTGGAGATACAGTTGTATTCATCCCTCAACTAAGAGAAGTTTATGAAAAATATAGGCAATTTCTTGAGCTAGAATTTGTTCCATGGGGAAGAACAACCAGAAATGAAAACGGCGACCTTGTATGCCAGTTTCTAGAGAACGATTGCTTTGCTAATCGTCTACATAGATGTGCATTAGATTTGCTGAAAGAAAATCAAGATGCACAAATGGATTATATGAACTGTGAATTTACGACACGCGCCGCATTTTTGAACAGAAGTCTTTTATGTGCTCAAGCTATTGGTCTCAGTTTAATAGAAATAGACTACTGTTTATCAACAACTGGAGATGAATTAGAAGGTCCTGCTAGTCAAATTTCGGAGCAACCTATGGCTATTATCAATTTTGTACCTTTCATTGTTTTTAATGACGATATTGATGTTGTACAGCATAACCAAGCAAGACAAAGGCTAGAAAGCCTAATCTGTTTCGCCCTTGCTGATGATCCTAGTACAGGAGTAACGCATTGTAAAATTTAAAATTTAGTTAAATAGAAAGTAGAAAAACAAATTAAACTGAGTGCCGCTAAATACATATAATTATAGATAAAATGTACTAGAACGATGAAGGCATTCGAATATCTTAAAAAGTTCCAAAGCTGTCGCATTTTAATAGAATGACTTCTGCAATTAAATAATATTATCTAGTATTGATAGCACCAATATCTAATCAATTAGAAAATATAAACTTGTATTATTGATATATATAAATGATATATATAGATGTATATATATATATATATATATATATATATATATATATATATATATATATATATATATATCAATAATACAATACATAAATGATAAACGTGTAACGATCACGTCACTGCTACTTTTTGTAAAAAATAATAAAAATGATACTTTTATTTGAAAATAGTATAATTAGTATGACTTTTGGATGTATTATTTATTCTAAATAAAGAATACCTAAGATAAATATTTTGTCATTTTTATATAAAATTTAATCAGTATTTCTTCAATACTCGTACTATAGTCGTAAAAATATCCTTGAAGACAAAGAAGATACTTAGTCCCACATTGTGATAGGTGGCAGCCTATCGCCAACCGGGCACTTATCCAATCCCAAGCAACATTGTTTATATCAAATAACTGAAAAAAAAGCCCAATTTAATTTGCCCAATCCGGGAATGAAACTCGCCACCGCATTTGGTCAACACTGAAACCTGACCACTAGACCAGAGTCGATAGATACTTCTTCAATATTTCAATTTATTCCATATTTATGCTATGTAATGTATTATCAGTTTCATCTTTTTATCATAGGATAATATTCAGATAGCTCTCTTAATGGAAAGAGAAACCATAACCTACATACACCAAACACGATAACATGCTATCCGTATGGCGGGATGGTAACGCCACACACATAAATTACCCAGCTACTTTCCCTCACAACTGGAACATGGGAGTGACAAGCACTGACGCTATTCAGGAATAGGCAAGGTACATGACCCGGGCAAGAAATTGCGAAGCTCTAGCACCTAGAAGTCACGATGATATATCTTTGGGCAATCGCTAGCCTGTTACGAACTGCCTGGCAGAATAACAGATAGTTTTTTTATCAAGAGGTAGCTGATGCCAACGTAGGAGTTTGTTAAGGACTCATTGCTTTATACATATATTATCTATAGCAATTAATCAACAAACAAAATCCATTTCTATATGATATGTCTGCGTATATTTCTTTCAAAATCATTCAGAGACTTTCAGATTTAAAACTTTTAATTTTTCTATTTCAACGCTGTTAGTAGCCTATGTCTTTCTCGTTGTAATTTAATTTACATAAATAAAAATACCCTTGCTGTTGACAGACAAAACCATTGGTTTCTGTTTCAACACAATTTAGTTGTTTATCAAACGTTTGCTGGGTGGTGATCACTATCGCTATTCCAATTGTAATTTTTTTATCTATTATATGTGATAGCTAGGACAATAAAATTCATCATCATCGAGTCACTCAATCATCGTCATTTAAAATTATAAAGCAATTTATTAAAATAAAAGTTAAAATTAAATTAAATAAATATAAAAACTTGCACTTAATAACGAAAGTCGTAAATGTGGAAATAATGTCAATACCACGGTCAATACTTATAAAAGAAGGTTGTACGAATGTACCATTGTATTCTAGGACTATCAGGAATAATTACAGTAAATTTTGATACAGTCAATAATGGGTTATGCAATTCTATCATCTCCCTAATTTTTTTTAAATTATAAGATAGCAAACAAGCAGATGGGTCTCCTGATGGAAAGAGTCAACCACCACATATAGACACCAAAGATGTTAATGGTGCGTTGTTATATTGTGGCGAGGTTTAATGTCACATGCATAAGTTTACCGGCTACCTTAACCTCCAAACCGGAACACGACAGTGACCAGCACTGACACTATTGCGGCAGGAATAGTTAAGGCGGTGGTACCAGACCCGGGCAAGACAATGCAGAACTCTATTACATAGTGGCCACTATGGTAGTGACTCGCATAGCCAATCGGCCGCCTTTTACGACCTGCCTGGCAGAAAGGCAGTTAGTCTATTCTTCAAACGAGCCCAGAACCAACACGGGGAAAAATATTGCATTGAAAGGTCAGTAATACCATGAATTAATTATACAACTTCAACTGTTAACATCATTATGAGTAATGCACATTTTGTAATATTGATTTAACCACAGGATATTTTAAGAATTTAACTATCTATTAAGAGCACTTTAAGATAAGGTAATTCAAAAAATTATTCCAGATCTCTGTTAAAAGATATCATTAAACCACGAGGGTATAATAATATTTTTCTTGCGTTTTTTATATTTTTAAGATAACAAAGAAGCACCTGGGTCTCCTGATGGAAAGAGGCAACTATCGCCTTTATGCACCAAAGATGTTAATGATGTGATGCTACTCGTATGGCGAAGTGTTATAGCACTTGCATAAGTTTACCGACTATCTTACCCTCCAAAGCTGAATACGACAATAACAAGTATTGACGCTATTGCACCGGGAATAGGCAAGATGGCGGAACTCTATACGGAGGATAGTATCATAAAATACAATAAAGTCCAAATTAGACAATACTTTTAAAAAACTGTAAAAGGTTGACCGTGCAAGCCATCCCTGAAAATTCCCACTAAATTGAGGTATTTTTAGCTCAAAAGAGTAAAGATAAGCATAGATTTTTTCAATTCAAACATCTATTTTGCTTAAAAATGGCAGTATATTGATTTTTGAAAAGCTATATATTTTGGAAACGATGATCGATACCGATATTTCGAATGACATTCAACTCAAGTTTTGAGATCTAAAATGTTGCTTTAGCTAATTGATAGGTTGAAAAATTTTGAAGCAATGTTTCGAAGATATTTTCGTTATTGATTAATCCCAAACAAATTGACAGATTTTGATCTAATTAACAGTATTTGGCGCAATTTTTAAAGGAGAAAACCTGGAAAGTTTTTTAAGTCTATCGGTGTATTAGTCTAAAAGTTATTTCAAAAATTTAAGTTTTCTAAAAACAACTAGGTACACGTAGTACTAAGATGTCGTAGAATACTAAAAAATGATTTGTTGAAATATTACGAAGCTGTCGAAAAAATACTTTTTTCAAAATTTTTCGTTAATGATTACTCCAATACAATTTGTGCATTATACGTAGTTTTTTGGAGAATAGAGGCTTTTGTTGAGAACAAGTTTTTGCAAAATTTTTCGTTAATGATTAACTCCCAAACTTCAACGAATATAGCTTTTGTTGAGAACATTTTTTTAATTTTTCATTAATAATTACTCCTAAACGAATAAACCGATTTTGATGCAATTTATGCCTTATACGTAGTTTTTAAGGAACAGAGCTTTTGTTCTCAATCGGTACATTAATCTGGAAGTTATATTTAAAAAATACTGTTTTGCCAAATTATTTATGGAGTTTTTTCAAAATTTCCCAAAATATCCTGGACCGACATAGTACCAATTTTCAGGAAATGTAAGTTGTGTGAAATTTAATCGAATACCATCAATCGCGTTTCGATTCGTACAGCCGTTCAAAAGATATGAAATGTTTACATACACACATGCATACATACAAACATACTGACGTCATCGTGAAAAAAGTCGGAAAAGGTTCCTTGGACCTCAAAACGTGGAGATCCGGTGAAAACTTGATTTTTGAAAATCGAGGCAAAATCAGTACCTAACTTTCTTATACGTAGCGTGAAGTTAAAAACGTTAGGAAGTTCCATTATATTCTAGCAATAATATCAGCAACAGGTAGGTTTGGATACAATCAGTAATGGGTTATGTAACTTGCGGTGTCCGACAAAGGTCTATGCAATTCTGTCATCTGCATAATTGCATTGAGGGCCAATAATACCATGAATTATACAACCTCAATCGGTAATTCTATTATTAGTTATACACATTTTGTAATATTGATTTAATCGCAGACTATATCCACCCTAGTGTCGTTATTTTCCGAACGTAAATACGAATTATCGCAGGCAAATTATTGTGACGTAATCAATCTTACCAAAGCATATTTAATAATCAATTAGGTACGGACGTAGACGATGGAGATGGTGGTATATTTACCAGCGGTAGGAATGCGCTGTATCGTGTTTCTGGATACTTGGTTCAACCATCTTGCGTTTTTTCCCATGAAACAGCTTTGCTGTGTTTCGGAGAGAAGAGTAAAACAGGCAGTGCAGTTACGGGCTTAACGGGAAACTTAACATCTTATGTCTCACTGGACTAATTCCAGGGAAACTAGTTTATGTTCATTGGCGACGTCGACCACTTACCATCAGGTGGCACATCTGCCAGTTTGCGGATAAAAAAGGGTCTGCCATCTTAAGTTAAATACTCACGTACAAGTACAAGCTAAATATTTATACATAAATAATCTGTGAGCTAAATCTTTAAATATTTTACTTTGCTCCTCCTTTTTCCCACTTTTCCCCGCATCTCACTTTATATATACGGTCGGATGAGCAAATATAGCATATATTGCCTATAGACAAACGATGTGATGCTGATGATAACCTAACGAAATATGTGTCTATCTAATTTTATTTTGCAGATTTTTTCGCGGCATATAAGTATCTAATTAGTGATTACTTTAATTTTTCCATAAACTGGTAAGCTGTAAATTAATCGCACAAGGCATAACATGATTTAACCGAGAAATCCATGAAATTAAGTATCATAAATTTATTTACGATCACTAATTGATTAAACACTTATGATCGAATTCATCGCTGCATGTTCACACGTGAGAATTATTTCAGAAATCTTAAGTAACTGAAGCTACGATGATGTTTAGAGTTTATGATCACCTAGTGAACGAAATTAGACCGTAAAATAAATCTGTATTAATATAGTTTAGTTGTTTGGATGGTTGGATGTTTGTTAATTAATCACGCAAAAACTACAAAACGGATTTGGGTAAAATTTAGCACACAGGTAGATGGTTACTGGGAATAACACATAGGCTAATTTTTATCCTGAAAAATGAGACATTTCCGCGGGATACACCAAATGACATTTATTATGCAGCGGGCTGCACGCTGCCACCATCATAATGCGAAATTTTAATGTTTCGATGTATGGATGGATGGATGTTTGTTACTTAACCACGCAAAAACTACTGAACGGATTTGGAAGAAATTTGGCACACATGTAGATGATAATCTGAAACAGCACACAAGTTACTGCTTATCCCGGAAAAATGAATTATTTTTGCGGGATTACCATAATTTTTTATGATGCAGCAGGCTATACAGTGCATTTATACAATAAAATACTGCAAATATACTGCACCCAGTAGTCCCGATGATTTAAATTTTTTGCCAATCGTTCGCCTTTTACGAACTGCCTGGCAAGAAGCCAAATAGCCTATTCTTCAAAAAAGACCCGAACTTGATCAACCTTAAGCTCAAAGGATCTAAATATATCACAATAAAAACGTGTCCAGTGTCAAACTGTACGTTATAAATCTTTTTTTAATTTTTCCTTGAAACAAAAAATCATATTTCACTTTAGACGCTTCAAGAGGGGCCGCGCTTCATATAATAAAGCGGAGTATTGTATACATAAACTCCGGAACAAACAAGTCCAAAACAATTATTTCCCTACACCCTCCCCTATAAAAGTATTTTAAGGTAATCTTCTAAGACTACAAAAAAGTCTGAACTCTGTAAGCTTGTATTTTCTCTGTATTTTTCTATTAACATTCCTAAGAAGGCTTGTCTTTTAATGCGTTTGCATTTTTGCAGCTGGTATCCTCTTAATAATATAAGTGTTTGAGTATTTTTATTGTAGACGCTTAATTTAGGGAAATAAATAAATATTCACTAGACGATTTACACGAAATGATCGGGCTCCAAAGAAGCAAATTATTTGATTTGATATACCTCGATATTAGTCGAAGATATTAAGACACATAAATGAATATATAGATTAAGCTGAACTCGAACCCGAAACCTATTGATTGCGTTGTCAGTGTCCCAAACACTCGATCGACAAGGTGGTATTTTAATAACAAAGTAGTTGTAGTAATATCATCACACTCGGTTTTCCTTTGCAGGTAGGCAGAGTAAACCGAAAGTTTCTTTTTAACTTTCACTTTCCGCTTCACCACAATACACCTTTTTGTACGTTGGCGACATGAGTGTTTTTCTTTAATTATCGATAGGAAAGTATCTCGTATGTTGGTAAGCTAAGATGCGGCCTAAAATGGAACGCGCTTTTCTAGAAGGTACCTGTTCACTCTTTTCTCGAAGATCCCCAAGTTGTACCCGTCGGGTAACACAGACTCAGGAAGCATATTCCAGTCCCTTGAGGTTCGGATCAAGAATGTCGAGTCGAACCGCTTTACTGATCCTTATATTATAATAACCGCTTTACTGATACTTATCCGCGTTGTTGATCCTTATCGCCGCACTTTACCGATCGATCTAATAACGATCATCGACTATTCTATCGACGATCTAGCGACAACCAGAATTTATGACTTTACGCGCTCATTCGAGGCTGTAGGGAATGGTAACATACCACTCGTTAGACTCTAAAATACTACTGAGATTTTGGATTTTCGAGAGGAACCTAAAAATGTAGACAACGAGGCAGTCCAATAATTAAGGTGGTACTATATTAGTTCAATACAACAGAGAAAAAGAATTAAAAAACAAATAAAGGCAAATTTGACATAACTGGGTTAGAACCAGCAACAACTTTGCATTAAAGCCAGGGCAGGGCTTAAACTAAGTTGTCTGTAGTGGGTCATTTAAATTTATTTAAATAATAATATATACATAAAAATTTATTCCATCTTTTGACATGAAATCTGGCAGCATGATAATTAGACACATTACCCTCCAAACTGAAATACGACAGTGACAAGCATTGATACTGTTACGGCAAGAATAGGTAATGTGGTGGTACCAAATACCCGGGCAAGACGTTGTGTAACTCTACCACCTGGTACACACGATGGTAGTGACACGTATAGTCAATTTCGCCTTTTATGAACTGCCTGGTAGAATGGCAGACTATTTTTTCTTCAAAGGAAAACTAACATGGGGAATCCAGAATATTTAAAATGCAGTAATACTTCCACACTTGATTCCCAACCAAGGTAGGTTGAAAGTCAAGTGTGGAAGTATTACTGCATTTAAAGCATGTAAGCTGTACATGTTCAAAATTATGATCAATTTTGATTTTTTAATAAATTCTGAACGAATTAACAGATTTTGATCCTTTTTATAGTATCTGACGCAGTTTTTTAAGTAGAAGAGCTGATTAGATTTGCAATTTTACAACTATTACTATTACTACTAGTTAATAAAATATTTTTTATGGACACACCGTCTGATTTTTTTTTACTTGTTATGAAAAAATGAACGAAACACCACCTTCCATTAATTTTAAAGCAAAACACACCTTAATCTTAATTTATTGCGCAAATAAAAAGCACTTTGTCATGGCTTACATATTTAAAAATGTTAGCCACCCTTAAACCGAGCGCGGTAATGAAATTGACGTCCCTGGAGTCAAATTCCGAAATTTGTTAGAGTAGATACAACTTTCTTTTATATTCAGTCAGTTGCGACGTAGTTTGCTGTGTGATTAATCTTTTATTTGTAAATGAGTTTCTATCGCTCTCGTTCGGGTTTGGTACCAGGGTTGTTGTTGGATCAGGTACTTATTGGTAGGTTTTGATATATTTTCGGAGGCTGGTGCTAATTTTTTCAGATCAATGTCTAATGCTCATATATAAAATTACTTAAATGAAACATATCCTATTACATTATATTTGTATTTTAGCACTCATCTCGTGCTTGGGAAAACTTGAAAAACTTATGAAACAGCAAAGAAAAATGTCGGCATGTAAGATTTAAACTTACGACTAACCTCAAGTCAGGATGCTCTAACCACCTGAGCCAGTGTCGTAGTCCAAAGTGGCGAATTTCTTCTTTGCTATCTGATCGATTCCGCCGATTGCACTGATGGCTAGATATACTATAACTAGTTAAACAAGTTCATCGTTACAGATGTAATCCACATTTATATATTGTTGATCAATATATTTGTGTTTCTAATTATATGTGTGTTTATGTTTGTTGACACTGGCTCAGTTGATTAGAGTATCCTGGCTTGAGGGAAGAACGATAGTTCAAAGCTTACGTGTCGAAATTTTTCTTTGTTGTTTTAAAGTTCATTCTACTATAAAATTACAAACAAATGTAATATGTCGTTTTTATTAAAATACAAGTTATACAAAACTTGCATTTATTATTGCACTGCACCCGCAAGTCACTAACTCCCTAACTTGATCTCACTATAAAATGCTGCTTAATTGATGAAAAGTATTTTATTTCCAATCAAATAATTATGTCAATAGGTAAATGACCGTCCCGTTAGTCAAGTGGTTCACGACCCTGACTACGCAATCGACGGGGCTTGGGTTTCAATCCCCGACGGGGACAAGCATTTGTGTGATGAGCATAAATGTTTGTATTTTCGGGTTTGGGTGTTTATTAAATATATGCCAGTAATTATATATGTATTTTCTATGTATTAGTATCGTTGAATAACACCCATAACACAAGCAAATAATTTGCTTACTTTGGGATTATATCAGTCAGTTAATTTGCCCCGTGAATATTTATTTATTTATTATTTTTAGTATATTGCAAATGATTTGACTAGAAAATTTCAGTCCATGATATGATTACTTAACATTGTTTTTACGTGAATACGTCTTTAAATTTGTTTACATATTGAGGGACAGTTCAAGAAAACTGATGATAACGAAATTGGGGGATACAAATTGGTGTTATATGAAAGACTAGCTGTTGCCCGCGACTTCGTCCGCGCGGACTTTGTTTACTCCGCTCCTACTGGTCGTAGCAAGATGTTATATAGCCTACCTTCCTCGATAAACAGGCTATCCAACTCAAAAAGAATTATTCAAATCGGTTCAGCAGTTTTTAAGATTACCGCGTACAACCAAAGAAACAAACTCTACAATTTTATAATATTAGTATAGAAGTATAGATTGAAGAAGCCGCGAGAACGTAAAAAGATGAAGGCGTCCAAACCGATCAGCGACGGCACCTGTACGATGAATGATAAATCGGTAAAGTGCGTGTTGGGCCACGCACAATGCAGGTTTCCGAAGTTACCCATCACAATAAGGTGGACTAAAAAGAGGGCTTTTGTAATAAACATTGTTACAATAGTGATAGGCTGAGAACACAATTATGCAGTGCAAGACTTAAAACTGTACTTTTAAGCAATCTCCCTAACGCTCCATTCACACTGTTCCCTGCACAGAGTACCTTCTTTCTACATCGGTAGTGTACTTTCTATCCCTGCTAAAATCACATCAAAAATAGCAAACTCATCCACCTATTCCAGCACTTCATCGTCGACCACAACTATTACATCCGTTCTAGTTGCTTCTCTTTCAAATACTGGAACTTTAGTTTTTTTCACATTCAGTTGTAAGCCCATACTCTTACAATCATCATTCATAACTGTGACCAGTAGTTAAAGCTCTGATGGAGTTGAGCGTAAAATGACAGCGTTACCTGCATAAATAGGCAGTTTACCACTTAATCTTTGGGTATACTTATTCAGATATAGGATAAACAGACGAGCTGACAGCACACAACCCTGCATGACGCCAATATTGCCATCGAAGCAGGTCAATATGCTGCCGTCTTCCCAACATCTATCCTATCGATTTTTAACTATAAGTGGTGTTTATTCTGCAGTATCAGTTACATTATGGCAAACTAGGGTGCCTACTAAAAGCTACATAATATTAAAATTATCCAATATCTATTTAAATATGAGTGTCACACAAAACAATGATTAAGATTACACCTAACACACCCAAAATGAAGAAAATCATTACGTTTTATTATAGAGACCAAGGGAACCAGTAAATTTTATATGACTTTTAACAACCTAGCTTTAATTAAATGACAACTCAAGAATGCTATTCTGATATTTATAAATAGCAACAAAAAGTAAAAAAATTTACCATAGTGAACGAATATTGTAATCGTTCAGTCCTCAATCCCCTAAATACGGCTCAATCGATTTGCAATTTTTTTTCTAATCATAAATATCAAGACAAGCTTGGTACAACATATTTTTGTTCGCAAATTACCAAAAAATTAAATAATTTTGTTAATATTAAGCCTATGGTTTTGTAAAGATTCACAAATAAATTAGCAGATACTTACTTGGGTAAAATAACGTCTATCAAAACAATCGGATTTAATGAGAACAATAAACGAATCTCTGGAGAAAATATGACGCAGCCTAATGTTGTTAATTTAATTAATTCAAATCACTCCAGAAAAGTCTCATCATAATATGAAATCAAATCTGTCTTAGCTCTACCCTAAAGCAAAACTCTACAAATGACTGCTAAAACTTAACAACTTCATGCATCTCCATCTGAACTGAGGGAGGGCAATAAAATTAATACCTTACCTTAAATCGTCAGGTCGGATCCCTAGATGGTAATTTCCCTTAAATATTTAAGTTTCCCCTTCACCCTCCATCCGCAACAAGATTCAATTTCACGCCCCAAAAAGGGGTCACTTTTGGACGATTCTCGCTTCCTCAAACGTCATGAGACAACTGAATGTGTCCAATAAATCTTGAACTTTTCACCACCATTTGTCAAACTTTAATTTCAATTCTGTTTTCCATATGAATTTGAAGCAAGGGCAGTTCATTTTATACTGGCGATATAGTAACCTAGTAGAAAATTTTTGGTTGTATTCAAAATGGAAACGACGTGAACTCGATTTGAATCAATCTTGTTGTGTGTTGATAAAAGGTAGGGCGAATTTAAATAATTACATGGAAAATAAATCATTTTCTTATCATTCTATATTCTACATAATAAAAGTATCCGGTCGAAATACTAAAATCTGTCAAAAACGTTAACGAATTTTTGAACTTGGACTCAGTTACGAACGGAACCAAAACAATTTATTTTTTAACAAAAAATAAATGACCTTTTTTATAAAAAACACTTAAACAGGGTTAAAGGAACGGATTCATGCTAAAATCACATTATTCTAAAACAATATAATCTATCTACTGTAATCCTAGGGTATATATAACCCGGAGCTTGAATTTTTTGTCTGTGATTAAATGGGTCCCTGACTGATATGTAACGTTGTGCTTTTTTTGGATGTGTAAATCAATAAATAAAAAACTAAGCAAATATCCCAACGTGAAAGTTCTTTTTGTTACATTTTCAATATTATCTTAAAAGGTCAGTAATTATATTAAATGGCATTCAACTGTCATTTAATTATTATAAAATTAATTTTGTTGTTAAAAAGAATTTGTTTTAGTAAAGTGTACGTTGGTTGGGTTGTTGTACATCGAAATTAAAACTCTCTTTATAGCGGACTGTATTTTTTATTCCTCCGCTGGTATAATACTAGGAAGAACAAGCTGGTGGTCTCAAATGCGCAGTAACCGTTATAACAATTATAAATGTGCGACCGTAGCCTGTTGTTCGTGTGGATTGTTGGCGGCAAGTGCTGTGCGGCGTGCGTTGCGGACGGCTCGCCGCTGGCCTGCGCCCGCGCCCCGCACACCGGAATCCTCTAATGTATATTGTGGTGTGCTAAGCCACAACATGCTCCCCCCCGTTGAAGGTATCTTCAAAATTCTGGAAGTGGGCAGATGTTATTAAAGGCTCTACGGATGGTCCCTTTTTTGGTTTTTATTTCTGCCACCCGTACTACGCCATCACCACCTGGAAAAATCTTTGATATTCTTCCAAGTAGCCAGAAGAGTGGTGGCTGTGTTTTGTCTTTCACTAAGACCAAGGCCCCTTCAACTATGGAACTAGTAGTTGCTCTCCACTTTGTCTTTTGTTGAAGTAAAGACACGTATTCTATGCTAAAGCGATGCCAAAAATGCTGCTTTATCTTTTCAATTCTTTGGTATCTTTTAAGGCAAGTAATGTTTTCTTCTAACAATGGTGGATGTGGAGTCAGTAACAATGAGCGCCCAATGAGGAAGTGGGAAGGAGTAAGAGCAGAGTAATCCAAGGGATCAGATGAAAGAGGGGTAATAGGACGAGAATTTAAAACAGCCTCAATTTGAACCAAACATGTAGCCATCTCTTCGTATGTAAAGTGAGTCAGCTGCAAAAGTCGTTTTAAGTGATGTTTAGTCGATTTTACAGCTGCCTCCGCTACACCATTAAAATGAGGAGAATAGGCTGGTGAGAAGATAAACTCTATTCCTACCTGCGCTAGATCTGCTTGAATGTTTGATTTCTTTAAAAATGATTTAAGGTCATTACAAGCGCCTATGAAAGTAGTAGCGTTGTCTGACAACAAACTTCGCGGTTTACCACGACGGGAAATAAATCTATTAAGAGCAGCCCTAAAAGCCTCTTTAGTGAGATCTGTAACGAGCTCCAAGTGCACTGCCTTTATAGAGAGACATACGAAAATGCAAATATAAGCTTTGATGAGCTTACATCCTCGACCTTTGCGGTCAGCTATCAACACTGGGCCGGCATAATCGACGGAGCTATTAAGAAATGGATACTCAAGACTACTTCTAGAGGAAGGGAGTTGCCCCATTATAGGTTGCGCATTTTGTGCTCTGTATCTAAAACACTTAATGCATTTATTTACAATATGTTTACTTAAGTTTTTACCACCTAAGGGCCAGTAAAGTTGTCGTATATGAGCTAATAATAGTTGTGGTCCTGCATGAAGTAAAGTTTTATGTAGAGTTTCGAAAATTATTTTTGTTAAATGATGTTTACTACACAGAAGTATAGGGTGTTTAATATTATACTCGTATGGCGAGTTACCAAGCCTGCCGCCCACACGAATGATATTATTATTGTCTAAAAATGGAGTAAGAGATAATAACCGATGTTTTTTGGGTAAGGACTTTCCAGATTTGAGGGTTTTGTATTCATTTGGAAATGTATTAATTTGTGTAGCGTGTAATATATGTGTTAATGCGTTTTCTAATTCTGTAGTGGAAAGTGTACCTACCTTTTTGCAAGTTTTGTGTTTTAAATTGTAAATAAATCTGTATATATAAGCAACTATATTTTTTAAACGTGACAAATTAGAATATTTTAAGATTAAATTATGAATTATAGACATGTAATTATTGTAATCGTGATTAAAATAAGACAAATTAAAATCAGTAAAATGCGACAATGTGTCTGGCAGATCTTGTTTCATTTTATTTGTAACAGGCTTAGGCCAGTTAAGCTCATCTTGTAGAAGAAATGAAGGGCCAGTCCACCATAATTTGGACTCGTTAATAACGTCAGCTTTGAGACCACGTGAAACAAGATCAGCCGGGTTAAATCGAGACGGCACGTAGTTCCAGGTACATCCATGGGTACTCTCTTTTATTTCATGAATACGATTTCTAACAAAAGGTTGTAGTTGCGTAGAGGGCATAGATAACCATCCCAGCACAATCGTGGAATCGCACCAGAAATAAATTCTATTTATGGTTAAAGAGAGAGCATCCATTACCTTTGCACACAATCTTGCACCCAGTAAGGCTCCACAAAGTTCTAGACGTGGGATACTTATGGGTTTGATTGGGGAAATACAATTTTTTGAAGTTAAGATTTGAACTTTGACTTCTTTAGAGCTACTGATGGGGCGCACATACAGAAATGCACCGTATGCCTTTTCAGATGCATCTGTAAATACATGAATTTCCTTAATGATGGAATTATCACACAAGATCCACCTAGGTATTTTTAAATTATTTAACAAATGTAAAGTACTAACAAGGTCATGCCATATTTTTTGAATTTCGTGAGAAACTTCAGTATCCCAATCAAGTTTATCTATCCACAGCTTTTGCATAATTAATTTTGCTTCCATAGTACATGGACCTACCAAACCTAATGGGTCAAAAATTTGGCTAATTACTGATAAAATATGACGTTTAGTGATTTTATTATGATTTATTATATTGATTGAAAATGATAGAGTATCGGATTGACAGAACCAATTTAAACCTAATGTTTTTGCACAAATGTTAATGTCACTACGGGAAAAATCTAAGTAATTTTCAGAAAAATCATTTTCACTGACTATGTGTTTTATTATTTCAGGACTATTTGACTGAAATTTTCTTAAATTGAAATTAGCTTTAGATAATATTGATTTCACCTCTTTGCAAAGTTCGATTGTATCTGTAATATTATCGCAACCGCTAAGATAATCATCAACGAAAAAATCATTTTCAATTGAATATTTTACTGCACTATTTGAAGCTTCAGATGCTAAGCTTACTAGACATTTTGTAGCCAAGTACGGTGCAGATGCTGTCCCGTAAGTGAGAGTATTTAAAGTGTACATTTTTATTGGCTCTGAATTGTTGGTAGAGAACCTAAACAAAATCTGTTGTAGATGTCTTTGTGATGGGTTTATGTATATAGATCTGTACATTTTCTCTATGTCACCTGAAATATCGTATTTATGTTGCCTAAATCTTAGTAAAATGGAAAACAAATCATTTTGCACAACTGGACCTACCATTTGTATGTCATTAAAGGATTTTCCGGAACTTGTTTTAACCATCAAAAACAGTGCGCAGTTTCGTTGTAGTACCTGATTCGCGTACTACACCAAAATGAGGTAAGTAATTGTGCTTTACGTTATGATTATTACAAGAATTTAGGTTTGTGTTTAAGCTCATATGACCCAATCGCTCATATTCACGCATAAAGTCAATGTATCTTTCTTTATAAATTTTGTCGCGTTTAAAACGACGTTCTAAAGTTAATAACCGATTCCTAGCTATATTGTAAGAGTCACCTAATTCGGTTGGACAAGCTTTAAGTGGAATGGTGACTATAAAAGAGCCATCTTTATCACGCGTTGTATTTAATAAAAAGCTTTGTTCACAAGCATGTTCTTCGGCCGATAAATGATGTTTTGGATGTATGCTATCTAATTCCCAAAATTTCGTCAAATCTGGGTTGAATTCGTTTTTTGAAAAATTACACTGAATATCTTGTGTATTTATTTGTGCTACATACCCTGACGCAATCCAACCTAATTTCGTTTCATACAAAATCGGTTGATTTCTACCTAGCCTTATGGAAGAATTACCTAATATTTCCCAAAACACTTCCGCGCCTACCAAAATGTCGACTGGTGATGGTTTGTAAAAAGTAGGGTCAGCCAGTTTAACGTGCTTAGGTATTTTAATGCTTTGAGGATCTATGTATGAAACAGGCAAAGATTTCGTGATCTCAGGCAAAATCAGACAATTTAAGTCAATTTTATGCTGACTACTGTGGGCTAAGATGGTAAGGCTGCAAGATTGTGTGCTTTGAGAAAATTGATTGTTAATACCTGATACCGTGGAGTACGCACCGCGTCGAGACAAACCCAATTTGTCGCAGAGGCTCTCACTAATGAAGTTCGCAGTGCTGCCGTTATCCAGTAGCACGCGTGCGTTAAACAGCTGGCCGCTGCTACTCACTGCTCGCACAAGCGCTGTGGACAGTAAGATTTGAGAATGAGTAGTAGGCTGTAAAAAGGAAGAATTAGCAGACAATACTACATTGTCAGCTGTGTTGGGCATAGGATCTTGCGGAAGTGGGTTATAGTTTTCTAAGTGCAAAAGCGTGTTATGTCTATGTTTACAGTATTTACAATGCGAAAGCTTACAACTTTTTTCTGCGTGACCTAAACGTAAGCAATTCATGCACACATTTAACCCTTTTGCTTTTGCTATTCTATTTTCTACAGGCAAGTTTCTAAAATTATCACAATTAAAAAGATGATGATTTTTTGTACATAATGGGCATGATAATGAATTTTTATGAGATGAGTGTGTATTATTATGATTATTTTTAAGCCACTGATGATTACTAGAATGATGATTATTATTGTTTGAGTGTGAAATGTTTCGATTATGATATTTTGATGAATCATTTTTATTTGTATTAATTTTTTCAGTTTCCCCCAACATTTCAAGTAAATCTGCCTTGTTTCTTATGAATGTACAAAACTGAGATAAAGTAGGTGATTTACTTAAATTATTGCGGTATTCCTCCCAATTTCTACTAGTAATACTATCTAACTTTGATGACATGAGATGAATAATTAATGTATCCCAATGATCGGTGGGTTCTTTTAACGAATGAAGTGCCCTAAGGTTTTTATTCGTTACGTCAATTAAGTGACGCAATGCTATATGAGATTCATGCAAAATTGGACTTATGTTAAATAAAGCTTGTACATGATTATTAATGAGAAGGCGATTGTTGTTATAGCGCTCACATAATAAGTCCCATGCTATGCGATAATTTTCGCTATTAAAATCGATATTTTTAATAATTTCTGCTGCGGCACCCTGTAGGGAAGCGCGCAGGTAATGGAACTTATTGATGTCGTCTATAGAATTATTATTATGAAACAATGATATGAATGTATCGCGAAATTCTAGCCAGTGCTGATAACTACCACTAAAATGAGGCAAATCTATTTTAGGCAAGCGCACAAAATTATTCTGGTTCCCACCTGAATCAGACCTTTCGGAGCCCGTTACGAAACCTGCAGAGTCACGACGCCTGTTGTCCACCGGGGTCAGCAAGCTTCGCGCCACCGCCAAATGCGAATGATACAGCTCTTCAAACTGGGCCCTCACTGCGTAGGCTTCTTCGGGTTTGTCTGCTAGTAATTCGATCTCCGTCTGTAATTGATCGAATTCACCATAAAGATTTTCAAATTTACTAAGGCGGCCTTCTAGTTCGATGCGTTGTAAATCAGACAACTGTTCACAACTTTTAAGCACTTCTAAATAATTATTGAAAGTTGTAAGCTTGGCTTTCATTGAGCTTCGTTGTTTTATTAAGCGATCAGCCATTTTTAAGATATTAGCACTTAGATGAAACAATGATAATATTTGAAAGGTAAAAAAAGTAAATAAATGTAATCGAAATTAAAATTATGGTTTTAAAGTAAAGCAAGGTAGTTCATTCAATGTACAGCGATAAGCGATGTACCTAAGTACTTGCGTTCGAACAATAGCAGCCGGCCGCTCGGTATTCGGGCTAACCGGTTTTTTGCAAGTGTGCAAGCATAAAATATGTAAGTTATTCTATTGAATAAGAATATTACAACGTTTTTAAAGAAACGAAATGATTTAGCTACGTGCACAATTCAATTTAAGGTGAAAAATTGTGGTAAGGATTAAAATTAAATAAAAAATGTAATTATTTAGGAAATTGAAAGCGTGGGATAAAGGAAATAAGAAAATTGAAACGATCTCACTGTTACGATCCTCTCCCTTTTGAAGACCTTCAATTCGTAGAATGGCAAAGATGCGCGACGCGTTGAGTCCGAAGTCCAGTTTTTTCTTCTAGTAATTTCTCGGCGAGTTGGACCAAAATGTACGTTGCTGTGGTTTAAAAACCAAAATGTAAAGCGCTGCGAGAAATTATGAAGATACAAGAAGAATCGCTGGTGGTCTCAAATGCGCAATAGCCAAAGTAATTATGACGATTATAAATGTGCGACCGTAGCCTGTTGTTCGTGTGGATTGTTGGCGGCAAGTGCTGTGCGGCGTGCGTTGCGGACGGCTCGCCGCTGGCCTGCGCCCGCGCCCCGCACACCGGAATCCTCTAATGTATATTGTGGTGTGCTAAGCCACAACATAAAGAATCTCATATTTCTTTATCTAACTTGACGGATTTTGATGAAATTAGGTATGATGACCAACACTTTTTTGTATAATTGTGTTTTTATACACATTGATGCATATTTTTTTCACAAGACAATTATAAATTCTAAATACTTTCTCGCAAACCAAGTCGCAGACCTTTGTAAGTACGACAGTAATCCTTAACTATACCCCGGAAGACTAATCAGATTCTGACGATCCCATCACACTTCACTCGGTGCTGGCACGCTGTTTCAGCCGGCACTCGAGTCTCTGGTCAAGAGCTACTATCGAGTCAAAATTCAGATCCACTTACGCTTACTTGTCGTCCAGATATTGCCCTCAGCCGAGGTTCGGTCTTACAAGAGACATCCCTAGGGCAGACTCGAAGCTTTCTTTTTTTATAGAAAAAGGTCCCTAAACTGTTTCTGCTTGAAAAGACGGACGGCCATCCCTGCCGGTAATTGGTTCCACAAAGAAATAGTGCGGGGAAAAAAGTGCCTCGACAATCACACATTTGTGGATTTCTAGACCGAGATAGTGAGGATGAAATTTTGAATTTTGTCACGATGTCCGATGGTGAAATTCTGCGGCAGGAATTAATCCAAACAGTTCTGCGGAACATTCACCATGATAAATCCGATAGAAGATGCAGAGCGAAGCCACATCTCTACGTAATTCCAAAGAATCAAGCCGGTCAGAAATAGTCCTGTTATTAACGATATGACGATCGGACATCGCCGATGGTGAAATTCTGCGGCAGGAATTAATCCAAACAGTTCTGCGGAACATTCACTATGATAAATCCGATAGAAGATGCAGAGCGAAGCCACATCTCTACGTAATTCCAAAGAATCAAGCCGGTCAGAAATAGTCCTGTTATTAACGATTCAAGCCGCTCTACGTTGAATGCGGTCAAAAGGAAGGAGCTGGTACTGAGGAACCCCGCCCACAAGAGAGAGCAGTACTCCTTATGAGGCTGAATTTGCGCCTTATAAAGTTGTAAGCGATGGGCTGGCGTGAAGTACTGCCTGGCCCTGCTGAGAACACCTAGCTTTTTTGAGGCTAATTTGGCCTTGTCTTCCAAGTGACCACGTAACTGAACGTTGCTCGATACTCTAAGAATTTCAAGATTGGCTGTGACTGTTAGGAAAGTATTTTCAAAACGAGGAAATAAGAAAAGGATCTCCCCTTCTTCTTAGTGTAAAACGCGTAAACTTGTTTCCTGTTGGGGTTAAAGTGGACTAAGTTTAGTCGAACCCACTTTGAGGCTGTGGAAAGTTGTTCTTCGATTTCTGAGACAAGTTTGTTTCGGCACTTATTGACGTGATGTTGAGAAACCCCGCTACGGCCAAAGTACAAAGCACCCGTACTGTCATCCGCATAGCAATGAATGTTGCTTGATTTCAACAGACATTAAAATTAAAAGAAACAGTGTAGGTGATAGCACACAGCCCTGAGGAACACCAGCATTGACGGTTTAATTTTGTCTGTCTGTTAATAATAGATTCCATTATTTTAGAGAACAAAGGGGTTATCGATATAGGCCGATCTTTAGCACGATTGGTGAGATGCCATCAGACCCTCTAGACTTATGGACATCCAAGCAAAATGTGCTTTATGCACTGCTGTTTGAAGGAATTAAACCTCGTGCTAGAAACTATCACACTGCGTGATAGTAGGCGGCGTGTTCCCCTGGTCTTTCAGAGTCGAGTTGGTAGCAAATAGTGAGCCAAAAGATCGGATTTCTCCTTGGAAGCATGAGTTAGAGAGCCATCAGCTCTGCGCAGGGGTGGAAAGGAGAGCAGACAGAAATTCCCTTACAGCCTTGGCGAGAGACCAAAACGCACGAGTTCCCGAAGGAAAGCGGACTAGTCTCTCACCAATTTTTGCCAATGTGCTCCCATTTTGCTTTAACGATTACTCTTATACTTCTTTTTAACTGCACTGATGTTTACATCATGAGATGCCGCCGCAGCAACCCATGCTCGGTAGCACTCCTGTTTTTGACGTCAAGTCGTTTTGCAGTGGAGACCAACCAAGGTCAAGAATGGGTATCGCAATAAACGGAACGAACAGTTCCATGCCCTACAGCACCATGTCGGAGATGCATTCAACAACGACATCTGAATCATCCAGTGAGAAATATATTTGCCTCCATGGATAGGATGAAAAGAAGGACCGCAATCCGTCCCATTATGCTGACCTGTAGTGCCAAACGCGGCGACAGGCTGAGAAACGAGACCGCAATAGTCGCAACACCGACACTTCACTCCGTATGAGGCAGTGGTCTGAAGGACCTAGCGGAGCATCTACGGAAACTTGGTAAATGTCTGGATGACAGGTCAGCAGAAGATCTAAAGGGAAGGTAAATGGTCATCCAAATCTGGAACACGCATGGGTGAAGTAACCAGCTGCTAAAGCAAATGCTAAAGCAAAACCGTGAACAGATCTCCGATCGGTAGTACGTGAGCTAATCCATTCAGCATGATGGGCGTTAAAGTCACCAAGGATCACGATCTCCGCGGTGGGGATCTGCTGTATCACGGAATCTGTTGCTAGTAGTTACTGCTTGCTAGTGCTACTAGTGCTACTACACTATGGGACCTGTAAAGGCAAGCATAGTTGCGTGGATGGTCGTCGCACTCTATGCGTAGCCAGAGGATAGATAGGTCCCTACCTTCAAGGCTGCTGAGACGCAGGGAACAGATATCCTCTCTAACGTAAGCACAAACTTCCGCCGGGGTGCAAATGAATGCTCTTATTTGTACCCCGGGTAGGATAGATATGATGTATCCACCGGAGAAGTATCTGTGTCTCGGTCAAAAAAGCAAAACCGGCTTAGCCGTCTCAATGTGGTAGTGGACAGCATTTAAATTAGAATGGAGACACCTAAAATTAACAAAATCCATGCGGAGTGTGGTAGGAGGTGTGCCTTTAGATATTCGCTCCGTTTGCCCCGAGCAGCAAAGTGTGTGAGCGCAATGCTGTCCGCGTGCGGTCGAGTTTTGCCGTGCTGCGGCAGTAAAAAGCTGTTCGACCCGCCGTACACGAATCGCTTGAAGCGGTCCGTTTTGACTGCTCGCCGCTTCCTCTCTCCACGGCCTGCCTTCCGCCGCTCCAGCTCTCACTACCTGACAATAGTGGATCACAAGAGTCACGCCACTTTTGCAGGCCTTGTCTATTAAAATCTGTAGAATTCTGTGTACCTTGTCTAGTAGTCTTTGTTGCCATACCTGTGGGGGTTGTAATTCCACATTACCTGGCTACCTTACCCTTTAAACTGAAATACGATAATTTAAAAAACATGATATTGCGGCAGGAATAGATGAGTGATCTTAAATTCTATATAGTCCATATTTGGTACCCCACGTACCAAATATGGACTATATAACATTTAAAATGAATTTAGATTTATTACTAGTGTTAGGTAGGATAAAGACGGACTGCTTAGAGCAGTTTACACACACTCAATTTTCATCTTAAAAATATTATAATACTCCTCATGATAATCTACTTGAACTTATCTCAATAAATTTATTCCGAAACTCTATTTGGCGTGCCCTAAAATAGAACTAACTCGTCGCGTTGTTCCATTTAGTACAGTAATCGTACGTTGTATTCATGTCGTTCCAGCCCTTGTATTGTGACATCGCTTGATAGATGACAATGGGCTCATGAATAGATGTTTACCTCAATTTTCGGTAGAAAAACTGGAGAATTTGTCTTTTTATTGCTCAACTGGACTATAATTTTGGCTTTAATAATCAGATTCTTCTTTAAACTAGTTTAAAGATTGTAATAATAATAATTTATTTCATTGATTTTCTAAATATGAACTCTTGTACTGTTTCACAAATATAATTTATATTTTATTTATATTACAACTTTTCTTCGCTTCGCTTCTTCGCCGTGTTGGTCCCGGCCTCCTTTGAAGAATAGGCCAACTGCCGTTCTGCCAGGCAGGTCGTAAAAGGCGACCGATTGGCTATCGAGTCACTACCATCGTGGCTACTAGGTGGTAGAGTTCTGCATTATCTCGCCCGGGTCTGGTACGACCGCCTTACCTATTCCAGCCGCAATAGCGTCAGTGCTTGTCGCTGTCGTGTTCCGGTTTGGAGGGTAAGGTAGCCGATAAACTTATGCATGTGGCATTAGACCTCGCCACAAGATAGCAACGCACCATTAACATCTTTGGTGTCTATAGGCGATGGTTAACTCTTTCCATCAGGAGACCCATCTGCTTGTTTGCTACCTTATGATATAAAAAAAAACAACCACTTTTAACTTTTAAGTCAACCATTTTCGCGCATTACATGACGGTCTAGGACTATAAGAGCTTCTTTCACATTAACATTTTACATTTTATTATTTTAAAACATAAATATTTTACATACACAAAGACTACAACTAAAATGCATGGACATCAGGTAGACCAACAATCATTATATGATAAGTACAATCATAAAGAATTGTCAACGTCGGTTATTTTCCCTAAAAATGGGGTAAAATGTGAAACAGTACAAGAGTTTGTTTAAAAAAAATCAATATGATGCAGTTTTATCAAATGCTGGCGATGGAAACTATAAATAATAAATTATTTTACATTAATTACAAAAATTTTGATTGGTATCCACTGCTTTATCAGAATAACTTTAACCTTTTCAGCGTCGGCACTTAGTGAAATTCTATTATATTTGAATAAACAAGTAAAATACACTTGTAATTATATTTTACTTGACAAACATATTTTGAACCCATTACTCAACAAGTAAATGAAATTATATAAAATAAAATGTAGTCTGCTACCCACAATTTTTTCTAACCTGGGATCCAGGCAAAGGACTTACCTGTCTATAGATAGGCAATATAATAACCTTCCAAGCTATACTCCAGCCAAATTCAACGACGAAAACATTTAAACAAACACTTTATTTAAAAAGTTACATATACATATATGCATTGAAATACAAATGTATTTCTATGTATTAGTATCGTTGACTAACACCCATAACACAAGGAAATAATTTGCTTGTTTTAAGTTTAAAAAAATTCATGTAACTTTTTTTCAATCGTTAAAAATTTGTGTAATATTAGTTTATACTAATACTTTACGAATAACTTTTTTAAGTTTTGGTTACAGGATTGAATTAATCCTTTCGAAATACTTCTATGAACTAGTATTGCTTAAATCTTAGTTCATTGTTTATTATCGTCACTACCCTGTGTATACACATAGTTATACTCTTGTGGACAAATTTTAAAGCGCCAAAAAGAGATATTCTTTTCTCCTCTTATATCACATGCGTACTGGCCACAAGCACATTTACAAGTGTTAAGCCTATTCTTATTAATGTTATGAATGCAAAAGTATCTCTTCTTCACGCTTAAACCACTGAACCAATTTGGATGAAATTATGTACAAATATAATATGAGACCGAGAAAGGATATAGGATAGTTTTTATCCCGAAAGATCTAGGGAAACTATGTGGGTTTTATTTTAGAATTTTTTCCACGCTGACCAAAGTCGGGAGTACCGCTAGTTAAAAATAAAACAATTTCAACTTTGGAAATTGCGGAATTTTTTTTTGATTTTTTTGAGGTTTTTTTCAAAATCCAAAATCTTAATAATAGTTCGGAGTTTGGTATTAGTGTGCTACCAGCTACGTGTCTGGAATAAGCATATAAAGTTATTAAGTCCTATTATCGCTAGAAACATCGAGTTCGATGGCTAGAAATAATCGATAATCGTCATCAGGTCGGTAAGATGCGACAGTGGAGAGCAGTAACTATTTCGCCAGCCGACGAACTGGTGCCGGTGACGACGCATACAGTGGCGGATTTACCAGTAGGCTGAGTAGGCTGAAGCCTAGGGCGGCAGATTTTGGGGGGCGGCAAATTTTGAGATGTCCTATAGAAAATATATATTTTAGTCTATATAGACTTCTATATAGACTACCTGACCCATGCAAATATTTCGCACAGCATTTACAATCTAGATCCACTTAAGAATGGTTACAAGTACTTGCAAGCATGAACTAACAACAGACATTTTAAACAGAAGAATATATCTAAGTAAGAAGTTCTTACACTCACGAACAATAAAAAAAATTGACATCAACTTAGTTCTACAAATATTGATATCAGATCCAACTCACCCCATATTCAATTTAAAATTTTTGCCGATATTTACAGTATCATATTGCACAGTGTAATTTTACACTTTTTGCACTCAGTGTATTATGCTATGCCCAGGTACATTGACAGGCCTGGATTTACACTTAGGGCATTCGGGACTAGTGTCCGGAGTGGCAAATTTTTAGGGGTGGCAAAATTCAAAGGGTTAGCCAAAAAATTCTTTGCGTTTTAAAAAATGCTTTTAAAATTTATTTTAAGAATATACATTTCATTTTCAATGCTACCTTTCTTCTAAGAAAAATTATTAAAATTAAGTTTTGCTTTATTGGAACTACCATCTTCACTCTGGAGAACACAGACTTATCAAAATGTTTAGCCCAACTATTTTTGTATGACAATTTCATTGATAATTTTGAAAGTAGAAAATCGGGTATAAAGATATTTTATAATTTTCACAAGTACATAATAAAAATTATTGTCATCATCACTTCGATACTCTGTAAGTAAGTAAAACGAAAGATATATCGAATGTAATATTACTTAATATTGTAAATGACATACTACATTGTGTAGAGGACAATAATCAAACTATACCTCACCCAGCCTTACTTGTGATTGAGCTTTTACTTCAAAATATTCTAATATTGGAAAAAAATTTATTGTTGGCCCGGGCTACTTCAAAGAATAAGTACATCATCTGGCATTCTGTCTGGTTTTTCGTGATTGCTCTAATTGCTTGAAAGATTGGCTAAATATGTCACTACCACCATATTTTTTTTTTAGATAGTAGAGTTCCGCAACACCAAGCTCGGGCTTGGTAACGCCGCCTTACCTCTTCCAGTCGTAATAGAGTCAATGCTTGTCACTCTTAAATTCTAGCGCATATGGTATTACCATTCCAAAATTAACATTTTTGGTGTCTATATGCGATTGTTGCCTCATTTCATCAGGAGAGTCGCCTGCTTGTTTTCTATGATATAAGAAAAATCTTAAGTAAATTTGTGGATTGTAAAAATAATCTAGAATCTGACACTACTGGAGGTCGGTAGGGGCGGCAAAATTTGAATAGGTAGCCTATAGGCGGCAAATTTGTAAATCCGCCACTGGACGCATAAATGAAAAGGAAATTCTATTGACAATTAGTTCACCCTGGCTACTCCGCTAGGGAACCGATGTGATACTACATTTTTTTAATACATTTTTCTAATACCATTAGAGAATTGGATCTGTATGTGAGTGTGCATAATGTTAATTTCACGCAAGCAAATTTCATAAGAAAAGCTAGTACACTATTTTTTATATCATGGATTTGTAAACAAGGCAATGGTGAAAGGTAATGGTGACGAAGAATGATGGAAAGCGACAAAACAACCATCGCCCATAGATACTGAAGAAGTAAATGATTCGTTGCTATTCGTGTGGTAAGATGGTAATGTCACATGCTCAAGTTTATCAGCTACCTTACCCTCTAAACCGAAAGACGATATTGGCAAGCTATGACGCTATCGCGACAGGAATAAATAAAGCAGTGGTACCAAATACAGACAAGGCGTTGCGGTACTTTACCATTTTAGCACTCACTATAACAGTGACACGTTTGAGCAGTTATCTGCTATTTATGAACATCATTAGATATCAAACAAGCAGATAAGCTATTCTGATGGAAAGATCGCCTATAGACACCAAAGATGTTAATGGTGCGTCGCTATCCGTGTGACGGAAGGCAATGCTACATGCATAATCTACCGGCTATCTTATTCTCGAAACCGGAACATGACAATGACAAACATTCACGCTCAAGAATAGGTAAAGCTGTGGTGCCAAATACCACCTAGTACCTAATCGCGATATTAGTGACACGTATGGCCATCCGGTCGCCTTTTTCGCAGGTCCGTACCGCTGAATTGTCATAGTGGTGGAAACAGCGCACAACGAGCCAACTATTGTCAGGTGGCGTTATAACTGTGGAGGTTGATAACGACACACTAAGACAAGGAAGGAGAAAAGGAAGATCTTCCCAGCTAGGCAATGTGTACTGCTTGGGACCGAAGTCCATTTGAGAAGCGTTGAAACTTATATATAGTGTGTTCAATATAAATTCAGGATTTTGTTTTTGAATTCCATTATTTTCTATTTTTTATATTTTTTTCTTGTAGCGTTTGAACTGCTTCAGTCTATTTTTCAAAGTAGCCCAGACCAACACGGCGATCCTTATAATTATTTTCAAATACGTTGGTATCTTTATGTTATTCGTAAAAAACATATGTAAAACCAATGTGTGAGACCCATAATCTATATATATATAAAAATTAATTGCTGTTCGTTAGTCACGCTAAAACTCGAGAATGGTTGAACCGATTTGGCTAATTTTGATTTTGAATTAATTGTTGAAGTCCAGGGAAGGTTTAAAAGGTAAGAAAATATAGAAAAAATTAACTGCGTTTGCCGGGTCAGCTAGTCTTGTAATAAATATTCCTTCTATCGTTTAAAAATGTAATCATCTAAAACGTGATTTCATAGATAACATATTTTTAAAATCACGTTCAAATTAAATGTTGGGTCATAGATAACATCTTAATCTTGACCAACTGCACGGCGCTCGGAGCTCGGGTGACAACTTAAGCCATTTTCGAGGCCACACAGAAGTCGACTCAAGCTCACATGATCCCCCAACTGAAATCTTAATGGCCACCCGACTATTAGCTCGAGACCTGACTCGGGCCAAGCCATTTGAGCCAACTTAATCTAGGCCCTAGGAGATTTCAACTGCACTTATTCCTATCGAATGTACGTAAATATTTCGTTTTAAAGAATGAAACACATAATATTATTACGTAATTGTAAAATATTGTTTTTTTTTACTTTACTGCGATAAACAGCGCATGACGGATGGATTACAGAAAAATTAAAAGAACATGAATGTTTTACGTTCTACTCACGATGGCAATTTTCCCTGTGTTAGTTTAGGGCTCCTTTGAAGAATAGGCCAATTGCCGTTCTGCCAGGCAGGTCGTAAAAGGAGACCGATTGGCTATGCGAGTCATTACCATCGTGGTTACAAGGTGGTAGAGTTCTGCATGTTCTCGCCCGGGTCTGGTACCACCACCTTACCTATTCCTGCCGCAATAGCATCAGTGATAGTCACTCTCGTGTTTCGGATTGGAGGGTAAGGTAGCCGGTAAACTTATGCATGTCGCATTGGACCTCGCCAGAAGGTTGCAACGTACCATTAACATCTTTAGTGTCTATAGGCGGTGGTTGATTCTTTCCATCAGGAGACCCATCTGCTAGTGTGCTAATTTATGATATTAAAAAAAACTTTTTTTTGGGTGAAGTAAAACACGGATAACCATTTGGCACATACTAAATATATTTAATTCTATAGACATTGTGTATTTACAATAGTTTGAACCAATCTGTCAACAGATGGCAACACTAGTGTCAAAATATAATTTTATTTTGATATTATCTTAAAAGAAATGTAGCGTCTTATGATTTCTTCTTATTTTCACGCCACGCATTGTTAACTCGGCAACAAGGCGTTCATTTTGCGCAGTACGTGGCGCATAGTACATTGCTTATTTAGTGTATTTCTTTAAATACTATTTCTTTAAGAAAAAGCACTGTAGAGTATCTGAATAAAGCTAATTATAAAAAGTTAATTTAAAAAAGTCGCCTCTCTGGTCTAGTGGTCGAGTGTCAAATCTGACCACAGCTGTTATAGGTCCGGCTACGAATCCCGTTTCGGGCAATCAAAAATGTGTTTTTTCAATTTTCTGACAAAAACAACATTGCCCGGGATTGGAAAAAGTGCCAAGTTGGCGATAGGCTGGCCACCTATCTCATTGTGGGACGGCCAATTGCACCAACAACGTCTTAGCTAAGGAATATCCTAAGTAGTATCTGCGTCACATTTTGTCTTAAATAAAAAGAATGTGATAGCATGACATAAAATACTGTCGTGGCTGCACTTGTACCTCTACCTACATCTTCGGGGATACGGACGTGAA
Source organism: Apodemia mormo (assembly GCA_036924255.1). Classification (NCBI taxonomy): domain Eukaryota; kingdom Metazoa; phylum Arthropoda; class Insecta; order Lepidoptera; family Riodinidae; genus Apodemia; species Apodemia mormo. The sequence continues at coordinate 9,230,029 of JAUPFN010000013.1, read as the reverse complement.
GGTAAAATTATTTAAACTTTCGTGAGACATTATTTACTAAATAATTGATTAAGAAAACGGCTAAACTCACGTATAAATCGGTATAGGTTCCGACTAGTTTCGGACCTATATGAGGTCCTTCATCAGGGCGATTGCGACGCTGTTGCCGCGACAGCGACTCGACGCGAACCATACCGATTTATACGTGAGTTTAGCCGTTTTCTTAATCAATTATTTAGGACGTGAAGGTACTTTAGGGTTAAAAAATTTAAATGAAAAACTCACACAAATGTCCAACGATTTTCATCATCTCAGAATCATGATCCAAAGGCGCGGTTTTGATTTCGAGTCTCTTATACGCCGTATGGGTAAAGATAAATTCAAATTGAAATTAAAATTCAAAATATATTTATTTCGTAGTTAAAAATTACACTTGAAATAACGTCATTAGTTCATTATGCTTACATACATTCTGTTATACGTATAATATTTATAATAAAAAATCATTTAATTTTTGTAGAAGACAAAGATTAGATTTTACATTTGAAATATTTATAAACATAACTAGCTATGATAACCGGCTTCGCTCGGGAGTTGATATGAGATAACGTGGTAGTTGAAATATAACAAATGTAATTTAAGACTTTATTGAAATTGGAATTTTAAATTTCGTGCCATTACTACACATGTTGCAATTGCTCGCAGCGCCTTTCGAAATGCAACCCAAATAATCGTTGTTCTGAATGAAGTTCAAATACTCAACAACAGATGGCACCACTACACTTAATTTCCAACTTGAAGGGTTGGAAAAGTCCTTATATCTTTAAGAACACGCCCTTTAGGTTAAAACGGGAACTTTCTTGTTCGAGGCGGAAGTCCCTTTATCGTGCCGGGACTCCTTTTAAAGTTTTGTCGGCACGCACATTTTAGCAACTTAGTGTTATTATATATAATGATAATGATTAATAATTTTACATATTGAATAAAGGTAGGTAAGCAAAAAGTACCGACGTCTTAGAATGCTTCCCCGTTCATGGGAAAAACAAAAAATACATATTTAATACTACTTATATTATTATATTATTCAAATGAAGTAAAATTGCAACAACCAACTAAAAACCTACCGTATCTTTAGGATCCTGAATCATCATCAAGATTTTTCTCTAAAAAAATGTTGTTAAACATATGATAATTATGACAAGATAATTTTTTAAGCAACAGACTTCCCATTTCCTGTATCTCCGGAACCACGCATCAGATCTTCACCAAATTTCATTCTTCCAAATGAAAAAATTTTTCAACATCGGTTCATAAATGACCTTCTGAGCTAACAAACATAAAAAATATGCAGACGAATTGATAAATTCCTCCTTTTTGAAAAGCGGTTGAAGTTAATTGAAAAAACATACAAATATCTAAATTGAAAACCTTTTTTATGCGAATTCTGTCAATATCGAAGTATACATACGACAATATTAAATGAAGTAGGAAACATCTAAATTGAGAACTTCCTCCTTTTTACAAAGTCTGTCAATATCGAAGTATACCTACAACAATATTAAATGGAGTAGAAAACATCTAAATTGGGAACTTCTTCTTTTTTGCAAAGTCTGTCAACATCGAAGTATACCTACAACAATATCAAACGGAGTAGGAAACATCTAAATTGGGAACTTCTTTTTTTTGCAAAGTCTGTCAACATCGAAGTATACCTACAACAATATCAAACGGAGTAGGAAACATCTAAATTAAGAACTTCCTCCTTTTACAAAGTCTGTCAACATCGAAGTATACTTACAATAATATCAAATGGAGTAGGAAACATCTAAATTGGGAACTTTCTCCTTTTTGCAAAGTCTGTCAATATCGAAGTATACCTACAACAATATCAAATGGAGTAGGAAACATCTAAATTGGGAACTTCCTCTTTTTTGCAAAGTCTGTCAATATCGAAGTATACCTACAATAATATCAAATGGAGTAGGAAGCATCTAAATTGGGAACTTCCTCCTTTTTGCAAAGTCTGTCAATATCGAAGTATACCTACGACAATATTAAATGGAGTAGGAAAAATCTAAATTGAGAACTTCCTCCTTTTACAAAGTCTGTCAGCATCGAAGTATACCTACAATAATATCAAATGGAGTAGGAAACATCTAAATTGAGAACTTTCTCCTTTTCGCAAAGTCTGTCAATATCGAAGTATACCTACAATAAAATCAAATGTAAGGGGAAACTTGTACAAAATTATCACACCGGTTTCCTATCTAAATAGGTACAATAAAACGAACGTTCTGATTCACGACGATTATGGGTTTGTTAGTTGGCAGGATCAGTGGTGATTTTCATTAGATATCATCATTCATCATCATATCATTTTGGCCAGAATATAATAAAAATATTACAGATGGTCAGAGACAATGGTCAATTCGAACCGATTCGTGTGTCAAGGAGTGAGTTCACTGATTAGTATATTACTTTGATTCTATTGGGATGATTTTATCAAGGAAATAATATTATTGTTTTTATGAAAATACAATTTAGTTATACCATGGGGTAGCAAAAAGCAGCCTATACTCTTTTTTATATCATAAGATAGCAAACAAGCAGATGGGTCTCCTGATGGAAAGAGTCAACCATCGCCTATAGACACCAAATATGTTAATGGTGCGTTGCTATCTTGTGGCGAGGTCTAATGCCACATGCATAAGTTTACCGGCTTACCCTCCAAACCGGAACACGACAGCGACAAGCACTGACACTATTGCGGCAGGAATAGGTAAGGCGGTGGTACTAGACCCGGGCGAGACAATGCAGAACTTTACCACCTAGTAGCCACGATGTTTGTGACTCGCATAGCTAATCAGTCGCCTTTTACGACCTGCCTAGCAGAACGGCAGTTGGTCTATTCTTCAAAGGAGCCCGGAACCAACACGGGGGAAAATTCACTAAATTAATTAATAATATGTTGCTATGCGTGTGGCGGGATGGTAATACCACATAATTCGCCGGCTATTTCACCGCCTAAACTGAAACACGACAATGACAAGCATTGCCACTATTACGACAGGAATAGGTATAATAGTGATACCAAACCCGGTTGAAGTTGCGAAACTTTACTTAGCTGTGGCCATGTGGTGCGTTCTTATTATACGTTAACATAATATTTTATGTCCATAAGTATTATTTATCTCTTCCTATTAAAAAACCTATCTGCATGTTTGACTTTCAAAAGTAAAAAATTTTCAGTATGCATTCCATTGCACTGAACGCAATTCAAATCTAAATCACCATTCCAGATTTATACATTTATTTATGCTACGAGTACAAATTCAGATTTTAGATAGTTTCAGTTTAAAATAGCACCTCCATTAGATGTGTTTTGAATAGGTATTCATGGCCTTCCGTAATAAAATACGAACATATTCAAATGTTTTCGTTGCCAAATTGGCAAAACATGAGAACGAAAATGTATTTAGTTTTCAATAAGAGTTTAATTGCGTATTTAAATAGATGTAAATAGAATTAGTGTTAATTTATTTATTCCAGCTTTGATTCTAGGACCATTAATTATAAGATAGTATGTACGAATTGACTGTAGATATGTATTGACTGCTTCGTGCTCCAGAGGTCAGCTTATTCGGCTCAGACCTTGCGATCTCGGGTTTAATTTCCGGGTTTCGCAAAAGTGTTATTGAGTTATTTCCAGTTTTTCTCTAAAATACAAAAACTCTGTACCAGCTCGGAGTTTGGCGGATGCTGTGTCACCACTCCTTTGCCTCGGATGAGCACGTAAAACCGCCTGTTCCAGTTATCAGGCAGCCCATAATCATTATCAGGACGGTGAAATGTGACGATTATGATGAGCCTTGCGCTATTTTGGTATTAAGCCCAAAGTATTATTTTATAATATATTCTATAACGTTATATTTTAAGCCGCAATATTATCACTGCCGTGATTCGGTTGGTAAGGTAAGATGGCCGGTAAGTATGCACCGGCATGTAGCGTTTTATCCCCGCCACTTAGACAGCGACGCATCATTAAGTAACGTTTTCGGTATTTGTAGGCGAAGTTCTTGATTGCTATCCTATGATATAGAAAAAACACATACCTACTTTTGCATGTAGTTTTTGCGTGAAAGCGTTGTTACGCTTTCAACAAACATACATTCGCATTTATAATAGCTTCTTTTTTCTTATTCTCTTCGTGTACCAGGCGATAATGACGAAATACACTTAAACGTACACATACAACATTTATAAAATATTACCCTCCTTCTCTCACAACAACTTTTCGAATCCCTGTATTCTTCACAATTATTTGACAATGTTTCCTATTAAGGAAAATGCTTATGTTAATACTGCGACAAAGACAGGAACAAAATGAGCCATGGAATATACTTTATCTGAGATTTTATTGCATTACCAAATTCCAATGGGACTTTGTAAGAGTTTTGAGAGTGTTTTTCCTCTATCAATATTCCTGGAGCTACTTAGAGGTGTTTACCCATGCGACGTTATGCCGAAGCTGACAATACGCTTGCTTGTTGCGGCACGCCTTAAATAGAGATGGTGTGGAGTCGCTTTTACATGTGTTTAAAAATAAAATAAAAATATATAAATGTCGCCACGCTGGTTTCGTTACTAAACAGGCAGATTAACGTAAAAGTTACTGATTATTATAACTACGATTTTCCAATTTATCGGTTAGTAAAGTGCCAGGCGGAGCGGACAGTATTCACTTCACTGGCATATGTACACGCATATATATTTCTCGAAGAAGGTTGCTGAATACTTTCCTAATAAACATTATTGACAGGTCTAGAATAGTGAATTTGAGAAAAAAGAAATCGTATCGAAAAAAAATAATCGAAAGAACACTTATAATATTATTATAGTACAAATCAGTTTTTGCAGCTTTATTAGATATATATACTACCTGCAGCGTGCAGCCCGCTGCATTATTAAAGTTTTTGGTGAATCCCACGGGATAACCTAATTTTGCCGGTATTCTATTCTAGGTCATTATCTGTGTGCTTAATTTCATTCAAATCCATTCAGTAGTTTTTGTGTGATTGAGTAACAAACATCTACCCACCTAAACATCTATCTTTATAACATTTACTAGCGACCTGCCCGAGGTTTCACCCGCGTAGCTTTTGTTTCCGTAGGAATGTCGGAAAGATTTTGTATACTAAAACCTTCCTCAAGAATCAATCTATCTATTAAAAACTCTTATCAAAATCCGTTGGGTAGTTTTAAAGATCTAAGCATACATAGGGACATAGGAAAAGACAGAGAAAGCGACTTTGTTTTATACTATGTAGTGATATAGAAAATTAAAAAGAAAAATTACCTAAATAAAATATTAATACTATCATTTTAAAAACACACGCGCATAAGACACTCCATGGTATTTTCTTTCCTATTTTCCATTTACTCGTTCCAAGTTATCTTTATCCCTATAGTAGATACAGTTTAATTTAATATGCACTGTCGGGAAGTGGGCTAAGATGATGCCAAACATTTTCATATCTCATAACATGGCTTCTTAAATATATTTACATTATGTTGATTTCTTCATTTGTCAACCAACTTCCCGAAAAGGAAGAAGTTCTAAATTCTGTTGTTATTTTACATTTAAAAAACATATTTTGTTTAGGAGCGTATTCTCCTTGTTTTATCTCGTATAAATTTGCTAAAACATATTTTCACCATAATTTCAATTATGTATCAATTTCCGATTTAAGGCTGTGTCGGTTTAATAGATGATTATTTTATTGCAGGATTTTAGTGACGTAACAATGACTATCACTTGTTTTTGTGTTCGACGGCTTTACGTGCTGGTCCATGGTATGTTGTGATAATATATCACCACCACACTCTGATTGCTACTGAGATTTTGATTTTCTAAGTAGACCCTGAAAGAACCCTAATAATACGTACAGAGAGCTCAAACTTCAGCTCCAGACAGGCATGCATTTTAACAAATACTCTTACAACGTCCAATAATCTATCAAAATCAAATAAAATCCAACGTCATATTATAGCAGAAGCAACTTGAAATTTGAATCAGTCATAATACGCAAGAGAAATCTTTTGCACTGATACTAAAAAATAATTTTAGGTTAAACAATATTTTATTCAATGAATGTTTATAAGGAAACTAGCTAACCCGCGCGCATATAATTTTTCATACAAATTTCATCCCCTATTTCAACCCTTAGGGGTTGATTTTTTTTAAATTAGCCCCGTTTATGTATGTTTGACCCCTGATCTTCAACTATTTCTATGCCAAATTGCATGAAAATCGGTTCAGCGGTTTAACCGTGAAAGCGTAACAGACAGACAGACTTTCGCATTTATAATATTAGTAAGGATTACAAACATTTGGTTTTATTTGTATAAAAGGTTTGACATCAAATGGTGCAGTGGCTACAATCGGCACTTCCACTTTATATAAAGCGCTCGTTGTTGTTTCCCAAATAGTAATCTAATTTGGAACATAAATTATCCTGTAAATATATATGTTTACAGGCTAATTTATGTTCCAAATATTATTATATATTAATTTGGAAATATATATATATTAATTTGAAACATAAATTATCCTGTAACCATATATGTTTACAGGCTAATTTATGTTCCAAATATCCATGTGATCCATATATCCATGTGATATACGAAAAATAATGCGCCATTACAATCTTTGTTGCGTATAGACGACGATTAACTTGTTTTATCAGGAGAGTCATCTGCTTGTTTGCTATGCAATGATAGATAAAAATAAATAAATATCTAAGCTTGAAGGATATTGCGTAACACTCACAATACAATTTATTAATCAAAACAATCAGAATGTATGTGTTTACTCAATCGATAAACGCAGACGATGCTAACGAATGAATTTTCAATTCGCAATATGATTTCGTTCTGTTGAATGCACGCACTGACTGAGTAGCAATTAGATTAAGCAAACACATATAAAACCACTCGTGCGAAACAATATGAGAAAGGGTAGGCAGCAAACAAAAGGTTGTATTGCGGCGTATAATCGCTTGAAAATTTAATATGCCTCTGCGTACTATGACATGAACGAAAACCATTCCAGGAACTCAAATATTAGCATTGAATGATATTTACAAATAAATGTTAAGCTACGCAGGCAATCACCTACATATATTTGTAAATATAATAAGTTAGAAAAAATAGAATTCTCTCGTATTGGTCTGGGCTTACTTTGAAGAATAGACCATCCGCCGTTCTTCCAAGCAGGACGTAAGAGGCAACCAATTAACTATGCGAGTCACTACTATCGCGGCTACTACATCGTGGTAGAGTTGTGCATTGCTTCGCCCGAGTGTACTGCCATTGGCTTAGCTGTTCTTGTCGCAACAGTGTCAATACTTTTCATTCTCGTATTCCAGTTTGGAGCGTAAGGCAGCCGGTAAACTTATACATATATATATATATATGCTCACCACACAAATGCTTGTCCCCGTCGGGGATTGAACCCGAAAAAGGAAACCCGGAAAGGTTTGACATCAAATGACTACAAATGGTGCAGTAGCTACAACCGGCATTTCCACTCTTTTTGTTATTTTGTTATCTTGTTATCTTTTATTTTCACCAAATATATATATATATATATATATATACATACACAAACATGTACGCCGTGTTGGTCCCGGCCAACTACCGTTTGGCTATCGAGTCACTACCATCGTGGCTACTAGGTGGTAGAGTTCTGCATTGTCTCGCCCGGGTCTGGTACCACCGCCTTATCTATTCCCGCCGCAATAGCGTCAGTGCTTGTCGCTGTCGTGTTCCGGTTTAGAGGGTAAGGTAGCCGGTAAACTTATGCATGTGGCATTAGACCTCGCCACAAGATAGCAACGCACCATTAACATCTTTGGTGTCTATAGGCGATGGTTGACTCTTTCCATCAGGAGACCCATCTGCTTGTTTGCTATCTTATGATATAAAAAAAAAAACGATGATTATTTCTTTTAATCAGGGAAACCACCTGTTTCTTTGCTATCCTATCTATGACTTAATATTAAAATTTAAGCGAGGCTGCCATAAGTCAAAAGTGGCTGTAAAGCTTTATTTGAATAACACATTTTTTGAAGTTTGAGTTTCAAAAAAAAATAAAAAGTTACATAGATGTAATTTTTTAAGAACCAAACTGAAATCTAAACGTATTTTTTCATTAAAAAACCAGCCACGAAAGAGCAATTAATATTTTATTCCCCAGCAAAATACAAAATCAAAGTCCAATTAGTGAAAAGAAAGTCCGACAAATTGTGCGGTACAACGTCCCTGCCCTGTAGATGAAGCCGCAAGCCCGCAACAATGAAAGCAAGTAGCAACTGAAAGGAACAGAATGCGCACTACGAAGACAAACCAAGCTATTGTTGCTTCTGGCGTAATACATTTTATGACAAATTGGAATTTCAAACTGTTGAGACAGCCGCTTTCCTGTACACTCGATAATTGGTGCACGACACTTTATTCTTTGTAATATTTTGTGATGTCATAACAATTTTTACTATTTTGTGACGGAATTATCTTTGTTTATATAGAAAAACTACACATGGTTTTCGTTACAAACATATAATGTACTGTACAAAATAATTTGGATGTTTAACATTTGCTCGGCGACAGTGGTTTTTTTTTTTCATTTTACTTCTTATTTATATGCATTATAATAACGCTTTTGAAAATGTTATTTCAGACTTTATTCTAAACTAGCTGTACCCTGCGCGGTGCTACGACACCAACCAAAATAAATTTAAAGTAAAGACATTACATTACCAACTAAAAAACGTTCGTAATTTCTTATGAAAATAAAACCGGAGCAAATTACGTATTATGTATATTATGTATTCCAAAAGAACAAATGTAGAACTAATTATAATAGTATATTCATTAATTTACACGATATGGTTAACCGCCAAGTACAAACACACCATTGTGTGGGATATCGTTGGATAAGTTTTTAAAAAATATTGAAGGATGACAAAACAAGTTTTCGATTAAGAAGTCATATTTTGTAATATATTAAGTGAGTGTTAATTAAATAAATAAATAAATATTCACCGGACAAATTACACTTACTGATCTAACCCCAAAATAAGCAAATTATTTGCTTGTGTTATGGGTGTTAGTCAACGATACTAATACATAGAAATACATATATAAATGCTGGAATATATTTAATAAACACCCAAACCCGAAAATACAAATATTTATGCTCATCACACAAATGCTTGTCCCCGTCGGGGATTGAACCCAAGCCCCGTCGATTGCGTAGTCAGGGTCACTAACCACTCAACCAACGGGGCGGTCAGTGTTAATTTTTGTTAGAATCAAGTTAGCAAGCTAATAGGGAGGTTTTGGGGTGAGAAAGAAATCATTGTATTAAATAGGTACTAGCTGTTGCCCACGACTTCGTCCGCGCGGACTTCATTTATTGCTCCTCCCCCGAAAGTGATAGCGTGATAACATATAGCCTATATGTTGACGAAACCTGTTAGTAATATTCATGCAAAATTTGAAGTAAATCCATGCAGTACCTTTTGAGTTTATCCCGAACATACATACAGACAAACAGACATACAGACAAGCAGATAAACAGACAGAAATTCTAAAAACTATATTTTTGGCTTCGATATCGATTGTAGATCAAGCCCCAAGTATTCTTTTAAAAAAATATTCTATGTACAGTTTGACTTTCCTACGAAAAACTAGCATTGCTTAGAATTCTTTACAAATTTTTTAGTAATGGTCGACCGACTTATAAAAAGTACTTTGAGTAGTTTTATAGGCGGTGAACCTGTAGTGCGGATATATATTTGTCATTGATGTTGAATAGCTTAAATGTTCGTAGCATGAAAGTATAAAAGCCCTCTTCTTAGTTCGCATTATTGTGATTCGGCAACTTCGGAACCCTACATTGTGCGTGGCCTAACACGCGCTTTACCAACTTTTTTTTCGTCTGGACGACAATTTCAGTTGTTGTGTCATCTTTTATTTGCTGGAATGTTATTAGAGACTTTTTTCTTAAATGTTTTTAACTGTTAGTGACTATTTTTTTGTAATATGTATTTATATTACGTCAAAGAGCCAAATGGCCAAATGCCCAGTAAAATTCGAGAGTTTATGTGGTATCTTTATAAATAAAATTTTTAAATTCTATTCTATTCTGGTCTAGGAACTATTATAGTTTCTCTATGTTTTTTTTTTTTTATATATCATAAGATAGCAAACAAGCAGATGGGTCTCCTGATGGAAAGATTCAACCATCGCCTATAGACACCAAAGATGTTAATGGTGCGTTGCTATCTTGTGGCGAGGTCTAATGCCACATGCATAAGTTTACCGGCTACCTTACCCTCCAAACCGGAACACGACAACGACAAGCACCGACGCTATTGCGGCAGGAATAGGTAAGGCGGTGGTACCAGACCCGGGCGAGACAATGCAGAACTCTACCACCTAGTAGCCACGATGGTAGTGACTCGATAGCCAATTGGTCGCCTTTTACGACCTGCGTAGCAGAACGGCAGTTGGCCTATTCTACAAAGGAGGCCGGGACCAACACGGCGTCCATCCGTCCGTCCACACGCAAGTTCAAATACCTTTATTACTTAAGAAGTTGTAATTGAACACGAATATACATATTAGTCACGTCAACACAGTGGTAATACAAAATCTTAAAAATATTTTTTTTCTGCGTATCTCCTCTGCATGTAACGTGATTGATATTAATTATTTTTCTCGAATACCCCATAGTGTGGGGTACCGTTTGGTAGATTTTTTAAAAATATTGTAGATTTGCCAAAATAATATTTCCATGGTGAAAAAAATTCACAGTAGAAGTAAATATAATGAAGTTAATAGGAAAATTATCAGTCGGAGAAGTTCTTATATAAGCGGTAAACTCGTGGTACGAGTATGTATGTCACCAACGTTAAATAGGTTAAATATTTATAGTATGAAACAATAAAAGCCTTCTTCTTTCAACTTCGGAACCCAATATTGCGCGTGGCCCGACACGCAGTATATTTGTGTACAATAAAATTAATGACAAGCTTTCCCCCATGTTGGTACCGGGCTCCTTTGAAGAATAGGCCAACTCCCGTTCTGCTAAGCAGGTCGTCAATGGCGATCGATTGGAAATGCGAGCACTACTATGTGGCTGTTAGGTGGCAGAGTTCTGCATTTTCTCATCCAGGTCTAGACCCATCGTCTTACCTATTCCTGCCGCAATAGCAAACTTATGCATGTGGCATTAGACCTCGCCACAACATAGCAACGCACCATTAACACCTTTGGTGTCTATAGGCAATGGCTGACTCTTTGCATCAGGAGAGCCATCAGCTTGTTTGCTATCTTATGATATAAACAATTAAGCAATCAACATTTTACACTCATAATTGGTATAAAATCGAAATATTACAGAAATTCCCTAAATTTATTAACTGTTTTAACTCATTCAACCCTATCTAATTGAAAAGGTTTGGAGAGTCTACACTTTCAACATAATATTTTATTTTCCGTATCGTTAAACAACCTTAGTCTTTGCAATTCATTACGCCTAAGCACTTAGTTTAAAGAGCCTTGTAGAATATTAAACTTGGTAACCATTTGTGGAGAAAAGAATTCACTTAGGTAATGTAAGGTTAGGTTAATGTACTTTATTTATAACTAGCTGTGCCCGCGACTTCGTTCGCGTGGAAATATCCTATGTCCTTCTCCTGGCTCTAAACTACCTCCCTGCCAATTTTCAGCTAAATCGGTTCAGCCGTTCTTGAGTTATAAGTGGAGTAACTAACACGACTTTCTTTTATATATATAGATTTTATTTCACTTAAAACCAAAAACTCACAACAAAGATTATAATTAAAGATACCACATAAACTCTCGAATTTTACTGGGCATTTGGCCAATTGACTCTTCGACGCAATATATATACATATTACAAAAAAAAAATAGTCACTAACAGTTAAAAACATTTACCAAAAAAGTCTCTAATAACATTCCAGCAAATAAAAGATGACACAATAAATGAAATTGTCGTCCAGACGAAAAAAAGTTGGTAAAGCGCGTGTTAGGCCACGCACAATGTAGGGTTCCGAAGTAGCCCATCACAATAATGCGGACTAAGAAGAGACGAGTTTTCACTGCTGCCGAACCCTTCGTAAGCAAGTACGCCTTGCTCCAAGCGGGTGATTTGTATTGGCACACATTGCGGCACACACAATGCTCATTAACAGCAAGTCATAAAATAAAAATAATAATAGTGGGGCACACTAAAAGTTTTGCACTTCTAGCTAATCGGAACTATTTGAATTTCGAATGTTATATTTTTAAAACGTTGCAACCTTTTTAGTAATAAAAAAAAACAATTGGCGGGAAATGATTTGTCAATTGTTTTTTTATCACACATCAAATTTCTACGTACACAACGAAAATGGAATTAAGTCGAAAGATTTATGATTTTAAAAGTTCTCTTTCTCCGCAAGACTGTGACGCTCATCTTCAAAATGCTTTTGGGAGAGAAGCACCTCGTTTGAGCACCGTGAAGCAATGGTTTGCTGAATTTGAGAGAGGTCGAGTTTCTTTACATGACGAATTTCGTGAAGGGCGGCCTTCAACTGCCGTTAACGAAAATAATGTGGCTACTGTTAAGCGGTTAATTGAAGACAACCCCCGGATTACCTATGAGACAATTCCAGGACTATTGGGGATTGGTATGAACCAAATTCAGAAAATTTTACACGCAGAATTGAAAGTTCGGAAATTTTGTTGTCGTTGGATCCCTCATGAACTAACAGCGGAGCAGAAGCGGGCTCGCGTGGAATGGTGCTCACAGTTGCTACTGAAGTACGACCACGGACATTCTAATGCTGTTTATGACATTGTCACAGGAGATGAAAGGTGGATTTATTGTTTTGAACCCGAAAAAAAAAACAGCAATCTTCTGAACGGGTTTTTGAAAATGAGAACAGGCCAACAAAAGTGATCAACCGACAGTGACCGTGAGTGATATGAAAAGTGAAAGCCAACAACAGGCGAGAAACGTCGGTAAAAAATGATCGCGTTTTTTTCTCAGCTACGGGTCCCATATGGGTCATTCCATGTCAAATCGACCAATAGTTGGAATAGACCCCTTTCGATTTGGATGAATTTTGGTCAGAAGTTTTCTTTTATCACAAAACTAAGTTCTGCCAAAGGTAAAAAATATAAAAATTTTTTTCGAAAGATATGCAAATTCAAAATATTGCGATTTTTCCGGTTTTTCAATTTTGTTTTTGCAATATCTCAAATGTCTTTTGAAAAAAAATTTTGAAAAATGCTAAATTTGTAAAATTTTGAATTTTTGAAAATCGTCAAAAATGAAGACCGCCATGAAAATTTTGGCTCAATTTTTTTGTATGATACCTTGTAATGTTCTTAAAAGATCCTGAAATTTTTGGATAGGGTTTTTTTTATTTAAAAAATATGAATTTTTGAATTTCAAAAAAAAAATTATTAATTTCAGAAAAAAAGATATTTTTGTTTTTTGCAACTTCTATACAAGTTAAAGTTATGCAGATACATAATATTGTAATTTTGAGTATTTACAAATCAAAAATTCAATTTTACATTCAAATTTACTTTAATAACAATTCAAATTTAAATTCAAAAATTCATATTTTTGAAATAAAAAAAAACCCTATCCAAAAATTTCAGGATCTTTTAAGATCATTACAAGGTATCATACAAAAAAATTGAGCCAAAATTTTCATGGTGGTCTTCATTTTTGACGATTTTCAAAAATTCAAAATTTTACAAATTTGGCGTTTTTCAAAATTTTTTTCCAATTTTTTTTTTTTTCTATAGCCCCAAGTGTCCCCTTTTAAACAAATGAAAGCTCATTCCTGTATCTATAATAGCATTCGAGATATTGCAAAAACAAAATTGAAAAACTGGAAAAATCGCGAAATTTTGAATTTGTATATCTTTCGAAAAAAATTTTTTTATTTTTTTGTCCTTTGGCAGAACTTCGTTTTATGATAAAAGAAAACTTCTGACCAAAATTCATCCAAATCGAAAGGGGTCGATTCCAACTATTGGCCGATTTGACATGGAATGACCCATATGTATAATTCCATTTGAAGATCAAAGAGTGTTATTGCCGAGTGGTATTCTACCACTTGTTTACCCAGGGTGTTAGAAAAAGTTTGCAAAGGCGACCCAAAAGCCGCATTCTCCTACACCATGATAACGCTTCTTCACACACGACCAACAAAACAAAGTCATTTTTAGCTTCCAAAAAAGTACATCTCGTCACTCATCCTGCACATAGCCCCGACCCTGTGATTTCTGTGTTTTCCCCAAAGATTTGATGAGAGGTTTTATTTTCACCAACTCCGAAGAGGCAGTAGTAGCGTTCAATCAGCACGTAGAAAACATGCCTTCAGATCTGTGGTCCTCCTGTTTTAAAAAATGGTTCGATCGCATGAAAAAATGTTTTAAATGTAAAGAAGATTATTTTGAAAAGCAATAAACATAATATTTTGGTTATAACATGTTGTTTTTTTAAGTTACGCAAAACTTATAGTGTGACCTACGTAACGCTATAAATAAAATGCAAACAAATGTATGATTTATCTAGTGATTTCTATGTCATGCGTGCACAAAGGCATACTATGCGTTCCAATTAAAAATAGGACTATCATGATGACATATTGCGTCGAATTTGAAAAAACTTCATAGTTAATGAGGAAGTGTGCAAAAAAATTCTCACAAAGAAATACTTCAAAAAATATATTTTCATTCTAATTGGTATATTTTTAATTTAAATTCCCATCAGATCATGTTACCATGTATGAAAATAAGGTGTAAAATAACTAACACGGCTTTTATATACACAAACAATATAGATAAACGGCTAGACTGGTATATTTTACTTTTTTTTTATTGATGAATATTAAATTTTAATACTTTTTAGCCTAGCCTGGACGAAGACAACCCAAACCTACAATCGCAACAAAATTGCCCCCGTCGTTTTTGACTTATAAGTGGTATATATATATATATATATATATATATATATATATATATATATATATATATATATATATATATATATATATATATATATATATATATATATATATATATATATATATATATATATATATATATATATATATATATATATATATATATATATATACCAACAGGTGAGCCTCCTGTCCGTTTGCAATTTGCAGTACAAACGCATAACTTTTTATAAAAGAGGGGCTTTTATAAAAAAAGTTATTCGTTTTTACTCTTAAAGGCAGCGCCATCTATTGGGCAACCAAACTGTATATAAAAAGAAGAAGCGTTATGTCAATAAACTTTCAACGCTATCTATTGGAATCTTATGGAACGCAATGATTATTACAAGTAGATACGCAACGTTAGTGATAATAATTAAAACCTATTTAAAAATCGGTCGTGTAGTTACGGACTAACACTGTAATTTTTAATTAATATTTATTATCATAACAAACCATTTGATAATACTGAAAAAATGTAATATCATTAATTTTAATAAAACTTTTCCTATGATCTATATTCGAACACAAAATATGCCGTATTATATGAAATTCGATCAAATAATTTCGGCGTCCATCGCATCGCATATTTTTTGTAAAGGGACATCCCGCTAGATTAGAAAGTTTTTGGCGAAACCCACGGTAACAACACATGTTTTCAAAATTAATATCCTATTCCATTCCATGTCCTATTCCATGTCATCATCAACCCGTGTGCCAAATTTCATTCAAATCAGTCAAACCGTTTTTGCGTAGTTAGGTAACAAACATTCAAACATGCAAACTTTTACATTTGTAATATGTTTGGGATATTAGATAGATATGAGTCCATACTAGTATTGTATATGCTAAAGTCTGTCTATCTGACTGCCTGTCTGTCTGTTCGTTTGTGTGCTACGCTTTCACGGCTAAACCGCATAACGATAAAAAAACTAACTTTTTTAAAAATCAGCCCCTAAAGGGTTGAAATAGGGAATAAAAGTATGTATGAAAAGTTATATTCAATTACAAATTCAACATAAGAAAGCAATCAAATGGTGTTTTAATATTTTGTATAGAAGCAAACTAGTGGACCCGGCAAACGTTGTTTTGCTAATTATATTTATAACAGTATTTAATGGATAATATTTACTGGATTTAATGGATAAATAGGTATGAATATACCTTCCTCTTGAATCACTCTATCTTTTAAAATAAACCGCATCAAAATCCGTTACGTAGTTTTAAAGATCTAAGCATACATCGGGATAGACAGCTGAAAGCGACTTTGTTTTGTACTATGTAGGGATATTGTAATTATGACTGTATGCTATATTTAATCTACATGTAGCATATTATAGATATATCGACGACATGTTACTTTAAACACGGACAAAGCTGCGTGGTTCAGCTAGTTGACAATATTTTCTTTAAATAGAAAAAAGAGGCAAACGGACAGGTGGCTCACCTTATGGTAAGTGATCACCGCCGCCCATGGAAAACCACTCTATCAAAAGACTTGCAGTTGCGTTGCCAGCCTTTTCAAAAAGGGTAGGCTCTTTTCTTGAAAGTCCCTGAGTTATATCTGTTCGGAAAAACCCCGGTCAATAATTGGTTTCACAGAAGAAAAATGCGGGGAAAAAAGTGCTTCGAGAATCGCACAATTGTATATTTCCAGACATCTGATTGATGGTGAGGATGAAATTTTGAATTTTGTCGCGATGTCCGACGGTAAAATTCTGCGGCAGGAATTAAACTAAACAGTTCTTCGGAACACTCCCCATGATAGATCCGATAGAAGATGCAGAGCGAAGCCACATCTATACAAATAATCTGTTACAATAACAGACTACTTGATAGATAAAAAAACCTCTGTGCTAAGAAGTTTAAAAACTGGTGTTTTTATTCACTTAATTTGATGATTTGGTAAATCTCTAACGTCCATCGAGTCGTAACAGTTACTGAAACAAAGAATGGATAAGTTACCCTTACTCGAGTCTAGACGACACACACTTTAAGTTTGAAAACTAAATTAGATTTTGTCTGCGAATGTAACAGAAACCATTGCTGGCCTCTGCACTTATCGAGATGTACTTTTAACTGTTTCCATTATACTACAAATATTTTTTTTACAATATAGATAACAAAAACCGGATGGTTCTCCTAATAGAAAGAAACGACTATCGCATATAAACACAAAAATTAGTAATAGCAACGTAGTAATCCGTTTAACGTTTAATAACAAGCTTTTTTTCTCTTTGTTATAACGGGATTGTCTCAAGCGATTGTACTATACCCGAGAGAGACGTTGCTCGCAAATACATACAAATACATACACATACACACACACACACACATCACACATTTTACCAGTCGTTCGACTTTTGCGATCTGCCTGGCATATTTGTAGATGGTCTATTCTTATAATGGAATTCTGATCCTTATGGAAAAATGCTTAGAAAAGAGATATTTGAATTTAAAATAAACAAATATAATATAGGTAATAAAAATATCGTTAAGCAAAATGTTCGAATTGATATACTCTCAAAGTATGCAAATTATTTGCAAAACGGTAATGCACAGAAATACTTTTATAAATACTGAAATATCTTCATTAACACTTGAATCCAGAATATTTCTATCACTCATCACACTTTCTGTCCCTGTTGTGGGAATTGAACCCGAGCCCGGTCGATAGTTTAGTAAGTGTCGTACCTACTCAAATAACTATGCTGTTATACTAGTTTTCTTTATAATTAATCGCAAAAGAAATAATAATAATTCAAAAATTTAATAAAGTGTTTGATGCTGCGTTTTAATGCATAAAGATTTATCTCTTAAAAAATTTGAAATATTTAGTAGTAACTGGAAATTCAAAACAGTAATTGGAATAGTAATATACCTACGTGTAAAATATATACTGCCAAGTGCCAACCTTTATTATGTCCCCCAAAAACGTGAAAATATTACAATATTCTAAATTACAAGAATAAAATAATGAAATAATATATCATATTAAAGGATAATAATAATTATCCTGTATATAATAATTATTAAAGGATAACAATCACTCGTCGTTAGCTGGCAGTCTAATGAAACGTCTGAGGATCTGCTTTCGATTCACCGCTTAGCTCGCAAAGGAAGCGGCAAGTGCTGTTAAAAGAAAACATAGCAATGCTGAAAGTTTTTTTTAAAATTGTATGATGTACTTAAGAAATTAAAATCTGTAAACCAGTTGACCCTTCAAGCCCTGAAACTTCCCGAAAAGTTAAGGTATTCACCTATTCATAGATTTTTGAGATGAAGGAATTCGAAAATCTAATATTTTTTTAAAAAATGGCAATATTTTTACTTTTAAAAGCTGTATATTTTGAACATGATGATTGATTTTTGGGCTCTAAAATTTTGTTTTAGCTGGTTGGTTGGTTTAGTTTTTGGTTGAGAGATGTAGATCTAACGTCGAAACCTTTTTTCAAAAATTTTCGTCATTGATAAATTCCGAACGAATAAATCAATTTTTATGCTAGTTTTAATGGAGAAGAGCTGATAGATTTTGAATTTAATTTGTATATTCTCTGTTGGTAGGTAAAGCCTGAAATTTATTAAAAAAATGTATAAGCGGTTGACCCTACAGGCCATCCCTGAAACTTCCCGCTAAATTAAAACTATAAACGTAGATTTTTTCAGTTCAAACATTTATTTTGTTAAAATGACAGTATATTGATTTTTGAAAAATTGTATATTTTGGAAACGCTAATGGAATTCGATCTTTCGAATGACATTCAACTCAATTTTTGAGATCTAAAATATTGCTTTAGCTAAATAATCGACAGGTTGAAAAGTTTCGTAGCAATAACAAAAAACATTTTTTTCAAATATTTTCATCATTAATAAATCCTAAACA
Source organism: Apodemia mormo (assembly GCA_036924255.1). Classification (NCBI taxonomy): domain Eukaryota; kingdom Metazoa; phylum Arthropoda; class Insecta; order Lepidoptera; family Riodinidae; genus Apodemia; species Apodemia mormo. The sequence goes on along the minus strand of JAUPFN010000013.1, from coordinate 9,211,072 downwards.
GATTGACCGGTTTTGATCCAATTAACGCTATTTGACGCAGTTTTTAAAGGAGAAAAGCTGATAAGATTTTTAAGCCCGTCGGTGTATTAGCCTGAAAATTATTTATAAAATAAAAAGTAAATTTGCTAAAAATGGCGTAATTTTAATATTTGAAAAGCAGTAACTTTTAAAAATTAGATTCGATTTTGATTCTTGAAATGCCATCTGACGTAATTTTTTTTAGTATTAAAATATGGTAGAATACTAAAAAATGATTGGTTGAAAAATTTCGAAGTTATGTCGAAAAAACACTTTTTTTAAATTTTTCGTCAACGATTTCTCCCAAACGGATAAACCGATTTTGATGCAACATATGCATTAGATGTAGTTTTTTGAGGAATAGAGCTGATTAATTTTTATACTCAATCGGAACATTAATCTGGAAGTTATGTTAAAAAAATACTGTTTTGCCAACATTTTTTTACATCATCCGTTTCATTTTTACACAATCCGTACATACATACATACTAACGTCATCGCGAAAATAGTCTGAAAAGATTCCTAGGACTTCAAAACGTGGAGATCCGGTAAAAACTCGATTTTAGAAAATCGGGGAAAATTCAGTAACTTCCTATCGACGTAGTGTACGTACTACGTAGCGGGAAGTTAAAAATTTAAATTTAAACACTTAAAAAACTGAAATTTATGAATACTTGATTCTATTTTGAATTGGTTGAAAAATATCGACGTAATGTTGAAAAAACACTTTCCGACATTTTTCGTCGGCGATAACTTCCAAACGGATAAACTAATTTTGATATAATTTATTGCACTGTACGCAGTTTTTTAAGGAAAAGTTATTAGATTTAGTTATAAATTGATACGTTAATCTAGAAATAATTTAAAAAATATTTTTTTGAATTGATTCACATTTAAAGGAAATTTAAGTTTGGCCTAATCGAACACAGTCAATTGCATTTTGAACGGTCAAGCCGTTCAAAAGTTATAAGAAGTTTACATACATACTGATACATACTGACGTCATCGTGAGGTTTCTTGAACCTCAAAACGTGAAGATCTAATAAAAACTTGATTTTCCAAAACCAGGATAAAATCAATAAAATAAAATCACTTTCTTTTAACGGAAAGTTAAAAAAGTTTGTTGATAATTAAAAACAAATAAACAAATGAAAAAGTTTGTCAATGGAAACAGTTGATATGAAACCGATGAGAAACGTAGCAGATCCCATTTCAGTACATTGTGTTAGCGAATAGCGTTTTTTTAACACATTTGATTGGTTTAATACATTTACTATTCAGAACATTCATTTCATTTATTCCATTTTAATGCTCTCTCTTTTAGTTTACTGCAGAATTTTTTTCTTTTAATTAAAAAACCAATGTATTATTAACCATTTTAAATTTTAGCGATATTTTATTTAATAAAGATTATAGAAAAATAACGTTACTTTTAACCTGCTATATTGCACTTTATTTTAATCGAGGCAATTGTACTTGAAATCTAGACCCACAATCCATCATTGCTAATAATTAACCTACCCATATATATAACTAGCTATCCCAGCAAACCTTGTTTTGCCATACAAATTACTTGTATTGAATATTTAGTGGAATACTTGAAAGAAGGGGTTTATTGAAATTAGAACTATCCCATATTTTAGGTTAAACCAAAAAGTAGATATCTACAAAATTTCAGTGAAGTCAGTTCAATAGTTTCGGAGTCCACGCGAGTAAACAACGTGACACGTTATTTACATATTATATGTAATTATTCTATTCTATTAGGATATATACATATTTAAATACACCAGAATGTTTGCACCGTGTCGCCTGAGGTAACAGACAGAAATGAACAAGAGTCCAAGATTTCCTCACTTCCAATCAGACAAGCTCATTTTGAAATGTGGGTGTGGTCGTGGGTCAAAAGCATGAAGTAGTAGGTATATGTGGAGCTAGCACTCGTACTAATCATTTGAAACAAATATTTACGTTATGCGCCCCATAGATGTACGATAATATTGCGCAATATTACGTATTGTGCAATACTATTGACCGTTTACGGTTAATATTGAAGATTGCACAATGATTGAACAAAAGTTTGAGCGGGTTTAATTTTTATTGCGCAATATTTTATACTTGCACTGTGAAGGCTTAATATTGCATAATATTTTTGACTTCAGAGTTGGAGCGGTCACGTTTCGTCAGTTACCGTGTTTAATATATGGTCGTGGCAAAATGGCGAGCAAGAATGCTATAAAAGATAGAGAACGGGAGTTTTTACTTGAATGTATGGAATTATATAGAGATTTATTTAACAAAATCACCAGCATAGTTGCCGCCAAAACTTCGTTGTCAGCCATGTTGCTGGCAGGAAAATATTGATGAGACTGGTTTGTCAATTTTATTAAGTGAATTTATTGAACGTTTGGAATCAAGGGGGTATTCAATATTATTGCACAATAAAAGTATTTCTCAATATTATTGTAGGACTATGGGGCACCTTACATCTCTGTCTATGAGGTCTCCCCATCTCATTTATACAGCTGTGTTAGAAAGAGAGGGTTAAATCTCAGAAGATGACAGTAGTATTTGAAATTTGGTTTCAAGTAGGTATTAGAAGTGTTGCCCCCAGAAATAATACAGCGTCATGATCAAAAGTACCCAAATTAGAGATTTTTCGAACCTTTAAAAATTCATATCTCTAGAAATATAAATTTTATCGTAAAAAGTCATAGAACCTTTTTTATTTGTATTTTAATAAAAAATATAAATATAAAAATGTACGAAGGTGGTGTCAAGAGTCTTCGCAACCGGCGTTTGTGTATGAAGAGAGTGATGAATGTGGAGGAAGCGAGACAAGCCTGCAAGGATCATGATGTATGGCACTCGGTTCTCTCTGCCTACCTCGTAAGGGACCTGGCGTGAAGATATGTATAAAAAATATCTGCTTGAAAAATAACAATTCCTAGCAATTGCTTAAACAATTTCAGTTTAACAATATGGTCCGGAGTTGCCCCATGGCAACATGCATTTATATCATCAGTAGGGCTATTTGAAAAAGATCGCATAAAAAATTGAAGTGGAATAGTTTTCGGTACTCATGCGCCGATTTCTCCTGTACTAACTTGAAGACCAATATTGAAGAGAGTTTATTACCAAATTCATACCAAACCTGAACCGACACCAAAGATGTTAATGGCGCGTTGCTATTCTTATGACGGGATCTTAATGATACATGCATAAGTAGTTTGCGCTGACGCTATTGTGGCAGGAATAGTTAAGGCGTTAGTACTAGGCCCGGACGAGATGATGCAGAATTCTACCACCTAGTAGTCACGATGGTAGTAACTCGCATAGCCAATCATATGCCTCTTACAAACTGAATAGCAGATATTTTTTTTGCCAATTAGTAGCCATTTGCTACTATTTAAAATATTGAACCAGTGAAATTGCATTATTTTATTTATTATGTTAATTATAATGTTAAGTTATTAGGTTAATTAATTTATTATTTAACTTTGATAAAGTAATGTGTTATCCTCAAATAGTACGTTTCCAGGCATATCCCCTCAATAACTAGTTTAAGGCATTTTAGCAGCCATATACGTTCCGACTGAATCCCGGTGGACGCCCGTTAATTCCGGATTTCAAGTAGATGTTTCTGTATTAAAATTAACGTCGTCCCTTTAAATAATAAATGAAAATATTAAAAGCTCATTATTAATTTCCTACTGACGATTTTTTCCATTAGGATCTTACTATTGCCACGGTCGAATTTCTTAGACAAGCGGCAAAGTAGAATCTACGATTTCTACCAGGTTTCATAAATTGTTTTTGATAATTCAGCACTAATACCTTATTAAGACCGAGTATTTATTTAAAAATAAAAAAGTATAATTATTGGGATAATATTAAGTCAAGCTCCAAAATATAGTCAGTATGTTCATAACATAATATATTTTGTGATCCTTTCACGGTAAATGATAAATACACATCATCACAGCCGTAATTATCACAGCTGTGATTTTTACCTCTGTCTGTCAAATACCATCTGTTGTAAGAATGAAATTGATGGAATAAATAAAAATTGGTAAATTGCGTGACGAGCCACGCGCAATGTAGGGCTCACAACTTCGGAGCCATTACAATAATGCGGACTAAGAAGAGGTATTTTATTTACTACTACTACGAACTACTATTTACTACTACTACGAACATTTAACCTATTTAATGTCAATGACGAATATATCCGCACCACTGGTTCCCCGTCTATAAAAAACTTCTCCAAGTACCTACATTTTATAAGTTGGGTCGACTATTATTCAAAAACTTATGAATTCTTCTAAGCCGTGATAGTTTTCCTTTTAATTTCATTATAATATTTCCTACTACCGTATTTTTTCCCACCTCAAAAACCAACTATTTAGTTGGCAGAGGGGAGAGGGACACTGGACTCTAACAAGAATTAGCACCTTCAAGCTTGGTATTTCACAAACGAGTTCCTATATCGGAAAATTGTTTTTACAAACCGTGGGGTACATGAAAAAAATAGCATCCCCACATTTCATGTATATATAGCTACCCAATAAGCTACCCTAAAAAAATATTTTTTATAATTTTATGTTACCATTTTGTTGCCGTGAATAATATGTATATTAATGCCAAATTACAGCTTTATAGTACTAATGATCTCTGCGCTAGAATGCGGGTGAACACAACAAAACTATAAGGATTTCTAGTTTACTTTGGAACCCTAAAAAGACACATAATGTCTAAACTAATATTAAAAAGAGTAAAGATTTGATTTATCGTTACTTATTATTTAACTCAATGATTTAACTCAAAAAATACTCGACCTATTTTATAAATTATTACACCTTTTGAAAGCTATATTATTCAGTAGTGACATAAGCTACTTTTTTATCCTAATTCCTAAAGGGAAGTAATGATTTTTTGTCACGTGAACGAAAACACGAGTAACTACTAGTTTGTTTATAAGAGTTTACATTAATTGGCCACTCACACACTTTAAAGCTGAAATTATTAATTTGACGTAAAATACAAAATTACACTCCCTGTTGTTAATCTCTTCAGAGAATATTGAACGTTGATAATAATTCCCTTTGCGGCAACTTGTAAAGTTCTACCATCAAGTAAATTAATCTTGCACGAATTATCTTCATTAAATACGTTATGGAATCGGTAGAAGGGTATGTTTGAATACAATAGAAAAACTATATAATTTATTTGGAATTATGAAAAATTCGAATTTATATACATATAATAAAATCGTAGGAAAGTAAAAACTGTACATTGAATATTTTTTTAAAAGAATACTTGGGGCGTGATCTACAATCGATATCGAAGCCAAAATATAGTTTTTAGAATTTTTGTCTGTTTGTTTGTCTGTTTATCTGTTTGTCTGTTTGTCTGCTTGTCTGTTTGTCTGTATGTATGTTCGGGGTAAACTCAAAAAGTACTGCATGTATTTACTTCAAATTTTGCATGAATATTACTAACAGGTCGGGTCAACATATAGGCTACATATTATCACGCTATCACGTAGCGGTCAGGTGCTGTGCGGAGTAAACGAAGTGCGCGCGGACGAAGTCGCTGGCAACAGCTAGTAAATAATAAGATGCTAGAGTTTCGCAAAGTCTCAACCGATTATATGGTACCACCGGCTTACCTATTCCTGCTTGATATTGTCGCGTTTCGGTTTGAAGGGTAAGGTAGACGGTAGAGTAATGTATGAGGCATTGCTGTCTAGCCATGCGGATAACAACGCACCATTAACATCTTTGGTGTCTGTTGGCGATGGTTACACTTTATATCAGGAGAGCCACCTGATTATTTGCTATCAATGATATAAACAAATGTAATTATTGTCACGCTGATTCTCTTACGTGTAAATAGAATAAGCTGAGCATTTCATTATTTCGGCATACCGAATTCGGATATATGTTTCTGGACAAAGACACAAATTAATCTCACCCCTAACTAAGCAAATTATTTGCTGTTTAAAATTTTATATAGATTGTAGTCAACAGGAATACATATTTAAATACTGAAATATATTTCATAAGCACCCAAAACCAGAAATTCAACAAATCCGTGCTCATTACCCAAATGTTTGATTCTGTCGAGAATTGAACCCGAGCCCAATCAAAAAGGCAGTCAGGGTAGAGTTCTGCATTGTCTCGCCCGGGTCTGGTACCACCACCTTACCTATTCTTGCCGCGATAGCGTCAGTGCATATCGCTATCGTGTTCCGGTTTGGAGGGTAAGGTAGCCGGTAAACTTATGCATGTGGCATTAGACCTCGCCACAAGATAGCAACGCACCATTAACATCTTTGGTGTCTATAGGCGATGGTTGACTCTTTTCGTCAGGAGACCCATCTACTTGTTTGCTATCTTATGATATAAAAAAATAGATTAATTCTATCACACACGTATCCCCAAAGGAGTATACATAGAAATGCAAATATTCCAACCATTATTATCTATACATATAATAAAATCGTAGGAAAGTCAAAACTGTACATTGAATATTTTTTTAAAAAAATACTTGGGGCATGATCTACAATCGATATCGAAGCCAAAAATATAGTTTTAAGAATTTTTGTCTGTCTGTTTGACTGTTTGACTGTTTGTCTGTTTGTCTGTATGTCTGTATGTCTGTATGTCTGTATGTCTGTTTGTCTGTTTGTCTGTATGTCTGTATGTCTGTATGTCTGTTTGTCTGTTTGTCTGTTTGTCTGTTTGTCTGTTTGTCTGTATGTATGTCCGGGGTAAACTCATACATATAGCCTACATATTATCACGGTATCACCTACGGGGGAGAAGCTGTGCGAAGTAAGCGAAGTACGCGCGGACGAAGTCGCTGGCAACAGCTAGTAAGTATATAAAAAATTATAAATATTATAAAAAATAGATAAATCATCCATAGAAGGATTTATCAATTTTTGAAAAATGGGTAAATCATCCATAGAAGGATTTATCAAATTTCGAAAAATAGGTAAATCATCCATAGGATATATTAATTTTTGACATATGCATAAATCATCCATAGAAGAATTTATCCATTTTTAAAAAATGGATAAATCATCCATAGAAGGATTTTTCAATTTTCGAAAAATGGATAAATCATCCATAGAAAGATTTATCAATTATTGAAAAATGGATAAATCATCCATAGAAGAGTTTATCAATTTTTCTATTTTTGTAATACACTGCATTTTTTTATATCATGAGATAGTAAACAAGCAGATGGCTCTGCTTATGAAAAAAGAAACTATCGTTTATAGACACCAAAGATGTTAGTGTTGCAATCTTCGAGCTACCTTACCGTACAAACCGTAATACGAGAGTGACAAGCATTGACGCTATTGCTGCAGGAATAGACAAGGCGGTGGTACCAAATACCCGATCGAGACGTTGCGGAACTCTATCATCCCGTAGCCACTATGGTAGTGGCACGTATAGCCAATCGTCACGTCTGGCAGAATAGCAGATGGCCTATACTTCAAAGGGGATTATATTTGTATATATTTTGCTAACTACTTATTATATCAACTTGACAAATTTTGCTAACATTATATAGATTAACAATCAAAAATAAATTCTTCCGTGTTGTTCCGGGCTCCTTTAAATAATAGACCAACTGCCCTTCTGCCAGGCAGGTCGTAAAAAATGATTGGCTATAGGTACTACTAATAGATGGTTAAATTCCACGGCAGGCGAGTATTCGGTACTACCGCCTTACGTCAATGCTTGTCATTGTTGTGTTTCAGCTTGAAAAGGAAGGTCGCCGATGGACTTATGCATGTGGCACTGCCATACCGCCCCACGGATAGCAATGCCTCTCGCCCGGGTCTGGAACCACCGCCTTGCCTATTCCTGCCGCAATAGCGTCAATGCTTGTCGCTGTCGTGTTCCGGTTTGGAGGGTAAGGTAGCCGGTAAACTTATGCATGTAGCATTAGACCTCGCCACAAGATAGCAATGCATCATTAACATTTTTGGTGTCTATAGGTGATGGTTTCTCGCTCCAAATTAGGAGAACCAACTGTTTGTTTGCTATCTTATATAAAAAATAATTAAAAAACCCTAAAAAATGATCACGTAAAATCAAGATAGAAGGGACGTTTACCATCTAAACGGGACCTTAAATAGCAACCTAATGATACTAATCTGGCTATCCAACGGTATAATTGAATCGGTTATTTCGAAAAAGACACATGTTACAAAAACAAAAGTTTCCAGGAATAAAAAAAACTGAATATCTTTTTTGCGATGAGTTTTTTTCACCTAATCATTGTGAATTATTTGTTTATAATAGTAGTGGCAACAAAATGACGTTTCATCATATAACCTATATGTCATATCTTTTGATATATATGCTTACAAAATATTTGTACATGTGCCCTTTTCGAAATGAATTATAAAAAGTAACATAGATAATCATGTTTATCAATGTTTATTCATGTAAAATTTGTGTTACAGTGACAAAAGATTCATATAAGTATACTCATCAGATTCTGTTTGTCTTTCAGTCGTTGGCCAAACATATAAGGCTCCATAAAACAGTTTATTCTCATCGGGAATATACATATTCAGTTTTTTTAAGTCCTCCATTTTTTTAAAATATTTATAGGTACCACATCGCTATAGGCTTGATAATCTTCTTTCACCTGTAGTAGAGGTCGTAATCCTGCTACCTTTGTTAACACAAAGTTTTTTTTTTCAAACCATCAATGAATTCAAATGTTAGTTCCTGGCTTGTCAAAAAACATTCAAAGTGGTCGTATTTCGAACCTTGAAAAATAATCTTTTCTTCTTTGGTCACTTTCTTTCCATGGGACGACTGACAATACAGATTTTTTAAATCTAGTGGGCCACCACTTTTTAAAATCTATGATGTCCTTGGTACTAACTTTTTATTTCTATTTTCTCTGTATTGGATGACTTAAAAATTAGATCTTCATATTTTGAAGGAACATAAATTCTGTCTTTCTACGAATAAGTCGTTTTGCTGTACCGAAATATCTATCACATGCATTAAAAGAATGTCTTCTTATTGGAAATACGTAAACTACAAACGTTCTGTTCGAAAATGTAATAACATGTACAGACACAAATGCCCTTTTCGTACCGAATAAATATGAAAAATAATTTTTATTTAAGCACTGGGAGTATAAAATGTGTTCATTTTACTAGGAATGATGTGTTCAAGTATTTCAAATAAAATTACGTCAAAAAACATATTTCGTGAAATATGTAACAAATGCCCTTTTCGAAATGACCGATTCAATAAGTTCTCGGATGTTGATGATAGTTATGTAGCTGTAACACCAAGTTGTATCCCCCAATTTTGTTATCATCAGTTTTCTTGAAAGCAAATTCAAAGACGTATTCACGTTAAAACATATTTATCAATCAACTACATTAAATACAATACGTTGTATCTATTCAGACAAATTGTATTTTGAGAAACACCAATACTTTAATATTGTTCATCTTAAAACAGAAACAATTGTTGAGCGATATGTATTTGTATATACATAGTTTTACTTGGAAACCAGAAGCCGTGAACGCCGTGGGCTCCATAAAATACACATCAGACGAGAACGATGTTTTGTCACGTCACGAGACTGATGCGAAGGCATTTTAATTTGCATTTTGATTAAAGCGAGGCGTCTGTCAGGCGACAAGAAACGTTAGACGGGCTGATGGTACACAAACGCGTTTTGAAATAGTTGCAAATTGTTAAGGTAATTATGAACGTTAAGTGAAATGAGATATTTACGACGCTATTACTATTATTGTACCTAAAACTTAAAATTATTTTTGATAATTTTAAAGGATTTAAAGTCTCATCAATGTAATTCAAATGTAATTTTCAAGCGACTTCCTAAAACCGAGGAGGGTCTCAATTCGGCTATGTTTTTTTATATCAGAAGATAGCAAATAAGCAGAGGACTCTCCTAACAGAAGAACGCAACCGTCATCTATAGTCACTGAAAACGTAAATGGTGCTTTGGTATCCTTGTGGCGAGAACTTAACGTCACATTGTCGTTGTCAAATGAATATCTGCCAGAAGTAATATTTGTGATACATAGCAGTTTTTGACAAAATTACTGCTGATGCACATAGCACATATTTTTTTAGCAATCATAGTTCAGTATTATACACTGGATGGTTAAAATGACATAGCAGTTTTTTAAACGAAAATTTGGTATGTAAACTAGTCGTAACAGTAAAAATGTAGAAATCGATAAAAATACATATAGCAGACATTCATTTGATAACAACGACATGCATAATGAATATTTAAACTAACGCGTTCTACTATCATTTTAAAAATATAGAACCTACTTATAAAGCATGACGTTTTCTGTCAAGTTACGTCGACCGTGGTCACGAGTGGACTATAGGATAAGTTCACCAGCTACCTTACTCTTCATAGCAGAACCCGACAACGACAAGCACTGGCCTTATAGCGGCAGGAATATGTAAAGTGCTGGTACTAAGCCCGGGAGTGATAATTCAGAACTCTACCGCTTTGTTACCTTAAAAATCGATCAGTGCAGAAACAGTTTTGAAAATTTTACAAATATATAAAAGGGTTTACTTTTATTTTGGTTTCTTTTCAATTTAGCGAAGTTTTGGGGTTCTCCAGGGTTTTAGAGATAGAAGAATTGGAAGTCGATTGTTGTACTATTCCTGTGTATAAATTATTTACTTTTCGCTCAGGAAATAATTGGTTTCTGCGTAGGAGAAACAATGTTTTTATATAACTTCTATACTAATGTACCAATTGATTCCACAATCTAATCAATATTTCTCCTTAAAAATCTGCATTGATACCGCAAATTAGTTAATTCGTTCGGGAGTTATCTTTAACGAAAAATTTTGAACAACAAAACCAAAATTTTGTATTTTTAGAGTTTTTTTTTTAATTCTTTCTACTCAAAAATCAGTGATTAACTAAGCAGGAAGATTCAGAAATGGCCTGCAAGTTTAACCAATTTACAATATTTTTTTAATATAGTTCATAGGACGGCAAAGAAGCAAATAGCTCGCTTGCTTATTTAGGACATGCTTGTAAGATATGTCACGCACGAGATAAGAAATATTTGTTGCTGTCGACAAATATCTCGTTTATTCTAGAATATACGTACACGATATTATATGTAAGCGTTACTTTTTTTATTATAAAATAGCAAACAAGCAGGTGGTTCTCCTGCTGACAATAAACATCGCCTATAGATAATAAAGATTTTAACAGTGCGTTGCTATCTTTGTGGCAGAGTCATAGTGCCACGTGCATAAATTTATCTGCTATCTTACAATAACCTTACAATACTATTGACTAGCACTGACACTATTGTGGCAGGAATAAATAAGACGTTCGGCTCTTACAAACTGTCGGGAAGAATGACAGATGGTTTATTCTTTAAAGGTGTCCATACCAGTAAGAGGGAATGTATTATTTCAATCTTCTGCTGAATCATATGTGAAACCATGACGTTAATGACAACAGAAATATATCTTCAATACCGAAAAAACAAATCGAAAAATTTATTCACGTCGACAAAACTAACACTCAATCCTATTTTTATTTAACACAAAAAGATCAAAAATAAATTACATAGAACAGTGACAAAGGCAGCCGTAACAGTTAGTGTAATTACGAAGAGATTCTATCTTGAGTAATCTACTCAAAATCGATTCGCTAGTCACAAGCAATAAATAGAGAATGGTATGAAAGCGGAGTCCAGTGGGACTTACGTGACTATTCTGAAACCACTCGCTCATGCTATTACAGAGGTAATATTTTAAAGTAATTAACTTACAATCCGTGATGTAAAAACAGTGTACATTTTTTTCGGAATACTCCACGTGAAAGATGATGAAGATTGAATTAAATTAGACTAGATGTAGCTTTTTAGTCAGACTTTAGTAATATTTAAATACACCCAAAATATTTCCCCTAAATTGCTGTCTTACATTATTAACGTTTTTGGTTAAACTTACGAGAACTACTTATTTTTCCAGAATTAATAAGTAGGTATCCTATGTGCTATTTTTACTAATCAGTTTCACTAATCAGACAAGCCGTTTTTACGTAACTGAGTAACAAACATCCAAATATCTAAATATCCAAACATACTCTCACATTTGTAATATGTACGGGATTCTAGGCCTTTTTCGAAGAATAGACATCATGTCTTAGAAAACAGCTCATAAAAGGCAGGCTACTGCCACAACCATTGTTACTAGACACGGGCATTTTTGTTATTTTTTTTTTCATCGATGCACATCGTTGTTTCGTTAGCGTCACCCGTTGTGAATATGGTAGTGCTAGACATCTAACTATATGTACTGGCTGTAGAACATCAAACGTATTGATAGTTTGGGGTTTCCATAAACGTTGTGGTACCATTATTGTTCAAGGTAAAAATATTTACGAGAATAAATAAGAGTAAATATAAATAAAGACATAAAATATTAAAATATAAAGTTTTTTATTTAGTTAGCTAAAAATTTGCATTCACATTTAAAACGATAATTGTAGCATACAGTTTAGTTGGCGTCTGTAAATTGTAATTGGTATCGTTGCGCGCACCCGTTGTGTAAACGATTGGATTCATTCGCTCACATCGACCATCAGGCATCGTCGTGTTATGATTGACATCGATTGTTGTCGGTTACGGTCGGCGTAATTCGATACCTGTAGTCGCGTTGAATTTAGGTGTTATTCCCATCCGTTTGACATTTCGGCATCGGATGCCACCACCATAGACTAACTTCGTGAGCAACGTTTTATTATAAACGGCCACCTCTAATCGTTACTTCTATATAGTTTTTCGACAAATAGCTAATTTACATCCCTTGAATCTATTACCAATTTTGATGAAATAATATCAGTATTTGTGATCTTATCGTGTTCTGGCGTGGAATAGAGTGAGATGAAAAGAGTAGGCCGCGAAGTTATGCTCGTAACTTGATATATTTGTCAGCCAGATGTTGCTATCCGGGTGACAAATATATCAAGTCACGACTACTTAGTACTACTAATATTAGCAAGTACAAATATACAACTTAAAAATTACTCGATCGACGATATTCGCTTAAAACTTCACCATCTGTTTAAATATTGTAAACATATGTTGAAATAATCCCCTAAACTTTCAACTAAGCCTTCACATGTTCTATTCGACTACTTTGGCAACACTGATGGAAACTGCCGACGCCGCTTATTTTTTTACCGGCTTTGTGAGATGTTTGTTTTCATGAAACTAAAACAAATTTGAACTAATCCTTAGATTAATTTTCACACAAATGCTTGTTCCCGTCCGCGATCCGCGACGGGAACAAGCATTTGTGTGATGAGCATAAATTTTTGTATTTCCGGGTTTGGGTGTTTATTATGTGTGTAAAAGTATTTATATATGTATTTCTATGTATTAGTATCGTTGACTAACACCTTTAACACAAGCAAATAAATTGCTTACTTTGGGGTTAGATCAGTCAGTGTAATTTGTCCCGTGAATATTTATTTATTTATTATTTTTTTATTTATTTGACAAGTTCTTTTGACATGTCAACATATTTTTAAAAACTACTACCGGATTGGAAACGCGGCCACACACTGAGAAGATGCGGCGGAAGAAACTCAGCGAGCTTGTCTTTTTTTCATATTATCATTTATTTTTTTACAATATCACAATATTACAAAAAATATATGTGAGATCGGTAAGAGGAGCAATTAATCCCAGTTTTGTTTGTCTTCTAAATAATCGGAGATTTTATATTATCCTTTTTTACACAGTTTTGTTTTAACACATTTTTTAAATTTATTGACTGGTAGATCTCTTATAGTTTCGGGAATTTTATTGTAAAAGCGTCTACATTGCCCTATAAAAGAGTTACTTATTCTCTGAAGACGAGATGCATGCACAACAAGATTGTTTTTGTTTCTTGTATTTAGTGAGTGTACGTCACCATTTTTTTAAACAAGCAAATATTTTTACGAACGTACATCAAGTTCTCAGATATATATTGGGATATATATCTGAGAAGAAACATTTACATTATCGACCATTTTATAATGAATAAAATGTTTTCAGGAAGGTAATTTTTGTTCAACAGAAGGCGACTAGCAGATCAAAGGAAAGTGAAATTGCCTTGAGAGACGAGTATCACACGCTTGTGGATTTAAGACAAGATATCGAGCGTGAAACTTGCGTTTTGTTTGTTAAATTGGTTGGCAGGAATTAATTTAAACAATTCCTTGGATCCATGATAGATACGAATGATGCTGAAGGGCAAACGATTATCGAAACTTTAGGACACTTTGAACTCAAATATCTGGTTAGAAATTTCAAATACAAAATTATTTTTAATTATATTATAAAAGACAAAAGACAATGAATATGCCCTAATAAATATAGTGATGTGGTTAGTGTGTATTGTTGAGGTGACTTTCGTGCTAGTTCTAGCAGTACGAACAAACGAATTTGGAAGAGGCTAGACAGCCTTGTCTTTTCATTACAGTTTAACTAACCGCAACACTTCAGTTCCCCCGTGATCGTGGTGCTTGCAACATCGCCCAAATATTGGAAAAATTATCCATCAACTAATCGCGGTAAGACCCCGTTCATTTTTATTAATGCATTTGAAAAAAGCCACGAAAGCTTAAAAGTATACAAACCTAAGCTTATTTTATTAAAATTAGGCCATAATATTGTTGCAAATAATCTAGAAAAGTGAAGAATGAGAACATTGGCAAAATCTGGAAAATAAAAGAAAGAGATAGCTGCTTATATTGATAAACAATAGCCACCGTTACTCAAGCAGCTATGCCATAATGGATCTTCTGTTATACTGCATATAGGTGAAAATAACGTGTACTAAACCTTGTCTACATTTAGAATTGTTTACGCGATATTTTTGGAACTTTCGGGAACATGATCGAACTTTACATTGGTTATAAATAGAGATATGTTAGCGAATAGAAGTCAGTTTTATAGAGCGATTCGAAAGCGATAGTTGAGACGATCAGTGTGAAATGATATAGTACAATGAATGCGGGAAGTGTCGGTGTTATTAGAGTTGTTCGGTGTATATTTACTGATTGTATTGTGATGTATTGTACCTTTGTGTTGTAAATACACGGTTTGAACATAAGCTGTATTTTATTTCATAATATGAACTCTAAGCTCGTAACAATATATTCAGTCTCGGTCAAAATAGTATTCCTTATCAAATATATTTTTTGTAATACAGTAAAGAAATCAGATGAATTTACCGATTACTTGCTATAAATCATGACATTGACAATCGCCGGTGCTCTTGTGATCAAGATGCTAAACTTGACCGAGATATAACAGAACTCTACCATTAATCCCCCGGACCTCTGTAGTGATCGGACGTATTTTTACCGCCTTCGTACTAGTATTATTTTAGAAAATTAAATAAATTAAGTAACAAAAATACGACGCAAATAATAGGAGACCATGTAATTGAAGCAATCATCGCATAACTCAAGTCCATGTGAGTTTTATTTAATTACTCGCATTTAGCATGTACTCAGAGGTCTTGTTATAGTGGACGGAAAGGATATTTGTTTGAAATCATCGCGACCGCCCAGTGTCTGTTGACCTCTGTCGATCCTGCGTAAACACAACTTCTGAAATTCATTTAGCCCTAGTACTTTACTACTGATTGTTGTTATTATGGATAACGCATCTGCGCTAGCGTCTGATTGCGATTCGGTTACCGTCTCAACGGATAATAATGACGCCGACTCACTAACAAAGAAATCACATCGTCAAAAGCGCAAGAGAACTAATACAACAGACGTGCAACTTGCTAAATTTATGTCAGAAATGAAGGGTTTGTTTAGTGATTTTAAGGAACAACAAGAGCAAAAATTTGATAGATTATACTCAACAATAGAGGAAATAAAGTTACAGAATAACGATATAAGAACTTCTATAGAATTTTTGTCTATTAAATATGAGTCTATTACAGTGGAAATTGATACGCTTAAAAAAGAATCTGCAAAAAATAAAGAATATATTATAATGATTCAAGATAAATTGGAAAAAATTGAGAGAAGGTCACGTTCGACATGTCTTGAAATAAGAAACATTCCATGTAGTAAATCCGAGACGAAAACAACACTTTCAAAAACTGCAACAGATATAGTTAAAGCGTTCAACCTAACTATGGAAGCTGATAACATTAAAGATATTTTTCGCATAAACACAAAAAATCCAGAAAATAAAACTATAATTGTTGAACTTTCTAGTATTATTATGAAGGATAGAATTCTTAATGCTTATAAGAAATTTAATAAAACTAATGGAAAATTAAATACGGCTTCCTTACGTTTACCTGGACCACCGAAGCCTGTATTTTTATCAGAAAACCTTACAGCTAAAATGAAACGTTTGTTTTATCTCGCGCGAGACTTCGCCAAAAGTAATGATTACAGCTATTGTTGGACAGCTGGCGGGAAAATTGTCATCCGCAAAAAAGAAGGAGCCCCTCTACACTGGATTAAAGAGGAAATGGACCTACAGAAGCTCATCAAACCACAATGACTAGTAAATAATTTTCTTTCATACATGCCAACACTTTATATCCTTTTTAAAAGTAATTTTGTAAGTTTTACTTTACTTGAAACAAGTTTTAGTGTCAAAAATTATGAAAAGCTCAATTTTTTTATATTCTCAAGCACACACTTGCACACTCATACCAACATTTTTCCAAAAGTAATCGATTACGGTACTCATTCAAAATTTATCACTATTGAAATTTCATTTAATCGTCTCTTTTTCTCAATCTTGAATGTTTATTTTGTTTACATTCTTGTGCTGCATAAATCTTTAGTTAAACAATTAGTTTTTTCGCCAGGAATAAGGTTTGTTTATGTATACATGTTAAATGTTAGTAATGTTTATAATGGATGACATAATTAGAGTAGATTCGGAAATAGCGCTACTTTCGGTCGGTACTTCACATAGTTGTGCGCCTGAAAATTCCCATTTGTATTTACCTAATTTAGTGGATTCTTTAAAAGTATTACACGTGAATATAAGGAGCATTGGTAACACTGTAAACTTTGAAAATTTATGTATACTGTTAAGAAAATTTAATTTTGATATTGATATTATAATTTTAAGTGAATGTTGGATTAGTAAATGTCCGAATCTTCCTGAAATTTCAGGATATACAACTTATAAATCAAATTTTTGTAATCAAAACGATGGGGTAGTCGTTTTCTTAAAAGAAGGTATTCAAGCTTCAGTAGAGGTACCTGAAATGGAAGACGCTAACTGTTTGCTTATTAAACTCTCTAAAAATACAGCTATTTTAGCATTATATCGTTCTCCTTCATACAAAAATATTGACAATTTCTCGCACTCTTTGGATCACATATTGCACTCATTACGTTCTTTTAAAACGGTAGCGCTGATTGGTGATGTAAATATAAATATCTCTCCCAACAACAATGATATTAATTATGACGCATATCTTAACTTAATGGCATCTCATGCAATGTTACCTACCTATCACTTACCCACTCGCGATCTTAATTGTTTAGATCATGTAATCTTAAGAACTGACGCCCCTTCTGTTTCCATAGTTTTAGATTCCCCACTTACTGATCATCACCCAGTTCTTTTTTGCTGTGAATATAAAAACAACTTAGTTTCTAATGCCTGCAAACATTTAGTAAATCGTGTTAATATATCTGCTTGCCTAAAGACCTTGAAACCACAGACTTCTCTCCAATCTTAAATAGAACTGAAGCAGAAATAGCTGCAAAAGAATTAGTTGAGTTGGTGTCGCAATCAGTTGCAGATAACACAGGCCGTATTTCTATTTCTAGTAATAAACGTATTCTCAAACCCTGGATTACTCCAGGTTTGCTTCGGTGCATCCGACACAGGGATAAACTTTTTCGGAAGTGTAGACAAAATCCATTAAATGAGGTTCTCAAATTGACTTATAAACGGTATAAAAATTTTTGTAACAATCTTCTTAAAAAAATTAAGTGTGAATACGAGCGAGAACAATTTGAAAAATATAAAAATAATGTAAAAGAAACTTGGAACCTAATTAAACGAATGTCAAATCTACATAAAAAATGTACTTCAGACGATCTTCTCTATCTGTCCAATAACCCACAAACATCTGTCGATTCTGTCAATGATTTTTTTAATACAATAGCGCAAAATCTCATATCTGCTCCTAGCGTGTCGAATAAAAATAACTCGGAAATTCCGAATGAGCAATCTTCTAAGGATTCTATGGCTTTGTTTCCTACAGATGAAGTAGAAATTCACTCAATCATTCTTAAGCTTAAACAGGACTGCGCAGTTGGATGGGATGGTATTTCAGTTAAGCTTGTTAGGGCCTGTAGACATGTTTTAGTCCCAGTTTTAAAACACGTTTATAACCTATGCATAGCTTCAGGTATTTTCCCAAGCGTTTTTAAAAAAGCGATTGTGCGGCCAATTTTTAAAGGCGGTGATAAACATAACATAACTAACTATAGGCCTATATCTATACTCACAGTTTTTTCTAAAATATTTGAAAAAATTCTGAATAAACGATTATTAAGTTACCTAGATTCAAATGAAATAATCTCCGCCAATCAATTTGGATTTAGATCTGGAAAGTCCACAGAAGACGCAGTCCTTGAACTCACAGGAAATGTAGTCAAAAATTTAAATAATAAGTTAAAAAGTCTTTGCATATTTCTAGACATTTCTAAGGCTTTTGACACTGTTTCAGTGCCCCTCCTATTGGATAAGTTGCAATTCTATGGAATCCGAGGTTTGGTTCTTGGAATGTTTAGGAGCTATCTCACCGACAGATATCAAAGTGTTGTCATCAATAACCTTGCGAGTACAGAGAAGCTTATAACATCTGGTGTACCACAGGGTAGTGTCCTTGGACCAACCCTTTTCTTAATTTACATTAACGATTTATGTAATCTGAATCCCTCCAACTCTAGGATTGTAACGTATGCTGACGACACTGCACTTCTAGTTCACGGGAAAACTTGGGAAGAAACCCGCATAAATGCTAATAATGCCCTCAGAACGGTCATGTTATGGCTTTCAAGTAATCAATTAGCCCTCAATGCCAAAAAAACGTGCTATATTACTTTCGCTCCTAAGGTAATATCACAGCCTGATAAAACATTTCACGTTATAGCCCATCAAAAGGAATGTATAACAACTTTCAATGGTTCTTGCAGCTGTGAACCAATCATGAGGGTTGACCATGTTAAGTACTTAGGAGTATACGTGGATAGTGTACTGTCATGGAAGGAACAGGTTAAATCTGTTACTTCGCGAATAAGGAAACTTATATTTGTTTTTCGTAAAATTCGGAGTAGTGCTAATGTTGGAATTCTCAAGATAGCGTACTTTTCCCTAGCTCAATCAGTTTTAACCTACTGTATCTCTGTCTGGGGCGCAGCTAGAAAGACCCATTTCATTCAGCTGGAACGCGCACAAAGAGCAATATTAAAAGTTATGGCTTTCAAACCGATCCGTTTCTCAACAAAGCAACTATATGATTTGTGGAAGGTTATTTCTGTTCGCAAACTATTTGTTTCTAGCCTTATTCTTCGCAAGCACAAGTCCTGTCCTTATGATAAAAATTTTGTACTTAGCAAGAGGAGATCGGACAAGGTTTTTGAGATTGGCCAAACAGGTTTAAATTTATGCAGACGTCAATATCACTTTATTAGTTCAACCTTGTATAATAAAATTAATTACAAATTACAAATTTACAAACTTCCCGTAACGAAATGTAGAATTGTTTTGAATGAGTGGCTTCTGGAGCTTGATTATGACGATGTCGAGTTACTATTGGAATAAATTAAAACTATACGTACAATTGTTACATACATAAACACAAACATATACACACATACACAAACATACTTACACAAACATACACACACACACACACACACACATACACACACACTTTTTTGCAATATTTGTTGCTACGGTACCTGGACTGTCCGAGGTGGGCGCTAATAACTGCAACACAGTCTTCGACTAATGTAGTTATTAACGTTATAATTTAATATTGTACATTTTTGAATGCATCAAATAAAGATTATTATTATTATTATTATTATTATTAATGTCAAGTTTCTATATCCATATATTTTTTTATAAATCATAAGACAGCGAACAAGTGGATGGCTCTTCTGATGAAAAGAGGAAACAATATAGACACCAAAGAAGTTAATGGTGCTTTTCTGTGTGTGGACGTGGAACGCTATTGTGGCAGTAATAGGTAAGGCGGAAGTACCAGACCCCGTCGAGAAAATGCAGAACACTACCACCAAGTACGATGATAGTGATTCGCATAGCCAATCGGTTGCCTTTTATGACCTGCGTGGCAGAATGGCAGATGGTCTATTCTTCAAAGGGAGCCCGGATCCACACGGGTCAAAACACTCGATTTAGTTACGAGTAATAACATTTTCTATGAGACGTAAGCTACAATAATTCTTATAAATGTCAAATACCAAAAAACTTTGAAATTTGCCTCTATTAATGCAGGAAGAAGTAAGGTGGTGTTACCAAATGCCCAGGCGAGATATTGGGGAACTCTACAACCTAGTATTCCCGATGATAGTGACATCTATACCTAATCAGTCGTCTTTACGACCTGCCTCGCAGAACGGCATTACGAAGCCGGAGCGTTTCAAAAAGTAAAAAAAGTTAAGTACCTATATGAATTTAATCTAGTGCAGCCAACAAATGCGAATGTGTGCTTGAGAACGAACAGGAAACGAAACGCGGCTATAAAAGTCTCAGTTCTTCACTAACTCATCTCTAATACCAGTATCATTAAATTTGTTCAAATAAATAAGACTGTCCATGCTTTTGTGAACTTAACAATAGAGCATTGCAATCCTAGATTGTACCAGCACAATTACGAGACAGAGACAGCATGTTCGGACAGCGTCTGAGCTACTGTCGCGGAATACCGATGACCCCCGACGCATGCATTATTTATTCTCCTAAGCCCAGCCAAATGAATGCACCAGTCAAGTGAAACAACAAATAGTCACTATGTTTTATAAATAGTCTAGATGAGATAACAAAATAATACTTTTCTTTCTTAAATATTATACACAATTTTTTTTGAAGAAAAAATGAACATTCTTGGTTTTTATTACTATATTAGATTTTTTTTTATAGTTTTTGCTGAAATTCTCTAGAATATAAATTACTTCGTTTTCTAGTTGTTAGTCTATTCGACGCCGATGTAATGGTCAGAGTTCGATTCCCGGGTAGGACAAATGTGTTACTGTAATTATAGCGGAGCTGTCATGGAAAATCTTAACTGCAGTAAATCTTGCGAGTTGTCTGTCCCACATATCAATATATGAGCGATAGTCACTATCAAGAATGGGTGGCGTGGTTTATCACAATCTTTTTCGCTAAGTGGCAAAATTGGTGAACCAGCGAACGTCTATTGATATTCAAACTAAACGGTTTGTCTCGCTAGGAAAACAACGTAATAACACATAATTTAATAAAAATGTGTGGTAAGTTTTTTGCCAATTAAGACAGAATTTTACTTTACCAACGGATAATATTTACTCTAAAAATTAAATCCAATATTTTAATTAAATTTATTTTGAGTTGTCATAAAACTGCTTTTAAAACAGCTAAAGATAATAATCCAAGTTGACAAATAGTACTATTCATCTAGTACATTATAACCAATATCATCGATTAATTAGAGTACAGTAAAATTTCATTTCAAATAAAATTATTAATCTTCGTTAAGAGCACATCTATAGGCGATGGTTGTCTCTTTCCATCTAGAGTCCATGACATCAGCTTATTTGCTGTCTAATGATATAAAAAGTAGCCTGGAGATACTTCGCAAAATTGAAATCGACTAATGCTGCAGCTGCACTTGGGATTATCGTCACAATACTTTGCGCAATGACACCATACATGCAAATGTGACCGGCTATTATCGGTTATTGTCGCAAACATTCGAACTACGTGTGCCTTATCGCCATTGACGTATATAATATGGTAATATTATACAGGTCAATGCTTATCGCACTGTTTCAGTACGACAAAGACTTTTAGCGCGCTAATATCTTCAGGACGATACACGCAGGTGCGGCCGAAGAGTAACGAATATAAAGTAAAAAACAATAAAGCATTGTTTAACTAAATATGAGCCTAATCAAACTAATATCTTGTAAGATGTTTCATATAAATAAATATAGTACGTTTTACATTGATATAAAAAACCCAAGACGTACAATCAGTGTCTCAAAAATGTCCTCTAAAAATGAGCCCACAATATTAAATTGTGCGCTCATTTCAAATAGAATAGCGTTGATCGCGTCACTGTCAATTTTATAACTTTTTGTACATTACTTTTTCAAGCTTAAGCGCAAGATTTATAGTAAGTATCAACTATAAATTTTGCGCTTAAGGTTGGATATGCAAAAACGTATGTTTTTGCCATACCTATAACTACTTATGTGAAATTAGCGACAGTTTAGTCTATCAGTTTTGTTCGGGGCTGTGCATCTTGGTTTTTTTTATATCAATGACGTTTTATTAACATTTATTTTAAACTAGCTGACCCGGCGATGTCGTACGTGTGGAAAAAAATGTAAAATAAAACCAACATAGTTCCCGTTACCGTTTGATTTCCGAGATAAAAATCCTATGTCCTTTCTCGAGTCTCAAATAATCTTTGTACCAAATTTCATTCAAATTGGTTCAGTGGTTTAGGGAGACAGACAAACAGAAAGAGTTACTTTCGCATTTATAATATTAGTAAGGATATTTCACTATTATAAAATCGAGTTTATATCATAAGGTGCTAAGTCATCTTTAAAAACCGTGACGGAGAAAATAGAGCGTAATCACTTCTAGTGATATTTTCATAGCTCAAAGTTTCTTTCAATGTCTATTGTCGTGTATCCGAAGTTAAACGACGGAAATAAAAATCCTATAAATATTGAACAACCATATTTTCTCACTTTGTCGTTTCAAGAGCTCGCCGTGTCGCCAAACCCCGCATTAAGTATAACTTTTATATAAATATGTGCAACTTTTAACACACTTGCGACCTAAATTTGTTGATTTATAGGTAAACATTTAAGATTAGTTTTATAAACAAGAAAATATTCGACCTCTGAATTTTAACCCGTAATTCAGGCAACTCCAACTGAGCTATGTGTAGCTGTAATAATGGCATTAGATGCGCTGATAGCAAAACATTTGCTGTTTTATTCAAATTCAACTCAGCCATATTATTTTTTTTAATTTGTTCATAAAAAACTGTAAAAGAAGTATTTCAAAAAAATATTTACAAGTAATATTAATTAAAATTGGAGTTTAAAAAAATTCAAAAAGTATTTACTTTTGCAGATTCAAAACTGAAAGCGTTGAAACGTGGTATAGCAGCAATACATCAATCTAGCAGTCTTTCAAAATTCGTCATTCAATTTGAACATTAAGTCATATGTTGTAAGATATATCCATAATACCTTTATGAAAATCATATCAACAGTTTCACCGGTGGGAGGGATGCGCTGAACCGCGCTCCCGGCTGCATGGGTACCACCATCTTGCTTGTCTCTGTCGTGAAAAAGCGTGCTGTGTTTCGGAGAGTAGGGTAAGACAGGCAGTGCAATTACTGGCACCGAGATATATATATATATATATATATATATATATATATATATATATATATATATATATATATATATATATATATATATATATATATATATATATATATATATATATATATATATATATAGCCGAGAATCTTATACATCTAGCATTGACATCTCACTACATGGATAGTAACGAACCATTACCAATCAACCCTCTGGCATTTATAGACGACGGTTGTCTCTTCCCATCGCCCAGTTTGTAACCCTGTGATATATAGAAAAAAAATTCAAATTTTTTAAGCAAATTATAATTTTGAATTATTCTATCGCAAATGTGTTAGGAGCCTTAAAAGAATAACGTCATACACACCGCATTCTATGGCATTATGGTTGACTATTTCGATATTTAGAACCCCTACAGAATTTGTATTTATACCTGCAAATTTTGGAGATCAACATGGAAATTGGATTTTGTTCGAGGATTTACGGTTATTTATTGACAAAATACGAAGGATGAATTTCAATTATATGTCTTCTATTTTCAAAATAGCGTTACCAAAAAATTTAAAAGATCTGTGATTACGTGTTGTATCTGTGTTTTAGTAACGATAGTGTAGATTTTTTTTATAATACAATAATAAACAAGCTGATGGTTCTCCCGACGGGAACTATTAACACCATAGAAGTTAATGACGAGTTGCTATCCGTAGAAATGAAATCTCAAATGCATAAATTTACCGGCTTCCTTATCCCCCAAATCAGAACAATACGGGTTGGATCGATAAATAGCGGAATGCTATTGCCTCAATGATTCCGATGCGGACTCTGTTATCACTTTCACTCTAGCAAATAGTGGTTCTGAGCGACAGAAAAGGATACGGACAAAGGACATTCCGTACTGACAGATGTAGCTTAAGTTAGACCCTACAGCGACGATCACATACGTTATTGCGGCAGGAATAAGTACAGCGGTATTACAAAACCCAATCGAAAATTTACAGAACTAAAAAGGTGAATTTTATTAAATTGGTTATCTGCACGAACGGTTTTATGTAACCTCCGTAATGCCACCGAAATAAAGCCAGCGGTTTAATAAATGGATAAAGCTCACCGATGGTCCGGACGATGATGAAAACTCCAGCTTTACAATTATCTATTTACATCCACCACACTGTCACGTCAGCAGCACACACAAGCGTACATAATTTACGCAATCAACGCACATTTCGCTTCAAAACCGAAGTAATCTTCAGAAGAAACTAAAACTATCTTACTCAACTTAGAACTTAGTGTAATTTCTTTTTGGTAGCATCGCGGAGGTCTCATAAAACAGTTCACGGAGAAAATCAAATTTAATTAAATACATATTTTAATTATGGATTTCCGTAAAGTAACACCTGAATCGTTGCAGAACCTGAAAATTGCAGAATTTTATAACCTAGTTAGTAGTCAGGATATGAGTCATACGTATCAGCCCTTTTTCGCTCTTTACGAGATGCCTAGCAGTTATGAAGTTGATAGAAAGGCGCTCGCATTAACACGAAATATTTACAATTATTTCATTTATGTGATTGAGTACTTACTATCCGAAGGTGGTGTCAAGAGTCTTTGCAACTGGCGTGTTTGTATAAAAAGAATAATGAATGTGAAGGAAGCAAGACAAGTCTGCAATTATCGTGATGTATGGCACTCGGTTCTGTTTGCCTATCCCGTAAGGGATCTGAGGTGAAGATATATATGTGTTTAACTTACCTAATTAAAACATAAATGAGTATAATTCACGATCATTTTCAAATATTCAGGAGAGCAAATCCGCGGCCTTATTATAGTAAAATCCTGTTAAAATATAGCACCAAAACGTTAGTTTAATACCTAAAGCAGCTAGAAGTTAAGTTTATTTACATCAGTGCAAACCGCGCTTTCGAGATAGACATTAAATAGTGTTGTAATCTCCGTGTAAATCCCGGGGAATTATACCTGTATCCCTGTAATTATGGCCACTACGCTCCCTCTAGTATCCAGTAAGCATTACGACTTAATCTCGAATAAATTGCCAAGATATCTGCAGCGCGTATTCTACTGTTAAGTATTTTAGAAGACCCAATATGGTTTGTTAAATCTTGGTGCTTTTCAGGTTTTAAAAGTAGTTTTTATGACTAGATCTTTTAAGAAAGTCTTGTAATCTTTCTGAGGGTAGATTTTAGAAGATTACATCTTTTTAATAGGAGAGATAGTATAAGTGTTGAAATGCTAACAAAATTGTTTTTTTTTTTATTTAATTAGAATAAGCGTTTGTCTTCCATCTCACCTGATGGAAAGTATCGATGAAGACAAAGGTGGTACACGCCCATCCAAAAGAAACCTCTTCACTCTACTATTAAAGATTTCATAACTAAATTTGTCAGGTAAAATGGGCAGTTCATTTTAAACCCTGGCGACTCTTTTTTTTATCACAAGATCGCATACAAGCAGATGGGTCTCCTGATGGAAAGAGTCAACCATGGCCTATAGACACAAAAAATGTTAATAGCGCGTTGTTATTTTGTGGCGAGTAGTGTGTGCCACATGTATAAGTTTACCGGCTAGCTTACCCTCCCAACCGGGACACAACACTAACAAGCACGGTGGTTATTGCGACAGGGATAGGTAAGGTAAGACAAACTTTTGTCCCCGTATTGGTTTGGGGCCCCTTAGATGGATAGACCATCTGCCATTCTGGCAGGAAGTTTTTAAAATATACGTGACACTACCTAACCTACTGAGAATTCTGCAACGTCAGCCCGGGTATTTGTTACTACCGCCTTACCTATTTCTGCCGCAACACCGGCAGTGCATATGGAAAGAAGTTAACTGGTATAAAAATAACTACGTTAAAAACAACCGACTTCAAAAACTAAAAAGTAAAAAATTATAAATATTTAATATTAATTAAATACTACCTATTATTTATATGTGCTATTTACTAATAGGTTTGAAGTCGGTGCCAAGCCAATTTAATACTTACATCGGCAGACACGCGCGGGCAGACGTCGTTGACGAAAGTATTGAATAAGTACATAAAATTTTTGAAAGAAAGAAAGGAAATATTTATTTGCAAGAATATGGGTGTTACAAGTTGTTAAAAATAAATTAAGCTACCAACATATTCTACCATTATGTGGTGTAAATTCTAAATTAAAAATTTCGATGCGTTTTAGTTTAATTGATAAATCTACATTAATTCACATGACGATTTAGTTTAGGAATTTTGTTGAATATATTTTCGTAAATATTTTTTTCAGTATTCTTCGTATTGATTGAAGCTGCTTGTAATATTAAGACTTAATTGCTCTTTATTAGGTTTATCTACGTATCTTAATCTTTAAAGTAGGAATTTCATTGTATTAATTTGCTCGTATTCATTTAAGTAATTAAAACATTGTCATCCAATTTACATATGTATACAAAGTTTCAGCTCAATCGGTAACCGGGAAGTGGATCAAATTTACTTGCGAGATTTAAATTCAGACATCGGGATAGGCAAAATTACTAAAAAAATGCTTATAAAATAAAAACTACTGGGCCTACCTGAATCAAATTTTTATGGGACCAATTCGAAACCATTTCGCATCAAACAAAAAAAGAATCACGTAAATCGGTTCAGAAACCTCGGAGAAATCGGTGTACATACATAAAAAAAATATAAATATACCGGCCAAATTGAGAACCTCCTCCTTTTTGAAGTCGGTTAAAAATTACGCAAGCGGCAACATCTCTCTACATTAATAGCAACGTACCATTAACATCTTTGATTTCTATAGGCAATGATTGTATCTTTTCATCAGGAGAACCTTCTGCTTGTTTGCTATTTTACAATATAAAAAAATATTTAATAGCAAAGCAAACAAAGCTGATGATTATCCGGATGTTAAGTGATGGCCATTGCCTATAAACATTAATAATAATATAATAATAATTATTATTACTATTACAATACCATTGGGAGAGATGCGCTGTGCCGCGCTCACGGCTGCATGGGTACCACGATCTTGCTTATTTCTCCCGTAAAACAGCTTTGCTGTATTTCGGAGAGAAGGGCAAAGACAGGCAGTGTAATTACTGGCAGTCTCAGAATAGGCAACATACGAATGGAATGTCTGTGCTAGTTCCAGCTCAAGTATCCTATTTTTGTTTATTGGCGTCTACTTACCATCAGGTGACACGTCTGCCAGTTTGCCTATCCCAATAACATAAAAAAAATAATGCAAAAAGCCGCGATATTGAGCACATGTCGAAACGTAAGAAAATTTTTGCAGGATGAACAAACAACAGAAACAATACTGAAAATTATCACCACTTGGCATGAGCCCATGGTATTCATAAAATCACCGAAACTCTTAAAGTTTCGAGACAAAAAAGATCCTCATTATAACTAGCAAAAAGCAGAGCTTTGTAGGGGCTCGCAAAGTTATACTATCTAGTAATATTGTTAGAAAAGTATTTTTATGAGAATTACATCTTTTAATGTATAGACTTTATTTATAATAATAAAGTCTATAAGTCTTTTAATGTATAGAAAAATAATAGTAGTTTGTTCACCAAGGCGAGAAAATGACCGATACCTTACTTGAAACTCCATAAATTCTTCATATGTTTTGTTGTACTTATGCTTGGACTTTTCTAGCAAAAGGTTTAAAATGACTGTTTGAGCAGCTTCTTTTAATTCAGGCGGCGTAAATAAATCTTCATTCTCGCTACTGCATACATCAGAACAGAATGTAAGAAGAAGATACAATAAAAAAGAAAAGTCGCGCGTACAATCGTTTTTTTTTTTAATATTGAGGAGGCAAATGAAATAAAGCACATACAGCCAAATTTCCTTAGTAAATGCTAGTGGCCAGTAACATTTTGATGTGCTTCGAGATACAAACTTATGAATTTAAAAAAGTTAAAGGAGGGGAGAAATCCCATACATTTTTGCCGCCCGCATATTGGTTCGCTTGGAATTAGGTACTTTCTTCTCGTTTTTCAAGTAAGAACTAATGTGCTTTCCGAATAGGTGTAGTATAAATAATAAAGTATTTCATCTCTCGCATTGTATATCTGTTTTGTTAATCTTTCACCTACCGTTCTTTCTACATGTCCGAACCAACGGAGCATGCCCTTTCTCATCTTTACACCAACACTTTCTTTCAAGCATAACTTCTCTCTCGCTTCAACATTACGAGCCCGGCCCGCGTGAGTTACGCGACATATTTTTCTCTGTTCACACACTGTTCCCCGCCAGCCAGCCAGCCAGTCTCTCCCTCTCCCTCTCCCTCTCCCTCTCCCTCTCCCTCTCCCTCTCCCTCTCCCTCTCCCTCTCCCTCTCCCTCTCCCTCTCCCTCTCCCTCTCCCTCTCCCTCTCCCTCTCCCTCTCCCTCTCCCTCTCCCTCTCCCTCTCCCTCTCCCTCTCCCTCTCCCTCTCCCTCTCCCTCTCCCTCTCCCTCTCCCTCTCCCTCTCCCTCCCTCTCCCTCCCTCTCCCTCCCTCTCCCTCCCTCTTCCTCCCTCTCCCTCCCTCTTCCTCCCTCTCCCTCCCTCCCTCTCCCTCTCCCTCTCCCTCTCCTTCTCCCTCTCCCTCTCCCTCTCCCTCTCCCATTCCCTCTCCCTCTCCCTCTCCCTCTCCCTCTCCCTCTCCCTCTCCCTCCCTCTCCCTCCCTCTCCCTCCCTCTCCCTCTCCCTCTCCCTCCCTATCCCTCCCTCTCCCTCTCCCTCTCCCTCTCCCTCTCCCTCTCCCTCTCCCTCTCCCTCTCCCTCTCCCTCTCCCTCTCCCTCTCCCTCTCCCTCTCCCTCTCCCTCTCCCTCTCCCTCTCCCTCTCCCTCTCCCTCTCCCTCTCCCTCTCCTTCTCCCTCTCCCGCTCCCTCTCACTCTCCCTCTCCCTCTCCCTCCCCCTCCCCCTCCCCCTCCCCCTCCCATCATCTATGCACAAATGTTTGTCGCTGTCGGGAATCGAATACGAGCCCCATTGATTCATAATTAGATTCAATAACCACTCGACCAACCGAGCGGTCAACTAAAGATTTTAATGATGCTTTGCTTTTCTTTGCTTTGCTATATATGTTTTATTAAACAACCAAATCCAGGACTACAAGCATTTGTCCATAACAAAAATACATGTCCCTGTCAAGAATCGAAACAGAACTTCCTCAATTGCATAATCAGAGTCGCTAACCACTTAATTTACGTGATGGTAAAATCAAAGTAGAATTAAAGTTCCGATTTGCAAAACTTAAAGCACTACGCCTTAAACCTGGATCGTACGTTTTATTCACAAAACTAGCTGTGCCCGCGACTTCATCTGCGTGGGTTTTTTTTAAAAAAGTAGCCTAAGTTACACTTTATTACATCAGTTATCTACCAGTGAAAATTCCGTCAAAATCGGTCCAGCCGTTCCAGAGATTAGACGGAACAAACCGACAGACAGACAGACAGACAGAAATGTTAAAAAGTGTTATTTTGGTATGTGTACCGAGTATACATCCATATGCATTTAGTTAAAACCGGTTATTTTAATATTACAAACAGATACTCCAATTTTATTTATTTGTATAGAATATTATATAATTTTTATTCCATGTAGCGTAATATGACTTTCTGCATCACAAAATAATCCGAAAATACCAAACAATATTTTCAACAAAAAGTTTATTTTACGGCATGCAATTTTCGCTTCACAATAAACTATTGAGTTTATTTACTGTTATATGTTTGATTGTTACTGCTATGGTTAAAACGCTAATTCTACACAAGTCAATTTTAAAACGTTTTTACTACGAATTCGTTTTAAAATCGTCGTTTTATTTCCATAATTGGTCTTTAGATTTTGTATAAGTTGAAATACTTTAAAAACAACAAAGAAAAATATTGACACGCGGGATTTGAACCTGCGACCATCTCCTCAAGGCCGGAAGATGGTTGCAGGTTCAAATTTCGGGATTTTTCTTTGTTGTTTTTAAAGTTTTTTAAACTTATACAAAATCTAAAGACCCATTATGGAAATAAAACTTTAAAAACAACAAAGAAAAATATCGACACGCGGGATTTGAACCTGCAACCATCTCTCGGCCTTGGGGAGATGGTCGCAGATTCAAATCGCGCGTGTCGATATTCTTCTTTGTTCTTTTTAAAGTTTTACCAGTATTCCCAAGCACGGGGTGAGTGCTATAATCAAAAGTAATTTGTAAAAGTTGAAAACAGAATGTCGTAACATGCTTATCTTTCTTTCTGTTTCTCGTCCATGTCTAAAATTGTTAATATTTTTTTTTGTTTTTCTTAAATAATACCTTGCCCGAGACTGAGAATATTTAATTTGTCACCGTTTGAGGTTGAATGCACGAGTCATGAATGCACGAGCTTCATCTCTGAGTTAGACAAGCAACAGGCAAGTTATGTTACTTTTTAAACCTATAAACCTATTTGAAACGAACCCCGTTTCGAGATTCAATCCAAAGACTTCTTACTGTTATCACTAGAACATCGAGATATTTTTCTTATTGACTCTCCGATATTGAAGAAATTAGATTTTTAATAGGTAACATCCTTCCTCTCGCTCTCTTGCTATTTGTGGGAAGGAATTTTTGTAATGCGACGAAAGTGTGAATTGACCAATTACTATGCGTTTAGTAGCGTTGATCATCAGATTGTATAAAGCCCGTGATATTTGAACAAACTACGGATTTACTAAATATGTCGTTTAAAGAAATTTCTTAGGTTGTCAGTGTAGCTTGTATTTACACTCAGAAATAGAAAGTTATAGTACTTACCTGAACTGAAATAAAATCAATCCAAGGGCATTTTTAAACCTTGGCTTCTTGTTATAGCACTGCATGGTATATTTCTATATTTTTTTTTAAATATAATCTATTTACAAGCGTATGAAACTTTGACAGTTGTAGGTGAGTTTGCTCTCGTGCGCGGCTACACGTCTCCCGCCCAATACCGTGTCACATTTTTGTGATGAGCATAGATGTGTATATTTCTGGGCTTGCTGTTTAGCTGTTCATTATTTTTTTTTTAAGTAGTTAGATAGTCAAACTGGCAGACGTGCCACCTGATGGTAAGTGGTCGACGTCACTAATGAAAATAAACTAGTTTACCTGGAACTAGCCCAGGTAATTCATTTAAGTGTTGCCTATCCTGCAATATAAGATGTTAAATCTCGTTGCCAGTAAATACACTGCCTGCCTTCCCTACTCTCCGAAATACAGCAAAGCCATTTCACGTGAGAAACAAGCAAGATGGTGGTATCCATGCAGCCAGGAGCGCGGCACAGCGCATCCCTCCCAGCGGTGAAAAATATTTGAGTATTTTATAATTTTTAACAAGTTGTACTTTTGCATCTTTAATGTTTCCTAATTAATGTCCTAAGGACTTATGTAAAAGCTAATTTTAGAATTATTGTGTAGTGTGCCGGGAGTCACACTTTGTCGGATGACTGAATGTAAGGATTTAACATGTTTATAATGATTTTGTTCATCAAGGAATGTCTCAATTGTGTTATATTTGAATAAGTATCGAAATATGGCAACACTTCCTATTCTTCATCATCTTCGTATTCATTAAAGTTGTGAAAGCTAAATGGCGGGAACAGAACGCGGGAAGATGGCGCGTAGTGGGGCTTACGATATGAGAGACCTCATTTTCGGCGACAGACAGTTCTGACTTCTGAGCCATGGCCTCGAAAACATGTCTACACCTAAATCTATACTTATAATGTGAAAATAGTCTGCAAGAAGTAAATTAACGAAATATCAAGCTTGTATTATATTTTATTCACGAAAATTTATATATGTACCTTGGTCTAACCCTCATGTCACAAGCAAATACTTTAACTTGGGGTTAGATTAATTCCAGCTATATTTATTTATTCTAACACAAAACGCGTACACAAAACGAAGTACGTATAAGCCACTTCGTACATGCAATATTATAAGACTATTCAACAATCAATGGTAAATGCCTTGTTATCTAATATATTCAGTGTATCCGCCGTTACCCGGTCGGCAGGCTATAATGTATGTGTTGTTAGGGGATCGCCTTAACGAGTTTGACCCTTGTCACGCCGTATATTGTGTGCGATACCAACCTCACAAATATCACCTGAATACAGTACAAATTCTGAAATGTCAATGCGAATACCGTTCTCGTGTGATCTTTTATTTCATGTGGCTTTGAATTTAAAAGTAAAGCAAAAGGTTTTGCGCCTCTGCATTTTTACGGTTTTGATTTATTACGGCTGGCCACAGTAAAGAACAAAGGTGGGTCTATACCTGGTATTTAAAATGATCCTCTTTAGACAAATCCTATACTATAAAAACCTTATAATTTTGCTAAATTTTGTTTGTATTTATTATTTTCGAGTAAGGCCTGTAAAAAAAGATACATTTATTTAAATAAAAGCTTTATTTGAACCATCTTATTTGTGTCTATGATGTTTTCTTTAATATTCACTACTGAAAATATTGCCATTTAACATTAGCCAAGACAATTATTTTGTAAAATCGGGAAGTTTCTAGTTTTACATCGATTTTCGAAATCAAAAAATGTTTTACTTAATTAACCTTCAATATTTTTAGGATTAATATTGGACTTACCGCAAGAACGAAGAATTGGCGGTAGAATCTCAGCGAAAAAATTTTTCAAATTTTTCTCCCAGAGAAACCTTCGGGGTTCGATTCCCGAGTCAGACAAATCAAAAATGTGTTTTTTCAATTTTCTAATAAAAACAACGTTACCCGGGATTGGAAAAGTGCCCGGTTGGTGATATTCTGGTCACCTATCACCTTGTGGGACTAAGACGTATCTTCGGCTAATCGAGGATGCACACGTTGTACCTCTGCCTGCCTCTTCGGGGATACGGGCATGAATATAACTTTTTTTAGCTTTTTCCCCTCGGGCTAAGATTGGAAATTGATCTCAATACAATATTAATCAATTAATACACTTGTACTATTTCACAATAATCATATTGTGAAAAATCTGTAAACGGTTTACATTGCAGTCCAATCCTGAAACTTCTCCCTAAATTAAGGTATTTTAAGCTGAAAAGAGTAAAACCTATAAGCATCAATTTTTTCAGTTCTAAGAAATATTGAAATGTTATGTAAATGCTTAGTCACAAAAAACAGCAAAAAACACTTACGAATGAAACAACGAAATAATCATATGATTTTTATCAAAATAGCCTGCATATATGATTATTTCGTTGTTTCATTCGTAAGTGTTTTTTTGCTGTTTTTTGTGACTAAGCATTTACATAACATTTCAATATTTCTTAGAACTGAAAAATCTATGCTTATCTATGCTTAAAATACCAGTAGGTATATTGATTTTTGAAAAACTGTATATTTTGGAAACGATGATAAAATTGATCAAATTTCAAATGGTCAAATTAAGTGGCATTCAAGTCAATTTAACTATTGCTTTAGCTAAATAATCTGTAGGTTAAAAAATTTCAAAGTAATGTAAAAAAAACATTTTTTTTTTTTATTTTCATCATTGATAAATCCCAAACAAATTGACCGATTTTTATACAATTAACGGTACTTGACGCAGTTTTAAAGGAGAAAAGCTGATAAGATTTTGAAGTCAATCGGTATATTAGCTTGAAAGTTATTTCAAAAATATTAAGTAAGTTTGCTAAAAATAACGTAATTTTAATATTTGAAAAGCAATAATATTTGAAAATAAGATTCGATTGTGATTTTTAAAACGGCATTCGACTATTTTTTTAGTACTAAAATATCGCAGAATACTAAAATATGATTGGTTGAAATATTCCGAAGTTATGTCGAAAATACGTTTTCAAAATTTTCGTCAACGATTATTCCAAACAGATAAACCGATTTGATGCAATTTATGCATTAGACGTAGTTTTTTTAAGAATAGAGATGATTAGTTTTTGTACTCAATGGGTACATTAACCTGGAAGTTAAATTTTAAAAAAATCTGTTTCGCCAAAATTTTTTTTGGGTTTTTTTCAAAATTTCTTATAATCCCTTGGGCCCATTTGGTTAAAATTTTCAAAAAGTTTAATTTGAGTGGAATCCAATCGAATGCCATCAACCGCATTTCGATCGATCCAGCCGTACAAAAGTTATGAGATGTTTACATACATACATACAGACATACACACACACACATACAGACACACTGACGTCATCGCGAAAATAGTCGAAAAAGATTCCTAGGACCTCAAAACGTGGACATCTGGTGAAATCTCGATTTTTGAAAATCGGAGCAAAATAAGTAACTTCCTTATCTACATACGTAGCGGGAAGTAAAAAAGTACAAGTGTATAAGTGTAAAGTAGAGTGAATGAAAATGAATTAAATCTATGACGCCAAAGTAGCATTTTAACTCGTTAATTTCACAATAGATGGCATTAGTAGTAATAAAATTCTAATACAACATGTATCTTGTATTTTTTTTTATGTTTATAAAATTGTATTTTAATGGTAGATCATATCTAGACATGAATTTAAACTAACACGTCAAAGCTCAAACCTAAAAGTGCGATACTTTTTCAGTAAAACTGTACCACAAAAGTGCATAGAAAGTCGCCTAGTATAGGGCTCGCTTCGCTCGCTCTAATAAGTTACACAAAGGAAAATAAAATAATTTTATAGTTTTCTCTAACACGGGTTTAGTGTTAAAACACATAGTATAAGTTCTAGGTTTGGCCATCTCATTATCCTTTATGGACACTTGAAATTCAAATTTCAATGTTTAAGAACGTATAATAATAAATAATATGTTTATTTAAATTTCAAAGTTTCGCACTTAAATGAATTAAATTTATAAGGATGTTGTACACATATGGAATAATTATATTTATAAAAATTTCGACATGAAATGGCCACAAGTGATACAGTAGCCAACATCCGGCACTTCCACCCTGTAGTATGACAGAGTTAGGCCCGAATATAAAAATTACTAATATTTGAATTAAACCCTTTTCTTTTTGGGGATTGTATAAAAAACAACATTATGGGTAAGTCTAGTACGTAATATAATTAAAACAATAATCGTGACAATCACAGTATTTGTCTTCAACATCCTACAATGGACCTTATTCGATTAGACCGGCGAACTCTAACTTTACAGTACAAATAAACTGACTGCATTATTCACTTTGGGGCGAACGCTGCGAGGGAATCGGGATTTAATCCAGGCTAAATTGCTTACCGACTGTTTCGAGCTGAACTGATTATCTCTTCGAGCGGATCTTTAGCTCGGTTATTCAGTTGATATTCATTTAAGGCAGGATAATTCTTGACGAGTAATTATTGTTTTAGAAGTTATATTCAGTCGTTAAAATTGATAATTGATCGCATTAACTTGATCGTTCAGAACAAATTCTGTAGTTATAGCATTGTTTCAGATGTTATGTACACTTCTGTAACTATAAAAGTTATTATGAATATGAATATTGTAAGTAATGCGATCGATTATTTATTAACTTCAAATGAATTCAATCATTTGAACATAACAACGTCTGGTGAAATGTAAGGCACCTGACTTTGACCTTACCTTCAGATGAATCTGTTATTTTCATTCAACTTTATAAAAATATTGTAAAACCCAATTAATGCATAGTATTTTTGTTATTCTTTGGATAGAAAACTAGCAGATGGTTCTCCTGGTGGAAAAAAATTACCAGCTCCTATAGACAGAAATATTTATTTTATGTTGCTACCCATTTTGCTACCCGTGAGGTAGGGTTGAAATACACATGCATAATCTTACCAGCTACCTAACTCTCCAAACCAGAAAACGACAGTAACAAACACTGACACTATTAGGACAGAAAAGGGAAGACCGCCTTACCAAACCTGTTCGGGACGAGGCACGTAGAACTCTACTATTGCTACGCAAAGCAAATATGTAATTTGTTTTCCTAAAACAACATGACCTGAACAGTATGAAATTTGGTACAATTAAAGTTTATAATTATGAAGAAGTGCAGAAAGCTAATATTTTGAAAGAATGTGCCTTCTACTCATAAATTTTGATACTCATAAAATTTACACATACTTAATATATGCCGTTTTATTTATGCTAAAAGTATGTTGTAAGTCTTAGAAGAGGTTTAATATAGTCTATGATCAATCTTACTCTCTAGTGTTTAAAAATATTTTAAGATTTTTATTATGAAATATTCCACGTAAAACAATGTCATTGGTAGTTTATTATTGTTTTCATTAAACGCATACTTGTGGCACGCGCTCAGGGGATTGATACGTGAATCGCATTTAAATCTTGCTCCTCCTCCTTATTTTATTAAGGAGACTCCTTATTTTATTAAATTGTACGTCGACGGCATTGCTAACGTAGGAATCTACTTTAAAAATCGACTAACGAGGCCTTTGTTTTATTTTGAAAACAAATTTATATGGATATATTGTTGGAAGCACTATATAGCTTTAGAAAATGTCAACTTTTATTAAAAGATATCGATTTGTTGCCCTGGTGGTTCATTAAAACGCAAAACCGGTTAGTGTTTATAAATTTAAACAAAGCAAAATAGTAAAAATACTTATAAAATTATATACAATTTAGAAAAAAAAGTTTTAATTATGGCTAGTTTTTAAATAATGGCTTTTGTCTTTAGTATCATCGTGGCTAAGTGGCAAAAATCGTTTGTTCTAAAGACAAAAAAAAGTTCTAAAGACAAAGACCAAATCCATCCAATGTGGAAATTGTTCTTTGTTTAAATATACATTGTTATTTTCCCACTATCAAGCTTTGATATATGTGACAAAAATGTTTAACACTTAAGATTATTAAGCTATTGCATAGCTTCTATCGCGGGCCTTGAGCGTGGAGACCGAATCCAGAAATTCCGTAACGAAAAAACCTAACACCCCCCACTCCGACCGGCATCCATTCCATCTATCGATAAATACCAGAACTTTTAACCAGCAACCCGCCTTTGCTGGCATTGGTTGTATTGGAAAACTACCGTAATCATATATATAATTGTAATTGCATAAGTTGATAAAAAATTCTATGCAATAGCTTTACCGCGGCAGTCTCCGAGTGCCACACGTCTTTTTTTTCCGCTTTTAGAAGCCTGGAGATAGAACGTATTACTCCGTCATTTGCTTACGTAGTATTTGTAGTAGCTTCAGACCCCTTAGGAGAACACGTAAAACTATGTTTGAGCAGAGAATACGAGATTTTGAGTCATAAATTTTGACAATGAAACGTGATTCGCGATGAAAATGTACGTTTCTAACAACATTTGGTTCACTTTAACTACCTTGCAAGGGAACTAGAGGAATGATTTTTCGCACGCCTGGAAGATGTGCGAAACTGTGGGACTGTAGCATAATATTCAAACATTCAGTTTTATAGTTTTATAAACACGATCATTTAAAAAAATAACAATTGTTTTTACAACTTCTTTCATTAAACTTGTTTAAAACACTGAATATTATTCAAACCTTATTTTTGTCCGTCTGACTATAATTTAATTTATTTTATCTAAGAAGCCATAAAAATACAACTTCGAGATTATCAAACTCGATCGATTCACAAATTCCCGAATTCTAGGAAAGGAAATATAAAAAACATACTGCTGAATTGATAACCTCCTCCTTTTAGTAAGTCGGTAAAATAGTATTCTAATGGCGACACCAATAATTAACGATTCATCATTCGTAATAGTAACGGTCAGCAATTGAAATTTATAAGAAAAATAGCTTATGCCCCGTAGAAATAAACTTAAAGGTGTCGTTTTATCGATAGAGGAACTCGAGCATTAGTCGGTTTGCTCATCTTCACTTAAGTATGTAGCACGCTTCATGATTCTTCAACACTTTCTAATAGTTTCCTATATCATTCATTTCATTGGTGTCCTGTCACGTTTCCTAGTGACTTCGATGAGTCAAAAGAAAAAGACCCTCCTTTAATAAAAGATAGTAGTTAAGGTAACAAGTGAGCTAGATAAATTTCTCAACAGAAAAAAAGCTTACGGGTAATATTTCGCCCGTAAGTCAAGTTTTGACAGGTGTAGAACGAATGAATAGTTTCTCTTATTATAGATGCATGAGGTAGTGTTATTTTCGAAATTCAGAAAGGGGCAGATAAAACAACGATTTCTTACTAGGTTTACTAGTAAATTATATAATACGTGAAATTTAATACGTGAAAGGAAAACTTTGTACCCCTTTTTACGAAATTGTGAACAACTAGAAAGTATAAAATTTGGCACAGATACAGCAGTACGTTGGGCCGCACTTGCGTCTTCGTCTCGAAGTTATGCGCGCTAAAGCACACGCGGAGTGGAATGTATTACGCGAGATTTTATTTTTTAGTCCATGGTCAAACTGACATATACATATACATATACACATATATATATATATATATATATATATATATATATATATATATATATATATATATATATATATATCAGTTTTACATACATATATATATATATATATATTTTCTTACAATGTTTTATATAAAAACGCTTGTAGTTTCACAATAAATTAATACATAATATATATTATATTGGCAGCATCGATATAAAAAATCCAAGATGCACAGTCCCGAACAAAACTGACATTCACAACTGTCCCTAATTTACAAGTAGATT
This sequence comes from Apodemia mormo, assembly GCA_036924255.1. Taxonomy (NCBI): domain Eukaryota; kingdom Metazoa; phylum Arthropoda; class Insecta; order Lepidoptera; family Riodinidae; genus Apodemia; species Apodemia mormo. The sequence goes on along the minus strand of JAUPFN010000013.1, from coordinate 9,171,724 downwards.
GTAAATTAGGGACAGTCCCTAATTTAGAAGTACCTTAAGCGCAAGACTTATAGTTGTTTTTACAAAGCCATGTATTAAAAATGATAAAATTGACAGTATCGCGTTCGACGCGATTCTATTTGAAATGAGAGCACAATTTAAAATTATGCGCTCATTTTTAGAGGACGTTTTCGAGACACTGATTGTGTATCTTGGGTATTTTTATCAATGACTAGCTGACCCGGCAAACGCTGTTCTGCCTTTTTAACTAATTTTATTTTTGTTTCTATATTTTCTCACCTTTTAAATCTTCCCTGGATTTCAACAATTAATTCAAAACCGAAATAAGCCAAATCGGTTCAGCCGTTCTCGAGTTTTAGCGAGACTAACGAACAGCAATTGATTTTTATATATTGGATGGACAAATTATGGGATAATAAAACTATGACTGCCAATCTATATAGAGTGGCATTCATAGTTTTACTATCCCATAATTTGTCTTAATCAGATAAATGTTTATCCTTTAACATTAAAAAGGCTACAAACGAATTCCGACCATAGATCGATCGTTACTTTTAATAGATTCAGGCGTTACTTTGCGCAAATCCATAATTTAGAGAAGAAATTGTGGTATATGATTTGCAAAATTTCCGAGAAATCTTATGTTGAGCTGCTGTGGTGCAACTGAAACGAAAGATAGCGTAAGGAATAGGGCAAACTTATCCAAGGCCAAAAATTAGAGAAGACCACATCGGTACAATAGCCCACTTCCACCACACTTTCTTCCACGTCAGAAGCAAAGGCACACAAATTATGTGCTCAACGCACGTTTCACGTCGCAACCGAAGCATCTTCAGGAGAGTCGAATATCACTTCAGTCTATGAAGAGTGAAGCATTAAATTTAATGCTATGTGAAGTGAAACGTGCGTTGAGTACACAATTTATGTGTTACTGCCTTTGCTTCTGACGTGAAAGAAAGTGTGTTAGAGGAAGTGGATAGGTTATGGCACCGATGTGGTCTTCTCTAATTTTTAGGCCTTGGATAAGTTTGCCCCATTCACTTACTCATTCAGCAGTTCCACATAAGATTTCGCGGAAACTTTGCAAATTCAATAGCACAATTTTTTCTTTAAATCGATCTTTAAATATTTTAATTAATTTTTTTTATTATTTCTAATAATAACATCTTTTATATGAGACTAATGTCTACTGGCATCAAAAATTCAAAGAGATCCTACATCAGGCTAAGCTTCTAAACGTAGAAAACGCATTTAAATTTGTTTTACTTCAGATTGTGTACACTAAACAGACAGACACAAAATATAACAGTAACCAAACACAACTATAATACTTAAATACACACAACCAAATTTGACGTATTATTAATTTTATTCCTTTATTCGCAAGTTAATTAACTACTATTTTACAACATAATTTACCGTTACATTCTTACAATAACGAGCGAACAATGAACAAAGGTTAACGCAAAAGTACTTGTATCCCAAGGTGGGTCTATAATAACATAGTTCCACTTTGCCATACGTTAATTGTTATACCATACACTATAGAAAGCCGAAAACTAGTTTGAAACTCACTAAAATGCGATTAATTAAAATAGGGTTGAGTTACGGTCGATTGGCCAGTATTTATAATGGGTGTCTCTCGGGAAATCTGTGCGGGCGATGTGTACTGACAGCAAATGAAATGGTTTTTCATTTATGATTTAGTTACAATTGAATTGAGTGGTATCTGAATTTGCTGTTATTAAATTGTAATTGAATTAAAGTTGCTCATTGGTCATATTTTGTAGATTTACTAATAAACGCAGATTAAAATAGAAAAAGATTAATACTGAATATTTATAACTTGCTAACCCGGTGTACGTTGTATTGCCATACAAATTACTTCACACTGTAAGTTTTGCGTAATTTAAAAAAACAACATGTTATAACAAAAATATTATGTTTATTGCTTTTCAAAATAACCTCCTTTACATTTTAAACATTTTTTCATGCAATCGAACCATTTTTTAAAACAGGAGGACCACAGATCTGAAGGCTTATTTTCTACGTGCTGATTGAACGCTATCACTGCCTCTTCGGAGTTGGTAAAAGTAATACCTCTCTTGATGAGAGGTATTACTTTTACTATTATCTTTGATTTTGGGGAAAATACAGAAATGACAGGGTGCTAAGTCGGGGCTATGTGCAGGATGAGTGACGAGATGTACTTTATCGGAAGCTAAAAATAACTTTGTTTTGTTGGCCGTGTGTAAAGAAGCGTTATTATGGTGTAGGAGAATGCGGCTTTTGGGTTGTCTTTCGCGAACTTTTTCTAACACTCTGGGTAAGCAAATGGTAGAATACCACTCGGCATCAACACTCTTTTGATCTTCAAGTAGAATTGTACAGATGGGACCCGTAGCTGAGAAAAAAAACGCGATCATTTTTTTACCAACGTTTCTCGCCTGACTCACTTTTGTTGGCCTGTTCAAACACCCATTCACAAGATTGCTGTTATTTTTTCAGGTTCAAAACAATAAATCCACGTTTAGTCTCCTGTGACAATGTCATAAACAGCATTAGAATGTCCGTGGTCATACTTCAGTAGCATCTGTGAGCACCATTCCACGCGAGCCCGCTTCTGCTCCGCTGTCAGTTCATAAGGGATCCAACAACAACAAAGTTTCTGAACTTGCAATTCTTCGTGTATAATTTTCTGAATTTGACTCATACCAATCCCCAATAGTCCTTAAATTGTCTCATAGGTAATCCGGGGGTTTTCTTCATTAACTGCTTAACAGCAGCAACATTATTTTCTTTGACGGCAGTTGAAGGCCGCTCTTCACGAAATTTGTCATGTAAAGGAACTCTACCTCTCTCCAATTCAGCAAACCATCGCCTCACGGTGCTCAAACAAGGTGCTTCTTTCCCAAAAGCATTTTTAAGACTAGCGACACAGTCTTGCGGAGAAAGAGAACTTTTAAAATCATAAACAATCATCGCTCTAAAATCTTTTCGACTTAATTCCATTTTCGTTGCGTACATAGAACTTTGATGTGTGATAAAAAACAATTGACAAATCATTTTCCGCCAATTCCTTTTTTTTTATTACTAAGAAGGTTGCAACGTTTTAAAAATATAACATTCGAAATTCAAATAGTTCCGATTAGCTAGAAGTGCAAAAATTTTAGTGTGCCCCATGTATTGAATATTTTGGGTTCTTGAGAGGGGGAAAGGGTTAATTGAGATAAAAATTATCCTAAATTTTTACTGTTGGACCAAACAGTAGATATCTATAAATTATATTGGAATCGGTTCAGTAGTTTAGGAATCCATCGCGGACAAACAACGTGTCACGTAATTTATATGCATATATACTAGCTGACCCGATAAACGTTGTTTTGCCATACAAATTACTTGTATTGAATATTTTGGTGGGTTACTTGTGAGGAGGAGGTTAATAGAGATAAAAACTATTCTATATTTTAAGTTGGATCTAACAGTAAAATATATCTACACGACACGTTATTTATATATGTTACTAGCGACCTGCCCGCGGTTTCACCCGCGTAGCTTTTGTTCCAGTGGGAATATCAGAAAGTTTGATATACTAAAACCTTCCCCAAGAATCAATATATATAATAAAATAAACTGCAGTAAAATCCATTGCGTAGTTTTAAAGATTTAAGCATACATAGAGACATAGGGACAGACAGAGAAAGTGACTTTGTTTTATACTATGTAGTGAAGAAGAAATATTACTATCATATTATTAATTTATTTACCTATTACATTTTTTATTAGTCAGACCTACATGTACACATCCACACACACTCGCACACATACGCATACACCCACACGCACACACACACACACCCACATTCACCATAGGTAAATAAATATAAAAACGTATCAGCTTAAAATAAGAATTTGAGAAATAAAACTATTACCACACCTATTTAACCTCGGTGTATAGCATACCTTACATATTAATGCCTATTATATTATGCTAAGTATTTTTGTAACAGATGAGCAGCGTATCGTAACACAAGTGCACATGCACTTGCAAGAAAATGCCAATCGACTTGTGTTAATTTATACTCTCCGTCGTCGACACTTGGTGAAACTCCGTCATAGCTATTATTTTATTTTAAACACTTGTACTGTTTCACGATCACAAACTATATAATATACTTAAAAAAATAAGTCTTAGCCCCGAAGATGCAGTAAAATATGAAAACAGTTGGCTATTTAATTAAATATACATATACTATACAGTTTGTGATCGTGAAACAGCACAAGTGTTAAAAATAAAATAATAATTGTAATAATTGTTAAAAGGTTTGTAAAAAAATGTTTGATTTGAAATATCTGAGTTCATCCAGGGTTCCTTTAAAGAAAAGGCCAGACTGCGTGGCAGTTTAAAAAGGTGAACGATTAGCTATAATACGTATGACTAGGTGTCAACTAGGTGGTAGACTTCCGCAATGACTCGCTTGGGTTACAATTAAATTGAGTGGTATATGAATTAGTTTTCATTAAATTGTAATTGAATTAAAGTTGCTCGTTGGTAATTTTTTTATACTTACCAATTCACGCTGATTAAAATAGAAAATGATAAATACTTACTAACGGCCGGCTTGCGAAACGCAAATTAATTTTAACCAGATCATTTGCTTGTAAAAATCATGTCAAAGTACAGAGATTAAATGCTTGTTAAAATTAATTTGTGTTACAGAAACCGGTCGTATCTGTCAGATATACTTTATTTGATATATTGATGTAATAATAATAACCCTAAAAATATACAAGTAGGTACCAGTTTTATTTTATTTACTATGTCCGAATTCATTCAGGCCCCCTTTGAAGAGTAGACACTTTTGCCAGGTAGTTCGTAAAGCCAGGCTATACATGTTACTACCAGTGTGATAACTACACTTTTTTTTATATTATACATGTAAAATAGCAAACAATCAGATGGATCTCCTGATGGATAGAGTCAACCATCGGCTTTAGACACCAAAGGTGTTAATGGTGCGTTGTTATCTTGTGGCAAGGTCTAATACAACATGCAGAAGTTACGCCGGTTACACTTACGGCAGGTTTCTGAAACACCTAGTAACTTTAACTAGCAATTAATCTGTATTTAATAGAAGATTGGATTTCCGAAATAGCTTTTTGACAATCTGTCAACAGTTTGTCAATGTAGGTGCTAACTGCTAATTCAGTTGTTATCCTTCATTTTGAGTTTCTCAGCTTATCTTAATATAGTCTAAATTTTGGTTATTATGTTAGGGTCTGCAAATGATGCGTATGAAGAAGGAATGTGGTTTTAATGGGTAAGGGGATGTATCAGGTGTATTAGAAGCAGATAAATCAAAACAAACTTCCTCATTTGTAGTTTACACCAAATACTTAACCTAAAAGTGATTAAATTATACCTACTATCTTAGCCCGTCCTTTTTAATTGTTATCACAGATCAATTTTAAAATATTTTAAGTAAAAACACATAGAACTCCCTTAAACGGTTTCTGAAATGCGAATCAATTTGCAATTATTTAACAGATTGTTAAAAATTAATGAGCTGTTAACAATTGGCAGTTTCTGTTACGTATTTTATCGAAAAATTAGGTAATTGATTGTTAGCAGTTGAGATTATTATTTCGGCTGGTTAATTTGTCTTATATTTTTCCGCCGTGTTGGTCCCGGCCTCCTTTGTAGAATAGGCCAACTGCTGTTCTGCCAGGCAGGTCGTAAAAGGCGACCGATTGGCTATCGAGTCACTACCATCGTGGCTACTAGGTGGTAGAGTTCTGCATTGTCTCGCCCGGGTCTGGTACCACCGCCTTACCTATTCCTGCCGCAATAGCGTCAGTGCTTGTCGCTGTCGTGTTCCGGTTTGGAGGGTAAGGTAGCCGGTAAACTTATGCATGTGGCATTAGACCTCGCCACAAGATAGCAAAGCACCATTAACATCTTTGGTGTCTATAGGCGATGGTTGACTCTTTCCATCAGGAGACCCATCTGCTTGTTTGCTATCTTATGATATAAAAAAAAAACATTACTTCTCGTTGTTTACTTTCTAACGTATAGCGATGTCTTATTCTAAAACTATTAAAATGCAAAAATATAATTTAAAAAATTATAATTTAATACTCATACGATAAACATTGCTTTTAATAAGTACTTGATCTGCATGTAGTTTGTTTATATATCTCCTGCATGTATTTGTTTCTTGAACTAAAACACAAAAATAGCTGGTTGATAAGTTACATAACAATTAAAAAACCCTAATACGATCAATTAACAATTTAAATATTTGGTGTACCTACACCACTTTTTTTATATCATAAGATAGCAAACAAGCAGATGGGTCTCCTGATGGTAAGAGTCAACCATCGCCTATAAACACCAATGTTAATAGTGCGTTGCTATCGTATCATCATTTAAAATAAAAATAAAAACAATAATAATAGTCAAAACAAAACAAAAAATAAACTACTGGCTACTCTTGTGGCGTATCATCAACCTCAACAGTTATGATATTATTCTGACAGTAGTTTGCAAGTTGGTAGCCTTTTACGACCTGCCTGGCAGTACGACGGTGGGCCTATTCTTCAAAGAAGCCCGGGACCAATACGTGGAGATTCTTCAGTGACGCTAAATTTTGTTAAACATTTTATTCACGATCAAATAAGCATTACAAGTCGTGTACTTTTAGAATTTTACCTATTTATATCACAGTTACCTTATACTTGAGATGTTCCAGCTAGTGGGAAAACTATTGCTTGTAAATCAACATCGCTAAACGTAATATTTAGCGTTGTGTGTTCCCAGCTGTCCCGTGTTGGTCCCGGGTTCGTTTGAAAAATAGACCAACTGCCGTTCCGCCAGGAAGGTCGTAAAAGGCGACCGATTGGATATGCGAGTCACTACCATCGTCAATACCATAATAGGTGGTAGAGTTCTGCATTGTCTCGCCCGGGTCTGGTATTTTTTTTTTATGTATAAGATTGCAAACAAGCAGATGGGTCTCCTGGAGGAAAGAGTTACCATCGCCGATAGACACAAAAAGTGTTAATGGTGCGTTGCTTTCTTGTGGCGAGGTCTTATGCCACATGCATAAGCTTACCGGCTACCTTACCTTCCAAACCAGAACACGATAGTGACAAGCACTGACCCTATTGGGGCAGGAATAGGAAAGACGGGTAGTACCACCGCCTAGATAGCAGCGCACCATTAACATCTAACGTATATCGCGTGCGGTCTAATGCCACAGGCATAAGTTTACTGACTACCTTACCCGCCAAACCGGAACACAACAGTGACAATCACTGACGCTATTGCGGCAGGAATAGATAAGACGGTGGTACCAGACCCAGGCGAGACAATGCAGAACTCTACCACCTAGAAGTCACGATGGTAGTGACTTGCAAAGCCAATCGGTCGCCTTTTGCGACCTGCCTGACAGAACGGCAGTTGGTCTATTCTTCAAAAGAGCCCGGAACCAACACGGGAAAACTATTGGGATTATTAGCATTAATATTTACTAAGATCTTGACTTAGTGCCAAAAAGTTAAATATCCTGGACGTGGCTACTTCTATTTTTACCAAATAAACATAGTTAAGAACTTCCTCGCCGATGTAAAAATGTCACAAACAAATCAGATCACCCATTTGTGAGCTACAAAGTGACATCAGACCCAGACGAGACACTGCAGAACTTTACCACCTAGTAGTGACTCGCATAGCCAATCGTTCGCGTCTTATGAACAGCCTGGCAGAACTTAAGCACATTAATTAAAGGAGACTGATACCGTTCCATACAATCTTGGGCCCTCTTGTAATAGGATGAAAATTATGTTAATTAATAGCTAGTTTAACATTATATAAATACTGAAAGTTTTACAAATTTTAGCAATCTGAGAACAGAGATATAAGATATTCACTAAAAGTGAGGTTACGGTACTCCGGGATAGTTTAACTGTTTACTATTATATGAACAGCTGATACTTATAATACAAGCAACTATGCTTCATGTTTATAAATTGACACAATACTAAAACACAGATTTTTGGAAACCACAAATTAAAGGATGCCTCTCTGTAGGTACGTAAAATAGCGAAGAGTGGCCCGCGACTTGCGACTCTTGCGAGCCGTCAGTGATGTCAGTTGTAATTGTCACTTTTAGCTGTATTAAATCCACAGACGTCAAATCTTATTAAATTCGATGTAATGTAATTAATCGATTATTTAAGTTGTATCGATTATATTTTTTCTTTTTACATTATAAGTGGTTTGTGTTAACGCCCATGCCAAAAAAAGTGGTTTGTAAAATAGTTATGGTACTTGCTGTTGATTAAACTAAATATTAATCAAAAATACACTTTTAAATATAATTAAAAGTTTCCGTTTCGATTAAAATTATTCATATAAATCGATTATAATTTTATCGATTATACAATTATAGTACCAGAAACTTATTTTCGTGATTTCTTTTTTCTTAGAAAGCGGATGAAGCTCATATTTTGAACTTTGAAATAGAAAAATAGTACCATTTTTTTGAACCACACTTCAACCCTTTACATTTGGGCCCAAAAATCCCCCTCTCCTTTGCTATTATCCGCGAACTGTTCTATGTGACATCCACGATGGCACCGAAAAGAAAAATGCCGGTTTAATAAATGGATAAAACTCACAAATGGCCCGGACCGGTCCTCTCTCGCGCAAGTATAAGTAGCACACTCGTAGTGAGTGAGTTGAGTGAGATAGTGTTCGTTTCTCTTGAAGATGCTTCGGTTTCGAAGTGAAGCGTACATAAAATGAGTGCTTCTGTGCTTGGTGCCGACGTGGGTGGAAGTGTGGTGGATGTGAATGGATGTACCGCTGGGGCATCTTTTTTGTCCAGACAATCGGTGAGTTTTATCCATTTACTAAACCGGCTCTTTCTTTTCGGTGTCATCACGGAGCCACATAGAAGATTTCACGGATAATAGCAAATTTAATTAATTTCATCTTTATAATAATTATCCTTTGTCATTTTCGGTCGTTTGTCATAAAAAGCCTTCTAAAATTTTAACCAACATCATTACAATATCACGAGAAGAAATTACACGAGAAGATACTTCACAAACTAAATACGTAAATCACCTCAACTCCAAGACATTGTTATTAAATACCTCGCCGGCTGGAGATAACAAGTTACCACTTCAATTGGAAGTTGAACTTTATTAATATCACTATATTAGTTTCTTAGTACCATTACTAAATCGATAAACTAAGCGAAGTATATTACGTTTGTAATATACTTTATCGCATAGACGGTTATAGTTTGGTATTACTATACGGCGTTCTATTTATAATCATAGTTCCGAAAATCCAAAAGAGCGTGCCTCAAATATTTTTTTTAAAATATTTTATGATAGCAAACAAGCAGATGGGTCTCCTGACGGAAAGATTCAACCATCGCCTATAGACAGAAAATATGTTAATGGTGCGTTGCTATCTTGAGGCGAGGTCGAATTCCACTTGCATAAGTTTATCGGCTACCTTACCCTCCAAACTGGAACACAACAGTGACAAGCACTGACGCTATTGCAACAGGAATAGGTAAGGCGATGGTACCAGACCCGGGCGAGTCAATACAGAACTCTATCACCTAGTAGCCACGATGGTAGTGACTCGCATAGCCAATCGGTCGCCTTCTACGACCTGCCTGGCAGAACGACAGTTGGCCTAATTTTCAAAGGAACAACACCGGGGAAAATGTTTGCGTAATTATCTTTATTTGAGGGATTCAAATTTAATTTAAACGACATATATGGCCTAAATTATTTGCTTTCCAAAAACAAAACTTAAAATTCAAATATAATCATAATTTTTCCTTTTTTTTCATTCTTTACTCAATTCAATTTTTTATTTGCTTAAAACTTATTTAACTTTCTTTATAAGCTACTTAATTAAAAATCTCATCCTTGCCGCCTAATATTTACATATTATCGTGGTTATTTATATACGACATTTTTGTTATTAAAATTTAAGTAAAAAAAGTAAATCTAATCTTAACTTCGTATAACTTCTAAACTTGTTTTACCTAATATCGTTCTTTACTATACATTAGACTAAAAATATCTATTGGCAACACACCTGTCGAACAAATTAACGTAATTAAAAAGAAATTTGTAATTAACAAGAAATACCTAACCTAAAACTACATTTGCCAACAATATTATATATACAGAACTATAACCCAAACTAAATATATTTATGTATAAGGATTGCTATGTAAGTAACACACCTATGTAACCAACCAAAAAATCTGTAAGCTGGTTGACCCTGACGGTCATCCCTGAAACTTCCCGCAAAATTACGTATTTTAACCTCAAAGAACAAAATTATGCCTAAGCACAGAGTTTTGAGTTCGAAGAGTTCAAAAATCTAATGTTTATTAACTTCCCGTTACGTATGTAGATAATGAAGTTCTGATTATGCCCCGGTTTTCGAAAATCACCAGATTTCCACTTTTTGAGGTCCTAAGAACCTTTCCCGACTATTATCATGATAACTTCAGTATGTATGTATGTGTGTGTGTGCTGTTATGTAAACATCTCATAAATTTTGAATGGCTTTACCGATCGAAATGCGGTTGATGGCATTCGATTGGATTCCGCTCACCTTTCTGAAACTTTGAACCAATTCAATCCAGGAGATTTTGAGAAATTTTAAAAAAAATCACAAAACCAATAATTTTTCGACCTTCTACAATATTTTAGTACTTAAAGAACTACGTCAAATGCAGTTCCAAAATCAAAATCGAATTAAGTTTTCAAAAGTTTCAGTTTTCAAATATTAATATTTTTTTTTGTTTACAGAAAACTTAAAAAAAAAGTATCTTCACGCCCATATCCCCGAAGGGGTAGACAGAGGTACAACAAGTGCACCCACGATTAGCCGAAGATACTTGGTCCCATAAATGTGATAGGTGGCAAGCCTATCGCCAACCGGGCACTTTCCAATCCCGGGCAACTTTGAGTTTCTCAGAAAACTGAAATAACACTTTTTTTAAAGTGCCCGACCCGGGAATCGAACCCGGGACCTCATGTGGTCAACTCCAAAGCTGGACCACTAGACCACAGAGGCGATAGAAAACTTAATATTTTTAAATTGATAAATCCCGAACAAATCAAACGTTTTTAATTAGTTATAAGGTATTTGACGCAGTATTTTAAGCAGAACAGCTAATCAGATTTTAAAATAAATCGGTATATTAGCCTGAAAGTTATTTTAAAAATACGATGTAAGTTTCCTATAAACAACTAATTTTAATATTTGAAAAGCTTGTTGCTTTTGAAAATTTGAATCGATTTTAATTTTTGAAACGGTATTTGACGTAGTTTTTTCACTACTAAAATAATGTAGAAGATCAAAAAATGGTTGCTTGAAACAGTTTGAAATTTTGTCAAAAAACATTTTTTCAAATTTTTTCCGCAACTACAACTTCCGAACGGATAAAATGATTTTGATGCAATTTATGCATTGGACGCAGGTTTTTTGAAAAAAGGAGTTGTGTGTACTCAATTGGTACATACATATATATACATATATGTATGTACCAATTGAGAAGAGATCTATATATACATATTAGAAAAATTCTGTTTCGCCAAAACTTATTTGAGGTTTTATCAAAAAATTCCCAATATGGTCTGAGTCGAATTGGTTCAAACTTTCAGAAAGTCTAAGTTGAGTTGAATCCAATCGAAGCCATCAGTTCAGGAAGTCTAAGTTTCGATCAGTTAAGCTGTTCAAAAGTTATGAGATGTTTACATACACATACACAGACACACACACATAAGTACATAGACACACACACATATACATACAGACATATTGACTTCAACATGAATCGTGAAATATGACCTCATGACATATAAAATTTCATGCAAATATGTCCAAGAAATAAAAAGTTTCATACATATTTTTTTCTTCTTTGAGGTTGAATTTTGAAAAATCTTTCTTTAGTCGATGCCTAAGTCATAAAAGGAATACGTTTGCGAAATTTCAAATCTTTATCCCTAAGTGTTTGGCCTGTAAGTTTGTATAAAACTTTCATCCCCTATTTTACCCTCCAAGAGGTTCAATTTTGGAAAACGCGGAAATATGTAACTCATTATTTTTGCCATACTCAATTCATACGAAATTTTACTTAATTCATACTAATTAACACACATTTATGTGATTAAGTAAATAAAATAAATAAGGGCTCTAATCATTTCAGAGGAATTAGAAATTAGATACATTTCTAATTCCTCTGAAATGAATAGAAACTGACAACATACTGCCCCAGGGGGCGGATTTTATCTTCTGGGGAAAATTAAAAAAAAACGGTACACGACAGTTTCAAACATTAACGCTATTGTATCCCTTTATATCAATGTGGATAGTAGTTAAATTTCACCCAAATTTAAAACAGTAGTATTAAATTTGAGTGAAATATACCGGAATTTATAGTTGGTGATATCTTTAGGCTGCAATGAGTGTTGTTAATATTTAAAAAATAATTTTAATTCATATGATTTTGGCAAAAATGCATAAACTTTTACTAAACTATAACCAATTTACACAAAAAGAGGAAACTTTGACGGATAAGGATATATTAACTAGCCGAGAGGTGAATCTAAATATCTAAAGAAAATTATAATATTTCTATTATAAATTGCGCGATTGTACTGGAAAAGGTTCACAATACCAAAGTTTCAGAGAAGGAATTTCGAGAAATACATATTATTCTAATTAAGTTGCATGAAGTGAAATTAATTCCGAACGTCGGTACTTAATTCTGAGCAATGTGCTTAAAATATTGTCGCTGGTTAAGACGGGAAAAGCCTGTTCGTGTATTTTCCTCACTGCACGTGAATTGGGGACGTGATTTCGTATTTACGTACAACAGATCGTAAATTAAGCCTCTAATTACATTTGCAAAATCTAAATGAAACATGGTTTCCTTATAAATATTTTGGTGGGAGTTTCGAGGGAGATTAGTTTACAAGCAACATGTTGATTTAAGCATTCGCTTATATAACTAATAATTAATCATTAATTATTATTCTTAATCAGAATCATACAAATTTCTATTATGTGTATGTTGGAAGTAGCTTTTCGTTGAGTAGTATCATACTATTAACTATGAAAATTGTACCTTAGTTAAGGACTTACAACTTTATGTTATATTGAGTTATTTTGTGAGAGGATTCAACTAAAATAAATGCAATATATGTAAAAACAAAAAAGAAATATGTTTTCTTTTTTGTTTTTCTTTCAAGGAAAACTTTAGGTACAGGTAAAAATGCCTATGTTTGACATGCATGTTGTTACTGCGGCAACAGAAATACATTATCTGTGAAAATTTCAACTGTCTAACTATTCATGAGATACGGTTCATGAAATACAGCCTGGTGACAGACGGATAGACAGACAGATAGATGAACAGTGGAGTCTTAGTAATAGTGTCCCGTCTTTCCCTTTGGATATGGAAATATGAATACAATAGATACGGTTTAAGTCGAGAAAAATGCTTGTCGTTAGCATGTTGAGAGAAGAGCACTGCCTCAACACATTGCTTATGAAGCATGCATGAACATGAACTTGAACACTACTCGCTTGGCAGGGAGGTAAAAAAGCACATTTGGGAGGTGGGACGCCAAATAGTTAAATATATTTTATGACCTTAGTCCACCAAACATATAACTCGTAAAATTCTGCATAGTTCACCAATTTATACAAATAATCTATACAAATAAATAAAATTGGAGTGTCTGTTTGTAATATTTAAATAACCGCTTTTTACAAAATGCATACGGTACATACATATACCAAAACAACATTTTTTTAAATTTTTGTCTGTCTGTCCGTCTGTCTGTCTATCTGTCTGTTTGGTCCGGCTAATCTCTGAAATTGCTGGACCGATTTTGACGGGACTTACACTGGCAGAAGGCTGAAGTAATAAAGAGTAACTTAGGCCACTTTTAATTTAGAAAATTTTCCACGCGGACGAAGTCGCGGGCACAGCTAGTACTGTAATAAGAAAACATTAATTATTGTTTATTAAAACTATCCAAACTTGTTTAAAATTTCTTTATCATTAATGTAAACAACATAAACCGACCGAGAAACATAAGTGGGTTGTCGTTTCATTGCAATAAATTATTTTATATAAGTTTCCCCTTTTCAAAGGGTTATAAACGCGGCGGTATTTGCACAATGCTGCTCTCTACATTATAAACGTTTTTAAACATCGTCATCATATTTTTCCGGGATAAACAGAATCCTATATTTAGGACATAGGATTCTTTTTACAGGCTACTCACTAGACATGCGCAAAATGTGTCAATGAAATGAAATGAATGAAGTACTTCTTTTCGCCCAATGAAGTACTTCATTGGTTTAGTTCAGTACTTCATTTCCTTCAGTGAATTTTATGATTAATCTAGTCCATCTAATGTATGAATGAAAGTCAGTGTAAAGTATTATGAGACATGCGCAGAATGTCTCATAATACTTAACTCCTTCACTTCGTCAATGTTAATTGACTTCACCTACTTCAGTAGTCTATTTAGTTCAGTTGATCATACCGTGACCTTTGATTTCGTTTGGCATTTGGAACTCGTTCCCATTCAAGTACAGAATTGTTTATTCAACTATAAAATAATTAGTACTTACAGTATCTTTTGACTATACTTTTAAAAATCAATTACGTTTTTCGGCGTGTTGGTCCCGGCTTCCTTTGAAGAATAGGCCAACTGCCGTTCTGCCAGGCAGGTCGTAAAATGCGACCGATTGGCTATCGAGTCACTATCATCGTAGCTACTAGGTGGTCAAGTTCTGCATTATCTCTCCCGGGTCTGGTACCACCCCATTACCTATTCCTGCCGCAATAGCGTCAGTGCTTGTCGCTGTCGTGTTCCGGTTTGGAGGGTAAGGTAGCCGGTAAACTTATGCATGTGGCATTAGACCTCGCCACAAGATTGCAACGCACCATTAACATCTTTGGTGTCTATAGGCGATGGTTGATTCCATCAGGAGACCCATCCGCTTGTTTGCTATCTTATGACATAAAAAAATGTACAAAATAGTAGTAATGGGATTATAAATAAATATTATTGTCATTTATAAACAAATGCAGTAATGAAATTGAAATGTACTTTAACGTAATGTAATAAAGGTCATAAATAACTTTTCTTCTAAAATCCGATGACTAAGAGGTATCAATACAAAATATAATATGTGATAGCGATGTGGATAGCAAATCGCGCGCGTGAGTGTAGGTGCTCGGTTAGAATCGTTTAATACGATCAGTCATCGCCAGTGCTCGGGTCAGTCAACGTACTTCAATTCGTATTTCGTTCACTTGTCTGACGTTCGGCGTTCCACGATGCACAGATTACTTATGTATCACGATGGACTAGAACTAGATGAAGTAGTGAACTAAATGAAATTCAACTGAACTAATGAAGGAATGATGTATTTGAAATGAAGTACTTCATTTGAAGGATTCATTCGTGAACTACACACCGCTACTACTCACTACCTGTTTGCCTTTATCGAAATCAGTCAAGCCGTATTGTGGTGTTCAAGTAACAAATATAAAAAAAATCACATTTATATATATGGGACATGCGTGAAAAATGTGTTATGTAAAAAAGCCAGGGAATATTCTAGAATATGTTAAAGCAATTTGTAAACTATAAATATGCCAAATTTCAGTGTTCCGATCAGCCAATTTTACACAGTTGAGTTAAATCATCCAATATCAAAACATCTCAAAAATCAGTAATTTTTTGGGCTCTGAAGTCTACTAGGAACCCTTATACTTTAGCTTTGTCCGTCCGTTCGTCTGTCTAACAGCAGCTTAGCTCAAAGATTCTAAGTACATGAAAGCTATAATTTGGCATGCATATTAGTTATGCTAACAAATTGGTGAAAAAATAGAAAAAAAATTTGGTATTGCATTATTTTTTGGATGTGTGAAAAAACCATGTTTATAGTATTGAACGTTGAAAAAGTGTAATGTTTATAGTATGAAATAATAAAAAATCCTTTCTTAATCTGCATTATTATATCTGTATATTGTGTTGTGATAAGCAATGTGAGCAATTGATAAATATATTATACATTGCACGTAGCTCGAATGCACGTGGCTAATTTTTTGTTATAATATCTGTCTTATATTATTAGTATGATTTTATCCCATAAACTTCCATTTTTAATATAAATAAGACTTTATTTTTTCATATCAATCTTTCATTTTATAATATTAGTATGATTGTATCCTTCATATCAAACTTTCATTTATATAATATTAGTACGATTTTATCCTTCATATCAAACTTTCAATTTTATAATATTAGTATGATTTTATCTTTCATTTCAAACTTTCATTTTTATAATGTTAGGATTATTTTATCCTTCATATCAAGCTTTCAGTTTTATAATATTAGTATGATTTTATTTTCATGTCATACTTTAATTTTTATAATATTAGTATGATTTTATTCTTCATATCAAACTTTCCTTTTTATAATATTAGTATGATTTTGTCCTTCATATCAAACTTTAATTTTTATATTATGAGTATGATTATATCCTTCATGTCAAACTTTAATTTTTATAATATTAGTATGATTTTATCATTTATACCAAAATTTAATTTTTATAATATCAGTATAATTTTATCCCTCATGTCGAAATTTAATTTTTATAATATCAGTATGATTTTATTCATCATATCGAAATTTCATTTTTATAATATAAGTATGACTTTTACCCTTTTTCTCTTCTCAAAATTTCCATATCTATCTGAACAGCGCAGCTTGTCCCGCGTGTATATAAACATGTTATCGATATAGTTTTTCATACAAACTTTCATCCCCTATTTCACCTATTAAAAGCCTTTTGTTTGACCCTAGATCTTCAACTATCTCTACGCCAAATATCATCAAAATTAGTTCGGTGGTTTACACACGAAAGCGTAACAGATAGAGAGACAGACCGACATGCATTTATTTTTATAATTTCACAATTATAATATGTTAACATAGATATATTTCTTTTTTCTATTTAGTCTATATTTAAACAAATTTAGTCTATAATTAATGTTCGAAGCATGACAAAACATTGATTATCTTCACGATACCCACGGACCTGTGAACGACAGTTAATTGGAGGTTTACAGCCTATATTGACGTTTAATAGTCTGTTTATATAGTAATTTCATGAATGCACCTAACTATGTTGGTACTGGCAACACCATTCTATTTAGCTCGTTACTATGTTTTGACGTGAGGCTGTTTATACTTGCTTAAATGTTTACATATGGATGGTTTAATATATAATTTTGTTATCAAAAGAACACAAAATTACTACAAACAGAAACTTTACTATAATATTATGACTATTTCATTTCATAGGATAGCAAACAAGCTGATGGTTCTCCTGATAGAAGGGGATAACCATCAGGGGGATAAAAAGAAGTAACACGCATTAAAATCATTAACACCTTTAGTGTATATGATATGGGTGATGATTATCTCTTGTCAGAAGATCCAACTGCATGTTACCATCTTTAATATTAAAAAAGATTTAACGTATGTGTTTAATGAATTACTTAACAATATTAACATTTTTATATCATATAGCAGACAAGTAGAAGACTCCCCGGATGGATTTTTTTTTTGACATCAAAATTTGACATCTTTTCATAATTTAATATATATATTAAATTATGATATCGATGCCTTCGTTCACAATTGCACTAACTACAAAATTGATAATAACAAGGAGAGCGTTTTCAAGTTTTTTAAAGTTTAGACGTGAACAGTACGAAAACAAAGTAAAATAATAAAAAATTATGCATCTATTCACAAGACTATTATCAATATTTTGATACGCGCAAACGAAAGAGCACAACATTTAGTGTATTTTTGCAGTTAGTACAATTGTGAACTAAGGCATCGATATGAGAGAATGAGTAAATTATGATATGCAATAAAGTGTTGCCTTCAATATAGTGAATATAGATATTACAGTGCATTTGCGTTTATTGTATTAATCAATATTCACTCGAACATTTAAGAGAAAAACAGACTTAAGAACGTCATGGCTATTTCCAATATATGTAGACAATTACTATAATATAGTATCCCGGTCCCGGTTGCTCAACCCTAGTATATACCATCGGCAACCTGCGGCTGAAGCTGCGCAGCGGCTCTTTAGTTACACACGCAAATATTATTTACTTTATAAATAAACATTTAAAAATGTCTTACTTGAATAACCAAGCAAAGCCATCGAATGATCGAACCTATTGAACTTGTTTGTTCAATTGAAAAATTTCTGAAATATTCTGAATTTATGAATAAATAAATTAGTTTTTATCAAAAAACCTTATGCAAGTACTGCTTATTGTTGAAATTTTGTAAATTGTAGTTTTTGACTCTTTTGACTCAAAAGATTACAGACTTCTGCTATATACTTGTCAACGGGAGTTATGACGTCGTAGAAAGTGAGCGTGCATGCCAGTGCATGCAAAAAAATTGTGGTATCGTGGAACACCAGAGGAACAAAGTTCCTTCGGCTAAACGGCACTACTCGCTTGTGTATGCGACTGTCGCGCCTGCGCACGTCTCATTTAACGGTTTTATTCCACGCACTTTTTTCCACGGATTTTTTCTTGCGGTTTTACTATCATATTTTTTTCAGTTCGGTCGCGCAGCAAAATCCCTATCCCCTCCAAGCCTGCCGTAAGGAACTTCGTTCCAATAAAGTACGAGTATTTTATACTTTTCGTCATTGCTACTTGATGAAACTCCCGTTGAAACTTGTACAATAGCTTTATACCTACTTTATTTTTAGAAGATAATTCAACATTTTATTTTTTTTACTTAATTATAATTAAAAAATAATTAAAGAGTGATTTATGAAACCGAATAAGTCCTTTTAACAAAATATTCATTATTGATATTTATAAACTGAGTGGTACAGATAATATCATCGTGAACTTTTCCTGTCACAAAAAATCAAAAATGTGTTTCCACACCACCGTAAATTGCAAACGACAGAGTTTGCAATAAACTTTCAGGTCTATACCAGACCTCAACATCGAATACTAAAATAGGGTGAACCAAACATAGCCGTGATAAATTTGTCACCCCTAAGGAATTAGGAACATTTTGTACAAAACAATAACAAACACAGAGGTCTGCAATAACTGGTTTTAAAGCGCAAACTTTATAATTGGCTATGGCTCCCCAATACGTAGCCCTTTTCTACGGAAGACAAAGACATGTAATTTAACTAGAAAGACATGATATAATATGCACCTGAATCGTAGCGTTTAGCCGGTTATCATAATTGTATTTTTAGTCTTCGAATGTTAAATCGGGACTCTTACTTATTTGTTTAGATTTTACCTGGGGTGAATATAGCCATGCACCGAATATCTTTAAATTAATTTAAATTAATTAAAGTTAGTCTCCGAATGACCGAATTTCCGACCGTACTTATTTTTAATTTGTATTTTTTTTCGAAATATAAAATTAAAACGAGTCTCATATTGATAAATTGGACAGAGTTATATAAAAACAGGTTAAGCGACACAAGAGAATTTAAACAAATGAGCTTCAAAGATTTTAAAGTTAAAATTGTCTCTCATTGTTTATGTTAAGTGTATAAATATTTCATATTTGAATATGATCATATAGCACCATTTCACAACATTTTAAGGTTACGGTTGATTGTCATTTAAATATCAAATTCTATACAAAATCAAAAATATTTTATTACATTTTATTATTTATTTAATACTTTATTGTACACGGAACAATTAGGTTAAAAAACATAACTTAAGTACAATGGGTGAGCTTATCTCTACTTAAAGAGATTTCTTCCAGCCTACCTGATAAAGGAAATAAAAAAAACAAATGAAGTAGACTTGGTGTACAAAAAAAATAGATATTATCCTTACGTAACTAAACTTAATGAAAATACAAAAGAAAAATATACGAAATAAGGAAAACTTACAATTCAGTTAGAAAGTGTTCTTTGTAGCGTTTTTTAAAAGAATCAAAAGTCTGGTAGAGGCGAATCTCACTAGGCAGAGAGTTTCACAAACTTACTGCGTGTATCGCAAAGGAATGCGAGTAGGCAGCAGAGTTACTAGGGGGAAATTTAGTTTATTATATAAACGTTTTATTAAGTTTTATATTAAGCTTATTTTTTGAAATATTTGGAATCAAATTTTAGTACTACTGTTGCTTACACCCTCCTTCGGTATGTACGGTCTTCTACCAGCATCAGTAAGTAAATTAAAAACCTTAAAAGCGATGTTATTTCAAGAGTACGTATATTTTAGTTAACATAACATAATAACTCTTTATTGTGCACTAGAAACATATCATAACATAAAAATTACATAACCATTTGCAAACATGTTCAATACACAAAGGCGGCCTTTTTTAATATCTTCCGGAAGGCAGTTCCAAACCGTAACAGCTTTTAATAATAAGTTAATTTTAAATATACACCTTTGTTGAATAATAAAATTTCATTTGATAACAGTTCACGTCTATCTCCATTTATGTATAAGTTCGTGGCTGCACTAAGTAATTAACTCCTCCATTTTACTTGTCGCTTCATGTGACAATAACCGGTTACAAACTTACTCATAATGAATGTTTGGCGCTGTAATTGCTAAAGTGAAAAGTGATATTTTAATCTTAATTTAGTTCTAGCAAATAATATAAAAATATTGATTAAATTTTCATTAAATTTATTAATATAAAATGTATTTAAATGATACTAGATTTCTTTTTAACATTAAAAAATATAACAAAAAATTTTCTGCAGTTGTGTTTATTATTAATATAATAATTTTCTTGCTACATATGTCAAAGAAATTTCAAAATTGAATGATCTGCCCTCGTTATCTATTTGGTTAGCCTATTCGGCTCGTAATTTACAGAGTTCGATTTCTTATGTATAGTTTTCCCCGTGTTGGTTCCGGGCTCCTTTGAAGAATGAATAGACTAACTGCTGTTCTGCCAGACAGATCGTAAAAGGTGACCGATTGGCTATGCGATTCACTACGGTCGTGACTACTAGGTGGTAGAGTTCTGCATCGTCTCGTCCGGGTCTGGTATCACCGCCTTACCTATTCCTGCCGCAATAGCGTCAGTGCATGTCACTGTCGTGTCGCATTAGATCTCGCCACAAGGTAGCAACGCACCATTAACATCTTTGGTGTCTATAGGCGATGGTTGACTCTTTCCATCAGGAGACCCATTTGTTTGTTTGCTATCTTATGATATAAAAAAAAGTTTTAGGTCACGTTATAAGTTATAAGGAACACATACCCGCCTTGAAAAAAAAACATCCCGATAAGTTTCATTTTACAAAGCACCGTCGCAATTACGGTTGACCAAACACGTATATTTATTTATTAATGTATATTGTATACTTATGCAATTGCCTTTTCATCCTCGCCACACAGAAAGCAACGCAACATTAACATCTTTGATGTCTATAGGCAATGTTTATCCCTTTTCACCAGGAGACCTATTTGCTTTTTTATATGGTATGATTAAAATGCACACTCAAAAATGATAATCTATCACAAAATGGTAATTTGGATATATTTTTAACATCCCGGGAAATAGAGGAAGTTTTTAATTTCATCAATTCATAAATTTCACACCGATTTTCGAAAATCGAGTTTCATCAGATCTACACCTTTTATAGTCCTAGGAGGCTTTTTCGATTATCTTCGCAATTACGTCAGTATGTCTGTATGTATGTGTGTACGTGTGTATATAAAACTTTCGTAATTTTAGAATGAATTGGCAGATCAAAATGTGATTGACGGAATTCGATTAGTTTCAATAAACTTATACTTATTGATCTAACCCCAAAGTAAGCAAATTATTTGCTTGTGTTATGGGTGTTAGTCAACGATACTAATACATAGGAAATACATATATAAATACTAGAATATATATAATAAACACCCAAACCCGGAAATACAAACATTTATGCTCATCACACAAATGCTTGTCCCCGTTGGGGATCGAACCCGAGCCCCGTCGCTTGCGTAGTTAGGGTCGCTAACCACTCGACCAACGGTAATGGTAAATGGTATGTAATTGAATCAAGATCGGTTGATTAGTTCGGTAGTTATCGTTGACGAAAATTTTCGAAAAAAGGTTTTTTCGTCAATAATTCGTGATAATTTAACTAATTGATTTTGTACTCAAAAAACTTAGGAACAAACTGAGCAGTAAGTTTAGTGTTGGTCCACAGGGTCAACCGGTTCATAGATTTATTATTTTGAAAAAAATTAAAACTTGAATGGTAACTTCTCATAGAAAATTTCACTATCATCTCGAAATCAAAACATTATGAATCAGGTGAGCTTGCATGGCGTGACTTAAACGAAAGGGGCGTGTGATTCTTGTTTCTCAACTAGTCCGCGTTAATTTAAAACCTGTGTCTTAACCTGTGACAGGTTGACGTATGGCGTGTTTGTCTAAAGCTTTTGTAAAGACACTGCGATTATGGAAGTGTCTATTTGAGTTGCAACTAGTCACACATAGATATTTTATACCATATAATTACAAACAAGTAAATGGCTCTGTTTATCGAAGTATCGATACGCGAAATACAATACGTGCACCGATGATTAGTCGAAGATACTTATTCCATAATGTGATAGGTGGGAAGGCTATCGCTAACCGGGTACTTATGCAATCCCGGGCAATGTTTTTTTTATCTGAAAACTAAAAAAACACATTTTTGAATGACCCGACCCGTGAATTGAACCTGGGACCTCATGCAGTCAACACAGACACTAGACCACTAGATCACAGAGGCGGTTTTTATAGAATTACGTTTTGATTCGTGGTGATTAAGAAGAAATGGCTAAGGTAGCTTCCATAAAGCTAGATGTCTCAGCACAGCGAAAAGTTATTACTAACCAGGCCATCGCGTGCAATTTTATAAGGAACAAACTCGACCTCATATGGAGTACTGTTCTCATCACCGGAACACCTCAGTCATAGCCGGCTTCTTGCTCTTGATCGTATTCAACAAAAGATGTTTCGAAATACTGACGACTAGATCAGCTTAATTCTCTGGCATAGTGCCGACGTGCATACGTTCACTCTCCATCTTCTATCGCTTATATTACATATTACTGGAAATTACCGGCAGGGGTCTTCCCAAAAGGATATAACTTGGGGATTTTCAAGAAATGAGCTTACTCATTCTTAAAAGTCCGCCAACAACAACTTTTCACCAGAGCAGTCTCCTGATAGCTTACCATCTTTTTTATATCAAAAATAACAAAAACATAATTAGAAATAAGGCACGGAAAACACATTGGTAAACAAGCTTTTAATGCCTTTGTACAAATCTTTATCACAGGAAGCTTTGCTTGCGTTCCGTTAACGTTAAAACAGTTAATCTATCAGTAACCGTTATCATAAACAACAAATTGTAGTCGATAAAGCTCGCATCCACCAACCGTCGTAAAAGAAGCTGATAAATTTGGATATGGAAAACTATGATGGAAAATGACATTACGGATTTATTCATAACAATAATAACTGCGCCCGCTTCTTAAGGTTTTCTATCTGACTTCTCAAAAAGTAGAACCTTATTAATTCTGTTCAATTTTTAGGTTAATGTAGTCTATAAGGAACTCTTATAGTTTCGTTATGTACTTGCGTCCGTCGTCCATGCGTTCGTCCGCAAGGTAGCTCAGAGACTTTTAGTACAATATACTAGAAATTTGTAATTAGGCATGAATAAGTCATGTCGATGAAAAGGTAAAATAAAATATTGAAACAAATAATTATAGCGTGTAAATTTTAATACAGTTACCTGTAGAGATTTCCCTCCTTTATAGATTATGTGGTTTTTTTTTCTCGCGTACACCTTAGTGTATGATGTCATTGGATAAGTTTTTAAAAATGTTGTGGGTTTGTGAAGACAATTTATCGATAAAAGATTCGGTTGTGAAATATTAAGATCTATCACACACACGCGCACACACACATACACAAAAGCTTTAACAACGCAGCAGACAATATTCGAGCACAGCATTTTGTAAACCAAAACGTATCCGGCTTTGGCTTTGCTACCAAATGTAGTACTAATTATATTTGGGTTGCATATCCTAGACTAGACCTCTCTCTCACTTTCTTAAACACACATAACCACACGTACATATACTTACACACAAACAAAAAATGTTAACAACGCAGCAGACAATTTTCGAGCATAAAATGTTGTAAAACTATAGTGTGCCCGCGCTTTGCTAGCAAATCTAGTACATTTATATCTGGACTGCATATCCCAGACTAGACCGGGCACCGCGTGACCGCTCTGAATGTTGCTTGCACGAAAGCTCTTTGCAGTTGACAGTCGGGTGGGGTTGAAATTTCCTTTCCATTTTCAAATATTGTACGCCCAAATTAAAGTTTTCAACTCCATTGTTTTGACTTGTTAGCGAGACATTTGGATTTGCGTGCGGGTGATAAGAATTGCATTGTTTGGACACACACTGATACACGCGACTATGTCTACGACAAAAAGTAATACACGGGCCAAGTACATGTTGGGAGACGCGCAATGTAGGATTTTTTGTCCTATACTTTATTCTACAATAATGCGGATTATGAAGAGGATTTTTTATTGTTTTATGTTTTGACCACTATACCGATTTAACGCCAATGAAGAATGTAACCGCGATACAGGTAAACTGCCTACAAAAACTTTCCTTACTATCATTTTATAAGTTGGTCAACTATTACTTGTAAACAGCATGATTTTTTCACATACCCAAAACCAAGGAGGGGGGGGGACAGTTGACTAATAAAAATTAGCACTTTAAAGCCTAATATATCATAAACAAATCCCTCAATCGAAAAATTGTTTTCACACACTCGCAATATTTTATGAAAATCTATCCAACCTTATCCTAAAGTATGTATTACGCGGCAAAAAACAAACATCCTTATTTACGTCTTAAAAAATATTTTTCACTTATAGCCGAGCCACACTGTTGGAAACAAGCTTCCACACGGGTGACATTGGTGGGAAGCTTGTGGAGTTCAGATGAATTTTTGTTGCTAACAAGGTGTTTACACTGTTGTAAACTGCCGGTGGAGACCCACGTGGAGGGCTTGTTTCCAACAGTGTGACTCGGCTTTTAAAAAGACAACTTAAAAATATTTTTTAAGATTTTATTTTATCATTTTGTAGGCATAGTATTCATGCCAAATTACAGCTTCATAGTACTAAGTCATTGAGCTAAGCTGCGTATGGACGGGAGAATGGATGGACAGACATGGCGAAACTAAAAGGATAAACAGGTGGCTTGCTTAGTGCCTAGAGCCTACGAAACATCTAGCGAGTAGCTTAGTAACACAAACGTTCTAGGATGTTCGCCATCAGCCGCACTACGCGCTTGGCTCCTAGCTAATTGTTTGGCGACATATCGAAGTAAACAGTGCGGATGGTCGCAAACATTCTAGAACGCTCGTTTTACTAAACTACTCGCTAGGTAGTCCGCTAGGCTCTAGGCGTTAAGTCTGGTGCCTAATTCACGAATCAAGCGGAAGCTAGTCGAAGCATTTAAGACACTTACACTTTTTCTTACATATCATGCCGCGTCGTAGCACGTCTCGAAGTTCTATAGTGTTTATGTGTGTGAGAGCCCTAAGCGCTTTGACTCAATTACGTGAATTGGGGAGCTGTGCGCACGTGACCTAAAGGTTTCTAATTGACTTCGGAACTTTAAGAAGATACAATTGATACGAGTACTTCTTAAAATTTCCTACACAAATTACTTCTTCATTTTTAGGGTAACGAAGTAAACAAGAAACCCTTATAGTTTCGCTATGTCCATCCGTCCGTCTGTCCGCACGATAGCTCAGACATCCTTGGTACTAGAAAGCTGTAATTTGATACGAATATACATATTAGTCACGTCAACAAAGTGGTAATATGAAATCTTGAAAAATACTTTTTTTTAGGTTAGCTCCCCTACATATAAAGTGGGGATGTCATTTTTGTTTCTCACATACTCCATTGTGTGAGATATCGTTGGATAGGTTTTTAAAAAATATTTAGGTTTGTAAAAACAAGTTTTCGATTAAGGAACTCGTTCGTACAATATTAAGATTTTAAGTGCTAATTTTTCTAGAGTCAAGTGTACCCCCCCCCCACCACCCCCCCCCCCTTCTGCAGGCTAAACGGTTGATTTTGGGGATGAAAAAAATCATGATAGAAGTAAATATAATAAAGTTAAAAAAAAAACTATCACGGCTTTGTAGGCCTTACAAGTTCATGAGTAATAGTCGACCAACTTATGAAATGAACTTAAAGAAGTTTGTATAGGCAGTGAACGCATGGTGCAGATATATATTTGTCATTGACGTTGAATAGCTTAAATGTTCATAGTTTGAAACTATAAAAGTCCTCTTCTTAATCCGCGTTATTATGATGGGCAATTTCTGAACCCTACATTACGCGTGACCCGACAAGCATTTTACCAATTTTATTTATTACTAGCTGCAGCGTGCAGCCCGCTTTTTTTTCGACCAAAATTTTCCGGGATAAAGAGTAGCCTATGTGCTATTCCAGATTATCATCTACCTGTGTGCCAAATTTCATTCAAATCCGTTCAGTAGTTTTTGCATGATTGAGTAACAAACATCCATCCAAACATCCAAACTTTCGCATTTATAATACTAGCTGCAGCATGCAGCCCGCTGCATTATAAAAGTTTCTGGCAAATCCCGCGGGATCACCTAACTTTTCCGGAATAAAAAGTAATCTATGTGCTATTTCAGGTCATCATCTACCTGTGTGCTAAATTTCATTCAAATCCTTTCAGTAGTTTTTGCGGGATTGAGTAACAGACATCCATCCAAACATCCAAACTTTCGCATTTATAATATTAATATAGATTAATATAATATTAATATTAATATAGGTAATTGATATGAAATTAAATAATAATAATTGTACAACATAAGAATATAGGTTCACATATTGACGTTAATACTGAAATACAACAGTGACAAACAATGACGTTAGTACGACAGGAATACTTAGGAGATGATCCTAAACCCGTGGAAGATTTTGTACAACTCTCCCGGTAGTAGTGTGACAGAAGTTTAGAAAATATTCCTGTTATATTTTTTTATGTCATAAGATAGCAAACAAGCAGATGGGTCTCCTGATGGAAAGAGTCAACCATCGCCTATAGACACCAAAGGTGTTAATGGTGCGTTGCTATCTTGTGGCGAGGTCTAATGCCGCATGCATAAGTTTACTGGCTACCTTACCCTCCAAACCGGAACACCACAGCGACAAGTACTGACGCTATTGCGGCAGGAATAGGCACGGCGGTTGTACCAGACCCGGACGAGACAATGCAGAACTCTACCACCTAGTAGCCACTATAGTAGTGACTCGCATAGCCAATCGGTCGCCCATTACGACCTGCCTGACAGAACGGCAGTTGGTCTATTCTTCAGAGGACCCCGGAACCAACACGGGGAAAAACAAACTAAATGGCAGATAATCTATTCTTTTACTTATATTATAAGATAGCAAACAAGCAGATGGCTTTCATAATGGAAAGCGAAACCATCACCGAAAGATACCTTAAATATAGTTGCGAATAATCTAAAAAAGTGAAGAGTTAGAACGCTGGAAAATTTCAGAAATAAAAAAAGGGATAGGCTGCTTCTATTGATAAACAATAGCCGCCGTTGCCCAAACAACTATGTCAAAATGGATCTTCTTACATATAGTATAAGAGTGAAAATAGCATATACTATGAAATGTTTACATTAAAATTATTATTTACGCGATGATTTTGGAAGATTCGGGAACATGGTTGAATTTTACCTAGGGTATAACTAGGGGTGTATTGGCGAATCGAGTTCACAATAGAGTTCACAGTAGAGTTTTTATACAGCAACTCGAAGCGATATTACAGTGAATACGAGAAGTATTTTAGTTCAGTTTTTCAGTGTAGTTGGTTAATTTTAATGTTAATATGGAGAGTGTTATTAGTGTTTATCAGTGTATTTATGTATAGCATTGTAGTGTTTTGTACCTTTGTGTTGTAAATACACGGTATTAATATAAGTGGTATTTTATTGCACAATACGAACACGAAGCTCGTAACAATATTAATGATACGTTGCCATGTGCTGAGGTGTTAATTCCACGTGCACAAGTTTACCGGCTACCTAATCCCCCAACCAGAACATGAAAATTACAAGTATCAACGCTATTGCGGCAGGAATAGACGGTGGTACCAAACAACCGGACGATATATTGCAAATCTCTACCACCTAGTAGTCACGATGGTAGTAACGCGCGTAGTTAATTATTCGCCTCTTACGAACTGCTTAGCAGGATGGCAGATAGTTTAATCCTCAACAGTATTTTACAGCACAGCCCATACAAAAATGGGGAAAATATTTCTGATTGATAGTTTCATTTTCACCTAATAATAATAATAATATACTTTATTACAATACACACCATTTACAATAGAAAATAACAATGTACGATAAGGAACGGAGTTCAAATAGGCGGTCGTATCACCCATCAGTGATCTCTTCCAGACAACCAGCGACTTTAGGAAATATTTACATTATCGCGGGCATTGGTGCTCGTCTTACGAAAAATAGGTGATGAATAAAAATATAAGTGCTAACCAATTTAAGTGCTATATATAAATTATAACTACATTCTTGGATACATAAATACATACACATACACATAATATACATATATACATACATTTATACATACATACATACATACATACATACATACCCATATACATACATATTATGTATTCTCTATTTTCTAATAAAAAGATAGCGAGTCTATTCATTTCTCACGCTATTATCTAGCTATGAATTTTCTTGTCTGAAGATATTTGATGTCTATCAGCACCTTACAAATACTTTACACTAAAACGTACTATACACCAGTACTTTAAAATGCTTTCAGAACGACCTAGATCTTTATCGATAGCCTTGACACGTTTGTGGCAAAAATACTGGAAAATAAACACTGAAACTGTCGCTTGAACAGCAAACAGTTAATTTATTATACCGCAATGCTTTGCTTTTAGCGAAGCCAATAATAATTGCTAACAAGCTATTAATATTTAACAGGTTGCTCTTAATTTTACTCTGATACGTTTCGCAATCAATACGTTATTATAACACGCAAATCATGATATTATTTGGTTACAAATTTGCGTAAAACTTCTTATTATACTCCATGTAAAATATTTTTTATAGGTACTCTATGTTATCCTAAAATTTAGAATTTTCAAACTTTATTTTGATATTTTAGTACGGCAGGTGCTTTATTCTTCAAAGACCCGGAAAACACGGGGTTTCCGGGTCTTTGAAGAATAAAGCACCTGCCGTACTTCTTTAGAGGCAAACGACTGGCTATGCGAGTCACTACCATCGTGGCTACTAAGTGGTAGAGTTCTGTATTGTCTCGCCCGGGTCCAATACCACCGTCTTACCTATTCCTGCAGCAATAGCGTCGATGTTCGCTTCTGTCGTGTTCCACTTTAGAGGGTACGGTAGTCAGTAAATCTGTTCATGTGGTATTAAGACCCCGCCACAAGGTCAGCAACGCACTATCAATATATTTGATGTCTATAAGTTATGGTTGTCTCTTACCAACAGAAAAGCCATTTGCTCATTTGCTATCTTATGATATAAAAAAAACAGCCAAGTTTTGTGAAATGTGAAAAGTGAAATTAATTAAATTTGCTGTTATCCGCGAACTGTTCGTTGTGACGTTTATTTAAAATTAATTTCACATTTTTAAAAATGGATTTCCGTAAAGTAACGTCTGAATCAATAAATATATATTTCTTTATTTGTGAATATGCTTAGACATAACTTGATATTACGTCTTACGTTATATAGTATGGGAATGAAAATCATTATTTAAGAACCGCTGTCCGCATTTTTCCTTTTAAAGAACAGAGCATCTGCGATTCTGCCGGAAATTCGTAAAAGGCGAACGATTAGCCATGTGTGTCACTACCGTCTTGACAACTAGGTGGTAGGTAGCATTCCAAAACATTTCGCCCTGGTCTGGTGGCACAGCCTTACCTATTCCTGCCGCAATAGTGTCAGTGCTTGACATCGTCGTGTTCCGGTTTGGCAATGTGGCATCGTCATCCAGCCACTCGGATAGCAACGTATCATTAACATCTTAGGTGTCTGTCGGTGATGGTTTATCTTATAATCGGGAGAGCTATTTACCCGTTTACTATTTAATGATATGAAAAAAAGGGTTGTAGTTTCTGAGCAACATTTTGGGTTGCTATTATAAAACAGCAATGCATATATACGCCGAAAGTCACAAATGTCACTTTTCGCGATTCTGGGCAACGATGCCTGCTTCAGTATGTGGCTAAAAAATAACAATAACAAAAAACAATAACAGTATAAAAAATGACAATATAAATTAAAACACCACATTAAAATTATCATTCATTTAAAACAATGCCTAATGTCCAAAATGAAATAACTGTAAATAAGTATTATACCATGTAATTTCGTGACTGACATTACATATATTTAATTTCCACACTTGAATTAGCATGCAAAATGACAAAAGTTATCAGCGATGAATAGTCCCACGGTTTTAACTTATTAATTGCAAAATGTCCGTTAAAATATAACAAAGTAGTTGCTCACGCTGAAAGCATTTGATATATTTGATCGTAAAATTTTATGTAAAGAGTAATTAATGGGCGCATTAGTTAAGTGGTAATTAAACTATAAATGCCAGGAATATTCATTCTTTTGATTAATGAACACGCACGATTTTTGACATTTATTTATTTTACTCTTCCTGTTTATTTAATATCGTTGGCAGACAATCAAATAATACGTCATAGTCAGACTTCCTTCGCGAGAACTCCAAACATACGTAAAAATCGGTAAGATCACCACTACAACAATAAATATTTATTAGCTTTTCTACTATGCTATGATAAAAAGACCCTCTTAGTGGCTGATATTTATTCAAAACGAATAGTAAAACTATCAGACATACAAATAATAAGAATAAGAACACATTTATTTGAGACGCACATCACAGAACATATACAAATTACATTACAATAACAATATACAATTTAGGCATACAAAACTTTTATACACAATACACCAGAAAGACAAAGAAATAAAAAAAAACAAAATAGATTCAAAGTACATAATGGTGGTGCGACATCTCAAAATGCGTCAAATTGGCCTACCACACAGCATGTATTGGTATTGTAATGGCAATCCCAACGCCGATTTTCTGTAGTAGCCAGTTCCCTGAAAAAGACATCAAGGATTTATTTTCACTGAGATTAACTTTCTAAAAATAATTTCTTATTGTATCTGCACTTTAAAGTTCATGGGAGCCATGAAAGTATTTATTCTTGATTTGCTATATCGAGGTTGATTTTCTTGGATTAAAAAATAGTTATGTACGTTATTCAAATTTAAATTCGGGTCCTATTTGAAAAATAGACCGTCTGCTATCATGCCAGGCAGTTCGTTAAAGGCAAACGATAGGCCAAACGTGCGACTACCATCGTGACTACTAGGTGGAAGTTTTCTGTAACAGCGGGTTCCACGGGTTTAGTACCATTGATTTAAGTATTCCTGTCGCAATAGCATCAATGTTTGTCTCTGACTACGTAATCAATGTGGCTCGGGTTCGATTCCCGACAAGGGGACATGTACTTGTGTGATAAACTTAGATGTTTGTCTTACTGGGATTAGGTGTTTATTAAACATATTTCATTCTTATATATGTATTTCTACGTATTACATAAATAAGTTAAACATCTAATATACTTAATGATGTGTTAGTATCGTTAACTGACACCATCTCACAAGCAAATAATTAGTTTACTTGGGGTTAGAGTAATTTATATCATACTAGCTGTGCCCGCGACTTCGTCCGCGTGGACAAAATTCTAAAATAAAAACCCGCATAGTTTCCATTCCCGTAGTATTTCCAGGATAAAACCTATCCTATGTTCTTTCTCGGGTCTCCAACTATCTTTATCCGAAACATCCAAACCAAAAGAAGAGACAGACAGACAGAGTTACTTTGAATTTATAATATTAGTATGGATGTCCACTGATGTTACAGGTTGACAGGTAAAAGATTGCACATATAGAGGTACAATAGTTAATGGGGGTAAGTAAACAAAAAAATATAACAAAAGTATTTTGTAACCACATAGTAAAGTACACACCACAAGTAACCCTTAGTGAAATTCATGTAATAATATTCAGTGTAATCACTGCACGATGTACTTATCACTCTACTAAACTAAACTTCTATGCGCTTTGCGCGGGTATCTTAGTACGGATACCCGCGCATACAAGCGCATAGAAGTTCATTGTTTTTGGAATATTTCCACACATTTTTATTCGAAAACTAGGTCAACATTTAAATAGTTATTTTTTTTCATGTTCGGTATCATCAGAATCGAGTACTGAGTGCTAAGTGTGAGCTTTTTTTCGCATTCGATCGTGAGCGCGTTTCAAGTTTACTAGAAATTTGTATGTGATTTGTACAGCGCCACCGAGTGGTAAACTGGTTTCTCGCGTTTACCACTAGGTGGCGCTGTACAAATCACATACAAATTCCAAACGCGCTCACGATCGAATGCGAAAAGAAAAACTCACACTTAGCACTCTGAACATCCTCCTTCAGTACCTATACATATTTACATGTTATCATAATGATTACCACTGTCACTACTTGTCATCAGCAGCAGTAGCTTAATAATATCAAATTTAAACTATTGTAGTGTTTTAATGCTGTGTTTTTATGTATAAATGTTTTATGTATATATTTTTATATAAAAGTGCAGAATTTATTGTATTTACTTAATTTTACTTAATGTATTTAAATTTAACTCATCTATATATATAAATCAATTGATGTTCGTTAGTCTCGCTAAAACTAGAGAACGGATGAACCGATTTGACTAATTTTGGTTTTGAATCAATTGTTGAAGTCCAGGAAAGGTTTAAAAGGTAATAAAATATAGAAAATAAAATAAAATTAGGTAGTTAAAAAGGCAAAACGGCGTTTGCCGGGTCAGCTAGTAAATTGCATAAAAATTTCTATTGGACAAAATAGTTTTTTTTTTGCAAAATTCGTCTAACCTTACCTTTAACGACCAATTTTGAAATAAAATCGTTTTTGACATTACTTCCAGCTTTTCGACAAATCGATTTTGTAACTGAGATAATATAATATATAAAGCTCTAAGAACTGCGTTGAATATCATTCGGAAGATCAAAATCGATTATCGCGTTCAAAAGCTACAACCTTTAAAAAATTAAAATAGTGCCGTTTTCAACAAACATAGCTTTTTCAACTCTTCGAGTACACACCCCATATATTTTTTTTATCGCCGAGTCGGATGAGTTATCCTGACTACGCAATTAATGGTTTTGATTTTGTTGTTTGGTTTGAGGGCACGGGTTTGATTCCCGAGAGTGTCATGCATTTGTGTGATAACTACTGCTTTTTATATTTGTGGGTTTAGTTGTATTTCTATGTATTAGTGTCTTTAACTAACACCCACTTCACAAACAAATACTTTGCTTATTTTGGGGTCAATAGATCAATTCGTGTGATTTGTCTAGTGCTATTGTTACCATTGATATAAAATACCCATCAATGATTGTTACTGTTTATTTGTTTTTTATACTTTGAATTTAAAATACCTCAGCATAGCGGAAAGTTTTAAAGAAGTTTACATTTTTTTTGTAATATTGGTCAGGATTAGAATACTAAAAAAAAATTAAAAATATACACGAAAAAATTTAGAAAGGAGAACATTTGTCTGTTAAATTCTATATTAGTTACTAACATGTGATGTTTTGGTGTTACAAATAACTTTTTCATAAATGAACAAGTTTAATCAAAAATATATGAATTTAAATTTATCCACATTTTAGTACAGCGTGTGCTTTTGCAAATTGTTCAGTCAAACCGTAGCATTAAAAGTTTTATTAAACTGAATATGTGTCATGTTCTGATATACACTGTTGTACCCCTTCGCAGAATATTACAGAACAGTGCAGTTAATTAAGGCGCGCACTAAAGCCGGCGAGCCTGGGGCGAAATGGGAAATAGCTAATTATGAACTTGCGTAGTGGCTTAAACCTATGAAACACTTGGCATATGATGCAAGCGACAAGCGAAGTGATGAGTTGAAATTATAAAATAAATAGTATAATTGTGATATAGCTTTTAAAATTAAACTGTGCGATATCGCACAAAAGTAACATTCATGTGTAAAAATAGATTTAAAATCTGTTGAACAATTGTTATTCAACATAAATATATGTGTTAAAAATTATTCTTAATGTAATTTTAGACACATAAGAGTACTTACTGTTTTTCATCTATTTAATTTATCTCTCTCTGATGGAAAAAGACAACCATTGCCAATAGACACCAAATATGGTTATTAGTAGTTGGCAAGATGTTGATGCCACTTGCTCAACTAGAGATCATAAACATAATAAGTACACCGTGGGGGACCACGGTGTACTTATTATGTTTATGATCTAGGAACAAACTTTTATGGTTAATAAATAAAAAGCTGAATTTTTGTGAACAGCTTCGTTTTGACGAGACGCAAATCTTCGCTATCTTCGAAAAATCTCGAATCGAGTAACTAATAGATAATAGGAAAAAATAGGGATCTTAAATTAAAATTGTTAGTTGATTTACCCTTTTTGAATCCAGTTCATCCGCGCCGCCAAGTAGTTCGACAGGATGTTTCCGGGAACCGCAGGGTAACATTTTTACCCCTGTGTTTCAGGGAATTGGTAGCGGTTCATTTTCCTCTACTCTGCGTGGCAGTTAAAGCCACGATGAGGGTGCCAAGGTCCTGAATATTTCTGCAGTGTCCGTTTCTTCTTCGCCGAATTAACCACCACCACAACCGTGCAAGTCCCATCAGCTCATTGCATCGCCATCTCCTCCCTCCCTCCCACAAGTTTCTTTAAACTCTTCTAATTCCTTGATTACCTCAATTTTGCTCGTCAACTCGTTCTTTAAGAAATTCCTCAAAATTCTAGACAAGTTTACATTTTTTTTAGATAAAATTCTTTTTACAACGAACCGCGGCTCCCAACGAGGTTGTTAACCGCGTCATCATGTGTGTATATTACCGTATTTGTCACGTGAATGTAGTGTTTGTAATGTTTATTTTTATAAATTTTACGTGTTTCTAATGCATCTTGTTTAAAAATATGAGGTTTTTGCACTACTTCGAAATGTAAACTTGTACTATGCCAAGCTTCTAACTTCACCATTCGCGTAATTGTGAAGTAAAAAGGGGATACAAAGTTTTTACTTCACGTATTAGTATATGGATAAAACTGTTTCTTATTTGGAAATTGGGTAAACTCAACTCTTTTATAACACATAGTTATAAAGTAAGTATAAACTATAAATATATGTATAATAAGTAATAAAAACCCTATCAGATTTTCAAATATATTAATTGGTATCTTTTTTATTTATCACTCCCTTGTAGGCGATAGCGTGATAATATGGAGCCTATATGTTGACCCGACCTGTTAGTAATATTCATGCAAAATTTGAAGTAAATCCATGCAGTACTTTTTGAGTTTACCCCGGACATACAAACAGACAAAAATTCTAAAAACTATATTTTTGGCTTCGATTTCGATTGTAGATTACGCCTCAAGTATTCTTTTAAAAAATATTCAATGTACAGTTTTAACTTTTCTACGAGTTATTATATGTATAGATAAGATAGTAAACAAGCAGTAGGTAGATAAAGTAGGTGGATAGGTAGATAAACGGAGGTCCTTTACAGGAGGATTAATACGATAGAAATAACATAATGTTAAGTACATTATTGCTGTACTGTAGATATATTTTAGCAGTGATCAAATAGAAAGTACTAGTAACGTATGTGCCGTAGATAGTTTTTTTTTTTCATTTAGGTTATAAATTCTAAAACAGGCTGCAAAATTCAAAAGAATATTTAGATAAATGTCAAATCATATTCCAGTTTAACATAATTCATTTGTTTGCCAGTTGCCGAGATAGTTAAAGTTCCCCAAATCTACATTTTACAAACTTGACGACTAATATCGATTATTTTATACAAAATCCAGAACTAACAGCTTCACGTACTCATCATAGGCATGAGGGTGTAAATACAGTACGATCAAACTCCAAGTTTGACTCAGATATGGAATCTAGGCCTCTTGATCTCAGTTGAAGAAGCTAATGAGGCAACGGTGAAAACAAGTTTGCTGTAAATCGTAGATTTGCTAACGATTTAAAATAAAGCATATCTATAATGATTAGAAAGAAAATAAAAGCTTATGACTTGGTCTGTGACTAAAAATCTCTGCCTCAACGATACTAGGCGGAATTAAAATAGGATTTAGTTTATTTGATTTCATGAAACACTGTTACGTATTATATGAAATTTAGATGATGCTACGGTTATTTGGAAATATGTGGCATTGGCTTACAGAATTAAACTGTAATTAATATTTACATGGCCAGATTAGTTGCATAAGCTTTTAGTTGTAGGTATAAACTTATTATATTTCAAATGAATGAGAATTGACTAATGTTTTTAAAATGTTTAGTTTTTTCTGAGTTAGTCTGAGCTCCTCTTGAATCCACCTTCATGTCTGTCTAGTTTTAAAAAGGCAAACATAGGCCAAATAGCCCACACTTATTGTTATAGTATTCTGCAAGTCAGTACTTACATATGGCGTGTTCATGTTTAAAGTATAATGTAGTCGCTTACGCTTACGCTCTTGGCACTATATCCGTTCGTATAATATTCTTTACTGATATTAATTTTTATTAAAAAATATTTTTTTAACTTCTCGCTATATATATTAATTGATTAAGTACAGGACACTTTGAGAAATTTAGAATAAAATGTCAAAAAAAATGTTGACGAAACAGTATTTTTATAACTTCCAAATTATTGATTTTATATCTATTGAATACAAAATCTAGTCAGCTCTTTTTCTTAAACACTGCATCCAATATATAAGTTTTTTAAGAATAAGAGCTGATTAGATAATCGTTGACGAAAAATTTAGAAAAAAGTGTATTTTGGAAATAACTTTGATATTTTTTTACCAATTATTTATCAACTTTCTACAACATTTTATGACTAAAAAAACTGAGTCAGGTGCAGTTTTAAAAATCAAAATTTATCCAAGTTTTCAAAAGTTAAAGCTTTTCAAATATTAATATTTTGTTGTTTACAGCAAACTTAATATTTTTAAAACAACTTTCTGGCTAAGATACCGATTGATTTAAAACTCTAATCAGCTTTTTTCTCTAAAAAAACGCGTCATATACCGTAAATTGGATCAAAATCGGTCAATTTATTTGGGATTTGTCAACTACGAAAGTTTCAGTATTTTTTATATTCGACATTTTTCAGCCTATAGATTATGCAGCAAAAAAACGTTGAATGCTATTCAAAAAATCAAATCGATCATCGTTTCCAAAATATCAACTTTTGAAAAACGACATTACTGTCATTATAATGAAAATTTAGATTTTTGAACTCTGAAATGAAAAATATCTATGCTTGGTATAGTTTTTTTCCTTTGAGCTTAAAATAGCTCAATTTAGCGGAAGTTTCAGGGATAACCTGCAGGGTAAACCGGTTTACACATTTTTTATTAAATGATTGGCCCATTTTTAGGGAAAAATATTTCGCTTCGGAACACTTCTTTGTTACGATGCGTATCAACTAGGTAATTATTATTAATCTTCCCAATGATTTTATAGTCCATTGAAATGTTACATTTGGTGTTGCAAAAATCAAAGCATGCATTTTATTTTTTGTTAGTCACGAGAGGATTAGTGTAAAGTTAAATCCATATTTTATAGCTTCAACTATTTTCCCTCGGCCGCATCTTATAAAAAGTTTTTACGAGAAATTTGTGATTTTTTTGTGAAAAGTGTGGTCTGCAATTTTTATACGAAGAACCGGAAGTAAAAAAGTTTTAACGATAATAAATAAAAATTTGTTGACAAAACTTCGTTTAAAACTTTATTATCTTGGTTATTTTAATAAACTCATTAATAATTTTGTGTGGCCCCGCAAACATGAATTTAAATTTATAACAACCAGTAGTGTAACGTGCCGTAGATGAGCCCTGTATCAAAATTAGTTGAGGGGCCCAACTGAAGAGTTTTTTCTTTTTTTACATATCATAAGATAGCAAACAAACAGATGGGTCTCCTGATGGAAAGTCAACCATCGCCTATAGACACGAAAGATGTTAATGGTGCGTGCTTTCTTGTGGCGAGGTCTAATGCTACATGTATAGGTTTCCTTACCCTCCAAAACGGAACACGACAGTGACAAGCATTGACGCTATTGCGGCAGGAATAGCTAAGGCAGTGGTGCGAGGTCCGGTTGAGCCAATGAACCTAGTAGCTTTAAAAAATTCTAACAAAAGAAACAAAAATTACTTACTTGTATTAAATTAAAATAAAATTAATAATTACAAGATTCATTTCCTCCTAGAAATTAAGTTAGCTAAGCAATTCAAATTGAATATACACCTTTCTTACCTTTTTTGCTAAATTGGTTGCTATAGACGATAGATGACTTCAGTTTTTCTAGAATTTCTGCCTCTATCGACAATAGTCTCTAGAGACAAGTCTGATAGCCGTTCCTGTCCCATCACAGACATTAGATATTTTTTAAGCTCAAGATTAAGTGACGTTGTGGATAACATTTAACTAGCTTTTGCTTACACATATTAGGGGCCTCTGTAGCCCGGGGGCCCTGTATCATTGATACGGCTGATACTGCGATAGCTACGTCCCTGATACTAACCCTCTCTTCAGAATGACAAAAAAATAGTTGCGTGCTCTGACTTTGGCACGCTAACCCCAAAAACATGCAACATTTCACTACTGTGTTTTTTTTTGTATTTGTTTATATCTAATATAATTTTTAACTTCCAAGAACACCTTATTCGTGTAAGTTTATCAACATTAACATGGAAATGAAAAAAAAGATATCCTTAAATATTGCTTCGCAAAATTTGTAATCATCAAAATCAGGAATGTTTGGTCATATTTTTTAAATAACTGACTTCAGGGTGCTAAGTTAAGGCCACGGAAGAGTTCTGCAACGTCTTGTCCTCGATATGGTTCGACTGTTTTATCCTTTCTTGCTACAGTTACGTCAGTGCTTGTCACTATAAAGTTGTGGCTGAAGGCCTATCATTTATAGCCATTAAAATTAACTTGTCAACTTTCCTATGTGGATAGCAACGCACCTGTAATTATTACATATTAATGAAGACAGATTTATTAAGAAAAAGACAAATTAAGGGAAGGTTTAATTAGATTACAAATTAAAACTGAAGCTTTCATATTTATTTCTTGATCAAAGAAACAGGCACCTACAAGATTCTCTGATTTAAGATCAATGATAATTTTCTAATTAGTCTCAATCTCATTTAAACTTCAGCCTTTGCTATAAAACAAATATTTCGATTAAAATTTGTATAAAGGCGCGGGAATCAAATTTAATCTCAGTTTGAGCTGCCTCGGGGAGCAAACGGAAATAACTAATTATAAGGTTTCAAATGTATTCGAAATATCATATATGAGGTCGCCTACATCATCAATCCCTTTTAGTAAACACCAAATATCTGATTTAGTAGATATACAGGTGTTATTACACAGCTCAAGGACAATATATGCTGCTCGAATGTGGAATGAACTGCCTTTAACATTGCGTCAAGCGAATACTAAGTTCACGTTTAAACAAAATCTGAAAATGCATTTGCTAAATTGTAGGTAGGCATTAATATATATTTACATCATCTCATGCTTCATTCATATCTAATATGTATATTTTATTTAAGTACTTGTAAGTTTGAGCTATGTGTAGGTATGTATTATAAATATCAATATTATTTTAATTATATTATATTACGTATAGTGTATGTAGTATATTTTAGGATTTACTTAGGGCTACATAATATTATATCCTTATAATTTAGAGACACCACATACATGCTCTCTGTTGACCTAAAAGTTGACTGGATGAGAATGTCACTAGGCATTAAGTTCGCCTTTTGTACAAATTAATTTAAGGTATACAATGAAGTTAAATTAATAAATAAAATATATTTGCTACAACTATGTGATTTCGGCTTAAGATCTGTAAGTTTATCGATTAAAAGTTTTGGGCTGATTGTACTTGAATTTCCAGGCCAGAATAAATAGGTCCTGTTTGATATCTACTAATGTCCTACTTTTTTACTGACACTGACACTGTCGTATTTTAATTTGGAGGGTAAGATTGCCGCCAAACTAATGGTCAGGGCATAGCACACCGACCTCTAAGTCATCATAGACGAAATCAGTATCATGGCCGAAAGTTATTTCTAAGCAATCAAGCAGATGGGTCTCCTGATGGTAAGAGTTGATGTTCGCCTATAGACACCAGACACCAATGATGTTAATGGTGGTGATCTTGTGGCGAGGTCTATTACCACATGCATAAGTTTACCGGCTACCTTACCTCCAAACCGGAACACGACAGTGACAAGCACTGACGCTATTGCGGCAGAAATAGTTAAGGCGATGGTACTAGACCCGGGCAAGACAATACAGAACTCTACCACCTAGTAATAATGAGGCAAATATACAGACGTTCTTTTAAGTAATGACCACAAACAATATATTTAAATTAGTTGTAAGTAATTATTACGAATGCTGTTTTAAGTGTTAATTGACAATGATAACTGTCATAAAAACAAACCAAATGTCGTGAGGGGTTGATAAAAACTATTGAACTGGTAAAAAACTAAACTCACTATTTAAAATGTAATGTCGAAATGTCGCAATAAATCTCTTTTAGGTTTGACAACAAATGTTAGTCACAAAGAAAATATACAGCATACGTGTGTATT
Organism: Apodemia mormo; assembly: GCA_036924255.1. NCBI lineage: Eukaryota > Metazoa > Arthropoda > Insecta > Lepidoptera > Riodinidae > Apodemia > Apodemia mormo. The sequence continues at coordinate 9,130,627 of JAUPFN010000013.1, read as the reverse complement.
AACAACTGCCTGTTGCCCGCGACTTCGTCTGCGCGGACTTTGTTTACTTCGCTCCTACTGGTCTTAGCATGATATTATATAGCCTATAACCTTTCTCGATAAACAGGCTATCCAACTCAAAAAGAATTATTCAAATCGGTTCAGCAATTTTCGAGATTAGCGCGTACAACCAACCAAACAAACAAACTCTACAATTTTATAATATTAGTATAGACTAGTATAGATATCATGTATGTCACATGAATGAAGTATGTGTAATGTTTATTGTTATTAATCTTTACATAGTATAACACAAAGTCGCTTACGCTGTATGTTCGCTTATATCTTTTAAATTACGCAACCGACGTTAATTCGGTTTTCATCAATAAACACAATGATTCAAGAAAAGATTTATATTGATAGAATAAAAAAGCTGAGAGTTTTAAAGATTTGTCATAAAAACTTATTTTTGTGCGCTTAGATTGCACCCTTGCGAAGCCGGGGCAAATTGCTAGTTTAATATATTTCAGATGCATATTATTTAAAAAAATTAGGTTACCGCAATGTGAACTTAAACTGTGTCAATTTTCACACTCCCCATTCGCGTCATTGTTTAAAAAAGTGGTATAAATTGTTTCACGCACCTACTAAAATCTAGATTTTTCTTAACGTTATAAATCTATACATCTATACATATAATAAAATCGTAGGAAAGTCAAAACTGTACATTGAATATTTTTTTAAAAGAATACTTGGGGCGTGATCTACAATCGATATCGAAGCCAAAAATATAGTTTTTAGGATTTTTGTCTGTTTGTCTGTTTATCTGTTTGTCTGTTTGTCTGTTTGTCTGTTTGTCTGTTTGTCTGTTTGTCTGTTTGTTTGTCTGTTTGTCTGTTTGTCTGTTTGTCTGTTTGTCTGTTTGTCTGTTTGTCTGTTTGTCTGTTTGTCTGTTTGTCTGTTTGTCTGTTTGTCTGTTTGTCTGTTTGTCTGTTTGTCTGTTTGTCTGTTTGTCTGTTTGTCTGTTTGTCTGTTTGTCTGTTTGTCTGTTTGTCTGTTTGTCTGTTTGTCTGTTTGTCTGTTTGTCTGTTTGTCTGTTTGTCTGTTTGTCTGTTTGTCTGTTTGTCTGTTTGTCTGTTTGTCTGTTTGTCTGTTTGTCTGTTTGTCTGTTTGTCTGTTTGTCTGTTTGTCTGTTTGTCTGTTTGTCTGTTTGTCTGTTTGTCTGTTTGTCTGTTTGTCTGTTTGTCTGTTTGTCTGTTTGTCTGTTTGTCTGTTTGTCTGTTTGTCTGGTTGTCTGGTTGTCTGTTTGTCTGTTTGTCTGTTTGTCTGTTTGTCTGTTTGTCTGTTTGTCTGTTTGTCTGTTTGTCTGTTTGTCTGTTTGTCTGTTTGTCTGTTTGTCTGTTTGTCTGTTTGTCTGTTTGTCTGTTTGTCTGTTTGTCTGTTTGTCTGTTTGTCTGTTTGCCTGTTTGTCTGTTTATCTGTTTGTCTGTTTGTCTGTTTGTCTGTTTGTCTGTTTGTCTGTTTGTCTGTTTGTCTGTTTGTCTGTTTGTCTGTTTGTCTGTTTGTCTGTTTGTCTGTTTGTCTGCTTGTCTGCTTGTCTGCTTGTCTGATTGTCTGTTTGTCTGTTTGTCTGTTTATCTGTTTGTCTGTTTGTCTGTTTGTCTGTTTGTCTGTTTGTCTGCTTGTCTGCTTGTCTGCTTGTCTGCTTGTCTGTTTGTCTGTTTGTCTGTTTGTCTGTTCGTCTGTTCGTCTGTTCGTCTGTTCGTCTGTTTGTCTGTTTGTCTGTTTGTCTGTTTGTCTGTTTGTTTGCCTGTTTGTCTGTTTGTCTGTTTGTCTGTTTGTCTGTTTGTCTGTTAGTCTGTTTGTCTGTTTGTCTGTTTGTCTGTTTGTCTGTTTGTCTGTTTGTCTGTTTGTCTGTTTGTCTGTTTGTCTGTTTGTCTGTTTGTCTGTTTGTCTGTTTGTCTGTTTGTCTGTTTGTCTGTTTGTCTGTTTGTCTGTTTGTCTGTTTGTCTGTTTGTCTGTTTGTCTGTTTGTCTGTTTGTCTGTTTGTCTGTTTGTCTGTTTGTCTGTTTGTCTGTTTGTCTGTTTGTCTGTTTGTCTGTTTGTCTGTTTGTCTGTTTGTCTGTTTGTCTGTTTGTCTGTTTGTCTGTTTGTCTGTTTGTCTGTTTGTCTGTTTGTCTGTTTGTCTGTTTGTCTGTTTGTCTGTTTGTCTGTTTGTCTGTTTGTCTGTTTGTCTGTTTGTCTGTTTGTCTGTTTGTCTGTTTGTCTGTATGTATATCCGGGGTAAACTCAAAAAGTACTGCATGGATTTACTTCAAATTTTGCATGAATATTACTAACAGGTCTAGTCAACATATAAGCTACATATTATCACGCTATCACCTACAGGGGAGGAGCAGTGCGGAGTAAACGAAATCCACGCGGACGAAGTCGCTTGCAACAGCTAGTTTTTTAATAGTTTTTTCTGCTATTCGGAGCGGTGACAACACACTTCTCCTCTGGTGATTCGGATCCTCTTTGAAGAATAGACTAACTGCCGTTCTGGAAGGCTAGTAGTAAATTGGATTTATGCGTCACTACCGTCATACTGCATCGTTTCACCTAGCCATATTGTACCATCACCTTACCTCTTCCTATCGTAATAGCGTTAATGCTTTTTGATGTCGTGTTCAGAAAATCTATTTGCACTAGACGATAGAGGCGATCTAATACCATCTAATGATATAAAAAAAGATAAATTCACCACATTGAAAATCATAGAAATTGGTAGAGCTGTTCTTGAGTGATAAATGGTGTAACTTACCCGACTTTTTTATACGTGTATTATCGAGCCGCCAACTTAGCATAACTGACAAAAATCAAATTTTACAGAAGGTTTCTAGGATCTCAAAACGTAAAAAACTCGATTTTCGAAAATCGAGGCAAAATCACTAACTTCCTTATCAACATACGTAGCGGGAACTTAAAAATCTAATTTAAATAATCGGGATGTTAGCATAGTATGCATAGTACTAATAGATTCTGGGATACTACTGAAAATTTTCCTTGAAAAAACTTCAACAAGATATTTCGCTTATGTTAATACGTGCAGTCGCTTAATTTCCATGTTTTATTTACGCTCTTGTACATTGATAACTGTATTTTTTAACATTTTCCGTGACCTGCTTAAGACTTCATTAATGCAAGTCACGGCATAAAAATAATATTAAGTCGACACGGCCCATAGCATCATGCAGCTGAGTCTATATAGCTCTGATTACCATATAGAGTGACATTTACACTGCACTGGCTTTCAAAGGACTCTCCACTCTTAAGACCGTCTTAGAAATGGCTTTGATACAAATGTAATAACATTCACTTGGAGTATCAGCAGTATATTTAGTTGAATATTTTTATAAAATGTTTCTTATTAAGACGATTTGAGAACAAAATTTTGCAATTTATTACAGAGAGGAACAAACTGCTTGCTAGCTATCTTAAAGTATGTTTCAGAAACAAATAGAAAACATCTGTAAAAGGTTGACCCTGCAGGCCATCTCTGAAACATCCTGCGAAATTAAGCTATTTTAAGCTCAAAATAGCAAAAACTATAAGCCTCCTGAATCCTGGACCGACTTTCAAATTGAGCGGAATCCAGTCGAATGACATGAACCGCGTATTGATCGGCTCAGCCGTTCAAAAGATGTTTACATATACACACACATACATATAGACATACTGACGTCATCGTGAAAATAGTCGGGAAAGGTCGCTAAGACCACAAAACGTGAATATCTGGTGATAACTCGATTGTTAAAAATCGGGGCAAAATTAGTAACTTTATCTACATACGAAGCGGAAAGTTGAAAATAGATTAAAATGATTGAGATATTAGAAGTTATTAAAATATATGTAAAGACTCGTAAAAATTGCATATTTCATAACTTTGAACAGCTATAATTGATGTTTTATTTAGTACCTAGAAGGTCACCTAATTGTTCTGATTCAAGGATTTGTTGTGGAATACGGGTATGTCTTAAAACTCAGTGAAGTTTAAAAATATACTCATAAAATTCAGAGCTGTTACAGTGTTTTTTCAATAAAAAAAAACATCAATTACAGTACAATTAAACCTAACAAAGGTTAGGTTCTCAACAAAAACAAAACAAAGGCTCACAACAATAATTAGGAAAATGAAATAGTAGTAAAAAATCTAATTTGATGTCTTGTATTTTTATATTCAGCTTAATAAGAGAGTGAAAAATGATATTTTTATAGGATAGCAAACAAAAGATGATATTAGGAGAGATACAAAGAGATTTTAAATGTCAATACTATACCTATAAACACAAAAGACGTTACCTGGTGCGTTGTTACCCGTTTGGTGGGGTTATAATGACACGTGCGTATATTTACCGGCCTCCTCACCCTCCAAACCGAAACACGACAACGACAAGCACCAAAGTTATCAAGGTAAATCCGGGGTATCAAATCATTAAACTATGAATACTCCGTTATTATTTCTTATATTTTATAACTACTGCGGCTCTCGTTGAGTGTAGTAGTGTTCGTCTCTCCTAAAGATGCTTCGGTTGCGAAGTGAAACGTGCGTTGAGCACGTAAATTGTGTGCTTGGTGTTGTCGTGGTGTAAAGTGTGGTGGACGAGAGTGGATAACTGTGCCGCTGGAGTCTTCATTATTTTTCAGACCTACGGTGAGTTTGTTCCATTTTAACAACGCTTTTATATGTTTTCCCTTTCAGAGACATCGCAAAAGTACACTTAAAAGATCGCGGAAATTTGCAAAGTAACTAGTTTTCTTCATTGAAACTTTGTTATTAAATTGGTAACTTACAGTTACTGCTACGAATGATGAATCGTTGGTTAAAGAAAACCGGGATATATGGAGAACAATATCAAGAACGGATTTCGTTTCTAGTTAGTAACTATAAATACTCTGAGGATGCTTGTGTAAGCAAAACCGATTGGAAATTAATTGTAATTACCTTATTGTGAAACAGTAGAAACGATTTAACTAATAAATATTATAATATCAAGACGGTATATAAATAGACATAATATATTTGACATGTACACAAAATGTATAGCTCAAACGCCCAAGTGGATTCATTATTTTCTCATTTCACAAAGCTTTGTACAAGATAAGTGATTTTATTTCGCGAGCAGATTCTTTTGGCGGGGTCCGTAAAGCGTGAAATTGGACACAAACATGTTCATGTAGTTCGCTCCCGACGGAATTATAACTGAAACCATTCCTTGCGAATTGCTCTTCAACTTCAGTACGAATAGTTTCTATGTTGTCTTGTCTATTATGTAAGTTGTCGTTTCCTTGTTATGATGTTTACTTGCTGGAAAAACTGGATAACTGCCATTGAAGAATTAGGTTGACAATTGATCTCGCGATGGTTGGATTTTCAGCCTCTTAGGGGTTAATTTTGGAAAAAAAAATTGCCTATATTTGACCTCGGATCTTCAACTATTTCCATGTCTTTCTAAAAAGTAGGACTTCCTTGTTTCTAATGTTTATATTCTAATGTATATTCGGTTATAATTCCCTTTTATATAGACGGATTTTTCGTAATTCTCATTTAGCCTCATACAAATTTAGTCGATTTTATTTGATTGAATATTACAAGCAGGTGAATCATGGTGAAGTAGAAAATGTAGACGTTCTTCGGTTCATTATGCCTACCCGGCGTGAATAAAATTATAAATGCGAAAGTTTGGATGTTTAGATAGATGGATGTTTGTTACTCAATCACGCTGAAACTATTTAACGGCTTTGAATGAACTTTTTTTTTATATCATAAGATAGCAAACAAGCAGATGAGTCTCCTGATAGAAAGAGTCAATCATCGCCTATAGACACCAAAGGTGTTAATGGTGCGTTACTATCTTGTGGCGAGGTCTAATGCCACATGCATAAGTTTACCGGCTACCTTACCCTCCAAACCGGAACACGACTGCACAGCACCTCCAGCATATAACTCTGAAAATAAGGAGACAAAAGTGGAAATGGGCAGGCCACATGATCAGAGGAAAAGATAAATGGAGCAAAATAATCACACAGTGGTACCCAAGAGATGGTAAGAGAAAGAGAGGCAGACCACAAAAGAGGTGGGACATAGTGGCCATAGAAAGGCCAGAATGGAAAGATTGGAGGAGGCCTTTGCCACCTGGCAAACGAACACACAAAAATGGAATAAAAGAACTTATGACTCGCTAAAGAAATATCGTCATGACCAAAGGAAGGCTATATTATATTATATTATATATATGAAAATATGGATAGTATGGAAGCATAGATATATATATGTATATATATATATATATATATATATATATATATATGTTATTATACTTTAAGACTCTATTAAAATTGGAATTTTAAATTTCGCGTCATTCCTACACATGCTGCAATTGCAACCCAAATTCAAGAGTTTCAAATTATATATTATATCAAATTATATATTTATATATATATATATATATATATATATATATATATATATATATGTTATTATAATTATATGTTATTATAATTTAAGACTCTATTAAAATTGGAATTTTAAATTTCGCGTCATTCCTACACATGCTGCAATTGCAACCCAAATTCAAGAGTTTCAAATTAAACAAATGCAGTACCCATAGCCTCTGATCACAATGACTGTGTCATACGGATGTCTGTGTCGGACGGACAGACCTGACAGACAGACAAAAAGACGGACATGAAATTATAAGGGTTCCATTTTTTACCATTTGGCTACGGAGCCCTAAAGTATGATGCACAATCTACGTGTTTGAAAATTGACTCGCTAAAAATAAATAAATAAATATTCACGGGACAAATTACACTTATTAATCTAACCCCAAAGTAAGCAAATTATTTGTTTGTGTTATGGGTGTTAGTTAATGATACTAATACGTAGAAATACATATATAAATACTTTTACATACATAATAAACAACCAAATCTGGAAATACAAACATTCATGCCCATCACACAAAAGCTTGTCTCTGTCGGGGACCGGACCCGAGCCCCGTCGATTGCGTAATCAGAAAATATATTATTTTATACAAAAAGTAAGGTATTCTAAAAGCATTTTAATAAAAACTAGTGCGCAGGCTATTGACGTGAACTTTTAACGTCCCATTTTTGTTCAAAAGAGCTGAACTACTAATCAAGTTGAAATAAAATTTTCTTCTTCAATATTTTAATGCAAGTGAAGTGAAAAATTTCCAGCTGCTCCCAAAGGAAATACGTTCTTTTGCATTTTCTCCGAACTATCTTCAGCTGTTGAAAAGTATCGCTTTTTAATGTAATTTCCGAAACGGAAGGCCGCTGTGTCTTCTGGGGCTACGCTAATGGATTTTGCTCATATTTATTTATCTTAAACATATAAAGTGAGTTTATTTTAATACCATTGGGTACTGCTTCGAGTGACGGCTTATTTTATCTTATGGCTTTTGAATGACAAGGAAGGACATCAACTCCTTTTCCAACCGACTTCCCAAAAGGAGGAGGCTATCAATTCAGCTGTACGGTTTTTTGTGATTAGATAACCAGCCGATATTTGCTTTTAATTAAACATATACTGTGTAAATCAATCGTTTATAATTCTTTTGTGAATGATAGTTATATATATATATATATATATATATATATATATATATATATATATATATATATATATATATATATATATATATATATATATATATGCAGGTCTCCTGATGGAAAGAGTCAACCATCGCCTATAGACACCAAAGATGTTAACAGTGCGTTGCTATCTTGTGGCGAGGTCTAATGCCACATGCATAAGTTTACCGGCTACCTTACCCTCCAAACCGGAACACGACAGGTACAAGCGCTGACGCTATTGCGGCAGGAATAGGTAAGGGGTGGTACCAGACCAATACCATAAAAAAACACCGAACAAGAAAGTTCCCGTTTTAACCTAAAGGGCATGTTTTTAAAGATATAAGGGATTTTCCAACCCTTTAACTTAAAAATTAAGTGTAGTGGTGCCTGCCTGGTGGACAGCTGTAAAATCAGACGATTCAACACCAAGTGCAGTTGCGAGTAAGCACTCGTGTCGATCGCACGTTTGTCATTTTCCGTATTAATTCAACGATAATTTTTTATCTACCCTCATTTTATAAAATATCAAAAAAAAAAATTTTTTAATGGAGGAAGAGGAGGACAGTGAAGCCTTTTGCGTATCGAGTATTAGTGATATGGGTGACAATAATTGTGAGCAACAAGTTGAAAAATGTGAAAATAATATTAGCGAGGAAGAATACAAAAAACAGAAAAATTCGGGAAAGAGAATTCGAGTGGGAGATGATGATTATGTAGGTGATGATGGATTTACATTAGTTTCGAGAGCTCATAAGCGTCTAGTTCGGGGATATTCACAGGAATTAAGTAAGTCAGAAACAAAAACAGAAGAAAAAATTGTGGTATGTATCACTGGTAAAGATCCTTTGCCAAAACAATTCAGTATGGCAAAGCTTTTCCGTGCTGAAAACATAGAAAGAGTCCAAAAAATTCAATATAAAAGTCAGTTTAGGGCGCAAATAGAATTTCTAAATAAAGAAGATGCAAACAAGCTAATGAGTTGTGAAAATATTCAAAAGATGGGTTACAGATGCCAATTATTAAATGAAGTTAGTTTATCATATGGAATTGTTAAACAATTAGCAGATGTAGAAACGGACGAAAAAGAAATTTTGGATAACATTGAATGTGAATTTGAAATTATCTCTGTAAAAAGATTAAACAGATTGATAAGTGTGGGGAAATGGGGTAAAAGTGAATCAATAAGGGTGTGTTTTAAAAGCTCTACTTTACCTGAATATGTTTATAGCTTTGGATGTAGATTTAAAGTGGAACCCTACACTTTTCCAGTAAGTCAATGTTCGGGTTGCTGGAAATACGGGCATTTAGTACGGTTTTGTCCAACAAAAAAAATAATTTGCCCGAAGTGTGCTCAAAATCATCCAAATTGCACTGCAACTAACTACGTGTGCGTAAATTGCAAAGGTAGTCACATGGCCCTAAATAAGATATGTCCAGTATTTCTAAAAGAAAAAGAAATAAGGAATATTATGTGTGCCGAAAATTGTACATATAAAATAGCACTTATGAAATATATAGAGGGGCAAAAACTAACTCGACAGAAGGAAACTATTGAAAAACAACATACAGAGCATGAACGAATATTCAAAAATGATTCAGAAAACAAATCATATAGTCAAATTCTAGTTGAAGCTCTAGTTCATAGAGAGGAAAGTTCATCAGAAGAAAACAATGACGAACAGAATATGAAAATAGATAATGAGCCGCAAACAGGAAAAAAAATATTCAGACCAAAAAAAAGTTCCGAAAACGGGTAAAAAGAAAAGTACATCTACAGATTTAGAAGGTAAATTGGAAGAATGCAAAAAGAAAAAACAAAGCATGAACAGTGACAATGGTATAGTGAAACGATTTGTGAGTAAGTTTACAGAAGTTTTGTTACATAATAGTGACCTGTACACCAAATGTAAGTTATTAGTTAAATTTGTTTTTGATGAGTTGGTAAAATATTTTATGGAATTATTTCACAGCGAAGGCCTTAAAGAAAAAATTATTCAATTGATTAATTATGGATAACAGTACAATAAACTGTAAATTAGACTTAGTACATTGGAATGCACAAAGCTTAAGGCCTAAACTGGTAGAATTTAGTTCATTACTGAGTAGAGAAAAAATTCACGTAGCGCTTTTATCTGAGACTTGGTTACAGCCAAACTCATCCTTATATATAAGTGAGTATAATATATTTAGGAGGGATAGAAATGATTCATACGGTGGAGTAGCTGCTATTGTTCATAAATCAGTAAAAGTACAACAACATCCTTTCACATTAAGGAACTCTAATATAGAAATGTTAATTCTAAAAGTTATAAATTCTAAAGTAATTAATTACATTGTTATGATTTATTGTTCTCCCTCTGTACAGTCCTCTCAGTCTGACTGGGATGTGCTGTTTTCGAAATTTTCCAAAAAGTGTCTAGTTGTAGGTGACTTTAATGCTCACCATACTAATTGGTCAAATCGTATTGATAATAGAGGTAGGCAAATTTATGAATCGGCTTTAGAATTTGGTTTTATCTGTTTAAATGATGGAACTCCAACTAGAATCAAATTAGTTAACGGCAATTTACAAAGTTCATCGCCTGACGTTACATTTGTATCTTCTGATGTAGCGGTTCACTGTGAGTGGAAGGTAATGAATGAGAATCTAAGGAGTGATCACCTTTTTATTCATTTACGCATTACGTATCAAGAGGCAATACAGACCACTAAAAAATTCAATTTCAAATTAGCTAATTGGGAAGGTTATACCACATTTTTAAAAAAACACCTTAGCACTGTCAGCGAGGACAACGTCCAAGCAATGTATGACAATCTTATAAAGATTATGTATAAGGCAAGGCAAGAACACATTCCGGCTTATAAGGTGTGCCATAATATTGATAGTAAATTTAAGCCCAAGCGATATTGGAACCCAGATCTATCAAGATTAGTAGCGCTTCGTAGATTGGCCCTTAAAAATTTTCGCAAAAACCCAACGCCGTCTAATTTAAATATTCTAGAAGAGAGAACTCTAAATGCTCGGCAGGCAATTATGAGTGCCAAACAAAATAGTTGGAAACAGTATTGCTCATTTTTCTTTAATTCATCAACATCTGTTTCGGATATGTGGCAGAGAATGAGGTGGTATAAAAGATATAAAAATCACTCAATTAATAGTATATCTATAGAGAATAAAATTAACCTTTTATGTACCTTGGCCCCAGATTATGTTTTACCCAGCGAACCTACATTAAAGAGGGAAAATGATGTATTAGAAGCAGAGTTTTCGTTACATGAATTAAATAAATGTTTGAAAAAAAAAGATACCGCCCCGGGAGATGACGATATAACATATACTATGATTTACCATTTACCATTAGAATGTAAAAAGCAACTGCTACAAATTTACAAATTAATTTTTGATACAGGCCAAATACCAAAACAATGGCGTGATATTAGAATTATTGCTATTCCTAAACCAGGAAATGAGAATAGTCATTCTATTAAATTAAGGCCAATATCTTTGATATCATGCCTTTGTAAAATATTCCACCTTATGCTTATAAAGAGAATAGAATGGTATATTGAGAAGAATAAGATATTATCCAATACAGTTGCAGGATTTAGGAGGGGTATGTCATGTCACGACTGTTTAGTTCGCCTAGTAACATATGTTCAAATAGGTTTTTCTAAAAATTGGATTACTGTTGCTACATTTTTAGATTTAGAAAACGCTTATAATAATGTTTTAATTGAAAAAATGATAACCATACTTGACGATTTGGGACTAGGTAGGAAAATATGTCAATATTTGTGGATTTTTTTAAGTAACAGACGTCTTACAGTTAGCGATGAAAAAACACTAGAAATTAAGACCAGACATGTAGGCAGAGGTTTGGCGCAAGGGGATCCAATGTCACCCTTGCTTTTTAATTTAGCTACTGCAAAAATTTGTCTTTATATTTCTAATATTCAAATTTGTCAATATGCGGACGATTTTGTCCTATTTAGTAATAGTAGTAATATTTTAAAAAGTGCTGAAGAGATCCAAAATGGTCTTAATGCTTTTAGTAAAGTAATAAATGAGTTAGGCTTGGATTTATCAGTTAATAAATCAAAATATTGTATTTTCAGTAGAGGTCATAAACAATATAATATTAATTTACAAATAAATGGTAGTCCAATAAAATTTGTAGACACTTGCAAATACTTAGGGTTACATTTAGATAAAAAGTTATTGTGGAGAAAACATATTGATGAAACAGTAGCAAAAACGTCAAAATTTCTTAATTTATTAAAAGTATTAGCAGGACCTACATGGGGCTTACACCCAAAGTTTTTACGTGCATTGTATACCTCAATCATTAGAAGCAGAATAGACTACTGTTGTTACCTATACAACAATAGTGCAAAAACTCACTTGTATAAATTAGATAAAGTGCAAAATTAGGCTCTCAGAATAATTGGCGGCTTCGTGAAAACCACACCTATTCATGTTATAGAGAGTGAAGTTTGTGTAGTTCCTTTGTTTGTAAGACGAAATTATTTGGCCTATAAATATTGTCTGAAACTCAAATCATTGGCTAGCAATGAAATTGTTCCATTGTTTACTGAGCTGGGTGAATACTCTAGGAATAGATTTTGGCAGCATAAAAAAATGCCTCTCCTTGTAATAATATTTAATGGAGAAATACAGAATGAAAATGTGTATAAATCTAATATCCTACCGATGTTTGAGTTTAAAACATGGGTTACAAATATAAAAGTTGATGATATTATTGAACTAAATTTAAATAATATTAAAAACGCTAAAAGATCTTATGACTATAACTGTATTAAATTTGATACATTAAGTGAGTTAAAAATGAAATACCCTAATTGGTACGTTATTTATACAGATGGGTCCAAGGGCAGTAGTGGATGTGGTGCAGCATTTTACGATGGAAGGCAATTGGGTGTTCCTCTTCAAAATTGTTTTAAATTACCCAGAGCTGTAACAATTATGACGGCGGAACTAGTTGCAATTTCGGAATCTCTGTCATATGTAATGACTTTAAATGTCAATAGAGTGCTTCTATGCACAGACAGTAAATCTGCCTTGCAGCATTTGGCTCGATGCGCCTCTGGTTGCAGAGGTGTACCGATAGCCTATGACGTACTATCAAAAATGTATAATATGGTTGAAAATGGAGTGAGTTTGAAATTGCAATGGGTTCCGTCGCATATTGGACTTAAGGGGAATGAGGAGGCTGACATTTTATCTAAACGAGCTACCACGGATGGAGTAGAAGTAAATATGTTACCAGACTATACAGAAATATTGCCGAAATATAAAAAGAAATGTTACGATATGTGGAAAGAGTATTTTAATGAAAGATCGTTAACTAAAGGGATATGGTACAAGTCGATACAATGTGAGCCTCCTCATGTCCCGTGGTTTAATTTTACAAAATTGAATCGGACATTAGTTGTCATAGCACACAGGTTAAGATCTGGGCACATGCCATTAAGAAGTTTCAAATACATGATGAAAATAGTCGACTCCCCCAATTGCGAAAGATGCGAGATTATAGAAGATATTCATCACCTCTTGATGGAATGTGTCCGATATCGGGAAACAAGAAAAGAACTGTTAAATAAACTAAAAGTCAACAAAAATGACATTGGACAGTTTCACAGTATTTTAAGTCAGCCCAGCTCAGATGAAGCCAAAATACTTTTTGCATTTGTAAATCGTTCCATTAGTAGTTGAAGATAATATTGTAGTATTATAGATAGTCTTGTAATAGGGTACGATGGAACTGGCGTACACATGGTGTAAAAGTTCCTTAAATAAAAATGATTAAAAAAAAAAAAAAAAAAAAACACCAAGTGTGTGTAAGGGGAATAGAAGTGTCACAAAGTTGCAAAGAAAATGTTTTGACATACTCGAGCACCTCTGAATCTTCTTTTATTATAGAGAAAATAACGTATGAATTACGAAATAAATATAATCCTGACAATTTCCGCAACCCGAAGTTATCAGAATTTTGTTTTTTTTTTTCTGCCCTTGTTACTCGCCTTTATATAAAGGGCTTATATTTGGTGGAGAGCTTCAACAGTATGCGAGGAATCTCCTCTTTGTTAATCTGACACGCTCTAATAAATGCCAAAATACCCTACTGTAGGTTTATATACTCAAAGAAGATGGTATTTAAAAAAATAAAGTTTAAAAAATCTTCACGCCCGTATTCTCGAAGAGGTAAGCAGAAGTACAAGTGCACTCACGATTAGCCGAACATACTTAGACCCACAATGTAATAGATAGCCAGCCTATCGCTAATCGGGTACTTTTGCTAACCCCGGACGTTCTTTTGGCCAGAAAACTGAAAAAATACATTTTTTAAATTGCCCTACCCGGAATCGAACCGGGACCTCGTGTGGTCAACTCCGACACCGGACCACTAGACCACAGAGGCGTCAATATAAGCTTGTTATAAAATGGACCATATATATCACATATACTCATGGCATCCCATATTTTATTTTTAAATAGCGAGAATGGTGTTTAACGTTAACCCGAAAAAAATCTAAGTTATCCTCAGGTCGCGCCTAAATAAGTTTTACTTCAAAAAGGTTAAGGCCAAAATCTCAATAGCAGCTCGGAGTCTGGCAAGTGGTGTGTTACCACTCCCGAGCCTCGGATGAGCACGTAAGATGTCGGAGCGCAACGCTAGAAATAGTCGACAATTACCGTTATCAGGTCGTTAAAATGCTGTGATGGGGATCACCACTCATTTTCATTTTTATATCATAAGAGAAAGATAAACCTACGTCTATAGATACCAAAGATGTTAATGGTGCGTTGCTATCTACGTGACGAGATGGCAATGCCACATAAGTCTACCGGTTACCTTACCCTCCAAACTGGAACACGTTAATGACAAGCAATGACGCTATTATGGCAGGAATAGGTAAGGCGATAGTAGCAAACACTCGGGCGAGACGTTGCAGAACTCTACCACCTAATAGTCTTAACGGTAGTGACAACTATAGCCAATCAATCGCCTCTTACGACCTGCCTGGCAAAAGGGCAATTGGTCTATTCTTCAAAGGAGTCCGGACCAATACAGGGGAAACTCACGTCACGAACCAACGAACCGTGAATCGTGGTGAACCGGAAAATCTATAGACGTTTGGTTTACTCTGCCTACTCCACAAGGAAATCGAGTATGATGATACTTTTTTTAAGAATTAGCCAAATAGTTGCAGCCGCTGCCAAGATATTTTCAGACATTTGTAGCAATTAACTTTTATTTATAGAGATTTTGCCTTAAGAAATAAAACCTTAACTATTCAAGTTTATTAAATACGTAAGAGACTAAGAACAGCAAATCGCATTAAGTTTTAAACATAGCTGTTGTTATACGTTTCTTAAGCTGGATCTAATTTGATCTTACAAATTTCATCCGCTGCTTGTGGCTCAGTGTCAACGTTTCATTCGGATTTTATATTACCAACATTATCTTACATATTCGAACCATTTATTCCAATCGTTTTACGAGTTAAAATGGTAAAGCAAATAGAAATACTCAGTTTGTTTTCCACTGCAACGTAATGGTCATTCTGTTCTCAACCACGGCTTCAACATTTTCCAAGGCTATATTGTCATTATTAAAATAGTATAGAGATTGCTACGATTTCTTATCGATACATTTTAAAGCTTCAACATAAAATGTTATACAGTAATCTTGAAATCCCATAAATATTATAATTCGGTAGGTTATATTCTATATATATGTATAATAATCTTCAATAAAGCCACTCAAACTTGCGGGGGTATTCTGATTATTCTGCGTGGTTGTTATTTTATGATAAGTATATAGAAAATGTCGAGTTTTAAAAAGCCATTTAAATAGAATCAATGTTGTCAAACAACAAAAATTAGGTATGTCAAAATGATATAAATATACAAATCATTTGCACTTTATATATATATATATATATATATATATATATATATATATATATATATATATATATATATATATATATATATATATATATATATATATATATATATATATTATTTATATATTTTTTGACAGTACTGTATGTAACTATCAATCTGAATTATTCTTAGGATTGGGAAAAATTATAAATTATTTATCTACATTCACAAAAGAATTATAAATGATCGATTTACACAGTATATGTTTAATTAAAAGCAAATATCGGCTGGTTATCTAATCACAAAAAAACGTACAGCTGAATTGATAGCCTCCTCCTTTTGGGAAGTCGGTTGGAAAAGGAGTTGATGTCCTTCCTTGTCATTCAAAAGCCATAAGATAAAATAAGCCGTCACTCGAAGCAGTACCCAATGGTATTAAAATAAACTCACTTTATATGTTTAAGATAAATAAATATGAGCAAAATCCATTAGCGTAGCCCCAGAAGACACAGCGGCCTTCCGTTTCGGAAATTACATTAAAAAGCGATACTTTTCAACAGCTGAAGATAGTTCGGAGAAAATGCAAAAGAACGTATTTCCTTTGGGAGCAGCTGGAAATTTTTCACTTCACTTGCATTAAAATATTGAAGAAGAAAATTTTATTTCAACTTGATTAGTAGTTCAGCTCTTTTGAACAAAAATGGGACGTTAAAAGTTCACGTCAATAGCCTGCGCACTAGTTTTTATTAAATTGCTTTTATAATACCTTACTTTTTGTATAAAATAATATATTTTCTGATTACGCAATCGACGGGGCTCGGGTCCGATCCCCGACAGGGACAAGCTTTTGTGTGATGGGCATGAATGTTTGTATTTCCAGATTTGGTTGTTTATTATGTATGTAAAAGTATTTATATATGTATTTCTACGTATTAGTATCATTAACTAACACCCATAACACAAACAAATAATTTGCTTACTTTGGGGTTAGATTAATAAGTGTAATTTATCCCGTGAATATTTATTTATTTATTTTTAGCGAGTCAATTTTTAAACACGTAGATTGTGCATCATACTTTAGGGCTACGTAGCCAAATGGTAAAAAATGGAACCCTTATAATTTCATGTCCGTCTTTTTGTCTGTCTGTCAGGTCTGTCCGTCCGACACAGACATCCGTATGACACAGTCATTGTGATCAGAGGCTATGGGTACTGCATTTTTTAATTTGAAACATAGGTGTATTTTATAAACCGCTACATAACGATGCTATACTTAATAATTTTATTTTTCAAAGTCGTAACTTCGAAAAATAAAATTATCAAGTGTAACTGTCCATACATGTAACTGAGGTATGATAATAAAATTTCAAGAGAGCATAGCCACGTGGTGTACCATAGGATAGGTATTTATAAATGATATGAACGTTTTTAAAAAGTTTTGATTCGCTAATACATATTTTGTGAGATACTCGTACTCATCTGAAGAGATAAAAAGTGTGTATTCCCTCATACTTTTGATTCCCCAAAAAAAAATTGTAATAAATGTTGCGAATATAGGATTCAACAAAAGCTTCAAACGAAAATTGGTTTGAGCAAAATCAAAATTGATCATGTGGTTCTATCCCCGTGTTAATCCAGAGCTTTGAAAAATAGACCAACTGCCGTTCAGCCAGGCAAGTCGTAAAAGGCCACGGATTGGCTACACGAGTCAGTAACATCGTGGCTACTAGGATCTCGCCCGGGTCTGGTACCACCGCCTTAAAATATTGCTGATTTATTGAAGAACAAATAACTTTTTAATAACATCATTTTCAACAATAAAAAAATTGTAAAAAACATCGATCTAGCTGTTCATCTATATATATATACATATATATACATATATATATATATATATATATATATATATATATATATATATATATATATATATATATATATATATATATATATATATATATATATATATATATATATATATATATATATATATATATATATATATATATATATATATAATAATTTGACCCCCAGGCTAAGAAGAAAAAAAAAATTTTTTTTTCACTCCACCCTAATATATATATATATATATATATATATATATATATATATATATATATATATATATATATATATATACAGTAAAATATATCAGTCTAGCCGTTCATCTATACACATATTATATTATGTTTTAAGTCGTGTTAGTTATTTACACCTTATTTTAATTCATGGTAACATGATCTGATGGGAATCTAAATAAAAAATATACCAATTAGAATGAAAATTATTTGTAATATTATGCAATATTTTGTCTCATAATGTCAGCAAGAATCATTGTTCAAAAAATATCGCTGTTTTATTAAAGAACATATAACGTTTTAATATTTATATCAATTAAAAAAAAGAAGGATATTTCATATTATTTATTCTATATCAAAATCGTTGTCTGAGGAGCTGTCCAACAAATCAAGAAGTAAGGCCGTACCACTCATGATTAATCAACCTGTATATAGAACTCCAACGACGCAGACTAATATTATCGTATCTTAGCCGCGTGTGATACGTTAAGATACTGTAATATTTTATACTAGCTGTTGCCAGCGACTTCGTCCGCGCGGACTTCGTTTACTCCGCACAGCTCCTCCCCCGTATGTGATAGCGTGACAATATGTAGCCTATATGTTGACCCGACCTATTAGTAATATTCATGCAAAATTTGAAGTAAATCCATGTAGTACTTTTTGAGTTTATCCGGGACAGAAAAACAGACAAACAGACAAACACACAAACACACAAACAAACACACAAACAGACAAACAGAAAAACAGGCAAACAGACAAACAGACAAAAATTGTAATAACCATATTTTTGGCTTCGATATCAATTGTAGATCACGCCCCTTAGGGCATCTTAAGATCAACTATTATAGTATCTCAACCGTGTATGTGATGAGCTTAATGGTTTTGTTAAAACTTAAAAATGATAATCACGAGAAATTATTATATGATTATAACGTTTTTCATTTTCAAAATCCTGGATTTTTAAATAAATAAATAAATTGAAATTTATAACAAATAGTACCTACTAAAATTATAAAACTAATCACCTCTGTAGTCTAGTGGTCTGGTGTCGGGGTTGACCACATGAGGTCCAGGTTTAATTCCCGGGTCGGGCAATTCAAAAATGTATTTTTTCAGTTTTCTAATAAAAACCCTTGCCCGGGATTTCATAAGTGCCCGGTTGACGATAGGCTAGCCATCCATCACATTGTAGGACTAATAGTATCTCCGGCTAATCATGGGTACACTGGTTGTACCTCTGCCTACTTCTTCGGAGATATGGGTGTGAAGATACTATTTTCTTTCTTTTATAAAATTAATAAATGAACTATTATAAAAATTTGAGTTAAGTTTTGAACAGTTTTCAAGGTTAGGTTAGGAAGAGGGTAATGTTCGTAAAACATTTCGTGTATTCGGCCGTGAAGATACTTTTTTCTTTCTTTTATAAAATTAATAAATGAACTATTAATCAAATTTTAGTTAAGTTTGGAACAGTATTCGAGGTTAGGTTAGGAAGAGGGCTATGTTCGTAAAACATACATATTTATTGGTAAAAGGGTGTACGTATTGAATGAACACGATTGTTAATGGTAATCAATAAACATGTTATAAAAATAAAATATTATCTAACTACATAGTAAACCTCAACGAAATTAGTGTAAGTGTAGTATTTTTCAAAAAGTGTGGTCCCCGCACGTTGTATAAACGAGTCAAGTCGCGGATCGGTGAATCGCTGTTTGTAAAAAATAAACTACTAGCAGTACGCAGGTATCTATATTCAACATTTTTATTGGAAAATTAGGTCAAAATTTAAGTTAAGGAGTATTTTTTTACATATTCGGTATTAGAATTGAGTACTAAACAATGTTCCTCCTTCAGTGTGTACAATCTTCTACGAGCCAACCTAAAAAGTATAGACTACTGTTTACTTTTCCTAACCTAAATCACTGTCTTTCTTTATAGAAAAAAGAGGCAAACGAGCAGGAGGCTCACCTGATATTAAGTGATTACCACCACCCATGGACAGTCACAGCATCAGTATTGCAGCTGCGTTGCCGGCCTTTTAAGAATGAGTAACCTCTTTTCTTAAGGGTCCCTAAGTCGTATCCGTTCGGAAACACACCCGCCGGTAATTGATTCCACAGATGATTAGTGTGTAGTAAAAATGCCCAAAGAATCGCACGGTTAATTTACAGACATCGAGGTGATGAGGGTGGAACTAATATATCTATTAAATTACTCTAAGTCTATAAAATTAAATTTCTAATAACTGACAACATAAACTGTGAATTTTGGCGCCATAAGTCCAAAGTAAATTAACGAGTAACAATATCGAAATATTAATCTAATTTTCCCAATAACAGATAAAGCTATACGGACAAGGGATCAATCGATTTGGTCCTTCAAATGCTGAGAACTATTTCAAATACTCGTAAAAGTCTTTGATATTGATAAAGTTTCAATGGAAGGTTCGCTTCAAAATGACAATCATTTCTATGATTATTCCAATTTCGTACATTCGATATTCTGTGTTTCAAATCTTGTTAGTTCCCTTGTATTATTATATATTAATTATTACTATTGCGGTATTGAGTAAAATAAATTTTTAGTAGTTTTTACCAAATAAGCTATAATCCGTCAGCATATCTAATAAATCTATATATATAGTAAAATCGTAGGAAAGTCAAAACTGTACATTGAATATTTTTTTAAAGAATACTTGGGGCGTGATGTACAATCGATATCGAAGCCAAACATATAGTTTTTAGACATGTTGTCTGTTTGTCTGTATGTATGTCCAGGGTAAACTCAACAAGTACTGCATGGATTTACTTCAAATTTTGCATGAATATTACTGAGGAGTCGGGTCAACATATAGGCTACATATTATCACGTTATCACCTACGGGGCAGAGGCTGTGCGGAGTAAATAAAGTCCGCGCGGACGAAGGTGCCGGCAACAGCTAGTAAATAATAAAAACCAAAGAAACCGACGCAGTATTAAAGTATTTTTTTGGTATTACTTTTATTTTATTAATTTAAAATTTGTGCACAAACATATACAAAAGGTGGACTTAATACTACACGGAATAACCAACTAATCAACCTTAATTAAATGATAACATCATTTAGAATAATTTTTGTTCTGTACACAAAAAAAAATACAAATTGTTTTCTATAAACGAAATTTGTTATTTAATGTTGGAAAGGTAGGAATATGTACTATTTAAAACATTAACATGATGCAATATTGCAACACATATTTATATGTATATAAATTTTCATATACTTACATGGACTATACAAATCACCGACCACACAACCCATAGACCCCTAATAACAGGCGAATGGCTTCTGTCAACACATCTGACTTATAGTTCCGATGTAAATGTCCATGCACCAATACCCAATCAGTGTCGACCAATCAGATTCTCTGTACATCACTATCTTTCACTGTGGCCTTGAGTTAGCCAATCACGATGTTGCAGCTCAGCTCAGCTAGTTGCCAGAATGCATTCAATACATTCAATGGAAAATCGAACATTAGGCGTCTATGGGCTGTGTGGTCGATGATACAAATATACTCGTATCATACATAATATACCACCATAACCTGAGCGTAATAGCTCACGTAGTACGTAGCTCATGCCTCATAGTGTTTTCACACCATATTCAGTGGGCTATTCTGCAGCACGTTTAAAGAGATAATATTTAAATGTGTTGGGGAAACTATTTCTGATATCAATGGGAAGATTATTCCAAAGTCTAACAGGATCAGAAATCAAAATTAAAAGATTTTAAAAGGAGATCCATAAAACAGTAGGTATTCTTATATTATGTATTTTTTTTTTTGTTTTAAAGATAAGTGTTTTTTTTAACTTCTGTTTATTTCGACTTTCAAAAAAGAAAGTGAGACTTTAATTCGTCTGTAATTTTTAGGGTTCCGTACCTACAAGGTAAACGGGACCCTATTACTAAGCCTGCGCTGCCTCTTTGGCTATCTGTCTGTCACCAGGTTGTATCTCATAAACCATTATAGCTAGAAACCTGAAGTTTTCACAAATTATGTATTTCCGTTGCCGCTATAACAACGAATACTAGAAATTAAAAAAATGAAAATATTAAGGAGGTCCCCATACAATAAACGTGTTTTTTTTGAATTTTTTGCTCAATATTAATAACGATAACAGGTAGGAGCTTAAAATTTTCACAAAATATTAAGTTGTATATTACCTTTTAAAATAAATAATTATGGAGCAAACGTATTTTTAAGCAATTTTAGTCTGTCTTAATAAACAGATAGAAATTTGAACATTTACAAAAGAGTTAGAATTTGGTAATATATTAACTATAAAAATAAATACCTAATACATAACATAAATATTTAAGTACATATACATACAACAAACGTGATTTTTTTATAGATAATGATACGGAACCCTTCGTGAAATCCGACTCGCACTTGGCCGGTTTATTGTTTATTACCTTCAAACTCTGTCATTTATTAAACGATTCGGAAAATTCTAATTTTTGTTTTGGAAGGTTTCTACCTTCCAAAACACAAAAATAATAACAATAAAAGAAACCCGTAACTTTTTCAATGCGGTAATTAATCAATAAATATATGTATCGTAAAAAGTGTATTTTTCATCTAACTTTTCCACAGAGTAAAAATTTCTGTAAAAAACAGTGATTGATAGTTAAAATCAATTTCTATCACAAAATTTAATGTATTACCTTACCTATTCCTGCCGCAGTAACGTTGAGTCCGGTCCGGTCCGTCGAATCCGTCAAGGTCCGGTTATGAGGGTAAGGTAGCCAATAAACATATGCATGTGACATTAACTCCCCGCCATTTACATCTTTGGTGCCTACCGGTGATAGTTGTCTCTTTCCATCAGAAGACCCATCTGGTTGGTTCATAGTTCAAATACTTGGGCAATTTTCACATAAACAAATGTTCTACCTAATTGCTAAACAAAACATAAAGTTTGTAAGGAATTTGCATTTAAATACATAACCAAATGTGCAACACGGCACATGAATACCAACAAGAGCTCCCGAGAAACTCATTAAATGAAGTTGAAAAATTAAAATGCCTAGTCTAAATTACATACGTTGAGGATCCATTCACACTAGCGGAACTTAACGTTATCCAAGTATAATATTGTTGCAAATAATCTAAAAAAACGTGAAGAGTTGAAGCGCCTGGAGAGATCTAGAAATAAAAGAGATAGCTAATTCTAATGACAAATAGCCGACCGTTACCCGAAGAGTTATGCCATAATTGACCTTGTTTGATTACTGGAACTTGTTTACAATAACTTGTTTCCAATTAGCCTGGTTTATGCGTAGAGGATTCGGGAATATGGAACTTTACCCTGCGTATAAATAGGGATATGTTAACAAACAAGTGTAGTTTTATACAGTGATCGGAAGCAATAATTCGGGAGACCAGTGTGAAGAGAAGTGTTTTCGTTCAGCGTAGTCGGTTAAGTTTAGTGAGTGTGACTAGTGTGTATAGTTTATTTACGTATACAATTGTATTGTATTGTATATTTGTATTGTAATACACGGTTTAATTATAAGTGGTGTTTAATTAAATGGAATTTGAATGGAAAAATTACACGAAGAGGAATAAGCAGATTTGTTATATTTACATTAGCGTAACTTTGTTTAATATTACATTTTCAGTTTTCTGATAAAAACAACATTGCCTGGGATTGGAAAGTGCCCGGTTGGCGATAGATTTGCCACCTATAACATAGTGGGACCAAGTATCTTCGGCTAATCGTGGGTGCACTTGTTGTACCTCTGCCTACCTTTTCGGGGATACGGGCGTGAAGATACCTTAATATTTCATAGGATATCATACTATCAGAAAGTTCTACTAATAGAAAGAGATACCTAACACCTACCTACAGACATTAAATATGTTAATAACTAGCTGCAGCGTGCAGCCCGGTGCATTATAACAGTTTTTGGTGAATCCCGCGATAATTCCCTCATTTTTCCGGGATAAAAAGTAGCCTATCTGCTATTCCAGGGCATCGTCTACCTGTGTACTAAATTTCAATCAAATCCGTTTTTTTTTTTTTTTTTTTTTTTATATCATAAGATAGCAAACAAGCAGATGGGTCTCCTGATGGAAAGAGTCAACCATCGCCTATAGACACCAAAGATGTTAATGGTGCGTTGCTATCTTGTGGCGAGGTCTAATGCCACATGCATAAGTTTACCGGCTACCTTACCCTCCAAACCGGAACACGACAGCGACAAGCACTGACGCTATTGCGGCAGGAATAGGTAAGGCGGTGGTACCAGACCCGGGCGAGACAATGCAGAACTCTACCACCTAGTAGCCACGATGGTAGTGACTCGATAGCCAATCGGTCGCCTTTTACGACCTGCCTGGCAGAACGGCAGTTGGCCTATTCTACAAAGGAGGCCGGGACCAACACGGCGGTTAGTAGTTTTTGCGTGATTGAGTAACAAACATCTATCCAAACATCCAACTTTCGCATTTATAATATTAATAAAGATACGTTCCAATCCGTGTGGCGGATTTGGAATACCACATACATAAGTTAAGAAGCTACCTAATCCTCAAAATTAGTACACAGCAGCGTCAAGCGCCGATGCCATTACGACAGGCATAGGTAAAGCGGTGGTGCTTTCAGGCCGTTGCAAAATTTCACCACCAAGTGAAAAGCGACTAGAAAAAAATAAGCAACGAATTTTTTTTTATCATTAGATACCAATCAAGCAGATGGCTGTCTTAATGGAAAGAAACCATCGCCTATGGACAACAAAGATGTTAATGGTGCGTTGCTATCCGTTTAGCGGGATGTTAATACCACACGCATAAGTCTACTGCCATCCTTCAAACTGGAACACGACAATGACAAGCATTGACGCTATTGCGACAATATTAACTAAGGCGGTGGTACCAAAAACCCGGGCGAGACGGTGCGGACCTCTACCACCTAGTAGTCACGATATTAGTGAGTAGTGACACGTATAGCTAATCGGTCGACTTTCGAGACCTGCCCGGCAGAAAGTTAGTCTATTCTCCAAAGGAACCCCTACCAACACAAATTTTGACACGACTGGATTAGAAACAATGATCTTGTTTTGAAGCCAGGCAGTCACCAGTTATTATATCCTAACAGTCACTACCATTGTGACTATTAGGTGGTCAATATGCTGTCGCAATTATAGCGTCAATATTTGTCACTACCGTGTTCCAGTTAAGTGGATAAGGGATCAGACTTTACTTACTAATCTACCAAGAAAGTAACGGGAAACCACAGACAACAAGAATATTATTGATTTACTAGCTGTTGCCTGCAACTTCGTCCGCGCGGACTTCGTTTACTCCGCACAGTTCCTCTCCCGTAGGTGATAGCGTGATAATATGTAGCCTATATGTTGACGAAATTTGAAGTAAATCCATGCAGTACTTTTGGAGTTTACCCCAGATATACATACAGACAAACAGACAAAATTTCTAAAAACTATATTTTTGGCTTCAATATCTGTTGCAGATCACGCCCCAAGTATTTTTTTTTTAAATATGCAATGTACAGTTTTGACTTTCCTACGATTTTGTTATATGTATAGATTTATTAAAACTATTGCACAAAATACATACATACAAAAAGTGTACTTAATGCATAGGTATGGACATTCTCTTCCAGTTAACCTAGGTAGGTACATATATATATATATATATATATATATATATATATATATATATATATATATATATATATATATATATATATATATATATATATATATATATATATATATATATATATATATATATATATATATATATATATAATCGCCGATATACACAGAAGCACATCATTAAAACACTACCATTAGCTGTTAATTACCATTACTTGATATTTTTTTAAGCTACTGCTGCTGGTGACAAGCAGTGACAGTGGTAAACATTATGATAACATAAACAGGTTGACTGGTAAACGACTGTATATAGGTACTGTAGATGTTTAACCAAAATTTGTCAAATCGGTCCAGCAGTTCTCGAGCGAGACTAACGACCAGCAATTGATTTATATATATATATATATATATATATATATATATATATATATATATATATATATATATATATATATATATATATATATATATATATATATATATATATATATATATATATATATATATATATATATATATATATATATATATATACAGTACCTATATACAGTCGTTTACCAGTCAACCTGTTTATGTTATCGTAATGTTTACCACTGTCACTGCTTGTCACCAGCAGCATTATCTTAAAAAAATATCAACTTATATACGTATACATCTATATATTATATAAAAATCAATTGCTGTTCGTTAGTCTCGCTAAACTCGAGAACGGCTGAATCGATTTGGCAAATTTTGGTATTGAATTAACATTTTCCAAGGCTATATTGTCATTATTAAAATAGTATAGAGATTGCTATGATTTCTTTATCGATACATTTTAAAGCTTCAACATAAAATGTTATACAGTAATCTTGAAATCCCATAAATATTATAATTCGGTAGGTTATATTCCATATATATGTATAATAATCTTCAATAAAGCCACTCAAACTTGCGGGGGTATTCTGATTACTCTGCGTGGTTGTTATTTTATGGTAAGTATATAGAAAATGTCGAGTTTTAAAAAGCCATTTAAATAGAATCAATGTTGTCAAACAACAAAAATTAGGTATATCAAAATGATATAAATATACAAATCATTTGCACTTTATATATATATATATATATATATATATATATATATATATATATATATATATATATATATATATATATATATATATATATATATAAATCAATT
The DNA here is from genome assembly GCA_036924255.1 of Apodemia mormo. NCBI lineage: Eukaryota > Metazoa > Arthropoda > Insecta > Lepidoptera > Riodinidae > Apodemia > Apodemia mormo. The sequence goes on along the minus strand of JAUPFN010000013.1, from coordinate 9,104,161 downwards.
AAAACAAATTATATAAAAATCAATTGCTGTTCGTTAGTCTCGCTAAACTCGAGAACGGCTGATTCGATTTGGCAAATTTTGGTATTGAATTAATTGTTGAAGTCCAGGGAGATTCGAAAGGTAAGAAAAAATAGAATATATTATAATAATATAAATAAATACATATAAAATATTATATAATAATATAAATAAATACATATAAAATATGTATTTATTTATATATTAAATATGTATTTATTTATATAGCATCAAGCACTGATGCAATTGCGGCAAGAAATGCCTGCCGTGTTCCGATTTGGAGGGTAAGGTAGCTGGTAAACTTATGCATGTGGTATTAATTCTTGCCATAAGATAGCAACGCACCATTAACACCTTTGGTGTCTATAGGCGATGGTTGACTCTTTCCATCAGGAGACCGATCTGCTCGTTTGCTATCTTATGATATAAAATAAAAAAACACATTATGATTAAGAGTTACTTAGAGCCATATTGAATATCTAAAAAAATAGTATTTTTAGATATTCAATATACTATTTTTTTAAATATTCATATATATCCTAAATTTAAATGTGTTGAGTGAAGTAATTTTTTTGAATGTGATCTGGGAGACCATTCCAGAGACGTGTTACTGTAAGTGTAAAAGAATCCAAACAACTTGCTGTATTATGGGCTGGAACCAGAAAGTTATGAGTGTAAGTGTGTAGTAAATAACTGTCTTCAAAGGCTTAAAGTTATACAGAATTTGAAGACTCTTTATAATCGTACACTTTTTATATCAAATTAGTGTATGAATTTAATACTGAGTGTGATTGAAGTTGGTTGAGCCATGCATTTTCTGTGAACCGATGAAATGCACAGCCGTACAGCAATAGGAAAATCAATAAACATCACTACACTATACACGAATTTATCTAACTCCAAGGTAATCAAATGATTTTCTTGTATAATACATACATAAATACTCAAATATATTTATTAAACACCCAATAGGAGGAACACCAAAACGTAGGAATAGCCAAACCCAGTCACACAAATATATGTCCCGGTCGAGAATTGAACGCGATCCCCATTGATTGCTAACCAATCGACCACCGGGGTGGTCAAGAAATTTGAGTTACTTACTAAAAGTTGCTCAATAAGGAATTAAAGCTAAAAATCATTAATATAGTAACTACTTTATCATCATTTTAGCCGTTTCAGTGGGAAACGCTCAGGAGGAGGAGGATATCACTCAGGAATAATGTAGTTTTCTACTAGTGAAAGAAGTTTCAAGATAGGACTATTCTTAAAAATCGATTTCAATTTTAAATGAATATTTAATGAATTTTGAAGTATTTCGTACTCTGGACAACTATATTCAATTATTGGATTCGGCGACATTGCCACACGGATTTCGAAATTTTTTGGAACTACTCATTATTGCTTTTATTCGTTATTTTGTTTAAAATGGTACTTTAAATTTCCACTTGTAACACTAGCTTGACGTGTAACGATGACATCTATTTCCAATAATTAGGTCGTTACCATACTGAATCAATGTGGGCAATATTGGTTTCAAGAGTACCGTTTTTTGACGATATTCGAAATTTATTGTTGTTATCAATATTGGTTTAATATTTATATTGTTTTCAAGAGTAGGCCTGCAGTTTAGACGTTCTTGAGATTTCTTCCTAAAATGTACTCACAAACTTAAGAAATTACCACTTTATAGTATCAGTATAGGTATTCTTTAATAATGTCAATGTAAACGGATCTTAATTTTAAAATATCCTTCGCCTTCATGCTTTTCAAAGCAGCTCTGAGTAAAGAGCACTTATAGTTCTTAATAGTCCTATAAAGACGCCTATTTTAAAGACTGTTCATTATTGAGTCTAAACGTCTTTTCATTTCCCATAGAAGCCTTAAGAGTTCAGATTCTTTTACCCTGTATTTGAATAGCGGCCGCCTTGGAAATACAGCTTTATATGTATTTTACTCATACTCATTAGATTGATATGGTTTTACCAGCACTTCAGTAAAATGTTAAGTATTTCTTGACTAAAGATCAAGTTGAAATTTAATACGAATTCAATATAAAGCAAGTAGTAAAAAACAAGTGTTTTGACTCATTAGAAACTTGTTAGCAAGTTTCTAATGAGTCTAAACACTTATTTTTTTATGTTATTAGATAACACACAAGCAGATGGCTCTCGCAAACGATCGCCTTTAAACAACAAAGATGTTAATAGTGTGTTGCTAGTCGTGTCACGGGATGGCAATGCCACATGCATAAGTCTATCGGCTACCTTACACACCAAACTGGAACACGGCAATAACAAACATTGACGCTATTGCAGCAGGAATAGTTAAGACGATGGTGCCATATTCTCGCCGTGTTGGTCCCGGCCTCCTTTGAAGAATAGGCCAATTGCCGTTCTGCCAGGCAGGTCGTAAAAGGCGACCGATTGGCTATCGAGTCACTACCATCGTGGCTTCTAGGTGGTAGAGTTCTGCATGGTCTCACCCGGGTCTGGTACCACCGCGCCGCCTTACCTATTCCTGCCGCAATAGCGTCAGTGCTTGTCGCTCTCGTGTTCCGGTTTGGAGGGTAAGGTAGCCGGTAAACTTATGCATGTGGCATTAGACCTCGCCACAAGATAGCAACGCACCATTAACATCTTTGGTGTCTATAGGCGATGGTTGACTCTTTCCATCAGGGGGTCTCCTGTTCTGCTTCTGCTTGTTTGCTATCTTATGATATAAAAAAAAACCTGAGCGAGACGTTGCGGAATTTACCACCTAGTAGTCACGATGGTAGTGACACGTTTAACCAATCGGTACCCGGCAGTTGGTCTATTCTTTAAAGGCAGCCCGGACCAACCCGTATTTAAAAAACTTATTTATCAAGCATCTCTATTAAGATATATTTTCGCTAAGTGAAGAATTAGTTTTCATATTATATTTGTGTTTAAGCACTCTTCCCGTGCTTGGGAAAACTTGAAATGCTTTAAAAACAACAAAAAAAATTTCGACACGCAAGGTTTAAATCTACGACGTTCCCGCAAGCCGAGACGCTCTACGTGAAAAATTTTAAAAATCGAAGGAATCGGTCACACAGCAAAAAAGAATTTTGCCACTTCGAACAAACCGATACCAGCTCTGTTGTTAGAGCGTCCCAGGATAACTTGAAATATCCCAAGCATGGGGTGAGTGCTAACTGCTAAAATACAAATATAATTAGAAACACGATTTAGTATTGATCAAATTTATAAACGTGAATTTCATCTGTAATGATGAACTCATTGAACTAATTATACGTATGTATACCTAGCGATCAGTACAATCGAAGGAATCGATCACATAGCAAAGAAGAATTTCGCTATTTTGAACCAGTCGACTAGTTCAGTTAGTAGAGCGTTCCGGCTTGAGGGAACGTCGTAGCTTAAAATCCCACGTGTCAAAATTATTATTTTTTTAAGTTTTTCGAATTTTCATAATATTTTTAAGACATAATATACAGAAGTCAGTAATCAAATGTTCTTTGGGTCTTTAGTCGTTTCGCACCACGAACAGTTCGGACCGCGGTGTGAACTGCCCAAGAGCTCTTTTGGCATTAGTCATTTCAGACCACAATATTGGAGCGGTGTGAATCTCCCAATCACTTATTGTATTGGGTTGATTCACACCACTATGCAGTCGGGAACAGTATTCTTTTAAAAATTAAACTTTTTACAAGTCACGCACAAATGTGGTCACATCGGTCACATGTTAATAGGAACTAGCGAAAAAAACTCGATGGGTTTGTTTTTTTTAATCTATGTTTTATACACAACCTTTAATTTGCCTTCAAGATTAAAATATTATACGAGGAATTAATTATTCACACTATTGTGTTTAAATAATCAAGAATTGCTTATTTTGTACAGACGAGATACATGCGCAGCAAAAATGCTTTTTTTTTCCTTGTATTTAGCGAGTGTACATCTAAATTATATTTTTACGTACTTACATGTAATATAATAACGTAAATTACATTTTGTATAATAACGACTTCAGGATGATGTTGGGGATGCCTCGTTTCTGTAGTACGTCAGGGATATTCGCGTTTTATCATACTTACGGCTTTCTTGTCGTCATGCAGAATGTGTTTCTCTAGGGTAGCCAAAATAAAATCCTGTAGATTGTAACAAAATCATTTTATCCCTTGTACGGAGAACCTTAATTAAGAGAGTAATTTAATATATTTTTCTAATGCCTTTTTCCTTTTGTGGTCGATGTAAAACTTTAAAATCCGAAATAAACAATAGTTCATTACATTTTGTTTTGTAGCGGTTCAAGCAAACCTACAAATGCTACAAGAACATTCAAAATAAAATCCTAAATCGAGATATCACAATTATTTATCTTGTAAACAAGTTTCAAATGCTAAACGTTTATCAAATGGACTTCTGTCCTCAAGCACCTACACCTAGCTTGCCTTAGCAAATATGACGTCATCAACCTCCAAAGTTAATACATCACTCTGACAGTAGTTGGCACGCTAGGTCTACCGCCAAGCTCTCCAGTGATATCGACCTGCGCGCCACAGTTTTATAAAGCTTTCAAATATAAATCGTGTTTAAAATATTAATTTCTTTAAATAAACTAGATACGATAATCTTTAGTGAAATAATGGTTGTAAAGTCCTATGATCATATAGGTCTATATACTTGAATGGATTGTACAGATAGAAGACCTCAGGATCAATATAACGAAATCCACAAACCTAATTGCGTAACATAAACCCGTTAGCCAATGTGCAATCCACGTCCCACTTTCGTAGCACTACGAGATGACGTAGAGGATAGCCGTAAGGCGTCTTTAACCTTATGAGATTAGGGGAACAACTTGACCTATTTCAACATCCGACATTAAACTTTGTATCACGAAAATTTCACATTTTCTTGACATAAAATGTAGTATAATATACTCTATTTAGTTTTATTTCGAAACATTGTGATTAAAAAAATTTGGGTTATTTATAAAATAGCTGAAAACTTTTAAATAAAATTTCTCAATCGACGGAATCAATTTCAAAGCAAAGAAGAATTTGCAACGTTGAACCGCAAGAAGAAGTTGACACGCAAGAACGTTGCCTGGCCTTATAAAGCGGGGTAGTAGTTAGTTTAATATCAGACGTGTCGAAATATTTTCCTTATATAAAAAAAAATTTGAGCAAATAGCTCTCTGGGTGGAAAGAGATAAGTATTTTCTAAAGGCATCATAATCTTATTGACGCATTTCTTTTCAACAAATTAAGCAATATCCAGTCTCAATTGAGACATATTTTTAGCAAAACTAAAAACTTCAGAACATTTTAAAAAGCACATCTGAAATTACAACCCTGGATGGCGTTACTACTAAAACCGACAGCGCTTAAATCATTGAATTAATTTAAATTAATTCTTCGGCGTAATCGAAAAAACTTAGGATTAATCGCACCTCATACCAATCTCATATATACCTAATTACCATCCGCTGCCAGTCAGTTTTTTATGCCACTACACCAAGCTGGAGGACGTCCTACACAACGCTTGCTAAAGTGTGATCTCCACTACAGAACACGGCTACTCCAACGGTTGTCGGTTCTGCGACATATATATCCAGCTCACTGCCACTTCAGCTTACTGATCATTTCGATATGAAACAAAAATAAAATAACCAACATTCTAGTGAACTTATTAAATATAAGTCCCTTATTAAATTACCCTAATAAAAGTTAATGTAAAACGTGACTATAACAGCAGTCTACATTTTATTGGCCAGCGTATACTTTATTATAACTAATATTTAAAGCGACCATAAAAGCTGCCGTTTTACAACTCGCTTGTGTACACTTTTCATTAGGTTAAGAATACATTTTTAATTCTTAGAAAGGAAAAATTGATTTTTATGTTTAGCGACGTTTCAGATCATGGTGGCTAAAAATTACGTTGAAGATCAGACCCGTGTTGGTTGCTTTTTGAAGAATAGAACATCTGTCATCCTGCCCAGCAGTTCATAAAAGATTAACTATTGGCTCCACGTGTCACTACCATCGTGACAACTAGGTGGTAGAGTTCTGCAACGTCTCGTCCGAGTATATAACACCACCGCATTCTTCCTCCAGAAAAGATTCTCGAACCAACTAGATGCAAGGATAAAACGCGAGTCTTAAGAGAAAATAAAAAAATTGAAGGTGGACAGGCAATGCTTAGATAAACTTTGAGTTACTGAGTAATCAAAAAGTAATAGTTTCCAAGGTTTAATTTAATCGATTACTTAGTATATTTTAGAAGCTGTTAGTTTTGTTAATAAACATTTAGATTTATTTGAAATTGCTAAAGAAAAATCTAAATTAGGGTACAGAGATCCCACGAGATTAATGATGCCTCATTGCAAATCTCAAATGTTCCAAAAAAAATTGCTATGTAAATACCATTAAAGTATACAATAAGATACCCAAAGAAATACGGGAACTACCAGGCAAAATTCAACATAGCAGATTAAAAAAATGGCTACTAAAAAAAATAATTCTATTCTTTAAATTAATTTTTTGATTTTAGATAACAATTAATATTAATAATCTATATTTAGGGAACTTGATATTAAATTAAACTTGTGTCAGATAGTTATTTCCATATACTGCCATTTTTTTTAATTTTATTTTAATTTTTGATTATTTGACATATTGATTGATATAATTATTATTGATGAAAATTATCTGACATTTTAATTTATTTTAACATTTTAATTTATTTTAATATTATATAATTGACTTGGATTTTATTTTATTTTACATTTTAAATTGACATACTTGGAATCGTTTATTTTTTATTTAATTTAGGATTTCGATACTTTAAAATGATTATATATCTTTTAAATTGTAAGTGGGCGGGCTTAAGTGCACTTATTTAATTAATTGAAATTTTTGATATACATTATTTTAATTATATTAAAATATATAGATAATGAGCATTAGAAGTCAGTTTACTCTTTGTTTAGTTTAATTAGTATTTAGCTTAATACAATTTAAAAAAAAATGTAATGGCTTGAAAAGACAATTGGTATAGAAAGACTTTTATGTATTAATATAGATTATTATGTATGAGATGGTATTATTTAATAGGAAAAATAAATATTTAATTTTAAGTATAAATTAATATATTAAAACAACAAATTTGCATGCTATCTATAGCGAAATTGGCTTGTTCACTAATATAAGTTAAGAGATCTTGTTACCCTATTTCAGGCAAATAAAGAAATTTAATTTAATTTTAATTTAATTTACAGCATCACCAAACATGCTTACGATGAATTGCGTTTATAAAAAACTCCAAATACCAATAGCAAAATTCTAATTTTTTTTTATGTCATAAGATAGCAAACAAGCAGATGGGTCTCCTGATGAAAAGAGTCAACCATCACCTGTAGACACCAAAGGTGTAAATGGTGCGTTGCTGTCTTGTGGCGAGGTCTAATGCCACATGCATAAGTTTACCAGCTACCTTACCCTCCAAACCGGAACACGACAGTGACAAGCACTGACGCTATTGCGGCAGGAATAGGTAAAGCGGTGGTACCAGGCCCGGGCGAGACAATACAGAACTCTACCACCTACTATTCGATTTGCAACGAAAACTTCACGTTTTCAAGTTTTTTAAGAGCAATATCGTAATAATTTGAGCAGATTATTAGGAGTTATTACAGAGAAGAATATTACAGTTATTCCAAGATTAAGTCTTGATTTAGTGCACTACAGAGTAAAAATAAAATTTTTGATAACGGTTCCTTAAAACGAAGACAGTCCTTGCATAGTGTTTTATGAAAATAGGCGTCAGAGCTATCTTTCAGGACGAACACAACCATTTTAATGTACAATATTTTATTTTATGCATTTTTCTAACAGGATATATGGTCTTGAAGTGCAACACAGAGCCAAAATGACGAAAATATTGATGTTAGATATTAAAAAATTACAAAATCAGTTCACTTTAACATTTTTTTTCACCAGTAAGTATTTGAATAGAAAACTTAAGTATTTATTACATGTGAAATAATGTAATGCTCAATATACTGATTTTTTTAAGTTCATTACATGAACTCATTTATTTAGAAGAATTATTTTAAAAACACTATAAATCCTCGCGCGTAATCGCTTGCCGATCAAAATTTGAACCTACGGTAAATCGATTAATCAAGACCTAATCTTGCAAAAACTGTAATATCATTCGAATAATTTGCTCACATTATTACGATATTGCTCAGGAAAAACTTTCGTTACGAATCGAATAAGCGCCCATAAGGCTAAAAAATTTAGGTAGTGTTGTTGATAGTTGATGACACCTCGGTATTGATAAGCCATGTTATTTTTCCGACATACATGTTCTGTATGAAAGTAACGGTTGTATAATCTCACAAGGTGATAAAATAAAGCTTTAATCGTGTCAGTGTGACAGAACACGCTTACGTGGTTTCATCGATTTTTAATATACATATGTATGTACTATGTAACTACGCTAAAGTTTTAAAAACAACCATGAAATAATTGGTAGTTCTTCGTGATTTCGAGTCAACGTTTGTCGTAAATAGCACAATGATACGAGAAAAATTAAATTTTACAGCTGCACGATTCTCACTTCTATTTTTAAAAAGCTTAGGTTGATTTCTGTCTGATTTCTATAACGACAATAATCTCGTGGTCCTATCTACAAAGTAAGTTCTAATTGGACTAAAGTTGCACAAAAAAATTGAAACGAAAACTTATTATAACGTGCAACAAGCTTCGTATATTTCAACCTAGCTGCGAGAAGCCACAAAGGTTCTTTTTAAGAAAAGCTCAAAGTCGAGTTTCTTGCAGTTATTATATATTTTTTTATTTTAATGATATAAAAAAATCTTTACGATAATTAAAGCTGAATTTTAATTGTTAACCTTAACTATGTCATAAAATTCCATATATAATTAAAACTTGAGTAATAAAACAATCTAAGTGATTGATGATAACATTTTTTGGTTTTGCTTGTGTACATGTCAAAAATATATTGTAGTATATGAAATAATAGAAGGATTATATGAAAAAACACTTATAGCAAATGCCGTTGCACGTCTCATGTAAGTCTTAGTTTCAGAATGGTTACACAATATTGAAAGAAATTAATTTTACGGAAACATCTATATGCGACGATAGCTTTTTTTAATTACGAAAATTAACTATATACTTAATTGTCATCAAATTATATGTATCATACATTTAAGTTTGTAGTTTGTAATTGTATAATTTTAATTTCAATTAACGACTTTGTGTTTATAGACAATATACATACAGCGTGTCCCAGAACCAACGTCAAGCCGAAACGGGGTGACAGGATAGATCATAACCATCACGAGAAAAATCAGAAAAAAAATCTATCCCATGCAGTTTGAAAATTATGGGCATTTTAAGAAAAACCTAGAAATTTGGTCTAACTGTACCATTTTTCGGTTATTGTGGTTAATTTTTATTATTTTTGTTCATTTAAACTTTGGAACCGTAACCCTAATTAACATCTCAAGAATCACAGTCTAAAATAATGACACAATTACTCCAAGTTTCCTAGAATTTAGACTATTTGTTAAACTATGAATTTAAAATTTTCAAACTTTGTCGACTTTGAAACACCCTCCTTTAAAAAAATGTACTAGAGTGCCTTGGCAAGTGCCATTAGAAGTTGGCGCATTTAATCAGGATTGTAAAATGGTACAATACTTGTTAGTTTCATACTAAAAAAACGAGTAAAAAATAAAAACCTCAAGTAACTCGATTTTTGCTAACCCATTTTACTCAGTTAAAATGTTTTTTATTCGCACAAGCCCTTGGTAGGTTTTTATTTTACGGTAAAATGATGAGAGATATGGATAGTGGACATGTTTGCCATGAGCGAGCGAGACAGATAGTGACGCCACTTTTACCAAAGCAACAAAATACTAATAAAATAATGAAAAATGTTGACCTTGTTTTGTTTAGGTTTATTGGAATAAAAGTCAGATTTGAAAATAACATTTTTTATTATAACAAATGTTCAAATTGTTTACCATCAGCTTCAACACACGCCCTACATCTTCTTAAAAAAGATCTACTTATTAGCCGGGCATATCCTCGAGAGTTGATGTCCTCAGCAGCTTGAGAAATTCGTTCACGCAGCTCGGCTACGCTCTCAATGGGCTTAGAATAAACTTTTTCTTTGAGAACGCCCCAATAAAAAAAATCCAGGGGATTTAAATCTGGGGAACGGGCTGGCCACGAGATAGTGCCTGAACGTCCAATCCATCTTCCCGGATAAACTTGGTCAAGGAAATCTCTTACTTGCACTGCGTAATGCGCTGGGCAGCCATCTTGTTGATACCACATGTGGCGACGATCTGTTAGTGGTACGTCCTCTAACAAACTTGGTAAATTTTCTCATAAAAAATTTAGATAATTCGTGCCATTCAAATTCTCAGGCAGCTCAAAAGGCCCAACAATTTTGCCGTTTAAAATTCCTGTCCACAGGTTAACTTTAAAGCGATATTGGGATCGGTCTTCTCGCATTAAATGTGGATTCTCCACATGCCACTCATGAAAATTGTGTAAGTTTATGTAGCCATCTTTTTTAAATGTAGATTCATCTGACTAGAGAATTTTTTGGATGAATTGGGGATTTTCATTATGCCTCTGTAGCATTGTTCTACAAAATGAAATCCTTTCAGGATAATCTCGAGGGAGAAGACTTTGAACTCGTTGTACGTGAAACGGATGCATTTCAGCTCTTTGTAAAATACGATGTGCTGTGCTTTTGGGTATTCCCGTTCTTTCTTCAATTCCACGAACGGAAATACTTGGGTCATCTGCGACCTCTTCCAACACTTCTTCTTCGTAAGGAAAGCGAGGTCTACCTCCAGCCCGTATTTGATTCGGAAAATGGCCGCCCTCTGTGAGTGAACGGTGCACATTAACAAACACGCGGTGATCCGGATAGCGCTCTAAATTTGGATATCTTTCACGATAAAGTCTAGCGGCGGCACTTGCATTGCATCTGCATTCCCCATAAATGAGATGCATGTTCGCATATTCTTGTGAAGTGTAGCGCGTAGGCATAGTGATGACAAGGATGTCAACACAAAAGTCCGATTCTAAAAGAGAGAAGCCAAAGTTGCCGGTATGTAATCAACAAGTCCAATTCACAAAAATCCAAGTCCAAAAAGAAAAGCCAAAGTTGTCAGTACTAAATTAACACAAGCGAATACGGAAAGGTGCGCAGTAGACGAATGAGCGAAATGTACTAACTGGTGTCAGACTGGCAGCGTAGCTATTTGCTTGGTATGGCGTCTGTATCTGTTTCATTCGCACTCGTTTAAACGACGCATCTCCGTCTCACTGCGTGGCGTCACTATCTGTCTCGCTCGCTCATGGCAAACATGTCCAGTATCTGTTTCATTCGCACTCGTTTAAACGACGCATCTCCGTCTCACTGCGTGGCGTCACTATCTGTCGCGCTCGCTCATGGCAAACATGTCCACTATCCATCTCTCTCATCATTTTGCCGTAAAATAAAGAATCTACTAAAGGCTTGTGCGAATAAAAAACATTTTAACTGAGTAAAATGGGTTAGCAAAAATCGGGTTACTTGAGGTTTTTATTTTTTACTCGTTTTTTTTTAGTATGAAACTAACAAGTATTGTACCATTTTACAATCCTGATTAAATGCGCCAACTCTTAATGGCACTTGCCAAGGCACTCTAGTACATTTTTTTTAAAGGAGGGTGTTTCAAAGTCGACAAAGTTTGAAAATTTTAAATTCATAGTTTAACAAATAGTCTAAATTCTAGGAAACTTGGGGTAATTGTGTCATTATTTTAGACTGTGATTCTCGAGATGTTATTTAGGGTTACGATTCCAAAGTTTAAATGAACAAAAATAATAAAAATTAACCACAATAACCGAAAAATGGTACACTTAGACCAAATTTCTAGGTTTTTCTTAAAATGCCCATAATTTTCAAACTGCATGGGATAGATTTTTTTTCTGATTTTTCTCGTGATGGTTATGATCTATCCTGTCACCCCGTTTCGGCTTGACGTTGAGTTCTGGGACACCCTGTATAAGCTTAATTTCTTTTCCGTCGATTACAGTACTATATTATAATGTCGGAAAGCAAAGTGAAATCCGTAATTGGCTAATATGTAGTTTATATCCTACTATGAGTTATTTTTTGTGAAATAAGCTGTGAATTTAATTTGATGTAAAATAAATAAATAAATATACACATATTTTTAACGTTTTCGTGGCCTCAAAACCTAGCATACATCAGAAAAAATAACAAAGCCTTTAAAACTCGATTTAAAATCGAATTAGTGTTCTGAAACGTAAATACACAATCGAATTTTTCTAGAAACAAAAGCGGAACGTTGAATTCAATTCCGTCAACTTTACGGTGAAAAAACTGTAATCGAGTTGTATTTATTTTTGCCAAGTAATTACGGACGCGGAGAAATTTGTGGGAGTTAGTTTTGCTTGAATTTAAAAGTGCGTTTATATCTACAGTCACATTAGAATTACTTAGTTTAGTAGTAAATAATTTCCACTCATCCATAAATCTATTAATGAGTCTATAGATACAATTATTGCTACCCTTGCGAAGCCAGAGAAGGTTTTTAGTAAGCCAGCTCCCTCGGTGTTTAATTTCATTACAGAGGCTTTCATATTTTCACCTCTTTCGATATGTGTATTTTAAAAGCCTTAAATATCTTGGTCACACTATATACATATTTTACCGTGGGTCGAGTTGTTAGCGAACCTAACTACGAATCAATGGGGTTCGAGGTCGATTCCCGAAAAGGATAAACATTTGTGAGAAAAGCATAAATGTCTGTATTTCTGAGTTTGAGTGTTTGTTAAATATATTCCAGCATATAAACATATATACTTCTTTGTATTAATATCGTTGACTAGCACCCATGTTGTTCTTGTCATAGCTTTGATGACAGTGGACTTTGCGACTTACCACTCTAGTGATGGGTCAAATGTTTTTGTCAAAGGAAAGTGTCAGATTTAATAAAAATAAGTTTTAGTTAGAATAACTTTAGTTTCAAACTACACTTAAGATTCTACGGTGTAACAATTTATAGTACATTTATGGTACATTATCTGTACATAATAATTACATTTTGTCATCAGAAGAGTAGCGTACATATTGTTACAATCTGTTACATTGATAAATTTTTTCGTCACTTAATTTACTGTGCATTGTTAATTGTAATAGATATCACAGTCCAAATAGCACGCTATGCTTTAAAATATTATTTAGTCTAAACTGCTTACTTATGCGGATATTTCTAAGTTGAAATATCGGTGAATATAAACAGTCGTTAATGCAGTTTACGGCAGGCTTAGCACTATGCAGAGCGTGCACCGCACACACCACGGGGTTTTGAATCAGATTTTTTTTAAATGTAAATTCTACAACGCAATACTTGCGAAAAATGTTTCACAGCCTTTTATTTCATATTTCATAAACGATTTTAAATAAACTATGTAGCTACGTTCCATTTGAACAACTTTTACGTCAGCTTTTATACCTTTTAACCTTATTAATAATTCTGATGGTTCAGTGTTGTTATATTCATGCAGAGATACACTCTCGATGACTACTAACAGTAATTACTTTGAATTTTCAACAATTTCCGAAAATAGATGAGGTTTTCAGTTTGACTACATTTTTTGTTCGTTGCCTCAGAACTCAGACATTAATTAACCGATTTTTTTGTTTGGAAAATATACCCACTTTCTATTTAATTTCATATTTCATATACCTAAATGTAGTGTCAACATATAATCCAGGGTTCCAAACATTTTTTAATAAACTAAAAAATTTTATTTAGAATCGGATTTCAAATTTTAGACTAAATTGATATATATTATTAATATAAATACGAAAGTCTGTCCGTCAAATAGCGGTGAAAAGCTAAACTACTAAACTGATTTTGACAAGAACATGCTCCATGTTACATAATTCTGATTAATTTCGTTGCGGGTCCCAAGTGTAAGTTGCAGGAGTGTAAAAATTCAACCTGTTTGAAAATACTTTAATTAGATTATTTTTTTAGTATAGAAAATTCTAACAAACAGCATGTTGTTGGAAAAAACTTTTTAATAATGAATTGCCTGAACCCGCTTGTTCGTTCAAGGCGCCTTAGAAGAATAGACAGACCTGTAGGGCTACTCTTCAAAACCGATTTCAATTTTAAATGAATATTTAATGAATTTTGAAGTGTTTCGTACTCTGGACAACTATATATTCAATTATTGGATTCGGCGACAGCGCCACACGGATTTTGAAACTTTTTGGAACTACTCATTATTGCTTTTATTCGTTATTTTGTTTAAAACGGTACTTAAAGTTTCCACTTACAATACTAGCTTAACATATAACGATGACATCTATTTCCAATAATTAGGTCGTTACTGTACCGAATCAATGTGGGCAATATTGGTTTCAAGAGTACCGTTTTTTGACGATATTCGAAAGTTATTGTTTTTATCAATATTGGTTAAAGATTTATATTGTTTTCAAGAGTAGGCCTACTGTTCTACAGACAGGTTGTAAAAGACAACCGATTGGCTATACGTGTCACTACTATCGTGACTACTAGGTGGTAGAGTCCCATAACGTCTCGTCCGGTGTATACCACCACCGCCTCACCTACCCGCCGCAGTAATGTCAATGCTTGTCATTGTCGTGTTCCGGTTTGGAGAGTTAAGTAGTCGATAGACTGCATGGTGCATTGTTACGTTATAGCAACACACCATTTACATATTAAGTGTTTATAAGCGATCTGCTTCCAGAGAGATGGCTCTCTGGAAGCAGATCGCTTATAAACAATATGTAAATGGTGTGTTGCTATAACGTAACAATGCACCATGCAGTCTGCTTGTTCACTACCTAATAATATATATATATATATATATATATATATATATATATATATATATATATATATATATATATATATATATATATATATATATATATATATATAGCTGTTCGTTAGTCTCTCTATTTTGCTTTTGAATTAATTGTTGAAATCCAAAATTGTTTAAAGGATGAGAAAATATAGAAAAATAAAATAAGAGTAGTTAAAAAGGAGAACAACGTTTGCCGGGTCAGCTAGTAAAATTAAAAAAACAGAAAACGATACAAATTCAATGAAGCCAATGAAAATACATTATTGATTTTTACAGTCATCAATGAGTTCCGTGGAAACGATAAATTTAAATCAACATTCTGTGTCAATGCTACAAATGCAATACTACAAATGCGAGTCTAGTTGTCTTTCTGTTTTTGAGGTTGTTAAGCTTTGACGGCTTAAACGCCTAACCGATTTCAAAGAAATTTGCCGAGGAGATTGTTGAAACCCCGTAGTCAAACATAAGCTACTTTTTTCAAAAATCAATACCCAAAAGGCTGAAATAGAGGATGGGGAAAAAAGCATTTTCACGCCTGTATACCCGAACAGGTAGACAAAAATACAACCAGTGTTCCCATGATTAGCCGAAGATACTTTCCATAATATTCAGTAGAAGTTTAATAATAAGCGGCAAGTCTATAACGACCCTATTCAATCCCGGGCAACGTTGTTTTTATCAGAAAACCTAATAAACATATTTTGAATTACCCGACCCGAGAATTTCACCCAGGACCTAATCCGCCTTATTACAAAAACAGGCCTAGATCTGGGTTTAAACCAAGATTAAGAAGTCTAGACTTGTTACAGTATTAAAGTTAGATTCAGTACTAAAATTCATTCTTATTACAAAAACGAGTCTAACTGAGGACTAGCTAATACCGAAGATAGACCTTGGATGAACATGTATCCACAGATTATAAGCTAAAATGACTCTAAACCATTCGTTCATTCACTCGGCGTAACATGCAACGTTCCGTTACAACAAACATACTTATATGAAAAGAAAGCAAATTGTTTATTAAAAGTGATTTATGAGTTCGAAAGTGGTAATAAAATAAAATATAGGTACAATTTTGCTATGAAAATTATCTTAAATCTGAAAACGTTGAAATTATATCAATTTTCTTTTTATTTCCACTATATACCAACATGTGCACACGTATCGAGTTAGCGTACAACGAAATAAACTAAAAAAAAAAACAAAAAAAATGTGTGACGCGCGTAATTTAATCCGAATGTTTATAATAAATACTATATGCGAAAGTAAACATTTCAATAATATATATACAACAGCACTTCAAGTTACTTAATATTTCTGTATTTCCATAGCTAGTCTGTTTTTATTTATTATTGAAGTACAAAACCTGAGTGCCTCGAGTAGGTACGATTAGGTTTTGTTATAAAATCTAGCATTACTTTTTTTACCGTAATCAATCAGTCAGTGCAGTCTATAGCACCTATAACTTTCAAAAATTAGTTATACGGCGAAACTTCCTCATTGCTTCTTCTTGCTGATTTAAAGTAGCTGGCATCTTTATAAATCTATGGGGCAATCCATCTAAAATCCCTGCTATTTTCTTACAAGTTTTGCTAATAGTCGGCTGAGATACGCCATGTAAGTCGGCAGTATCGTCTTGAATCTATAGAAACAATAATAATATTTCAGTAAGTTCTCCAGCAATTGAAATATCCTGGCATTGCTTGTAATGTAGATTATCAAGTTTATACACTTACCTCATGACGAGCCCAGTTACGTAATGCGCAAACCACTTGCAACTCAGGACTGAGAGCATGTCCCCGAGGGTCATGAACTAAATCTTCTCGCAATAAATCCACTATTTGGCTGGCAAACCTTTTTGTGAATCTATATTTTTTCGAAAGTCTCCGTCAATTAAATGAAACGGATTCACTCGACTTTGGGGTCTATTTTCTTTACTTTCTGGTATGTTTCCGATACATCCAAATCTTCCAAATCCTTTATATCAATTACGTTTATGTCCATTTTTTATTATTTTAATAACAAATAATTATTTCACAACAAATACGACGTTTATGTCAACTTTGAAGTTTGACGTTTTGAGCTTAGTATTAAAGTTAAACTAGGGGTCGCGTAGGTTTATCTTTAGAACCATAGAAGATACTCGGACTAGCGCTAAACCCGGTTTTATAATAACGTTTCATCTAACACTAGTAATAAAACTAGTGTTAAGGTCGGTACTATATTTAGACCTCGTTTTGGAATAAGGCGGAATGTGATCAACACCGACTCCGGATCACTACACCACAGAGGCGATAGAGGCATCAAAAAAAGAAATATAGAAGTGTGTGTTTTTATATCATAAGATAGCAAACAAGCAGATGGATCTCCTGATGGAAAGAGTCAAATATCGCCTATAGACACCAAATATGTTAATGGTGCATTGCTATCTTGTAGGGAGGTCTAATGCCATATGCATATGTTTACCGGCTACCTTACCCTCCAAACCGGAACGCAACAGTGACAAGCACTAACGCTATTGCGGCAGGAATAGGTAAAGCGGTGGTGCCTAACCCGGGCGAGACAATGCAAAACTCTACCACCCAGTAGCCACGATGGTAGTGACTCGCATAGCCAATCGGTCGCCTTTTACGACCTGCCTGGCAGAACGGCAAATGGCCTATTCTTCAAAGGAACCTGGGACCAACATGATAAGTATAAAAGATTGATGACGTGAGTCTAATCTCGGATAAAACTGTGCAGATCAGCTAGTACGTATACAGGTTGAGTAGTAAAAGATTCTACAAACTTAATGAGGGTTTTCAGTACCCGACTCTGATACCGAATATGTGAAAAATAAGTACTCAAAGGAGAATGATGAAGCTTCATACAAATTTGGCCTAAAACACATGATGATAGCTGCTTACCGTATTGTATGTAATACAGTATTAATTTTTTTCTGAAATATAAATTGTATCACGGACACTTTTTATAATGCTAAAATTCAGGAAAATACAAATACAAATACTTTGTATTTGTGCTTGTATTTCAAAAAATACTTCAAAGATTTTTATTACTTCATTCACAATTATTATATTCTATTTTAACCAATTCACGCAGCAATATGTCGTCAACATAGACATATTAATAATTAAAAGACGAACAATAGTTTGTTTTCAAATTTTGCGTCTTACCTATCCGATATTTTTATAATTTATTTGGTTGGTCATCTATCTATATATCTATATATATATATACATATATACATATAATAAAACAGTAAGAGGTCGAATTCTGTACATTGAAGATATTTTAAAAAATTTTTTTGGAAGATACTCTTTAATCGACACTAAAGCGAAAAATATATTTTTTTTAATTTTTGTCTGTCTGTCTGTCTGTCTGTATCAAGGCCGCGCATCACGCCGAATCTACTGAACGGATTCAAATGAAATTTAGCATGGTTAAAATTCATACTCCGAAGAAGGTTATAGGATACTTTTTATCCCAAAATTCAATACGGTTCCCGTGGAATAGGGGATGAAAGTAAAAACGTATATTGTGCTTTAATTCATTAACCTTAAATTATTATTTTTGTGTTCAAAAGTAAATACTATGAAGATTATCCCTTAAAAATTTCAAAGTCATCAATTTTATAATTTAGAAGTTACAGACATCACAAGTTTCAACGGTTTCCGGGTGGAAAGTCCAGTTGAACGTGACACCCGGATTGTATACAAAACCATTGAACGCACGGCTCTAAGTTTCAAGGTGTTTGTATAATGGATATAAACCGAGATATCAGTTTAGAATATATATACTGTTTTATTAAAATGTTATAAATGCAATTTTACTAGCCTAAAAATGAGTAAAATATGTGTAAAATGTAAACCTAAACATTTTTTTATTTATATAAGAATTATAATATATTTAAAAATAGAACAGGTCATTTTTCAGTATTTTGCCAATATCTCAGAAAATATGCATCTAATCGACATTAAGTATACTGATAGAATTTGTTCTTTATAAAATTTTACGTAAGGATAAGTTATTGAGAAAATTCACTATTTTGTTTTACATTGCACAACGTAAAAAAGAGTAAAAAAAGTATCTAACCGCCCATACCCAGAATACGTAGGCAGAGGTACAAGATGTACCCACGATTAGCCGTATATACCATCTCACTCAATGTGATAGGTGGCAAGCCTATTGCCAACCGGGCCCTTTCCAATCCCGGGCAACGTTGTTTTATCAGAAAAGTTAAAAACACGTTTTGTTTTGCCCGACCCGGGAATCGAACCCGGGACCTCATATGGTCAACGATGACACCGGACTACTAAACAACACGGTAAATATTTCAAAATTCTTTGAAAATGAATGAAGCTTCTGCGAAGTGTAGATGTTGGAGTGCCTAATCTACTTAGTGTACTCATTAAAGTCAGACTCCAAAATACTTTTTAAAAAATTGTTAAGTAGAAAATACGAACATGTACTTATAACTTTAGTTCTGGATAAGATCAACATCTTACAGAAAAAACTTTAGACAAAGATAACTTCATCAAAACAAATTCAATAAAAAGTTACTTAACTTTCCTTTATTTATGAGAATCGAAAATAAAAATTTGAAAAAAAAAATACGTGGCTTTGTTGTTTTTATTGAAGTATCATCACTCCCGGTTCCCTTGCGGGGTAGGCAGAGGAAACCGAACGTCTATAAACTTTCCGGTTCACCGCGTTTCACCGGTTTGTTGGTTGGTGATATAAATGGTAATCCTCATCGCCGCATATACCAACACGTTAACAATTATCGACTATTTTTAGCGATAACCGGAACCGACAGTTTTACGTGCTCATCCGAGGCACGGGAGTGGTAATATACCACTCCGCCAGTCTCCGAGTTGCTACTGAGATTTTAGATTTTCTAGAAAATCCTCGAAAATATCTCATTAACACGTTTGCCCGATCCCCGATCGAACCCGCGTCCACATGATCTGAGCTGAATAGACTATCCCAAGACCACGAGGCAGAGCAGTTTGTTATTAATAAAAAAAAACCCTTGACTGCTTATCTTGCTTATTGAAAATGATACAAATTTACATTAAATCTTTTAGAGATTTAAAAATAATAATAAATTTAAGAAAATTGCAACAAGATTTTTTACTGCAAATCGTTTTCAATGAACAAAGATAAGCTTCTTAGTCAAAAGCTATTTTGTTTTTTATTAATAACAAACCACAAAGCCATGTGTCAATTAATTTATTTTTATACTTCCCGCTACAAAAAGTACCTTAAATAAAAATGATTCAAAAAAATTAAACTGAATAAATAACTTTTCATCTTTCTAACTAGGTATATATTTTTAACTTCCCGCTACGTGTCTAGATAAGGAAGTTACTGATTTTACCTCGATCGCGATTTACGAAAATCGAGTGATCACCAGATCTCTAAGTTTTGAGGTCCTACGAACCTTTTTCGACTACTTTCACGATGACGTGTGTGCGTGTGTGTGTGTGTGTGTGCGTATGCGTGTGTGTGTGTATGTGGATGTGTATGTGTGTATGTAAACATCTCATAATTTTGAACGGCTTAACCGATCGAAACGCGGTTAATAGGATTCGATTGGATTCCACTTAACTTAGACTTCCTGAAAATTTTAACCAAATCAGTCAAGATTTTGAAAAATGTTGAAAAAACCTCACATAAATTTTTGGCGAAACAGTATTTTTTAATACAATTTCCAGATTAATGTACCGATAGAGTACAAAATTTAATCAGCTTTACATCTCAAAAAACTGCGACCAATGCATAAATTGCATCAAAATTTATTTATCCGTTCGGGAGTTTATAGTTGACGAAAAATTTTGCAAAAGTATTTTTTCGGCATAATTTTAAAAATTTTTAACTAATCATTTTTAATCTTCTGCAATATTTTAGTACTTACTAAAAACTACATTGAATGCCGTTTCAAAAATCAAAATCAAATCAAATTTTTAAAAGTTACAGCTTTTCAAACAAAAAAATTACGTTGTTTACAGTAAACTTACTTCATATTGTTTAAATAACTTTCAGGTTTATATACCGATTGATATAAAAATCGAATTAGACTTTCGATTTTTATATCAATCGGTCGGTATACAGTAAACTTATTACATACTAGCTGTTGCCAGCGACTTCGTCCGCGCGGACTTCGTTTACTCCACACCGCTTCTCCACCGTAGGTGATAGCGTGATAATATGTTGCCTATATGTTGACCCGACCTATTAGTAACATTCATGCAAAATTTGAAGTAAATTCGTGCAGTACTTTTTGAGATTACCCCGGACATACATACAGACAAACAGACAAAAATTCTAAAAACTATATTTTTGGTTTCTATATCGATTATAGATCGCGCCCTAAGCATTCTTTTAAAAAATATTCAATGTACAGTTTTGACTTTCCTACGATTTTATTATATTTATTATTTATATTTATATTGTTTAAATAATTTTCAGGTTTATATACCGATTGATATAAAAATCGAATTAGAGTTTCCCTCTAAAAAACTGCGCCAAATACTGGAAATTGGATCAAAATCGTTTGATTTATTTGGGATTTGTCAATGACGAAAATTTTTTTTTTTTTACATTTCTTTGAGATTTTTTAACCTATCGATTTTTTATCTATTAAAAAATTTGAGTTAAAAAATTGCGTTGAATGCCATTCAAAAGATCACAATCGGTCATCAATTAAAAAAAAATATGATGTATATTTTTCAACCATTAATTTCCTAAATATCATTTTTACAAACTAGATTTTTTGAACTCTTCGAACTCAACAATCTATACTTAGGTATAGTTTTTGCTTCTTTTAGCTTAAAATACTTCAATAAAGCGGGAAGTTTCAGGGATGGCCTGCAGGATCAACCGTATTACAGATTTTTATATTCACTACATAAAATTATTATAGATACCTTTTGATTACTATTTCTCTCATGTCGATATCTTATTAGAATATTTGATAATTTAAGGATTTATATAATTTTGAAAAGTTTACCTTTTTACGTTGAATGCTAATTTTGCGACATAAAAACAAATATTGCAAATTTTCACAATAGCCTACCATTAAGTGAAATGTTATAGACCAAATACATTAATATACATGCTATCGATCGTCGAGGCGCACAGATTCTAGGCATCACCATATGGTGGACATTCCACATGCCCGGACAAAGCGGTTAGACTTAATATTCTTCATTCAAACCGCAAAGGACTGGAACATGCTTCCTAAATCTGTGTTCCCCGTCGAGTACAATCTGAGGATCTTCAAGAGAAGAGTGAACAGGTACCTTCTAGGGAAGCGCGTTCTATCTTAGGCCGGATCTTAGCTTACCGTCAGGCGAGATCGTGGTCAAGCGCTTCCCTATAAATAATTTAAAAAAACATGTCGATAACACGCATATTTTACGAAATATTGGCAAAAAATTGCAAAAAGCCGTATTTTAATTGTTTTAAACAAAATGTTCCTAACCTCCTACACGGTCAAGATATTATGCTTAATAATAATAACATTGCAATTATAACCTTTACTGAAAGCAAATACTATTTATTTCTCCCTGACTAATAGGTCTGTCGTCAAATTTAGCCTACTACAAAGGAGTCAGATATTGTTATTTATCAGACATACACCACAGATTTCAAACTAGCTTGAATAATCATCGTTGCCCATTAAGAACCTAGGTACAAGCCGATAATTTCACCTTCAATCTTTTTTATCCGGTGGAAGGATAGCCACAGCCATGCTTAAAAATGACAATACAGTTAAAGACTTTCGCTTCACGGTGTGTGATCTTTCTTCCAATAAAAAATAGGTTTTGCAAAAATGATCTTTAATCAAATTTAGTCATACGGAATGAGTATATAATGTCAGGCAAATAAAACTGCAAGCATGACTGTAGAAAAAAAGGCGAGGTGACTTCAGTTAAACACTGCTTAAAGCCTTATAAGGCACAATGGTCGTTATCAAAGTCAACGTATTTTCAAATCCACACTAAAAGAATCCTTTCTTAATATTTCTCCTGTGATAAAAGTGCTTCGCCGTCCAAAGTATTGCCGAATAACGAGAAATACTGTGGCCAATTACTAATAATTACTCTGCAAGGATGACCAAACGCGAACGAAGTCGCGGGTACAGCTAGTAAATAAAATAAATGTGAAATTTATGGCAGAAAAAAATCTTTGCTTGATTTATAAATAACAAAAAGCGTACAAGTTTGATTAGTTTCATTACTTTCCAACTGAAATCCTTTTAACTTGCTATTAAAAAGTGTCCGTTGACTTAATGTAAATCAAATTAATTTGATATTTTCGGCTGACGCTATATTCTTGTAGTCCTTTAATGCCGATCACATCAACCTCCTTTTGGTGTAACTATTCAATAAATATGATCAGTACGACATACGAACATCCGAGTGTAGAAGTCGTTCGTTGTTTAAAAATGGACATTATCCGAAATTGTGCCTTGACTCACTCGCGCTCCGCTGTCGCGCGGTAGCCATACTTTTTGAATATTCCTACACTTATTTTGTTGGAGATTACTGGATATCACAAATCAGAAGTACTTTATTCAATAAAACTTTTTACAAGTAAATAACTTGTAAAAAGGTTGGTCAACATTTTTTAAACTATCTACTACCGGATCTGAATTGCGGTCACACTGAGAAGATCCGGCGAAAGAAACTTAGCGGACTTGTCTTTTTTCATATAATTTTTTAAATAAGTTATTTTATAATGTTTATTTGTATCAAATTGTTACAGTAATAATAAAGATTGCCGATCCATCCCATCCTCATCCCATCCCAATCCCATTGCAGTCAATCCCATGGTTTCCTGACATCTAGAATTAAGCAATATTTTCTTTCTATAATATTTTTATTTATTACATATGATCATTAACTATCATGCCTTTCAATACGTACAGTATTACCAGTCAACCTGTATATGGAAGCCCCGTTGCGTCAATAATATCAACCTGTATATTATCGACGCAACTTGATCTTTACAATTCACAATCATCTTCGTGAAAACGATACGTACAAATTACGTTCTAATTGTAACTACAATTAACAAATACTGTGTCATGTTAGAATTCCCAGTAATATTCGATTCGAGCTTAAGCATTTTGTAGACCACCCTTCGTCTGCAGCTGTAACCGCAGGGCAGGGGACAGCGGTGACTATCGTCCGTTACAGTATTCTACTCCTAATTTCATTTAAATAAAAGATAATACCCATCTATTATACTTATTCTATACGTTTGTATATAACTAGTTAACCTGCGCACTTTTGCCCGCGAATTACATAATATGTCATCAATACAAGCTTTTATATAAATGTTTATTCCCTACTAGCTGACCCGGTAAACGTTGTTCTGCCCTTTTAACTACTTTTATTCCTTCCTTCCTGGACTTTAAGAATTAATCCAAAACCAAAATTAGTAAATCGGTTCAGCCGTTCATATATGAAAGGTTCATACATTCGATACATGAAAGGTTAACAAAAAATATCTGCACGTCCGTATCCCCGGAGATATAGGCAGAGGTACACGTGCACACACGATTAGCCAAAGGTACTTGATCTCACTATGTGAAGGAGGCAAGCCTATCGGAAACCGAGCACTTTCCAATCCCTAGCGACGTTGTTTCTATCAGAAAACTGAAATAACGCTTTTTGAATTGACCTGGGCATCGAACTCGGGACACCGATCTCATGTTCTACTGGACTTGGGCTGCAGCGCCCGCATCTTGTGATGAAAAAACCAGGACATTACGTAAAGAGTACAATTTCGCCTCGAGGTACTTCAAAAGAGCTATCGCCAAGGCAAAATCTGATCACATAGGCAGAATTGGTGACAAATTAGTTCGCCTTCCTTCAGGGACCCGTGCGTTCTGATCTCTCGCCAAGGCTGTCTTAGGAAATTTCTCACAGCCCTCTCTTCCATCTTTGCACGGAGACGATGACTCTTTGGCCCATACCGCAAAGGAGAAGGCCGATCTTCTGGGCTTCTCCTTTGCGGCCAACTCGATTCTGGATAACCAAGAGAACGCACCGCCTACCATCCCGCAGTGAGACAGTTCCATGCCAAAACCACAATTTCGACAGTCATCTGTGCGTAAAGCACTACTATTCTTGGACATCCACAAGTCGAGTGGGCCGGATGGCATCCCTCCGATTGTGCTAGAAGTGTGTGCTCCAGAGTTAGCACCAATATTAACACGCCTATTCCGGCTCTCCTACTCACTCAGCGTGGTACCGAATTCATGGAAGACAGCTTTTGTGCATCCCATCCCTAAAAAAGGAGATCGCCCTAACCCGTCTAACTATCGGCCCAGAGCCATAACCTCCTTGATCTCCAAAATTATGGAGACAATCATCAACTCTCAACTCCTCAAGTATTTAGAAGATCACCAGCTGGTTAGTGACCGTCAGTAAGGTTTCCGTCGTGGCCGCTCAGCTGGTGACCTTGTAGTATACCTAACTCATCGATGGGTGGAAGCAATTGAATCCAAGGGGGAGGCATTGGCAGTTAGTTTGGACATAGCGAAGGCTTTTGATCGGGTATGGCATAAAGCGCTTCTCGCTAAACTGCCTTCCTATGAGCTTCCCGAGAAATTATGATAGTCGATCACCAGTTTTTTGGCTGACCGGAGTATCAAGGTCGTTGTCGACGATGCGTGCTCCGACCTTAAATCTGTCAATGCTGGTGTTCCCCAGGGCTGCGTGCTATCACCGACACTGTTCCTTCTGCAAATCAGTGACAAGATGCGAATTAGCAACATACATTGCTATGCGGATGACAGTACTGGTAATGCTACATACTCCGGCCAACGCGGTATTTCACGGGAACACGTCAAAGAGTGCCGAAACAAGCTTGTGTCTGAAGTTGAGAATTGACTTACCGATGTCTCGGAATGGGGTCGTCAAAATCTGGTTACTTTAACCCCAAAAAGACACAGCTCTACGTGTTCACCTCTAAAAAGACGCCCTTTGTCGTATCACCTCGATTTGAGGGGGGGGGGGGGGGATTTCGTGGGGAGTGTTCCGACGAGTTGTTTGGATTAATTCCTGCCGCCGAATTCCACCATCGGACATCGCGTCAAAATTCAAAGTTCCATCCTCACCATCTCGATGTCTGGAAATCCACAACTCGCACTACTCTGTTGTGAAACCAATTACCGGCAGGGGTATTTTCGTACGGATACGACATAGGGACCTTCAAGAAAAGAGCTTACTTTTTCTTAAAAGGCCGGTAACGCAACTGCAAGACCTCTGGTATTGCGGATGTCCATGGACGGCGGTGATCACTTACCATCAGGTGCACCTCTTGCTCGTTTGCCGCCTCTTCTATATAAAAAAACTGACACCGGACCACCACACCACAGAGTCGATTCAAAGGTTAAGAAAACAGATACATAATGCGAATATGGAAGAACATAGGTACTGGGGAAGACCAAGACTTTCCGCCGTGTTGGTCCCGGCCTCCTTTGAAGAATAGGCCAACTGCCGTTCTGCCAGGAAGGTCGTAAAAGGCGACCGATTGGCTATCGAGTCACTACCATCGTGGCTACTAGGTGGATAGAGTTCTGCATTGTCTCGGCCGGGTCTTACCTATTCCTGCCGCAATAGCGTCAGTGCTTGTCGCTGTCGTGTTCCGGTTTGGAGGGTAAGGTAGCCGGTAAACTTATGCATGTGGAATTAGACCTCGCCACAAGATAGCAACGCACCATTAACATCTTTGCTATCTATGGGCGATGGTTGACTCTTTCCATCGGGAGACCCGTCTGCTTGTTCGCTATCTTATGATATAAAAAAAAAGACTGGCATACCATGATCAGCTTCGCATGTCAAGAGTTTCGCAACCGGCGTGTTTGTGTGAAAAGAGTAATAAATGCGGAGATAGCAAGTCAAATCCGCAATTTATTATCTCCGTCTACCTCGTAAGAGATCTGCCGTGAAGATATGTATGTATGAAGAGCCATAGGGACTTCCCAACAGGGAATCAGCGTAATATATTTTATTAATCATTTGACTAAAATTTATACTACCCTTAATTTTAGTGCTAAACTAGCTATTATCTTAAAATCTGTTACTTTGAAAACCATTCCTTTGGGAGTCCTTGCGGGATCTATCAATTGAATCTGTCAAAGCCAGCTATGGAACTATCTTCGCCGCAATTCTCACCACACGATGTCACTTACACAACCAATGCAACCTTAATTGAATAAAATACTCGTAGTTGAACCATAATTACTACCCGTATATTTATGGGGCAAATTTATAAAAAGGACAAATATTATTACAATGATAATTTAAATGTATTCTTGCATTTTTTCAATTAGAATAATCGACATCGAAACCCTGTATGAAAGATTCCTATTATAGTTTTTTTGGAAACTTTAACGATTGTCATTTGTTCGTTGTGGAAACTTTGCGTGTTATGTGGTTGAATATTCTATTCAACATCTTTATAAAATTGTTTGTAAAGAGTTAAAACATTTTTGGATTCCAATTATTTAATTTACAAATCTCTCCTTATTCAAAAATCTCTGCCTTTCGGGTGACACTAATTGTGACTTTTCAGCAAACCGTATATGTTGTTATTTATGTGTGCGTAGAGATATACAAGTAGATTCAAAATCAAACAGGAATCATTCTGATAAGCTTGGTTTTTCAATGTGGACTATTTAATTTAATAGTAAAATAAATTATATAATAATTTATTATTTATATTACTCTTACTCGTTTTTTTCCACTCACATACACAAAACACTCAATTACTTACTAAAAATTATTTAAAATAACTCATATAATCATAGCATAAATGACAAGTCTAACAGTTTATGAATGCTTTATAATTATTGAATATATTTATGTTTTTATAAAAAAAACAATTAAATACATATAATTTATAACCCGTGGGACAACCACTCTAATTTTAGTTGATAAAAATATACTAGAAATTTATCGAGCCTTTTAGCATATCTAACAAATTTTCTATATACGACTTTTTTGAAAGCACTGTACGTTTTTGCAAATAAACATGATCAAAATTTGTTAAAATTAGTTATTCTTCATTATTTGATGCACACTTTTACCCCGTGCTGGTAGGGGTTCCTTTGAAGAATAGGCCAACTGCCGTTCGGCCAGACAGGTCGTAAGATGCGGCCGATTGGCTATGCGAGCCACTACTATCGTGGCTACTAGATGGTAGAGCTCTGCATTGTCTCGCCCGGGTCTGGTACCTGGTCTGGTCTTACTTATTCCTGCCGCAAAGCGTCAGTGCTTGTCACTGTCGTGTTCCGTTCTGGGGGGTAAGGTAGATGGTAAACTTATGCATGTCGCATTCGACCTCGCCACGAGATAACAATGCATCATTAATATCTTTGATGTCTATAAGCGATGGTTGTCTCTTTCCATCAGAAGACCCATCTGCTTGTTAGCTGTCTTATGATATACAAAAAAAACTTAGTTTTTATGCATTTACAAGATTATTTAGTAAGATTATTTTATACATAATTCGAAAAATAGTTTGTCCGACAAAATTACTTCACCTGTGAACTTACTTAGCACATCTAAGAATTTGTGTTTGGAACAGTATTCAATGCATACTAAATTATTTTTGCTGAATTGTTTAAGAAATATATTAATATTATCAAGTGTCCGAAAAATTCTTGACTACGTCAAATAAGTTACATATAACGTTATTACTGGATTTCTGTTTCGCAGCACTTTCGAAAAAAGTCGTGGATAGAAAGTTTATTAGACTCGTGAAAAGGAAGCCACGCACGAAATTTTTAAAAATATTCATAATTTAAAACTTACTGTGGAGTTCCATGGACTATCATTCGTGATGGATGCATACATGTTCTAAGTCTACTTAAATCAGGGTTTCTTATCATGGGGTTCATGGGCCCCCAAGAGGTCCATGATGTAATAATAACCAGGAGTCCACAGACCACAGCTACTCAATTCACTATATATATTTTTATGTTAATTTAATATTTATTTCATTATTATAAGTACTGACATATGTTTATCACACAGTATCCAACGGCATCTATCTCATTAACTCGCATTAGATAAAATTTAATTTTATATCAATGTAAAATAGTAAATATGATTTTTTTTGTGTACATTGTTTTTATTCACCACAATATTTTCTACAAATGCTAGTAGTAATTTTAAAATTCTGAAATTGTTCCATGTCTATCAAAAGTTTGAAAAACACTGACTTTAATGTTTTGTTTTAAGTCTCAGCCTAATAACAACTAATTACAAATATTAATCAGTGTTAATAGTCAAATTAATATATTATAGTATTAAATTGTAATAATATAATAGTTAATATTTGTAACAGAGTTATAATGAGGATAATAATGATAATGTATGGTAAGTAAAACGATAAAATATATCACTTTAACACATAATTTCCCAAGAGCATAAACGTACTCTACATTGCCAAGTTCTCTGTCTAATTGATCGTATTTCAGGCAACTCCCCGAGGCGGTGCGAACTATTATGAGGTACCACCATAAACTGTACAAACAACTGTAACAACTCCATTAAAGTTAAATATCACACGTCCTAACGTGTTTGGATGGCTCAGGTATTGCGTCTTTACGAGGTTTACCTTCGTACCCTTGTCGTAGTTCTGTCTTAGGATACATCTGTTGTGTCTTACGTAATTGTCGACTTGTGTTTAAGTTTAGTATTGAGACAGACCAGATGTAACTTGGAAATTCGGTATCAGTGAAGACATGCAACGTAATGAATTTTGTTTTGATTTGGTGTTTTATAATGATTGACTTGTGGTCTACGGTGGCTAGGTTAACCTATTCGGCTGAGATAATGAGGTCCCGACTTCGATCCTCAGGTCATGAAAGTGTTATTGAGGATTTTTCGTAAATGCAAATTTCACTAGCAGCTTGAAATCTGGTAGAGATATTATCATCGCCGTACCTTGGATGAGCACGCAAAGCTGTTGGTCCTGGTCAATAAAATGTGTGATAGAGATCACCACTCATCTCACTGCCAGTAAATCGTAGTGACCAGGAAAGCCTATAGATTTCCGGTACAATCTTTCGGTACAATCAAGGCTTGTTACTATAAGGAAACTCAATAAACATGTGATTTTCTATTAAACATACCAGGCTTTAGGCAAAAAAGCGTCTCATAAAAGCTTCTAAGACGAGATGTTTTTTGTGCAAAATTTAAGAACAGAAATGAATAAATATGAGCATAATCGAAATACAGTAAAACTTCAATAATCGTCTTCCAATCTCCTGTATCTCTAGAACTCTGGATCAGAGTCGTAATTTATAAGGGGCCAAATGGAAATTGTAAAATAGTATCTTCACGCATTAATTCCCGAAGTAGTAGCCAGAGGTACAAGTTCACACACGATTAGATAAAGATACCACAATGTGATAGGTGGCATTCCTATCGTTAACCGAGTACTTATCCAATCCCGGGCAATTGTTTTTATCAGAAAACTGAAAAAACACATTTTTAATAAAAGTATTCTTTTACACATAAAAAGAATTTGCTAAATTGGTTTACAGTGGGCGTGTTTTGGGGTAATAAGAATAAAATACGGCTGAATTGAGAAACTTTTATTTTAATTATAAGATAAAAGTCAAGCAAATGGCTCTCCTGATGGAAAGAGACAACCATAGTCTATGGACACCAAATGTGTTTTTTCAATCAACTTCTAGGGGGCTGAAATGGAAGATGAGTTTGTATGAAACTCCATAAGTATCGATGACATGTTAATCCACTCGCGGGTGAAGCTGTACTTGTTAACTAGTTAACTACATAAACGACTGTAACAACGCCATTGAAGGTAAATATTATATTGCGTTAGCTAATACTCGCTCGCATCACTGGGCATAAATTCATCGACAATAAATAAAATATGTGGTATAATTTGCGCAATCACGTGTTTTCATTGTATAATCCAAACTAGTAGTGGGATTAAATGTTATTTTTTGTTAATGTGTTAAACGTTAATGTTAAAAAAGAATAACATGTTATGTTAACCGTTAATTGTTATAACACTTTCAACTAAACACAGGATGGATAATTTTAACAATAAGGAAGTAGGCCCGTTAAAATGAATACTAAGTTATTAACTATAGATTTGGTTAGTAATGTTATTTGTGTGTTTTATAAAGTATCACTAAAATCAAATTAGTGTATGCTGCGATATGTTTTAACCTAAGATGAGTTTTTTGGAACGAAGTTCCTTACGGCAGGCTTGGAGGGGATAGGGATTTTGCTGCGCGACCGAACTGAAAAAAATGTGATAGTAAAACCGTAAGAAAAATGCGTGGAATAAAAGCGTTAAATGAGACGTGCGCAGGCGCGACAGTCGCGTACACAAGCGAGTAGTGCCGTTTAGCCGAAGGAAGTTCGTTCCTACCTGGTGTCCCGCGACACCACATCATATTTTTAAGTATAGTATAGTGCAACTATACGATTTTTTGACAAAACTTGCACATTGCACTTTTGTTACTATTATCACTTTTTTCAATGTAATCTCAAATAGCAACCATACTCCATCTACGTCCAGCACACCTAGTCATTTTGGCTGATGATTCAAGTATAAAACTGTTTAAAGTTTTAAACTGTACTAGCTGTTGCCCGCGACTTCGTACGCACGTTGTAGTGACTTTCGAATTAGGATATTAAGAACTTGCTGAACTAACACTAATTGTATTTTCCTGTGGGAACTAAAGATTTTCCCGCAGTAAAAAGTATCCTAAATGTTAACTCAGGTAATTAGCTATTACCTACTATACAAAATTTAGTAAAAATCCGTTCAGTAGTTTTGCGTGAAAAGTGAACAGACAGACAAACAGACAAAAAATTCAATTTCTATCGTTTTGGGGTTTACCTATGTCCTGTACAAAATACGCAGCAATATTTTTTTTAAAGAAATAGGTATTTCATGTACATATTTGGTTTCGTTACTGTTTTATTATATGTATAGATTATTTATACTAAAACACTTGTTACCTATATTACCTATATAACATACATGGATGTATCAGGAGGAGGGGCAGGAGGGGCATCTGTCCCCCTTGGAATTTGTTTACCTCTCTACTATCTACCTACTGTTATAGATTAAAATATAGTCTTACAATTTTACGGTTGCCCCCCTTCACCCCCAGCCCAGAACCTGGGTACGCCCATGCTAACATATACAATTGTTTTTTCTATTAACACTAGTTTTACAACTGGAATAAAGAAATCAGTTACCCTTACCACCTACCTACTAACTAAACTCAAAAATAAAATCTCAAAATAAGAAGAAATAAAACAAAAAACAAGCAAACGTATTAATTATAATATTAACACAACAGCCGAACATTAAACATAAACAACGTAACTAATAAAATAACAACATAAACAACACTGATATTTTATATTTATTTTCTCTAATAATTAAATGTTATTTTGCCACACAGTCAAAAATAGACTTTATCACTTGACTATCAAGGGTCAAATTGAAATTTGATGCACTAGCTTAAATGTTATTTTTTTATCTCAGACAAAAATAGACTTTATCATTTGAATGTCAAGCGTCAAATTGAAATATGAAGCCTTAGCTCCAATATAACAAACAGCGATCGGTCGATGTGTCACGTGACATGCCCAGTGCAGCCATCTATCGGATTGTTTTTAAACTTGAAGGATGAAAGTTGATAAGTTTACGGAATTTGCGTTAGTGACGTAGACAGCAAATTGCAGATTTAACAAAATGTTATAACTCTTTTCATCTTTAACGTCTAACAGTGTTTAATGTTAAATGAGTTTTAACATGTTAATTAAACAGTTATAACTTTTAACGCCCACTACTAATCCAAACCGTGGCCGGTTAAAATGGGAAATGTTTATTTATATATTTAATTCTCTATTGTACATAATAGAGAAACATAAAACAATAAAGTAATAGAAGTAGAAGTATCTTCACGGCCGTATCTCGGAACGGGTAGGCAGAGGTACAATAAGTCCACCCACGATTAGCTAAACATACTTGGTCCTACAAATGTGATAGGTGGCAGGCCTATCGCCAACAACAATCGCCTTCTAATCCCAAGCAACTTTGTGTTTATCAGAAAACTGAAAAAAACACTTTTTTATGTGTTCGACCCGGAAATCGAACCCGGGACCTCATGTAGTCAATGCCAACACTGAACCACTAGACTACAGAGGCAACTAGTAATAGACATTTAATAAAAAAGGTACAAAAGGCGAACTTTCTCCTTAGAAAGAGTTTTTTACAACCTGGCAAAGTAAAATACTTTAATATAAATATTATTAATTAAAATGTACAAAAAATATTTAAAAACATGATATAAACTAAATATATAATGTACTTGTAATAATGTAAATATGTAATGTATTGACACAAAGATATGGTATCAGATGCGCAATCGCGAGTTCTCACTATATACCAATTTTCATCAAGATGAGGCAAGCCATTATTGAGTTATAACGAGATATACAAATAGAAAAACTTACAAATAGACATTCTCAAATGGTAAAATTAATGTATGTGAAAGTGAATATTTGTCACGAAATTATACAGACACACGCAGAGATTTATATAGTTAAAGATATGGACGGCTCAGATGTTACGATGATATAAGGTTTAGTTCTATCTAGGCTACATCTGTGCATGAAATTGTTAACTTGAGTTTCGATTCAGTGAAAAGACCACGGACGGACTAGATATGGGCAGTTAGACATTGGACTGGCGGTATACAAATGGAATTCTATTTTGGAACAGAATTTTGCAATAAAGACTCGATTCATATGTGGTATCAAATTATAATATATAAATCTGTCTGTACGGACAATCTGTTTTGGTTAAATTTCATACATATTATTATAAATGTAAAAGTTTAAATGTTTATCACTTAATCGCGCAGACCGATTTGGTTGAACCTAGAATAGGACATAGGATACTTTTGATTCCGGAAAAATTAGTGGTTTCCGTGGGATGATTTACCAAAATCTTTTATAGATAATACTGGCTCCAGGGTGCAGTTAGTTTCGTGATAAATATCCCTTTTGTAGCTATCTCTCTGTGTGTCTGTTTGTCCCGTTATAACTCAAATTTGGCTGGACTCACGTTGGTCAATATTAGTTTAGAAATAGAACATGTCTTGGTACTAATTATAGGTTATATAACTATTTTATCAACTGCGAAACGCCTAGCGATGTGGACGAGTTTTAATTATTCTTAATATACTCGTAAAGAATATTCGCTAAAATGCTTTGTCTTAAAGTCATTCTTAATTGTAAAAGTTACATTTAAATGTAAAATACTTTCTATTTTATGTGCTGGAACTATTTAAAAAGTTTTAACATTCGCTCTACTTCCAATTCATATTCTTAATGGACTTACTACGAACTCTCATAACGTGAAAATGTTAGAATACTTACAATCATAACTATCTTTAGAGGAAGATATTATCTCCTTGGTAGTGTTCAGCCAGCACTCAGATAATTCAGGGACGCAGGAAATTGCAGTTCATTTTTTCTTTAACTTTGTAAAGTTTTTGAAATGTTGGTTAGAATTACTATGTGTATATTTCTGGTCCTGTCTAAATTATCTTCGTCAAGAACAACTGATTTGTTTTAGTCCCCGGCTCCCTTGAAGAATAGGCCATTTGATGTTTTGCCAGGCAGTTTGTAAAAGTTGAAAGACTGACTAAGCGATTCACTACTATCGTGGCTACTAGTCAGTTAGAATTTTGGAGTGTCTCGTTCGAGTATTTGGCACCACCGCCTTACCTATTCCTGCTGCAATAGCGTCAATGCTTGTTTAATTGTAGTGTTCTAGTTTAAAGAGTAAATTATCTGGTAAATTTATGCAAGAGCTCTTGCCACACGGGTAGCAACGCATTATTGAGATTTTTGTTGTCTTTAGGCGATGGTTGTCTCTTTCCATCAGGAGAGCCATATTATGTTTGTTTGTTATCAAGCTATCTTATAGCTAAACCCCGTTATCTGTGTAGCATATTGGTTGCAACTAATTTTAGGGATAGGGTAATTATCTAAGTAATCTAAGTAAGTAAATAGGGTAATAAGTAAAGTAATCTATATACAAATAAATAAAATTGGAGCATCTGCTTGTAATATTAAAATAACCGGTTTTAAGTAAATGCATATGGATGTATACACGGTACACATACCAAAATAACACTTTTTAAGATTTTTGTCTGTCTGTCCGTCTGTCTGTCTGTCTGTTTGTTCCGGCTAATCTCTGGAACGGCTGGACCTATTTTTACGGGACTTTCACTGGTAGATAACTGATGTAAAAGGAGTAACTTAGGCTACTTTTAAAAACTTTAAAAAAAAACACGCGGACGAAGTCGCGGGCACGGCTAGTAATTAAATACATTTCTGTTGACTTTTTTATTTATATAACAAAATAAATAATTAAGTAATATATTATTGACATTGATTTTAGATATTAACTTTTTGCCAGTGACGTTGATAGCAATTGAAAGATCATTTTCTTGCCTCAAATGGATATTTTCGAGTAGGAAATAGAGCTTTACTTCCGTTAGTATTAAACATATCCAAATCATTTACTACGAGTGTCACATCACTACATAGTATAAAACAAAGTCGCTTTCTCTGTCTTGTCCCTATGCCATATGTATGCTTAAATCTTTAAAACTACGCAACGGATTTTGATGCGGTTTTTTTTAATAGATAGATTGATTCTTAGGGAAGGTTTTAGTATATAATCCTTTCCGATATTCCCCCTGGAACAAAAGCTACGCGGGTGAAACCGCGGGCAGGTCGCTAGTACTAAATAAATGTCAATGTCATTAATATATTATCGTAATTATTTATTTTGTTATGTAAATAAAAATAATAAAAAAGATTTATTTAATTATAATTACCCCATCCCTAAAATCAGA
Organism: Apodemia mormo; assembly: GCA_036924255.1. Lineage (NCBI taxonomy): Eukaryota > Metazoa > Arthropoda > Insecta > Lepidoptera > Riodinidae > Apodemia > Apodemia mormo. Next base: position 9,068,225 of record JAUPFN010000013.1, on the reverse strand, counting down.
TGGTACCAATATGCTACATAGATAACAGCTTGTTTGCTAGCTTGTTTATTAACCCCGTTACACACAGCTTTTTCTTCACGTGCTAGTGCAATAGTGTCAATGATTATCACCGTTTTACGGTTTGGAGGGTAAGGTAGCTGGTAAACTTATGCATGTGGCATTGCGATCTCGTCACACGGATAGCAATGCACCATTAACATTTTTGGTGTCGATAGGCGACGGTTGTATTTTCATCAGAAGAGCCATCTGCTGGTTGGCAATCTTGTGATATAGGGGTATGTTGTGGTATACCTACGGGTATATACGAGGTATTGGGATATACGAGTTACTGTCAGTCCCGATTATCGCAAGAAGTAAGCAATAGATGCAATCAGATCATAAGTTATGGCGATGAAATCACCACTCATCTTACCAACCTCTAAACCGGAGGTTAATGGTGAACCCAGATCGTCTGTTGTTGTTGATTAACCTAACTTACTACGCAAAGGAATAGAGGTGAGCTTATTATGTTAACTGCCTTATAATCTAGTGTATTTAGAAATTTTTTTCTCGAAAATCTAAGTCTAAATATGAACTTGAAGCCTAGTGATGATGTTTTAACGATCTCGTGCTTTGGATGAGCTCATAAAAGCTTTCTGATTATCGCAAGTAATATGCGACAATCGTTATTCCATCTCGCCAACCGACGAACCGGTAAATCGTGGTAAAATGGAAAGTTTATAGATACCCCATACACTGCACCCACACACTGCATACCTCGTAAGGGGCCCGGCGTTATAATACTTAATATTTCACAAAACACTATCTAATTTACAACTGCAAACCAGTAGAGATGCATATATTTTCTAGCGGTCGCCCTCTTTATTTTACTATAGACTAGATTATAAATTTTACTATAGACTAAATAATAAAATCTCCTTTATGTTTGACAACAGACTTAGGCCGTAAATAAAATAGTATACACTATACATGTGTGTATATTATCATGTATATCCGAGTGCTAAGTGTGAGTTTTTCTTTTCGCATTCGATCGTGAGCGCGTTTCGAGTTTATTAGGAATTTGTATGTGATTTGTACAGCGCCACCTAGTGGTAAACTGGTTTCTCACGTTTACCACTAGGTGGCGCTGTACAAATCACATACAAATTCCTAGTAAACTCCAAACGCGCTCACGATCGAATGCGAAAAGAAAAACTCACACTTAGCACACAGTACCTCAGTATGTATGTCACTCGGATGAATATCATGAAGTATTAGGTAAAGGTGATGAATATAGTTCCATGGTTTGTCACATGAATGTTGTGTACGTCAATGATGTAAAAAAGTAAGTATAGGTGCGTTGTTCGCATTCCAAAATTGAATCACAAAGCTCGGATGAATATGAAGAAGAAAGCAAGGCGTTGCTTAACTTATATTTAGTTCGCACGTCACATGTCATAATGTAAGAAGCTGTAGTATCATTTACGCTCACGCTGTTTTAAATCGCAGTAATGTTAGCGTATGACCTGTCTATTATTATAATATCATTGGTGTACGTACTGTTTATTTTTATCAATTTAAATATATTTTCACTTATTTCTTTCTATCATTTTAACAGCACTACAGAATAAAAATTATGCTACACGAACAATAAAACTATTGATGTGAAAACGAAAATAGCGCATTAAGATACAAAGGTTTTCTTCCGTTTTCAACCTTTTTTTCAGATCATCGGTGAGTTTTCCATTTTTTTATACTACTGGATTAATAAGTAAGGCAATGATTTTAACTTTACAATTAATACGAAATAGCCTTGTATCTTAGGAATAAAATAAAATAATACCAAATAAATGGTATCATAAATTTTATAACCCAGTTTAACTTTAGTTCGGTCACGTTTAGCTCAAACTGCACGTAGGAGCATTACGTACACTTCCGCTTTCGTTTAAATGGTCGTTACAGTATTTTTTAAATTTATTATTTATTTTTCATAAGTTTAATAATAATTAAGTGAGTATGAAAAATAAAACTCAAGAAAAAAATTAAAATTGTATAAACATTTGTACATTTTAACATATATTTGACCATTTTGCTGTCTCCTGCTGAATAGGGTGGGAAACTGTATGTATTTTCCTACTCCCTCTATATACTTCTGAAAAATTTCATTGCGACTTCCAAGACAGCTTAGATTTTCCCCAAGGTATACTGAGCTCGCAACTCAGTGGTTATCAGGTTTGCCGCTATTGATTCTGGTTTATGGAAATTTTAGTGGTGGAAACAACAGGTGGGCCAAATACCCTTAAAAATAACTATAGTTGTAAAAATAAGTTTACAGAGAAAGCCGATAATTTAAAATAAAATTGTACAACGAACAATATTTTTTTATGTCATACGATAGCAAACAAGCAGATAGAACTCCTGATGAAAAGAGTCAACCATCGCCTATAGACACCAAAGATATTAATGGTGCGTTGCTATCTTGTGGCGAGGTCTAATGCCACATGCATAAGTTTACCGGCTACCTTACCCTCCAAACCGGAACACGACAGCGACAAGCACTGACGCTATTGCGGCAGGGATAGGTAAGGCGGCGGTACCAGACCCGGGCGAGACAATGCAGAACTCTACCACCTAGTAGCCACGATGGTAGTGACTCGATAGCCAATCGGTCGCCTTTTGAACAATAATATAAAATTACGATCCCGACTATTTGTGTGTTTGTGATGTCAACCCATGTCAACACAAACCCATTCACGACATCGTGTACAACGAAGAATTCTTTATCGCCCCGAGCTTAACGCGAAGCGCAATACCTCGAACCCGTTGAGACAGTCCTTAGCGAGTGCGTTAGTAGTCCAAATTTAAATTGAATCTCTAGCTATGCACTTTTGTCGCCCAAAAATTTAGGTGTTAACGACTCGCAGGTTAACTGTAAGATTCGATAAATAATATAGAAAAAATTCAAAACTCCAGTTTTGCACAATTCCCTCATGATGGCCCGAGGAATTGTGCAAAACTGGAGTTTTTTTGAAAAACAGAGCAACTGCTGTTCTGACAGACAGGTCTTAAGAGGCGACCGATTGGCTATACGAGTCACTACCATCGTGACTACTAGGCGGTAGAGTTCTGCAACGTCTCGCTCGGGCATTTGGAACCACTGCCTTACCTATTCCTGTCACAATGGTGTCAATGCTTATCATTGTCGTGTTTCGGTTTGGAGGGTAAGGTAACCGGTACACTTATGCATGTGGCATTAGACTTCGCCTTAACATAGCAAAGCATCATAAACATCTTTGGTGTCTATAAGCGATGGATGGTTCTTTTCATCAGGAGAGCCATCTGCTTGTTATATATATATGTTGCTGCTGCTGCTATCTAATAATATAAAAAAATCACAATATAATGGGGAGCATTAACGAATGCTCTACGATAGATTTTTTAATGTACTTCCAAGTACAAAGCGTTACAAATAAAAAGGAAAATATAACAGCAATGAAATCAAGAGTTACAAAATGCAGTTTGACTGGTAAAAGATCTTACGTATTGAAGGACGTGATAGTTAGTGGTCATGTTATTTAACCGACAAAAGTTTAATAAAAGAAGAATAGTGCTTAACTACATACTTACTATGTACCTATGTACTATGTACCTACCTCAACGAAATTAGTGTAGAAATATTCAAAATACATGGTCACCACGGAGGCGACAAGCGCAAGCTTTAGCTGGCACGTACTGCGGCGGCAAACCACATTTTGTAAACAATAAAATTTATATCTATGCACGGGTATCTGTACATTTTTATTGAATGACTAGCTGACCAGGCAAATGTTATTATTCTGCCTTTTTAACTACTCATATATATTTTTTCTATATTTTCACACCTTTTAAACGTTCCCTGGACTTCAACAATTAATTCAAAACCAAAATTAGCCAAATCGGTTCAGCCGTTTTTGAGTTTTAGCGAGACTAACGAACGGCAATTGATTTTTATATATATAGAATGGATCAAAATTTAAGAATCTTTTTTTTATATATTCGGTATCAGAATCAAGTAATGAACACCCTCCTTCAGTATTTTACCAGTGAACCTGTATAGATAATTCTTAAATAATCTCGTTACCGAATGATATTATTTTTTAATGATAGTAAAAATAAATTAGCTAGGCTAAACTGATTCCTTACGTTACGCGATGATTCACACGTAAATTTCTCTACAGCGTTATCTACATCTTAACTTCTAGCTTCCAAGACGATGCAGTCAAATCTTACGGATAAAACTTAACCCGAGAAAATAAAAACTTTTTATTTGTTCATTTAATACTTTATTGTATACTTAACAACAAAAAATATACTTAAAATAATGCACAAAAGGTATATATCCCTCAAGACAGATTTCTTCCAGCTAACCCAGAAAATGAAGCTGGGAATAGAAAGTGGCAAGCATTGTGCCGAAGCATAAAGACAAACACAAATATTATACACTTTTTATTAACCACTTGGGCATCTTTGGCCTTGGGGTTGAATTGATAGCCTTTTATGGCTCAGATCATGAGGTTATGAGGCATTTTGATCATCAAGACAAAATGCAATATGCATAAGTTTGTATTATAAAATGAAAAACCATTTAATTTATAAAATTTATATATAATTTTATAACTGAAGTATTCCATATGATCAAATTCATCTTTTATTCGGTAGTTTGCGGAGAAATCGAACAAGACTGGAAAGGAAGCACGAAAACTGGAAACCTTGTACCATCTTTGTTGAAATGGAGAGAGCATCTTAAAAAGGTTCTTAGTATTCCACGAATATAACTCGAGCCCTTGTAATATATGAGTTGATGTTCTGCTAGTAAAACACTTTACTAGTATAATAAAATTTATGGAATAATAAAAGATTATATTAATGTGGACGTTTTTTATGATTTATTATGTTAAATATATTTTACATGATATTACTTCCTGGAAAGGGAAAAAATAAACTAAGCAAAAAAAATCTTACAACTTTTGCATGTAGGTCCGTATTCAAAGGTCTAGATGCCCTTGGGCAAATAAGGAATAGAGAGCCGGTTTTTCTTTGCTTCCTTTTTGTAGATGGTCATTTGCCTTTCTGCCAGGCAGTTCGTAAGAGGCAAACGATTGGTTATACGAATCACTACCGTTGTGACTATTAAGAGGTAGAATTCTGAAACGTCTCACCCGGCTCCTCTACCACCGCCTTACCTATTCCTGCCGCAATAGCGTCGATGACTGACGCTGTCGTATTCCAGTTTTTAGAGTAAAGTAGACTCATTCGGGTGGATTTAATACCTAAGCACGCAGATAATAACGCAGCATTATCATCTTTGATGTCTATAGTCTATGTATATTTGTCATCCATCCAGCCATCTGCTCATTTATGATAAAAATAGAAACAAAAACATAATTTTATATTTATATAACTATATGTACTAACATGCAGAGTAACCCTCAAGTTTGACCGAGTTTTTTTATGAAACATCACTTATCAAACGTGGCAGGAATCCAAAACCATACGCTTAAGTTTACCGCCTACATTACCCTTAAACCGGAATACGACAGGACAAGTACTGATACTGTTAAAAAATTATCTTCATGCCCGTATCCCCAATAAGGTAGGAAGAGGTACAACAAGTGCATCGACGATTAGCCGAAGCTACCCAGTTTTATAATGTAACTAGCTGTGCCCGCTACTTCGTCCGCGTGAGAAAAGTCTAAAGAAAAGCAACCAGCCAGAAAAGTTACTTCTTATTACATCAGCTACCTTTCAGTGAAAGTCCCGTCAAAATAGGTCCAGCCGTTCAACAGATTAGTCGGAACAAACAAACAGACAGACATACAGACGGACAGAAAGACAAAAGTTTTGGTACCTATATATACCGTGTAAACATCCATATGCATTTAGTTAAAATGGGTTATTTATTTATTTTATTTTATTAAACACTTTATTGTACACAAAACATTTACAGGGTTATTTGGGTTATTTTAATATTACAAACACACTTCAATTTTATTTATTTATATAGATAGATGGCAATCCTATCGCCAAGCAGGCACTTATCCAATCCCGGGCAATGTTGTTTTTATCAGAAAACTGAAAAAACACATTTTTGAATTGCCCAACTCAGGAATCGAACCCGAGACCTCACGTGGTCAACACCTGCACAGTATCAGCCGTCGCCTTTGTGGTCTAGTGATCCACAATAGACCACAAAGGTGACTGACACTATTACGGCAAATAAGGATATTATAACACGACATTTCAAAACTCTTCCCACCTAGTATTATCAGGTAAACTTTCTACGCATTTTATTTATATAAAAGAACCCTCCTTTTCCCTTCCGTTCCGTTTCCCGTGTTTACTTACTCCGTAGACTCAGTTCTCCAAATAATATCTTGTTCTCGTGGGAGAAAGAATTTGAAGAGTTCGCCATCTGACGCGATCCCTGGCTACTTCTATCTTTACTTTTACTTTGTTACTTATTCGAAGTTCCTTAAGATCCGCTTCAACCCTATCAATCCAAGGATAATTGGGGCGACCGACAGGACGTCGCCCTGTTGGTCAGCCCAAATATGCTCTTTTCACACGGCGATCTTCTCTCATTCTTTCGACATGGCCAAACCAATGGAGTGTTTCAACGGAGTCAAGGAACTGGTTGAGTTACAAGTTCTTGAGAGATTAATAACTCTTCAACAAATATGCTTTATAGCCCAATATTGTAAAGAAAGTTCTCATTTCACTGTGTTTGGATAAGTCAAAAAAATAAAGCTAACTAAACTAACTGCTAGCTAATTAAACTAGCTGTATATGGATAAGTCAAAAAAAATAAGCTTTAAAATCATTAAACGCTCATTTGCAGTGAAAATGCCGTAACGTTGAGGAGCTATTTTGAAGCACAATTATAGAACAACTCGCCCTAAACTCCTGAAGCGAGCCCCTTAATGCTTGAAACTCCTCAATTAAAACTCTTAAACAAAAGAAACAACAATACTTAATTAACTATTACGCTTAAATTGAAGAAAGTTCTTTACAAAATCGAATGAAGTTTAAGGCTTTAAATTGTTAATACATTATCAGTTTTACAGAACTTTAGGTAATTGTTAATTCCTGTTGTATTAAGTTTTGAAGTGATTTGCTTTGATGAATTAAATCATATTTTTCTCCTTTGATTAAATTCCTTATCTTATCACACAATATAGCATTATTATATAATTCGAACTTTGGTCGACCAATTTGTCCGTAATTCTATTACTGTTAAAGCACAAATATCTGTTACACAAATTACAGGATAAACAAACTATGACAGTGTGATCATAGACTATAGACACGTGGGTGTAAAAGTATGGTGGATGTGGATGTATAATTGTGCCGCTGGGGCCTCCTTTTTGTCCGGACCATCGGTGAGTCTTATCCATTTATTAAACCGACGTCTCTCTTTTCGGTACCATCGCGGAAGATACATAGAACAGTTCGCGGATAATAGCAAATTTAATTTATTTCACCTTTTGAATAATGGATTTCCGCAAAGTAACGCCTGAATCAATAAAATATGCGATAGTGACTTTGTTTGTTGTGCTCTTCTTTTTTTATTTTATTGATTCTTAACAACTTATCATGAAATTTTTCCTGCACATTAGTGGTACAGAAAAAAACGTAGGTTGAGTGACCTTCGAAGTTTACTGTATCTTTTATCCAGAAAACACAGTTTTCAAAGGGTAAAAAAATAACTATTAATGCGGGTAAAATAAAAGCTAGTTCATAAACGATTTGATAAGTCTAGAACAAAACGTCTAAGTCATAATGAACACGTAAAAAATCATTTGAAATTAACATATTTCTCACTTGAAATTCTTATAATAAGAAAAATCTGATTAAGCTTTGTTCTTTAGAAACATTGTATTTTGTATAGGTTCAAAATAAAAGTGAAAGATTTATACAAATGCAAGGTAAAACAAAACACGAAACGTTTACCAAAATAACTTCTTGCTCCAGTTTTCTGAAAGCATACTTATATAATATAGTTCCATGTCAACGCTGAAACATAACATCTATTCTCCCCAAACAACGCGACTTGAATATTTCAGTACAAAATTTGGGTAGCAAAAATACGTCTCGAATCCGAGGCATGCAACCAACAAATGCATTTGCCATTCACTATCTTAACCCTCGTGAATACGAATAGCCTTATGAAGAAAATAGGCGGGAGGGTTGCATATATTACGCATTTAATATCTTTAAAAATTCCACAATGTTATCGTATTAAAAAGTATAAGATTCCTTGACGGATTTTATACACGCTCGCTTGGTTTCTTCTTGTTATTTAAACACGTTGTATAAGAGCTGTTTTACCACGTTTTTTTATATATACAATACGTAAAATTTTGTAATTGATATTTAAAAAATCAGGTGGCTTGGCTGTCTGGTAAAAGTGGCTTAGATTTTTTTTAAATATTAAACTTTATAATTTATTATTTAATAAACTGTTAATTTTAATAAATTTAAAACTAGTATAATATGTTTTTTTTTTCTAAAGATAAAATTAACTTAAGTATTTATTTTTCAAAAATTAATTAATTCATTTTTTATTTAATTTTTAGTAACATAATTTTGTGTCATTTAACTTTTTGTCATTATATAAGTGTACAATAATATATTAAATAAATAAAAAAATTAACTAATCACTGTTTATTTTTTTGTGACTGACCTTTTAACAAAAAAATGTTATGTCCTTGGGGGCTATTCATAAATTACATCACACGTTAAGGGGTAGGGAGGGTTCGATGAAGTGTGACATTGTATGACAAGGGGTGGGGTCTTATATTTTGTGACATCAATTTTTTTCAAAATATAATATTTTATATCTAAATATTACCACACTTAATTTAAAAAGCCATCTGTACAGATAAAAAATAATCGAATGAGATAAAATAATTATTCTAATGTAAAACATCACACTAAGTGAGGGGTCTCACAATTGTGACCAGCTGTGACAAGGACGGCGGAGGGGTCGAAAAATCACGAAATTTGTGTGACTTAATTTATGGATGGCCTCTTTGCTTTCACCATCGGACATCGTAATGAAATTCTAAGTTTCATCCTCACCATTTCGATGGCTGGAAATCCACAACTGTGCGATTCTCTAGGAATTTTTTGTCCCGCACTACTACTATGTGGGACTAGTTATCCGCAGACTTTTTTCAAACAGATACGACCTAGGGACCCTCAAGAAAAGAGCTTACTCATTATTAAAAGGTCGACAACGCAACTGCAAGACCCCTGGTAGTGTAGTTATTTATGGGCTGCGGTAATCACTTACCATCAATTGAGCCTCCTGTCCGTTTGTCCCCTCTTCTATAAAAAAAGAAACACAAATATCTATTATGTTCATCACACAAAATGCCTGTACCTGTCGGCAATCGAACATGAGCTCCATTGATTGCGTGGTCGGGGTCGCTAATTACTCGATTAGCGGAGCGATCAAGAAAAGTTACGACTGTTCTGTATGCCCTGAATGTCAGCACTTGTTGCTGTCATGCTTTGTTCAATATTTAGGCTATTTTTTCCACCCTGTGTAATAACTAATAAAACTGTCCAATATGTATTTCTGATTTCTTAGTGCTATTAATAAACCTATTTGAGCATCCGAGTAGATAAGCACATATTATTTCATCGCATCGGTTACGTAACAGCATTACCCGATAGTGAACAAGACAAAATTAAGGTCGTCTTACCTATATGACCAAATTTATTAATAAAATCTTCACTCATTCATAGAGTAAAAGATTTATCAGACTATTATATTTGTAAAGGCAACATTCCCCATGACAGCTATAAGGAGAACTAATGGTCGCCACATTCCCCCTTACAGTATTTTAATGTGAAATCCCCTTTTCTCCCATTGCCTCGACCGCTAATATCACGTAGAGCTTCATTAGCACCCTCAAGTGCTTAGCATAAAAATTAAGTTTGTGTGATACCGCTATTATAATAATATAAAAATATTTCGAGTAAAAACATTGCAGCTCTTTGGATAAAACTATTTTATTTTTCTTAAGCAAATTCGCCTCTGTGGTGTAATGGTCCGGTGTCGGAGTTGACCACATGAGGTCCCGGGTTCGATTCCTTGGTCGGGCAATTTAGAAATGTGTTTTTTTCAGTTTTCTGATAAAATTTGCCTGGGATTGGAAAGTGCCCGGTTAGCAATAGACTTGCCACCTATCACATTTGTGGGACCAAGTATCTTCGGCTAATCGTGAGTGCACTTGTTGTACCTCTGCCTACCCTTTCGGGGATACGGGCGTGAAGATACTTTAGCAAATTAACTTTCCGATACAGTACTTTAATTCTGCCAAAAAATTGTTGAACCATGGAGTTGAAGTAGGAACGGTTTTGGATGTTCAGTTTCCATTGCTAACTCTATATGGAAATTTGAATTATTATGTTTTTTAATTTATTAATATGACAAAAATAAAAAAAGCAATTCTTAAAAATACAGTTTATGTATACAAATAGCGCCACTGACTATGAATTATCTTCAGTAAATGGCGTCACTAGTGGGCGTTAGAGTTGCTAAAATAGACAGTTGAATAATATTCCACAAGACAACGCCTGCAGTTCCGATTTTCTCTGCTAAATAGATTATTTTGAACTCCAATAAGAACGAAAGTTTTCATGTCTCACTTTTCAATATACCCGAACTTACCCGAACGTGGGGTGTTTTAGTCATGGTGTAATAAAAATAGAAGTTAAAATTTACATACCTTGTAAAAACTATACCCGAAAAGTATGTGAAATTACCTTAGGCATAAAACTTTTTACTGTTTTTTAATAATAAAAAGTTTTGCTGTCTTGAGTAGTTAATTCTTTAAATGATGTTTTGATTTTTTTCAGTTTAACTGCAATTTTTTTACTGCTATACTTGATTTGAGTAAACATAGAGTTGTAAAATCATTTTTGGTCATTGAAATTAAATAAAAATAGTAAAATTTATTCAAAAAGTCTGTTTTATTTTTATTGTCTATATTTTTTACTTCAATTTTTAGTTTTAGTGTTACTGTAAAACAAGAAGACAAAGATATTTAATATTATATATATGTTTACTATTATGCAATGGTTTCATATATATATATATATATATATATATATATATATATATATATATATATATATATATATATATATATATATATATATATATATATATATATATATATATATATATATATATATATATTTCTTGTATCGCTTGGTATATATTAATTATCGTTTCAGATCAGATCAGAATATGTATTATGTATTATTATGGAGACTGGGCATGTTTCACAATATAACAATTCAACAACGAACTGCCTCTAAAAGAAAATTGTTGGTATTAACTCGAGATGTATAGAAACTAAGAACAGTTAATCAAAGACAGAGCCCAAAATTTCTAGCTCGCTTTTATTATTATCAAGTTTTTGAACCGTTCCTGACTACGAAATCAAAATCAAAGACATATTAACACGTCAAAAATTAATTCATTCTAAATACCTATCAAATTCGAAAGCTAGGGCTTGTTTCATCTTATCCCTTTAAAGGTTACATAATAACAATAACTGAAGTATTATAATCTAGTATATGCAAATTTGACATGATTTTATATATTTGTATATGTATGTATATGCATATGCTTATGTATGTATGTGTATCTATCTATATATGTGTATGAATATTTAAATATGTATGTATGTGTATGATGATAATAATAAAATATATAAAGTTCAATGGCACCTTCTTACCTTCATTCTGTTGGCCCAAAGGTTGACTGGTGGATAATGCCAATAGGCATTAAGCTCGCCTTTTGTACGAAAATGTATGTTTTTGGTGTACAATAAAGTTTAAATAAATAAATAAATAACATTAAAATGAAAGAGAGAAAATGGACGCGAATATCGAACCACACTAAATTTATTTTTTGCAGAAACCCGTTGAATATTTATTAGTATTATTGATACACGTTTTAGTAGGGTACCGTACCTTTTTATAAGGGTTTATAAGAGTAAAAACGGAACCCTATTACTAAAACTCCGCTGTCCGTTCGTCTGTCCTTTTCTCAGTCACAGGACGTATTTTATGAACATTGATAACGAGATAGTTGAAATTGTCACAGATACTGTATTTTTGTTACCGCTATAACAACAAATACTAAAAACAAAATACAATAAATATTTAAACATACATGATCTTTTGCCGTTTTTATAGAAAATAGTATGGAACCCTTCGTGCGCGAGTCCGATTCGTACTTGGCTAGTATATTTAATTTGTACGAATATTCTTTAATGAAACACTAATCTCAACTAATTGATAATAGCATTACGATGTTAGCTACGACTCGCTACAACGTAGCTACGAAAGGCAGTTTATGTGGTGTGTGAAGCTTTTCCTGGTTTGCAGCTTAGCCAACAAACTGCATTTCGATCGTGCCGCAATAATGGCTCGTATAGAGCAGAATCCCAAGACTCCTAGACACGACTTATTTTCTAATGGACAAAATATATACGAAAGAGTAGTGTTAGTGTGTACAGTGAATACATGCGTACCTGGGGCCCGATTCACATAACAAAACGGCAATTGAGTCAAAGCATTTAAGACTCTTACACATTTTGTTACACATAATGCTGCATCCTAGCATGAAAGGACGTTGTGTCGTATGTATGTGTGTAAGAGCCCTAAGCGCTTCGACTCGATTAACGATTTGTTACGTGAATTGCGGCGCTGCTTGCTTGGGCTGATAGCCAATTATTCGATGCGGTTCAAGCAATCTACAAACGCTACAAGAAAAAATAATATAAAATAAATGAAATTCAAAAATAAAATCCTGAATCGCATTAACCCAATTATTTATCTTGTACACTATATACAAGTTTCAACGCTTCTCATATAGACCTCGGTCCCCAGACAGTATACCTTGCCTGGCTGGGAAGATCTTCTTTTTCCACGTTATATTCCTTGTATGACGTCATCAACCTCCACAGCTATGACGTCACCCTAACAACAAAATTATCCTGCTGGTTCGACCGCTACCCTCACAGAGATGACCAACGGCACCACACCGATATCAGGTACGAAAGTTACTTAAAAATATTACTCACTGTAAGTCCGAAAGCTGTGTTTACGTTGTTGGGAATATTATAAACAATTTTAAATAAATGCTAACTGAAACTATCTATCGGCGGTAATCAAATGGGAACTGTATTAATAAAGTTTTTGACTATCACGCACGAGCTCTTACTTAAAACGAAAATTTAAAATTTAAATTCCCCGTATTGGTTCCGGGCTCTTTTGAAGAATAGACCAACTGCCGTTTTGCCAGGCAGGTCGTAAAAGGCGACCGATTGGCTTTGCGAGTCACTACCATCATGGCTACTAGTTGGTAGAGTTGACATGTAAAAGACACCTTAATTCAAATGAGAAAGGGCATGCTCCGTTGGTTCAGGCATGTAGAAAGAATGGTAGATGAAAGGTTAACAAAACAGATATACAATGCAAATGTGGAAGGATGTAGGTACCGGGAAAGACCAAGACTGACATACCATGATCAGATTGATCGAGTACTGTCGAGTGTGTCAAGAGTCTTCGCAACCGGCGTGTGTCAATGAAAAGAGTGATGAATATGGAGGAAGCGAGACAAGCCTGCAAGGATCGTGATATATGGCACTCGGTTCTCTTTGCCTACCCCGTAAGGGATCTGGCGTGAAGATATGTATGTATGTACCTAAATTCAAACAATATAATTTCAATTTTTATTAATAAACCACATCTATATTATAACTTACATGAAGCAAACATTTTGGATCCATTTTTATGAAAATTGCGCGCACGAAGAAGTCTCAGTTTCGGCACAATTGACGTTTACATTAACATAACATTTATCTTTATAAAAGTCTTGTAGCCCTGAAGATGTCGTGAAAAGGCAAAACCAGTTGGCGATATAAATTAAATAAAAAGTGTTTTGTGAAAAAAGGCGAAACCAATTGGCGATATAAATTAAATAAAAAGTGTTTGTAAAAAAAATAAAAAGTGTGAAACAGTAGAAGTATAAGTGTACATAATCTGAAATATGCTTCTATATATTTAATAGACATTTTTTTAAATACAATTGATTTTTTAATTTTTGATTAGGCACACAATTTCTTAGTATTCCTTAAATATGAGTCATCATCAGTTTCATCATCATGTTTATAGAAGTCTTGTAGCCCTGAAGATGTCGTAAAAAGGCGAAACCAGTTTGCGATATAAATTAAATAAAAAGTGTTTTGTGAAACAGTAGAAGTATAAGTGTACATAATCTGAAATATGATTCTATATATTTAATAGACATTTTTTTTTTAAATACAATTGATTTTTTAATTTTTGATTAGGCACATAATTTCTTAGTATTCCTTAAATATGAGTCAACATCAATGAGTTGTAAATAACTTATGTTGATTACTAATTACCGCCCCATTGCTCGGTGTGCTCAGCAGAGCTAGGCAGTACTTCTTGCCTGCCCATCGCCTTCAACTTTATAAGGCTCAAATTCGGCCCCACATGGAGTACTGTTCTCATCTCTGGGCCGGAGCTCCTCAGTACCAGCTCCTTCCTCTTGATCGCATTCAGCGTAGAGCGGTTCGAATCGTTGACGACCTGGCTATTTCGAAACGGCTCGACTCTTTGGCATTGCGCAGAGATGTTGGCTCACTCTGTGTCTTCTATCGTATCTTTCATGGAGAGTGTTCCGACGAGTTATTTGGACTAATTCCTGCCGCCGAATTCCATCATCGGACATCGCGTCAAAATTTGAAATTCCATCCTCACCATCTCGATGTCTGAAAATCCACAACTGTGCGTTTCTCTCGACACTTTTTGCCTCGCACTACTTTGTTGTGGAACCAATTACCGGCAGGGGTGTTTCCAAACGGTTACGACTTGGGAGCCTTCAAGAAAAGAGCTTACTCATTCTTAAAAGGCCGGCAACGCAACTGCAAGACCTCTGGTATTGTGGATGTCCATGGGCGGCGGTGATCACTTACCATCAGGTGCACCTCCTGCTCGTTTGCCCCCTCTTCTATAAAAAAAAAAAAAAAAAGTGGTTAGCGACCCTGACTACGCGATTGACGGGGCTCGGGTTCGATCTCCGATGGGGACAAGCGTTTATGTGATGAGCATAAACGTTTGTATTTCCGGGTTTGGGTGTTTATTAAACATATTCTTGTATTTATATATGTATTTCTATGTATTAGTATCGTTGACTAACACCCATAACACAAGCAAATAATTTGCTTACTTTGGGGTTAGATCAGTAAGTGTAATTTGTCCCGTGAATATTTATTTATTTATTATTTATTATGACTTATAAAAAATACGGTAAGGGAAACACCATTAAGAGATTTGAAAAGTGGTTTACAGGAATACAGTGAATATCTAAACTACATCGTAAACTTTGAATTAATTTTATCATTTAAGATAAATAGCATCGGTAGCTGACTGAAGTTCAAGATATGTTCACCAAGCTACTATTGAAAAAGAAATAAATCCATTTTTTGACGGATTAGTCAAAACTGCTAAAGAAAGGTGTGAAATTCAATGTCTGGAAAATTTAAATCTAGGCTGACATTTTTAACGATACACGATGGTTACTTCGTTTTATCAGAAAAATCACCTATTTTTTTAACATTAATTATACTATAAAAATATATTTTGCCTTGAGGTTTTGATGGAGCTTTATACTGTATGGCATAAGCTCCATAAACTCTTCACTTTCTAATTTAAGATATGTACCTAGTTGTTAATAAATTACAGTGACCGTAACATATATTACTTAAGTATATATAATCCAACCTAATCATTCCAAAGACTGGACTAATGAGTGGGAACCCTTTCAATCCCCTTGAAAAAAGGGCCGACCCTTGCGTACGCACTCCGTTGATTAATTGCCGACATGCTTTGTTAAACACTCGATGAAAAATCACTTTTAATTACTAGTCCATACTGGAGCTCCATAACCCTTTCAAATAGATTTTTAAAGCTTAGTTCTCTCCTAAATATCTCACTCAAACACAGGGCTCTAATTTCTATTACTGTCTAGCTGATTCCTACAATATTGTTCAACTGAATCCCTGCTTGAAAAATAAAATATAGCCTTTATTACCTTCTTATATAGTTAATGTAGTTATATATCAATAACAAGAATTAAAATGAAAAAGTTGGTTTAAATATTTCAATTTTTTTGCCGAAGTAGTATTAAATTAGTAGTTTTAATTTATAGTTATATTTGTTAAAAAAATTGCATGCCAATTTGGTAGAATACGCGGATGTATTATAACTTATGTAAACCTATAAAATTGTATCGTATTCTGAGCAAATAAATTTCATTAATTCATTCTTTCATTCATTCATTCATTCATTTATTCATTCATTCACTCACTCATTCATTCATACATCCACCCATTCATCATTCATTCATTTATTCATTCATTCATACACTCACTCACTCATTCAACCATCCACCCATTCATTCATTCATTCATTCATTCATTCATTCATTCATTCGTTGATTCATTCATTCATTCATTCATAGCAGTCTCATGGTCGGTTTTAGAAACGTAAATTAATTTTAACAAGCAATTAAATCATTTGCTTATAATTCTTTGTAAATTTAAAAAGTAAGTATCTTCACGCCCATATCCCCGAAGGGGTAGGCAGAGGTACAACAAGTGCACCCACGATTAGCCGAAGATACTTGGTCCCACAATGTGATAGGTGGCAAGCCTATCGCCAACCGGGCACTTTCCAATCCCGGGCAACTTTGTGTTTCTCAGAAAACTGAAAAAACACTTTTTTTATGTGCCCGACCCGGGAATCGAACCCGGGACCTCATGTGGTCAACGCCAATGCTGGACCACTAGACCACAGAGGCGATTGTAAATTTAAACACAGATTAATTGCTTGTTAAAATTAATTTGCGTTTCGGAAACCAGCCGTTTCCCTCCAAAATGGAACAACGATAAACACCAATTTATTTTATACTTTCTTTCGTCGGCACTTGGTTAAATTCCAATATTGGTAGACACAAATGATTTCTAACGTCGGCACTTCGTTAAATTCCATTATTGCTAGACTCAAATGATTTCTAACGTCGGTACTTGGTTAAATTCCAATATTGCTAGACACAAATGATTTCTAACGTCCGCACTTGGTTAAATTCCATTATTGCTAGACACAAATGATTTCTAACGTCGGCACTTGGTTAAATTCCATTATTGCTAGACACAAATGATTTCTAACGTCGGCACTTCGTTAAATTCCATTATTGCTAGACACAAATGATTTCTAACGTCGGCACTTGGTTAAAATCCATTATTGCTAGACACAAATGATTTCTAACGTTGGCACTTCGTTAAATTCCATTATTGCTAGACACAAATGATTTCTAACGTCGGCACTTGGTTAAATTCCATTATTGGTAGACACAAATGATTTCTAACGTCGGCACTTCGTTAAATTCTATTATTGCTAGACACAAATGATTTCTAACGTCGGCACTTGGTTAAATTCCATTATTGCTAGACACAGATGATTTCTAACGTCTGCACTTCGTTAAATTCTATTATTGCTAGACACAAATGATTTCTAACGTCGGTACTTGGTTAAATTCCATTATTGCTAGACACAAATGATTTCTAACGTCCGCACTTGGTTAAATTCCATTATTGCTAGACACAAATGATTTCTAACGTCGGCACTTGGTTAAATTCCATTATTGCTAGACACAAATGATTTCTAACGTCGGCACTTCGTTAAATTCCATTATTGCTAGACACAAATGATTTCTAACGTCGGCACTTGGTTAAAATCCATTATTGCTAGACACAAATGATTTCTAACGTCGGCACTTCGTTAAATTCCATTATTGGTAGACACAAATGATTTCTTACGTCGGCACTTGGTTAAATTTCAAGTATGAAATTACAGATATATGTATGAAAGTACAGATATAAGTATGTATAAATTTTCAACCCCTATTTCAGCTTATTAGGGCTACATTTTTTAAAAAAATAGCCTATGTTTGACCGTGGTTCTTCAAATACATTCATACCAAATTTCATTAAAATCGTTTCAGCGGTCTAGCTATGAAAGCGTAACAGACAGATAGACAGACGGACTTTCGCATTTATAATATTAGTATGGAAATATAGATATGGATTCGTATGGATAACATTCGTATTGATATAAGTATAAAAGTATGGATATTATTATATTAAAAATTCCAACCTCTATTTCAACTTGTTAGGGGTAGATTTTTGAAAAAAAAATAGCAAATATTTGACCGTGGATCTTCAAATACATTCGTACCGAAAATCATTAAAATTTGTTCAGTGGTTTAGGCGTGAAAGCGGAACAGACAGACAGACGGACTTTCGCATTTATAATATTAGTATGGAAGTATGGATATTAGTATGGATATATTACTCAGCGGGTTTACTTGATCAATTCAGTATATTACATCCTGAAGATGCTTAACATTATAACTGTCCCAAGCATATTTCCGTCCCAATCACCAAAATGTCCAATAATTATATTACATTTTTTTTATCATAAGATAGCAAACAAGCAAATGGGCTCCTGATGGAAAGAGACAACCACCGCATATAGACACGAAAGATGTCAATGGTGCGTTGCTATCTTGTGGCGAGGTCTAATGCCACATGCATGAGTTTGCCGGCTACCTTACCCTCCAAATCGGAACACGACAGCGATAAGCACTGACGCTATTTCGACAGGGAATACTTAAGGCGGTGGTACCAGACCCGAGTAGTCACGATGATAGCTTCGCATAGCCAATCGGTCGCTTTTTACGACCTGCCTGGCATTACGGCAGTTGACTTATTCTTCAAAGGAGCCCGGGACCAACACGGGGAAAAACATATTAAAACACATTTTAAGTCATTACGAGGTCACGAAAATATTTTATCCTTTTTGTCATTTTAATCCGTCTATACGTTCTAATTTAGTTTCTTACTACATCTATTTATCCCGTTGAGGTATTATTTACAGGATGATAACTGCAGTGCATTATATGTAATGCACGGACGTATCAAGCAAGGTCTTCAGTGCATTACATGTAATGCATGGACAGTCAAAGTGGTAAAAAGTGAAACCGGTTGAGTTGAGAAAAAAACATACAGACTGACTGGTGAGTTACATTCTATATTTAAGGACGTGATAGTTGGCGATCATTTATGATGAGAAAAAATAACATTAAAAATAAATATTAAAATAGTTTTTAGGAAACTTAGTAAACAGTACACCGAGAATCCTATATTTACCCGCGCCATCTTGGGCACCGCGCGGACGCTCATGTCGTGCAGGTAGTGAGGTTGAGGGCGGGGGTTGGCGGCGGCGTGTCCTTGATGTCGAGTAGCGTGGTGCGCTTCGAAAGTATAATGTTCACATTTCACTTATTTTTAGAGAAATATTGGACAAAAATTAAGCCCCTAATTTTATTATTTTATTTTAACGTGAATCGAGTACCGAGTACTCTCCAGAAGTATCGAAGGTAACTCACCAGTCGGTCTGTATATGTCGGGAAGTAAAGTAGATACAAGTGCTTTATCAACTGTGTCTAAGTGGCACATTACTAACGCTATTTCCCCTGTGTTGGTCCGAACCCCTTGTATAAATAGACCATCGGCCATTCTGCTAAGCGGTTCGTAAAAGGTGAGCGCTTGTTCAAACGTATCACTACCATTATGATTACTAAGTGGCAGAATTATTATTATTCTCTACTAAGTTTAGTTCCACCGTAATTGTGTTAATGCTTGACATTGTCGGGTTCTGGTTTTGAAGGTAAGGTAACCGCTAAAATACCTTTGGTGTCTGTAAACATTGGTTTTCTCATTCCATCATGAGAATCATTTGCTAGTTTTCTTATATCATAAGATAGCAAACAAGTAGATGGAAAGAATCAGCTATCGCCCATAGATACCAAAAATGTTAATGGTGCGTTGCTATCTTTGTGGCGGAGTCTTAATGCTACATGCATAAGTTTATCGGCTATCTTAACCTCAAAACCGGAACAATACAATGACAGGCACTGTCGCTAAGCAGCAACAGCAGACAAGGTAGAATTCTACCACCTAATAGCCACAATGGTAATGACTTGCATATACAACCATTCACCTCTTACGAACTGACTGGCATTACAGCTGATGGTCTATCCTTCAAATGGAGTCCGTACCAACACAGAAAAAAACAGGTTTCTAATCTAATAATGTAAAAAAAACCACCTCTGAGGCTTATCACATCTGTGGTCTAGTGGTCCGGCGTTGACGTTGACAACATGAGGTGCCGGGTTCGATTTCCGAATCTAAATTCCGAAAAATAAATAATAATAAATAAATATCTCTGGACAAATTACACAAATTGATCTAACCCCAAAGTAAGTAAATTATATGCTTGTAGTATGGGTGTTAGTCAACTATACTAATACATAGAAATACATATATAAATACTCTAATATATTAATCAACACCCAAACCCAGAAATACAAACATCTGTGCTCATCACACACATGCCTATCCTTGCCGGGAATCGAACCCGGACCCCATTGATTGTGTAGTCAGGTTCGCTAACCACTCGACCAACTAAACCAACTAAACTAAACCAAGCGATCGTTATAGTAGTTAGTGAAATAATGCACGAAACTTATACCAATTCAAAAGAGCCAAGTCTCTACTCCTAACACCACGAACATTTCCAAACCCAAGGTTTATGTCGTTGCCTCGCAGTTCGCACTTGTGATTTCCCCCGGGCAACCTTCGTTAATAATTCAGCTCGTCCCATGTCCGAACCTCACCTGAGTTACAACAGGGCAAATAATTAATTTAGACTATGCAAGTTTAAATGAGCTTGTGACCTATTTCAAGGTATTTCACGAGATATGTCTCATTCCTTTCGTCATTATGTATTCCGATATCCGTTATTTGATTAGATACAGGATTCGCAATATACTACTAGTACTATAAATAGCAGCATATTTGTTTGTGTGCGCATGTATGTTTTGTGTTTATTGGTTATATTTTTGGAAATCTAAAATTTATTTTTATTTATTTTTTAAAAAAAAGAAGAAAACAAGAAAGAACAACTGAATGAAATGAAATGAATGAAACAACAAACTGTACGGACTGAATGGACGGCGTCACATGAAGAGCTTAATGTCAACTTCTGTTAGGGTGACGTCACAACTGTGGAGGTTGACGACGTCATAGAAAGACGTGGGAAAAGGAAAATTTTCCCAGCCAAGCAAGGTGTGTTGCTTGGAGACTAAAGTCCATGTGAGAAGCGTTAAAACTTGTATGTAGTGCTTACAAGATAAATAATTGCAATATTTCGATTTAGGACTTTACTTTTAATTTAACTTTTTTATTACTTTTTAACACACTTTTTAATACACACTTAAGACGTTGCAGAACTACTACGTACTTAGTAGTCACGATGTTAGTAACACGTTTTAACTTTGTATCGCATTTTGTGAGATGCCTATCAGTAAGGCAGTTAATCTATTCTTCAAAGGGGTCCCGGATCAACGCGGATCACAATTTAAAGATAAAATTAATTAAATTGGCTATTATCCGCGAACTGTTTCATATTATGTGAAATTAGCGTTTTTTTTCTCTGCTAGAAACTAAAATACGCAGTAATTGGCACCCAACGTGGAACTTAAATTCTATTCTTCAAAAAGGGTCCCGGATCAACGCGGATCACAATTTAAAGATAAAATTAATTAAATTGGCTATTATCCGCGAACTGTTTTATGTTATGTGAAATTAGCGTTTTTTTTCTCAGCTAGAAACTAAAATACGCAATAATTGGCACCCAACTGGGACTTAAATTCTATTCTTCAAAAGGGGTCCCGGATCAACGCGGATCACAATTTAAAGGTGAAATTAATTGAATTTTCTCTTTTCCGCGAACTATTTTATGTTATATGAAATTAGCATTGTTTTTCTTTCTACTACAAACTATAACTTCAACGTAGGATTTAAACTCTATTATTCTTCAAAAAGATCCCGTATCAACGCGGATCATAATTCAAATGTGAAATTAATTGAATTTGCTATTTTGCGCAAAATTTTTTTGTGTTATATGAAATAAGCTTTTTTTCCTCTCTGCTAGAAACTAGGCCCGTAACAATTGGCGCCCTACGTAAGACTTAAACTCTATTCTTCAAAAGGGGTCCCGGATCAACGCGGAACACAATTCAAGGGTAAAATTAATTGAATTTGCTATTTTCCGCGAACTGTCTATATTAATATTACAAATGCGAAAGTTTGGATGTTTAGATGGATGTTTGGATGGATGTTTGTTACTCAATCACGCAAAAACTACTACACGGATTTAAATGAAATTTGGCACACAGGTAGATGATAACCTGGAATAGCACATAGGCTACTTTTTATCCCGGAGAACTGAGGTGACCCCGCGAGATTCGCCTAAAAATTTTATAATGCAGTGGGCTGCACGCTGCAGCTAGTAAGTTATAAATTTAGAAACATACGGCAATTTAATCTATACATATGATAAAATCATAGGAAAGTCAAAACTGTACATTAAATATTTTTTTTTTTAAATACTTGGGGCGTGATCTACAATCGATATCGAAGCATAAAATATAATTTTTAGAATTTTTGTCTGTTTGTCTGTTTGTCTGTTTATCCATTTGTCCGTTTGTCCGTTTCTCTGTTTGTCTCTTTGTCTGTATGTATGTCCGGGGAAAACTCAAAAAGTACTGCATGGATTTACTTCAAATTTTGCTTGAATATTACTAACAGGTCGAGTCAACATATAGGCTACATATTATCACGCTATCACCTACGGGGGAGGAGCTGTGCGGAGTAAACCAAGTCCGCGCGGATGAAGTCGCGGGCAACAGCTAGTAAATGATAAAATCACACGAAACAGTTCGCGGAAATTAGCAAATTCAATTAATTTCACTTTTAAATTATACCTAATATATTTATCTCATATCAGCAATATAGATTTAATACATATTTTTATATTTCATAAGAAAAATCGTTTGATTTTGACAGCTAACTAGTTAAAAGATATACCGAAATAAAATACATATTTGATGTTATTTTTCTTTTTATTTTTAATATATCTTGTTTGTACAGCTTCGTGTGTTGTAAGTTGCGAACATTTATAATAAGTACTTCCCTTTTTCTTATATTCTTGACCGCCCCGTTGGTCGAGTGGTTAGCGGCCCTGACTACGCAATCGACGGGGCTCGGGTTCGATCCCCGACGGGGACAAGCATTTGCGTGATGAGCATAAATGTTTGTATTTCCAGGTTTGGGTGTTTATTAAATATATTCCAGTATTTATATATGTATTTCTATGTATTAGTATCGTTGACTAACACCCATAACACAAGCAAATAATTTGCTTACTTTGGGGTTAATCAGTAAGTGTAATTTGTCACGTGAATATTATATTATATTATATTATTTTCATATAATAAACGTTAAACATTTTACGTCTTACATATTCGAAGTTCTCCTGCCTTGTCTCATTAGTTCTAAAACAAATTTAGCATAAAAACTAAAAAAGGTTTGAGGTTTGTTCTAGAAGTAATAAAATCTGTACAAATTTATGAGTTCTTGACTTGCGTAGGTTTCATTTTTTAGTCGTATATATTTGCAATAAATGGGTATCCTTTGAATTTTAACTTGCATTAGATTACATTAAATTAATGTAATAATTTTGGTCCAGCTTCAGCGCTTGTCACTGTCATTTTCCATGGGGAGTATAAGGTAATCTTATACTTGCGACATTGTATCCGCGTCACTTAGATGGCAACGCACCATCAACATCTTTGGTTGTCTATAGGTGAGCCTTACTACGCAATCGACGGGGCTCGGGTTCGATTCCCGACGGGGACAAGCATTTGTGTGATGAGCATAAATGTTTGTATTTCGTGGTTTGAGTGTTTATTAAATATATTCTGGTAATTATATATGTATTTCTATGTATTAGTATCGTTGACTAACACCCATAACACAAACAAATTATTTGTTTACTTTGGGGTTAACTCAGTAAGTGTAATTTGTCCCGTGAATATTTATTATTTATTACAACCGGGAATTGACAATGTGCTCATCCGAGGCAAGGAGGTGGTCACAGAGGAGGTCTCCGAGTTGCTCCTAAGATTTTGGATTTTCGAGAAAAGCAAAATTAAAATTCGTATATTTTTTTACATTCGATATCAGAATCGAGTACTGAACATCTCCTTCTGTATGTATAATATTTTTTCAATCAACCTGAATATATATCGATATAATCCTAATAGCAAAGTTGATGGATCACAAAACCCGTTAAGATTATTGACCGCACTAGAGCGTTCGCAATGCAAAACTAATATCGAACATTTGGAAAATGGGAAAATATTAAACTTAAATTTCGTGAATTTTGAACATGAATTGTTACCGTCAAATAAGTCACAAATAGCACGACGCTAGAAAACTGGGCCCAGGTGCAAAATTGCACTCACGTAACAACGCGTTCTACCGAATCGCAAAATTATGTAAATTCAGCCTTCGAAGGTTTACCTAGCAATTCAAATTTGTTCAACATATTGCCACTATTTGTTTTGAAAACAGGTGAAATTATTTAGAGAATGACATCTCGATTAAGGTAATAAATTAAAAGATTGAAAACCATCAATATTATTAACGCATAGAATAATAATGTATTAATAAGACTTGTATATTATTGCTGTTGCAATCGTATTGTTAGGTGACATTTGTAGAGTGAAAATTTACATAAAGTATCTTCTCTCCCGTATCCTTGAAGAGGTAGGCAGAGGTACAATAAGTGCACCCACGATTAGCCAAAGATACTTAGTCCCATAATAATAAAAGCCTTAACGAGGAACTCACACAGATACTTAGCTTCCCACTATGTATGTAGATGAGGAAGTTACTGATTTTGCCCCGATTTTTGAAAAGCGAGTTTTCACCAGATCTCCACATTTTGAGGTCCTAGGAAACTTTTCCAACTATTTTCAAGATGACGTCAGTATGTATGTATGTATGTGTGTGTGTGTGCGTGTGTGTGTGTGTATGTATGTATGTAAACATCTCATAACTTTTGAACAGCTAGACCGATCAAAATCGTTGATGGCATTCGAATAGATCCGCTCAACTTCGACTTCCTGAAAATTTGAACTAAGTTGGCCCAGAAGTTTTTGAGAAATTTTGGAAAAACCCCAAAAAATTTTTGGTAAAACAGTGTTTTTTTAATATAACTTCCAGATTAATGCACCGATTGAGTACAAAAACTAATTAGCTCTATTCCTCAAAAAAACTACGTTTATTGCATAAATTGCATTAATATCAGTTTATATGTTTGGGTGTAATCGTTGACGAAAAATTTTTAAAAAAGTGTTTTTTCGACATAACTTTGAAAATTTTGACCAATAATTTTCGGCATAATACTAAATGTTATAATACTAAAAATATTACCTCGAATACCGTTTCAAAAATCAAAATCTACTTTTCAAAAGTTACAAAATTTCAAATATTAAATTTACGTTATTTTTAGCAAACGTAAGTAAATATTTTTGAAATAACTTTCAGGCTAAAACACTGATTGGCTTATAAATCTTGTCAGCTTTTCTCTATACCTAAATTTAGCGAGAAGTTTCAGAGACGACCTGTAGGGTCATCCATTTTCGGATTTTTTTATGTATGTCCTTCGTGTTGATTCGAGCTATTTTTAATTACAGACCATCTGTCGTTCTGGCAGGCAGTCTGTAAAAAGCGAACAATTGGCTATGCGAGTCACTACCATCGTGGCTACTCAGTGGTAGAATTCTACATTGTCTCGCCTGGGTCACCGCCTTACCTAGTCTTGCCACAAAACAGCGTGAGTGCTTCTCACTGTCATGTCGGTTTGGAAAATAGGGTAGCCGGTAAGCTTATACATGCATTAAGACCCCACCACAAGGACAGCAATATTTTCTCTACATCTTCTTCTTCTAGCTCCTTAGCATCATCTTCGCAGCATCTGCTTCTTCTAGCATCTTAGCATCATTGTTATCTATATAGGCAATGGTTGTCTATTTCAATCCGAAGAGCCATTTGACCGCCCCGTTGGTCGAATGGTTAGTGACCCTGACTACGCAATCAATGGGGTCCGGGTTCGATTCCCGGCAGGGACAGGCATTTGTGTGATGAGCACAGATGTTTGTATTTCTGTGTTTGGGTGTTTATTATATATATTAGACTATTTATATGTGTATTTCCATGTATTATAGTATCGTTGACTAACACCCATACTACATTTGCTTATTTGGGGTCAGATCAATTAGTGTAATTTGTCCAGTGATATTTATTATTTATTATTATTATTATTATTTGCTTGTTTATTATCTTATGATGCAAAATATTGTATGCATATACAGCGAGTTACAAAAACCCTTTTTTTACGTGGGAAAATCCTCATGTGTACCTGCCTTAATGGGGGATTGGGCAGGTTATGTTGGACTTCCTCGAAAGGAGGCCCTTACCAACTAAATGTCACGGTTTTCACCTCAATGTTATTAACGGAAGGCCTTCGGGATTGGCTTGCCCATTCTACCGCTGGGCTTCCAACAGTCATCCGCAGACGCGGATCCGGCCCACAGTTACAAAAACCCTGACCGATCGACAAAGTCAAAATGTGCTAGTTTAATACTTCATATACATTATGTAATTATTTGTTTTGAATATCTATTAAAATACATATAATAAAATCGTAGGAAAGTCAATGTATGTCCGGGGTAAACTCAAAAAGTACTGCATGGATTTACTTCAAATTTTGCATGAATATTACTAACAGGTCGGGTCAACATATAGGCTACATATTATCACGCTATTACCTACGGGGGAGGAGCTGTGCGGAGTAAACGAAGTCCGCGCAAACGAAGTCGCGGGCAACAGCTAGTTGATAAATAAATCTAATTTATTTTATAAATAAATTTAATTTATTTATTAGTTAATTACTTTGCATAACCTAATGTTGGTAATAAAATGGAGTATTTTAATCGCCTCTGTGATCTAGTGGTTCGTTATCGATGTTGACCACATAAGGTCCCGGGTTTGATTCTCGGATTGGGCAATTAAAAATTTTTTTACAGTTTCCTGATAAAAACAACGTTTCCAGGGATTGGATAAGCGACCGGTTGGCGATAGTCTTAACATCCATCAAATTTTGGGATTAATGGCCAATTGCACTAGCACTGTCTTAGCTTAGGACAAACCTACATAGTATGCTGTCACTCCTTGTCTTAAATGAAAAGAATGTGACAGCATACTGTTTAGGATTGCCCTAAGCTAAGACAAGACAAGAAGTGATAGCATAATATTTAGGGTTGTCCTATGGTAAGACAAGACAAGAAGTGATAGCATACTATTTAGGGTTGTCCTAAGCTAAGACAAGACAAGAAGTGATAGCATACTATTTAGAGTTGTCCTATGCTAAGACAAGACAAGAAGTGATAGCATACTATTTAGGGTTGTCCTAAGCTAAGACAAGACAAGAAGTGATAGCATACTATTTAGGGTTGTCCTATGCTAAAACAAGACAAGAAGTGATAGCATACTATTTAGGGTTGTCCTATGCTAAGACAAGACAAGAAGTGATAGCATACTATTTAGGATTGTCCTAAGCTATGACAATGTTAGTGCAATTGGCTATTATTATGTTTTGCTAATCGTGAGTGCATTTATTGTACCTCTGCCTACCTCTTCGGGGATACGGGCATAAATATCTTAAAAACAATATTTTTGAATATTTTTTTTATATTATTGACCTAACTATAACTATCTTTCGGCTTTTGTTATTCACTGTATACGCTTTTAATCTAAGAGATATCTTTCAACAAAAACGGCATAGAAACTGATACTGAAAAATAGTTTTAGGGCGGTAAGGATATAGTAGAGTCTATTTCATCTCTCAATCTCATTTCATCTCATATATTAATTATGGACTACCTACTTCGCAAAGGTACAACAGCTGTTGTTGTGTTTTTTAATATTAATTTATTAATATATATTTTTTACAATTAATTTTATAGGAAACTAGCTGACTCGCGCAGCTTCGCCCGCGAGTATATTAATAAGTCGTCCAAATAGCTTTTAATAAAAATTTCATCCCTTATTTTAGCCCTCCAGAGAATGACGTTAGAAAAAAAATTAGCCTATGTTTGAACCTGGATCTTCAACTATATTCATGCCAAATTTCATGAAAATCGGTCCAGCGGCTTAGAAGTGAAAGCGTAACAGACAGACAGACAGACTTTCGCATTTATAAAATTAGTATGGATTATACCGCCTAGTAGTGACACAAATATCCAATCTGTCGCCTTTTACAACTTGCCTGACAGAACGGCAGATAGTCTAATCTTTAAAGGAGCCCAGACCAAGAAGGGGAAACACAAATTGATCTAAAGTCAAAATCCAGAAATATAAACATGTACTCATCGCACAAACACTTGTCCCTGTCAAGAATCAAACCCGAGCCCTATCAATTGGGTAGTCAGGGTTGTTAACCACTCAACCAACGGAGCGGTCAATATTACAGCGAAAATTGTATTCTAATGGCATTATGCTTGTGTAACGATCACGAACAGTAAGTAACGTGTAAAGCTTTGCTAAACAAACCGATAAATCGTTACAAAATGTGCACAATCCACCTCGCTACGTTACAGAGCATTGATCGCAAAACAAATTACGGTCAGGGGTATGGGAGGTCATTGTAATTGTTACATAAATACGCCATTAAAGGCCATTAACCCTGCAAAAAACAACCTATAAATTATGTGGCTACTACCATGTGTCTTCAACCCCCATACCCAGCAGGGCGTGCTGTTCCTATAAATTCAATATGTTGCTTTACATAGTCCTTTTATTCATGACCGATTTTAAAATGGAGATACATTCGGCTGTGTAACTTTTCTTAAAAAAATTACTGTGGGCTCATACGCGATAGAAGTGAAACTTTTGACTGACTTAGAAAAACTACGCTAAATAGAAGTCGTCAAAACTCACTGCAGCGCAGAAATAATAAAAAATCGTACATCCAAAATTAACATTAAACATTGAAGTATAAAAAATGAAATATTATTGAAGAAGTCGATAAAAATGGCTTTCCATATCTTAGAAGAAAAAATTGCAATAAAATCTCTTTGGTTGTACTGTTTATTGGCTGGTTTTGGAACTATTAAATAGACAGTATTTTAAATGTTGTTGCGAATAATCTAGAAACGTGAAGAGTTGAAGCGCTGTAGCGATCTAAAAATAAAGAAAGAGGCTAAACAAATAGTCGACCGTTACCCGAATAGTTATGCCATAATTAACCTTATCGCTTAGGCATAATGGTGAAAATGACGTGTACTAGAACTTGTTTACGATAAGTTGTGTACGATTAGCCAGGTAGCATAGAATAATAACGCATAGAAACCGAGTCGACCCGCGCAATATTAAGCCATTTCAAAGAAGCCTGAAAAGGCTTCTTACGTACGCCGGCCCCTCAGGCATGCGACACGTGCCACGCGGAGTACAGCTCTCGCAATTTCAAAAAAAGTGAGTTACTGTGTGGTGAAATGCTGTCACCGTGCTTCACAAAAGCGTATTTAGGACTTGAAGATAACATTTCACCGATAAAAACTACTTGGCATCGGATATTTTTGTATATAATCCAAACAAATAAATCATAAATATCTAAGTAGAACGATATTCAAAATGTTGCCAGCCAAAGGGAAAAATATTCTACCACGTGTTTGTTTTTACCTATTTTCATTATAATTAATAATATGTGTATTCCTATTTTATGTGCGATATTACATAGCCTGGACTTTGCTTTTGCATAAAAAACACTTTTTAAGTGTTGGGACTCACCCATTATACTGGCACAAATATTACAAATCCGTTTGTCAGACCAATATTATGAAGCATTTATTCGTATATGATGAGGACTTTTAGAAGACAAAAAAAATGTTCCAACTAGCATTCTAGATGCCACAGTGACCATCAGAAAAAAACTCTGTCACTACCAAAGTCATTTTTTTTTAAATTTTCTTATTAAATAATATGCTATCGTACTGCATTATTTCGTAATGCTTAGTGTCAAGTAGTTTTATTAGCGATATTTTCGACTTTTATCCACGAAAACATTCTTACATTACATCTTCAGTAGCAGCACTATTTTAAAAATCGGCCAGTTACAGATCTTTTCAACAGAATCTCAAGACTAGAGCAACACTCCTGCTGAGAAGTTGTACAGCTAACTTGGTATTCATGTTAGAATTTTGAAAATGTATTTTATCTAATACGTTAACTTTGCTGGCACAGCACTACGACGTATTTTTGAAAACTTTTTTTCGTAGTACACATACCATTTTTATAAAAATTTAATAAACATTTCTTTGTATTTTTAGTAGATGTATACCAATTTCTTTTGCGGTTACGTCTAACTATGTCAATCCATCGATTAATTACTACAGAGTCGACAGGAATGC
Source organism: Apodemia mormo (assembly GCA_036924255.1). Lineage (NCBI taxonomy): Eukaryota > Metazoa > Arthropoda > Insecta > Lepidoptera > Riodinidae > Apodemia > Apodemia mormo. The sequence goes on along the minus strand of JAUPFN010000013.1, from coordinate 9,037,651 downwards.
TTAAAATATATGAACCGCTATAAGGACACTATCAAAACAATAACTGACAAAATTTGATAAACGGTGTCGATTTTAGCATGGCACGGACTTATAGGTCTTAAAGGACCTATAGATCTTTAACATTAAATGAAAGATGAAAGAAAAAAAGACGAATAAAATAAATGCTGAATTATCAAAAAGTACCCTCGAGCTAAATTATTATCATAAGACTTATAACACAAACATTTTTAATCTCAATAATATTAATAAGTGTAAATAACAGTTAAAGCAAATACAATAATTAATTTTCTTAACATTAAGGTCTAACTAAAAATATTGTGCGCAATTTTTTTTCCACAACTAGCAACTGTATAGTGATAAGTTATGTGTTTCAAATTATCTATTTTTAGTCGATTTACATAACAGAAAAATTATAAATTGTAAGTACTTACCTGTGAAATGTTCACTTTTTTGTTTTTCTAAGGTGTTAGAACACTTCTTTATAATGCAATAAGTCATTTCGAATTATTTTTCGTGAACTGTGTCCGATATAACCTGATCTTATTAAGCATTGACAACTCGCAAAACGAATTGAGCCGTTTCTGGCTCAGTTTTATTTACTCGTTTTTTGTGGTTTCTAGGCGTTATTATTCTAAGATCAGAACCAAAACAGTTGCGGACGCTAGGTGGTGCTCAAGTCGTGCACAGAGCCAATAGTAGCCAATATAGTACGTTTAGCTTAAAACATTTTAATTTTTTAAGTTGATTTAAATAAATACTTGATTAATAAGTATTTTATTAATTTTTACCTTAAAACGTTCGTCTATAACGTAAGTATTGTTTCTGCTTGCCCACCCATTTGCTAATTTTCAAGCTAGTTTAAGGTTTAGAATCATGGCAAGATTTGTATGAAAGTTAAAATAAAAAGGTTCCAAGGTGAACAAACATACATACACATACACGCACACAGACATACACATAATTACACACAAGTATTTGCCAAGCAATGTATTTCAAACATTTGTATGATATAGGATAATATATTAATAGATACATATCAATAAGGTTTTTTTTTTGTAAGAATTACTTCAATCACTGTTTTTATAACTTAAATAACGTAAACTCGTATTGACCATATTTTTTATTTACGCTCGGTGCCGGTTGGTTACCGCTGTTTAATTACTGAAATTTAAAAAAAATCTTGAGAACCTCTAAAACATTTTCCTGTAATTCTACTCATTTACCTCACCAGAATAAAAATTGTAAGTTCTAAATTTTCTATATGACTAATAATACTATTGGAAAGATAGACAATCTTTATTTCAGTGAGGTAAAAATATTTTAAATCACAAATAAAAGCACAAAAACTAAAAAAATATAAGGTTAAATAGCTTTGGAATCATCTTGTGAACATCTAGAATATTTCCCAGCATTTAACTTATTTTACCTAACCGAATAAAAAGTGTAAGTTTCAAGTTTATACTAAATGATTAATAATGTTATAGTATGAAAGATTATTTGTATACCAGTCAGGTAGATATATTTTAAATACCGGCTTGGGAAAATATTTATTTACTTGCAACACTATTCGAGTCTTTGGCGTCTTTGTGTGCGTGACGACGCAAGTGATTACACGAAGCTTACACGGACATTGACACGGTTTTGGCCTAAAATATGAACGAAGCGTTGAATGCAACTATCGCTCTAAGCGTTATTACTCTATGCCAGGTAGAGGATTCGGGAATAATGTGGAACTCTATCATGGATATAAATAGAGATGTGTTGACAAACAGAGAGCAGTTTTTATACAGTGATCGAAAGCGTTAGGATAGTACGAACGACCAGTGTGTAATACATTGAATAAGAGAAGTGTTTTATTGTGTAGTCGGTTAATTTTAGTGTTAGTACAGTGAGTAACTAGTGTTAATCAGAGTATTTAAGTATTACATTGTGTTGTTTTGTGTATTTGTGTTGTAAATACACGGTTTAATATAAGTGGTGTTTTCTTGCAAATTACGAACCCGAAGCACGTAACAATATTAAATAGTATTTTGTCTTATTCTGTTGTCGACTTAAACCTACACTAAAACAGACAACCAACATTTATATACCACAGCCAAATAGACAGCGATTGTATACTTTTTATCCTATACATTTATGGGTTTATACCGCTATCACATCGCAAAGAATATCCATTTTATCGTGTTTCAAATCACAGTAAATCTAAAGAAATTCTACTTTAAAATAAACAGAAAAGTACCTTCATGCCCATATCCCCGAAGGATTAGGCAGAGGCACAACAAGTGCACCCACTATTAACCGAAGATACTTGGTCCCACAAACGTGATAGGTGGCAAGCCTACCGCCAACCGGGCACTTTCCAATCCCGGGCAACTTTGTGTTTCTCAGAAAACTGAAAAAACACTTTTGTTATGTGCCCGACCCGGGAATCGAACCCGGGACCTCATGTGGTCGACGCCAACGCTGGACCACTAGACCACAGAGGCGATTAAAATAAACAGAAAATTATAAATATCTGTGTGGACGGATAGTAATATTTTTGGTTTATTTATGTAAGCTGTTTATCTTCGACTCAGTTGATGTTTTTATAATTTTTAAATACATCATATAAAGTAAATTAATTAATATATTTATACACATATAGAGCACTCAACACCATTTACTTAACTGACACGCAATTTTTGGAATACTATTATTACATTTCAGGAGTTAAAATTATAAACGAAATAGTTCCGCAACAATTTGAAAAGTAAAGCTATGTTATTATAATACACAGTTATTATAGTACAACATATTAGTATATAACATACGAAGTAACCTACAAATCAAAATTGAAACTCCGAACAATGATAGTTTCATTTTACAAAAGTTCATGAAAGCCACTTGGGTAAACGAGGATGCTTCCTTTGTTTATTCATTCATATCTGCGCATATCGTAGTTCGATACCCAGGTGCAGAAAATGCTTCTATCTTGAACTTTGAGAAGTGCAGTATTCATTTTATTGAAAACTACATAGATCATATACTATATCTTCAAACTAAAATGTCGTTATCCAACGTACTAACAATTTAAGATTTTTGAATCCTACCAACAAGAAAACAAACCAAGAAAAAAATCTGTAACGATCTAACGCACCAAAATTGTATTATAAAAATCAGAAATCAGAAACACTTTATTCAATTAAAATTTTCACAAGTTACTTTGACGCGTCAACATTTTTTTTAACTCCTAATGGATCAGAAACGTGACAACACACTGAGAAGACCCGGCGGAAGAAACTCAGCGGGATTGTTTTTTTATGTATATAAGTAAGATTACATAATGTTTTCTTTTGTATGTAGTTGTCACAATAATTATAACAAAGATTGGATAATCTAATTATAAATTCTAGTAGAATAAATCATTAGATTTTTTCTAGATTAAGTTAAAATCAACTTCAAAAATCTTAAGTTGCCGAGGTGTTGATAGAGACATTTTTGTATGAGGTCGACAATATAGGAATAGCTTGTGCGTATAATAGTCAAAGCCAATATATTTCGTCTTGTTGTGCCCATGTTGCAAAATATTAGATTACCCACTAATTTTCAGGAATCCTGCAGGAACAGTGATAATTCTCCGTGTTGCTCCGGAACCCCTTTGAAGAATAGGTCAGCTAGACAGTGCTTAAAAGACGAATAATTTATCATAAGTATTGTAAATGTAGCCATTAAGCACTTATAAGTCATATAACATAGTGTAAATGAAGCAGAGTAGATTAAATTTTCGTTTATTTTATAAAATTTAAAAAAGAATTGACTATTATTGTCACTACCGTAGTGACAACTTGTTGGTAGAGTTCTGCAACGTTTTAACTGAGTTTCGGTACCACCATCTTACTTATTCCTGCGGTAATAGCATCAATGCGTCTTTGTCGTATTTCAGTTTACAGGGTAAAATAAAAATTATCTTTACGCCCATATCGTCGAAGGAGTAGGTAGAGGTACAATCAGTGCACCCACGATTAACCGAAGATATTTAATCACATAATGTGATAAATGGAAAGCCTGTCACCAACTGGTCACTTTTCCAATTTCAGCAAATTTGCTTTTGTCAGAAAACCGAAAAAACATTTTTTTTTAATTGCCCGACCCGGGAATCGAACCTGGAACCTCATGTAGTCAACGATGTCACCGGACCACTAGACCACTAGAAACACAGAAGTGCTAGCACACTGCCATAACACTAAGTCGCTACAAATAATTTTATCAAAAAACTTCTTTTACGTTTTTTCCTAGCCCGAAAATATCATGACCTCATTATCTGAATCAAAGAAGCTTTCCAATAGACTTTGAGGCAAACATATACATACAATTATGTAATTATTACACAGAATGTCAATCTATATTCGTCGTTCATACATCTCGTTTTTTCTACATAAAATTTATTTGTTGTAAGCTAACAGACTTTTTATAAAATGAAGGAATAAAGTATATACAGGCTGTAGGAGTAAATGTAGTAAACAAACACCGTAAAGACGGCGTAAATGCGACGCGTGACCGGCACTTTTATCAGTGCCTACTTGAATTTAATATTGAATACAGATGGTTTTTCTGATGTAATTACGAGCATAAGTGAGCGTAAAGTATTTTAAAACAAATATTATATTAAAATACACTTGTATTGTTTCATAAGATACTTTTTATTGAATTTATATGTGCTAACCGCTTTGTCAGCATCACTAACATGTACAATTATGCCGAGCCGAGAATCTTTGGGCTGAGCTGCGGACGGACAAACAAACGGACGGACATATTAAAACTATAAGGGCTCCTAGTTGACTTTGGAACCCTAAAAAGGGACAAACTGGTAAGAGATAATTATATAGCAAAAGAGATAACAAGGATTACATGATTGTAAGTGAACTCATCCACACATACTGCGACTTCAAACCAAATGAAGTTTATTCGTTGCTTGAAATACGGTTATATTAGAAAGATGTATTTAAAAATATGTAGTATCGTAGATTTTACCTAACGTTATGCAATATTTGGTCATATATATTCCAAAAAACTTAAATAATATAGAGTAAATTTGTTAGAATTTATGTAAAATTTTAATAATTTTATTACTGGTGGATCCTGAACTTTGGTACAGATTACAATAATTATTCTTTGAAATGTGAACAATATTTTATTTGCACTCTGTGGCGTCAGAATTTTTAGGGTTCTCATATTACCCACTTGGTCCTTAAAAATACATAGGCCCTTTTTAAATGACTCCAATGCTGTCTAGAATGACTTTGATGCATAGGCAGCATGAGTAGGCTGGCTATTCACCGAATTTTGTTTTCCATATTCGTGTGGCCACTTTGAACTGTTCGAGAGACCGTTTGAACTCAAAAGAACGTTTTTTTAACATCCTGTAAACGAGTTTTATAAAATACCGCAAAATATTTGTGTGTATGTTGTTTCAACAGAACTTATATCGAACAAATAAATCATTTTGTTACCAAATATTTTCATAAAACTTTGTAAAGTTATAAAAACTTTAAACAAAATATCCTTCAATATGTTACACAACACAAATGATTCAATTTACCTTTGATCAAAGACAGAAAACAAAAAGTCGGATAGAAATACATTTATAAAAGTATCGATATCTGAGTAACTACGTTTCGGTCGGGAAATAAAATTATAGAGTACCCTTTTACAGAAGGAGCGTAACACACTTCGATCGTGGTCCGAATACGAAATTTGGTATCGTTAAGAAAGCTTCAGGTATCGATTTCCTTGATAAAAGTACCCACACCTCTCATTTTGTCTCGTAAACAGGATACACATGATTTATTTCGGTTATACCGCTTGTTGGTTGACAATGATATCGTTGGTTCAACTGCCCCGTTGGTTGATTTGTTAACAACCATAACTATACAACAGTTAGGGTTCGGGTTGGATTCCCGACAGAGAGCGTTTGCGTTAAGAGCGCAGATTTTTCATTTCTGGGGCATTTTTTACTATATATATGCCGATGTCTAATAGCTTCCTTGACTGTCACTCCTGTGCTCTCTTAATTAGAACACGTCAGTAACAAGCACTGATACTTTAGGGACAGGAAAAGGTAAAGTGGTGGTTTGAAACTCAGGCGATAGACTGGGAAACTCTATCAGATAATAATACAATATTAGAGACACATTTGGCCTTCGCTGGCCTCATAAGAATTACTAAGCAAACAAAGAGACAATCATACCTTTCCTGCAGCAATATCTTCAGTTCTTATTAGAGTAGTGTTGTAGTTCGATTTTTATTGACGATTTTGCGTTGTTGACGTGTACAAAAACTTTCATAGCTCAGTCTGGGTATATACAGGTCAACTGGTAAAAGAATGTTCTTACTGAAGGAAGGTGTTCAGTATTCGATTCTGATACTGAATATGTAAAATATAGGTACTAAAATGTTGACTTAATCTATACATATAATAAAATCGTAAGAAAGTCAAAACTGTACATTGAGTATTTTTTTTAAGAATACTTAGGGCGTGATCTACAATCGATATCAAAGCCAAAAATATAGTTTTTAGAATTTTTGTCTGTTTGTTTGTATGTATGTCCGAAGTAAACTCAAAAAGTACTGCATGGACTTACTTCATATTTTGCATTAATATTACTTATAGGTCGGGTCAACCTATAGGCTACATATTATCACGCTATCACCTGCGGGGAGGAGCTGTGCTGAGTAAACGCAGTCAGTGCGGACGAAGTCATGGGCAACAGCTAGTTATTCAATAATAATGTTTAGTACTGACATCCGCGCACGGCGGCGCAAAGAATTTCATTGTTTACAAACTGCAAATTACCGAACTCGCAACTAGACTTGTTAGAACAACATGCGGTGATTATACTTTTGGATAGCACTACACTAATTTCGTTGAGGATTCCTATGTAGTTAAGCGATATTTTTATTGTTTACTTATGAGCGTTAACTCTCGTGTTCTGCAATGTGTACAATATTTTACCAGTCAACATGTATAGTTAACTGTCACTATTGTTTTTAACCGTAAGTTGACTAATAGCAACACATTCAGCGTGAGTTCAATCCATTCAGAAGAAATAAACATAATAACTGAATTTGAAAAATTAAATCGACGAATATCTCAAAAACTATTGGACCGATTTTGATGAAACTGAGACTGCGTTCTAAGTTGCAAATACCTGATTAAATACAAAAAGAATTATCTCGATATATATTTTAATTTCCGAGAAATTCGTGGATAAACATACACACATATAAACATACAAATATAGTATACGCTTTCGAAATTTATTATACGTGCCTATGGCATTCATACTCAAATATTATCCAATTCCAACCATTGATATAAAAAACCCAATATATACACAATCAGTGTGCAAAAACGTCCTCCAAAAATAAGCGCACAATTTTAAATTGTGCGCTCATTTCAAATAGAATCGCGTGGCGACACTCAATTTTATTTCTTTTCGTATACTGCTTTGTAAAAACAACTATAAGTCTAGCACTTAAGGTTGGTTATGCAAAGACATATGTTTTTGCCATATCTTTAACTACTTAAATGAAATTAGGGACACTTTTGAGTATCAGTTTTATTCGGGACTGTGCATCTAGGGTTTTTTATATCAATGATTCCAACAATTTTACATACATACATGTCAAACTGATAACCTCCTTTTTTAGTCGGTTGAAAATACCCTTGTCGATTTACCTTTTTAATTGGATATCGAAGGAAAAACTCAATACTTGTTGAAAGCAATAACTGAAGGGAAGTAATAAGACACTCTAAAATAAATTCGCCTTTTTGATATAAGATCAAAATATTTCATCTATTATGAAAGATTTTTTTTTTAATATAACGATATTTGCCTATACGAAACATAGTGATGTAATCAAGAAATTTAAACAAATAACGAGCAATTTGTGTGGGTTTATTTACATACAACAAAGTTTTGTAGACACTGATAGTATAAAAGAAGAAAGGGTAAAGTGAAGTCTCGTGTCGAACAGACGTGATGCAGCCTTTGAATACAAACGACACTTAAAAGCATTGCGGCGGAGTTCGACCACCGACCAGCGCAGCCTTTTCAGAATTGAACGAATATCCTATATTCTTAGTAAAGTGTTTGCTCGGTTATTTTAGAGATTTGACTTTCTTAAAACTTCATTTGGATAACGTTTATGCTTATATATTCTACAATAGTCTGTGCTCCTTTTAAAGAATGGGGTATATTTCCCTCTTTCACGCTATTTATTAAAGCGATTGAAAGCTAAAAGTGTTCTACTATTTCCCCGTGTTGGTTCCGGGCTCCTTTGAAGAATAGACCAACTGCCGTTCTGCCAGACAGGTCGTAAAAGGCGATCGACTGGCTCTGCAAGTCACTACCATCTAGACTACTTGGAGGTAGAATTCTGCATTGTCTCGCTTGGGTCTGGTACCACCGCCTTACTTAGATTAGATCTCGCCGCAAGATAGCAACGCACCATCAACATCTTTGGTGTCTATAGGCGATGGTTGACTCTTACCATCAGGAGACCCATCTGCTTGTTTGCTATCTTATGATATAAAAAATATATATACAGTAGGGAAGAGGAACGATTTCGAAACATCTCGGTCGGATTTAGTGCCTTTGTATCACTTTCCTCCGTGTTGGCCTAAACTACTGTTCTACCAGGCAGGTCGTAAAACGCGACTGATTGGTTGTACGTGTCACTACCATCGTGACTACTACGTGATAAAGTTTACCCGAGTATTTGTTACTACTGCCTTACCTATTCCTACCGCAATAGCGTCAACGCTTGTAAATATCGTGTTCCGGTTCAGTTCAGAGTGCTAAGTCTGAGTTTTTCTTTTCGCATTCGATCGTGAGTGGGTTTGGAGTTTACTTGGAATTTGTATGTGATTTGTACAGCGCCACCTAGTGGTAAACGTGAGAAACCAGTTTACCACTAGGTGGCGCTGTACAAATCACATACAAATTCCTAGTAAACTCGAAACGCGCTCACGATCGAATGCGAAAAGAAAAACTCACACTTAGCACTCTGTAGACTGTTGCCGTAATTATACTGTGTTTCTTAATATTATTCCTTTACTTCAAGAGTAAAGTATATTACGTCCTAAAGATTCTTTAAAAACATTACTTCAGAATTAATTCTTCACTCCGAGAGCATTTTCTGGACGTTCTATTCATTAAAAAGCAAAACCGGTCGATTAATTTAAAATAATTTTGTAAACCTATCTTATAAATGCTAAAGTAACTCTGTCTGTCTGTTTCTTCTTCAGGCTTAAACCACTTCACCGATTTAAATGAAGTTTGTTACGAAGATAGTTTGAGATCCGAGAAAGGACATAAGATCCGAGAAATTCCAGGGGAACAGGAACTATGTAGGTAAAACCTAAAAAAAGTAACTCCGTCTGTCTGTCTGTTTCTTCTTCAGGCTTAAACTTCTTCACCGATTTAAATGAAGTTTGTTACGAAGATAGTTTGAGATCCGAGAAAGGATATAAAATCCGAGAAATTCCAGGAGAACAGGAGCTAAAAAAAGTAAAACAAAAAAAAGTAACTCTGTCTGTCTATCTGTTTCTTCTTCAGGCTTAAACCACTTCACCGATTTAAATGAAGTTTGTTACGAAGATAGTTTGAGATGGGAGAAAGGACATAAGATCCGAGAAATTCCAGGGGAACAGGAACTATGTAGGTAAAACCTAAAAAAAGTAACTCCGTCTGTCTGTCTGTTTCTTCTTCAGGCTTAAACCACTTCACCGATTTAAATGAAGTTTGTTACGAAGATAGTTTAAGATCCGAGAAAAAACATAAGATCCGAGAAATTCCAGGGGAACAGGAACTATGCGGGTAAAACCCTGGGACTGTCTATCTTTTAAACCACGGAAATAAGAGTAACATAAGCTGCTTTAATTTTAGAAATTTTTCTACGTGGATGAAATCGCGGGCACATTTAGTACTGAAATAAAAGTACAACTGCATTATTTGCAGTGCCTCCACGATGTTTGCGTACGCAGAGGTCGACAGTTTCCCGGCTGTATTGCACAAAAAAGCAGGCTCGTTGTTACAGAAGCTTCGCAGTAGCCACAACAATGTCTTGAAGGTCATTGCCGACTGAAGCACAAAATAACACAGAAGTCAATCTTGTGTATGTACTTCACTTTTTATACCCAAACTCGGCGGTCGCGCTAGGGTTACCACTTTGGCTTATGCAAAAAAAACACAATAGTATCTTACAAGTAAAGTTTTAAATCAAAATATATCACTCTTCTTTACATTTTGAATATAATGCAGTCTTAATGATATGAAAATGATGTGTAAAGGTAATTTGGTCGGCAATCACCGGCAAGTGTTGAAAAAAATTTAATAGTTTTTTTGCTTTTCTGAAAAAGTTCTGAATAAAATGCGTAGAATTTATAATTTTACATCAAAAATGTTATATGACTTTTCCTCCTCTGGTCAAAATTAACCGAGTTAGAGAGGTTTTTAAGTTTAAGATGAATGATTTTATAAATGACTAGCCGGTCCGAGTGGGAAAATTTTGAAAATTAAAGTAGCCTAATTTACTCCTTATTACATCAGCTATCTGCCAGTGAAAGTCCTATCAAAATCGGTCCAGCCGTTCTAGAGATTAACCGGAACACACAGACAGACAGACAAAAATTTTAGAAAATATTATTTTGGTATATGTACCCTGTGTACATCCATACGCATTTAGTAAAAATCGATTATTTTAATATTACAAACTGACACATCAATTTTATTTATTTGTATAGATGACTTAAATTTTAAATGTCGCTTTTTTAAATATGTATAATGACATTAAATAATCAAATGTGAAATAATAATACGATATGAAGTTGATGTTCTTTTTATTTTAAACTAGTTGAGCCCGCGACTTCGTCCGCGTGGAAAAATTTTGAAAAAAGTAGCCCAAGTTACTCCCTGTCACATCAGCTATCTGCCAGTAAAAGTTCCATCAAAATCGGTCCAGCCGTTCCAGAAATTAGCCGGAACAAACAAACAGACAGACAGACAGACAGACAAAAATTGTAAAAAATGCTGTTTTGGTATATGTATTGTGTATACATCCATATGCATTTAATAAAAAGCGTACGGTTATTTTAATATTACAGACATTCCAATTTTATTTATTTGTATGTATAGACTAGCTGTGCCCGCGACTTTATTCGCGTGGAAAAAGTTCTAAAATAAAAGTAGCCTAAGTTACTCTTTATTACATCAGCTATCTGCCAGTGAAAGTCCCGTCAAAATGGGTCTAGCCGTTTCAGAGATTAGCCGGAACAAACAGACAGGCAAAAATTGTGAACAATGGTATTTTATTTGTTTTTGAGTTGATGACATAAATGGCGTTTTAAATAAGTATATAATAATAATAAATTCGAAGTTCAAAATAAATAACCCACTTACAAACAAACTAAAAATAATTTAAACAATATGCCGCGGCAGTTTGTTAACGGCGGCGGAGAATATCATTAACGTTATAAACTAGCTGCATCCGCTCTCGCATTGTACCGAAACTACCGAGACTTCGCGTCCGTGAGAGCTGTCTATGTGTGCGTTGCTCGAAGAATAGGTGTATCTAGATTGTCTTCTGTGTTATTTTGTGACTGAAGGGACTGCCCGCTGGTCAGATATATAATGAACTAGTTGTTGCCCGCGACTTCTTTCACGCGGCCCTCGTTTACTCCGCACAGCTCCTCCCCCGTAGGTGATAGCGTGATAATATGTAGCCTATATGTTGACCCGACCTGTTAGTAATATTAATGCAAAATCTGAAGTAAATCCATGCAGTACTTTTTGAGTTTACCCCGGACATACATTGACTTACCTACGATTTTATTATATGTAATAGATAGATATTACTAGATCAATCTCATTTATTAAGTACTAACTTTAGCTATACGTAATTTTGTTACTAACATTTATTGATCTTTGTTGTCTGAAAATAAACATTTTTATATTTATTTCTATTTTATATTTCATTATTATTTTCTAGTCTCAACTAACATCTAAGTATTTCTATTAAAATAATTAAGTAAAAGAGCATGGTTGCAAATAAATGGTCAGGTAAATATTGTCTGAGGATCTAACAAAAATCTGTTGAGATGAAGTCGTGCACCTGATTGAATGGGATGGGGATAGAGAAAAGAGCAAAGGTAAATCTCCCCTGTCCAAATAGCACTTAAGGATGTCCACTTAACGTCTCGAGTACGAATAAAAGCGACCTGAAAGCGATAAAGACTCCCTAGAATAAATAAATGAAATTCGTTTCATGAACCTAAAGAGGTATCTCTAAGGGTACACGTTTTGATTTTGCCTTTAAGTGTTCCTTTCTAACTGCTTAAAGTAAAAGAATCATGGAAGCACATTTTTGATATGTCCGTCATTTTTTAGAGTTCTATACCTAAGGATTAACAAACGAAACCCCATTTATCTCCGTTATTTGTCCGTTTGCTACATGGCTCGCAAGCAAGGCAAGGCAATCTCTTGTAAGAATGTAAGTAGGATAATTGATTGAAGAATGAAGAATGAGTATAATTGACCGCTATTATATAACTGATACTACTGATCCCAACTCAGCCTACACAATTTACACGCACGTCAATCGCCGCCAGCGGTGACTCGGCCCACTGTTTCAACCCGCCAACACTCGAGACGCCGCGCCGCACCGGTCAAGAGCCATTAACGAGTCGAAATCCTGATGCCACTTACGCTCTCACTAATCATCAATATATTGCCTTAAGCCAAGGTTCGATCACACAGGAGACACCCTAAGGGCGTGCTCTTAGTCCACTTAATTTAAACTCTGGCTGAACACTCTGCTTCCCGAAACGCCCAGTTTCGCTGTTACGGTCATTTAGACCAGCTGCTTAAGTTTATTTAAAAAAATAGCCGATATTAAAAAAAACGTATGATCTCAAAGAAGGTTTCTATACAAGTAACTTCAGTAGCAGATAATAATGGAAACTATTGTAATCCTCAGTTAAGTAAAATCGCATCGGTAACCTCGGGTAGTACGGAATCCTCCGTGCGCAAATACAACTCGTGATTCACTAGATTTTTGCTTATTCATTCGTGCGCTTTTATTACTAATGAGTTGTTTTTTAATAATAATAAAAGCTTTATTAGTAAATATTCAAGGCAAGCCAAGGACTTTTTAAAAGCTCCTTACAATATTTAAAGGTTATAATATATTAGGTACTTGTTTTTATTATTTGAACCATGTTTTATTTTACTGCCCGTATTGTCTTAATTTCTATGTGGATAACAATTGTAACGTCTTGCTTAGTTTGGTACCGCCTTTCCTATTTTTTTCGCAATAGCTTCAGTGTTTGTCACTGTCGTGTTCCGCTTTGGAGTCACGCCACTGTTTCCATTCCCATCCCTGTGTTGGTCCGGCAGTTGGCCTATTTTTCAAAGGAGGCCGTCTTTTGAAGAATATGCCAACTGCCGTTCTGCCAGGCAGGTCGTAAAGGTGTCCGATTAGCTATGCGAGTCACCACCATCGTCACTACTAGATGGTAGAGTTTTGCATTTATTGTTGTTTTCGTTGGTTGACCCTGCAGGCCATCCCTGAAACTTCCCGCTAAATTAAAAGAGTAAAACTGTAAGCATAGATATTTTCAGTTCAACCATCCATTTTGTTAAAAATGGCGGTATATTGATTTTTGAAACGCTGCACATTTTTTAATCGATTTCAGTTCAATTTTTAAGATCTAAAATATTGCTTTAGCTAAATAATCCATAGGTTGAAAAATTTGTAAACAATGTCGAGAAACGTTTTTTTTTTTTCAAAAATTTTCATCATTGATTAATCCCAAACAAATTGACCGATTTTTATACAATTAACGGTATTTGACGCAGTTTTTGGAGGAGAAAAACTGATGTTTAATTTAATCGGTGTATTACGGCGAAGTCAGTGTATTAGCGTGAAAGTTAATTTAAAACTATTAAGTTTGCTAAAAACAACGTAATCATAATGTTTAAAAAGCTGTAATTTTTGAAAATTAGATTCGATTTTGATTTTTGAAACGGCATTCGACGTAGTTTTTTTAATATTAAAATGTATAAAATAAAAAATGATTGGTTGAAAATTATGGTTTAATTATGGTTGAAAGTTATGTTGAAAAAACACTTTTTTCAAAATTTTTCGTCAACGATTACTTCCAAACGGATAAACCGATTTTGATAAAATTTATTCATTAGATGTAACTTTTTGAGGAATAGAGCTGATTAGTTTTTGTACTCAAACGGTACATTAATCTGGAAGTTATATTAAAAAAATACTGTTTCACCAAAAATTTTGATGCTTTTTTTAAATTTTCTCAAAATCTCCTGAGCCGACTTAGTTTAAATTTTCAGAAAGTCTTAATTAGGCGCAATGCAATTGAATGACTCCAACCGCATTTCGATCGGTTCAGCCGTTCACAAGTTATGTAACACACACACACACACACATACATACACACACACAGATACACACACACATACACACACACACATACATACAGACATACTGACGTCATCGCGAAAATAGTCGGAACAAGTTCCTAGAACTTCAAAACGTGGACATCTGGTGAAAACTCGATTTTCGAAAATCGGGACAAATCAATAACTTATTTACATACGTAGCGGGAAGTTGAAAAACCAACTCTCCTTAATTAGTAATAACGTACGTCTGTAGATATTGCTTTCGCTAAACCAACAAGTTAATTTAAATAGTCCTTCCTTATTTTTTTCATTGAGGGTTAGTATAAAGTGCCGAGTAAACAAATCTGCTTATTCAATTACTTCTGCTCTCTAATAAAAATACGTACAAACACGTGCAGCCATTTAGAGAGCTTGAATTTGCCGAGTTTATCCGGGCTGCGGTAATGAGCTCCGTCAGTAATAATTTGACTCAGTTTATGGGAAAGGTCGAACTCTCCGTCTAAATATTTAGCAAGCAATTGCATAAAAACTTCTGTACAAGCATATGCAAAATTTTATATGTCAAACAATAATATATATTTTACACCAGCTACACCATGCAGCTCGCTGGATTATAAAAGTTTATGGAGAATCCCGCGGGAACAAGTCATTTTTCCGGGGTGAATTCCGGGTAATATATGTGCTATTACAGGTCATCTACCTGAGTGCCAATTTTCATCCAAATTTATTGTCTAGATTTGCGTGATTGAATAGCAAACATCCATCTATCCATCCATACATCCAAACTTTCGACAATGTAACATGTATGTATGTATGTAATGTAACATGTAACATGTAACAATGTAACATAATTATATAATAAATAAGTTTACCGGCTACTTTACCGTAACTCATTGTGACAAAAAAGAATGGACCGTCCTAAATTCTGCTATACCGAACGGTTCGGCAAATAAGTCCCCACAGTCGGCATTAGTATAATATTTATTATATAATATTTATAATATACATTTATAATATTAATATAGATTTCATTGGACTGCGAGCAAGAAGATGCCTCTCATGACGAAAAGAGATAGTCAAACCTAGAGACACAAAAAAGTCGTCCAATCCGTGGAACAGGACGGCAATGTAACATGTATAAGTTTACCGGCTACTTTACCGTAACTCATTGTGACAAAGAAGAATGGACCGTCCTACATTCTGCTATAAAAGGCGAACAATTCGGCAAATAACTTCCCACAATCAGTTAGTATAAGTATATTACAGCAGCTTCTGTCGTATAATCATTGCTTGTCACTGGCATTACATACTTGCTTATCGAATTGCCTCTTGCTTTGTCTCTTACAGAATTGTCAAAACATTTAAAACAAAATTGGCCGCCCCGTTGGTCGAGTGGTTAGCGACCCTGACTACGCAATCGACGGATTTCAAGTTCGATCCCCGACGGGGACAAGCATTTGTGTGACGAGCATAAATGTTTGTATTTCCGGGTTTGGGTGTTTATTATGTATGTAAAAGTATTTATATATGTATTTCTACGTATTAGTATCATTGACTAACACCCATAACACAAGCAAATAATTTGCTTACTTTGGGTTTAGATCAGTAAGTGTAATTTGTCCCGTGAAAATATGTATATGCCACGTCCATTCAAAAGTACAGGGACGATAATAGTTAAATGCCTATTGTTAACAATTAAGATCCAGTCTTGAAAGTAATTTCACGCCCATATTCCCGAAGAGGTAGACAGAGGTACAACCAAGTGCACCCACGATCAGCCGAAGATACTTAAGTCAGTAAACTGAGAATAACGTTTTTTTTTATTTGCCCGACCGACTTGTACCTGAGACTTCATGTAGTCTATTACAACGACTAAATGACAGTTACACATCAGTTAATAAATGTGTTTATTAAAACTGTAATTAAACTGGGTTTTACCTTAATCTTATATAATAGAGATTCACGTGTACGCTGCGTGATGAAATCTAATAACGATGTTACGATACGATACCGATGGTATCTATGCGTGATAAGTGTGAGCGTTATCGCGCCTTCGTTACATGGTCAACACCGACACTTTAACACTAGGACACAGAGGTAATCACAGACTTACGTTCAGAAAAAACGGAGAAAGCAGAAGCATAATAACATTTAAGAACTAACGGTAGCTTTATCCCATTATTTTTCAGTTAGAATTTTCTAAGGTAATGTGCTGGAGTACAACCTGCTTATTGCGTTCAGAGAGGTTAGTATATACGTTAGCATCTACAGTTACGCTTTTTAAAATGGGCTTCTGAAGTACGTAATGTTGGTCAGTTGGATATATATGGGAAATAATCTCATGTAATATAACATCTAAGTAATGGCGGTAGTTTTAACCATTTTACCCGAAAAATGGCGATAACATTATATTATAAATTTTCCGTTAGGACGTTTACAGTGTTGTTCTAGTGTTAAGCCTGTTTATAATAGATATAATGAATTTCTACGATGAGCTGAATAGTTTACATAATAAACAAAATTCCTCTGTTCGTCTTCAAGACCAAAAAATATATGCTACTTCTAACTTTCAGCTTATTGACACTTATAACATTGACATATTTTTGTATACATTTATATATGTACTCTGTCAATTATGCTAGTTACGAACATTACCCCAGATTGATATGACAATTTTATTCGAGGTTTTTTCGAGTAAAAATCTTAGCAGCGTTCCAAAATGGCCGTAGTGTGTTTGTACCCTCAAATCTCGGTTGAGCGCGTAAAATTGTCGGTTCCATCTATCACTACAAGCAAAACGGTTTTTATAGATCAATATTACATGGCGGTAAGAACCACTATCCTTCTCGCTAGCTGATAAGCTTGTTAATCCTGGTAAATTAGAGAATTAAAGAATCATATATTTATCTGTGCTGAATCGAATGTAAAAGTGTCGATTTCGGTAATCGCTGCAAAAGACAGTCGTTATGCGCATAGTGGTCGTAATCCGTGAGGATTTCGGCACATTTTACGGACATGGCTGTCGCTTGCTGTATGACGCGTAATCAGTTATTACTGTCACTGACAACTTTGCCTCGACCCATACAGCCTGTTTTTCCAAGACTTATCTGAATTTTCAACACACGGAGATGTTGACTTTAACATTTCGAACTACTACAAAGATTTTCATTTAAAAAGCTTACGTGGCTTTTCATTAGCATTCAACGCACAGAGGTTCTGACGTCACAATATTTCGAGCTATTACAAAGATTTCCCCCAAAAATTCCAAGAACATTCTTAACATTTAACATTATAACATTTATTAACATTTTTTCCCTAGTCTGGTCCAGTCTACTATACGTGTTACTACTAACATTGTGATCACTAGGTGGTAGAGTTCCGCAACGTTTCGCCCGGCGGTACCACTGTCTTACCAGTTCCTGCCACAGCTTTAGCGTTATGTGCCGGTTTGCAGGGTAAGGTAGCCGGTAAACTTATGCAAGTTGCATGACTACCTCACCACACGGATTGGAATACACCATTAATATCTTTGGTATCTTTGGGCGATGGTTGTCTCTTTTCAGAAGAGCAGCCTGCTTATTTGCTATCTTATATACCTTCTAGCTATTGCCAGCGACTTCGTCCGCGCGGACTTCGTTTACTCCGCACTGCTCCTCCCCCGTAGGTGATAGTGTGTTAATATGTAGCCTATATGTTGACCCGACCTGTTAGTAATATTCATGCAAAATTTGAAGTAAATGCATCCAGTACTTTTTGAGTTTACCCCGGACATACATACAGACAAACAGACATACAAACAAACAAACAAAAATTCTAAAAACTATATTTTTGGCTTCGATGTCGAAGATCACGCCCCAATTATTTAAAAAAATAATATTCAATGTACAGTTTTGACTTTCCTACGATTTTATTATATGTATAAGATAAGATAAAACATTCTATCTGAGATTATGTATTTATTTTTCATAGTTCCAGTAAAGCTTTGTGATTGTACCTGTATCGGCATGTGTGGCGCCTGACGTAACAGAGACGTTACTTAAAACAATGCGGACTTTTTATATTTTCAACGGTTGCTATTTATGCGAACAGAATGGAACGTAATTAGAGAACTCAGTTACTGAAGCTCAGCGCCTGGATATTTTTCGTTATTTAATTGCAAATGAGGTTTGACCTAAAACCGTAGGGCTAAGTTTATGAAGATAACTTTTGTTTTAAAATTTCTTTCATACATATTTAAAAAATTTACTAGCGTTTGCCCTCTGGTCGTAATTCAGCCGTAAGTTTGATCATAGATTATATTAAAATCCTCTTCTAATTTTGACAACACACTTTCACTTTTATGTGTTATGTGTGTGTTAATATTATGTGTGTGTAGTGTATGTAATGTTTATTTTTAAAAAAGTAATGAATGCATGTTATACAAAATATTAGCTTTCTGCGACTCTCCACATAAAATTTAACTGTGCCAAATTTCACACTTCTCAGTTAGCGTAATTTTTGCAAAAAGGGGTAACAAGTTTTTTCTTCATGTATTAATATATGAACATTTTTTTTTATATATCATAAAATAGCAAACAAGCAGATGGGTCAAGAATAGACTGACCTGCCTGGCAGAACTGCCGTTCTGCCAGGCAGGTCAGTCTATTCTTCAAAGGAGCCCGGAATCAACACGGGGAGAACCCGGAATCAACACGGGGAAAATCAATCAACATGGTTATGTATTTTAATATTATCACACTTGTTGCCTTGCGGGGTAAGCAGAGTTGACTAACATTAATAAACCAGTAATAGGACAGATAGCTTCAAGCATTTACTCATATAATACTATGTAAATATTGCTAATAGTTTAGTGCGATTCACATCGTCCGGCTCGCATTGCTCGCGCCGGAACGAATCGTACGAATGCTGCGAGAACCGTAAGGCACTTGAATGACTCGACGACTCCAATGATGGTTCCTGAATTTTTATGTGGGTTTGATTCAGCGAATTATTGTTTGGGTGGCTTGATTACACTGAAGGCAGACATTTTTCAAAGTAATCATCCAATTTTTCAAGGTTTTCGGGGTGGGCTTGAGCGTACTAAGGCCCACCCCCCTGGATCGTTTTCTACTGCACTATTGCTCTCTATTCACATTCCGCGACGGTCGTTATACAGCTTCAATCGGATCCCGACACATGCTGACCGAGCCAGTTATCTGTCGTGGAGTCCGTTCAAAGCCGTACGGAGCAGTTTCGAGTAGTGCGGAGACGTTCTGTCAACGTGGAACATGGATGTGATGGAAATAACTTTAATTCCTGTTTACACGTTCCAGCTTCCTTTACCGCATTGTAAAATGTCTTCCGGGCTGGGCCGATGCAAGCCGGTCATACTGAATCGTAGCTCAAGTTTACCGATTATTGGGTAAAAGATAAATTTCTATGTATACCGTAACATGTTAATTGTATCTTGTTTAATCTTTGCATTATTAAATTGTTTGCTAATGGTTATTGCCACGAATGATGGATCGTTGCTTGAAACCTCAATAGAAAATCGACAATATGAACCGGGCATTAATGTAACATTTTTTAAACTATATAATATTTCCAACGGTAATTACTCATTTTAAACGAATTTTTGTATTTTCATGAGAAACCTAAAATCTAAGTAAAGATATAACATATTTAAAGTAAAATGTTTCGACCTACGTATGTAAATTAGAATTTTAGTGAAAGTATTCAAGGAATCGAAATAGCCACGATGTTTGCAATTTCCTACGCAATTTGATAAAATCAATATCCAAAGTATCGTAATAAGAAGTATGTAACTTATTTACGAAACGTGAATATACAACCATCCCACACAAAGTTGTAAAACATACAATTCTCTAACGTTATACATATTTAGATTAAAAATAAACACAAGTAATTGGTGTTTACATCTCATAATAATCTAAACATAATTTACGTACTATATAAATGTTTATATTTCATGACGTAAATTATTTATTTATTGGATTATTAACATAAGATACAGTGTTTAAATCCACATTTAAATGTACATTTGTTGAAGATTTTTGATTGTTCTTACAGTTACATTGTTAGAGATTAAAATAAAAAAAGCGATGAAAAAATGAAGACTATAACATCACAATTAAAATTGAAATAGGTAAAATTAAGAAAAAAAAAAGGTTAAAAAATAACAGATGTCATGTTATAACAATTAAAATTAAAAATTATTTTTGCATACTTAACAATATGTTAAGAGAGATATAAACATTTATATCGTGCCTTAATCACAAAGAAAAGTACATGGATTCATAACGTAAATTAATCCAATTTAAGAAGTCTTAATACTTTATACGCTGTTAATGTAATACATGAGTTTATGTAGCTTTAACAAAAAGTCGAGAGTTATCCTTGATATAAAAATCATAAGATGTTTCCTAAAACAAAAAGATCTTTCACACATAGGCCCTCCTGATGGTAAGAAACCGGCCAAGTGCGAGTCGGACCGCGCACAAAGGGTTCCGTACCATCCATATTTCAGTTTCTACCTGTTTATTAAGATCGAGTAAAAATTTGCTTAAAATTACGTTTGTTACATGGGATCACTTTAATAGCTACTTTATTTTTATTTAATTATTTATTTTGGAACGTAATATTTACAACTAAATATTATGTGAAAATTTTAAGCGTCTACCTGTTACCGTTTGATACCGTATTGAGCAAAAAAAATCGAAAAAAAAACACGTATATTGTATGGGGACCCGCCTGAATTTTTTTGATTTTTAGTATTTGTTGTTATAGCGGCAACGAAAATACATAATTTGTGAAAATTTCAGCTTTCTAACTATCACGTTTTATGAGATACAGCCTATTGAAAGACAGACAGACGGACAGACAGACAGCGGTGGTTTAGTAATAGAGTTTTTACCTTTTAGGTACGGAAAAAGAACAACAATATAGATGGACAAATTACACGATCTAACCCTAAAGTAAGGAAATTATTTGCTTGAGATATTAGATACTAGCTATTGCCCACGACTTCGTCCGCGCGGACTTCGTTTACTCCGCACCGCTTCTCCACCGCATGTGTACTGCAATATATGTCATAAACACTCAAACCCAGAAATACGAATATCTTTACTTACATGCGGTGGGCGATTACGAGACGGTTATATTGTAAAATTATTATTGTATTGACTTTATTATTGTAAATTTATTACAAGGTAATATAAAAATATTCGTTTATAAATATTTTTCCCGGCTCCATGGATACCACCATCTTGTTTGTTTCTCCTGTGAAACAGCTTTGCTGGGTTTCGGAGAGAAGGGCAAAAAAGACAGTATAATTACTGGCACCGAGACTTAACATAGGATGTCTCGGGATAGGCAATACCTAAATTGAGTTACCTGGGCTAGTTCTAGGTAAACTAGTTTATGATCATTGGCGACGTCGACACGCGAGATAATTCTGAAATACTTAAAGTCAGAGATATTGCTGGTTAATTATTAGAAGTGAGAACAACAATTTGGTAATAAGTGAAATGTTTAAAAAAGAATTGCTAATTAATCATATTTTGGACTGATTTTTTAGTCAACCCGTTAGAATTGACATATTTAATTGAATATAAAATACTTTTTAGCCATTAAGCAGCTCAGTAAAGGTCATAGTATAGTGGGATCTTAAACTAAAAAATAATTGTGTAATATATTTGTGTTGTTTCAAAATTATCCACGTTCTTGTTATAACACAATCTATTAAACCAAGATTGATACTATACATATTATTAATTATTATTTTTATTGTAAGAGTAATTGTAGGTACTAATAAAATTGAAAGATGTTGCTTCACTAAACGCCTCCCACCAACAACCTAGGAGAAAATAAAAAAAATCTCAGACTTGTTATTTAACCATTATCACACTTGCAATATTCATGTATAAGTAGGAAAATATTTTATTTAACTACTGCATTAATAGAAATATTCCGATAAAAGTTTTTGACCGTGGATTATTGTCCCTTCATTTATCTTGTGGGTGCCTGGATTTTAGAACCCTAATTCAAAATTATTCATTAAAAGTCCAAAAACATTTCAACTTGGAGGGAATCACATATTTGTGACTTTGATAGAACTGACACTTTCGTCCTATTAAAATAAATCGACTATGTTGATTGTTTTACGTATATGTAAGGAACTCAAAGTAGTTTACTCTTGTAGGTCAAATACACATTTATTCTTTGCTTAGACTTGTTCAGTAGCTCCTAGAACGTAACGTTCAATAAATAAAATATGTGATTATTGGCGGCAATATTATATACAATTATTATATCATTACTTATCTATAAATAAATAATAAATATCACCGGACCAGTTACATACATTACTCTAACCCAATTAGTAAACAAATTATTTACTAATAGTGATATGATGTCAGCCATCGGTACTAATACATATTGTAATTTAATCCACGCCAGCGCCATTCCAAAACTTAATTTTCAGTATAAAGCTGAAAAACGTCAAAAAATCGAAAAGTGTAGTTCCAAAAGAGAAAATTGCCTCTGTGGTTTAGTAGTCCGGTGTTCGTGTTGACCATACGAGGTCTCGGGTTCGATTCCCGGGTCGGGCAAATTTGGCTTCGATATCAATTGTAGATCACGCCCCTTAGGGCATCTTAAGATCAACTATTATAGTATCTCAACCGTGTATGTGATGAGCATAATGGTTTTGTTAAAACTTAAGAATGATAATCACGAGAAATTATTATATGATTATAACGTTTTTCATTTTCAAAATCCTGGATTTTTAAATAAATAAATAAATTGAAATTTATAACAAATAGTACCTACTAAAATTATAAAACTTATCACCTCTGTAGTCTAGTGGTCTGGTGTCGGGGTTGACCACATGAGGTCCAGGTTTAATTCCCGGGTCGGGCAATTCAAAAATGTATTTTTTCAGTTTTCTAATAAAAACCCTTGCCCGGGATTTCATAAGTGCCCGGTTGACGATAGGCTAGCCATCCATCACATTGTGGGACTAAGTATCTTTGGCTATTAGTGGGTGCACTGGTTGTACCTCTGCCTATCTCTTAGAGGACACAGGTGTGAAGATATTCTTACATACTTTTACTGGACCTTTCCCCCATATAAGATGGTCTTCCTTAACTCTGTACCATGTTTGTAATTGTGATTGATTATGTACCTATTCCTGCCACAATAGCGTCAGTGCTTGTCATTGTCGTGTTCGGTTTAGAGGGTAAGTTATCCGGTAAACTTATGCATGTGGCATTAGATCTCGCCACAAGATAGAAGCGCATCAGAAACATCTTTGGTGTATAGACGCCCATGGAGGCGATGGTTGACTCTTTCCATCAGGAGATCTATCTGCTTGTTTGCTATCTTACGACATAAAAAAATAAAGACAAACTTCTAATCTATAATTGTTATACAAGTGAGCTTATCTAAAATATTTCATAGTCTATTGCTATCTAAAGCTTATCGGCCAGTACTTTTTTAAATCACCTGTAGATAGAACGAAATGGAACCGCTATAACAGTTACGGGAGGCGCTTCTACGTGAATGGCATATGCCATAACACTCAAGCTACCTAAAGTGCTACGAAAAATCCTCGTAGCACTTACGAGCTGCGGATAATTTTAGCTATTTTTAGCTTGAAACTTTTCTCCTTACCAGTTTAGCTTGTTTACTAAAATTCTTGGAAATATCATAAGAAATTCTATTTACTTACTAGTAGTATACGTGGTAATGACTACTGATTAATGGATACGCCTTTCAAGATAATTTTAGTTTGACAGCGTAGATTGCAATTACATACAGAAATATAGAGTTTAACTACTTACCAATGTAATAAAATCATTTCAAGGGTAATTTTTAAACCTTGTCGTCTCAATGAGTACATGTGGTACTATTTTATCGTACCGAATGCGGTACGATAAAATAGTACCACATGTAATGGTATATTTCTATTTTTTTTCACAATATAATATAACCTACAAATGTATGAATTTTTTGACAGAATAGGAGCGTTTGCTTTCTAATGGCGTGTCTATTAGTATTCATGTGGTCTGTGGTAATGAGTTACTAGTTTTGACAGTAATGATCTGCTTAACCTATATTGCAAATAAAGATTGATTGATTGTTCTACCTTTGTCAATAATGTGGCTAGTGGAAAATAAAATGTTCTGTATACTAGAAAAGCTTAGTTTTACGAGTAATGTTTGTGAGTTTCCCGTTAATGTTTTCGAAGTCTGTTTTTAATGTTGGTTAAAGCCTACACTGATGAAAGACATTCGTCAGCGGGATACTGACCCTAAAACGTGGAAAAAATATTCGCTGAGAATTTGTGACGAACTCGATGGACAGTGTGCCAAGTGCTGTTATGATGCTCATAAACGACGATGATCTGGTAGGCAAAAAACTCCAGAGCATCGCTTATAGCTGCAGAGTGGCTAGTTTATCGGTTTTTTATCGGATACACTTTGGAGAGTGCGCTGCGGAATTACACGACTTAATTCCGCCATCCCCGTTTTTCTATCGATCGTCGAAGCGCACAGATTCTAGGCATAGCCATATGGTGGACGTTCCACGTACCCGTCCAAAGCGGTTCGACTCGACATTCTTCATTCGAACCGCAAAGGACTGGAATATGATTCCTGAGTCTGTGTTTCCCGACGAGTACAATCTGGGAATTTTCAAGAGAAGGGTGAACAAGTACCATTTAAGGAAGCGCGTTCCATCTTAGGCCGCATCTTAACTCACGAGGTCGTGGTCAAGCGCTTCCCTATCGATAATTTAAAAAAAGTTGTGTTGTATTCGACAAAAGAAAAAAAAACGTATTCTGACATATCTCGTTTTCACATATATTTATTATCAACGTAATTTAACTAGATAGGTCATTTTGTCTCTTTCGTTCTAACATGATATTACACCTGAATGCATAATAATATGATATAATTTTTTCACGCATTAAAACTGCAGCAATCATTTTCCCATTTCCTATATCTCTGAAACCCTGCATCAAATCTTCACTAAAATTAAAATGGGATCACACGGATAGTATACCCTCTCAAACAAAAAACAATTAAAATGGGACCACACGGATAGTATACCCTCTCAAAAAAAATAATTACAAATCGGTTTATAAATTAAAGGTTCTAGGGTAACAAACATTAAAAACATACATCTGAATTAATAACTTCCTCCTTTTGGGAAATCGGTTGAAAATGAACGATAAAAACAAAATAAAAACGTTTATTACTAGGATAATAAAATTGAGTGTTACGAGTGCAAGTTTAACTAATTTATAGCCACAAAAACCTACAAAGACAACAACCTACAAAGAATCAGACTTCTAACATCTGTAGACAACTTTATAGAAAATTATTTATTGAGCTAAAATTAATTAATTATCAGAAGAATAATTTCAAATCCCGAAAAGACCTGCGCAGTTTCCGCCCGTGAGTAAATTAACATTTCATCACTAGTTTTTCGTACAAGTTTTCATCCCCTGTGTGGAATATCCCCTAGAATAGTCCAGGCAGTTAATTTTTGAAAAAAGGTTAACTTATATTCGACCCCAGATCGCAAACTATCTTCATGCCAAATTTTACCAAATTGGGTCGACAGTTAAACCTTGAAAGCGTAATAGACTGACTGACTTTCAAATTAATAATATTATAGTATGATGAATAATGTAGGATCTGGTACTCGCGACTTCATTCCCGTGACCCTAAATTCTCACTTTCTTTTGCTAATAATAGTAAAAAACCACTTATGCCTCTAATGGTAAGATATTTTTTAAGATTGATTCGTTACAAACACAAACCACATGAATACTAATAGACTCGCCATTGGAAAGGACACGTGTCCTCGCATATGAGCAAACGATCCTGTCATCACTGATCACTGTCAAAAATTTTATACATTTGTAGATAATTAAAAACATGAAAAAGTAGAAATAAATCATGTTGTACTGTTTTGTCGTACCGAATTAGATGACAAGGTTTAAACATTACTATGAAGTGATTTTATTTCATTGGTAAATTGTATAACTCTATATTTCTATGTGTAATTACAAGCTACACTGGCCGTTCATTTAATCCGTGGTGACAAACATTCAAAAATACAAATGTTTTTACGTTAAAATATTATATATAGAAAGATTGATAATTAAATTACAAAAATTTAAACTCGGTGTACATATTTTTTTAAATATTATGTGCAGAGTAGGGATGGTGCTTCTATCTGAAAAAGGTCAAATTTAAATCGATTCGAATCGTGACATTTTGAATCGATTCACAAAAAGATCGTAGTTTAATAGATCGGTTTCGAAAAAATCGATATTTTTTCAAATTTGCTTTTACAATGTAAGTATAAATCAATTTCACTAAAAACAAGACAAGTATCAAAATTAACGATTTCTTATCAGTAAAATCAGAGAATTTGATAATAACAACTATTTTATTACCATATCAAAGTATCAGATCAGGTAGAAAACAAAACATTTATTTTCTAAATTTATTGGTTACAAAACAAATAGATAATTTATATTATTATGCAGCACAAATACAAAAATTCAAAGATTACAAATGTAACTTTTTTTATTAAGGAGAAGAGTGGTGAAGGAAACTAAACACACAGGCATCTCGCGAGTTTTTGAGTAATTAAACGGCAGCACTCTTATAAAACAGAAAAAATTTAATGTCGATTTCAAAAGGTGATATATCGATCCAATGTAACGATCCAGTACTACACATCTCAGATCGCCATCCCTACTACAGAGGTACACAGATTTTCAAGAAAGGTACATAAAAGTACAAAAAAGGTACCAAATATCTGCAATAAAATTAACCGATTCTAAAAAATACACTCGCATCCTGACGCACACGAATGAAGTACTGATCAAATGGATCAAGTATTGTCTGAGGATATGCCAAATTGCGCTGAAAATCCACCGTGTTTGTATGAGAAACTTATGAATGTACAGAAAAAAACGTTGCCCATACCGTGATGTGTGACACTCTTTTCTATCGGGCTATCTCACCAAAATTTCGGAGTAAAAATATAATATATGCATTTAGTTTTTATAAGGGAACCAAAATTATGGTATACGGTAATCTTAAAACAGAAGTCTCGTATTCCTTCCCTCCATATTCCATAATGAATGTTAGTACCATTATTATCACTAAAGGGTAGTGAGTATACCGTGTGATACTACTTGCCAGTTTTATACTTCTTAACTTCTTTCTTATCTTCTAACTCTTAATAAATCTGCTTAACACATTTTTAAAATCTTGTACTACTTATCGTCTTTTAAGAATTTATTTCTTTCAACAAATCCATGAAACATTATTTAAATAGAGCAAACAATAGAGCTATGTCACCAGAAATGGCGAATTTGTGGGACGTCTTATTAAAGGTGTGTCATTTACAATCGTGTCACGCTATATTCCGTGCTGAAAGTGCTTAAGGAGACTAAAATTAAAACGGTGTACTTTATATCTGTTTAGGTTACCTAATCAATAAGATTTATAAGGTAATTAAGCATATTAATTATAATACGCAGTGATATTTATTCTGCGTTACAAAATGATTCCACTGTCGTAATCCGGCTTGAAGAGTAGAATAATTAAACAATTTTTATTTAGTCTTCATAAAATACATTACAGATTAGTATTATTTTTGTGTTATAGCATTCACCCTGTGCTTGGGAAAACTTTAAAAACAACAAAGAAAAATATCCTGCGTGCCGATATTTTTCCTTGTTGTTTTTATAGTTTTTCAAGAATTAATAGTAAAATAAAATGTGTGTTATTTATCACAACACATTACATAATTATCTATCACATCACATAAAAAAACGTGTACTGGTGTAACAGTGAAAAGGGTAAGGTGTGTAATACTAGACAGATGGACTTCTCTTTGACTTCTTTTCCTTTGATATCTTTATTCTTCTTGTTTATCTATTGCGCTATATTTTTCTAGCGGAAAATGGAATATCGTAATTGCTTATTTATGGCTAAGTGCTCAGCTTACTACGAGCGTCAGGTGCCCGTAGTTAGTTTATTACCATAATTACTTCTTTAGAAAGAGAGGTAATTATGATCATAATGTGAAATAGCTAGACACACATGCGCATGATATATAATATTATAGAGAACAGTAACATGTTACAATAACACATTTTTTGACGTTCTCGACTGAAACAGAGACTGGACTGAACCACAAAACAAATTGGTGCAGAAGTCAGTTTTTCACTTTTCATGCTCGGTGGTCGCGCTAGGGTTATCAACTCTCACTTATGCACAAAAAAACTGGTAATGGCACTCGTACCTAAGTGTTTGGTTTGTTATTGAAAATGAAACAGGAAGAACGGGTATGTAAACCATAATAACTAATATATTTCAATGTTATTGTTATGACTATTACAAATTTTCTGCACAAAATAGTTCACTGACGCGTATCTAAGCGGGTGGCACTCGCGCTTGCACTATACCCACAGACCACATGAATACTAATAGACATGCCATAGGGAAGGAAGCGTGTCACCGCGCATATAAGAAAATGCTCTTATCACTGTCAAAAATGGCATACATTTACAGATATATTATATTGTGAAAAAATAGAAGTAAACCATTTCTTACTGTTTTATAATACCGAATGAGACGACTAGGTTTGAAAATTACCCTTGAAGTGATTTTATTTCATCGTTAAGTAGTATAATTCTGTATTTTTTTGTGTTATTGCAAGCTACACTGACAAACTAAGAAATTGTCTTAAAAGGCGTATCCATTTAATGTGACTATACCCATTCCGAAATATCGCGTCCGTCAGAGATGTCTGTGTGCATTGTTATAGCGTCCTTTGAATCCTTTGAAAGTTAATCTAAAAATCTACCTATTTGTTTTGTGACTGAACTAAGATACAAGTTTCATTCCTAATCTAGACTATCATTCACGGAATAATCAAAATTTCTATTTCATCTGTTGGTTAGTGTTGATCGGATCAGGCTGTTTATTTGTTGAATTATGCTTTTATACTTATTCTTGCCGCAATACCGTCAGTGCTTGTCATTGTCGTGTTCCGGTTTGGAGGGTAAGGTAGCCGGTAAACTTATGTATGTGGCATTAGACGTCACCACAAGATAGCAACGCACCATTAACATCTTTGGTGTCTATAGGCGATGATTGACTCTTTCCATCAGAAGACCCATCTGCTTGTTTTTGCTATCTTATGATATGAAAAGAAAAGAAAAAAAAATGCATAATCCTTAGTTTTACGTCATGTCATACGCTATTGAAATATCAAATCAATTATACCTCATCATTGTTTACACTTTTACTGCCGACCGCGACACCTTAGTGTCGCGGTCAGTTTGTCTTAACAAACTTCTTTAAAAGTATTGCTTCAAATTAGATTACTATCACTGATTGTGTTACAAAGTATTAAAATTGTCAGCTAATCAAGCTGCTTTTTCCACACCATCTAATAGGACAACACGACATTATGCGGTATAATAACCAAACTTTGAATATTTATTATCGGGGACGTACACACAGGTCACTTGTTGGTGCGGTACTGCTTTAGTGCGAGCGTGAATTGCTATTTATCAGTGGCAAAAAACTGATCAGTTTCGGAATTAGATGACTCATATTGCTACTCTATTAGGTACATGCTTGATTTCTCTGAATAATAAATAGACAATTACACAATAGAAGTGTTTTAATAGTAACAAATATACATATTTTACTCTCTTATGTTGAATTATGTTGTTGTTTCAGATATTTTTTCCTACAACTGATTTTTGTAACTGTTGTTAAAAGAGACATA
Organism: Apodemia mormo; assembly: GCA_036924255.1. NCBI lineage: Eukaryota > Metazoa > Arthropoda > Insecta > Lepidoptera > Riodinidae > Apodemia > Apodemia mormo. Next base: position 9,007,355 of record JAUPFN010000013.1, on the reverse strand, counting down.
AGATGAGTGAGAACTTAAAACCGTAGGTACATATATAAGTTTTGCGTGTAAATCTTAAAATATTACAAGCGCCGCTTCTATTAATTTCCCAAAATAATAATCTTAAGATTAATTGATTATTATTTTATTTCGCACTAGAGATTGTATTTTCAATTTCACATTACATAACATTATAGAGCTATATATTTTAATTTCGAATGAACTTCAACCCGAGAAACTTCCTTCCATAAAAAATCCACTTATTAGTTAGACGTGGAGAAGGCTGCAAAGTAAGAGTTAAAATAGCTTTGACTACATTCGCTAATGGGAGAAAACACTCAACTTTTGAAGGCCGTAGATTGCATACTGTATTCAAAACCCACACCGTCGTAAATTTTAAGTATTACGGCAAAACTTTGAGGTACGGAATAAGAAAGCTATAAAAATATAGACGTAAAATTACTCGCCCACGAATACTAATTTGGCGACAATTTTAATTTAACAAAAAGTTTTCAATTCTATGTTTGAGTCTAGAAAGCTTGTAGTTTATTTGTTAACTTTTTAAACTAATTCTTTTGTTGTTTCAAAGTCAAAGTCAAAGTCAAAACATTTCTATTCAAGTACAGACATTTTTGTCGAGTCAAATTTTTTTAAGCTACAACCGTTGTTCTGCCAGTATGAAAATAAATACAGCAGTGTACTGCGTTATGCCACAAAACAGGCACAGAAGTCCAATCTACAGGGCTCCCCAGCAACGCACACATAGGCACCTCTCACGGATGATATCTCGAAATGGTTGGGAATAGTGCAATCGCGAGTGCCATCTGCTTCGTCGTCAATGAACTTTTTTGTGCAGACAGACAATAACATTAAAATATTTTAGTTATTTCCATAGACGTTTATTTATTTATTCAAATTTATGCACAATTACAGTACAATGGATGACTTAATGACCATATGCATTCTATATATATTCTATATATATTCTATATATATATATATATATATATATATATATATATATATATATATATATATATATATATATATATATATATATATATATATATATATATATATATATATATATATATATATATATATATATATATATATATATATATATATATATATATATATATATATATATAAAATAAGCCCGCTGAGTTGCTTCCGCCGGATCTTCCAGTGTGCGGCCACGTTTCCGATCCGGTAGTAGTTTTGAAATATGTTGACGTGTCAAAATAACTTGCAAAAAGTTTTATTGAATAAAGGTCTTCTGATTTCTGAAAAGCATTTTTTCAGACTGTCCTTTTATCTTTTGAAGGATTCATTGAGCCATATGAATCAGTGGTCGGAATTCGGCGCCATTGCTTTATTAAATATTTTTCACAATATAATCCTGCCTGCCTGCCATCCACCTGCAATGAAAAACATCGTAACTCGTTTTTCGCAACTTTACAGGAGCGCGTCAAAGATTCAAAAAATCCTTGTGAAATCATGTTTAGTCCTAAAGCAACCTTAAGAAAAAAATCTACACTTCCGTATGACTAATACTAATACATATATAACTAACTATATGTTAGTTATATATGTATTTTAGTACTTTTTGTGAGTATAATGATATTTCACGACCCAAACTTTACAAAATAGCATGGTAACTCAGATATACAATTCAGTTCGAGACGAGTCGCTGCCGAGCGAACCTCGGACTCACCCTGAAGAAGGACCTCATATAGGTCCAAAACTAATCAGAACCTACACCGATTAATCGTGAGTGTAGCTGTTCTTAGTTATTTAGTTTATAATGTCTCACGAAAGTTTTAATAATTTTACTGATTATTATCCCTTTTGTTCATGTTGATACGGGTCCCTTTTCAAATGTTAATCAACTGCCTAAGTGCTGAGCATCTCATAAAAGATGAGAACAGGCAAATACTTATCACTGATATCGTAAATTCTAACTAGTTATAAAGTTAAACAACGCCACGTCCGGGTTTGGTACCCCTGACTTACCTATTCCTGTCACAATAACGTCTGCGTTTGTTACAATCGTATTCCTGTTTGGAACTTATGTGTACTTATTCAGAACTTATGCTTGTGCCATTACAAACTTGCTACAAGGATAGCAACGTACCATTAATATTTTTATTGCCTATAGGCGACGATAGTTTCTTTCGTCATGAGTATCATCTGTTTATTTACTATCTTGTGATATTATATAAAAAAAACTGATGCTGGTTAACTTTTCCTCTTTTATAAGATACCGAAGAAACATACATCTCTTCTGATCATCGTTTTCGTTCACCTGTAAATATCGAAGTATGACTATTCTATTCACCGACGCTTTCCATCTATTGGTTAATTGCTATCGTATGATATATAAAAAATATTAAGCTAAATTTCTCACAACTTAGGACTTCCTAATTATAAAAAAAAATATTCAAATTTCTCATACCTTAGGCAAATTAGACAGCCGGTGTATGCAACTAACACAAAATAAAGCCTATTTAATTACCGTATAACAGAATCAAATCACCATGACATTAACAGCACCAATTTCATCATAATCCATCCATTGAAGCACCCCTCTATAAATCCAAAAAACGTTGGACCCTGAATATTTAAAATCCTTCGCATCAAATTGGATTTCCTAATTTGCATTCTTTATGACCTATACAAATGGTAGCACAAAGAGTAAAACGGTGATAATTTAACTTTATTATTTTATTGAGTTCTTAAAAAGTAGCTAATGGTTAGACTATTTCGTTTTTAATAGCATTATGTAGTAAATAAGCAGATGGGTCTCCTGATGAAAAGATGAAACCATCGCGTATAGTCACCAAAAATGTCAAAAACTAGATGAAACCATCGCGTATAGACACCAAAAACGCTAATGGATCTTTGCTACTCGTATTTATATGACAAAAGAGTAACGCCACGAGCATATGTTTATCACCTGGCAGCTACCGTATCCTCCAAACTGGAATACGACAATGACAAGCGTTCATGATATTGCGACATGGAGCTAAGGTAGTTGTACCAAACCCAGGCGAGGTGTTACAGAACTATATTTACGATTATAATTGATCTTTTACAAACTGCCTGGCTGAATAGTAGATAGTCTATTGTTCAAAAGGAGTCCGGACCAACACAGGGATGATTTTATTTATAGTACAATTTAGATCAACTGTTTCTTAATTAATAAATGAATATTTACTAAACAATTAACAAATAACACGAACTAATCTAACCTTAAAGTATGCAAATTATTTGCTTATAATATGAGGTCAATTCATATTGAGTCCCATTAATTGCATAGTATCTTATCACTCCACCAACGCGACGGAGCGGTCACCATTATCTATATATCTATATACATATAATAAAATCGTAGGAAAATCAATGTATGTCCGGGGTAAACTCAAAAAGTACTGCTTGGATTTACTTCAAATTTTGCATGAATATTACTAACAAGTCGGGTCAACATATAGGCTACATATTATCACGCTATCACCTACGGGGGAGGAGCTGTGCGGAGTAAACGAAGTCCGCGCGAACGAAGTCGCGGGCAACAGCTAGTAGAAAAATATAAATAAATTACATCAACATTCTTTATCGATACAAAAGGATGCAAAGAATTCACGATTTAAACCTATTATAATGGCAGATAACTCAATGGCGTCCGTCACGTCCCACCAATGCGCGAACCGGATTTAACCGACGAAAAAATTTTTAAACGCACTGTCGTATGGTTATCATGTACTTTAATGGTTCCATGACATTCAAAACACCATTTACTTCGCAGATGCGTGGTATACATGTCGGTACGAAAAATAACCCACTATATCCTAATCCTAATATCCTAATCCTGATCCTGATCCTAATCCTAATAATATTATAAATGCGTAAGTATGTTTGGATGTGAGGATGTTTGTTCCACTTTCACGCAAAAACTACTGAACGGATTTGGATGAAATTTGGCACACAAGTAGATCATGAACTGGAATAGCACAAAGGCTACTTTTTTATCACGGCAAAAATAGGTTCGAATCCCGCGGGATTCGCAAAAACTGTTATAATGCAGCGGGCTGCATGCTGCAGCCAGTAAATAATAAAGTAAAAGTTAGCTCTCATGGCAAATACATGAACGACATATATTATATGTAGATAAAATGTTAAATCATGACGGTTAGACTTTGTTTAGTTTTTAGTTATAAATTGTACCTAATTGCCATAATGATGCTTATCCAGAAGCGAAACCGGTTGGATAATATATCTATACATATAATAAAATCGTAGGAAAGTCAAAACTGTACATTGAATATTTTTTAAAAGAATACTTGGGACGTGATCTACAATCGATATCGAAGCCAAAAATATAATTTTTAGAATTTTTGTCTGTTTATCTGTTTATCCGTTTATCCGTTTATCCGTTTATCCGTTTATCCGTTTATCCGTTTATCCGTTTATCCGTTTATCCGTTTATCCGTTTATCCGTTTATCCGTTTATCCGTTTATTCTTTATCCGTTTATCCGTTTATCCGTTTATCCGTTTATCCGTTTATCCGTTTATCCTTTATCCGTTTATCCGTTTATCCGTTTATCCGTTTATCCGTTTATCCGTTTATCCGTTTATCCGTTTATCCGTTTATCCGTTTATGCGTTTATCCGTTTATCCGTTTATCCGTTTATCCGTTTATCCGTTTATCCGTTTATCCGTTTATCCGTTTATCCGTTTATCCGTTTATCCGTTTATCCGTTTATCCGTTTATCCGTTTATCCGTTTATCCGTTTATCCGTTTATCCGTTTATCCGTTTATCCGTTTATCCGTTTATCCGTTTATCCGTTTATCCGTTTATCCGTTTATCCGTTTATCCGTTTATCCGTTTATCCGTTTATCCGTTTATCCGTTTATCCGTTTATCCGTTTATCCGTTTATCCGTTTATCCGTTTATCCGTTTATCCGTTTATCCGTTTATCCGTTTATCCGTTTATCCGTTTATCCGTTTATCCGTTTATCCGTTTATCCGTTTATCCGTTTATCCGTTTATCCGTTTATCCGTTTATCCGTTTATCCGTTTATCCGTTTATCCGTTTATCCGTTTATCCGTTTATCCGTTTATCCGTTTATCCGTTTATCCGTTTATCCGTTTATCCGTTGATCCGTTTATCCGTTTATCCGTTTATCCGTTTATCCGTTTATCCGTTTATCCGTTTATCCGTTTATCCGTTTATCTTTTTATCTGTTTGTCTGTTTGTCTGTTTGTCTGTTTGTCTGTTTGTCTGTTTGTCTGTTTGTCTGTTTGTCTGTTTGTCTGTTTGTCTGTTTGTCTGTTTGTCTGTTTGTCTGTTTGTCTGTTTGTCTGTTTGTCTGTTTGTCTGTTTGTCTGTTTGTCTGTTTGTCTGTTTGTCTGTTTGTCTGTTTGTCTGTTTGTCTGTTTGTCTGTTTGTCTGTTTGTCTGTTTGTCTGTTTGTCTGTTTGTCTGTTTGTCTGTTTGTCTGTTTGTCTGTTTGTCTGTTTGTCTGTTTGTCTGTTTGTCTGTTTGTCTGTTTGTCTGTTTGTCTGTTTGTCTGTTTGTCTGTTTGTCTGTTTGTCTGTTTGTCTGTTTGTCTGTTTGTCTGTTTGTCTATTTTTCTGTTTGTCTGTTTGTCTGTTTGTCTGTTTGTCCGTTTGTCCGTTTATCTGTATATATGTCCGGGGTAAACTCAAAAAGTACTGCATAGATTTACTTCAAATTTTGCACGAATATTACTAACAGGTCGGGTCAACATATAGGCTACATATTGTCACGCTATCACCTAGCGGCCAGGTGCTGTGCCGAGTAAACGAAGTCCGCGCGGACGAAGTCGCTGGCAACAGCTAGTAGAATAATATATCATGAAACTGTACAAGTGTTTTTTATATAAAATATTGAACATAAACAACCGTTTGTTGCTAAAAATTGGTCTTAATTACAATTTGTCGTTTCCTGTTGGCGTGATAAATCTGAACCGCAAGCATTAATTAACTCGCTAAGGGGCATCCGTTTTCACAGTATACGAAATTAAATTAATTAGGTTCTCATATGAACATATTCGCTTTTCGATCCAATTTTAAATAGGTAACTTTGAACATGACAAAATACTCTCTAGTGGTTCTTTGTGAAGAAATCTCTAATATTTAATGCAAAGTACTATTGTTAGCAATGAAACTATTTATTAGTTATTTCAGTCGTAAATAAGCTCAGCTCAATCGTCTTTTTTTCGAAACGAATATACTGGAGCAGTTCATCTGTATAACTATTAGTGCAAACCCAAGATTTTTGGACGAGCAGAGTGCTCAGCCAGGGCTTAAGTTTGATGGGCTGAGAGCCCGCTCTTAGGAGGTCTCCTATGAGACCGAACTTCAAGTTGGGGCAAAATCTTTAATTGGAAGCACTCACATGTCAGCGTCACCAGAAGCAGCGGCAAGAAAAGACCAGTACGTGTCAACGTCTTAATCGGATTTTGGTACCACCGCCTCACCTATTCCTTTTGCAATATCGCCTGTGCTCGCTATCATGTTTGGGTTTGGAAGGTAAAGTAGCCGATGAAATTATGCATTTGACATTCCGTGCCTACCACTCGAAGAGCAATGCACCAACAACATATCTGCTTCGATTTCCATCCGGAGAACCGGTAGCTCGGTTGCTATCCTATGATATACTCGTCAAAAAGCTCAGAAATATAACCATTTTGAATGTTTATATTCTGGTTCAGTATTTTATACATTGTATACAATAACCCTTTTCGACCAATAAAGTCATTAACAGCTAGCTTAATACGATCATATGCGGTAGAGTTTCGCGTTGTCTCGCCCGGGTCTGGAACCATTGCCTTATCTATTTCTGCTGCAATAGCGTCAAGGCTTGTCACTATCGTACAGGCACGCAGCTAGTTGTTTGTGCGTCCGCTTGCAATACCGATTATGCTGTAGGTGGAGTAATTATTTACTCCACCTACAGCATAATCGTGATGAATCGCTCGATTTGCCGCCCCATTGGATGTGCCGCCCGCGTGCAGTGCACGCCTTGCACGCCCACTTACGGCGGGCCTGCTGTCGTATTCCGGTTTGGAAGGTAAGGTAGCCGCTAAACTCATACATGTTGCATTAGACCTCGCCACAAGACAGTAACGCACGATTAACATCTTTGGTATCTATAGGCAAAGGTTTGCTCTTTCTATCAGAAGACCCATCTGCTTGTTTGCTATCTTACGATTTAAAAAAACGTAATATAGAGTGTAAAAACCGCTGTCCGACCTGAAAGCGACATATAATATATTCTATTATTTTTAAAAAATAATGTGAAATGATTATGTTGCACAAAAGTAAAAATATTGTGATATTTTGAAATCCTTATATTTAACCTAACAATTTCGCTAAAATCTTGCGAATAGTTCGAATTATACAACACTCCGTCAAGTAAGCGGGCGCGGCCTCGTAGCAGGCATGGATCATTTAACAGTTAACATATTAAATTTCGTACTACATTTTTTTAACAATTAACAACTGTTATTTATATTAGGAAATACTATTAAAAGTTATTTTTATGCATCACTAAAATTACCAATAACGTGATATATGATAATAATGTTATTAAAAATATTTGAGAGAGCGTTTTTTTTGCTCGCTAACTTGATTTATGATAACACTGTTATTAAAAGTATTTCTAGAGACCGTGATTATAATAACTGTTAAAAGTTATCAAAACTATTCTAGAGGACCTTTTTTTGGTAGCTTCGTGTTTTTACTGCCTCTAAAACTTATTATATTATATAGGCTACAGATATAATATAACATAAATAAATAACTGTTAAACATTAATTAAGTTTAACAACATAACAGTTAATCTGATTTAACAATAATTTCCACGCCTACCTCGTAGTCGCGTCGGTGTTTGTCACCATTTTTTATCCAGCATTATATGTGGCCATAATTAATATTCGATAAGTATATCAAAACTTATTATTTTGACCCGCGAAAATTTATCTATATCCGCAAAATAATTGCATATATATGATTGTATTACCCCGCGGCTACATATATCTTCTAACGAGCCCGGGACCAACACAGGTCAAAGTTATTTATTAAGTTTGTTTTTATTTCCAGTTCTGATGGGATATTGCAAATATCGAAACACTTTTTCGCTGACTTGGTTATTCGTATAGTCAACGAAATTTCCTCAAACTTATTGCGTGGAAACAACAAAATAATACAAAAATTATAAACCAGTCCAAATGATGTCATATAAACGCATTCATTGTACCTTCGAATACGATCCATAAAATTGATCATACATGCACTCATATTTATTAGGGGTCTGTTGAGAGGTTCGGTGAATGAAAAATGACCGTATGTCCGTATGTCAGTATATAAACATACAAACGTTCAAATTTACAAATGTACAAACGTACAAACGTACAAACGTACAAACGTACAGACGTACAGACGTACAAACGTACAAACGAACAAACGTACAAACGTACAAACGTACAAACGTACGAGCGTACGAGCGTACGAGCGTACGAGCGTACGAGCGTACGAGCGTACGAGCGTACGAGCGTACGAGCGTACGAGCGTACGAGCGTACGAGCGTACGAGCGTACGAGCGTACGAGCGTACGAGCGTACGAGCGTACGAGCGTACGAGCGTACGAGCGTACGAGCGTACGAGCGTACGAGCGTACGAGCGTACGAGCGTACGAGCGTACGAGCGTACGAGCGTACGAGCGTACGAGCGTACGAGCGTACGAGCGTACGAGCGTACGAGCGTACGAGCGTACGAGCGTACGAGCGTACGAGCGTACGAGCGTACGTGCGTACGAGCGTACGAGCGTACGAGCGTACGAGCGTACGAGCGTACGAGCGTACGAGCGTACGAGCGTACGAGCGTACGAGCGTACGAGCGTACGAGCGTACGAGCGTACGAGCGTACGAGCGTACGAGCGTACGAGCGTACGAGCGTACGAGCGTACGAGCGTACGAGCGTACGAGCGTACGAGCGTACGAGCGTACGAGCGTACGAGCGTACGAGCGTACGAGCGTACGAGCGTACGAGCGTACGAGCGTACGAGCGTACGAGCGTACGAGCGTACGAGCGTACGAGCGTACGAGCGTACGAGCGTACGAGCGTACGAGCGTACGAGCGTACGAGCGTACGAGCGTACGAGCGTACGAGCGTACGAGCGTACGAGCGTACGAGCGTACGAGCGTACGAACGTACGAACGTACGAACGTACGAACGTACGAACGTACGAACGTACGAACGTACGAACGTACGAACGTACGAACGTACGAACGTACTAACGTACGAACGTACGAACGTACGAACGTACGAACGTACGAACGTACGAACGTACGAACGTACGAACGTACGAACGTACGAACGTACGAACGTACGAACGTACGAACGTACGAACGTACGAACGTACGAACGTACGAACGTACGAACGTACGAACGTACGAACGTACGAACGTACGAACGTACGAACGTACGAACGTACGAACGTACGAACGTACGAACGTACGAACGTACGAACGTACGAACGTACGAACGTACGAACGTACGAACGTACGAACGTACGAACGTACGAACGTACGAACGTACAAACGTTCAAACGTTCAAACGTTCAAACATACAAAACATACAAACATACGGGCACACGAGCACACTAGTCTAAACATCCAAAAACCAATATTTATCATATCAAAACATGGATGACATTCATACTAGCTTCGTCCGTGCGGACTTTGTTTACTCCATTCCTACTGGTCATAGCGTGATATTATATAGCCTATAACCTTCCTCGATAAACAGGCTATCCAACTCAAAAAGAATTATCCAAATCGGTTCAGCAGTTTTCGAGATTAGCACGTACAACCAACCAAACAAACAATCTACAATTTTATAATATTAGTATAGATAAGAGTGCGAGTACGGACACGAAAAGGGTATCTCCGCCTTCAGAGGTTACAACGTATTTATTTTTCCACTTGCAATGATTCTATCAGTTTAATAAAAATTCAAAAAAAATTCGGCCTAGGCCACACTAGTTTAATCTGAAGTATTTAAACTAGATTGTCCTAGGCTATACTAGTATATCCTGACAAGCTTAGGATGCACCGATTTGGCCTGAAATCAGGTTACTTTAGACGGTAACAAATACATAATATTATTATATTACACAATATGTTATTGCCATTTTAGCATGCCGCTAATGTTAAAAGTCGTAGGTGGTAGGTAGTTAAACTTTCACAGTAGATAGGTATGTGTCGTTCGCGATTGGTCGAATCGAAAGACCCGGGTCCTAGAATCTGTGTGATTGATAGGGTCACTTACTTGAAAGTGATAAGTTCCATCGCGATGATTCGCGGTTGCAAGTCCGGTAATGGGTCGAGTCACGCGTTCTTCGCTGAAGTCAACGAGAAGACGAACGAATCGAATTGTCTTTGTCCCCCACTCGACATAGTCGGTAGTACACGTTTCGTTTGTTTACCAGAAAGCTGCCGTCTACTTTTTATATAATATTTTGTTAAAGTTTATTGAATTTGGAGACTAAAAATAAAACAATTTCGGTGACATAAAATGTTTTTAAGTTTTTGTCAGGACCCGTCACGTATGCAATCACTTTTAATTTCTGGAAATTAGTTTTTCAGTTAGTTATGTTGCGTCTCCGTATAAATTAGTTCTAAAACGTTTATTTTATTTATCTTATTAATTTAACAGTTTATTACTAGAGTGGGCCGATATTTGGCTGAAATCCGATATTCGGTCATAAATCGACACTTGGTCGAAATTCGACGTTTTGTCTAAATACGACGCTCAGTCAAAATTCGAAATTCGGTCGAAATTTGGGCGTGCTTATTACTAAAGAGAGATATCTTACAGCTGACCCTAGACAGAGAAACCTTAACACATTACACAAATGTGCTGCATTATAAAGTATTAAATAAGTATATTTAATTAATTTATTTATTTTACATAAACAAAAAATCAATTAATTCAAAATTTTAACCACTCGGTACCCATATAGTCTCGGTACCCATATATACGGACGGACGAACAGACGAAGAGATGGACAGACAAACAGACAGAAGGATATGAAAAAATTAAAAGAGTTCCCCTTTTTGGCATTTGGCTACGGAACCCTGAAAATATATTAAGATGTTTATTATAAAGTACTCAATACTTACCAATATAAGTTGATCGAAACAAAACCAATCAATCGATTGAACCGTAGGAGTGGGCGATACAAAACGTATATAGATATTGAAACTATATATTGATACAATATCGTAAATCGGATATCGGCCCAAGCTAAAACTATATATTGAAGAAACACTATATTGTCAAATATCTATCGAATCGTGCATCGAATTGAAGCAACGGCAGAGTGTGTGCGCGAATAAACTGAAATAGTTATAAACGTCATAGATTTATAAACGTAGTGACAAAATTCTAAATCTATGATATTATCAGACGAATACCGATATAGTACTACGATTCCAAATCTTAAGTCGAATACGTATGTAATGGTTTTCATTTTTTTAAATCGTTTTCTGAGTATTTTGATGAATTTATTAAGCGTAATTTCAAATTCCGACTTTTCAAATAAGTAAATAGAGATTTATAGGTATTTAATATCAATTAATATAATAGTACTTCATCAAAACATATTAGATAGGTAAGTAGGTATATCAGGTAATCATGTTTGATTTTTCATACTGATTTAGTTACTAGGTATCTCAAAAGTCAATACAACAAAAATCGTATTACATTTAATCGCATCGGGCATCGAGCACATCGGGTTTATCTGACAGTATCCATCAATATATAGTTTCACAAAATATAGTGTTTTGATATCCGATATCAAATATCGATACATAGTTTCGATTTGATATTCACGAAAAGTGATATACCACTCCTGTTGAACCGTAAATCGTGGGACTTGTTCACGAATCACGACCCATGATTACATTGAAGTGTTAAAACTATATCAATCAATCGATTGAACGGGTCATAAGACCCGGGTCTTTCTGATGACAGGTCAATATTGATACGGTTCTTTCTGATCGAACGAACGAGTAACGACACAATATGCCTATTTTACATTATTGATAAATGATAATAGCAAATAGCAATTTTGTTACAAAATATCTATTTCTTTGATCGTTCCACTCTCAAGCCATAGTCAACACAAAACAGTGTGACTTCAAAAATAAAAATTACCTTTTAGGTATTCCCATTTTGAAACGCTAAACACGTAACCTCAACGCTATATACATCATTTTTATGTTAACTATTTATGTACTTAATAGTGTGATTTAACACTGAACAGCGACATCTAGAGTATGTGCAATAAGAATAGGAAACTTTTTCAATTTCAATAAATTGTTTAATATCCAAACGGACCATAAACGTATATTTGGTTTACGATAGCACTACCAGATCCCATGAAACACTTTTCTGAGTTCATCTCATGTAAAACCGCTTCATACTCTGAAAGTAGCTTTCAAATCAGCAGGAATAGGTAAGGTGGTGGTACCAGACCCGGGAGATACAATGCTGATCTTTACCAGTAGTGACAATATGGCCCTATTCTTTGTTTTTTGAACTAATCGGCAGAACGCAGATGATCTACTCTTCGAAGGAGGACTGAATCGCAGAGAATTTTTTTTAGCAAAATTACATCATTTATGTTCAACTAACGTAGAATAAATTAACTGGTCTAGGTGAACTAATTTTGAAGACTCTAAAGTGAGCGCCAGCTCTTACTTTGTGTCAGACCGCAACGGCACATGATCCAAATCATTGTTATTGTCCCTCATGTGCATTCCCAAAATGTAAAAACACTACTAAAACTAAAACAAAGTTTAGAAATAACATTTCACAAATCACAAGTAAGTACATATTTATCACTCTGTTTTATCATAAATGTAAATAATTTTAATTAACATCGTTTGAAAATCGCCAAATTTGCGGGATAGAAATAAACTCATGTTGCCGGACAGAAATATACTCACGTATTAAGAAGATAAGACGCTTTGTCCAGCAAAGCCAGACTAATACCGACGTCTAAACTTGAAAATGATAACACGCAGTATGATAACAACAAATAAAGACAGGCGATCTTTTTTTCTCACGAACCTAATATATTAGCTATCCCTCTTTATAGCAAATTTGTTATACGTCTTAGAGTTGCGTTATTTTTCTATATTATACACATGTACGAGGGTGAATCAAAAAGTTCTTAGAATCGCTATAAAAATACGACAAAATATAAATATAATTATTTTATTTTTCAACGTAATCTCCTTCTAAGTCGATAAATTTAGAATACCGCTTTTCTAACTTTCTAATTCCTTCCGAAAACAAATCACGATCTTGGCTCCCAAAAAACTCATCAACGGCAGCCTTAACGGCGACATCATCGTCAAATTTAGTGACGTAGATACGTTGTGTTCGGAATTATTAATAATGGTCGGTAGATGTAAAATATTGAGTTCGATAGAAAATATTAATATTGACAACCATTATTTCCAAATCACCACAGTACGAAGATACAAAATGAGGCAAACTACAAAATAAAAACAATACAAAATTACATATAAAATCTAAACTAATAACGGATCTAAAATAATAACAAAATCAATTGTCACTTAAATTACTAATTTAAAATTATCCAAAATTAAGATATGTCATTGGGTTTAAAATGTCAAAATGTCCAGTAAATGCTCAATAAGATACCCGAATCTTTAATAGGCCTTTTCATCACAAAAATTTTTTGTGCGCATGCGTCAGAATCAGCCATCTTTTTCGTACTGTTTTTTGTAAACAACCATGCTAAATTGTCCGCTATCCGTGTATCAAAAATTAAAATATAAATCAAAGTTGATTAATTGTAAAAAAAGTGAAAAAAAAATAAGTAGTAAGTCAAAATAATCGGAAAAAAATTTTTGTACTCCATTATAATTATGTTGTCTGTACGAAAAGGAACAACAAAACGGTGTTGTTATGGAGTATGTAAAAGTGATACACGATACAAATCATTTAAAACCAATAGATTCTATTTTATAAATTTTCCAAAGCCTTGTCTTGAATATCGAAAAAAAATAATCAAATCATCAAGCAAATTACACATTAAAGCATGTGTAAAATGTGCGAAATGTGAGTTATGGGTGAAAAAATGTGGCAGAAGTGACCGAGGTTTTAGATCTATTGATAATGTTACTAAGGATACTTATATTTGCTCACTACATTTTCTTGGAGAAAGTGGTCCAACTGAACAAAACCCTGATCCTTTAAGCTATCAAGAGTTTCAACATATTGATAAATCAATTAATAACCTCTAACCTCTCAATCAGCTCACTTTTTTTCCCTTTTTGCGGACGCCCATGACATTTTAGCCACCTTTTCAATTGTTCACAATTATGAGCTTCAACTGAATCATAAATAAGTGAAGCACCATCGATGGTTTTTTCCAATAATTTATTTCTTTGTGGAGATAATAGTCCTTGTCCAGCCATTGTTGATTAAAACAGTACGAATTTTTTGAATTACCGCCGTTTCAACATGGCGGCTACGCTTGCGCTCATCTGATGATGAAAAGGCCTATTGATTTTTGAATTTCATCCCTTAAAGAGTTAAGGTATCTTTTACCTCTTTAAGGAATGAAATTCAAAAATCAATTAAAGATTTGTTTCATCATATCATATTTAAAGGCTAATTTACAATTTTCATTTGTTTAGCAAATGACAAGAGCTTCAAAGAAACTTTCACCCCCTTTTTACCATCTTAGGGGAAAATCCTTTATTATTCATTGCCTACATTGTAAGAAGAACTCCTATAAAACATAGCCTTTTTGGCCCACGGGTTTAAGGTGTGCATGCATGTAATTTACTTTGTCCCAAAGTCAAGGTTTAACAAGTTCCATCTAAGGCATCTAATTTTGAATTATTATTCAAGTAAATTAAGGCAATTTTTCTTTGAGATATTTTTAAAGTGTTTCCTACTATGGAATCAGTGCTAAACCACATACATTGTTAGAATTACAGATGCTCTAAAGAATGCTTAGATCAATATGAACAATCTCAAAAATAATCTTACACATTTTTTGTACCAGAATGATAATTATTTCTCAACAAACATAACAATACATGTAATAGATAACCGCCATTGTGGTAATCTTCACAAATTATATGATAATGAGTTGGCTGTCCCTAACAGGATGGAAGAGCCCGACAAGCTTAGCATATGTTACGAGACGGCTGAGATTAATCTTGCACTAACATCCACACTACAAGATCGAATGCAACCACCCGTGAAAGTTAATTTATTACTTGTCTCACAATGTTTGTCTAGTAACTAAATTGGGAAAACTGATACAGGGAAATTTTAATTAAACTCATTAGAAAAGAAAACATAAAATAACTTATTACTAAGTTAATAATACCTAATGCGAATACTTCAAAAATCTTGGTTTTTTGAATCGAATAGGCAGGCTATAGTTGACTAAATTCAAAAAACTGTTTAATAGTTTACCTCATTATAGACTAGGGTAGATAATTTCTGAAACCAAAAAAATAGGTTGAAACTCATTGAGAAGGAAGAAAATAAAGTCAAAATAAGAGGAAAAATAAATTACGGGCGATTTGAGTCCGGTAAATGGGAGGGGTGGGAGGAACTTTGAAGGAGGAAAAACGGTTTATCATGATTTTCGGCAAAACTACGAGTTCTATCGATAAAGTTTAATAGCAAATTTATCGGCAATAAGAAGATCTACAACTTTAATATTTGCACTTTTTTCACATAACCACAAAATTATTCACGAAACTTAATAAAAATTTGCTTTTTTAAGTCCCAAATAGGTACACTGAAACTTTTTTATTTAAAATATTGATTTTTCCCCTATTTTGACTTGATATCAAAAAAGCAGCATAATTTTCAATCGAATAATCTCCCGTGAAAACATCTGATGTTTTTAAAAAAAATGATTTTCCTTGAAATCTCTACCTTCTGATGATATCAAAAAAATATGCAATACTATGGAAAATTGTTGCAAAAAATGAAAAATAATTAAAAATATGGGTTGTGGCTGTGGCATGGACACAGCCGTGCATCTTTTACGCAAATACGTCTGTCACGGGTAATATCTTGCAATGGTAACATTTTTCATTTTTCGTTCCAGTTATAATGTTTGCCATGAAACCAGCCTACAGACCTAGACTACGTCCACCTTGTAAGTTACCACAGAGTGATCCGTTATTGCCCATCGATAGCGAAGAAGTATAAAAAGGCCGCAGAACTGGATAAAATTACAAATAATGTAGTTTAATGATTCCTTCCTCCCTTATATTCCTACTAGTGTGCATCTTCAATGCGTTCCTACCTGGTTGTGTGTATCCGGACTAGTGGAGAAAAGCCACAGTCATAGAAACACACAAACAGGGAAAACCCCGAAATAACGACAGTAGTTACCATTAGCCTAATCAATGCGGCAAAATCTACGAAAAAACATACTATCTCGCCTTAAGATATTTGTTCACGAAAAAGGTCTCATAATAAATGAGCAGTTTGGTTTCCGAGCAACTCACTTTTATATTTATTATATGCACTAACTCACAGAGTACGTTTTAAATTATTTAAATGCAGCCCCAAGGCGGCAAATTCCCGCTGGTGCTTTATTTTTCGATGTCGCGAAGGCGTTCTATAAGATCTGGCACAATGGTCTAATATACAAGCTATACCAAATGGGAGTGCTTGACAAACTCATACTCATCATACGAAAGTATCCAACCAACCGTCAATTTCAATTCCACATAGAGAATCCCCTCTCCACTCATAGACCTATCACAGCAGGTGTCCCGCAGGGCTCTCTACTATCACCCCTATTATTCTTCCTTTATTCGTGTGATACGCGAGCCGCACGTTGAGCTCGCATTGTTTGCCGATGACACCGCCCTCTATACATCCAATTTTTCTGAAGTTACAATCACCAAACGGATGCAGAGAGCGGCCAGCGCCCTTGGCGATTGGATCAAAAAATTGCGTAAAGAAATCAACCCAGATAAAAATGCAACCGTGTACTTTCGCCGCGGTCAACAACCGTGACATAAAAGGCGCAGTCTGCAAAGTTAGGTGACATTATTCTGTTCCGATGCATCATTCCATGGGAAACGAAAGCCACGTATCTCGGGGTAACGCTGGACAGTAAAATGTAATTTAAACCTCACATATAAAGAGTGAAAGCTAAGGCTAAATTCATTGTAAGCCAATTATACAACCTCATTAATAAACGCAGTGTGTCACTTAGACACAAGGTGACACTTTACAAGATGTGCGTAATATTTATTATATCATACGTCTGCGTAGCGTTTGCTCATGTCCCCGGTACGGACTTGCATCCGTTACGAGTAGTCCAGAACAAATACTTGTGTATTGGTTCAAGTGGATCGTAGTATATACGCAACAATAACCTTCATAAAGATCTCGATTGCTGGGCTTAGCTAGGCATTTTAAAGATATTTCCAAAAGATATTTGGATCATACCAACTGACACCCTAACACGCTGTTGATAGCCATTGCAGACTACATCTCAGATCCTAATCCCGATCCTAAATTACGTAGGCCCCGCCACATTCTCACCGATCCCGATAACTCTGGTCAACGGAACATACTAAAACACTACACACCTACACACGCGACACCGTCGTCTCCTGCGGTGACGAGGACCCCTGTTTCGCCCATCTGCGAACGGGAGCCCAAGGACAAGGATCAGCCGATGGACAAACAAATGCCCCACTCCAAGCGAGGATTGGTCTTACAGAAGACACTTAGGGCAGAGGGTGTACAACCTCACATCTTTAAACTATGGCTGAGCACTCTGTTCGTCCCCGCGACCGGTGAAACTGTGAAGGCCTTTAAGGCCAGCAGTGATTTAAACATTCCGAAAAAAAAATTTATTCGGCGTACAGGTGTAATCGTTAACCGGTGCGGACGCATTTATCTTTTTGCAATCTCAACACTTCTTCACTGTTTCTCATGTGGGTTTATGGGTTTCATTAAATTATTTAAAATCCCTTTTAAATGATGTACATTCCTTGTAATTTGACCTGGCTTTTACAGATTTTTTTGACTGATTACAATTTTTCTCTGAACTTTTCACTAAGTGCCATATATATTTACTATAAGCATTTAATTTATTTTTAATTATACAAACAATTAATTATTATAAGAGATTTCGAATGAAATTTAATCGAACTTTATATTTGCTCTACGTCAAAAGATATATATACCATATGCAAAATATGTAATGCAGTGAAATTACCTAAAAATGGCGACACTTTCTACTCCACTCTCCGCAAGGCATCGTAATCCGTGCTTAGCTCATCAAATTCTTTGATTCTTTAGCTATCTAGTGGTATAGTTAGATATTGGATATTACTGATAGTTATGTAGATATAACACCAAACTGTATCCCCTATGTTTGTTATCATTCGTTTTTTGAACTATCCCTCCTATGAAGGCAAATTTAAAGAATAATTTACGTCAAAAACTGATTTAAAAAAGGATTCGGCAAATCACTGTCTCTAAACAACCAACTTCAATATATATGTACCAATACATAAATATTTTTATTGAATAATACGATCGAAATTTAACCACCTATTTTTTCACATATTCGGTTATAGAATTGAAATACTGAATACCCTTCTGTAATATTTAGATTATTTTACCAGTCAACCTATATAGATTAGATTTGGAGTATGCGGCATTAAATATTTGTAAGCATTCGTAGCCTTTTATAATTTGAGAACAAACAAATCACGACAAAGAGCCTAGTTCGCTTTCATCTCATTAATGTCGTGGACGTATTTAATTAAAATTCACCCTCCACCCCGGCGACTTATCTTTGTAGGGTTTCCCGAACTCGTTATTAGCACATTCCAAGCTACAAATAACATCTTTGTGTATTCATCCTAATGAGTCCAAATATAGGTGTATATAATAATCGGAATTTTAAACAAATAGGTAAGCTGTCCATTAATATAATAATTTATTTACTTATTTGTTTAAATTTATGCACATAAAAATACAAAGGTGGACTTAATGGTAAAAGGCATTATCTACCAGTCAATCTAAATTATTCAAGTAATATTAATGAATAAGTAATCTATATTTCAAGCACTAGTGTCTTAATTTTCTGAAGTTTCTGACTTTCCATTACTTTTTCATGGCTGTCTATTATGATATCAGTTTATTTTAGGTAATGAAATGAAATATACTGGTATTATAAATTGTTTAGGTATAGTATTTTCATAAAGTAGTGATTTTGATAACGTTAATAAATTCCAAAATAAAGTGTATTTTGCATTTTATTGTTATAAAAACAAAAAAGGAAATGGTTAATTATAATAATTCAACGGTTATTTACAATTAATAACTCATATTAAAGATCAAGAAGGCAGAGTACAGTAAGTAAGCTAGGGACAACGTAAACTTGTGCATGTAACCCAACTTCTTGGATGACAGTACACTAATAACATTCCTTTCGCATTAGTTTGCTATATATTGTTGCGAATAATCTAGAAAATTGAAGAGTGAAAAGATTACAAAAATCTAGAAATAAAAGAATGAGATAGTTGCTCCTATCGATAAACAATAGCTGCCGTTACCCAAACAGCTATGCCTTCTCGCATGGGGCATAAGAATGAAAAAAGAGTGTAATATGACTTACTTACATTTAGGTTGTTTAAGCGTTATTTTCGGAAATTTCTGGAATATGGCCAAACTTTACCTTGTGTATAAATAAGGATATATAGGCGAATAGCAAGTCAGTTTTATAAAGCGATTGGGAAACGATAATTTGGACGATCAGTGTGAACTCTACGAAGCGATATTATATTTAGTACAGTCAAAAGTGATACGGAAAGTGTGTTATTTAGTGACTCGGTTTAGTCAGTTAGTTCTAGTGGAATATAGTATCGGGGTTATTTGTATTCGTCAGTGTATATTGTACATTTGTGTTTTAAATACACGGTTATAAGTGATATTTTATTGCACAATACGAACTCTAAGCTCGTAATAATATTTTGTATGGTTATTACAAATGTATTTCTGTGAATCTTATGGAAACTGATTGTTGTACCCATGATTGACTATATTGTAGAATGGCTGGTTGTTTTTTTGGAAAAATTATAGACCGAATTTTTCTAAAAACTGAAGAGCTCATGAAATATCTGAATATTTTAAAGCTAATAGAATAACTGCAACTATTCCCGATATGGATCTTGGCTCCTTATCATATTATAAATCATCTGTTTTTCTGCTAGATAGATAGATGATCTATCTTTCATGAACGATGGCTCAATAATATGTATCACTGGCAAAACAAACTAACGCAAGAATCAATACCATTGTGACTCTACTTGGATACGGTATCAATACCTTACTTATTCCTGCCGCTATTAAATCGGTGGATTGCTATCATGTTAAGGCTGGTATAGGAGGGAGCTGATATACTTGTGCACTCGGCTTTACAAAATTATCTTTTTATACCATAGGATATCAACAAATAGATAAATGTCCTGATAGAAAGAAATAACCATCACTTATTTGTACCAAACTCAGACCACGCGAATACTAATAGACACGCCATTGGGAAGGAAACGTGTTAATAAGTTTTGCGTAACTGTAAGAGTAAAACCTTTCATCAAATTTTTGATTTTGGGGAAAATACAGAA
Organism: Apodemia mormo; assembly: GCA_036924255.1. Taxonomy (NCBI): domain Eukaryota; kingdom Metazoa; phylum Arthropoda; class Insecta; order Lepidoptera; family Riodinidae; genus Apodemia; species Apodemia mormo. The sequence continues at coordinate 8,986,612 of JAUPFN010000013.1, read as the reverse complement.
ATCACACACAATAATTCGTGTAAAATTTTCTGAATTTGGCTCATACCATTCCCCAATAGTCCTCGAATCGAAGTGAAAAGTTGTTGAAAAGAAGTGCAAAACTTTTAGTGTGCCCCATGTATAACTCTGTATTTCTGTATGTAATTGTAAGCTACACTGACAAACTGAGAAATTGTCTTGAAAAGCGTATCAATTTAATCCACCAAGGATTTCCACATCCATACGAATCAAAGACGTTAATGATGCATTTATATCTGTGTGGCATGGAGATCCGCCAGGTATAAGTGTACCAGCTACCTTACCCTCCAAACCGTAATGCAGGAACAAGCATTAAAGCTGTTGTACATCTTCTTAGGCGCTTATATGAAGAGTGTACAGCCTCAGTACGAACTGACGATATCCTATCCGACAGTTTTCTCTCACTCTCATCTCACCAATCTTATTTAATGCATACACCGAAATCATAATGCGCATAGATGGAGTTACGGTTGGTGGTGCGGAATCGCAAACCTGCGTTACGCGGATGACACTACTCTCTTTGCAACTAGTGCACGCCATATGGAAGAGCTGCTCGGTAGGATGGTGAGATTAAGCCTCCAGTGCGGATTAAAGATTCATCGTAAAAATACCAAAATCATGATTATCGACCGCAGTAACAATAATTCGTCGGAAATTACACAAATCACGAACTGCAAAATAGTCGAATCTTACATATTATAACTTGGAGCTTTAATATCGAACAAAGGTGGGTGCATTGATGAAATAATGGGCAATGCTGATCACTAGAGATAGTATAGACAAAATTAAAGAAATATGGAAAAACAGGAACATCACAAAAACCACGAAAACTATGCTCGTGCGCACTCTTCACTATATTTTTATATGCCGCAGAAATGTGGACATTGAGGAAATCGGAAAAGAAGAAGATAGACGCTCTAGAAATGTGGTATTGGAGAAGAATGCTTGGGGTATCGTGGACAGAGTTTCGTACCCACGTCTTCAAACTCAAAGAACTCGGCATAAAGCAGCGTCTATCGAGTGTAGTACAAACCCGGATACTTACATTCTTTGGTCACGTTTCAAGACGAGGCAGCCAGTCCATATAGCGTATTATTATTCAGGGTAAAGTTGAAGGTAATAGACCACGCGGAAGGTCACTAATGCGTTGGACCGACCAAATCAAGTCAGCCTTGGGCAGTACAGTACATGAGTGCACGAGGATGACGGCAAGTAGAGAGAGCTGGTGGGCTGTCATGAGGCGTATTACATCTGCCACTAATAAAGTACGAGCATGGCGAGCACGACACTCTGACAAGAGTATAGCGGCAGAGAAGAAGATACATTAAATTAATAAAAATAAACATTACACGCACTACATTAATGTGAGATACATGATAAGTAAGTAATAAGTATATGTACACATTATATATATTATATTATGTACATATACTTATTACTTACTTTAAAGTCAGTTATTTAATTTAAAGAGATTTTATTATTTAGTCTTTAAGTTTCGGCCACAGGCGTTCGCAAGTTTTAATAAAAACAAATGTCTTAATTATAGTGCAAACTCTCTTTAAATACATTAACGAAATGACTTCGAAGTTCGAAATCTACAGTTGTATCGTTTAAAAACGTAGGTCGCCATAATCCGGCTTCATTCTAAGCGATTATATGGGCCTGAGTAAGATTGATGACGGCCGAAGAACACAGGACTTAACCGGCTAAATCCCTTAGATTATGAGACGTATAAATAGCAATTCATGGCTCTTTCGATGTAGGTTCCTTCAATTAATACTACTCATGTCTTTAGCCTAACGTTTAAGGAAGATTATTCCACTTTGATAATCATAATGTAATAGTTCATATGACAAAACCTTTTTAGGGTAAATAAATTAATTGACTGCTTTGATCTTGTGGTTGGACAATTCGTTGTATGTGTTTCATGTGTTTGATCAGACGAATTGTTACAAGGATTGCTTTGTCTATAAATATTTCAGTCAGGAGTTTTGTGTTAACACACCTGTGATTCAATCACCTGTGAATCTAAAAGTACATAGAGGGAGTATGAAAATAATTTTCACCCAGGCTTCTAATATCTTCCTTTGTCCACATAAATAAATATTAATAAATAAATAAATATTGGTGGACAAATTACACGAATTGATCTAACCCTAAGGTCCGGTAAACTTAGAATTGATCTAAGGTGATGGCTCCAGGATCTATTTGTGTGGCAATAAGCACATAGGATACCTTTTGATCTGGAAAAATTAGTTGTTCCCGGTGAATCGTACACCAAAAACTTTTATAATGCAACTGATACGTACTCTTCGAACACTGGGCTCGGCAAGCTAGCGTAACCATAGCGTATACGCTCATCTTAGACTGTGAGTGACCATATTATGGTCCCGTTGGTCGAGTGGTTAGAGACCCTGACTACGCAATCAACGAGGCTCGGGTTCGATCCCCGACGGGGACAAGCATTTGTGAGATGAGCATAAATATTTGTATTTCCGGGTTTGGGTGTTTATTATATATTCTAGTATTTATATATGTATTCTATGTATTAGTATCGTTGACTAACACCCATAACACAAGCAAATAATTTGCTTACTTTGGGGTTAGATCAGTAAGTGTAATTTGTCCCGTGAATTATTATTATTATTACGAGTAGGGTGCAAAAATTATATCATTAAAGTTATAAACAAAGAGATGATATTGCCATTTATTTTTATATATACTATATCAAACAAGCAGATGATTTTTTTTATATCATTAGATAGCAAACAAGCAGATGGCGCTCCTAATAGAAAGAGAAACCATCGCCTATAGACATCAAAGACGAGACGTTTTCCTACGTTTTGGTTAGCCTATTTATAAAGTACTTTATGGTGTTGGTTTTCCCCGTGTTGGGCTGGCTCCTTTGAAGAATGGGCCAACTGCCGAGGCAACCGATTGGCTATACGAGTAACTACCATAGTAGAGAGTAGAGTTCTGCATTGTCTCGCCCGGGTCTGTTACCACCGCATTACCTTCCTATACAATAGCGCCAGTGCTTGCCACTGTCGTGCTCAAGTTTGGAAGGTAAGGTAGCCGGTAAACTTATGCATGTGGCATTAAACCTCGCTACAAGGATAGCAACTCACCATAAGCATTTTTGATATTCATAGGCGATGTGATGTGAGTCTTTCCATCAGGAGAGCCATCTGTTTGTTGTCTATGATGTAAAAATATCTGCTGTATTTTAACTCTTGTATAATAAAACTTATCAACAATTCTTTCCATTTAAATTTTTAATAAAACTCTGCAAGATTTAACAATATTCAAATACGAACAAGAAAACTTTCGCGTGTACAAAGTAATTAGCAAAGGCTGTGTAAGGATCCATAATATGTCATTTGTAAAGAGTTACTCGTTTTGTTTTGCCAACATTTTCTCGAGCGTACGGTAAGATTAAGCGATCCTTAAGCCCAAGAAATGTTGCACCAAACCTTTCCCATTTACCTATACACCCTTCCTGCCCTAATTAAGCAATACCGTAACTTTTCTTGACGTTCAAGTTTCAACCGACTTTAAAATAAGTACAATTTGACTGTTTCTTTACATGACATGGGTTTATTTAGTAAATCTTTAAATATATTAATACGTAAAGCTAAAACTTTGTATTATTTTTCATGAAAATTGTGCGCACTAGGGAATTTGAGATTATACAAGACATTCCACGGTTTTAAAAGGAAAATTATCATGGCTAAGTAGGCTTCATAATTTAACTTATAAAATGTACTTGGAAAAGTTTTTAAACCTCTGGTGCTGATATATCCATCACTGACGTCAAATAGTTTAAATTTTCATATTATAAAATCGTAAGAAAGTCAAAACTGTACATTGAATATTTTTTTAAAAGAATACTTGGTGCGTGATCTACAATCGATATCGAAGCCAAAAATATAGTTTTTAGAATTTTTGTCTGTTTGTCTGTTCGTCTGTTCGTCTGTTCGTCTGTTCGTCTGTTCGTCTGTTCGTCTGTTCGTCTGTTCGTCTGTTCGTCTGTTCGTCTGTTCGTCTGTTCGTCTGTTCGTCTGTTCGTCTGTTCGTCTGTTCGTCTGTTCGTCTGTTCGTCTGTTCGTCTGTTCGTCTGTTCGTCTGTTCGTCTGTTCGTCTGTTCGTCTGTTCGTCTGTTCGTCTGTTCGTCTGTTCGTCTGTTCGTCTGTTCGTCTGTTTGTCTGTTTGTCTGTATGTATGTCCGGGGTAAACTCAAAAAGCACTGCATAGATTTACTTCAAATTTTGCATAAATATTACTAACAGGTCGGGTCAACATAAAGGCTACATATTATCACGCTATTACCTACAGGGTAGGAGCTGTGCGGAGTAAACGAAGTCCGCGCGGTCGAAGTTGCGAGCAACAGCTAGTGAAACAATAAAAAGCCCTCATCTTAGTTTTGATAGGGGCCATTAAAGTATTACGTAAGCACTAAACGGGGATGGACCCCCCTTCCCTTTGCTTATTTTTGATGACAAGTGGGATGAGGGGGCCTAGATTGATAGATGATTACGTCAGCAAAAATATTTTTTTTTACTTTTCAATTTTTCTACATATTTACTTCAATTACTGCTTACTTACTACATTTCATGTTTGCGTTAAACTCTATCTTACCTACCTAATCCTATTACTTACATTTAAATTTATAAACTGCTACTCATAAATCAATCACAAAAATGAGGAACAGATTAAAAAATTAATTTATAAATGTTTATGTAAGCAAGGGGGGAGGCGGCAAGTTATTTGCTTACATTTACTGATATGGGGGAGGGGGGATTCAGAAATTGTAAAAAATCTGCTTACGTAATACTTGTTGCCCAAATGGGCAACTACGGAACCCTACATTTCGCATGGCCCGACACACATTTGCAGTTTTTAAATTAATAATCCATCTGCTCAGATAAAGACAAAATATACTTCTAGACGACCACAGCAGCTATAGGCTGAAAATAGTCCCTTATAAAACAACATTATTAGAAACAAAAGCTCACATACGGCTAGACACAAAAATCTATTGCAATGTCTCTCTCGAGGGTTCGCTTAAAGGATTTTCATTTCCGTGTTTTTATTTTCTTGGCGCTATGTGGGTAGACTAGGCTTTTCAATTTACTCCGAGCTTAGAGCAACAATTATTTAGTAGATAACGTGTGTAATTCTAAAAACAGCCCGTAGATAGTTTCATTAGGTATATTTTCTTGTAAATTAACGCAGTAACAAAAGAATGCACAAATAGTAAGTTTGTTTGTGTTCTTTATTTTAACCACATTTCATGTAAATTATTGTAAATTGGTTATTTTGTCTAGAATTATAAAGAGGAACGGTTTAATTGTTCGTAAGTTTTTGATAGATTAATATTATAAACCGATTTAAAATATCATTTCACCTATGAAAAGCTACATTATTCTGGAGTTATTGCACTACTATTTTCCAAGACTTAGGAAAAGGATATTTTTTGTATCTCATTCGAACTTAGTCACGTGCCGCAGCTAGTTCTTGTAAATATATATAAACTAGATGAAAACCCGGCTTCGCTTGGAAGTTTCATAATACGCAATCTTATATATGTCGCAGTGAAATTGTCAATAGCCATTAGATTATAATCTACCTAGGGATTTTATAATTTAGGTTAGGTTAGCAGTTACATTATAATTTCACTGCGACATATATACTGAATCAAATAGTAGACATTAAAAAGTAGCAACACTGTAGTGACGTCTTGTCTGTCTTAAGTTGGCGGGGAAAAATAATTTTTGAATACTTTTTTTTGCTATTTCAATTATTTGTTAGTTCTGTTCTTAACTAGCAAATACGATCAAAAACATTTTTTGTACGTTTTTAGTTTAATTTTTTTTTTAATTTTCAAAACTTGACTTAATTTGGCGGAAGAAAATTGATTTTTTATTATTTCCTTTTATTATTTTAATTATTCGTTAACTGTTCTTAACTGTGCGGTCAACATTTTTTGTTTTTTTTTTATATCATAAGATAGCAAACAAGCAAATGGGTCTCCTGATGGAAAGAGTCGTTGTACGTTTTTAGTTTTTTTTTTTTTAATTTAAAAAAATATTACTCTATAGTTGGCGGACGGAAATTGATTTTTTATTATTATTTTTAACTGCTCTTAGGTCTGCGATCAAAAATTTTTTGTACGTTTTAAGTATTTTTTTTAATTTTCAAAAATTGTCTCAAGCTAGCACAAACTATAGATTTTCACTTTTTTATTTTATTTTAATACCTAAAATATTTCTTAATTGTGCGTTAAAGAAACTAAACGGTTGACCCTGGCCATCCATCCATCCCCGGAGGCCATTCTCAAGATCATATTCACTCAGGATCATATAAAAAATCAGTTTCTGCCCGCCATCTTAAGTCAATTTTAGAAAAAAAAGAAACTAAACACGTAGAAAAAAATTTTTTGATCGCACACTTAAAAACAACGAACAATTGAAATAGCAAAAAAAAACAATTTTCCCCTGCCAACTTAAGACAGCCTTCTTTCAACTATAACGTTGGTTTAATAAAGACTATATAATAAACTATATATATAATAAACTATAGTGTTGCTATTTTTTAATTTTCAATCCTTTATGAACGAAGAGAAATAAGTTTCACGATAATCTGCGCTCTGTTCTACGATACTTTAAATGCTCACGCCATCTACACCACATATTTGTAACCTTTAAAGAAATATGGCCGATTTGTCTGTCAGCACGGTTAGAATTTTTAATCATTATTTTAACAAAATACTCGACAATCCGAATTTTGTGAATATATGTTGTCGACTCGAAACAATTATTTCTTTTGTGCTTTATAATTCAAATAAGATTTCGATAGAGTCTACCGTACCCCTTCACGAAATTATTAATATAGATTAATTTCTTGAAATCGACTCTATTTCCATGAAATTTTAGTTACATAATGTTCCACGCTTGTTATATGTTCACCTACACAGTTATATTTCTTATATAAAAGTTATTTTACACAAAACCCCATGTTAGCCCGAGGGTCCTTTGAAGAATAGAATATCTGCTATTGTTGCCGCCAGGCAATTCGCAAAAGGCGAACTATTTATCGAATGATCGTGTGATTAACAACCCTGTCTACGCAATCAACGTGGCTTGGGTTCGATTTCCGACAGAAACAAAACATTTGTGTAATGAGCATAGGTATTTGTTTGCTGGGTTTACATCTTTATCTAGATCATTTGATAAGTTTTGAAATAATAATAAACTATTGTAGATATTACCATTTTTCATATTATATTTTTTCAAAATATATTCCATTATTTCTCAACTTTGAAAACACTTTTCCATTCTTGATTCAATCGGTCAGAGTTGTTATAAAATACATACGTTTTTAGCGCATTATTTGTTGGAGATACATAATCCATATTTGATCTAAGTCACGGAGGTTAGTTATAGTTATCTGAGTACAACAACTATCGTAAACCTAGCCCTTTCCATTAAAATGTAAGTATGATGTAACTTGACATAAAATATACCTTCCTAGCAAATTACACTGTCTTAAAATAAGACAACAAGGTAATATTTTATGAGCTTAAGCAACTTTTTAGAAGTTTTTAGTTGACTAATTTTAGTAAGAAAATGCAAGAATTTGGCACAGACACGAGAAGTTCTTGGTTCGTATATTTTTCTTTTATTTTATTGGATAACAAGCAGATGGTTCTCCTGGTTGAAAGAACTAACAATTGCCTTACACCAAAAATGTTAATAGCGCGTTGCCATCCGTTTTGCTTGTTGGAATGCCATATACACAAGTATATCGTTGGAATGTCACATACACTAGTATATCTAATATCGGCTACCTTTTTGAGTGTTGATCTTAATTCTGGGAGTCAACATACCGAACAACATTCAGTTCCGCGGCCATTTCCGCGGCGCTAAACTAGCCTCCAAAAAGCTCGTGTGCTCAGCAGAGCGAAGCAATACTTTAAGTCAGGCCATTGCATAAAGTATTATAAGTATAAGCCCAGTCTCTGGTCGGTGCTCCTCCGTATCAGCTTCTTCCTCTTGATCGCATTCAACGTAGGGTGGTTCAAATCATCTATCAGCTTGTAGTTCTTTGTAGTTTTGGGCAACCTATAATCATGAATTTATTTTGAACTACCTAACCTGCGTAGTTTCGTCTTTGAGTAAAGTAGCCAAAAGTGAAAGGTGAATCTTTTTTTTTATATTATAATATAGCAAACAAGCAGATGGGTCTCCTGATGGTAAAAGTCAACGAGGTATGGCGAGGTCTAGTGCCACATGCATAAGTTTACCGGTTACCTTACCCTCCAAACCGGAACACGACAGTGACAAGCACTGACGCTATTGCGGCAGGAATAGGTAAGGTGGTGGTACCAGACCCGGGCGAGACAATGCAGAACTCTACCACCTTCATACAAAGATTGCCTAGAATCCAAAAAATAGAATCTATCAAGGTTATCATTTTACGATAAGTTAGTATTTTTTTTAGAAATGTAAATTGTATCACGAACAGTGATATGTAAATCACATACACTTTTTTAAACGCTATAATTTACGAAAGATTTAAAAAAAGAAAGGATGCCATGGTAGTTTGAAAAAAGCGACTTAACGCTTTTTTTACAAGCTCCCATGACATCCTTTCAGCTCCAACATCTAACCCTGAAAATAATTTTGATTTAGAATACCAATTTGCCAAAATATGACAAATGAGACCACACTCAATGGGCTTATTTCGTTTAGGAGTCCAATTGCCACCTTCTAGTTCTATTATCAAACTCTGTGAATCTTCTGACAATAAAAGCCAACTATATCAACGCAATCTTGGATGGCCACCTTCCAGTTCCATCATCAGATCCTAGAAAACATCCAGTACCTCAGAGTTTATCAAAATAAACTGAATAAGCCCACAATCTATATTTAGCTTAGAAGTTCTCAAGGACTTCTTTCAGCTCTATCATTAAACCCTGGAAATTGTTCGGCTCCAAAGTCCTTAAAAGAACGAATCAAATGACTGCAAAATCGATGGTATTCCTTCATTTTATTCTAAGGTTCCCATTATCTCCTTCGAACTCCATCATGAGACCCTGGAAACTGTTTAGCACTTAGGTGTTTGTAAAAACAGAATAAATGAATCCTGACCAGATGGGTTTATCTTGTTTAATTTAGGAGTTCTCTTGGTGACCTTCCAGTTCCATCATCATCCTAGCAGCCTAGATCCACCTTCAAAATGTTTGTCAATACAAGACGATTAAGTGCTAACTCAATAAATTTACCTTGTTGAGTTTAGGAGTTCACTGTTCATTTTTTTTAGCATTTTGCATCTGGATTCGGAAATTTCCATTTTCTGAATCTCGATATAATAAGAAAGAATTTATTGTAACGAAATAAATGCTTCCAAACTCTACTATCTTAACACTTTTCTATCTGTGAGTTTAAGTAGTACTTTTTCAGATTCACTTCTTCTTCAGGTTCAAGACTTCAGGTTCTTGTCATCATGAGTACTAATTAAACTTATCATATACTTAATGCAACAAAACCGCTGAGCCAAAACTCGATTGTCTCGTCTAAACTCTGTATCCGAGATTTCCGGTCTTTACATGCAGGCTTCATCATGATATACAGTACCATAATACTGCATTTTCAGTGAACTTACACAATTTTTTAAAGTTTTGATGCAAATGTATATTTGAAAGTCGCTAAAAATGGTTTGCAATATTTAGAAAATCTATTATTTACATACGAACATTGCCAGTTAAATAAAAGTTGATGATTTTCGAATGAGGATCTAGCATGCATCAGATCAAGGCTACCATGAAATTGCAATATCATTGAAGTAACAGCACACAACATTTATCATCGATAAAGCCTTTTACAAGTCGCTTCATTTCTTTCATCAATTCGAAAAGAGCTGATGATCTAAAATGGCTGTACAGATTCTACTAAGAACCATTTCGCAAAATAAGGTTTACATTTTTTAAAAACCGCAATCAAATCGGAACATATGTCTGGTTACTACAATATCACGGACAGACACACAGATACACATCAGAAACTTATAACACCCTTCGTTTTTGCGTCGAGGATTAGAATTTTAGTAATCGCGATTTATCCGGGAAAACAGACGGAAATAAATATTAAATAAATAAATATTCACGGGACAAATTACACTGACTGATCTAACCCCAAAGTAAGCAAATTATTTTGCTTGTGTTATGGGCGTTAGTCAACGATACTAATACATAGAAATACATATATAAATACAAGAATATATTTAATAAACACCCAAACCCGGAAATACAAACATTTATGCTCGTCACACAAATGCTTGTTCCCGTCGGGGATCGAACCCGAGCCCCGTTGATTGCGTAGTCAGGGTCGCTAACCACTCGACCAACGGGGCGGTCAAAAGAAAAGAAAGACTTTCGCGTTTAGAATATGAATGTATGAATACAGATAATGTGCAAGTAGTGCAAACGATTTAGACAAATGTAGATGAAAGCTGCGCTTGCTAGGACAGTATTACACACAGATAAAATGGTTTCGTCTTTTAAGACAACTTCTTAGTTTTTCAGTGTAGCTTGCATTTATTTACATACAGCAATACAGAGTTATACTACTTACTGATGAAATAAAATCACTTCAAGGATATTTTTTAAACCTGTCAGCTCATTCGGCACAATAAAAGCATACAAAGTGGTTTATTTCTATTTTTTCATGATATAAAATATCTACAAATGTATGACATTTTTGACAGTGATAGGAGCGTTTCCTCATATACACGGCGACACTTTTCCTTCCCAATTGCGTGTCTATTAGTATTCATGTGATCTATATTATTACATAATACACATTTTGTTAAGCGTTATATAATATGTTAATTTATGGCTGACTACATAGTATAGTGTTAGATCTATTTCATATATGTAGATCTACATATGTATTCAATAAACCAATCAACTAAATCAACACAAATTCCATAGAACTCTATTAACAGACGTAAACACGGAAGGCCGTTTCTAATCCTTGTATTGTAGTTCCATGATCATTGGCGAACTCATCTAGTTTGGTATTTGACGAGCTTGTAAATGAATTTAGGCTTAGTATCTAGCACCTACAGATTATCCGACCTAACTGATTGGATATTAATGCAATTTACTAGACTATTACAAAATGCATTAGGTACCTAATTTACATACACTGCTAATCTTCAAATTGTTACATATATGCCTAGCACATTAAATTTTAGGAATTAGCTCTATTGTTAGTCTGTGGCCCTTTTTGAAAAAAAAAAGTCTTTCGTGCTGTGATGCGAGAGAAGTTTAACCGCCTGGCCACGAGAAATTCGCGCCTGCGATTATTCGCGTAGCACGAACGGCGCAGTGTCTAATGTCTAAAACAATTATATGGGAAAGTACTAGTTGTTGTAGTTGCCGAGAAATACACTATGAATATTGTAACTTTAATTTTTAAATAGTCACTAGACCAAAGATTTGGAAGAATGGTCATTCATTTCATATTCAGGTTCAATTTTCATTCATTCAGGTTCATAAATATAAACAAAGTCCAGAGATACAATTTTTATTTCTTCCCACAATGTTGGATATTCATAAGAATTTAATTATAGTAGTGTTGGCAAAAAATCGATAATTTTAAATGTAAGAAACACCATAATATAAAGATAAACAACTTTGTTTATCTTCAACAATTGATTCTATATCAATACTTTCGACAGTTTATTTTTTTAATCATGAATACTAACGATGTTATCGATTGTATTGCTGTCATGATAGTAATGTACTTACTAAGGTTTCGACACACATTCCAATAATTTATGTCTATACTATATGAAATTCAACGTCTTTACTTACGCCCCAATTCTTATTTAAATCACATACTACACATTTTCTTCCAAATAATAAGTGTTGAAATACAAAACTACTCCCCTCCAATCGATATCGAGATAAAGTTAAAAAAACATCTCGCTCTCGGACTATCTGGTCGCGGCGTTGAACGCTAATCCCCGTGGCCTATAAATCCGCGCCGCGTGAATTTTCGCTTCGTCCGTCACGCCGCCGCCGCCAGTTCTTGTGGCCGAGCGATAAGACATGTCTCTGCCAACATTAGCGACTACTAGCTAGGTGGTAGATTTCTTTAATGTCTCGATCGAATTTGGCTCTTGCCCTACCTATGGCCATACCATCCGTAATAGCGTGGATGCTTGTCACTGTGTAGTTTCGGCTTGAAGGCTAAGATTAGTAAGGTAGCCGGTAATTTTATGCACATTTGCCGCAAGATAGCAACGCATCATTAACATCTTTGGTGTCTATAGGCGATGGTTGAGTCTTTCTATCAGGAGACCCATCTGCTTGTTTTCTCTGCCAGACAGGTCGTAAAAGGCGATCGAGTGACTATGCAAGTCTCTACCATCGTGGCTACTAGGTGGTAGAGTTCTGCATTGTCTCGCCCGGGTATGGTACCACCGCCTTACCTATTCCTGCCGCAATAGCGTCAGTGCTTGTCACTGTCGTGTTCCGGTTTAGAGGGTAAGGTAGCCGGTAAACTTATGCATGTGGCATTAGACCTCGCCACAAAATAGCAATGCACCATTAACATCTTTCGTGTCTGTAGGCGATAGTTGACTCCTTTCCATCAGGAGACCCATCTGCTTGTTTGCTATCTTATAAAAAAAATAGATAGCAAACAAGCAGATGACTCTATTGATGGAAAGAAAAACCATCGCCTATAGACACCAAAGATGTTAATGTTACGTTGCTATGCGTGTGGCGGGATGGCAATGCCACATGCATAAGTCTGTCGGCTATCTTACCCTCCAAATCGGATTACAACAATGACTAGCATTGACGCTATTGCGACCGGAATAGGTATGGCGGTGATACCAAATACCTGAGCGAGACGAAAATTCGACGGTATTATAACCCCGTCACACAGATATTAACGCACCATTAACATTTTTGGCCTTGGTTATCTGTTTTCACCAATTATTTATTTATCTATATATTAATTAATACGTAAAGGAAAAAGTATAGGTCCATTTTTAAGACAAATGCGTAAACTGAGTGTGTGGGTGAAGTATGAAATTCGGCATAGCTAAAGTTCACATTGTGGAGGACTCCAGAAACTTAATATTTTTAAACAAGCTGTTGCCCGCGACTTCGTCCGCGTGAACTTCGTTTACTCCGGACACCTCCTCCACCTTAGGTGATAGCGTGATAATATGTAGCCTATATGTTGACACGACCTTTTAGTAATGTTCATGCAAAATTTGAAGTAAATCCATGCATGCATTGCATCCATGTGAACTCAAATAGTACTTTTTGAGTTTACCCCGAACATACATACAGACAAAAATTCTAAAAACTATATTTTTGGCTTCGATATCGATTGTAGATCACGCCCCAAGTATTCTTTTAAAAAAATATTCAATGTACAGTTTTGATTTTTTTTTCTACGATTTTATTATATGTATAGATAGATACAAAATGCATTAGAAATACATTAAATTAAATTAATAAAAATAAACATTACACACACCATGAAGTATTAGGTATAGGTGGAGCTAGCACTCGTATTAATCACTTGAAACACATATTTACGTTATATCTCTGTCTATGAGGTCTCTTCATCTCTTTTTATACAGCTGTGTTGGAAAGAGAGGGTAAGACCTCAGAAGATGACAGCAGTATATAAAATTGTGTTTCAGGTAGATATTAGAAGTGCTGCCTCCAGATATAATACAGTTTCATGACACACACTATATTCAGGTGACATCATTGACGTGTATAATATTATACACGTCAATGAGTGACATACATGATAATATACACATACACACATGTATACTATTTTCTTTACAGCCTCTTTACAGCTAAAGTCAGTTGTCAAACTTAAAAGAGATTTTATGGTTTAGCCTATGGTTGAATTTCGGCCACAGTTATAGTATCTATACATATAATAAAAACGTAGGAAAGTCAATGTATGTCCGGGGTAAACTCAAAAAGTACTGCATGGATTTACTTCAAATTTTGCATGAATATTATTAACAGGTAGGGTCAACATATAGGCCACATATTATCACGCTATCACCTACGGGGGAGGAGCTGTGCGGAGTAAACGAAGTCCGCGTGAACGAAGTCGCGGGCAACAGCTAGTTTAAAATAGATGAGCAGCTTTCTTAAGCTAAATTTAGATGTTGTTTAATTTAAATAAAACCAGTGATGATTTCACTTAAATTTTGATGAGTACCTTTCAAAGGCACCGCAAATAAAATATTCCGGCATTTCGTAAATTCAAAAACCGCAACGTCTCGGCAAACAGAGTTTTATTAAAAGAAATTTTCCGTTTCGTCAAAGAGCCACACAGCTAACTCAATAACCAACGACAAAAGGCATTTAAGTATAAAATTCGTCAATTATTGCCAACCCGCTCTGTTACAGGGTTGACAACTATGAGAGCTTGAGTGATGATATTTTTCCAGACTACGATCTGACATCATTTATCTCCAAGACGATCGGCCTGAGCACTTAGCAGGAATATTTTTAAGACACGTCCTTTTTTCTTTGTAAATTATGACGCTTTTGTAACTTATGAAAGAGAATAAAAATGTACTACGTGAATTATGACGCGTTAGAGCATTTAGTTTTTTATAATCAGCTTATTATATACATAACTAACTGACCCGGCAAACGTTGTTCTGCCTTTTTAACTACTCTTATTTTTTTTCTATGTTTTCTCACCTTTTAAACCTTCACTGGACTTGAAGAATTAATTCAAAACCAAAATTAGCCAAATCGGTTAATATCATTATTATTATTATTATTTATAGGATCGAGCACACTGGGATGGAGTGCAACGGACCGGACCGCATCTCATACCTAAATCCGCCTAGATCGCTTTCATACATTTTATATGAACTATCGCACATTACGGCGGAGCGCAGCGGGGAATATTTTTGCGCGCCAGATTTACGTGAATGCGATGTGGCCTGCTGCGTCCCGTCGCCAGTGTACTATGACAAGCGGAATTGCGCCCAATTCCTCCGTGTTTTGAGTAATCATTTTGCACGCCGCGGCACGGCTGCATTATTATCGGTTGAAATTCAGTCACACTCAGTATTAAATTCATACAGTAATTTTATATAAAAAGTAGATATATGATTCAAAAAGAAACCTTAATTCTTCAAATTCTGTATAATTTTAAGCCTTTAAAGAGAATTAATTACTCTAAAAATCTCGTTGAAAAAAAATATGTGCGGCGTGCATGTTTGGATTGTCCAAACTTTATTTAAATTACGTAGTTGGGGATAATAAACGATTAATAATTTTAGTTCAAGGCTGTGTGTGCTCGATCCTTATAGGCACTGAATCTTGGAAAAATGGTGCGCGCCCTTAGGATCAGCGTTGCCAGAATGTTACTTTTGTAACATTTTACGTTACTTTTGACCCTCTCATGTTACTCCCATGTTACACGGCTCAAAATGTTACTTTTACGTTACTTTTTGGACTTTTGATTTGTTCTTTGTAAGTTAATGTTGTATTTATATAGTTTTAATTTAATAAGTATTTAGGAAATCAACAATTCAACAACAAAATCGCGTTTGCAAATGAAATATGTTTAGTTTTGCATTAAGTGTCTCATACATAAATAAATTGATTAATTATTTATCTTTAGTTAGATATATTGTAAGCTGTAGCTATTGA
The DNA here is from genome assembly GCA_036924255.1 of Apodemia mormo. NCBI lineage: Eukaryota > Metazoa > Arthropoda > Insecta > Lepidoptera > Riodinidae > Apodemia > Apodemia mormo. The sequence continues at coordinate 8,970,864 of JAUPFN010000013.1, read as the reverse complement.
AATACATTTCTTAATTAGTTGATATACATATAACTTACGTATGTTTTTCTTTTTTAAGATTACCAATCAATTATTTGTACAAAAATTATTACGATTCTTTCGAAGTTTAACTAATGGGACAGAAAACTTTTTAGTTTTTGTGTAATAAAGTGTCATTTTTTAGTATTAGTGTTGTTTTCCACATAAAATAAGGACATGTTACTTTTCTCGGGAAAATGTTACTTTTTGAGTTGTCTCATGTTACATTTGACTACCTGTCACTGGCAACACTGCTTAGGATGGCAGTCAATCTCGTTAAACGAATGAAATGACTGGGTCGTGAGTGAACCTATGATGAGAATAAATAACAGTATAATATGCACGTCCTCATCACTCCATCAAGTGCATAACGCTGAAACTGACAGTAAATCGCAACGCCGACGGGCTGCTGCTCAGAAATCTACTAAAAAGTTCGAGGTAATTTGCATGCTCTGTGGAAAGATATTAGCTCATGAAGCTGGCTGTTTAACGTAATAGGAGTAACAGAGTTATTAATTATCATTCAATTCTTGCATGGCATTGAGTTTATTGAATGTTCGTCAGAGTTATCACATAAACTTATAACATCACACAAAAATGGAATAAGGACGAACTTCCTAGCCAGGCAAGGAATACGACTATTGCCTAGGTACCAAAGTTCACCTGAGAAGAATTGAACTTGTATATACGAAGTAAAAGAATTAAATGCCGAGAAACTGTAACATCAGACTTTAATTTCTTGAGTCTTTGAAACTCTAGATCAGATTTTTACCATCTATACGAGACCAAAAAGGATATAGGTATACCCTCACTGTGCAGCACAGACACGTTTTGTTGTAAATATTAATGTAAATAGAAAGTAAGGCAGGATAGAATGTATGTTTCGTTTAGTTCGTAAGTTTTTTGTAATAAATAATGTTCATTTTCGCCTTTTATTCGCCCTAAGACCTACATACAGCTTTGTTGTGTAGAAATAATAAGGCTTTATGTAGCTATGATCTTTGCCTAATAGGCATATTACGAATAAAGCGAGTTCCACGCAGTCGACGACATTACGAGTCGACTCTTGCGAGATAGTATTTATATGCGGGAACTCGCAATTACGAAAATCCGAAAAGTGCAAAATTCTTTGTTAAAACAAATGTTTTATGATTGTAAATAGTATGTATAATGTAAGTATAAGCCTTAGGCATATGTATAGACACTTTTCGGTACTATAAAGATAGTTAACAGGATAGTACGACCTGAAAAGGCGTACAACTCTGTAATTGTAAGAGTTTCCGAGGTCCTGTGAGAACGTACAATGTATATAACACTCTTGTTTGATATTATATAAGTTTATTTATGTTAAATCCTTGTATGTAAATAAGAAATAAGACATTGTAATTCGTTTTCGGTAGGTCTTAGGGCATTACGTACTTTGTTTTGTATATATCTGTAAAAAGGTAGTACCGTTGCACTCGCTAGAGGGCCACACTAGTTAATTAGAGGTAGAAGAAACTACCTAAGATAAAATTATTAAGATTAGATTGCGAAAAGTAGGATTTAACAAATCCTAGACATTGTGGCGCCACACCCGGCGCCGGTTTCCTTTGAAGATTGCCGCCGCGCGTCTGGCCGCGCACTATAAATATCGGAGAGCGCGGCCATACAATCAGTTCCGTTCCAGTAAAGTAATAGTTTCGTTACGACTCAATAAGTTTCCCAGACAAGTTCCTGGGCTTTAGTATATATCTATAGGGTACCGGCTTTAGAGTAGGGCAGTGTTAGGGCAAATAGTGGCTCTCCTTAAAATAGGTCAAATATTTGCAACGGTGCTAGCTTTATTGCTATTTCGTTACAATAAAGCACCTTTGCAAGGAAGTTGTGGTCTCAATTATTTCTCCGACACATCCGGCTCCACAGAAAAGCACTACGGCTGGTGGGGCATCGAAGAGAGAAGAACAAGATTTACAGTCCGCTGGCTCCCCCGGCTGTAGTGCACATTTTCTGGTCGCATTCGAGCCGGATTACTGAGCCATGCCGATCGAGACAAGGAGTACGTCGAGTCGCCGAGAGGAAGAGGCCGCTAGTCACGAGGAGGAAACGAGCGGTACCACCACGTCCGCTACGGAGACTAGCGTTACAACAGAGAACACCGAGGCGACCGAGACCACAACGAGCACCGTTGCAAATAGTGAAAAGCCGGTACCATCCGCAGTCGAGTCGCCGCGTATAGTTTACTTACGCGCCAAATTAGAGGAAGCGCGCTTACGGGCAGAAGAGGCGCGCTTACGGACGGAACTCGCGCGCGCTGTTTATGAAGAAGGGCAAGCAACTGCCATTACGAGGGTCGAAGATTGGATGGACTCCGCTCGGCCAACCCATACGGATCGCCAGCCAGAGCCGCTGGCAATCACCAGTACGGTGGCACTTATGCCACACCCACTACGACAGGCGGCACCTAGGCCGCGATACGAAGAGGCGGCGCACGCGCCGCACCAAGAAGATTCGGCGGGCCACGAGTCGCCCGCACCACGAGAGGTGGCCCAGGCGCCACAAGCTACGTCGCCCGCGCAGTCGGCGGGCATTTCAGCGCGCGCTGTACGTCCGACGGAAGATGATGTGTCCGTCGTAGAGAAGGCGAAGATTTCGACGCCTACTGAAAATACGGTACCAAAACAAGAATCTGGTGCATTGAAGGCCGCAGATATCACCGCGCTCGCATCCGCCCTGGCAGAAGCATCACGAGGGGCGCCGCGCTACAGTATGGAGTTACCAAGTTTCGATGGCGCTGGTGAAGAATGGTTGCAGTTTAAAGCGGCGTATCGAGATACGGAGAAATATTTTAGCAAGGCGGAAAATCGGGCAAGAATTCGAAGATGTTTACGTGGAAACGCCAAAGAAGCCGTCGCTTGCATGTTTTACGGGGAAACCGACCCAAGTGAGATCGTCGACCATTTGGAAATACAGTTTGGTCGGCCCGACGCACTAGTGAACGCAGAACTAGAAAAAATCAAGGCATTGCCGCGAGTGAAAGAAAGTGCGCGGGAAACGTGTGTGTTCGCCAGTAAAGTGAACAATATCGTCGCTACGATTCGAGCTCTCAACAGAGAGAGCTATCTACACGATACGGTGGCAGTGAATAGTTTATTAGCGAAGTTTAATTATACGTTGCAGCACAGTTGGTTCCAGTACGCAAGACGGGAAGATAGAAAACCCGATCTACAAATGATTAGTGAATTTTTAATGAAAGAAGCCGAGATGTGTGCTGCGTTGGTGCCACATGAACCTACGAAAGAAAATCAGCAAGTTTTTAAGAAAACACAGCGAACACACACACAGAAATATGAACCGCAAGTGAAAAGAGATAAATGTGCGATATGTCAAGATGCACATACTAGCTCTATATGTGAACAGTTTACGAAAGCTAGTGTTGACGATAGGTGGGCTATGGCAAAACGTAATAATTTATGTTTCAGGTGTCTGCAAAAAAGAAAGCCAAAACACGAGTGCAAGTTTCGGCAGTGCGGCATCGACGGGTGCAAGAGCTCGCATCATCGGCGGCTACACAATAGCCGCAACAATTATACGAAGAAGACACCTGATGATCAAGAAGAAGACAGCGACGCCGTGGTGACGTCAACGCAGTCAAGCGCGCCACGCGCCTACCTTAAAGTTGTACCGATTGTCCTGACAGGTTCCAGGGGCAGCGTGAACACATACGCACTATTGGATGAAGGGTCCACAGTCACGCTGGTAGAAGAGAAGGTGGCTGCACGGATAGGAGCTCGCGGGCCGGTAGAGCCGTTCCGCATCGAGACAGTTGGCGGCACGCGACTCAACGCAGAGAGGTCGCGTCGCATCGCAGTCACCATCAAGGGCCTTCATCACCGTCAGCGACATCGAATAATAGGAAGAACTATAGGTAACCTTAACCTATCGCCACAGTCTGTTAGTAGATCCATCGTCAACAACTGCAGACATCTGGAAGATATAGAAGAAGATGTCATTATGGAGCGCGCCGTGCCAACCGTGCTCATCGGCCAGGACAACTGGCACCTGATCGTGACGAGGGCTGTGAAGAGTGGAAGACGTGGACAACCAGTAGCATCGCTCACGCACCTTGGCTGGGTGCTACATGGTGTGGACTACCGCCACAAGCAGCGAGTCCACCTAGTGCAGAGAGCTGCCTATGCCGAACAGGATGAAGATATAGAGAAGGTAATAAGAAATTATTTCGATTTGGACAGTGTCGGCATCACTCCGCGCCAGCCCATCAACCAGAACGAGCAGCGAGCCCTGCAGATTTTAGAAAGTACGTGTAAGCGCTTACCTGACGGGCGCTACGAGGCAGGTCTATTATGGAAAGAAGATAGCCGCGAGTTTCCTGATAGCCGCGGCCTGGCTATTAAGAGATTGTATAATACAGAGAGACGTCTGGACAAAGACCCCGCGCTAAAGGAGGCATACGAGAAACAGGTACAACATTTATTAGATAGTGGTTACGCCGAACCTGCCTACGAGTCACCTAGCCAAAGCAGCTGGTACCTGCCTCACTTTGCAGTAGTGAATCCTGCAAAACCTAAGCCGCGAATAGTGTACGACGCAGCTGCACGGGTCAATGGAGTAAGTCTCAACGATATGTTATTAGCTGGTCCAGACCTTCTGCAGAACCTACCCGGAGTGCTAATGAGATTTCGACAGCTGCCTATCGCCGTGACAGCAGACATAAAAGAAATGTTTCTGCAAATACGTATACGAAAACAAGACCGGGACGCATTACGTTTCCTATGGCGAGGAAGCGACAGAAAAGGTTCGCCACGTGAGTATAGGATGACCAGCGTCGTATTTGGAGCTGCGTCATCACCAAGCACCGCTATCTTCGTAAAAAATAAGAACGCACAAGAATACGCCCACATCTATCCCGACGCCGCTACCGCCGTGGTAAGAAACCATTACATGGACGATTACCTGCAGAGCTTCGATAGTGAGGAAGATGCCATCAGAATAGCCTCGCAGGTTAGCCTCATTCATCAACAGACGCATTTCCAACTGCGCGGATGGAAAACGAACAACTCGGCCGTAGCTAAAACGCTACTAGTAGCGCCATCTCTGGGCGGCGATTGGGAACTAAGCACAGAAAGCGAGAAGGTTTTGGGATTAAAATGGAAACCTCACAACGATAAGCTAGGTTTCAATGTTAAAGCGGTGTACGATGAAGATAAAACACCTACGAAGAGACACGCGTTACGGGTAGCTATGTCTATTTTCGATCCTTTAGGTTTAATTACACCTGTAACTATTCACGCGAAACATTTACTTCAAGAAACGTGGCGAATCGGACTACCATGGGACGAGCCTTTACCTGCGGACTTAGAGAAGACTTGGAGAAGCTGGCTTCAAGATGTGAGAAGAATGGAAAACCTGGAAATACCTCGTGCACATTCTAACCTGGCGCGAGCGCGAGATCGGCAGCTGCATATCTTTACGGATGCCAGTGAGTCTGCCTATGCAGCGGCGGTCTACTGGCGCATAGTCAACGAGGATGGCGAAGTCAGCGTCAGCCTAGCAGCAGCCAAAGGAAGAGTCAGCCCGCTCAAGTTTACCTCCATACCAAGGTTAGAAATTCAAGCAGCTTTACTAGGTGCCCGCCTAGCTCAGCACGTCATGGAGGAGTACGAGTATCAGCCAAGCCGCAGGGTGTACTGGACAGACAGCCGCACAGTTTTATCGTGGCTACGCACAGGCTCGCGAGCATTTAAGCCGTTTGTTGCCCATCGAGTAGCAGAAATTGAAGATATTACGAAGGTCGCAGAGTGGCGATGGGTGCCGTCTCGCGACAATGTAGCTGATGATGCTACTCGCCATATCCCGGAAGAATTTGGAGACCGACATAGATGGTTCGTTGGTCCGGCCTTCCTTTACTTAGAAGAAGACAAGTGGCCGCAAGATGTCGCTACCAGTAGCGAAATAACAGGCGAAAAAAAACCGTCGGCAGCTGTAAATAGTGTAAATATTGTAAATAACGTTAGAAAAATTATATGTATTACAGAAGCACTTCCGGATGTAACAAGATTTTCGTCGTGGCTTCAATTAGTACGTGCAACAGCGCGCGTGCTGCAGTTCATCGAGCTCTGCAGACCAAATAAGCAACGTGTCGCCGGTGTGCGTAAGCGCACAGCTCCGAAAGCCTCCAATGATGAAGATTGGGGAAAAAAGTGTACGAAAAGCTCGAGGAAAACAGAGAAAATTAAGAAGCCACGAAGAACGGTAGAAAAACGACGTTATTTGCCGCTAGATGGCGCTGATATCATTAGCGCCGAGAAATTGTTAATAAAGTCATCCCAACAAGAAAGCTTTGCTAGCGAAATAGAAACTATCACGGGCGGGAGCGCGATAGCAAGAGACAGCCGGTTGAAACAGTTATCGTTGTTCATCGATCAAGAAGGCATTTTAAAAATAAAGTCACGTATAGCGGCGGCAGAAGATATTAGCGAAGAATTACGAGAACCGGCCGTGCTAGATGGCCGTCACCCATACACCCGCCTCTACATAGAACATGAACACCGGCGTCTTCACCATAGCGGGGTGGAAGCAACTACGAGTGAAATATTACAGAAATTTTGGGTTTTACGGCTTCGCCCCACCGTGCGCGGCATAGTAAAGAGCTGCGCGCTTTGCAGAAGAAGAAGCGCTATCCCGCCACAGCCGCCTACAGGCGACCTGCCGAAATCCCGGGTCGCGCACCATCAGCGAGCCTTCACCTACGTGGGCCTGGACTTTCTTGGGCCATACAGCGTGACCATCGGGCGGCGCCACGAGAAGAGATACGTGGCGCTTTTCACCTGCCTTACTTCAAGGGCGGTCCACCTGGAGATAGCCGCCAACCTGACTACGGACTCCGCAGTAATGGCACTGCGGCGCATGATGTCGCGCCGCGGGTGCCCCACCGAGGTTTGGAGCGACAACGGCACCAACCTGCGCGGCGCTGATGCAGAGCTGAGGCGCGCCGCACTAGACGCCACTAAAGAAGCAGCAGCCAACTACGCAATCAAATGGAAGTTCATCCCGCCGAGCGCGCCTTTCATGGGAGGCGCATGGGAGCGCATGGTGCGCTCTGTCAAGGCTGCACTGTTCGCCGTGCTGCAACAGCGGCATCCACCAGAAGAGGTACTGCACACACTGCTGGTAGAGGTCGAACACACGCTCAACAGCCGACCTCTCACTCACGTGTCGGTTTCACCAGAAGACCCGGCACCACTGACGCCCAATCACTTCCTGCTGGGCGGACCATCACGCGTGCCTGTCCCGGGCGCGTTCTCCGAAGGCGATACCATCGGCCGCCGCCACTGGCGGCACTCACAACAGCTGGCCAACCACTTCTGGTCACGCTGGGTACGAGAAGCGCTTCCGCTACTCCAAAAGCGGCGGGAGCCTCATGGAAGAGGAGCAGAGCTGCGCGTCGGCGACATCGTGCTCATCGCTGACGGCGCGCTGCCAAGAAATACGTGGCCAACGGGGATCATCGAGGCAGTACACCCTGGAGCAGACGGCGTGGTACGAGTGGCTGACGTACGTACGGCTGCGGGAGTCATGCGAAGACCGGTTAAAAAGTTAGTCTGGCTGCATCATATTTAGTATAACACTGCGTGTTATAGGCGGGAGAATGTGCAGCACAGACACGTTTTGTTGTAAATATTAATGTAAATAGAAAGTAAGGCAGGATAGAATGTATGTTTCGTTTAGTTCGTAAGTTTTTTGTAATAAATAATGTTCATTTTCGCCTTTTATTCGCCCTAAGACCTACATACAGCTTTGTTGTGTAGAAATAATAAGGCTTTATGTAGCTATGATCTTTGCCTAATAGGCATATTACGAATAAAGCGAGTTCCACGCAGTCGACGACATTACGAGTCGACTCTTGCGAGATAGTATTTATATGCGGGAACTCGCAATTACGAAAATCCGAAAAGTGCAAAATTCTTTGTTAAAACAAATGTTTTATGATTGTAAATAATATGTATAATGTAAGTATAAGCCTTAGGCATATGTATAGACACTTTTCGGTACTATAAAGATAGTTAACAGGATAGTACGACCTGAAAAGGCGTACAACTCTGTAATTGTAAGAGTTTCCGAGGTCCTGTGAGAACGTACAATGTATATAACACTCTTGTTTGATATTATATAAGTTTATTTATGTTAAATCCTTGTATGTAAATAAGAAATAAGACATTGTAATTCGTTTTCGGTAGGTCTTAGGGCATTACGTACTTTGTTTTGTATATATCTGTAAAAAGGTAGTACCGTTGCACTCGCTAGAGGGCCACACTAGTTAATTAGAGGTAGAAGAAACTACCTAAGATAAAATTATTAAGATTAGATTGCGAAAAGTAGGATTTAACAAATCCTAGACATTGTGGCGCCACACCCGGCGCCGGTTTCCTTTGAAGATTGCCGCCGCGCGTCTGGCCGCGCACTATAAATATCGGAGAGCGCGGCCATACAATCAGTTCCGTTCCAGTAAAGTAATAGTTTCGTTACGACTCAATAAGTTTCCCAGACAAGTTCCTGGGCTTTAGTATATATCTATAGGGTACCGGCTTTAGAGTAGGGCAGTGTTAGGGCAAATAGTGGCTCTCCTTAAAATAGGTCAAATATTTGCAACGGTGCTAGCTTTATTGCTATTTCGTTACAATAAAGCACCTTTGCAAGGAAGTTGTGGTCTCAATTATTTCTCCGACACATCCGGCTCCACAGAAAAGCACTACGGCTGGTGGGGCATCGAAGAGAGAAGAACCAGATTTACAGTCCGCTGGCTCCCCCGGCTGTAGTGCACACTCACAATCAAAACAACAATTATCTAAATCGGTCCAGACATCTTTGAGTAATCGGTTGTTATGAATAAAAAGATTCTAATGATTTAAAAACATCCTCAATTAGAAATAGTTACAGTGCAGTTTAAGTTTTTTTTTATAAGTATTTTATACATATACTACTGTTTACTATAGCTGGATCGCTACAATATTCTTCCATATCTTGTAAACTAAAAAGAAATTACCTTTGACTATATAACCGGACATTGCGTTTTCGGTTGCGTCTCTTTTTACTGGTGGCAGCCCTATCTACGAAGGCCAATATTCGAAATGGATCACAATTAGACACCCTTACCATTTCCCAAAAGGGGCGTTTTAATTTAAATCCAGTTCTCAGATGTACAAGTATTCATATCTAATCGTTGGCGCATTGGAGTGAAAATATTATTTTAATTAGCGTGGCTTTTACATCTAAAGGAATTTCATTTTAATACTTCCCCTTTTTTAATATTCTTCTTGTACTTAAGTGTAAATAATATAAATATTTCCAAACACAAACGATTTTATTAATCAACTAGCTGTTACTCACGAATTCGTTCGCGTGACCCAAAATCATTACTTACCTATTTTGAATCTGCTAAAAAAGTAGCCTCTGTCACTCTTGGATAACGTAGCTTTCTTATTAGAAAAGTTATCTATTCCAAAAGAATTTCTAGGATCAGTCTCGCAATTTGTGAGTTTATTCATATACAAATCCATACTTCCATACTAATATCATAAATGCGAAAGTAACTCTGTCCGTATGTCTGTCTCTCTCTGTTTCACGCCTAAACCACTGAACCGATTTCAACGAAATTTGGTACAAAGAGAATTTGAGACCAGAGTAAGGACATAGGATCATTTTTATCTGAGAAATCCGACGGGAACGAGAGCTATGCGGGTTAAAACCGGGAACTGTCTATCTCTTAAAACCACACTGATCATTCAGCGCCGATGCTCGTCACTGTTACGTTTCGGTTTCGAAAGTAAGGTAACCGGTAAACGTATAAACAATGCACTATTAACATCTTTGGTTCATATAGGTGATGGTTGACTCTCTCTCTCTCTTTCTCTATCATGAAAGCCATCTGCTGTGTTAGTTATCCGAATTCGATGATATAAAAACGTTCAAAAGGTGAAATTAATTAAATTTGCTACTATTCGCGAACTGTTCTATGTATCCCTCGCGATGGTACCGAAAAGAAAGATGTCTTTTTAATAAATGGATAAGACTCACTGATGGTCCGGGCAAAATGAAGATCCCAGCGGCACAATTATCCACCCTAATCCACCACACCCACGTCCACGCCGGCACCAATCACAAAAGCACACAATTTGTGTACGCACTTAACGTACGTTTCACTTCGAAACCGAAGCATCTTCAGGAGAAACGAACACTACCTCACTCTACGCGAGTGTAACTAATACTAGTTATTCAACACGAGTGTAACTAATACTAGTTATATATACACGCGAGTGCACCTAATACATTGACATGTATAATATGGTAATATTATACATGTCAATGACCTAATACTAGTTATTTACCGCACCATTAATATGTTTGCTACGTACAGGCGATGGTTGTCTATTCATTAGGAGAGTCATCTACTTATTTGCTATCCGAATCCATGATCCATGATATAAGAAAATGCTCAAGTGCTATACACTTGAGCTCTGTTGTGCTCAAGTGTATTCTAAGACTTTCAATAAATTTTGGCAAAATATCAAAGCATAAATAGATTATACTTATTTCAAAACGGAATATGAAGAGAAAAATATGCGAAATAAGACGAGTCCAATTGTAAAGTAGTAAAGCCCGGCGGAACAGAACAAACATCCATTCGGGCCCGACCCACTTGAACGTTTCTTTAAAAGGGAGGAGAAAATTATCTCCTGAATAAATTATATTTTTCCCCTTTTATGAAGACAGCTGGAGTGCATTTTCGCCTTTTTTCTTGTTTGCCTCAGATCAAGGACGTAGGAATTCCGGTCGGTGAGCCCGCAAACGGAAAATGTATAAAGAATTTAATGTGACTTGATGTCCTGAGTATAATAAGGTTTAAGTGCTTTGTGAGGTTTATCTAATCTGCATTCTTTCAATCTATTTTTCGTTACGAGGTTACATTGTCGTAAATCTCTTTTACATAGTAGATATCCATAAATTCTTTTAAACATATAGTCGGCAACTTATCCTGTTAAAAATTAAAATGGCAAAGTTGATTGCATTGCAAGAAATAAAGAAAAAATGTTTAAGAGTTTTCTAATTTATGTTTTCTAAATTATTGACTCTGCAGAATGCTAAAATGATTAGTACCTAAATGATTGTATACACGTCGATTATATTCCGATTTATAATACGAGTACTTTTAATTTCCGCATTCCATTAAATTCGGAAAATAAAATTTTTCATGCAATTGAAAAAATTGGAACTTTAATCGCGCAGGAGGGAAGGTAAAAACTGGATTTGGTAACATAATTAAAATTACAGCCGTTTCGTAAAATTTTTCATTCGTAATCATTTTGACAAATTGTGGCAAAATATATTATAGTAATAAAAATTACCTATATAAGCGGTCTTCGCAACCGGCATGTTTGTATCAAGAGAGCAATAAATGTAGAGGAAGTAAAGATCGTGACGTATGGTACTCGTTTCTCTCTCCCTACTCCATAAGGGATCTGGTGTGAAATATGTATGTTAGAACTATATAATTTCAACTCACATACTATAATAACTTGCTCATAGGGGAGAGTGGGGTAATTGAGAACGGCGGGAAGATAATTAGGAACTTCTAGATAAATAATAGATACTTCTTACTAAATCGTGTCGAACTATTTCAACGACTGCATACAGTATCTCTTTTGTGTACCTATAGATACGTGACAGTAAACACGGAAGGATACATGCTCACTGTCATGGTAAGTCAAACAATTTTTTCTACATTTTTGTTATAATTTTTATCGTGTGTTATAATAGATGAAAGCATCATATTCTTGAGTTCAGACATCGTGTTTCATTACCATCATGCACATACTATCTATTTATCTACTTACTACTTGTATAACAAGTAATTTGAAATAAACCAAAAAGATTGTTTAGAGTGGAAGCTATTTTGATGTATATTGACTACTTCGGGCAATTGTGAACGACGTCAAGCACATACTTTTTAAATATGATCGAAAATTCACTTCAAAAATGGAGTATTCACTAATTTCGCAGTGAGCGCCAAAACAAGTGATTTATTTGCACTTGCAGTAAGTGAATATTCACTTATAATTATTGTTTAAAGAGTAATTTGGAATGTTCCCAATTACCCTTTCATCTTCAACTGCACATAATATTGCTAGTCGATAGTGAAAAAATGTTTAAGCGTCACATATAATTCCACAGACTTTAAATTTCTAATTTTAAAATTACTATTCAAATTTTGTTGGAAAGCCGAGATGACAATCTTAAGCTATACTGCAAGTTATAACTACTTGGACAACATTTTCCTTTGCAATCGATTACATTGATTGTAATACCTTCTAGTTTCATATTATATGTAGGTATATGCACGTATGCTTATGCTACTTGGAACAAGTTCACAGCTATAGGCGAAATTTTTATTCATCAAACATTACTTTCTTAACTACATTTAATACTTATAATACTTATAATAATAATATATCTTCAAGTCTTTATTAGATAGCAAAAGAAAATTCGATAATGTTGCACCAGTGAAAATATTTGCTAGGTTTCTGCAACGACTCGACTAGGTTCAATACTACCTCGTTACACATTCCTGCCATACCGTCAGTGCTTGTCACTGTCATCTTCCGGTCTGTGCGGCCTATGACAAGGAAATAAGAATATTGTAACGTTTCTTAAATAAGACAAGGAATACGCCACGCCACTTATGGGTCACTAAATTTGAATCCATGGACTGCACCTACTTATTCCGTTGTGTGGTCCGCGGTGAGATACGTTGCGTGTTCCAAACTGCGGTCCGCAGGTGATATTTGTGCAGATCACGACAAAGACACAATAATATAATTACCTACGATAAACAATAATAATAATAGCAAATTATAATTTACCCGCATACAGATGTTTAGGTCACTTCGTGTATAAGCCGTATTTTGATACTGACCTAGTGTATCAACCATGGAGTAAACATGTGGTCTGTGGTATCAACGTATTCTATTTTATTTTATTCCATGATAAAAAAATAACATACGACGATATGACCTTTCATGTTTATGAAGAAGTCTCATAGGTTCGTAATCTTTGAACGAATGAACACAGTAAATAGCAAAATAAAATTAAAGAATTTAAGGAACGATTTTTTAATGAATTAAGAATTTGAGAAGAAAAGAAATTAAGGAATGTTACAATATTCTTGTTTGCTTTGTCGTGGGCCGCACAAATATAGCCTGCGGGCCGCAACTTGATGACCAGTGATATCATGACGTAATTATGACGCACCTAAGCAGTTATCGCGATGTAGTTTTTGACAACATGGTGCTAGCGCGATACTTCGCCGTAGCCCAATATATGTAACCGCGCCATTATAGTTTCCGCCCATTTCCTAAATGCTGACCTTGACTTGTGGAGAAGTGAATAGTATAACGTAGCAGAGCGATCAAGAACCGTGCCGGTAACTATACACAACCCTGCGCAACACGCACAATTGATCTAGCCGATCCTGATGGTCCTATCACAGCTTACACTTCACGATTTACATGTACACGCCTAAGTCACTGCCGGCAGCCACTCGGCTCACCAAACCTCGAAACCCCGATCAAGAGTTGTTAACGAGTCAAAATCACTTACCACTTACTCTCCCACTTACCGTCAAAATACTGCCCTAAGCCGAAGTTTGGTCTCACAGGAGACACCCTTAGGGCGGGCTCGAAGCTCACTTAATTTAATATTGGCTGAGCACACTACTCCCGAAAAGCCCGATTTCGCAGTAATGATCATTTTTTAAATTCATTCACCAACTGTTAAAGTTAATTTCGAAAAAAAACGCACCAATCAACACACGTAAGTAAAAAGCATTTTTAATTTTTTTCCAAAATTTTGAGTTCATTAACTTCTGCCTTAAAAAGCTGAGTACGCCCTGTTACTTACGGCCACAGAATACTGGACACTAACAGAAGTCAGTGTACATACAAGTAATATTCGAGCACAGCAAACATAGACACCTCTCACGGACGCGATATCTCGGACTGGTGCGGAACAAACTATCTGCAGCCATCCCGAGATATCGCGTCCGTGAGAGGTGTCTATGTGTGCGTTGCTCGAATATTATTTGTATGTATATTGACTTCTGTTAGTCTCCAGTATTCTGTAATACGGCCCTGATTTGGCGAAAATATATGTTATGTGTTATGGAATGTGTAAACTGACAATATTTCAATCTTGAAAAGGGACATTAGGTTTTTTATATGATTAGATAGGTAGCAAAAAAGCAGATGCAAGAATCCATCGCCTATAGACAACAAAAATGTTAATAGTGCGTTGCTATCCGTGTGGCGGGATGGCAATATAACATGCATAAGTCTACCGACTACCTTACCTTCTAAACCCGATCACGGCATTGACAAGCATTGACGCTATTGCGGCAGGAATAGGAAAGGCGGTGCTACCAAATACTCGTATACTAAATAAACGTTACAGAACTCTACCACCTAGTAGTCACGATGGTAGATGGACGACTCGTATACACAATCGGTCGCCTTTTACGACCTGTCTGACAGAACAGCAGTTGCTCTATATAATGTGAACTACACAAGCATTGAATAAAATTATGTCTGTACTCTGTAGGTAATAGTTAGAACAATAGAAATTACATATCAATTTTAAGTTAGATCTACAAGATCTAACAATGTAAAAAAATTTTAAAATTATCAGATTTCATAACTAAAACATTTTTGTGTTACATAGACTCACGTAACACGTCTACATTCGTTAATATGTACGTACGTACGTATTGGTTCCGGGTTTCTTTGAAGAACAGGCCAACTGTCGTTCTGCCCGGAAGGTCGTAAAAGACGACCGATTGGCTATACGAGTCACTAACATCATGGCTACTAGGTGGTAGAGTTCTGCATTTTCTCGCCCGGGACTGGCACCACCGCCTTACCTATTCCTACCGCAATAGCGTCAGTGCTTGTCACTGTCGTGTTCCGGTTTGGAGGGTAAGGTAGCCGGTATAATTATGCATATTGTGGCAACTGGCATAAGACCTCGCCACAAAATAGCAACGCACCATTAACACCTTTGGTGTCTATGACTATGTATACTATGACGATGGTTAACTCTTTCCATCAGGAGACCCATCTGCTTGTTATCTTATGATATAAAAAAAACGTATTAACTTGACATACGTACGCACATACGTAAACATTCGTCAAGTTAAACGAGATGGTTGACCAATTTGCATACAATTATAACTTTTTATGCTGGAAATATATTACTGTGTATATTTTTCCGAAAATGGGACATTTTCTCGTCCTTTAAAATATATACTTGGGGACACCGGGTGAGAGTAGTGAAAATGGGGACAGTCCTGTTCAAAAAGAGGTGTATGGTCACGTTATGTATAGGATAAGTACATGCTAACGTCGGCGCTTGGTGATAGTTCATCATTATAAAGACATGATCAAGTGACTGCAAATTATATTATTTAAGTAATCCTAGGTAATATCTTCGTAAGTTTGTATGTTTTAATAAAAGCACATTATCACAATAAACAATTTAATCAAACAAAACAGAACATTAACATTCATTAGCAAATAATTCACAAAGCAGTGTTTACACCATTTAATTTAAACTAACACCTACAAATATTTGTTCAAGCAAAACATATTTGCATATCTTTCAAGTCAAGTGAATCAGCAATAAGAAATGCGTAAAATTTTCATATTTCGTTATCTCACACTGATTGACAGAATGAGTAAATAGATGCATTTTCACCGAACACTATTATACGTAAGGGCCTTGCGCAGACTTGGGACGTTTGTCCGTAGAGAATAAAAATATCTGCCGACTTGTGAAAAAATGTATGCCGAGAACTTGCCACGGACAAATGCACACGGATCGCGGTGTGTGATCATTTGTTGTCCGGAAACAAATAAGGACTGTAGTGAAGCGCACTTTATGGAGGCAAATATTCTGACATTATGTTGTACTGTAATTTACATAAGTTGAAGAAAAAGTATTGCATTGGTCCAGAAGAAACCTCAGTACCTTTTATGTAAATCAATCACTCAGCGCGCAACGCAAACTAAATTTGGCTGTGTGATATGCTGCTCCTCGTCGTATTAGTTCTAGTTTTTCGGGTACTCCCATGTACTTTTGTCCAGTCCGGTCTCTCGGCGTCCTCGGTTATTCGGGAGATTTTTGGACGGTTACTTTTTAGTCCTCGGTGTGCGTTATTCGATGCAGTAGGGATCATATTAGTTGACTAAAAAGTACCTCGTGGATAGTCCCTCGTCTGCACATATCCAAATTTTTTAGCTTTGTTCTTAAAACTAAAGGAAAAATATTAAGAACACAAAAAGGAAATTAATTATACACTAAACCTGTTTAGTCATGCTTGTAAAGTAGTGCTGATTCATATCTATTTGGACACATTTTTGATATTTTACTATTAAAATATAAGTAAATAAATAAAATAAAAGGAGACGTAATGATCGCTAGTTTACAACCACGATTAAACTAATTAAATAAGATCTTTAGATATAGTTAATTTATGCTAGTTTTTTATATAACTAAATAACACCTACGAATAAAAAATACCGAATATAAACTATATTCGGTATTATAGGACAGCTAGTCGATTAGGATCTCTAAATCACTTATAATTAATTTAGGATGTGATGGATTTGTAAGCCTAAAGAACAATGCTATATTTTATAATATAAAAAATAAAAGTGAGGGTTTTTTTATTGATGACTTATAAGCTCCAGGAAAATTTACAAATATACACTTTAATCTTTCGTGGTTATTTTCGATACAACTTAATTATGTAAAGTAGCGGTACGAATAGGTTCGTCAGTTTTCAAATTGATTCATTTAACAAGCTGCGAGCACATATGATCTTTTGAAAATTTGTCACATAATAGACTGTTGCACAGAAAATTATGCTTAACTGTTCGATAACATGATTCAGACTTGCTTGCATCAACACTATTTCCTTACTTTATCTTGTGTAAATTATTATTATCTAAAGAGATGCTAATGTTTTTTTTAATTAAAACCTTTTTATTGATTTGACCTGCCATTAATATTTATGATAAAACTATTGTCATAGTTAATGTCATCGTTGTTATTTCTAGGTTTCTAGTGTTATTCAATATTTTACTGCGAAATATATTTGCCATAAATATAATATCCTTTATTTTCGTAATATCATAACAATGCCGATACCTTTAAGAATTAAGAACGAGCAGCAATAATTGCCGAACATGAAGCTGGCTACAACATCAGCGAGATATCACGTTCGTCTGAATGTGACCAGGAATAGTGTGAGATTCTGGATAAGAAGACACGGTGAAGAAGGTGCACTCGTAGATCACCGTAATAATAATCCTGGCCGCCGTCCTATTCTCAATGCTGCACAAAAAGCTGACATGAGAAGACAATGCATCAAATCGCTTTAAATCAAGTAATCACTACGCCCAATTGCATGGTGTTAGTCAAAGAGTGATAAGGAATGCATTAAACTCAATGGGACTACATTATAGGTGACACGCAAAAAGTTGCACAGCCTGCTCATAAGCAAGCACGCTTAAGATTTGAACTTTGATTGCAGCACCACTCTATTTACAGACGAAAAAAGCTTTATGTCAAGCCAACATGGAAGGCTTCATTTGTGGAGGTATAATGGTACGAAATATTCCGAAGACCATGTACTGCCGAAATTCATTCTGGGCGAATCTCGGCCAATATGTGGGGGTGAATGTCAGCGGATGGAGTGGGCGAGCTCGTTCTTCTTCCTTCAAGAGCAAACGCAACACTCCTTCAAGAGCAAACGCAACACATCTGTCTGTATTGGAAGATAGTATGCTACCAAGTGTTCGCACCGTGTATCCAGCCAATGAGGTGCCTCAGATCATCTATGTTCATGACAATGCTCGCACGCACACCGCTCGTAAATGAGTGGTTCATCCGGCATGGTGATATAGTGGTGATTCTCTGGCCAGCAAAATCTGCATATATAAACCCCATAGAAAATCTAAATCTATGGGGTTTAATAGTTCAGCAATGCAATGCAAGCAGCAATGAAAGGATAAAAGAGGCCATAGAAAACCACTGCTGAACTATTTGAGAAGATGAGGATCAGATGTATGCTCTCGTCTCGTAGGTTCCATGAGAAATAGATTACAATGTTTCATTGACGCTAATGGTGGCTATATCCGTTATTAATATATTTCTTTGTTTTTAGCTTTTATAGAAATTTGCTTGTTTATTTGGCTAGTTGTCAATTCAATATATAATTTTTTTGAGTTAATCTTACTCTTTAGTTTCATTTCAATTGTGCATTATACTTATTATGATAATAGATACACCATCAAGGGCGTCGAATAATTTTCAAATTAGCAGTAAAAGTTAAATCTATTCAATTCAGATAAACTTTATTTGATAGAAAACGGCACATTTATTTAATGTTAGTAGAACTGTTTTTTGTACTGGTATGTTGGCATGATCGATTCGTACACTAGTGCAAGCGAAACTAGATCTTAAGGTGACGAACCTATTTTTACCGTGACTATACAGCACAGCTTCGCCCACCAGTAGATTAACATATTGTCGATATAGTTTTCCATACAAACTTTCATCCAATATTTCAGCCCCTTAGAGGTTGACTTATGTGTCAGTGTCAAGGATATCCTCTAGTGACTGCAGTTTGGATTTTTTTAATTATTTATAAATTATATTTCATCGATATAGTTTTCACACAATTTATCCCCTTCACACACTTTATCTATTTCAGCCCCTTAGGGGTTGATTTTATAAATTGACACCGGATTTATAACTATATCCTCCATACCAAATTTCATCGAAATCGGTATAGCGGTTTATCTGACCCTACTAGTGGAACTCGCACGAATTTCACTACGACAATACAAACGACCCCATCACTACGATTATTTGAGCATATTCATTGTCTTATGTTTTTTATTACACTAATTACTAAATGCGACGAACTCGATTTAAATTATTATTATTACAATTTATATTTTTACAATTTAAACCTTGTTTGAAATTTGAATGTAATGTTTTTCTATCATGCAAATAACTTTTTCTCAAACATGCGCGGAAATAGTGTCCTTACGTATGAATAAAGAGCATGCGAAGTATCATATTTACGCACACAAAAAAATGAAAGCCATTGTCGATGCATTTTTTAATTTGGAACAAGAAACGCGCCGGCAATCTTATATTGCTTGTTTCAAATTCGATTGTATGAAAAGGCGTATTGGGTTGTAATTTGAAATAAGAACAATTTTATCTTGGTACAAGATGCATTCACGTGACAGCATAGCCACAAATTAAATATTATTATAAAATAAGAATTTTTTTTATTTCCTTGCATTTTTTGAAAATAGTACTATATAAACTCATACTCGACCTGCAATTGCCTATTTCTCGGCTTTTGGAATAATGTACTATTAATCATATTTTCAACACAGCCAATAATTTACTGCCGCGGATTAGGGTTGGAATTGAATTTCATGATATTGCTGCATAAAATAAATAAGAAAATTATTAAAATTTATAGATAATTTTTCTTCTTTTTTTTAACAAATGTATGTTATTTGGTATAGATTGATTACTTATTTTATTGAATGTTTAACTCATGACCAAACAATAAATTGCGGTCTATCAATCCGCAAAAATTTCAACTAATTACTTAGTCTATTTTGGCGTAATAGTAACGTATTTTTTTAAATCTAATGTACTCATTGTTAACTTTAAAACCTATCTGATATCACTAAACGTATGTCTTATCAAAGAAATGTAAATTCTATTTATAGTTATTTTCTTATATTTACAAATTATAACTTACAAGATTATAATAATTTATATAATATAATATAGGTTTGTCATTCTAAATTTAGATTGAAGTTACGCGCTTACTGAACGGTATTTGCTCTATTTCCACTGAATGTATATTTAAATAGTGTTTTAAAGATACATTAAGTATTTAATCCTGACAAATTAAAGAGGACGTCGTGAGAACAATTATTTTAATGTATAGACTAATCTAAAATACATACCTATCTAATTTATTAGGACTAAATATATCCTACTTCATTTCTATTGAACTCATCAAAAATAACATTAAAAATTTAGACGATACCTAATAGAACTTAATACATTAACGTCATATCAATGAGATTTTATCGACAACGGATTTGAATTAAACTAAAATAATGACGCTTAAGTTAAATAACTCTTTGAGCATATCGGCCTATATGCCCCAACTATTATTATTCAATAAATAAACTATATTAGACTAATGTTAAGGAAGAGTTTAGCTAATTAGGCCAATTCACAACATTTAGTCCACATTTCAAATTCGTTTCATTTTGTTACTTGTTCCTATCGTTTAGTTCATACTTAAAAGCATCATAACAATCGTGAAGTATAAAGGTACCTCCACTTACAAAAAATATATTTCTTATTCATATAGTTTACATCCAAACATGTTAATACTAAATATAATTAATACGTTAATTCTAAACTTTTTTAACATTTTTTAAACACATTTGTATTAATTGATCAAATTAATATACACAGTGCCGGAAACGGAATCCATTTAATTGACAGTGACTTGTAAACTTTTTTGGACTGTACACAAAAATATAGACACAGGATAAGTTTTTAGGTTTCATAAGTTTACACACGCTTTATATCTATTTTGTATACTAAATGTTACAACGAAATGCGTTATTATTCATACAATAACAAACTAGTAAGTACTATGCCAGATCAGACAATGAAACTGTAATCCAGCCACTAACAATCTAGTATTACGCTGTCGCAGACAATGTATTGTAAACGATAACAAATCGTGCGAACGACACCTGCACTTATATTAGTAAATATATATAGCAAAGTGTTTCAAGTGTTGTACGACATAATAACGATTTTTTTTATTTGTTTTTTCTTATTTCAAATGAAAATAATTATTTTACTAATAAGAAGTCTTTATATGATCCAGTAAAAGCCGTGTGCAAATCTAAATTAATTGTGTCGGCGGCACTTTGTATATACATTTACGAAGCATGAGCATATTCGAAGCATTTATAAACACGATATTACTAAGCGCATTTATTTTAATTTTTCACATAAGTATAATGTATATAAAAAAAATTATACAAGCAGATGAGGATTGAAAAAATGATAAGTGTATCAACAGCACCATCTCTCGGAGCAACCCTACGACAAGCGTAAGCAAATAATACCACTAATGCAGCAAATAGGCACAATAACAAAGCGATTAATCAGGTTGAGCCTTAGAGAAAAATCTCACGTTTTGTTTACTCTAGCCCCGCAAAGATAATTTACTGCCTACCTTACTTTATAGTTTACATTGTATTTGTGGAAAAATTTGCTAAATCAATCTTCGTGCCATGCCAATATGTAGAAATGAATGAATGAATGTATGCATGAATACTCTTTATTGCGCACCAAAATTTACAAACATAGTATAATTATGTATATGTATAGGGGGCACAAAAAGGCGGTCTTATCGCTAAAGAGACTATTTGCTAGAAAACTTTTAGGTAGAGGAGATCTTATAGTTAATATGTTTTAGGTAACGGTGCCATTAAATTAAGTGATATGAGTTCCAAATATTATCTGTATATTTTAGATTATAAAATCCATACTAATATTATAAATGCGAAAGTAACTCTGTCTGTCTGTTACGCTTTCACGGCCAAACCACTGAACCGATTTGGATAAAATTTGGTACAAATATAGTTTGAGACCCAAGAAAGGTCATAGGATAGTTCTTATCCCGGAAATCCCACGGGAACGGGAACTATGCGGGTTTATATTTTAGAATTTTTTCCACGCGAACGAAGTCGCGGGCGCAGCTAGTAATAAATAAATATGTAGATAAATAAATAATAAAAAATCCCCCGTGTTGGTTCCGGGCTCCTTTGAAGACCAACTGCCGTTCTGTCATGCAGGTCGTTAAAGGCGACAAATTGGCTATGCGAGTCACTACCATCGTGGCTACTAGGTGGTAGAGTTCTGCATTGTCTCGCCCGGGTCTGGTACCACCGCCTTACCTATTCCTGCCGCAATAGCGTCAGTGCTTGTTGCTGTCGTGCTCCGGTTTGGAGGGTAAGACAGCCGGTAAACTTATGCATGTGGCATTAGACCTCGCCACAAGATAGCAATGCACTAGTAACACCGTTAGTGTCTATAGGCGATGGTTGACTCTTTCCATCAGGAGACCCATGTGCTTGTTTGCTATCTTATGATATAAAAACACATAGCGATGGTTGACTCTTTCCATCAGGAGACCCATCTGCTTATTTGCTATCTTATGATATAAAAACACATAGGACATAGAAATGGTGTCATCGACGTCAGATTAGGAGATTGTAATTGTGTTATACATATCCAATAACAAACGATCCAGTTATTTTGTCCCTTTGTTGCCTCATGTAAAATGAAATATAATGACTAATTAATACTAATTATATACTTCTACTATTTAACATAATAAATAATCATACATAATTACCAGACATCTATTAAATTAGCAATTAATTATTGTTTTTGAATGAAAAGTCTGAACCAGAGACGTATCCAAAGCCTTACTGTTATAGAGATAAAAAAACAAGCACTATTTTTAGAACAATTTCATTATTTATTACTGTTAAATATTGGATGGATATCCTACATGAAATTATACCACTTCCTCAGACATATCCAAATTAATGATTTAATACATACATGGCGGAAACATTTGAATATTTGGCTTGCTTTTATAATAATCTAAGTACTTATTATTATGATCTAGTAATATACGTAATCTTAAGTGCGTGTCCTGCTCGAGATATTAAGTTGCATTTGAATTTCGTGTGTATAGTTAAGCTATAAAGTTTCTTTAAAAATTAGTAGTGTAATGAGTTCATTAACGGGTTATAAATAAACTTAGTATGCTTTATTTAAAATCTGAATATTATGTAATTAGGGATTAGTCACAGAAAGCGCCAGATACGCGCGCTCGATCCACAATTGCATGCAGATGAGACGCTCGCCAGCCGATGTGTTATGCATATCCACATTTTGTCGGTTCTAGTCGAAAATTAATGAGATTGTGATTCTTATTATAACACAACTATTGATATAGAGAAGAAACGCTTGACATGACTCGATATTATAAAATTGTATGAATTTCTACATTGAACATGATGTTTATTGCATAGATATTCATACCATTTATTGGTGCATCCCAGGCGCTGCAGATCGAACGCGGTGCTCAGCCATTTTCTGACTAGTTCCTTAGAGTAGATATTTTATTTAAGTACTTATAGATATTTTTATTAGTGTAACAAACAAGCAGATGACTCCTAGTAGAAGAAAACCGTCGCTTAAGGGCAGAGATATAAATGGTACTTTTTTATGCACGTAACAGGAATTGAAAAAGTTAGTATATCTATGAATGAATGAATGATAACTCTTTTTGTGCACATAATTACAGTAAAAATACATGCTTAGTACAAATAATTGAAAGACAATTTAAAGATAGTACACAAAGGCGGCCTTATCGCCAAAGAGCGACTACCCTAACCTTAAAGCAATTGACGTTACGTGAAAAGTATTAACATTATGGTGGAAAGTATAGATAGGTCAATGTCGTATCCGGACGAGACGTAATAAATAATAATAGAGAAAATAAGCCTGCTTACAGAGTATTATACTTATTTAATGATAATGTCTATTACATTATGGAATTATTTGTATGATATAATCTGTACATAGATTTTTTATGTTTAACAGCTGTTATTAAATATAGATCTGTAGGATTTCGTTTACATATTAAGCCACATACAAGTCACAAACACATACACATAAGGCCATACAAATTTGTCATCAACTATAACTATGTTCTTTATCTTAAAGTTACTGATACTAATTACTTCTAAGGGATATTTAGCAAGTAAACGTACTATGTGCATAATGAACATTATAAAAATGTTAAAAACTATATGCCGACAATGGGCCATACAATCTCGGTACACTTATCAGTACGTAATGTTCTATGTAATATCGTGTACTTATGTATGTAAACTCGGTATAGCTATATGTAATGTCATGTACATTTATGTTGTATACCTACATATTAGAGACAAAAAAAAATAATAATAATGTGACAGTTTTGCATTAATTATACATTTTAGTGATTAAATATCTGTGCTATAAAAATCTGCACATACCTCACAGTATGCAAATAATTTTGGACATTCAGCAGACGTTAAGTGATTACTGATAACGCCTAACTGTATTCTGTGGATACGCCATTTAAGACATTTTCTTAGTATGGCAGCGTAGTTTGCAATTACATACAGAAATACAGAGTTATATTACTTACCAATAAAATTAAATCATTTCAAGGGTAATTTTTAAACCTTGTCATCTCATTCGATATCATAAAACAGTACAACATGGTTAATTTTTTCGCAATATAATATAACCTACGAATGTATGAAATTTTTGACTAATAGGAGCGTTTGCTCATATGTGCGGCGACACGTTTCCTCCCACTTATTTTGTTACTGATTGTTAAATGTTTGGGTTACACTGCGAACATAATGTTCATTCTGAACGACCCCATTCCATACAACAGAAAATGACAATATCGAAGAAATGATTTAATACGAGATAAAAAAAATTAAAAACATTCAACAGAAGTTCTAAAGATTTTATTTGATAGTAACAATTTTACTCGATTCACTGCGATTCAGATAAGAAAAATGTGTTCTTAAAAATAACGAAAGTTAAATGACAAAAACAAAGTGTTTCGTTAAAAAAATACGCTTTATCAAAATTACTAGATATACTATATGAGTCGAATTGTCAACATTGATGAAATGTGTTTTTTTATAAGATAGCAAACAAGCAGATGGGTCTCCCGATGGAAAGAGCCAACCATCGCCTATAGACACCAAAGATGTTAATGGTGCGTTGCTATCTTGTGGCGAGATCTAATGCTACATGCATAAGTTTACCGGCTATCTTACCCTCCATACTGGAACACGAAAATGACAAGCACTGACGCTATTGCGGCAGAAATAGGTAAGGCGGTGGTACCAGAATCGGGCTGGACTATGCAGAACTCTACCAGGCATCTGACCTTATCTTACCGCGATAAGCACCTAGAGAGCGCGACAACGCGGCTTTGCAAATCAGTTGGGACCACCCGTGCTTATGAATACACGCATATCTGTACGACGGCCTATCGATCATCGTCGCAACGTAAATCTGTAAGTACTCTTATAAAATGGGGAAACGTAATACAAATAATTGCTGTGTAGATGTCTGTCGCAATAAACAGAAAGATTCAAAGTTTACGTTTTTTACTTTACTGAAAGATTCTGAAAGGTAAGAAATAATGTTTTGTTTAGTTTAGTCGTAAGTTTTATAAGTACGTTTAGGGTACTATAGGTAAGGATTCCGTAGATTTATCATGCCCCAGTATTGCAACTTGAAATGCGCCACAAATTATATTTTAACATTAACAACAAAATTCATTTCCCCCGTGTTGCCTGCTGCCTGCCGCTATACCAGGTAGGTTGTAAAAAACGACCGATTGGCTATATGTGTCACTACCACCGTGATCACAAGGTGGTAGAGTTCCGCATTGTCTCACCCGGGTGTATAGTAGGTACCACTGCTTTACCTATTTCTGCCGAATTAACGTCAATGCTTGTCATTATCGTGTTCCGTTTTGGGGGTTAGTTGGGTGGTAGACTTATGTATATAGCATTGCAATCCCGCTGCACAGATAGCAACGCATCATTAACATCTTTGGTGTCTATAGACGATAGAGTATCTTTGAGATAACCCCGATTTCATTAGAAAGGATAAGAGTAACGCGATAGAAAAATATGTAAATTCTAGGTAAATATAACCGTAGGTAATCAAACTCGGCGTGATCTGAATTCAACTTAATTGTATCGTAGCAAGAGTCCCTATTTCTTTAAACGACTTTCCGCAGTGTCTCTTCTGTACTTGTACTATTATGTATTCTGTGAATCTACCACGACGATTCTACCCACGACAATCTAGCCTCGACGATTCGTAAATTCGATTCCGAAATCAAGATACAAAGCGTGTCTGCCGCATCGCATAGAAACGTCTATTCGTATCGTCGTATAGAAAAGAAATACTCTTACGATATATTGATATATTGTCTCGTACATCAGAAAAATCTCGTAACGTAACAATCATCAGGCAGAGACATCGCAATGAATTTTTAGTGTTCAGGTTTCAGAAAGAAATATAATAAATGAGTTTTCCTCTTCATCTTACAAGAAAATGTTGCTATTGCTTGTGACTATTTCCAGATGAAATTAGAGTTAACATTTCAATAACTCAAAATCACTCAAAAAATACCTACTTAATTGAGTTTTATCTGTCGACCAACGATATTGAAGGGATTGTTTTTATTTAATGATGAAAATACAAATAATGATTGAATACTAATTTGCAGATTTAAACCCAAAACTGTGAATAATCCATTAAATAGACTTTTAACTTCGAATATGAGATAAGTTTAGGAATATTTAAGGTACCTTGAAGTATCTAAGAAGTAAAATGCGTCAATGGCGAAAAAATGGGGTTAGATCAGTCAGTGTAATTCATCCCGTGAATATTTATTATTTATTATATTTGCGAATTGCAAATCAAAAAAATTAAAAATACAAATTTTAAAGACAAAATGCGAAATTTTAAAAGTGTTTTCAATGTATAGAATAAAAAGATTATTTTGATAACTATGTATAGGCAAAAAGCAGATAGATCTCCTTCCATAAGAGATTTCATGATGTGTGTGAAATTGTAATGAATATTTTTCATGCATAACTATTTTGTTAAATATTTATTGAAAACTATTAAAATTAAAATGTATTTATATTTTATAATATATTTTAATTTGCTAGTATTTCCAGGAAGCTTTTAATATGCCTACTTCATAACTGTATTACAAAAAGTAAAAGTAATTACGGCAGTTGCAAGCGTAGCTATTCTGTCAAATTCAAATTTTTACATGCAAATAAAAATTAAAATTATATACAAATTAAAAACAAAATAGTCCAGATAGTCTCGTATATAACATTGTATTTTTTTTTATGTCATAAGATAGCAAACAAGCAGATGGGTCTCCTGATGGAAAGAGTCAACCGTCGCCTATAGACACCAAAGATGTTAATGGTGCGTTGCTATCTTGTGGCGAGGTCTAATGCCACATGCATAAGTTTACCGGCTACCTTACCCTCCAAACCGGAACACGACAGTGACAAGCACTGACGCTATTGCGGCAGGAATAGGTAAGGCGGTGGTACCAGACCCGGGCGAGACAATGCAGAACTCTACCACCTAGTAGCCACGATGGTAGTGACTCGATAGCCAATCGGTCGCCTTTTACGACCTGCCTGGCAGAACGGCAGTTGGCCTATTCTTCAAAGGAGGCCGGGACCAACACGGCGAATACTTCAATACCATAGATACTGAAACTTTTTTTATTTTATATTCTATAATATTTACGTCGTTTTTTTTTTAATTTCACATGTTACTCAATCTATAACAAGAACTCTTATTTCGATGTTTCAATTGACTCACGTTCACCATTTTCAATTTACCCCTAATATATCCATTTATATTTATTTATCGATGCCGAATCCCTAGTATCGCCTCATAAAAAATAACATTCACAGAGAGACCTTATTCTATTTACCTTAACCGCCGAGCAATGTATTTTAATAGCTGTTACATATTAAATACGGGCCGTGAGATGTCTCTCCATCTTCAACAAAAAATATAATGATTTTAGATTACAGAAAACTAACTGGAATCGAGCTGTTTTTCAACTATAAATATAAAAATATATCTGTGTTTTTTGTAGCTTAATGTCAAGATAAAAAATACATATTGTCCTTCGTTCGAATTTAGTATCATTTTAAACATATTAGGGACAAAAATACACTTGATTTTTTTTTAGACATTTAAATATGTACTCTTATTATAACTTATAGCGGACTCGTGGTTGGCACTTTTTAAGGATAATTCCGTGATTTTACATAAAACTTACATTAAGAAGCTCAGACTATTATGGGGAATCTGTTCTTTCAAATATCAATAGATAGCATACTCTAAAGGAGAATTAAGGTCTTGCGATTGAATAGACAATCAAATTAGAATGATTCATCCTTAGACCATATTTTTGGGAAAAATACCACATTTTAAGTACATACCCATTGGAAGATTGTACCTACTTATTAATTGAAATATTTACTCATTTGCCATTATTACCAATACTTTGTTTATTTTTAAAATTATAAATTTGAAAAAAAAAAGTATGCTGATTTAGCTGTGTTACTCTTCTATTTAAGGAGAAAAATGGGAAACTTCTGTTTAAAGCCTTCACAAATATCCGTAACATAAGTCTGCAGCGTCAAAAGCAAAAATCGTTTATGGAATGTTAAAAAATTTCACTTATAGTTTGCAAATATAGTCACAACCAAAATGTTATTTGTAGTTAATATGGTCTACAAAGTTCGTTAATTCTACAAGTATTTAAAATACATAATAGTGGACGTAATATGAGACAAATAACCATATGACAAAAAAAGAATTATCTATTAACGGATTTCTAGGGCCTAATTCCGTTTATACTGATTTTATGTGATAGAATTTATAATAACTCGTCTTCCTTGCATCATATATTTTCCAAAAAGTTATTTTCGAAAAAATATGATGAATGAAATTTTGTATATTCAGATAATATTATTTAAAATTGACGACCCTTTAATTTTATAGCTTACAGCCTATTTAGCCTTATTCATAACATTTGATAAATCTTTAATAGTAGACATAGTTTGTGGCTTTTTTTTAGTAATTTTGTAACGTTTGTTCCAGATAAAACCGAAAGAAATGTCATAATAACGGTAATAAAATATTCTTCACGTATTGAAAGCTTATGATACAAAATAATGCTTCCCACTTTAGGATCGCCTTAAACAAAGTGGGATTTCCTTACATTATAATCTGCTAAGCCGATAAAAGGCATTACTTTATGGTTATGGCTACTACTCCCACTACATAACACAAAAGTAATAGCAGGAAAACTTAGATGATAATTGTATGAAGTGACGATTAAAATGTTAAGCAACCGGCCCGTATTATTTTTAGTTGTTATTCCTTTATCCGTACTTCACTACCATAAGTTTATCACAACTTTTATGTTAGCGGCAATAGTTGATGATCAATTGAACTTCTAAGGTTGTTGGTATACTTTCCTTACATAACTTACATCTAAGATAGGTCTAGAAATAACAAAATTTAATGTAATAGTATATTATGATGTCTTTAATAAAAATAAGTTATTTAGTAATAATGCTTAATAATAAGCAACAGTACGTAAAAATATAAATACATACGGCATATAATGTTTTCAATGACATTTGGTAAGTATTATACAGAAGTTTTAAGGTATAAATCCATATATCGAATAAGTAAAGCAGTCATTGTCCCCCACATTTAGGAGACATCCCTCTAAACGTCACAAGCGAATAATGAATGTATATAATATAAAATATTATATACATTACAATATATATATATATATATATATATATATATATATATATATATATATATATATATGTGAATTAGGATATGTACATCATATCAGTGTAACTCGGTCAACAAGCTAATATATAGATATTAACAAGATAGTTCTTTTTCTAAAAATCTAATTTATTTATAATAATATACAATTTAGCATTGGAAATAACTGATTTTCCTTTTTTTAATATCAGAACCTTGTGATACTAAAGAATAAGCGGATCAGCCAAATTTAATGGCTATTAAAAGTTCCCAAATCACAATGTTTTTAACAGGATTTAAATGCAACAACTTTCATATAACTATTCTTAAATCACTAACGTCACTGCACTTGAGTGTACATTAAAGGCCCAAAAGACAAAGGGCCAGTAAGTTAGAACATCAGTCATCCGCATCTATTTCTTCGTCACTCATATCCTCCTCGCTTGTGCATTCAGGGTCATGTTGTTGAGAGATACATCTGTCACACCAGCATATAAATAGATAATTTTCAGCGAGGTCCTGGAATGAAATAGCACCCATATTTGTGAAGGATAGGATCATTTTACTTAGAATTGGAATATTAAGTGATTAAACTTTAAAAACATGAAAAACATTCATGGTGTCATCAATAGTATTGTTCAAAAAACTATTTTATCATAGCGCGTTATAGACTATAAACTATATCTTTCTGGCGCGCTACGTTATAGACTATTATAACGTGTAACTGGAACACTGATCGCATGAGTCGCCCGAGATAGCATGTGACTCATCACAACGTCATACAACAAGCGCTAGCATGCGGTGACTAAGCTTATAAAGCTATAAGCTATGTTATAACATCTAGCGTCTACAAACTAGCTACTAGTAATTCGTTAGACCACGTAGTTCGTAACTTCATCATTATATCATTATCTATATTATATAATAAAACTAAGTTGATAAAATGTGCGTGCCGATAAAACTTAAAAGGGAGTCCCGGTACGATAAAGGGACTTATATAGTGTGATAGCCCTCTATCCCCCCTCGAACAAGAAAGTTCCCATTTTAATCAAAAGGGCGTATTTTTAAAGATATTAGGGCTTTTCTAACCCTTCAACTTGGAAATTAAGTGTAGTGGCGCCATCTGTTGTCGAATATTTGAACTTCATTCAGAACAACGATTATTTGGGTTGCATTTCGAAAGGCGCCGCGAACAATAGCAGCATGTGTAGTAATGGCGCACAATTTAAAATTCCATTTTCAATAAAGTCTTTAATTACATTTGTTATATTTCAGCTACCACATAATCTCATATCGACTCCCGAGCGAAGCCGGGCAACATAACTAGTATATTATAAAGATATAACTACGGGATACGCTAGCCACTAGGTATATAGCGTGGCGTTATGTTATAGTGCTGAATGCAAATCTAAATAGCGTAGGCTTTACGTTGAGTATGCAAAGCGCAACATAATATAACGCTGCACATTATATTAACCACCATTAGCCATCAGTCCATATTCAAAAGAAGTTAATAACATGATACCATTACTCAGAATATAGTTTAAGATTTCTGTGGAGCATTGCTTTGCATAAAAGGGAATTGTACAGTCACATGCAATTGCAACATGCAACAAGTCATTGCAAACGAAAGTACACAAGCTTTGTTTAACAATAATGTTATGGTCAAATTGTTTCATAATTTTATAAATTGTATCCATTAGTATAGTCCATATTCCATAACATGGATACATACATGGGCGTACCGAAGGGGAGGCAGGGAGGGGCAGCTGCCCCCCCCTGGAATTTTTTTACCTCTCTACTCACTATTTACTGTTGTAGATAAAAATATAATAACATAAAAATATAGTCCTAAAATGTTACGGTTGCCCCCCCCCCCCCCTGGACCAGAACCTGGGTCTTAAAATGTTACGATTGCCCCCCCTGGCCCAGAACCTGGGTACACCCATGGATACATACATCATATTTGCTCAGGGGCGGCTTAACCTATAGTGCAGGGTGTGCAATGCACACGGGCCGGCGCCCAGCTCTGGAGGCGCCAGGGTTTCATTGCACACGGGTGCTACACGAGCTACACCACCTCTGTATTTTGCTTTAGAATTGTTTACAAATTAATTTGCATTACAATGTAAAAATTAGTATTCAAGTTGCTTATAAAATTAATAATACGGACATATTATAGTCACTCACACTAATACATTATGCTTTTGTACCAACAGCAAGTGATTGTTGATATTTTTTTTTAAGTAAAACAGAACTTAATAAACTGTTTTGTTTTTTTTTATATCATAAGATAGCAAACAAGCAGATGGGTCTCCTAATTGAAAGAGTCAACCATAGCCTATAGACACCAAAAATGTTAATGGTGCGTTGCTATCTTGTGGCGAGGTCTAATGCCACATGAATAAGTTTACCAGCTACCTTACCCTCCAAACCAGAACACGACAGTGACTAGCACTGATGCTATTGCAGCAGGAATAGGTAAGGCGGTGGTACCTGACCCGGGCGAGACAATGCAGAACTCTACCACCTAGTAAGTGTGCAAGATAGTTGTTTTTACTTTTTTATATCATAAGATAGCAAACAAGCAGATGGCTTTCCTGATGGAAGGAGTCAACCATTGCCTATAGACACCAAAGATTTTAATGATGCCTTGTTATTTTTGTGACAAGGCCTTAATGCCACATGCATAAGTTAACTAACTACCTTACCCTCAAAACTGGAATACAACAGTGATAAGGACTACCGTTATTGCCACATGAAACAGTGGGGCAATGGAATCAGATCCAGGCGAGACAGTGCAGAATTTTACCTTCTAGTAATCACGATGATAGTAGCTTATATTGCCAACTGGCTGTTGCCTGCGACTTCGTCCGCGCGGACTTCGTTTACTCCGCACAGCACCTCCCCCGTAGGTGATAGCATGATAATATGTAGCCTATATGTTGACCCGAACTATTAGTAATATTCATGCAAAATTTGAAGTAAATCCATGCAGTACTTTTTGAGTTTACCCCGGACATACATACAGACAAATAGACAAACAGACAAAAATTCTACAAACTATATTTTTGGCTTCGATATCGATTGTAGATCACGCCTCAAATAATTTTTAAAAAAATATTCAATGTACAGTTTCGACTTTCCTATGATTTTATTATATGTATAGATTATTGTTTGCCTCTTACGAAATGCCTGGTAGAACGGCAGATGGTCTATTCTTCAAAGGGAGCCCAAACTAACACGGGGCATTTACTAACCAGCAGTTCGTTTTTTTTACCTAATCTTGATATAGGCTTTATTACCTTTTGTCTTGAATGCCTAGATCGTTGTAGTGCACATTCATCCAAATAACTGATACATATTTCATCTCCCGGCAGTATAGTTCTAAGTGCTTTTAATTGAATTCTGTGGTTTCCATATGGAAATGTTGATTCTGCATTCGGATGACAACTGTGATTACATGCACTTTGTAATTGGTATAGTCCAGATCCTTCAGTATTTAGGAATTGCCCAGATTCTAAAAACAACAGAATATATTGTAAATAAATATCTATAGTTAATTCACTTAAAACAATAACTAGTTGCTTAATATACACAATTTATTAAAACACTAGCTGTTGCCCACGACTTCGTCCACGCGGACTTCGATTACTCCACACAGGTGATAGTGTGACAATATGTAGCCTATATGTTGACCCGACCTGTTAGTAATATTCATACAAAATTTGAAGTAAATCCATGCAGTACTTTTTGAGTTTACCCAGGACATACAAACAGACAAACAGATAAACAGACAAACAGATAAACAGACAAACAGACAAAAATTCTAAAAACTATATTTTTGGCTTCGATATCGATTGTAGATCACGCCCCAAGTATTCTTTTAAAAAAATATTCAATATACAGTTTTGACTTTCCTACGATTTTATTATATGTATAGATTGACTAGAAGTGTATATAGCACAGTTCTCGGAAGTACACAGTATACTGCAATTATAGTACGAAAAAATTTGTACTGCAGTGTAGGTTATGGATTCACCTGGAGACTTCTATACAGAAACGCAGCTATCGCATTATCAGCCATACCAACGATACTGGCTCCCGGGCTACAGGGGCCTCCTAACGTGTGTAAGCAAAAATTAGTCAAACATTATCCAGAATGTCACTTAAGATTGTATTAATAAAAATATATCTTATGACTTTGATGACTATTAGACTTGTCAAAATTGTCTAGAGGCATTCTAGTAAAACTGAAAATCGTCTTTCTTCAGCTATAAACAATTCAATATATTTTTTTTATTGTCAAAAAAGGCAAGAATAGTGTATGTTTAATTTGAATTGTTTAGCTAACTTAATTTCTAAGCGGAAGTGATAGATCACTTTTAATTTAAAAAAAACATTTCTTTTAATTAATGCAAAAATGCTTGCATTGTTTCTTATGTGAGATATTTTTAACCTTCATTTGGGCCTCCCATGGATAAAGCTGGATACCCCTTTCAAGACAATTTCTTAGGATGTCCATGTCGCTTGCATTTACACAGAGAAATATGGTGTTATAATACTAGCCGATGAAATAAAATCACTCTAGAGGTAATTCGCCACGATAAAATAGCACAAAATGGCATATTTCTATTTTTTTACGATATATCTATAAGCGTTTGACATTTACATACATTTGCTCATAGGAGCGGCTACGCATTTTACGCCCAACAACGTATCTATTAGTATTTGTGTGGTCCGTGGGATCCCCCAACTAATTTTGATACAGGGATGCTACACCACTGCTTCTACATAAAATGCTATTAACATTAACAGGGGTGCTCTGCTTATATGAGCTACTATTATTAAAAACATACTACTTTTCACATATAAACTGTAATTATACAGTAAGATTATTAATATCTTATATTTTTCTCCTTCTGAAAACCTTGGATTATGATTGATATTGTAAATTTCTCACATAGAGTTTTGTGTGTTTACTGCAGCAGAGAACCACCCCAGAGAATAATCCTAATATGACCTAACTAATTGAAAGTAATTAAAGTACACTTTGCTTTGTTTCATTTTTTTACTGCCAAATTAAGTCTACTGGCCAATGGATGTATTGTTCACTTTGTATTTTTTTAATTTAATGTTACTGCTAAAAACAGAGATGAGTCTAAAAATATTAATTAATTCATTTAGAATCAATCATTAATCACACTTATCAATTTACAGAATTTATTTCTATAACAGAAAACATACCTGCATCAACATATTGATATAGTTTATCAATAAACACATCAAGCTGCTGTCTTTCATCATCAGACATGGTTAACTCTGAAACAGAGTTCACCCATAGTGCTAGTGGACTTGTACCAATACCTTGACCGTTAGTCCCAATTAGAGCCATTAATGTACAAAAACCATCAGGTGTAAGAAACTGAAAATATTAAAAAAAATGTAACAAAGGATAGCCATCCACACATTAACTGACTTGGCTTTTTTGATTAAATATTCACAATGAATTCATTTTTAGGTTCAGGGATATACAATTTATATTACACAAATAACTCAACTATTATAAGAACTAAGTGTTTGTTCCCTATAACAAAAAAATACTGACATGCCAATTATACTAATATTATTAGCAATAAACAGAAGTGTGGAATTAAATTCAAATTTAGTAAAAACAGCAGATTGTTTCCTGATAAAAAAAACATCACCTATAGACCTCAAAGATGGTAATGGTATGTTGCTACTTGTGTGACAGGGAGTTAATGCCACATGCGTTGTTCAACTTACCTTCCAAACCAGAACGACAGTGACACACAAAATAGGTAGGCGCTGGTACCAATAAACTCTGGCGAAAAGTTGCAGAATTCTACCACCACATAGTGTTTGTGTTTTGCAAATTGCCTGGCAGAGTGGCAGATAGTCTATTTTTCAGTTACAAGCCTATCAATATAGGCAGATTTTTGAGTTGTATTTATTGTGTAAAACAAAATTTAAAATATGTTATCTTGACAACATCCTCGCCAATCATTTATTTTACCCACACACTCACATTAGAACATTATTATTAAATTGGATTGTTTCCATCGTCGGCACTTGGTGAAACTGCATTTTAAATTATGTATTACAACAAAACTCACTTGTACTTCCAGTTCACGTATATTTTTAATTTTTTACTATTCACATCCAACCGGTTTCGCTTATTAAAGCATACGCTTAGTAAAACATCCTTGATGATGCTTTAATAAGCGAAACCGGTTGGATGTGAATAGTAAAAAATTAAAAATATACGTGAACTGGAAGTACAAGTGAGTTTTGTTGTAATACATAACATTATTATTAGACATAGGCAGAGAAAGCTGTACATCAATAAGTAACAAAAACATTATAGGTACCTTTTTTTACGAGAGTTAAGCAAATGGAGGAGTATGAAATTTAGCACAGTTAAATTATATTAGGTGAAGAAATGCAGAAAGCTAATATTTTATACATTATATATATTAAATTCCCTTTTTGTATTGTACTTTTTTGTACAAGATATTAATTCAAAAAATCATACCTCATGCGTGTATTCTCCATTAATAACATTAGCAGTCATTTCTCGTAGTGTATTTAATTGACTATTAAATTCTTCACCTAATAGCTTATGCACTAATTCTGCATCTTCATTTACGGTTCTGTGATAGAACTGTTTTATATTTGATATCGCAATCATGGGATCTGAATGTTGTTCAATGTATGCCAATATTCTGACAAGAAGCATTATGTTTGCTGTTTCAGGTGGATAGTGTATTTGCCTAAAATTAACACATGTTTTTATAGCTATACTACATAACAGGATCAAACTTTACTTGTGAGATATACT
The DNA here is from genome assembly GCA_036924255.1 of Apodemia mormo. NCBI lineage: Eukaryota > Metazoa > Arthropoda > Insecta > Lepidoptera > Riodinidae > Apodemia > Apodemia mormo. Next base: position 8,934,299 of record JAUPFN010000013.1, on the reverse strand, counting down.
ACTTATGAGATAATCATGTTAATCTTTTATACAGGATGTCCAAAATGAAATCCATTTAATTGAATGTGTCTTGGAAATATTGTACACAAAAAAATTAATCCAAGCAACTCGACAGCTCAGACACAGGATAATTTTTTAGATTTCATAATTTTTTACATATGTATACACTCTATATTATATCTATAGTTATGTTATAGATATTATATATATATATATATATATATATATATATATATATATATATATATATATATATATATATATATATATATATATATATATTATATCTTAATTAATTCGTTCGATAAAATTAATTCGTTCAATAACAAACTAGCACTATGTTAGGCCAGTCAATGAAATTTTAATCCAGCTACATAAGTTAATAAAAACTGGTGCTATGCTGACTCAAGACAATGTAATATGTAAACAATAACAAATCATGCCTAACGACACATGCACTTAATGTTAGTACACAAATATCAAAGGGGGTTTCAAGTTTTTTATGATATATAAAACAAGGAATTAGTTTGTTTGAAATATGTTTTTTTTTTTTTTATTTTAAGTAAAAACAGTTATTTCACTATTACTAAATAATTATAAAACCGTGCCTTAAATTAAATTGAATGTATGAAAAAAAGAGTATATTCACGGCCTTATCCGAGAGGTAGGCAGACATACAAGTGCACCCACGATTTGCTGAAGATACTAAGTCCCACAATGTGATAGGTGGTAAGCCTATCGCCAACTGGGCACTTTTTCCAATCCCGGGCAACGTTGTTCTTGTCAGAAAACTGAAAAAACACATTTTTGAATTGCCCGATCCGGGAATCAAACCCCGGACCTCATGTGGTCAACTACGACACCGGGCTACTACACCACAGAGGTCACTTTTAATATGTTTAAAAAGCATTGTTATTCACATTTTAAAAAGATAGCATAAATATTCCTACTGGTACAGTATTATAGGCTACTAACTGACCCACACAGTTTCATTTGTGAGTAGAGTAACATGTCATGTCAATATATTATAATTGTTCACACAAACTTTTATCCCCTTTTTCAGCCACTTCAGGTATGATTTTTTAAAAGTAGCCTATGTTTGGTCTCTTACCTTCAACCACCTCCTGCCAAATTACATCAAAATCCGTTCTGCCTATTAGAAATGAAAATTTATCAGACAGACTAACATTTATTATAATAATATGGACTTTAGCCTCTAAATGATAGGCACAGACATTTCTGTTTATTAAGAAAAAATTAGCTTTCTTTTTTGTTGCAGTCGCCTAAGTCATTCACATTATACACACTGAAAGCACACAATAGTAAATGGCGACAGCCAATTATAGATGTCTACAACACCAAAGATTTTGGGAGTAGTGCTGAACTTTAAAAAATGCAAAACCCATTTTTATTAAAGTTTCCTACAACATATTCATTTAGAACAATTCCTGCCAACAAATATAGTTGTGACAGCAAATGTTTGTTTTGTTACGTACTTCGGGTTCGTAATTGTAAGAAAACTCCACTTATATTAAATCCGTGTACTTACAATACAAATACACACAACACAACACAATGTAATACTTAAATACTCTGAATAACACTAGTCACTCATTATACTATCTCCAAACTTAACCAACTGCACAATAAAACACTTCTCTCTTCGCACAGGTCACTTCAATTATCACTCTCGATCGCTTTATAAAAATGCCCTGTATTTGTCAACACTTCTCTTTTTATACCCAGGGTAAAGTTCTACCTAGATCTAGAAAAATCTAAATGTATCGGGAAACAATGAATCACTTCTTATTGTAATCAAGTTATGATAAACAAGTTATGACTCATCAATCCTAGTACATGCTACTTTCAACCTTACTTTTCCAACTCTACACGTTTCTAGATTATTCGTAACAGTTTTAAACTATTGCCCAATTACTCCACAAAATAAAACTGATACAATAACACAAAATAAAATACCTTCTCAGCCATATTTTTTTCATACAGATTGATAACAGGCAGGTTATTAAGAATAAGTAAAACATTTCCTATAATAAAAACCTAGACATAATATTATCTCTGTACAGCCGTGCTAGACATCATTGCCTCTAGCCAAATAAGGCAATCTATCCTATAGATCAATATATTTAATTTAATTGAAATGATAAAGGAATTTAACAAAAAATTAATAATTTGAAAATTTAATCACCTGGGCAAAATATAATACCTAATAAAAATGAATTAAACAACATAAGTAATTTAAAACTACTAACTTCCATGTATCCACTAGCAAATTAATTGGGTGTTGTGCTTCACTTTGAATGTAGCACAGCGTTCTGTGGTAAACTGCATATGACGTCTCCTTACACTCCTCTGAACAGTACAATATTCCACATTGGTTGCAACTGGTGATATTTAACAAATCCGATTCAAAACAATTTGAATGTGGTAGCACAATATCTGGTTTGTTTGATAGACGTCTGACATTCTGTTCCGGTGTTTCTAAAGGCCTAAAAAATGTATCATTTTATTTAACAGAGCATACACTTAAGAGCTAAATAAACCATTTTAAGGGGGTTTCAGACCTTGGAGAAGACATGCACATCAAGTTTTTACGCTCTGAGAAGCATCTGGCTGTATGTGTGGTGTTGGTTTGTTTCATGAGTAAGGATGATCAGCAACATAAATGTCCTTAACTATGTTGATATCAAGCAAGGTTGGGCTTTATCAGGTGATATTCAATTATCTTCATAAATGCCCCGAAAGATTGAAAAGATAAAAATGTGTATGGCTGATCTAATAGTAAACTACACCTGCTATTCACAGATAATATTGTATCTTAAGGTTCCACTGCATCTAAGCTCTAAACATTTACCACAACAATGAAAGATGATTATATTTATGAGCTTTCACTAAAATGTGAAGAATATTAGGAGGCTGGTATTTGAATGGAAAATAACCAGAACAGATATGAGTTCCAGTTAATGACATATTGGTGAAGAGTGGATAAACTTATACAGTGTGTAAAGAAAACCCTGTCCGATCCAAAAGAGGCATATAGGTTGGTTAAAGACATTACTGTAAAAAATATTAAAATAACTTTATTTCAAAAAATAAAAATGATATAGTTTTTTTAATACTTGTATTTTTATTTATATTTCCCTAGTGTTAAGCAAATATTTTAAAAATGATTTTTTCGACTTTTTATAAAGGAATTTTAAGCGCGCCGCGTGACCTTTGGAAGCGTACGACTTGTGCGGCATTCTTTGATAGTAGATTTTACTTATTTCTAGGTGTTGTCATACTTAATGTATGAAAATACCATTTAAGATTACTTTTTTTAATGGGAAAACTAATTAATTAATATCCATAAAATAATTACACATACGTAACCATATTACGGTGCCAAATAACACCTTTAATTATCCGACAGGGTGTTCTTTACACAATGTATATCACAATCTGATGTTTCTATGTTAGTGCAGTGTGTTGGCTCCTGCCTTCAACGCTTTACCAATTCCTGCTGTAATAGTTTGAATTCTTGACACTATTGTTTTCAGATTTTGAGGGTAAAGTAGCCAGTAAAGAGGGAAAAATAACATGCATGTGGCTTTACCATCCAGCCACTTCGATGGCTAATTATCATTGATATCTTTGTTGGCTCTCCTTATAGAAAAACACTACCATCGTATGTAGATATAGATAACGTTAGTGTTTTTCCATAAGGAGAGCAATCTGCTTGTTGGCTATTTTAGATAAAAAACAAATAAATAAATAGCAATGAAAGATAACTAATATAATATTTGATATGTATTAGTAAACATAGGAAGAAGAATATGCAATATTAATGTTTGAATAAAATATTAAACTTACCTCATACAATGATCACAGGCCAAGTATCTGTAAGCAGCATTCCAAGCAAACTGACATGACAATAATGGGTCTTCCTCTAAAATTACATCGCCTTTTTTATATTGTTTAGTGGCAAACATGCCTTTTCCCTGAAAATATATTACAATTCGTGATGTAGTCGTTTTCATAAAATTATAATGAACATACGAAACAAGCTATACCTTTCTGTTGTTAGCTATTTTTATTTCAAATCCTTCCATATTTCTATATATACCCCGCAACACCGTACGTATTTATATGAAAAAGAATTATTTTATTAGTTTAAATAATGTGTAAATGCCGCAGCAAAAGGTTTGGCAAAAGGTTACATTTCCGAATTGCCAAAATCGGAAACCCGCATAGATTATACACTATAGTAGGAAACCCGCATGCAGGTTTTTTTCTCTGCACCATCTGCATATTAAAGCAGGCTGTAATGCTCAAACAATTTGTCAAATTTTACGTGTTTGGCAAATTGTTTGACGGTCATGTTTGACGTGTTTCTCAAGCAAACTACGTGTTTGGCTGTATGTTTGAAAGATTTGATTTGACAGCGTGTTTGTCTTATGTGTTATGGTGTACTATAATGTTTGTCAAACAAACTCGCCATTTTGACGCGACCGCCGCTGAGACACGTTGTCACTTGTTGCTGCGTCATCTGAGCGTCAGAGCGTCATGTCATGGCGAAAACTGCTTTGGAAGTGAAGTCTTGTTTGACAAATTTGTTGGTACGTGTGCGCTGATGTTTGATAAAAACGTACAAACAAAACGTAAAGTTTGACAAACATGTTTGAACGTTTACAGCCTGCTTAATTATTATGTCAAAAAAAGACATTTTTTTTATTTATAATGGGTATTAGATGTGTTTGGCGGAACTATCAAACATATAATTTTAGTTAGAATCCTGAAGATGCAGTCTAGATTTTTTTTGGTTCTTCTAGATTTTTTTGGGGTAAATTAGTTAGTGTACTCCTTGAATTCTCAAGGGACCTCTAGTAAAAACATCGAAAGATGTTATCAACCGTACCCTTCACTAGCAAAAATTTTATCGTACGAAATCTTGTGACAACCTAGGTAAATTCGACTCTGACAATATACTATTCGTTCCACCTGAGAATAGAACTGTTAGGATAATTTTTTAAAAACTTCATAAGTGATGAGTAAGGTGTGCATAAAAATTCTAACAAAGAAATATTTTTAAAAAAATATTTTGGTGTAAAATAACGAACGCGACTTTTATATATTCATATAGGTACTATAGATAAAGCTATATTTTTCGGGTTTTTTTATTGATGAATATTATATTTTAATACTTTTTAGCCTATTCTGGACAAAGACAACCAAAACCCACAAAAATCGCAACAAAATATGTAGCCTATATGTTGACCCGACCTGTTAGTAATATTCATGCAAAACTTGAAGTAAATCCATGCAGTACTTTTTGAGTTTACCCCGGACATACATACAGACAAACAGACAAAAATTCCAAAAACTATATTTTTGGCTTCGATATCGATTATAGGTCACGACCCAAGTATTTTTTAAAAAAAATATTCAATGAACAGTTTTGACTTTCCTACGATTTTATTATATTTGTTCTTCAATAAATCTGCAATATTTTTTGTTGATCAACATTACCAGGCCTGTGTCACTCGATGTACTTATGCGCGTTAAATGCCTACAGCTCGCTGTATCTTGACACTTAGCAGATCCCTATCACAGTAGGTTGTCGACAGACGAGCGCGACGCGTGCTTACTAATATTAACTAAATTAAGATGAGGTCGCCCGGCAATTTATCTGCTGTGATTGTTTAGCAGCTACGTTTAAAAATTAGAGACTATATTTACTAATAATTTTGAACAAAATATGACAGAGAAGCTGGTATCGTAGTATCATTTGATTCTGTGTGCCACTTAAGCGGAAATGATTATCACTACATAGTATAAAACAAAGTCGCTTTCTCTGTCTGTCCCTATGTCCTTATGTCCCTATGTATGCTTAAATTTTTAAAACTACGCAATGGATTTTGATGCGGTTTTTAGATTGATTCTTGAGGAAGGTTTTAATGTATAAACCTTTCCGATATTCTCACGAGAACAAAAGCTATGCCAGTGAAACCGCGGGCAGGTCGCTAGTTATTTAATATACTAATACTTTTTTACGTTTTAAAAAAATCTACAATAAAATTAAATAACTGAAACTTTAGAAAAGGTGAGAAGTTTATTAACCATTAGCTGTGCCCGCGAATTCGTCTGCGTGAAACAATTTCAAAAATAAAAGTAGCCAAATTTACTCCTTATTACCGCGCCCGCGGTTTAAAATATAGACAGTCCCGGGATTTTATCGGTATATTTGTCGCTCCCCTGGGATTTCCGGGATAAAAACTATCCTATGTCCTTTCTAGGGTTTGAAATTATTTTTGTACCAAATTTCATTCATATCAGTTCAGTGGTTTAGGCGTGAAGTAGAGACAGACAGACAGAGTTACTTTCGCATTTATAATGTTGGTATGGATTACCTATACAAATAAATAAAATTGGAAAGTCTGTTTGTAACATTAAAATAACTAATATCTTTTCACTAAATCCATATGGATGTTTACACGGTACACATACCAAAACAACAAAAATTTTTGTCTGTATTCTGTCTGTTCCGGATAATCACCGGAACGGCTGGAACGATTTTGACGGAAATTTCAATGGCAGATAACTGATGTAATAAAAAGTAATTTACTTTTATTATAGAAAATTTTCCACACGGAAGAAGTCGCGGGCACAGCTAATTGTTTTAAATCAATTAAAATTATACATAGCTAATTATACCAACGACTTCGTCTGCGTCAATTTTTTAAAATAAAAGTAGCCTCAGTTAAGTTCCTTATTATATAAGCTATCTGCCAGTGAAATTTTTGTCAAAATTGGACCAGCGGTTTTTTAGATTAGCCAGAGCAAACAGACAGATAAACAAAAATTGTAAAAAAAAACGTTATTTTTGTCTATGTACCATGTATACATCCATATGTGTTTAGTAAAAAGTGATTATTTTAATATTACAGGCACTCCAATTTTATTATATATATATATATATATATATATATATATATATATATATATATATATATTTTAGCGTTTATTTGTATTTTTCTATAATTTTAGTGTGTGCCTTAAATCTAAAATAAAATATATATATATATATATATATATATATATATATATATATATATATATATATATATTTTAGCGTTTATTTGTATTTTTCTATAATTTTAGTGTGTGCCTTAAATCTAAAATAAAATCTAATTGCTAAAATAACATGCTCATTGCAATATAATTTATCAATTGTTATGTCTACATAACATGGCCATAGATAGTAAACAGCCGTTCTTAAGTCCGCCATTGTTAGGGACGAAATGACACGGTTTTCCCTTGGTTATTTCAAATCTAGTAGGTAGGTAGTAGTTTCTTTCATCTAAGCTAATTTCACACTTGTGGTATGAAGTTAATAACAAGGGCGATCTTATTCTTATTTGGAACGCGTAGTATATTACCTATGTATCTTTTTTAGTTCATTACCGGTGTAAGTATTATAATAATATATGTCTGAAGAAATAAAATTGTCATATTTTGCGCTTATTTTACTCTTCCTTCCTTAGTATAGTTCCATGGTATCCACAGAAAAAAAACTCAACCTGTGCTCCTAACGGAGCATAAATCTAAAATCACATTGACAGACCGTGACAGTCGAGAGTTGACATAAACCTGTATATTAATCTGTGACATAAACGTTAATGTCATGAAATGGCGGTGAATCTCTTGCTGTTGTTGATATATTTGTTTTAATAAAAACATTGAAAATGCACATTAAACAGGTGAAAACGCTCATTTCATATTAATTTTCTTACTGCCAGTGTGTCATTTTATTATAATTCTGACAAAAAAAACGTGTAATGAGGTGGTAAACCCTTAGTTTGTTATTGTTTACAGGTCATCATTCAGGGTTTTAAGAGTTACCGCGAACAAATTGTGGTGGAACCGTTTGATAAACGCCACAATGTAGTAGTTGGAAGAAATGGCTCCGGTAAAAGTAATTTCTTTCACGGTAAGTTTATAAAGTTTGCTGATGTGAGTGTATGTAACATCAAATGTGTATTGTCAAATAGAATATTTTTATTCAATAAAAAATAAGATATTGCAGCCTTATTATTGACTATATAATAACTTTGTAAAACATGTTATCATTAGCCTGTACATTGTACACAGATTGAGTTAGTAAGTCCTTCAACAAAGGTATTTTTAGTGTGTTAAATATTTGGCTTCCCACCTTGCCAATAATAGAAAAAAAGAATTTTATAATGACACAGCAGTGCCGCAAACGATATCCACTTCATTAATACAGTGCCTTAGATATATATTTTTAAATACACAAAAATCTAACTCAAGAAACTCCATAGTTTAGATAAGATATTTTTTTCAATTTTATAATTTTTACTCACTAAACAACACCATTTAGGTATTTTCTTTTATCATTAAATAGCAAACAAGCAGATGGCTATCTCTCATCATAAAGATTCTAGTAATGTATCAGTTTATCAGTGAGGTTGTAATTCTTTCACTAACAACACATAGTACTACATTATCAATGGTATTGTAAAAATTCAGGAATCATGTGTGACAATACTGCAGTTATTTTTAGTAAACAAATATGAAATAGGTTGTTTACAGGTTTTTATGATATAACAACAAGTTAGGTTGTTTGGAATCATATATTTTTATTTTAAGTATAAACAATTTCATTTATTATTTCTAAGTATTTAATATATGGACTACTAAAGCTGTGTGTAAAATTAAACTGATAGTATATATTATAGTGCATGAATCAAATTGATAGTATAGTGTAGATAGTAGTCTCTGTATGATTTCTTCCATCCTATCTAAATAATACTCGAAGGGGGAGGTAGCCAGTGAATTTATGCATGTGCCATTACCAGCTCACTCCACTGCACTCCACTGATAGTAACACATCCATCCATGGTGTGGATGGTGTATCCATGGTGTATATAGATGATGATTATCTATTGAGAGAGCCTTCAGCTTTTATACAATTTGTACTTTAAGAAAAAGTACTTTAAGAAGTTTTAAATTGATTAAAAATGTTACTTTAAGGCAGCCATATTTATGTTTTTAGTTATACATGAATGAAAAACAAACAAAAGTTTGGGTTACAGAGTATTGTGATATTTTTTTGCAATGCAATGCAATAATTATTTTCTTGATCTTAATAAAGACAATGAAGAATGTTAACTAATTTTGATTATTAGCACTCCATATTCTCTGTGAAAAATAAAAAATACTAGTGAAAGAATTACTTCGATACGTCAATTAGTTTCCGATTTAGAAGTAAAATAAGTTGAACCGCACGACGCTGGCTGCCGTTGACGCTGTGACGTCATCTCACAACACGCTCAGTCTAGTTCGCTCGGCGGCCGGCGCTCGCGGTGGCGCGCCCGTGCCGTCGAAATTACACCTCAATACTTTTCCAAAAAAAATGTCCAATCCAAATACTAGGAAATCATGAGTTGTCCCTACTGAACGGATCTGGACGAAGTCTGGAATAACTCACGGCTCCTTTTAATTCTGGGAAAAATGTACAGTTCCCGAGGTATTTTTTTTTCGGAATGTCTCAATTGCTGTTAGCCTTATGGGCTGTTACAGCTTCACCGGTCGCGGGGGCGAGCAGAGTGCTCAGCCAGAATTTAAAGGTGTAGGGCTGTACGCCCTCCGCCCTAAGGGTGTCTCCTGTGAGACCGAACCTCGGCTTAGGGTGGGGTCGTGATTTGCGATGAGAGGGCTAGTGGCATTGTTTTGTCCGTCCGCCGAACCTTGCTCTTGGGCTCGGTTCGCCGAAGGGCGAAACAGGGGTCCTCGTCGCCGCCGGCGGCGACGGTGTCGCGAATGTAGGTGTGTAGTGTTATCGTGTAAACCGTTGGCCAGAGTTATCGGGTCATCTGGATCGGTAAGAACGTGGCGGGGCCTACGTAGTTTGGGATCGGGATTAGGGTCTGGGATGTAGTCAGCTGCGGCTACCACCAGTGGGTTCGGATGCGAGATGGCACGATCGAAGTATCTTTCGGAGATGTCTTTGAAATGCTTTGCTAAGCTCGGCAATTCAAGATCGTTATGGAGGTCTACGTTGCGCATATACCACGGTGCTCCCGTGGCAATACGCAGGAATTTATTTTGTACCACTTGCAACGGATGCAAGTCCGTACGGGGAAGATGGGCAAACGCTACGCAAGCGTATGAAAGGATGGAGTTCCCGAGGTATTTATTTAAATTAAGAAGAACGGTAGGTACCTATACACGTACATATACCTACGTCCTACGTACCTACCTATAGCTACAAAACTAATACATATTTGTTGTCTTTAACGTAAAAATTTAATGGTAGGTAGGTCCTTCTATTATTTGAGTTGCATTCTTTCATTACGACATTAGTTGGGTATTTTGTTTTGATAAAATAATTTAGAACAGATAAACTATTAAGCATAAGTAGTAGCAAGGAAAGTTTTCTTACCTTTGCATTTTTCATCCTCGCATTTCGGCGCCAACGAAATGACCGCCCCGTTGGTCGAGTGGTTAGCGACTCTGACTACGCAATCAACGGGGTTCGGGTTCGATCCCGACGGGGACAAGCATTTGTGTGATGAGCATAAATGTTTGTATTTCCGGGTTTGGGTGTTTATTATATATATTCTGCTATATATATATATTTATTTCTATGTATTAGTATCGTTGACTAACACCCATAACACAAGCAAATATTTGCTTACTTTAGGGTTAGATCAGTAAGTGTAATTTGTCCCGTGAATATTTATTTATTTATTTATTTAATCACTATTTGTTGATAAATAATGCGCGACCATTAATCCATCTATTTTAGGTGAAATATCCGATTGCCCTTTTTCGAATCCTTCATTCATTTTATTAATCGAATAATATTTACTATTAACAGACTATTAAAGTAATACGCTGACGAAAACAACAAAATACTGCGCAAGCTATCACACCTTACTATACTATAACCGCTGGAGACTTGATTTGATACTAAGCGAGGCGCGGCGCGTTGTGTCATGACGTCACAAGCGGTCACGTGGCTGCTAGCGAGACTTGATATTTTTCGAAACTTTGAATGCCTATAAAATCAAAACTACTAGGTATTTTTTACTACAACAAAAACTAGTGTATTTGTATACATACAGGCTTTACTGAGACAAAATTGCAAGCGATTTGGCATACCTAGTAACATTCTTCATTGGTAGAGGCTTAAAGTTAACAAAATATTTAGTTATGTAGGTATTCACTTTAAAAATAAATAATTAAATTAAAATAATATAAATATTTAAGGAGAGCTACAATAAGTGTGATTTTTTGCCATTTTTGATAGATGCTTATGGAACCCTTTGTGTATGAGTACGACTCGCACTTGGTTGGTTTTTTGTAATACATACATACATGTATATATATATATATATATATATATATATATATATATATATATATATATATATATATATATATATATATATATATATATGTGTATGTTGGTGCAAGTAAGCCTAATTATAACATTAATTCTTTCAGCCATACAGTTTGTCCTTAGTGATGAATTCTCACATCTGCGCCCTGAGCAAAGATTAGCTCTTTTACATGAAGGTACTGGACCCAGAGTGATATCAGCTTTTGTGGAGATTATATTTGACAACTCTGACAACAGGATTCCAGTAAGTTTTTTTAAATATTGTCGGGTAGTTTATACATATTTTTTTGATAGTTCATTTGCATTGTACCAGAACCTGCAAATAAATTACCCAGTTGGAAAGTCATTTTTTTAAATTTAAAATTGTGGGATATCCTAATAGAAAACATTATTCAAGATAATAACCATTACCAAAACATTATTCAAGATATTCAAGATAATAAAAAGGTAACCCTACACAACAGTTCACTACGTGCAAAATAACTGCACGTAGTGAACTGTTGTGTAGGGTTACCTTAATAAATTACAGCAAATCCAGCCAGTGATTGCAAAAAATGTCTTTTTGCCTCTCTGTGACCTATAATATTTTGACTATTTGTATTAATTTTTTCCAGATTGAAAAAGATGAAATTTTTCTCAGACGAGTAATTGGATCTAAAAAGGATCAATTTTTTCTTAACAAAAAAATTGTGCCAAGATCAGAAGTGTTGAATTTACTTGAAAGTGCGGGACTGTCCAACTCAAATCCTTATTACATTGTCAAACAAGGAAAGGTAAGTGATTGTGACACTCAGTGGTGTTTGATTTCAAGTTATTTTGACAAAAAAAAAATAATACTAGAAATATAGATTCCTTTTTTATAACATAAGAAAGCAAACAAGCAGATGACTCTCCTGATGGAAAGAGAAACCATGATTAAGAGAAATGGAAAAAGACAATGACTACCATTGATGCTGTTGCATCACAAATAGGTAAGACAGTGGTAGCAAATACCCGGGCAAGATGTTGCGGAACTCTACTACTTAGTATCACGATGGCAGTATATGTATTGCCAATCGTTTGCCCTTTTACGACCTGCCTAACAGAACGGAATTTGATCTATTCTTCAATGGAGCCCGGACCAACACGGGGAAAAACTATTTTCATGACAAGTTCTGGGCATCCACCCTGCCAGTATATCAAAGCATATTTATATTCAAAACAAGCTTTTGCCTGTGACTTGTCTGCTTGGTATTTGACATCAGACATTGTAGAGAATACAACTATCGCCATCTAGTGTAATTTTGAGAAGCTATGAGGAAATTAATCTGCTATGAAAATGAAATTTTGAATCCTGAATTTTTAAATTATGCGATTTTGTTTTATACTAGCTGTTGCCAGCGACTTCATCCGCGTGGAGTTCGTTTACTCCGCACAGCCCCTCCCCCGTAGGTGATAGCGTGATAATATGTAGCCTATAGGTATGTTGACCCAAACTATTAGTAATATTCAGACAAAATTTGAAGTAAATCCATGCAGTACTTTTTGAGTTTATCCAGTACATACATACAGAAAAACAGACAAAAATTCTAAAAAACTATATTTTTGGCTTCGATATTGATTGTAGATCACGCCCCAAATATTCTTTTAAAAAAATATTCAATGTACAGTGTTGACTTTCCTACGATTTTATTATATGTATAGATTGCATATAATTTTTTCCCATTTTAGGTATGTTTTTAGAAAATTAATGGAGAGTTTATTCTAGGAAAGAGCGTTCCATCTTAGGCCGCATCTTAGCTTACCATCAGGTGAGATACCATCAGAGAGAGAGAGAGAGATCACGTGGTCAAGCGCTTCCCTATCGACAGTAAAAAAATAGAGAATGAAATGTTGGTTACATTGCCTATAGACACCAAAGATTTTAATGGTGAGTTGCTATCTGTATGGCAGGATGGCATTTACTGACTAAATAACCCCCCACTATTGTGGCAGAAAGAGTTTAAGAGCAGTGGTACTAAGCCCGGATAAGACATTGTTGAATTCTACCACCTAGGAACAATTAAAAATTACAGTTTATTAATACTCTTTTATAGATTTTTTTTTTATAGTAGAGGGGGCAAACGAGCAGATGGTGCACCTGATGGTAACTGATCCCCGCCGCCCATTGACATCCGCAAGATTGGAAATTGAACTATTACAATACTATATCATAAAACTATTTTTATAAAATCATTTATTAACCAAAAGATCATGTTTCAAATCTTTAGCAATTTATAGTTTAATGACATTTTATAACACGAACATAATAATTTGAAGTTTTTCTTTAAACTCTCAGATTAACCAAATGGCTATAGCACCAGACTCACAGAGACTGAAACTGCTTCGAGAAGTAGCTGGAACACGAGTGTATGATGAAAGAAGGGAAGAGTCTGTTACAATACTTAAAGAAACTGTGGGAAAGGTGAGTTTTTTTTTAATTTTTTGAATATTTGATGATATTTTTTCCCTACTTAACAATTTTCCACAGTTTTTTCTGGAGAAGTTATAATATATACACGGTGGTCGTACAATTAAAAATGCTAATGTAAAGGGAAGATTTTTAAACTAACAAGTATAATTAATTGCATTTATTTTTTCTTATTTCTCTTGGTATTGCAAAAAAATTATTTATTAGCAGTGCATTTGTTGATAAATACCTGTAGATCTTTTGTCATTTTATTTATGTAGATAATAATGTAAGGACCATGGTAAACCTTGTGTCATACAATTATTTTATTAATTGTTGATCAATGTTATGCCTGACCAAGATTAATAAAATCCTTTGCTATTACTTTTTATTTGTTAGTTGTATTTTTTGTTTTAATCTATTAAACTTTTTTTTCACAAAACATATATTGAGAGAACTTTGGTTGATTATCCCGTTTACTTATTTCTATAAATAAAAAACTTAAATCCATTAGTACTGAAATATTTTGAGGTGGTGTGGCAACAGTAGCTTCAAGGACAGGGTAAACTTGAATTTTTAATGTACAGATCGAAACTCCTTTAATAGTAAAATATTGAACATGTCTTAAACACTATTTTTTCTATTTTTTTTACAAAAAGAAAAACGTAATCAATTGGACAAGCTACAGTTCACTAACAAATGGTATTTATCAAATGTTAAAAAATATCGACGAGTCCTACGAAAGTTGTAACTTAAAAAATGCATTTTTTTTTAAATTTGATAAAATGATAGATCTTTTAATAAAATGAAAAATAAAAATGAAATTTCTATCAGAAAAATCCAATTTTAATAGATTTTTTAATTTTTTTCTTCGTGTTATTTGTCATTTCATAAATAAAATAAAAATGGCATTTTTTAAGTTACGAAAACATACATTAAATTATTTTGTATTTTTCAACCAATCTTTTACAACCGTCATTGCTTGGTCTTTATAAGATCTTAATCAAAATAAATGTTAATATTTATTTATTTAAATAAATATCAATGAGAATGTTAAACTTTATTGTTACGACTAGGTTGAAAAAATTAATGATTTCCTACAAACTATTGAAGAACGTTTGAAAACTTTGGAAGAAGAGAAGGAAGAGTTAAAAGAATACCAAAAATGGGACAGATCCAGGAGAGTCCTGGAGTTCATAATACATGACACTGAACATAAAGAAAATAAACGGAAACTGGAAGAGGTATATATTATTTTAGAAAAATTTACCTTCTTAAAATTAGTAATAATGAAATGTTAAATACCCTTCATTACAATTGGCAATATATAAAATAATCACATAATACGAAATAAATAAATAAATCACACAAAACTAGAATAATTCCTATATTCACTAAACAAACTTTCATTCCAGGGGGCTTAGAAAAAGTAACTTTGCTTTGTAATGAAATAATATCCAAAATTGTCATCTCTGAGATAACGAAAGCAATTTCCTAATCAGTGTGAAAATATTGTTATGATCGTTGTATCAATTTATTCTTCGTTAAGAAAAAATATATATATATTCAGACCACCATGTCGTCTGTGGTCCAGACAATTTGTTAATTTATGGTTTCTCTACGAATTATAACATTGTTTACCAACTTGCAGTAATAATGACGATTGACCAAGTGATTTAGCGCAGCATATGTCAAACCAATACATTTTATTATTTTCTAACTTTGCTATTGTTACTTTGTTTAAGCCCACTTGCTTATTTAAATTTAATTGCCATGTAGGGTTCTGTTCAGAATATTATATTTTCTTCATAATTTAATCTCAACTATAAGTGTAAGTAACAGTTCAATATTTCCATGTAAGCTTGAAAAAATGCGTGCTAACAGTGGCAAAGAGCAACAACACTATGCTGATTTGGTCAGAGAAGCTCAAGACCATGTACGGGAAGCCAATAGGTATGTTACAATATTTTTAGCACTTAATATTGTCAGCATTTGGTAAAATTCCATACTAATTATGTAAACTGGTTAAAAAATGTATATTCTAATGTTTGTATTGTATTTGTGTGCATTTCATTATATCTTTACAAACCATGTCCCTTTTAGGATTTGCACAGATGTGATAAAAATTCACAATATTTTTTGTGTTCCTTCCACATAGATAATTTTACTGCCATACAGACATACTAATTTGTAAAACTTTTTAACACTATTAATGGACAACAGCCGACTTTCATCTTAATAGTATTATCACGAAAAATTTGTACTGGAAGCACTTTTGAAAGGGTGCAACATCATTAAGCTAGTTTTTACCAAAAATGCATTTTCGCATCATTCGATTGTGTGCACATTTTGCTGTAAAGTTATAAAATGTTTCAAGATTAAAGTAGTATAGACCTAAAATACACTAAAATTTGGAGCATTGCAGGAAGTTGAAAGAGGCACGCAAAGATGTAGCAGCAGCGCGAGAAGAGAAAGACATATTGTCTACAGAACAACAGCAATTGCTACGGGAGAAGACTAAGTTGGAGCTAGCCATCAAAGACTTGACTGATGATGTTGATGGAGATAATAAGTCAAAGGTATGTGATACCCTTTCACTAATAAAACCTTACAATGCAATTGCAGGTTACTGAGGCTTGAGAGCCACATGGGTTGTGAAGATTCTTGATATACTCAACATTTTGATTATGATATATCTTGAGCTCTTCTGGTATTTTCATTGTGTTCCTTTTTTGTTGTTGGTCGAGTAGTTAGCAACCCTGACTTTGCAATTATCGGAGCTTAGATTAGATTCCCGACAGGGACAATCATTTGTGTGATGAGCATATATGTTTGTATTTCTGGGTTTGGGTGTTTATTAAATATATACCAGTATTTATATATGTATTTCTATGTATTAGTATCGTTGACTAACACCCATAACACAAGCATATAATTTGCTTACTTTGGGGTCAGATCAGCAAGTGTAATTTTTCACGTGAATATTTATATTTATTTGTTAATATTGAATCTGCCACATTTTTTATATGTTCTAACAAATAGAGCATTTCCTTTCTAATATTCACACTGACACATTCTTCAGGTGGAATTTATTGCTCACTCCTTTATAACGAAATTTTACAATTTAAAATTGTGTTTTTAAGTAATTTCCCTAAGATTTTAGATAAACTTTTTACTTCCTAAGATTAATTGACTCTGTTACCTGTACAGTGTACACACCCTTCTTTTGATATTAGATGTACTTCCAATTCTATTAATATGATTTCCCAAAATATATACAATTCCACTTATTCCAATACTTCCAAACTCACTCACTTATTTCAACGTTTCCTCATGTAGACCACAACAGTAACTGCATTCGATTGCAAGTCCATATTTTTACAATCATTATCTATAACTGTGACCAGTGTTTGACAACCTTAATAAAAGAGGACTATCCAGATATAGTATAAACAGGCAAGCTGACACTAAACAACCCTGCTGAATGCCATCAAACCCACATACATATGTGTTCTGCAATGCAGTACAGGCCCATCTTCTCCATAACTGAGTATATGTTTCAACATATCTTATGACTCTATCAAACGCTTTCTTCAAATCTACAAAACCGTAGAAAACCTAGTGTAATGCCATATCCTTTACTATGGTGCAACAACTATGTTTTATAAGATATGTGTGCATTTATGATTCTCTTAAAAAACGGATGGTCATCTGTTTGTATGGTATTCTATGCTATAGAAGATCTTACTATTGTCTTTCATACCCAACGTGTTTGCATGTAGAGAGTTATGAATGTGGAGGAAGCAGGACAAATCTGTCTGGACCTTAATATGTGGCACTGGCAATTTTATGGGGTAGGCAGATTCCCTCTGCCTACCCCATAAAAGATTTTGCGTAAAGATATGTATGTATGTCTTTCACAACTGTGTACGATTACTATACAAGCAGGGTGTCCCTGCAGCACATTGCATTAAAAAGTTTCGTGATTCCTTTTGGGCACAGTCATTTTTCCGGGTACAAACAGTAATCCCATGTTCTATTCTGAGTCATCATTTACCATTGTGCTAAATTTTACGCAAATCTATCCAGCCATATTGTATGGGATTATTTTGATTATTGATGCTGTAGTAAGCATTTTCGGCTAAATCACGAAGTTCGATCTTCATGTTGGACAGGTGTTATTTTAAGTTTTTGGGGTTATTTGCTATGTGCAAAATGGATAGGTGCTGGAAAGCGAAAAAGTTAGCTACATATCATTAAATTACGATAATAGCTATACATCAATTTTATTACAAAAAAATAATAAGTAACAAATAAAATAAATAATAATGTTACTTACTAATATTTTATCTACCATCAAATAAAATTAATTGAGCTTCATTGTGCACACTTAAGGCATGAGATTACTTATGTTTCAACCTATGTTATAGAGTCTTAATGTTACCAAAGTTTGATGAATGTGGTGATGATGATGATGTGGGTTTGTATCAAATACTGAATGCCGTTTTTCGTAGCTCTTTGGTATTTCTCACATGTTATACTAAAACTAATTTATTTAGTTTCAACACAGTTTAAGGTTCAATAAATAAATGGTGGTTTATGCTTTCAAACTAGGTTTTAATAGTAACATCCATTGTTCTGTAAACTATTTTAAATAAAACTTTTCTGAATAAACTATTAATTATCTTTCTTTGTACATTTTATTTATTTTAATTAATAGAAGATAATATATTACCTCTGTTATTATTTGACATAATCTCCATAGTTGCGAATTCTAGATGGCGCCACTACCCTGCACATTTTCAATCTGTCGTAGAGAGTATAAGTGTTCTGCGGGTCTAGACAAGTGGCATAAACGCTAGGAGAATAGAAAGATAAATGTACGGACTTGACGTAAGCGTTCGATTATGCTTATGTCAAATCCATACATTTATCTTTCTATTCTCCGAGCGTTTATGCCACTTGGCTAGACCCGCTGTATTCCCAATACTCGCAAATCGAAATCGTAAGTAACACTTCAGATGCGTTAGCATCTATAGTAGTCTGTGCCGCTCACAGTTGTTGGTAATATTCAAACATCGACGTATCTAAGAAAAGCTTTCGGAGCCGGTAATTGCGAGAAACAAGCGTCAGTAGATCTGTAAAATAAGGCAAAGGGGATCTAATTTCATCTCTCTCAACACTTCCACTCATGGTGAAATAGTAATTCAACCGATTTTCAGTTCACTCTGCTTACCCCGTAAGGGAACCGCCGTGATATTAATTTATATATTTTTGTAGGAAAGAGCAGAAGCTGAGTTAGAAAGACTGAGACAACAGATTTCCGAAAAGGAACGTGAATTAGAAGAATTAAAACCCAAGTACGAAGAAATGAAAGCGCGGGAAGAAGAGTGTACTAGGGCGTTAGCGCTAAACCAACAGAAAAGACAAGAACTGTACGCAAAACAGGGCAGAGGAACACAGTTTACCTCCAAACAAGACAGAGATCGCTGGATTGAAAAAGAACTCAAGTAAGTTTTTTTTATATATCATAAGATAGCAAACAAGCAAATGGGTCTCCTGATGGAAAGAGTCAATCATCGCCTATAGACACCAAAGATGTTAATGGTGCATTGCTATCTTGTGGCGAGGTCTAATGCCACATGCATAAGTTTACCGGCTACCTTACCCTCCAAACCGGAACACGACAGCGACAAGCACTGACGCTATTGCGGCAGGAATAGGTAAGGCGGTGGTACCAGACCCGGGCGAGACAATGCAGAACTCTACCACCTAGTAGCCACAATGGTAGTGACTCGATAGCCAATCGGTCGCCTTTTACGACCTGCCTGGCAGAACGGCAGTTAATTACAGTACTTAAATTAATTTTATACAGTATTATTACATTTCCAATACATAACAATACTTCATCTTGTTCAGTTCAGTTGAGGACTTTAACTAGTCTACGATATGATCACAATCTAAGGGATGACTCTCTTTGTGGAATATAATAACTATGCCTATAAATTATAATATCAATTATGCTTGTAGGAGCGACCATGAAGCTGTATTATATTTAGAGGCAACACTTCTAATACCTACATGAAATACAACTTTTAATACTGCTGCCATCTTCCAAGGTCTTACACTCTTTTTCTATATTTCTGTATAAAAAGAGTTAGAGAGAACTCATAGAATAAGATGTTACGTAGGCATTTGTTTCGAGTGATTAACACGAGTGCTAGCTCCACCTTTACCTAATACTTCATGAGAGGGAGCGACCGCCGGCATAATTTTACCAAATGCTTTACCTTCCAAACCGAAACACTATAATGATAAGAGAATCGATATCACTAGGAACATAAGAGGCATCAACTTGACAGAATCATAAGGGAGGGAATCCAGATGTGCTTTTTTAGTCCTTTCATATAGTTTGATTTATCTTGTAGATTTAAAGACTTAATATCCTGAGTTCACAATTTAGTGGTCATCAGAAGGTAGACAATGCTGATAGTAATTTATAGGACTTTCAGTTATGCGAACGAGAGTTAGGCTGGAGATTCAATGCTCTAAATATTCATGGTGGCAGTAAATTGTTAATGAGCCCTGGCAGAAAGGCTAACGGTCTATTTTTCAGAAGACGCCCAGGCAGACCGAAGAGAGACCAGTAATGGCTAACTAAAGTTAGCCAGTTTGACTGTTGATCATGATAATTTTATCAGCACTAAATGTCATTTTTTTGATTCAGATCATTGAATAAACAAATAAAAGACAAAAAGGATCACGAAAATAAACTGCGTGAAGATTTGCGGCGTGACGCGGTAAAATTAACAGAGCTGGAGAAACGTATAGAGGAGACGACAAAGGAAATGGAAAGACAGCGGGTCGCCATCGACGAACACAACAAACAGTATTATGAGTGCAAGAAACGAAAGGATCAGGAACAAAGCACTAGAAAGTAAGTTAACTGTGAGGTATTTTTACTGCAATTCGTATTGTAATATTTGAACTGCTATTCATATTTTGCACAATTTTTTTTACTTTGCACAAATATGTATAAATTTTAATTTCAAAATTGAACAGCGATTAAAAATAATAATATGTGATCTGCTTTAAAGTATGTTGTGTGATGAAAGCTTATTTGCAAATTTTCCTAGAAAGTGTTTGGGCATAGACTACCTGAATTCCAAATTTCATATAATTCTGTTAAACAGTTTTTGTGTAATAAAGCAATAAAAATTAAAATTTAATACCTTTCACATTTGTAATATGTGTTACATATACTCTCAAACAACATAAAAGTTGCTGTCATGTAATTAGAAATATATTGTTTAGGCTATCTAATTAATGCTATGGTAAACCAAAATCCAAATCAGTAAACGTATTTGTATAGTATTGTACCTGACAGAATTGTCTGGTGAATGGCAATTTTAACATTATTGAAAATATAAACATTTCAGTGAGCTTTGGCGGAAGGAAACAACATTGACTCAAAATTTGTCTTCACTTAAAGAGGATTTAGCAAAAGCTGACCAAGCCCTACGGTCAATGGCTGGCAAGGTATGTTTGTTTATTCTTAAAAATACTATCAACGATTAGCTAGCGGTATTCTCAGAGTGTGACATGGGTCCAATCTAGGGTCCTATTTGATTAATTGGGCACTTAAGTAGCCCCAGGTAAATAATGAAAAAAGTCATGCCGTTTTGTGATCACAATTCACAAAGAACGGGTAGAACCAAAGATTTAAGGATGTTTCATCACAATTCACTGGTTGACAAGAATTGATGCTGCTAGTTATATTTTTCAGCAAAACAGCTAAACTCAACAAAAAATTGCTTGACGTGATTCAAACTCAAAATCTCATGCATCACAGAGACTAACTAACTGAGATGACAATATTTTTTAAACCTGATTAGCATAGGTTTATGGTAAGATAAATTTGGCAGAATTAAATTCTTATACCTTTTTTTTATGACAAAACAAATAAGTATTTTAAAGGGTAGACAGAATGAATCGATTTTATCAATAGATATTTACGATTCACGATTTCACGATTTACCGGTTTTCTGGTGAGCGAGGTGGGTGGTGACTGGTGATACTTATTGCCACATTTCTCTTGATAACTGGTACTGACATGTTTACATACTCATAAGAGGCATGGAGATGTTAATACACAACAATGATTTCGAATTGTAATTGAGATTTTAATTTTTAAGAATGACGCCAAGAGATTTAAATAACTTATGCATTAATTTCTATTCTATGCATACTTACATATTCTATGCATAACTTCTTATGCATAAATTTTATGTATATTTATGTATAAACATCCCTGGTTCTACTGTTTTATAATAAATTAAAGAATCCTTAAGTCTGTTCCATTGCAGAGTAAGCAGCGTGAACCGAACAGCAAGACGTTCCAGTTCACCATTTTTTACTCGGCTTATTGGTGAGATGGGTAGTGATCTACATCGCCGCATAGGTACACACCCCAAGGCAGGACTATCGCAAAAAGCAACTTATGATATCTGGAACCCGACAGCTTTACATGCTCAACAAGGGCATGTGAGTGTTAACACATCATCACCAAACTTCCAATTGCTACTGAAATTTCAATTTTCAAAGATAATCCTAATAAATGACAATAACAGTTTCCCAACCCGGGGATCAAACTCTAAAGACCTCATGGTGTAAGTCCAATATTATATGTATCGTTTTATTCCATTCTAGCCAATCTTGAACGGACGAGACAGTGTTCGAAAGGTGCTAGAGACATTCCAGGAGAGAGGTGGAGAATGGGGAAATGTAGCCACACAGTACTATGGGCCTGTTATTGAGAACTTTACTTGTGACAAGACCATCTACACCGCTGTGGAGGTAAGAAATGAGATTGTTTTTTATAAAGTGCCACTGACACTATCAATTTTACACACGGCTTGTACTGGTCTATGTAAATCCTTTGTAATATTAAAATAACTGTTTTAGCTTATAATAGAAAAAAAAAGCAAATTTTGAACAAACTAATTCATTATTGAATCATAGAAAACTTGAAGCAGCCTTTGCAATATTTGCTTACTAACAATAAGTGCAGGTGTCGTCAGGCACGATTCGTAATCGTTTACGATACTATTGTAGCGTAGTACTACAAATTAAGTTGCTGTATTATATATGCAGTGTGCGCGAACTAACGTACTAACTGTGTGCGTCAAATAGTGTATTATAAACCCAGGTAATATCACTTTAATTAATATATGGTTGTAACAACAGTTTTAACTTTTCACTTCTAGTGGCAGTCTTATGACTTGCTCCGTTTTTTTAATATAGCAAACAAGTAGATGACTCTCCTGATAAAAAGACGTAATGCTTTACCATTTATATGAGGGGTGAAATGTCATGTGTATAGGTTTACCTGCCACATTGTCCTCTAATCTGTAACACAATAAACAAAAACCTGAACAAAAAATTGCGATATTTACGTAATACTGTAGGACAATTTCTTTTTAAACGATTTTTTTCCTGATGGGATTTTTTAAAGTTGGCGTTAATCGCTCAATCTAAAACTTCTGGAAGACTTAAATCAAATTATTACATTGAAATCAAAAGTTTCTTAAAATAACGCTGTGTGAGATGGATTAAAAACTATTGATCCACATATTTACATCAAAATGTATTACATTCTGGGTCTTTGGCCGGTAAACTTTATTTTATATTAAATAAACAATTGACTTTTTTTGTATCATAATATAGCACATAAGCATTTGCCTCTTCTGATGGAAAATTATGACCATAGGCTATAGACACCAAAGAAGTAAAATCTGGTGTGATGTGCCACATACATAAGTTTGCTGGCAACCTTATCCCTCCAAACTGAAACAAGTGGTAAGATCTAGGGTTGTAAAGGAGGCATTGTTAGCGGAGGCGGAAGTGGATGCGGGGGTGAAAAGGTTCGCCTCCGCGGATGCGGAAGTTAACGGAGGTGGAGGTGAAATTTGGAGTAGGAAAAATAGAATTCATCATATTAATCATGCAAACAATCACGGCTCAAACACAAGACAACTACGCGGTACCGAACGATTCGACAAGTTGATTTCTGTCATTCTTTCACGCTCCCACCACCGTCCGTCCGCGTTCCCGTGGCACAAGCAAAATATTGATCATTTCACCCGCAAATACGCAGCCGTGCGGCTGCGTCTCACAGCGTCACTCTTTGCGCGTTGTATCTTAGCGTAAATAAACCTCCGTTAAAACTCCGCATATATTTAGCAGAAGCGGATGCGGAGGCAGAGGTTCGATTCTTTCCCGAAGGCGGAGTCCCGTTACAACCCTAGTAAGAACTGATGCTATTGCGGCAAACATATAAATTGATAGTGGTGATACCAAACTCGAACTGCCTAGTAGCATGTTTATGGCTTAACTTTTACGAACTGTCTGCCAAGATACCAGATTGTCTTTACATTAAAGTTGGCCTGAGCCAACACCCAGAATGCTTAACTTTGATGTACAATGAAAATGTACTGTAACTTTTTTTATATTATGGGTAACAAACAAGTAAATGGCTCCCCTAATAAAATAGAAACCATCGCCTATAGACACCAAAGATTTTAATAGTGCGTTGCTGTCCGTGTGGCAGGATGGTAATGCCACATGCAAAAGTTCACCTGCTACCTTACCCTCCACCGGAACCAGAACACGACAGTAAACGCTGATGCTATTGCGGCAGGAATAGCCAAGGTGGTTGTACCAGACCGGAGCGAGATGTTGCGAAACTCTACCCCTAGTTAAAACTTACCAATTTGTTCTTATATTTACAAGGTGACTGCGGGTAACAGATTATTCCACCACATAGTAGAATCTGACACAGTGGGTACAAAGATATTGAAGGAGATGAACAGACAGAATTTACCAGGAGAAGTCACTTTCATGCCGCTCAACAGGCTTCAAGTGAGAGATATGGTGTATCCCAATGATAATGTAAGCATATGTTTAGTATTTTCACTCCTTTGATTTCCTTAATTAAACTCTTGCACAGTTTCACGGCTAATCTAACTTTAATTAAATTAAGCTATTGTGCTATCAACAAAACTTCGTAATACGATAAACTTTAATTTTTAACAAGCTTTTGAAAATCATTTTGTGTGTTAGTTTTATGGATGTGCGTAAAAAAATAACTGGTGTGCCATCTTTGTAAGTCCATATATTCGATTTATAATCTGGAGATTACTGGTCTGGACATGTGACTGAAATCATGAAACCCCAGGTTCGATCCCAAGGTCAGTAAGTGTTATTGAGGTTTTTTCGGCAAAACTTCGTCTATGTAGCAGCTTAGAGTCTGAGATTTGTTGTGTTTATAGCCACCTGCATCCTATGAGCAAATAAAGCTGTTAGTTCCAGTTACAATGGAAATAAGTGATGATCTTTAGCAGCTCTGTAAAATGTGACTATTGGGATCATTGCCCATCTCGCCAAATTGTAACCATTCACCATTAATATATTAAAAAAGGATGTTACCTAGCCACAGTGCCCGGTCATACAAAACTAGATCCAGTGGACTCAGTGGCAATCAGTCACGTACGGGACATCATATCGTACGCTTCTACTTTCCAATTGTTTTTGCAATTATAATATACAAAATGGCTTCTTGTGCATTTAACCAGTGTTATAATCACTCATGTAAAAAAAATAAGACACACAGGATTACTTTGCATTAGTCGTGTGTAGTTCGCAAATGAATCCTTCAAATGGACTACTTCAGTTGCGTTTAGTTCATCCTTCACTAGTTCAGTTTCAATTTATCTATATCTCTAGTTCGCGTAGTTCACCGCGAACGAAACGATTACGAGAGTCGAAGATTGCCGACCACGCGCCGATCACACACAATTGACACAATCTCGGCCCGACTGAACTTGATACCGGTTAACTATCTCACTCGCACGCTCTTGTACAATGTACATAGATACTTGCGAAGAGCGATAAAATGAATTCTTCAATTATAAGAGTTCATTGCTTATTACGTATGAAGATAGTTTTGATCTTCAATTAGTATAAACGCAATGCATAACATGTCATAATGTTTGTTTGAATTTATCTAAAATGAAAAGTTACAGTGAAAAATAAAAGTTTAGAAAAATCAGCTTAAAGTTAAGGTCATAAGAGACATTTTGCTGCATTCGGCGATTGTAAACACTATTTTAGTAAGAACTTAAATCTTTCATTAGTAAAGGTATCTAATAGTACGAATAAAAAAATATACTTTATTTTAAAATTGTTTTACTACCGCTTCAATGTTTATCTCGTTCGCAGAAATCATAAGATTCATTACACACTACTTAGTTTGATCAACAAATGAAGGAAAATCAATGTAAGTACTGAGAAATGATAGCGACTCAAGGCATTGGACTAGATGAACTACTGAACTAAAAGAGTGATATGCTTCGCAGTGATCAAAAGATATGTTTATATCTTTTCAATTCAGTGACAATTCTGCGCACCTCTACTTTGCATTTGTATAAAATAACTTGTTTGAAAATTATTGTTTGGTTCACCATGTTTCTGAGAGTGAAATAGTATAATACAAAAGTGATAAGATGAACGTAGGCTGCCGACGTAGGTTTAGTGATTGCGATGTCAGAGTGTAACGTATCTTCCCTTTTTTAATATATCAGTGCCATTCACATACATCTTTTAGATTTAGAATGTAAATGTAAATCCAGGACCTCTTTACATACTAGACTGCACTAAAGATGTAACTGTTGCACCTAAAAATGTACACCTAACGTAAACTTTGTATCAAATAGCAAAGTTAAAGTATTGTACATTTATTTACTATTAATTCCCTCAGAAGGTGGATTCAAGTCTTTGGGGAAATCTTAAAAAAAAAACAACATGAATTATGAAAACAGACACAAAAATCGTGACAATAGATCTAATTTTGTAAAACTTCATTTCAGAATGCAATAGCCATGGTACAAAAATTGAAATATGATCCTAAGTATGCGAAGGCGATGAAATATATATTTGGCAAAACTCTTATATGCAGAAATTTGGAATGTGCCACGGAGTTGGGCAAACAGTTCCATCTGGATTGTGTAACATTGGAGGGTGACCAGGTAACATTCACGTTTACAACTTACAAAGTTCTAAGTAGATAACAGATCAGTGGAACATCATCTATACATATAATAAAATCGTAGGAAATTCAAAACTGTACATTGAATATTTTTTAAAAAGAATACTTACGCCGTGTTGGTCCCGGCCTCCTTTGAAGAATAGGTCAACTGCCGTTCTGCCAGGCAGGTCGTAATAGGCGACCGATTGGCTATCGATTCACTACCATCGTGGCTACTAGGTGGTAGAGTTCTGCATTGTCTCGCCCGGGTCTGGTACCACCGCTTTACCTATTCCTGCCGCAATAGCGTCAGTGCTTGTCGCTGTCGTGTTCTGGTTTGGAGGGTAAGGTAGCCGGTAAACTTATGCATGTGAAATTAAACCTCGCCACAAGATAGCAACGCACCATTAACATCTTTGGTGTCTATGGGCGGTGGTTGACTCTTTCCATCAGGAGACCCATCCGCTTGTTTGCTATCTTATGATATAAAAAAAAGATCACGCATCTACAATCGTTATCGAAGCTAAAAATATAGTTTTTAGAATTTTTGTCTGTTTGTATGTCCAGGGTAAACTCAAAAAGTACTGCATGGATTTACTTCAAATTTTGCATGAATATTACTAACAGGTCGGGTCAACATATAGGCTACATATTATCACGCTATCACCTATGGGGGAGGTGCTGTGGGAAATAAACGAAGTCCGCGCGGACGAAGTCGCAGGCAACAGCTAGTTCAAGCTAAAAAACTATAAGTTACTGCCACTGTGCCACTGACACTATTAATTTAATTTTATACATGTTTCACTAGTCCATATACGTACTTTGTAATAGTAAAATAGTTGTTTTTCACTTAAAATAAAAACATTCAAATTTCAAACTAATTTTTTATTTCATACAAAACTTGAAACACTCTGTGACAGCGTAGTATTAGATAGTGAGTGGGTTTATTACTATTGCATTGTCTGGCCCGGCATAGTACTAGTTTGCTATTGAATACATTACAACACAATTTTCAAATGTCCAAACTATTGAGTTTCCTTTTTTGTGTATGGGCTAAAAAATATTCCGAAAACATTGTGTTAATTAAATGGATATAATTTCTGGCACTCTATTTATGTTTGGTTTTCCTTAACAAATCAGCTCATGACTCTCTTGAGTGATATTGTTATCAATATTGTGAATGAAATGCCATTGTGTGAAAGAGATGTAAGTTCATTGGCTAATATGCTTATGTGTACTGGCTACCCTACTCATCAAACGGAACAACAGTAACAAGATCAGACATTATTGCGGCAAAAATAGATAAGATGGTTGTTTTCAAACCAAGCAAGAAGTTGTGTAACTCTGTGTTTTGTAGTCATAATATTAATTATGTCACTTTGGCCTTTTTCGCCGTTTACGAACTGTCTGATACGGAGACATATATTAGTAATACATTTAAAATATTTTCACTTTTATCGACTTTTGGTCTAAGGTTTGCCTATTCTGTTCAGATCATGATCTCTGTTTGATGATAAGGTTTTTTCGGTGCTTTTTTCGAAAATCTAAAATCTCAGTAGAAACTCGGAGTCTGACGGAGTGGTATACTACCACTACCATGCTTCGGATAAGCACAAAAAGCTATCGGTTCCATTTATTGGTAGGAATTAACGATAATAGTATTTTCATTTTGTTAAAATGCGGGGTTAAAGATCACCACTGATTTCGCCAACCGACAACCCGGTGAATCGTGTTGAATCAGAAAGTCTATAGACGTTCGGCTTAGTCTACCTCCTCCGCAAGGGAACCTGCAGTGATGATACTTTCATTTTATATATATTATATACATATGTATATTATTATTTGATCACATAACAAATAGAAAATACCTCTCAGGTATACTTGCACCAAACTATTCAAATAAAGTAACCACTTTAAAAGTCATTATAGATTGATGTAAGCGGATTTTATTAAAAGTTATTGGATTAGAACAAGAAAAGTTTTAGTGTACTATAATATGTTATTTTTAACAGGTATTAAAAATTACTCCTAGACCTTGAAATAAAAAATTAAAACATTCCTAGTGATTGTTAACTGGAATTGAAATTTGAAATTGCCCTTAAAAGTGCGATACTTCCCTGGATCAAACTGTTTATGTCTTTCAAGGCAATTTCTTAGGTTGCCAATGTAACTTGCATTTAGACCTAGAAATGCAGAGTTATAACACTTACCAATAAAATAAAATCAGTCTAGAGGTATTTTTTAAACCTTGGCTCCTTATTCGGCATGATAAAAAGCCGGCCAAGTGCGAGTCGGACTCGCGCACCAAGGGTTCCGTACCATCATAGCAAAAAAAATACGGATAAAACACGTTTATGTATGGAGTCCCCCTTAATATTTTCATTTTTTAATATTCTTAGTATTTTACAATAAAATACAAACACAATTTGTGAAAATTTCAGCTTTATAGCTACCATGGTTTATGTAATACAGCCTGGTGACAGAGAGACAGACAGCGGAAGCTTAGTAATAGGGTTCTGTTTTACCTTTTAGGTATGGAACCCTAAAAAGCAAAACATTACGTATTTATATTTTTAACGATATATATCTATAAGCATTTGACACTTAAGAGCATTTGGTCCTATGCGCGGCTACACGTTAACCGCCCCACACCGTGTCTTAGTATTCATGTGGTCTGTGGATATTTCTGTGTTAGACCCTAACTACATTTTTAGTCACATATTCGCTAACTAATCTAAATTTCTTTAAAACTGTTAGTAATTTTTCTAACAGGTATCATCAAAAGGTTCGCTAACTGGTGGTTACTTCAACCAATCAAGATCTCGATTGGAAATGCAGAAGACTCGCTCGGAGTTGATGGAACAAATTAGCACTTTAGAAGCCGAGCTCAACACACTGCGACAGGAACTCGGCAAGACTGAAAGCAGCATTAATACTATTGTGTCGGAGATGCAACGTACCGAAACTAAACAAGGCAAAGCAAAGTAAGTACTTGTTGGCATTTTCTACGCAACTCATTTCCCCGTATTGGTCCTGGTTTCTTTAAAGAATAGACCTTCTGCCGTTCTGCCAGACAGTTCGTAAGAGGCATATAATCAGCTATGTGAGTCACTAACATCTATCTAGGTGGCAGAGTTCTGCGACGCCTCATCCTGGTATGAAAATACCGTCTTACCTATTCCTGCCACAATAACATCAGTGCTTGTCACTCTCATGTTCCGGTCTGGAGGGTAACTTAGCCAGTGGCACTAAGACCTCACCACTAAGATAGCAACGCGCTATTAACATCTTTGGTATCTGTAGTCGATGGTTGTCTCTATCAGAAAAGCCATCTGCTTATTTGTTATCTTATAATATAAACTAGCAAAAAGCAGAGCTTTGTAAGGGCTCGCAAAGTTATACTATCTAGTAATATTGTTAGAAAAGTATTTTTATGAGAATTATCTAGCCTAAAAAACTCAGCGTATTTTCATCTAAACATTACATTCGCATCAAAGGGTTTTTGTTTGTTGGTATTTTCAAGGAAAAATATGTATCAAAAATAAGGATTGATCTTATAAAAAACACATTTTTGACAT
This sequence comes from Apodemia mormo, assembly GCA_036924255.1. Lineage (NCBI taxonomy): Eukaryota > Metazoa > Arthropoda > Insecta > Lepidoptera > Riodinidae > Apodemia > Apodemia mormo. The sequence continues at coordinate 8,903,784 of JAUPFN010000013.1, read as the reverse complement.
TTTGCTGAAATAATTGTTTTTTTTTTCTAAAATCAGGAAGTTCCTGATTTTACGTCGATTTACGAAATCAAAATCAAAAAATGTTTTATTTAAATAAACCTTCAAAATTTTGGGACTTAATATTGGACTTAACGCAGGCACGAAGAATTGACGGTAGACACTCAGCGAATACATTTTCGAATTTTTCTCTCAGAGAAACCCTCGGAGTTCGATTCCAGAGTCAGGCAAATGAAAAAATGTGTTTTTTCAGTTTTCTGATAAAACAACTTTGCCCGGGATTGGAAAAGTGCCCTATTGGCGATAGGCTGGCCACCTATCACATTGTGGGACTTAAGTATCTTTGGCTAACCGTGGATGCACACGTTGTACTTCTGCCTACCTCTTCGGGGATACGGACGAGAATATACCTTTTTTTAGCTTTTTACCCTCGGGCTAAGATTGAGAATTGATCTCAATACAATATAAATCAATTAATACATCTGTACTGTTTCTCAATAAGCATATTGTGAAACTCTCTAACGCTCTATTTACTCTGTTCCCAACAAACATCCCTACTCTAGATCTAAATTCTCCTTGTGCCTCCCACAACATTACTTCGAACTTCCCTTGCATTCTCCTTTCAATGATTTTATCATACACCTTCGATGCCAAACTGATCAAACTGATGGCCCTATAGCTATTGCAGTTTATACTTGAACCTCGCGTTTATACGAGGGCACGATAACCGCGCGCCGCCAGTCAAATATGAAGAAACAATTCATGACGTTTGTAGTCTCTTAATAAGTTCAAAAATTCTAATAGAAAATGTATCTTCTATCAATTTTAACTCGTTAATTTAATAAGAGATGGCGTTAGTAGTAATAAGATTCTAATACAAATTGTACCTTCTTTTTTTTTTTTATAAAATGGTATTTTTATGGTAGATAACTGTGCAGCACAGACACGTTTTGTTGTAAATATTAATGTAAATAGAAAGTAAGGCAGGATAGAATGTATATTTCGTTTAGTTCGTAAGTTTTTTGTAATAAATAATGTTCATTTTTGCCTTTTATTCGCCCTAAGACCTACATACAGCTTTGTTGTATGGAAATAATAAGGCTTTATGTAGCTATGATCTTTGCCTATTAGGCATATTACGAATAAAGCGAGTTCCACGCAGTCGACGACATTACGAGTCGACTCTTGCGAGATAGTATTTATATGCGGGAACTCGCTATTACGAAAATCCGAAAAGTGCAAAATTCTTTATTAAAACAAATGTTTTATGATTGTAAATAGTATGTATAATGTAAGTATAAGCTTTAGGCATATGTTTAAACACTTTTCGGTACCATAAAGATAGTGTACAGGATAGTACGGCCTGAAAAGGCGTACAACTCTATGATTGTAAGAGTTTCCGAGGTCCTGTAAGAGCGTACGATGTATATAACACTCTTGTTTGTTATTATATAAGTTTATTTGTGTTAGATCCTTGTATGTAAATAAGAAATAACACATTGTAATTCGTTTTCGGTAGGTCTTAGGGCATTACGTACTTTGTTTTGCATATATCTGTAAAAAGGTAGTACCGTTGCACTCGCTAGAGGGCCACACTAGTTAATTAGAGGTAGGAGAAGCTACCTAAGATAAAATTATTAAGATTAGATTGCGAAAAGTGGGATTTAACAAATCCCAGACATTGTGGCGCCACACCCGGCGCCGTTTGTCTTTGTAGATTTCCGCCGACCGTCTGGCCGCGCACTATAAATATCGGAGAGCGCGGCCATACATTTAGTTCCGTTCCGTTCCAGTAAAGTTGCAGTTTCGTTACGACTCAATAAGTTTCCCAGACAAGTTCCTGGGCTTCAGTATATATCTATAGGGTACCGGCTTTAGAGTAGGGCAGTGTTAGGGCAAGTAGTGGCTCTCCATAGAATAGGTTAAATATTTGCAACGGTGCTAGCTTTATTGCTATTTCGTTACAGTAAAGCACCTTTGCAAGGAAGTTGTGGTCTCAATTATTTCCCCGGCAGATTCGGCTCGACCAAAGGCACTACGGCTGGTGGGGCATCGAAGAGAGAAGAACCAGATTTACAGTCCGCTGGCTCCCCCGGCTGTAGTGCACATTTTCTGGTCGCATTCGAGCCGGATTACTGAGCCATGCCGATCGAGACGAGGAGTACGTCGAGTCGCCGAGAGGAAGAGGCCGCTAGTCACGAGGAGGAGACCAGCGGTACCAACACGTCCGCTACGGAGACTAGCGGCACAACAACGACGGAAAACACCGAGGCGACCGAGACCACAACCAGCACCGTTGCAAACAGCGAAAAGCCGGTACCATCCGCAGTCGAGTCGCCGCGTATCGTTTACCTACGCGCCAAATTAGAGGAAGCGCGCTTACGAGCAGAAGAGGCGCGCTTACGGACGGAACTCGCGCGCGCTGTTTACGAAGAAGGGCAAGCAACTGCCATTACGAGGGTCGAAGATTGGATGGACTCCGCTCGGCCAACCCATACGGATCGCCAGCCGGCACCAGAACCGCTGGCAATCACCAGTTCGGTGGCACTTATGCCACACCCACTACGAGAGGCGGCACCTAGGCCGCAATACGAAGAGGCGGCGCACGCGCCGCACCAAGAAGATTCGGCGGGCCATGAGTCGCCCGCACCACGAGAGGTGGCCCAGGCGCCACAAGCTACGTCGCCCGCGCAGTCGGCGGGCATTTCAGCGCGCGCTGTACGCCCGGCGGAAGATGATGTGTCCGTCGTAGAGAAGGCGAAGATTTCGACGCCTACTGAAAATACGGCACCAAAACAAGAGTCTGGTGCACTGAAGGCCGCAGATATCACCGCGCTCGCGTCCGCCCTGGCAGAAGCATCACGAGGGGCGCCGCGCTATAGTATGGAGTTACCAAGTTTCGATGGCGCTGGTGAAGAATGGTTGCAGTTTAAAGCGGCGTATCGAGATACGGAGAAATATTTTAGCAAGACGGAAAATCGGGCAAGAATTCGAAGATGTTTACGTGGAAACGCCAAAGAAGCCGTCGCTTGCATGTTTTACGGGGACACCGACCCAAGTGAGATCGTCGACCATTTGGAAATACAGTTTGGTCGGCCCGACGCACTAGTGAACGCAGAATTAGAAAAAATCAAGTCATTGCCGCGAGTGAAAGAAAGTGCGCGGGAAACGTGTGTGTTCGCCAGTAAAGTGAACAATATCGTCGCTACGATTCGAGCTCTCAACAGAGAGAGCTATCTATACGATACGGTGGCAGTGAATAGTTTATTAGCAAAGTTTAATTATACGTTGCAGCGCAGTTGGTTCCAGTACGCAAGACGGGAAGATAGAAAACCCGATCTACAAATGATTAGTGAATTTTTAATGAAAGAAGCCGAGATGTGTGCTGCGTTGGTGCCACATGAACCTACGAAAGAAAATCAGCAAGTTTTTAAGAAAACACAGCGAACACACACACAGAAATATGAACCGCAAGTGAAGAGAGATAAATGTGCGATATGTCAAGATGCACATACTAGCTCTATATGCGAACAGTTTACGAAAGCTAGTGTTGACGATAGGTGGGCTATGGCAAAACGTAATAATTTATGTTTCAGGTGTCTACAAAAAAGAAAGCCAAAACACGAGTGCAAATTTCGGCAGTGCGGCATCGACGGCTGCAAGAGCTCGCACCATCGGCGGCTACACAATAGCCGCAACAATTATACGAAGAAGACACCTGATGATCAAGAAGAAGACAGCGACGCCGTGGTGACGTCAACGCAGTCAAGCGCGCCACGCGCCTACCTTAAAGTTGTACCGATTGTCCTGACAGGTTCCAGGGGCAGCGTGAACACATACGCACTATTAGATGAAGGGTCCACAGTCACGCTGGTAGAAGAGAAGGTGGCTGCACGAATAGGAGCTCGCGGGCCGGTAGAGCCGTTCCGCATAGAAACAGTTGGCGGCACGCGACTCAACGCAGAGAGGTCGCGCCGCATCGCAGTCACCATCAAGGGCCTTCATCACCATCAGCGACATCGGATAATAGGAAGAACTATAGGTAACCTTAACCTATCGCCACAGTCTGTTAGTAGATCCATCGTCAACAACTGCAGACATCTAGAAGATATAGAAGAAGATGTCATCATGGAGCGCGCCGTGCCAACCGTGCTCATCGGCCAGGACAACTGGCACCTGATCGTGACGAGGGCTGTGAAGAGCGGAAGACGTGGACAACCAGTAGCATCGCTCACGCACCTTGGCTGGGTGCTACATGGTGTGGATTACCGCCACAAGCAGCGAGTCCACCTAGTGCAGAGAGCTGCCTATGCCGAACAAGATGAAGACATAGAAAAGGTAATAAGAAATTATTTCGATTTGGACAGTGTCGGCATTACTCCGCGCCAGCCCATCAACAAGAACGAGCAGCGAGCCCTGCAGATTCTAGAAAATACGTGTAAGCGCTTACCTGACGGGCGCTACGAGGCAGGTCTATTATGGAAAAAAGATAGCCGCGAGTTTCCTGATAGCCGCGGCCTGGCTATTAAAAGATTATACAATACAGAGAGACGTCTGGACAAGGACCCCGCGCTAAAGGAGGCATATGAAAAACAGGTACAACATTTATTTGATAGTGGTTACGCCGAACCTGCCTACGAGTCACCTAGCCAATCCAGCTAGTACCTGCCTCACTTTGCAGTAGTGAATCCTGCAAAACCTAAGCCGCGAATAGTGTACGACGCAGCTGCGCGGGTCAATGGAGTAAGTCTCAACGACATGTTGTTAGCTGGTCCAGACCTTCTGCAGAACCTACCCGGAGTGCTAATGAGATTTCGACAGCTGCCTATCGCCGTGACAGCAGACATAAAAGAAATGTTTCTGCAAATACGTGTACGACAACAAGACCGGGACGCATTACGTTTCTTATGGCGAGGAAGCGATAGAAAAGATTCGCCACGTGAGTATCGGATGACCAGCGTCGTATTTGGAGCTGCGTCATCACCAAGCACCGCTATCTTTGTAAAAAATAAGAACGCACAAGAATACGCCCACATCTATCCCGACGCCGCTACAGCCGTGGTAAGAAACCATTACATGGACGATTACCTGCAGAGCTTCGATAGTGAGGAAGATGCCATCAGAATAGCCTCGCAGGTTAGCTTTATTCATCAACAGGCGCATTTCCAGCTGCGCGGATGGAAAACGAATAACTCGGCCGTAGCTAAAACGCTACTAGTAGCGCCATCTCTGGGCGGCGATTGGGAACTAAGCACAGAAAGCGAGAAGGTTTTGGGATTAAAATGGAAACCTCATAACGATAAGCTGGGTTTCAATGTTAAAGCGGTGTACGATGAAGATAAAACACCTACGAAGAGACACGCGTTACGGGTAGCTATGTCTATTTTCGATCCTTTAGGTTTAATTACACCTGTAACTATTCACGCGAAACATTTACTTCAAGAAACGTGGCGAATCGGACTACCATGGGACGAGCCTTTACCTGCGGACTTAGAGAAGACATGGAGAAGCTGGCTTCAAGATGTGAGAAGAATGGAACATCTGGAAATACCTCGCGCACATTCTAACCTGGCGCGAGCGCGAGATCGGCAGCTGCACATCTTTACGGATGCCAGTGAGTCTGCCTATGCAGCGGCGGTCTACTGGCGCATAGTCAACGAGGATGGCGAAGTCAGCGTCAGCCTAGCAGCAGCCAAAGGAAGAGTCAGCCCGCTCAAGTTTACCTCCATACCAAGGTTAGAAATTCAAGCAGCTTTACTAGGTGCCCGCCTAGCTCAGCACGTCATGGAGGAGTACGAGTATCAGCCAAGCCGCAGGGTGTACTGGACAGACAGCCGCACAGTTCTATCGTGGCTACGCACAGGCTCGCGAGCATTCAAGCCGTTTGTTGCCCATCGAGTAGCAGAGATTGAAGATATTACGAAGGTCGCAGAGTGGCGATGGGTGCCGTCTCGCGACAATGTAGCTGATGATGCTACTCGCCATATCCCGGAAGAATTTGGAGACCGACATAGATGGTTCGTTGGTCCGGCCTTCCTATACTTAGAAGAGGACAAATGGCCGCAAGATGTCGCTACCAGTAGCGAATTAACAGGCGAAGAAAAACCGTCGGCAGCTGTAAATAATGTAAATATTGTAAATAACGTTAGAAAAATTGTGTGTATTACAGAAGCACTACCGGAAATATCAAGATTTTCGTCGTGGCTTCGATTGGTGCGTGCAACAGCGCGCGTGCTGCAGTTCATAGAGCTCTGCAGACCAAATAAGAAATGTGTCGCCGGTGTGCGTAAGCGCACAGCTACGAAAGCCTCCAATGATGAAGATTGGGGAAAAAAGAATACGAAAAGCTCGAGGAAAATAGAGAAAATTAAGAAGCCACGAAGCACGGAAGAAAAACGACGCTACTTGCCGCTAGATGGCGCTGATATCATTAGCGCCGAGAAATTATTAATAAAATTATCACAGCAAGAAAGTTTTGCTAGCGAAATAGAAGCTATTACGGGCGGGAGCGCAATAGCAAGAGACAGCCGGTTGAAGCAGTTATCATTGTTCATCGATCAAGAAGGCATTTTGAAAATAAAGTCACGAATAGCGGCGGCAGAAGAAATAAGTGAAGATTTACGAGAACCGGCCGTACTAGATGGCCGTCACCCATACACCCGCCTCTACATAGAACATGAACACCGGCGTCTTCACCATAGCGGGGTAGAAGCAACTACGAGCGAGATATTACAGAAATTTTGGGTTTTACGGCTTCGCCCCACCGTGCGCGGCATAGTAAAAGGCTGCGCGCTTTGCAGAAGAAGAAGCGCTATCCCGCCACAGCCGCCTACAGGCGACCTGCCGAAATCCCGGGTCGCGCACCATCAGCGAGCCTTCACCTACGTGGGCCTGGACTTTCTTGGGCCATACAGCGTGACCATCGGGCGGCGCCACGAGAAGAGATACATGGCGCTTTTCACCTGCCTTACTTCAAGGGCGGTTCATTTGGAGATAACCGCCAACCTGACTACGGACTCCGCAGTAATGGCACTGCGGCGCATGATGTCGCGCCGCGGGTGCCCCACCGAGGTTTGGAGCGACAACGGCACCAACCTGCGCGGCGCTGATGCAGAGCTGAGGCGCGCCGCACTGGACGCCACTAAAGAAGCAGCAGCCAACTACTCAATCAAATGGAAGTTCATCCCGCCGAGCGCGCCTTTCATGGGAGGCGCATGGGAGCGCATGGTGCACTCTGTCAAGGCTGCACTGTTCGCCGTGCTGCAACAGCGGCATCCACCAGAAGAGGTACTGCACACACTGCTGGTAGAGGTCGAGCACACGCTCAACAGCCGACCTCTCACACACGTGTCGGTTTCACCAGAAGACCCGGCACCATTGACGCCCAACCACTTCCTGCTGGGCGGACCATCACGCGTGCCTGTCCCGGGCGCGTTCTCCGAAGGCGATACCATCGGCCGCCGCCACTGGCGGCACTCACAACAGCTGGCCAACCACTTCTGGTCACGCTGGGTACGAGAAGCGCTTCCGCTACTCCAAAAGCGGCGGGAGCCTCACGGAAGAGGAGCAGAGCTGCGCGTCGGCGACATCGTGCTCATCGCTGACGGCGCACTGCCAAGAAATACGTGGCCAACGGGGATCATCGAGGCAGTACACCCTGGAGCAGACGGCGTGGTACGAGTGGCTGACGTACGTACGGCTGCGGGAGTCATGCGAAGACCGGTTAAAAAGTTAGTCTGGCTGCACCATATTTAGTATAACACTGCGTGTTATAGGCGGGAGAATGTGCAGCACAGACACGTTTTGTTGTAAATATTAATGTAAATAGAAAGTAAGGCAGGATAGAATGTATATTTCGTTTAGTTCGTAAGTTTTTTGTAATAAATAATGTTCATTTTCGCCTTTTATTCGCCCTAAGACCTACATACAGCTTTGTTGTATGGAAATAATAAGGCTTTATGTAGCTATGATCTTTGCCTATTAGGCATATTACGAATAAAGCGAGTTCCACGCAGTCGACGACATTACGAGTCGACTCTTGCGAGATAGTATTTATATGCGGGAACTCGCTATTACGAAAATCCGAAAAGTGCAAAATTCTTTATTAAAACAAATGTTTTATGATTGTAAATAGTATGTATAATGTAAGTATAAGCTTTAGGCATATGTTTAAACACTTTTCGGTACCATAAAGATAGTGTACAGGATAGTACGGCCTGAAAAGGCGTACAACTCTATGATTGTAAGAGTTTCCGAGGTCCTGTAAGAGCGTACGATGTATATAACACTCTTGTTTGTTATTATATAAGTTTATTTGTGTTAGATCCTTGTATGTAAATAAGAAATAACACATTGTAATTCGTTTTCGGTAGGTCTTAGGGCATTACGTACTTTGTTTTGCATATATCTGTAAAAAGGTAGTACCGTTGCACTCGCTAGAGGGCCACACTAGTTAATTAGAGGTAGGAGAAGCTACCTAAGATAAAATTATTAAGATTAGATTGCGAAAAGTGGGATTTAACAAATCCCAGACATTGTGGCGCCACACCCGGCGCCGTTTGTCTTTGTAGATTTCCGCCGACCGTCCGGCCGCGCACTATAAATATCGGAGAGCGCGGCCATACATTTAGTTCCGTTCCGTTCCAGTAAAGTTGCAGTTTCGTTACGACTCAATAAGTTTCCCAGACAAGTTCCTGGGCTTCAGTATATATCTATAGGGTACCGGCTTTAGAGTAGGGCAGTGTTAGGGCAAGTAGTGGCTCTCCATAGAATAGGTTAAATATTTGCAACGGTGCTAGCTTTATTGCTATTTCGTTACAATAAAGCACCTTTGCAAGGAAGTTGTGGTCTCAATTATTTCCCCGGCAGATTCGGCTCGACCAAAGGCACTACGGCTGGTGGGGCATCGAAGAGAGAAGAACCAGATTTACAGTCCGCTGGCTCCCCCGGCTGTAGTGCACAATAACAAATCTAGACATGAATATAAACTACCACGTCAAAGCTCAATCTTAAAAAATGCGATATTTTTTCAGTAAAATGTACCACAAAAGTGCACAGAAAGTCGCCTAGTGTAGGGCTCGCTGCGCTCGCCCTAATAAAATTGCAGTTAAGATTTTTTTGTATAGCTGCTATGCTATACTATAGCACAACACAGCAATAAACACAAGAACTACCAGACCAATCTCAAAAATTCTCTTACCATTAGAAAGCTACACAATCCAGGAGTGACATAGGCTACTTTTTTACCCGACTCGTTAAAAGGAAGGGTTGATTTTGGGTCACCTGAATGAAGTTGCAAGTAACAGCTAGATTAAAATAAACCGCAAACTACACCAACGTTGTTGTTATAGTTCATAAGACATCACACTGTTTGTGAAATTATCGAAACTATTGTAAGTTTTTCTTTTTTTTTTCAAAAGCGCTGTGTTTTTTCAAATGATGTTTTGGTGTTACAAGTGAATTTAATAAGTAATTCGAAAAAAATGATTTGGTTGACAAAAATATTGCACCTATGAGTTAGTCTAACACTGTGTACTGTGTTTAACCATTTTTGTTTGGAATTGAATCAATATTTACATAGTTCATTTTTGGCAAATTGTTTAGTTATTAATATCATTAAATGGCAAGAGTATTTGTACAAATTCCTTGCTGCGTTGTTTCAGTTTAATTAGATAACAATTAAGCATATGGCTCTCCTGATGGAAAGCGAAACATAAACAAATAGACAGACACCAAATATGTTATTCATTTATTTTTAGTTATTATTTAAATTTTGCTTACATACATTTGCTCACGTAGATTTAGTGCCCAAGAGAAGTCTCTGCCAGTCAACCTCAAAAAAATACAGAGAAGGCACAAAGGGTGCACATAGAAATTGAAAAATCAGTCAAGTACATTAAACAGAAAAATTATGTAAAAACAAATATTAATGATGCGTGCTATACATGTGGCGGAATGGCAATGCCACATGCATAAGTCTACCGACTACATTACCCTCCGAACCGGAACAGGACAATGACCAACATTGACGCTATTGCGTCAGGAACAAGCACTTTCGAAAAAGTGGTAGATAAAAAGTTTGTTAAACTCGCCAATAGGAAGCTACTAAGTTTCGGGCATGTATTTATCACGGATTAAATGGATACGCCTGTCAAGGCAATTTCCAGGTTTGTTAGTGTCGCTTGCATTTACACACAGAAATATAGAGTTATACTACTTACCGATGAAATAAAATCACTTCAAGGGTAATTTCTAAAGCGTATCATCTCATTTGGTACGATAAAACACACATGGCTTATTTCTATTTTTTTTTTTTACAAATGTATGACAGTTTTGACAGTGTGGAGAGTTTGCTCATATGCGCGGCGACACGTTTTCTTCTTAATGGTGTGTATTAGTATTCATATGGTTTGTGGTATTTATTACACAAAAAGGGTGCTGTCCCAAGTACTAACTAGGTGATGACACCAAGCCAGGGGAGACATTGTAGAAAAAAGTAGTCTTAAAGGTTTGCTTCGTGAGAAATTCAATATCAGATGAGAGATGAAGAGTTCAATAACCCACGTGACGCTATTTCTTTCAACTTGTTGCGTGAAAGATGCCATAGCCTTCACGAAATAAAAGAATTACCTAAATCGTATGGGTCTGCTATAAAATCTAACCCCCCTAAGCTGTTCTGGTCTTTCATAAAAAATAAAAAGAATAAATCCAGTTCTTACCCTGCCCGATTAGTGCGAGACGGTGTGAAGGCTAACATTGGACCAGATGCTTGTAACTTATTTGCAATTCAATTTGCCTCCATATACAATAAAAACGTGTTATCCTCACATCACATTATTCCTCTAATTAGTAACTCAAGTAATTATCTTTGCTCACGGAACAGATTTCTAAGGGAAATAAAAAGACTAGATCCAGGCAAGTGGAAGCGACGGTATTTCTCCCTCCTTTGTCTTAAAAATATGCTGAGTCACTAGCTTACACACTTTCTATTATATTCAGTAGATCGCTTTTATCTGGAATATTTCCCACCGCGTTGAAAAGGGCGCTAATAATACCTACACTCAAAAATGGTGACGCTGAGCAAGTACAAAATTATAGACCATTTGAAAAACTTCTTTGCCCTATAATTTGCTGGCACTTCAAACAAATAATCTCTCCTGCCCTAAAATCCTGGTAATGTCGATCCACTGTTACAAATCTTGTTACCTTCGTTGAGTATTTGGCTAAAGAAATAGATGGACGACACTGTAGATACTGTTTACATCAATTTCAACAAGACTTTTGATAATGTGCCCCATAAAATGCTGTTTCATAAATTAAACCAAAATGGTGTAAGCGAATCCTTGTTGGATTGGTTTGAGTCATACCTTACCGGTAGAGAATCTGTTGTGGTGCTAAATGGTTACAAATTTGAAGCTTTTAAAATTTACTCTGGAGTTCCGCAGGGTAATCAGCTAAGACCAATACCATTTAACATTTTCATTGACAACTTGGCCTCGTTATTTTCTAACTCCCGGTGTATATTATTTGCTGATGATCTTAAAATATTCAGATGGGTTGACAGTACTTCAGATGCCCAACAGTTTCAAAGCAATCTCAACAAATTGATTGAATGGTGGTCCATTAATGGAATGACTTTAAATGCGGATAAATGTGCAGTGATTCGACTCTCTCGCAGTAAAACTGTTCTATCCCGTGAATACCAAATAAGAAGACAAGATTTCGAGAGGGTATCTTGTATTCGTGATTTGGGTGTGCTGATCGACTCTAAGCTTAGGTTTGACTCTCATATTGATCAAATATGTAAAAAAAGGCTACCGGGTGCTTGAATTCATCACGCTTAACTGATGAATTTAGAAGTCCATTTACTGAATTTACACTATTCAACTCTTTAGTTCGCAATAAGCTAGAATATTGCAGTGCGGCTTGGAATCCGCACTACAAAGTTCACAGAGAGAGAAATGCTAAGGGCCAAAAACGTTTTATTAGACAGCTACATTCTCGCAGTTCGTGTCTAAAAAAATCCCAACTTACGAGGAGAGGCTCCTATAAAAATATAGGACAAAGCTAAGTTTAAAAAAAACTTAGCTTTGTCAGACAGAAGGTGTTGTACCAATGTACTTTTCCTCTACAAACTTACAAGGCGAAATCGACCTACTTGATTTACTTTTTAACATAAGTATTTCGGTTCCAACGCGAATACCATGCTATACCAAAAACAATCTGTTTAACGCAACGAGATGTAAATCAATTTTGGGTAAATATTCAACTCTTAATAGAATGATCTACTCTCATAATGAAATTGTAAGAACACATAAACTTGACATATTTGCAGACAATATTAATGTATTCAAAAGGAGCTTTTGGCCCACTATCGATAATGTCCGAAGTTAAATAAATTGTTAATATTTATATTGATTTTAAAAGACAATTATTTTTAAAATTTCATTAATTTTAATTTTTCATTATTTAATTTTAATTAATTACCTTATTCAATCTATTACTGTTTTATTTTATCTTAACTATTACTATTTTTGTTAATGTATTATATCCTAATTGAATACCATTTTTTTAAATTCAAAAATGTCGTTATTGCCTTTAATTGAGGCAGCATTTAACTTGCGTTATTGCACTAGATATAATAATATGTTAATGTTTATAATGCATGCTTTGTTGACAATACTTTAAACAAATAAATAGCAGTGACACATTTAACTTTAAATTAATTCTATAAGGGCAAAAAGACTACTACCCGTGACATCTATAATGTTATCTAAATTTGACAGGGACATATTTGATAAAGTGAAGGCTGACATACGGTTGATGAAAGAGGAACTGGCGTCAATTGAAAGATTCAGGGGACCAAAGGAACGTTCTTTAGCGCAATGCAGATCTAGTTTGGAGGCCATGCAAGCTACAAAAGAGGGTCTAGAGTCAGAGTTACATCAGGTAAGACAATAATATCCCTAAAGCTATTTTAATCTGATTTGTTTCATGTTGAAAGAAAGAGCTGATTAAAATATCGTTACGTATTATTATAACCCTTAATATGTAAGCACATAATTTTAGTAGTACATAATTTTCTTTATTTAGGATAGCAAATAAGCAAACGTCTCTCCTGATGGATTCAAGCATCGCTTATAGACAACAAAGTGGTGCATTGTTCTCCGTGTAGCTAGATGATAATTCCACATTTCAAAGCTATATTTATAAAATAATATAAGGTTGCTTGAATGACGGATTAAGAAATTAATAGATTAATTACTGTTGAACCGACAAATGTTAAACTTTGATAATACGTGTCTTCTTACATATTTAATGAAGGTGTTGAGAAAATTAAAAAAAAAAGACTGTTAAACTATGACTTTGAAAATTACTGAATAGCAGCTCTCTTTGATGAGTTCACGCTAAGGCATGCAACAGTGCGGTTGCATTAAGGCGTGCAATAGTGCGGTTACGCTAAGACGTGCAATAGTACGGTTGCGCTAAAGCGTGCAATAGTGTGGTTTCGCTAAAGCGTGCAATAGTGCGGTTGAGCTAAGGCGTGCAATAGTGCGGTTGCGCTAAAGCGTGCAATAGTGTGTTTGCGCTAAGGCGTGCAATAGTGCGGTCGCGCTAAGACGTGCAATAGTGCCGTTGCGCTAAAGCGTGCAATAGTGTGTTTGCGCTAAGGCGTGCAATAGTGCGGTCGCGCTAAGACATGCAATAGTGCCGTTGCGCTAAGGCGTGCAATAGTACGGTTGCGCTAAAGCGTGCAATAGTGTGGTTTCGCTAAAGCGTGCAATAGTGCGGTTGAGCTAAGACGTGCAATAGTACGGTTGCGCTAAAGCGTGCAATAGTGTGGTTTCGCTAAAGCGTGCAATAGTGCGGTTGAGCTAAGGCGTGCAATAGTGCGGTTGCGCTAAAGCGTGCAATAGTGTGTTTGCGCTAAGGCGTGCAATAGTGCGGTCGCGCTAAGACGTGCAATAGTGCCGTTGCGCTAAAGCGTGCAATAGTGTGTTTGCGCTAAGGCGTGCAATAGTGCGGTCGCGCTAAGACATGCAATAGTGCCGTTGCGCTAAGGCGTGCAATAGTACAGTTGCGCTAAGACGTGCAATAAAGACGTTGCGCTAAGGCGTGCAATAAGAATACAAGTAATACTTTTTGTTCAAATTACAGGAACTGATGGAACAGCTTTCAACAGCAGATCAGGGGAAAGTAGACGAACTTAACGATGCCATCCGGAGGTTGACACAAGAAAACAAGGAAGCGTTTAGTCAGAGAATGAACCTTGAGGCTACCAAGAATAAACTAGAAAATCTTCTTACTAATAACTTGATACGGTTTGTATTTCAACTTATTTATGATGTCTCTTGGTTTTTTGTGCAAATTAAAAGTATTTCTTATTAATCTGGCACGTAACCTTATCATTTATCAACACATCCTTGTAGTCCTTCTTGTGATAAAGCAAATTTGCATAAAGCATGCGTATTATGCGTTCCAACTGAGAATAGGACTGTCGGGACGCCATATTGTTCGGCATTTTGAAAAAACTTCATTAATGATGAGTATGTTGAGCAAAACAATACTGACAAAGAAATTCATCAAAAAAAATTGCGTTCTATTTGGTGTATTTTATATTTAGGTTCCTATTCGCCCTTTCTAGTGTGTTAAAGTAAGATGTAGAAAAGAAAACAAAATATAAATAGATTTATTTTTATAAACAAAATACTTAACAAAATGTGTCTATAGATTTTAAATACTTTACACTGCTTATAATGACTTTGTTGCCGACATCATTGGTGTACGAATCTTTTTTGTCCCACATAATATTGCATAAATCTAAAATTAATTACGTGTTACAAATTATGTGTATACTGAAATTATTCAGAAGCGTGCAGTCCCTAAATGCAATAAAGCAGTGCTTTACTTACCATTCATGATTTAATTAATAGTAAATAAATGAATAAACAAAATATATTAATAAAAAAAACGCCAAATATTTTGTAAATAACACCTATTTGCAAGCACACAAACATTAAGTTTGCCAGGCGTTTGGCAACTTTAGTTTTCAACCAAGTAAGGCATGTCACGATCTGCAGGATATTTGTTAGCATGTGTGTAGTAATTTTTGGGTTTGTACTCAGTTCGCAAGCGCATATATCTATGAATTTCGTAAGCAGCGATGACGTAATATACTGCGGCAGTCCGTAGCCTGACTGTTGCTAATGCGTATTATCCAACTAAAATTAATAAGATGGAAATATTAGATTTCCATCTATTAATCACGGTTGCACGTTATGCATTTTTGTTTAGTAAGGTTTTATTTGTTTAAATAGGAGAAATGTACTTGTGTTTTACGAAGCCATTTGCTCTTTTCGTGCGATAAGCATTGTTTATTATTTTGTTTGCGTCATATATTTATTATTAGTTTTCTTAGAAGATTTTTCATTTTAACATTTGAAAAATTCTACATTTAAGTTTATTTCTTAGTTTCTATAATGATTGTAGTGATTTGCTTTTACTAGTGCATTAATTGAAGATTTTTTTAAAATGTTTATTTATTTATTTATTTAATACTTTATTGTACACAATAGAACAACACACAAAATTACAGCAAGCAGTATTTTTAAAAAGGTAAAGTATTTGATTGTGAAGTTTGTGTTGAAAATGTGTGTTTATTACAAATTAAAAATAACAATTTCTCACAATTGTCATTCAGTGAAAAGATTTAAAATGTGTCTAAAGGTAGGTGTGTACCCGAGTTACAATTAAACCAGCAAAAAGTAAATGTAACTCGAAAGTTTCATGGTAAAAGTTATGAAACATATAACTGACTCTCTGATTCGGGATATTGTTGGTATAGAAGATGTACATGAATAGTAGTACATCTAAGACTTGTTTTGTTGTCATGGTTTCCGACTTAGAGATCCGTAGCGTGGCTGAGGCTATGCTAAAAATCTATAAAAGGAAGTTTTTGTGACCGAGTACCTCTCCGCATAGTGCATACTCAGTGTCATTACCTTGTGCACGCCGATGACATTATTTAAATAGGTACACTAAGGTAGGTACATGTAGTATGATGCCCCCTTGGTCGTTGGTTGCCCCATGGTCCCCCGTGAGCCCCGTTGGTCGAGTGGTTAGCGAACCTGACTACGCAAACAATGGGGCTCGGGTTCGATCCCCGACGTGGACAAGCATTTGTGTGATGAGCATAAATGTTTGTAATTGCGGATTTGGGTGTTTATTAAATATATTCCTGTATTTATATAATATGTATTTCTATGTATTAATATCGTTGACTATCACTTATAACACAATCAAATAATTTGCTTACTTTGGGCTTAGATCAGTAAGTGTAATTTGTCCTGTGAATATTTATTTATATTTATTATTTATTATTATATAAAGAATTATTTGTATGTTATTTGTTCTACAAAAAATCAGCCCAATTTTTTTAACAAATACATATTTTTTGGTGGCTACTAATTTCACACTTATGAATTTGACAAGCACGATCCTATTCTCAATTAGAACGCAAAGTACAATGACTTTTCGAAGATGGCCCAGTTTCCGCGAAACGTTATGCCATAACATATACATATCTACGATACTCCCTCCATAATTACTCAAAATAGTTGACTAAGTCTAATTTCTGGTTGATTGGCTCAAAAGCCTCATGACAAAATTGTAGCAATTCTGTGTTGTCATTACATTTGAATAAAGAGCATGCGAAGTATCGTATTTACTTACACAGAAAAATGAAAGACATTGCCGGCGCGTTTCTTGTTTCAAATTTTAAAAGTGAAACTTGTTTCAAATCAAAATGAAAAAACCTTAAAGGGAAAGGTAGGGGAAGTTTAAGGAAGTTAGAGGAAGGTAGGGGGAATATCGGGAAGGTAGCAAGGAGATAGCGGGAAAGTAGCTGAAAGATAGGGGGAAGTTTGACAAGGTAGGAGAAGTGAGGGAAGTAAGGGAAATATGGGAGGATGTAAGGGAGAGGTTGTTTATCTCTCTCGGGTATTTAGTACCACCG
The DNA here is from genome assembly GCA_036924255.1 of Apodemia mormo. Classification (NCBI taxonomy): domain Eukaryota; kingdom Metazoa; phylum Arthropoda; class Insecta; order Lepidoptera; family Riodinidae; genus Apodemia; species Apodemia mormo. The sequence goes on along the minus strand of JAUPFN010000013.1, from coordinate 8,886,773 downwards.
CCTTACATGCCGCCATAGCTTCAATGCTTATCATTGTCGTGTTTTGGTTCAGAAGGTAAGGTAGATGGTAGACTTATGCGTTGAAATTGCCATCCCGCTACACGGATAGCAATGTACCATTAACATATTTGATGTCTATAGGCGGTGGTTTCTCTTTCCACCAAGAGAGCCACCTGCTGGTTTGCTAATTATATTTTAAAAAGAAATGATGCGAAGGTAGCGAGAAGGTGGGGGAAAGTAGGGGGAAGGTAGGAGAAAAGTAGTGGGAAGTAGCGGGAAGGTAGTGGTAAGGAAGGGCTAGGTAAAGAGAAGGTAACGAAAAAGTAAAGAGAAGGTAGCGAGAAGGTGACGGAGGTCGCGGGAAGATAACGGGAAGGTAGGTTAAAGGTTGTGGCAAGGCAGCAGGAAGGTAGTTGGAAGGTAGGAAGAAAGTATTTACATTTGTCAGTAGACCCCATGACTGCCTCCGACTTTTCTAATTTCCTTTATTTTTTGAGAAAAACACTATAATATAATATGCCTCGGCGGAAGTGGCAATTGCCTCTCTCGCATACGGCTCGGTCTTCAAACTCATACTCGATATGCAATTACCTATTTCGTTGCTTTTGCAATAATGTACTATCGCTATTATATTCATATTTTATATAAGTGACTAGGTAGATAAGATGATTGAGAAATAGGTCAATATTTTTTAGTCTCATGCCGTTGATGTTAATAATAAACGTTGATAACAGACTTTTTTGTATGCATATAGTAATGAATGTGATGGTTGCAAAGGAAGTTTAAGTGGAGGTCTAAGAATTGCGTCTTGCAGTCAACGTCTAGTCGCTTTGCTTATCCATCCGGTGAGGGAATTGGTGTAAAAGTATATTTTTGATACAACAAAAAATTCCTTGGCAGACGTAAAGACGAGTTGGTCCAAGCCCTTCAAGAGATATCGGTGGAAGATCGCAAGCGGCGGCTTGCTAACAGCAAGGCTGATTTAGCAGCCGCGGAGAAACGAATTAGGCAGATCAACAAAGAGAATGAAGAGGTTGAGAGAAAAGTACAGGCTGCTGTCAAAAACGAAAAGACGTTAAAATTGGAACTTGATAAATGGAGGAATAAGGTAATATGTTTTTTTATTGATTGTTATGGTTATAAATTATTTAATTAAAAAAACAGGGTTGGTGATAGAAGGGTAAAAATTTAGAGTTGTATGTATTTTTCAATGCTGAATTATAAAAAAATAAAAATAAAAAATATTGTCCATAAAATAAAAAAATATTTTTAGGGGTGGACAACCCTTATCACTTAGGGGTATAAAAATAGATAGTAGCCGATTCTCAAAACTACTGAATATGCATACGAAATTTCATCAAAATCGTCAAGCCGTTTTGGAGGAGTACGGGAACGAACATTGTGACACGAGAATCTATACATATAATAAAATCGTAGGAAAGTCAAAACTGAACATTGAATATTTTTTTAAAAGAATACTTGGGGCGTGATTTACAATCGATATCGAAGCCAAAAATATAGTTTTTAGAATTTTTGTCTGTTTGTATGTATGTCCGGGGTAAACTCAAAAAGTACTGCATAGATTTACTTCAAATTTTGCATAAATATTTATTACTAACAGGTTTGGTCAACATATAGGCTACATATTATCACGCTAATCACCTACAGGAGAGGAGCAGTGCGAAGTAAACGAAGTCCGCGCGGACGAAGTCGCAGGCAACAGCTAGTTTTATATATTATTCCTCCCTCTATCTATCCCTATTATATTATCTCCAATTATCAAAATAACTTTATCAATATTAGTGAAATGTTGATATTCATGGCAAAAGTCTAGATGGGTGCTATAGAAGATCAGCGGAGTTTAAAATCTTTTTTTATATATATTTTAAGATAGCAAACAAGCAGATGAAAAGAGTCAACCATCGCCTATAGATGCCAAAGTGTTAATGGTGCGTTGCTATCTTGTGGCGAGGTCTAATGCCACATGCATAAGTTTACTGGCTGTCTTACCCTCCAAACCGGAACACGAAAGTGACAAAAACTCTGACGCCATTGGGGCAGCAATAGGTGAGGCGGTGGTACCAGACCTGGGCGAGACAATGCAGAACTCTACTACCTAGTAGTCACGATGTTAGTGACTCGTATAGCCAATCGGTTGCCTTTTACGACCTGCCTGGCAGAACGGCAGTTGGCATATTCTTTAAAGGAGCCTGGGACCAACACGGGGAAAAGCCCGGGACCAACATGGGGAAATCTCAACTAAAGCTAAGTGGCACGCCATTTTGAGACATCATACTACAAACATTTAAACATATAATTTTTTAAAGCATTAAAACTGCAGCACCCGACTTCCTATTTCCTATATCTCTGAAACCCTGCATCAGATCTTTACCAAATTAAAATGGAACCACATAGGGATTATACCCTATCAAACAAAAAATAATTTTCCTAATTGGTTTATAAATTACAAAGTACACCCGTGCCAGCTGCCGTGGAACCTTCGCCGAGCCTCCAGCCACTCCGCATCGCCTGCAAACGGGTGAGACCTTCTGAAAACTGCTTACACGAGTCTATTGCTAGCGGCCGTGCCGGCCTGCCGCTATGAGCGCCTAGTGGTACCGACGGCACCACCACCGCTACACCAGACATTTCACGACAACTCCACTTTTAATATTACGGGATAACAAACAAGCAAATGACTATCAGTATTACAATATTGAGATAACAATTGTCTATAGTCAGCAAGCATCTTAATGGTACTTTGCCGTCTGTATTGCGGCGATGTAAAGCTACATCCCTGCTTTACGGCTGGCTGATGTAGTCTCCAAACAAGAACACGGTAACAGCGACACCCACTTATACATTCATATTTTGAAATTTTGCTTTTTTCCAGGAAAAAGAGGCTCAAGACAAAATGGAGGAAGATGCAAAGGGGCTTGAGAAAATGGCATCAAAAGAAGTTCTGCTACAAGAGAAGATACAAGAGTCATTGGATAAGATAGCAGCGCTGGGCACATTGCCCAATGCGCCTGAATTACACGCCAAGTATCAAAAGCTATCACTCAAGCAGGTGCGTTTGGAATTTTTGAATAGGATTAAATTGTTTTGCATGCCGCAACACAAAGCGGGTGAGGTAGTGCTTTTTTTTCTATGTCATAAATAAATAATAAATAAATAATCACAGGACAAAATACACTTACTGATCTAACCCCAAAATAAGCAAATTATTTGCTTGTGTTATGGGTGTTAGTCAACGATACTAATACATAAAAATACATATATAAATACTATAATATATTTAATAAACACCCAAACCCGGAAATACAAACATTTGTGCTCATCACACAGATGCTTGTCACCGTCGGGGATCGAACCCGAGCCCCGTCGATTGCGTAGTCAGAGTCGCTAACCACTCGATCAACGGGGCGGCAAACAAGCAGATGGGTCTCCTGAAGGAAAGAGTCAACCATCGCCTATAGACACCAAAGGTGTTAATGGTGCGTTGCTATCTTGTGGCGAGGTGTAATGAGCATGCATAAGTTTACCAGCTACTTTACCCTCCAAACCGGAATACGACAGTGACAAGCACTGACGCTATTGCGGCAGGAATAGGTAAGGCGGTGGTACCAGACCAAAAATAGATAATGCAGAATCCTACTACCTAGTAGCCACGATGGTAGTGACTCGTACAGCCAATCGGTCGCCTTTTACGACCTGCCTGGCAGAACGGCAGTTGGCCTATTCTTCAATGGAGCCCGGGACCAAGGTATAAGGCACGTTGACATAATTACTTCTATTAAGAGTTAACGAGTTTGACATTGTGTAATACATACCTTTTCCATACTTAATATTACAAATGCGAAAGTAACTGACTGTCTCTTCCTCACGCCCAAACTACTGAAGCGATTTGGATGAAATTCAGTACAAATATAGTTTGAGACCCGAGAAAGGACGTAAGATAGTTTTTATCCCAGAAATGTCATGGGAACGGAAACTATTTTCCACGCGAATGAAGTCGCGGGAACAACTAGTATCTAATAATAATAAAAAAACCGGCCAAATTTATGTCGGGCCATGCGCAATGCACGATTCCGTCGTTACCCAACAAAATAATGCAGGCTAACAAGAGGGCCTTTGTATGTTTTCATACTCTGAACATTTTACTTAAATCCAAATTCGGATATAACCGCAACACAGCTTCACCGCATATAAAAACTTTTCCAAGTACATTTTATGAGTTGGCAGACTATTACTTATTTCTCTTATGTATACTACTACTGTGAATTTTCTTCACATATCCAAAACCTATCGATTCTGGCTGACAGTGGAAGGGGGCGGGGGGACAATTGGCTCAAAAATAAATTTTACGTGCACCCTAAAAATAGATTTAAAGATTTTATTTTACCACTTTGTCTGCATGACTATTGTTCATGCTAAATGATAGCTTGCTAGTACTAACAGCCTCTGAGCTTAAGCTGCGGACTGGCCTTGGACAAGAGAAAGATAAGGACTTGGCATTAATTTCCGTAAACAATCAAAGTTTATAAAATTTTATGCATTCCAACGTTAAACAAATAAAAATGGCTTTATCTCCGTCTAACAAGTTAGAATTTTCATAATAGACAAGGCTACAAAAATTTTTTCAGTGCTCTAATTTCATATCATTTAAGAAATTTAACGTCACCTTAAACAGCTTGCAACCAAAACGCCATTACTAAAATACGCTGTCAAAGTAGGTAAGTTAAAATTTAATGTCAAATAACCCTTTGATTACAAAATATTAAAATAATTTTAACGTTTATTTGTATTTTTCTATAATTTTAGTGTGTACCCTAAATCTAAAATAAAAACTAATTGTTAGAATAACATGTTCAATTGCAATATAATTTATCAATTGTTATGTAGGCAGTAAACAGCTGTTCTTAAGTCCGCCATTGTTAGGGACGAAATGACACAGTTTTCCCTTGGTTATTTCATATCTAGTAGTTTCCTTCATCTGAGGGACTAACGGATGGACATTTTTTTGTTTTTATTTTTTGAAGAACATGACGAAACTATTAGAATTTCTAGTTGACATGATGCCTTAAAAAGACAAGCACGCTGAGTCTCCTCTGCTGTATAATCACAATGTGCGGCCTTGTTTCCGATCCCGTAGTAGCTTAAAAATGTTAAGGCTTCAACGTAACTTGTAAAACAGTTTTATCATATCTATACATACATGGGGCACACTTAAAGTTGTACTTTTAGCTAATCGGAACTATTTGAATTTCGAATGTTAAATTTTTAAAAAGTTGCAACCTTCTTAGTAATAAAAAAAAACAATTGGCGGGAAATAATTTGTCAATTGTTTTTTATCACACATCAAAGTTTTACGTACGCAACGAAAATTGAATTAAGTCGAAAAGATTTTAGAGCGATGATTTTTTATGATTTTAATAGTTCTCTTCCGTTAGACTGTGCCGCTCTTCTCCAAAATGCTTTTGGGAGAGAAGCACCTTGTTTGAGTGCCGTGAGGCGATGGTTTGCTGAATTGAGAGAGGTCGAATTTCTTTACATGACGAATTTCGTGAAGGGCGGCCTTCAACTGTCGTCAACAAAAATAATGTGGCTAGTATTAAGCGGTTAATTGAAAAAAACCCTGGATTACCTATGAGACAATTCGAGGACTATCGGGGATTGGTATAAGTCAAATTTAGAAAATCTTACACGAAGAATTGAAAGTTCGGAAACTTTGTTTTCGTTGGATCCCTCATGAACTGACAGCGGAGCAGAAGCGGGCTCGCGTGGAATGGTGCTCACAGATGCTACTGAAGTACGACCACGGACATTCTAATGCTGTTTGTGACATTGTCACAGTAGACGAAACGTGGATTTATTGTTTTGAACCCGAAAAAAAACAGCAATCTTGTGAATGGGTGTTTAAAAATGAGAACAGGCCAATAAAAGTGAGACAGGCGAGAAACGTTGGTAAAAAAATGATCGTGGTTTTTTTCTCAGCTACCCATCTGTACAATTCCACTTAAAGATCAAAAGAGTGTCAATGCCGAGTGGTATTTTACCATTTGTTTACCCAGGATGTCAGAAAAAGTTCGCGGAAGAAAAGCCGCATTCTCCTACACCATGATAACGTTTCTTCACACACGGCCAACAAAACAAAGTCATTTTTAGTTTCCGAAAAAGTACATCTCGTCACTCTTCTTGCGCATAGCCCCGACCTAGCACCCTATGATTGCTGTATTTTCCCCTAAATCAAAGATTTGATGAGAGGTTTTACTTTTACCAACTCCGAAGAGGCAGTGATAGCGTTCAATCAGCACGTAGAAAACATACCTTCAGATCTGTGGTCCTCCTGTTTTAAAAAATGGTTCGATCGCATGAAAAAATGTTTAAAATGTAAAGAAGATTATTTTGAAAAGCAATAAACATAATATTTTGGTTATAACATGTTGTTTTTTAAGTTACGCAAAACTTATAGTGTGACCTACGTATACGCTAAGGCCGCCGCCATGCTCTGTGCTGATTCATACATTTGTCTCACTCGCTCGCCGCGTTCCGCACCGCGCGCCCAATTTGCTCGTCAAAAATCGTCTGCCGCCCCGCCGGTCGCTGCGCCGCGTGGCATGTTTAGTACTTCCTCATACATTTGTTTCAGACGCCAGACGCTTCGCCGTTCGCGCCGCGCGAAAAATCGCAAGCGCGAATTTCCCGTGGCCAGGCCGTTAATTTTGATAAGGGGGAGGAGCTGTGCGAAATAAACGAAGTCCGCGCGGACAGAGTCGTGGGCAACAGCTAGTAATATAATAAAACTGTTTAATTAAATTTAATAATAAATTATCGATTTCATCTGAGCCGTGACTGACATACTAGCACAACCACCAAACTCCGAGCTGCTTTTGAGATTTTCCTTGAACTGACATTTAAGCCATACAAAAAGTCGTAAAATGCTTATCTAATAATTCTGCATCAAAGTAAAATCATCTGTTTTATAAAAGAGAATAAAAATTCACGCTTGGCTTCCATAATCTTGTAAAAGCAAAATTATCGATTCATTAATTTCTCAATCTGTTTTTTATAACATCAAAGTACCGATGCTCCTAGGTTTGGCTAGTCAAAACTCAGGTTGGATATACAATTTCAGTCAAAGTCCAAATCAATAACGCCTAATTTCTACCTTTTACTAATAAATTTTTGTTTAATCCTAGGAAAGACTAATTTGGACAGTCAAACGCCGAAATTCAAATTGACGAAACCAGGGTTTGACTAGTCAAACCGAATTACCTTTAATTATATAGAATTTAACATAGAGTAATAACGCTTAGAGGGATAATTGCATTCAACGCTTCGTTCATATTTTAGGCCAAAACCGTGTCAATGTCCGTGTAAGCTTCATGTAATCACTTGCGTCGTCACGCACACAAAGACTCCAAAGACTCGAATAGTGTTGCAAATAAATAAATATTTTCCCAAGACGGTATTTAAAATATATCTACCTGACCGGTATACAAATAATCTTTCATACTATAACATTATTAATCATTTAGTATAAACTTGAAACTTACACTTTTTATTCGGTTAGGTAAAATATGTTAAATGCCGGGAAATATTGTAGATGTTCTCAAGATGATTCCAAAGCTATTTAACCTTATATTTTTTTAGCTTTTGTGCTTTTATTTGTGATTTAAAATATTTTTACCTCACTGAAATAAAGATTGTCTGTCTTTCCAATAGTATTATTAGTCATATAGAAAATTTAGAACTTACAATTTTTATTCTGGTGAGGTAAAATGAGTAGAATTACAGGAAAATGTTTTAGAGGTTCTCAAGATTTTTTTTAAAAATTTCAGTAATTAAACAGCGGTAACCAACCGGCACCGAACGTAAATAAAAAATATGGTCAATACGAATTTACGTTATTTAAGTTATAAAAACAGTGATTGAAGTAATTCTTACAAAAAAAAACCTTATTGATATGTATCTACTAATATATTATCCTATATCATACAAATGTTTGAAATACATTGCTTGACAAATACTTGTGTGTTATTATGTGTATGTCTGTGTGCGTGTATGTGTATGTATGTTTGTTCAAAGCTATTACCTTGGAACCTTTTTTATTTTAACTTTCATACAAATCTTGCCATGGTTCTAAACCTTAAACTATCTTGAAAATTAGCAAATGGGTGGGTAAGCAGAAACAATACTTACGTTATAGACGAACGTTTTAAGGTAAAAATTAATAAGATACTTATTAATCAAGTATTTATTTAAATCAACTTAAAAAATTTAAATGTTTTAAGCTAAACGTACTATATTGGATACTATTGGCTCTGTGCACGACTTGAGCACCACCTAGCGTCCGCAACTGTTTTGGTTCTGATCTTAGAATAATAACGCCTAGAAACCACAAAAAACGAGTAAATAAAACTGAACCAGAAACGGCTCAATTCGTTTTGCGAGTTGTCAATGCTTAATAAGATCAGGTTATATCGGACACAGTTTACGAAAAATAATTCGAAATGATTTATTGCATTATAAAGAAGTGTTTTAACACCTTAGAAAAACAAAAAAAGTGAACATTTCACAGGTAAATACTTACAATTTATAATTTTTCTGTTATGTAAATCGACTAAAAATAAATAATTTGAAACACATAACTTATCACTATACAGTTGCTAGTTGTGGAAAAAAAATTGCGCACAATATTTTTAGTTAGACCTTAATGTTAAGAAAATTAATTATTTGTATTTGCTTTAACTATTATTTATACTAAGTCTTATGAAAATATATATATGAAAATAATTAGCTCGAGGGTACTTTTTGATAATTCAGCATTTATTTTGTTTGTCTTTTTTTGCCTTTAACAACACAGTAAGTCATATTTTTTTCGAATTGCGAGACCTGCACTCCGTATGACATGTATCGCGATTCTGAGCGGACGGCAAGCGCATGCGTAGCCTTTTAAGGCTACTTTGAAATGGCTTAAAACATCGCGGCCCATTCGGTTTCTACGTGTTATAATTCTACGTTCCAAAGCTATTTCACCTTGGATTTTTTCGTTTTTGTGCAAATTGTGACACGAAAATATGTATACTTAATAATCAAATTATTTATTTAAAATTTTAAAAATTAAAATTAATCTCAGTGATGTAGAAATTTATAGGGTAAAATAGCCAAATTTCGGCCGCCTAACCAAATACATAACTTTTGGACCCTATTAGGCTTAAACCGTTATCGGGAAGAAAATATTAATTTTCTTTTTCGTGTTAATCAATATTTAAATTTTACACTATTGATGTTTCGAATTGATTTCAACAACGAAATAAAAATATATAAACGTGTTAAGTTTTAAATGATTGACCCTCTCTATCCTGGTTTCTTTTCTATTGTCGGTCAATTTTTCCCTAATTTCAGCCCCATTTTTCTCTAATGTTAGCCAGTAAAGGATGTTTGAAATTGAAATAAGGTATTGACTTTGCATTAAAATTTACTTTAATTTTATTAAATAACTTTTGTAAACATAATATGCCCTCAATTTTTTATGGTATGTATTTAAATGATCTTTTTAATTTGATAAAAACTGTAAAAGAAAAAATCTAAATGGTCATCAATTTTAATGATTGAGTCTCTTTCTTTGAGACATAAAATAAATGAAATAAATTGATATTTTAGTCTCTTTAAAACTACGCAGAAAAAATTTGATATGTAAAAATTACATTAGATCGTTACTTGCTGGTCCTCAAAATTAAGAGAAATGAGCATTAAATATTCAATATTGTGATATTTTTTTAAATAAAACGATTTATATAAATTATTTTTTGTCTATATCAAATAATCTTCAATATAACTATTTTAGGGTACTTATTTTTATTAAGTTGTAGTCAAAGAAAGGAAACAATTTAAAGGCACTTGATATTCAAAGTTTTATTTTTCACTATTAGAATAAAACTAGAATAATTTTCTACGATTGTTAAATCAATTAAATAAAATATATCGCTAGGAACAATTACATAAAAAATATTGAGACTTTAATTTGATTGAATTCTATCATCAAATTTAAGTGTTATCATTGTATAAAACTTAATTTACATTTTCATTAAAACAGCAATAAGTTTATATATTATAATTTTCATTATAAGTATCAAATAAAAATTCTCCCTGTTTTTGTATTAAAGAATAGTTAAAGCTAATTTATTTTTTGTTCTTTTAAGTACCTATAAAGTGTCTTCGCAAAAACTTAGCTCAGAATTCTGTCAACCTAACTTAGATTTCTGAGATTAACAGCTGTTGTACTGAAGACACCCAATGACAAGATAAATATCTAACCACAGACTACTAAGGAGAGAACTGATTGCTTACGTTAACCTTACCTAAATTTCAACTTTATTTAACTACTATTCCCCAAGTTAAAAAAATATTTATTAAATGCGGATAAATTAAGCAGTTGATATAGAATCTTAAGAAACACATTAAACTTTAAGGTAATAATTAAAAAACGATGTATGAAGTCTTGCCCGCGTTCTTAAAAGTTATGTGGAATATTAGCTTAATTATCAGTATAAACATATTAGGAGGTCGACATTAGGCGCAGACCGATTTTAGGGCACGTTACCCTACATGTTTTCATGGATAAAAGTCGAAAATATCGCTAATAAAACTACTTGACACTAAGCAATACGAAATAATGCAGTAAAATGGCATATTATTTAATAAGAAAATTAAAAAAAATGACTTTGGTAGTGACAGAGTTTTTTTCTGATGGTCACTGTGGCATCTAGAATGCTAGTTGGAACATTTTTTTTGTCTTCTAAAAGTCCTCATTATATGCGAATAAATGCTTCATAATATTGGTCTGACAAACGGATTTGTAATATTTGTGTCAGTATAATGGGTGAGTCTCAACACTTAAAAACTATTTTTTATGCAAAAGCAAAGTCCAGGCTATGTAATATCGCACATAAAATAGGAATACACATATTATTAATTATAATGAAAATAGGTAAAAACAAATACGTGGTAGAATATTTTTCCCTTTGGCTGGCAACATTCTGAATATCGTTCTACTTAGATATTTATGATTTATTTGTTTGGATTTTATACAAAAATATCCGATGCCAAGTAGTTTTTATCGGTGAAATGTTATCTTCAAGTCCTAAATACGCTTTTGTGAAGCACGGTGACAGCATTTCACCACGCAGTAACTCACATTTTTTGAAATTGCGAGAGCTGTACTCCGCGTGGCACGTGTCGCATGCCTGAAGGGCCGGCGAACGTAAGAAGCCTTTTCAGGCTTCTTTGAAATGGCTTAATATTGCGCGGGTCGACTCGGTTTCTATGCGTTATTATTCTATGGAATTTAAAACGATAGGTAAGCATTTTATTCTTTCTATTTGATGTATAATATTATAAGTAGTGTTATTTCTCAACAATCTGATCTGATGAATACTAATTTACGACGACGATTTAAAATCCAGTTATATGTATAACAGTGTTTTATCCCCTTCATAATATAAATTTGTCGCGCAAACCACCGTAATGCTATTAAATTTCTGTTTAATAGCATTACGGTGGTTTGCGCGACAAGTCTATAATAAAACGTAATCGATGATACAATGCTAGTGTTGGAAATAAGTTCTTCTATATACATCTACCTTTGATTATAACATATACAAATTAAAATCATACGTAAGCACTTTCTTATTTCTTTTTGATATTATATATTATAAATAGTGTTATTTCCCGTTAAATACGGCTAACTGTCAGACGATATCTCCATAATGTAAATTTATTTTTCCAAAGCTCTCTTGAATTCCTATTTAACAGCATTACGGCGGTTTGCGCGACAAGTCTATAATAAAACGTAATCGATGATACTATGTGAATGTTGGAAAAAAGTTCTTCTAGAAACATTATAAACATGTTTAAAGTTACCGACATATCGCACAGAATCGCCACTCCCAATAATGACATCAGCCGTTTCGCTCGATTATTAGATATAGATGGCTTACAACATGACATTAGACTGATAATAATTTTAACAAATATATATAGATTAATGCTATTAAGAATTAGTATACTTATTACTTGCGATGACAATACAGAATAAAAATTTTCTAGTTTATATAAGTATTTAACAATGCCATCTGTGATGATTTTCAAAAGAAATACGATGGAGTAAGTGAATAAAAGTGCCTTCCTCTTCTCGTAGCTTATTTTTCCGGTATATATTAAAACCAGCCTCAAGTAAGCGTGTAATGATGCACACAATGACCAGCAAATGGATATTGTATATAAATAACTCTTTATAATTAGCACTGCTTCATTTTCATAGAAATTCATAGTACACATATGCAAAGTTCCCACAACAATCTGATGAATGCTGATAAAATTATGAAGGCTGCGCCATTTTGAAAACGAATACCACGTTACTATCAAAACAATCGAAGATATAACGGAGAGAATAGTGCCAACAAGTAACATTATTTCTTCTGACATATTTACTAATTCTATAAACAGCTCTTTATAAAATTAACAATTACTATGATTGATTTATACAGACGTTAGTTAAATGCGATAGGTTTTTGGATTGTAATTATTTCTTATCGGCAGGCATATTAATTAAGAAACAGTTCACTATTACACATTATTTTAATTATTACCTAATAATGGTTTTTAATTGCATTTTATTTTAATTATTAATTAGAGTTTTAACACTTGCAATGTTATTGTTTTGTTGAATCCAGTGATGCTTGATTCGAAGAAACGTCCAAACATTATTCGTTTCGTTCTTATAAAATTCGTGTTAATTAGAAAAAAAATACAAGAGTTATCTAAGTTTTGTACGGCTTAAGCATCGGGTTCGTAATTGTGCAATAAAACACCACCTATACTAAAACCGTGTATTTACGACACAAATATACAAAACACCACAATGCAATACGTAAATACACTGATTCACACTAATAACACTTACTATATTAACACTAGAATTAACCGAATATACAGAGTCACAAAACGTGTTCAGTGTACTAAATCACTTTACATTGATCATCTCAAGTATCGCTGTCCAATCGCTGTAAAAACTGCCCTCTATTCACCAACATATCCCTATTTATACCCAAGGTAAAGTTCGGCTAGAATCCCGAATGTTCCGAAATTTTCGCGTAAACAATAATTTTAATGTAAAAAAACTCCTAGTACACGCTATTTACCCTTATTCAGTATAAGAGAAGATCCATTATGGCATAGCTGCTTGGGTAACGGCGCTTGTTGTTTATCAATAAAAGTAGCTATATCTTTTTTTTATTTCTAGATCTCTCCAGCGCTCCTACTCTTCACGCTTTTAGATTATTCGCAACAATACTTTACCGCAACATTAGCCTGATTTTTCAGTCCATTGCCGGAACCTTTTCAAACGATATAAAAACGGAGGTTATCAGTTTACCAATTCCAAAAATATTACGTGCGTCATGCATGTCAGCACATAATATTTTTGGAATTAGATAATATTCGAGTATGATGATCTACTTAGGTGTCCTATCATGGTTCATAAATTTTGTAAGTGTATGTATGTTTGGTCGCGAATTTCAGATATCGGATGTATATCGCATGTCGCATTTATCTTGATAGGTATTTATGATTATATCTCTTGATTCAAATCAGGTACAATCCAACGTATGGGGACAGTCCAGGCTTTAATGAAGCCAGTAGTTTTTGAGAAATGGGTTTAGTTGATATTTGAAGTTAGTAAGTTACTATTACGTAAAATCTTATTCATGGCTGACAAAATGGAAATTTGCTCGTTCCGTGCGTATAATAATGATTTTTAAGTGGGCCAAAGTTGTGTTGAGTTTGGGTAACTTTGTCCCACCTTGCTTTAGTCACGTTTTTTTATTATTAATAATATTCAATTCTAAAAGTCCAGGGAACTTATGTCACCCTATCTGCAATAACTACGACGTAATAAACACATCAAGTGTTTATTATGTATGTCGTTCTTTATCATTACAGATTAAATAATACTACATTTCACTTAGGGTGTAGACAGATGGGGACTGCATTTAACTGCAATCGGACTGCTAAATGGCAGTTATCTGAACTGCTTGTATGCAGTTGACACGACTGCAATAGAACTACAAACCAAATGCGCAGTCCGATTGCAGTTGAATTGCAGTCGGCGTGCAGTCGTGTGAACTTTCCACTGACTGCAATCGAACTGCACGGTTGGTTTGCAGTTTAATTGCAGTCGTGTCAACTGCATTCAAACTGCACCATACCCACCCGCCCGCACTACTTACGTCTTTTGAACACTCCGGCGGGGCGGGGTCAGAGCGGCTCCGCCCCTCCGCGCATAAACTCAGTAGCGGAAACAAGCTTGAATTAAGAAGCAGTTTGAATGCACTTGACACGACTGCAATTGAACTACAAACCAACCGTGCAGTTCGATTGCAGTCGGTGTGCAGTTCACACGACTGCACGCCGACTGCAATTGAACTGCAATCGGACTGCGCATTTGGTAGCCACGATGTTAGTGATCACATAGCCAATCGGTCGCCTTTTACGACTTGCCTGACAACGGCAGTTGGTCTATTCTTCAAAGGAGCCCGGAGCCGGGAAAATAATGCGAAAATTAATGTTTTTTAACACTGTTGTCATATTTTAATTTTGGTATCATCATAACTCTTAGCAGTTATTATTGTTTTAAATATTGCACTTGTACTGTGTCTCAATTCAATAATTATATATATATATATATATATATATATATATATATATATATATATATATATATATATATACTTTTTTATTTAAATAGCCAACCGGTTTCGCATTTTACTGCATCATCGGGGCTTAAACTTAAATTGTTAACAAATACGTTGTGTTCGGAAGCGTTAATAATGGTTGGTAGATGTGAAATATTGAGTTTGATAGAAAATATTAATTTTTACAGTTATTCAAAGAATTAGAAAAAGCTAACCAACATTTGAAAAAATACAACCACGTCAACAAGAAAGCCCTGGATCAATTTATAAGCTTCTCGGAACAAAAGGAAAAACTATACAAAAGGAAAGAAGAACTCGATATAGGGTGAGTTTGTTAATATTATCCAGCTAATTATGATAGTCTATTTTTTAAACCCTGACGCAAATAAGGGAAATGGTGTAAAAGTTAAACCGCTATGTTTGCGTATCTGTCTGTGGCACCTTAGCTCTTAACTCATTTATCAAAATTGATTCAGTTGTTCAAGTTTCAACTATTCTTCACTAGCCTTTGCCCGCGGTTTCGCTTGCGTTAAATTTATTTTTGGGAGATGGGGGGTTTGAAAGAGACAAAAAGTAGTCTATGTCACTCTCCATCACTTCAACTGGCCGCCCCGTTGGTCGAGTGGTTAGTGACCATGACTACGCAATCGACGGGGCTCGGGTTTGATCCCCGACGGGGCAAGTATTTGTGTGATGAGCATAAATGTTTGTATTTCCGGGTTTGGGTGTTTATTAAATATATTCTAGTATTTTATAGTATTTATATATGTATTTCTATGTATTAGTATCGTAGACTAACACCCATAACACAAGCAAATAATTTGCTTACTTTGGGGTTAGATCAATAAGTGTAGTTTGTCCCGTGAATATTTATTTATTTATTTGTGGGACCAAGTATCTTTGGCTAATCGTGGGTGCACCTCTGTCTAACCATTCGGGGATACGGCGTGAAGATATTTTTTATTCTGAGTAGCTATTGCCGTACTGGGGAGTACCCTCATGGGAGTAAAAGATGAAAACAAATAGGCGACAGAGTTCCGCGTTGTCTCGTCTGATTTTAGTAGCATCGCATTGCCTATTCCTGTCGCAATAGCGTACGTACTTGTCTTAGTCGTATTCCGTTTTACATAAGTTTACTGGCCATATTTTTTGGAAAGGCAAAATAAGTCAAGTTGGTATCCGTGCATTTTATTTGCGTTAAAGTGTTTAGTTTATCAGATACCTTACCCTTCCTTATTCTATATCTTATATATATATATATATACACGGTATATATATATATATATATATATATATATATATATATATATATATATATATATATATATATATATATATATATTATATCATAAGATAGCAAACAAGCAGTTGGGTCTCCTGATGGAAAGAGTCAACCATCGCCTATAGACACCAAAGATGTTAATGGTGCGTTGCTATCTTGTGGCGAGGTCTAATGCCACATGCATAAGTTTACCGGCTACCTTACCCCCCAAAACGGAACACGACAGCGACAAGCACTGACGCTATTGCGGCAGGAATAGGTAAGGCGGTGGTACCAGACCCGGGCGAGACAATGCAGAACTCTACCACCTAGTAGCCACGATGGTAGTAACTCGATAGCCAATCGGTCGCCTTTTACGACCTGCCTGGCAGAACGGCAGTTGGCCAATTCTTCAAAGGAGGCCGGGACCAACACGGCGAATAGTCATTGTCTCTATAACAATAGAAATGTGTAGGTATAGATAAAGTACCAAATCCGAGCGAGACGATGTACAATCCTGCTAAATTATAGTCACGGTAACTTAAACCTCTTGCCTTTTACAAACTGCCTGATAAAGACAGTTGGCCTTGTTTTTCAATTATCCCGATCGTTACTTTGCTATCTTACTTCTACTAGTAATAATAAGATATTAACAATTGACATACATTTCTAAATTTCTCAAAACAATTATACTGAAATCATGAAAATATTACTAAACTATTATTTTATTATATTTTAACATCTGCTACACCATTTTGAAACATATTAAAAATTGCAATATTTTAAGTATCTATGAAAAGTTAATTATTATAATAATTTGGATTTTTTATGTTTATGTAACATTTTGGTATGGGGCAGTGAGACTAAAGTTGATAAAAATACTTGAAAGTAGCATTTGGAATCATAATATAAACAAACTAGCTGTTGCCAGCGACTTCGTCCGCACGGACTTCGTTTACTCCGCACAGCTTCTCCCCCGTAGGTGATAGCATGATAATATGTAGCCTATGTGTTGACCCGACCTGTTAGTAATATTCCTGCAAAATTTGAAGTAAACCCATGCAGTACTTTTTAAGTTTACCCTGGACATACATACAGACAAACAGACAAAAATTCTAAAAACAATATTCTGGCTTCGATATCGATTGTAGATCAAGCCCCAAGTATTCTTTTAAAAAAATATTCAATGTACAGTTTTGACTTTCCTACGATTTTATTATATGACTGATATCACTCCATACTAATTGTTGCTTGGGACAAATTAGTTAATATCACTAATTAAAAAAGTATACCTATTTATTACTTGTTTATTTTCTGGATTTCCATTATTCTTTTATGTACTTAACTATCTTTGCATATACAGTATTTTTAGCAATGCTTGCATACAAGTAGTCAATATGATCCCATTTGTATGCTAAATGTGTATCGTAGACATTCGGTAACCTATTATACAATATCATCACATCAGATATATCAGACAAATGATCCGTGTTACTATAAAATAATACTGTAGGTACAGTAGTTTTCCCCACGTCGTAATCTGGGGGCTTCGAATTACCATACCTTTTCAAATTTTCATCAACACCAAAATCAAATCTACAAAACCTATTTGATTGAACCAATTGGCTGTAATGTATTAATTGTAATGTTGAAGAACTTGTCGGGAAATGACCTTTAACTATATCCAACATAGAATCATTTGTTAATTTGTTATTACCTATGAATAACTGAATCTTGTCGTCACAACTATCCAAAAATATCTTGCACAGGTTTGACATAATATCTTCAAAATCGGATGGCTCATTCAACATTGATAGAAAATATTGGAAAATAAAATCGCCTGTGAATAGTCTTACTATTGGATTTTTAGTGTGGCTCAGCCAAGCAATTGGCGCTAAAGAAAACATCATCTTAACCTTTTTATTATATTCTGGCTTAAGTGAATTCATCACCAAATAACTAGTTGTTCCTTGAGAATGTCCAACATAATAAATTTTTTCTCCAGTCATGTTCGTAATATAGTCAATCATTGCTGGTATATCATAAATTCCTATTTCTTCCCAGGAAAACTGCCAATATTTTGACTGTTTTGTGTCAAGTGTCTTATGGGTTTTAGAGTATTTATTTCCTCTTGCATTTCCCATCCATACATCAAAACCTTCTTCCGCGAGAATATATCCGAGAGCATATCCAGGGCCTTGTAATAACCAACTATCAGAGGAATCAAGAAGTCCATGCATAAGAAATACCACTTTATTCGTTTGATTGCTTTGAGCTGGTATTCTATGTAATGCCAAAATGTAATCATCTTCCGTTTCAACTGTATGCTCTTCTATGTTATACCCATACTTATTTGCCAATTGAGTAATATTCAATATTGCATCTTCTGGTAAAGTATTATTTTTTTCACTAGAATTAGCTGTTAAAATATCTGTTATGCCACTTATTATGTTAGTTATAGTTGTTAGATCAAAATAACTAGCGCTTTGAACTAAAACTGAAGATGAAACAAAAATTACTAAACAAAATACATTATTAGTTAACATGTTGAATATACTACATAGTGTAGACAATTTTTGGGTATTTATTTACTTTCTCGGCCAATTGTCAAGTCATTAAGGTTATGGGTGTAACTACTTTGTCCTTAATTACTATGTAATCACGGCTTACCTACCTTAATGAAACCGATTATTGTTAATTCTTAACTCTACTGGGGCCTAATTTACGCAATTAAATGGCATTCGTGTCGAAGCACTTAAAACTCTTACACAGTTTCTTATATATTATGTCGCATCGTAGCACGTCTCGACGTTCTATCGTGCTTATGTGTGTGAGAGCCCTAAGCGCGTTCACTTAATTACGTAAATTAGGGGGCTGTTCTTAAGGTTTACTCTTACTATATTGCGCGGTTGTTCCTCGAATAATTTATATTCACATTATTTTCTGTAATATAAATAAACCCTATCTATTATCAATTAGGACTCCAAACAGCTACCTAGATTTCGAATTTCATTAATAATCTTGACACCTCTAAATAACAATTTTGTCCAATTCGGAGATGGAATCCGAAATCTCGTGATGTAAGCCGAACCTCGTGGTCTAGACCGCTGGGCCACAAAACATAAATTATGAATTATTATTTCCAGCGGTGAAAAGATCAGAGAACTTATTGAGACACTAGAGCACAGGAAGCTAGAAGCGATTCAGTTTACGTTCAAACAAGTGAGCAAGAACTTTACGGAGGTGTTCAAAAAACTGGTCCCGCAAGGGCGGGGCAGCCTGATAATGAGGGTGGCGCCAGATGAAGCGATGGACGTTACCCCTGAGGTACAGAAACAACTAGCTTTTATGTTATTTGCTATAAATTGCAGGCGCTTAATGAAAATGCATTTTAATTATTATTAAAAATATATTTGTACTGGTTTAAATGGTCATTGTCAAAATCGTATACCAGTAAATGTAAGTGTTTAATGTGATTGTTAATATACAGGTTTACTGGTAAAAGACTATATATTAACTTCATGTAATCTAAGTTGCTCAGTGGCACCTTCACAGCTACATTCTGTTGGCCCAAAGGTTGACTGGTGAATAATGCCAACGGGCATTAAGTTCGCCTTTTGTACGAAAAGGTATATTTTTGGTGTACAATAAAGTTTAAATAAATAAATAAAGACTGTACATACTGAAAGAGGATATTCAGTATTCGATTGATACCGAACACCGACCACACAGCCTATAGACGCCTAATATTTGATTTTCCGTATTGAATGCATTCTGGCAATCAGCTAAGGTAAGACGAAGCGGGGTTGCAACGCCGTGATTGGCTAACTCAAGGCCACGGTGAATAACAGTTATGTATCGAGGATCTGATTGGTCGACACTGATTGAGTATTTCCGCGTGGACATTTATATCAGAACTATAAGTCAGATGTGTTGATAGAAGCCATTCGCCTATTATATTAGGGGTCTATAGGCTGTGTGGTCGGTGATACCGTATATGTAAAGAAGTGGGTACTTTAATTTTGACCAAATTATCCAATACAAATGTTTATGTGTGGACACACGCCCATGGATGTCGAAGTTATACATTTATTTAATACTAGCTGTTGCCAGCGATTTCGTCCGCGCGGATTTCGTTTACTCCGCACAGCACCTCCCCGTAGGTGATAGCGTGATAATATGTAGCCTATATGTTGACCCGACCTGTAAGTAATATTCATGCAAAGTTTAAAGTAAATCCATGCAGTACTTTTTAGTTTACCCCGGACATACATACAGACAAACAGATAAACAGACAAACAGACAAAAATTCTAAAAACTATATTTTTGGCTTCGATATCGATTGTAGATCACGCCCCAAGTATTCTTTTAAAAAAATATTCAATGTACAGTTTTGACTTCCCTACGATTTTATTATATGTATAGATTTTATTGTACACTTGATGTGAAATACACAAAAATAAGGATAACAAAAATTGCATAAAAGTTGAGCAAATCTCTACTGGCGGAGATTTCCAGCTAACCCGAAATGTGGAGTAGGTATTAGGGACAAATAAAATAATACATAGATGAATTTGCACACATACACATATACTAAACATATTTGTACATGAAACACACACATTTTACGGGAAATCGAAAAGTACAACTTAGTAGTAAAAACTATTAAAATCAAAAAGTGTCAAATAATACTCTTTTAGACGTTTTTAAAAAATTGACCGTGAAGGGCTAGAGCGTAAACATGGAGAAAGCGAATTCCATAGCTTAGCTGCATGCACTGTAAAGGACCGTGAATAGGTCTGGGAGTGAGATACTGGAATTTTTAATATCACTACACTAATTTCGTCGAGGTTTACTATTATCAGAGTTCAGCAATATTCTCTTTTTATTACATTTTTTTATTATCAATAGGGAAGCGTTTGATGATCTCGCCTGGTGGTAAGCTAAGATGCGGCCAAAGATGGAACGCGCTTCCCTAGAAAGTACCTGTTCACTTTTCCCTTGAAGATCCCCAGATTATATTTATTGTTGACATAAAAACATTTGCTTCGTGTCCTATAAATATGTACTATATTTTAAAAAGCATCACCCATCTCAAGATGTTAATAAAATGACAATAATTTTTATCATTGATTGTATATATCAGATAATTATTAATCGGATAATTTTCCTGATCTAAAAAGATAACCATCGCATACAGACATTAAGAATGTTAATGATGCCATTTGTGGCAGATGCAATGTCACACAAGATGCAAACATAGATTATAGTTACAAGTATAATACATGCAATTGAGGAATCCGTTACTCTTGTCCATAATGCACTACAGGAGTTATTTTTATAGATAAATTCCATATGACATGCTAGATATAATTGTACAAAACACTTTATAATAAGAGGGACGGAATCTGTCAATAATCTAACGTACGGGGAAAAGGAACATGGTCTTCCGATTGGCTAATTCAAAATCGGTGTTTTGTCGCGTGTGTTTATAGATCACTGGATTGGTCTGTACTAATTCTTGAGCCTCGGTTGGTAATAATTATAAGATCTATTCGTTTGATGTGTTGATAGAAGAATTGGTTTGTTATTAGGTCTTTCGTATGTTTACTCAATGTCTGATAAGTATTTTGTGCATTTATATTTAGTATGTGTTATGCCTCGGCCGCACTTGCGTCTATCGTCACAAAGCTTCGTGCAGTGACACGATAGATGCAGATGTGACCAGCTCTTATCGACTATTGTCGCATACATTCCGGACTGCGTTCTGCATTAGCGCGCTAATATCTTCGGGATGATAGACGCAAGTGTGGCCGAGACATTACTGAACCTATCTATAATAAAGTCACTCCTGCTATTTAGTGTCGGAAATATTCCTCTATTGCCTGTAGTATTGTTGATGCACGGGCGTCATAGAGTATAGTAGTGAGTGGAGCGGATGTGTGTGTAGCGCGCGAACGCGGAGCAGTTCGCGGGCGTGGGCATCAAGGTGTCGTTCACGGGCGGCGAGGGCGACATGCGCGAGATGAACCAGCTGTCGGGCGGGCAGAAGTCGCTCGTGGCGCTGGCGCTCATCTTCGCCATACAGAAGTGCGACCCGGCGCCTTTCTACCTCTTCGACGAGATCGACCAGGTCAGCCTTTGGATTTTTTGCCATGACAGTTTTTTTAGTATCGATAGGGAAGCGCTTGACCACGATCTCGCCTGATAGTAAGCTAAGATGCGGCCTAAGATGGAACGCGCTATAACATATAAATCGGTAACAACTGCACGCACGAAAAAACATGACTCATTATCACATTTCGACTGAGCCGAGCATGCAAGTGAGAGCGCGGGACAAGTTTTCTTATGACGTTATCAAGTTAGATTATCGTCCATAAACCGACTTTACAGTTAACCATTTTTTTTATATTATTAGCAAAGAAGCAGATGTTTCTCTTGATGAATAGCGATGCTATTCGTGTGCCGGTTATTTTACCTTGCGAACCGGAACACAATTTATTTTTTATATGCTGGATAAACCCAGTAAGAACATTGTCTTGAGCAATAATTTATTTGAACAAAGTTTCGTGTTTTCTGTTTAGACGCAGCTGATCGGGCAAAATTTTCGATTGACACTATAATATAAAAAGTAACATCCACCTAAGCATTAGTGCAGGCGTTTTCAAACTTTTGTTGTCATTTAATTCTATCAAAGTATCATGGCGTACCGGTAAAATAGTAGCCAATAACCAAGTATACGAGGCGTCTCGCGACAGCTCAAGTTTCTTTTACTTAGGCTTATAATTCACTCACAGCCCACTTGAAAACACGGTTAAAAACCGGTGTATTAGTGTGTTGCAGTTGTATATTATAGATAGAGAAACAAAAGAGGGTGAAGAAGTCTTCGCAAGCGCAATGCGACGAAGTACAAATTTATTTCAATTCTTTTGTTGTGCTTGTTATTTTTATAATATACAACATATGGCGAAATGAGCTTTGTTTCTAATAGAAGTCCCATGACACCTCTTATATTTGTTTGTTGATGTTTTGTTACGCTCGAGGCTGGTAGTATTGTCGAATTACATCTGCGATGTGTGTTGGCGGTAGGTAATCTTTATTTCTTGGGATGAATTTATTCACTTATTCCAGCTCCAAACACGGATATAATTCACCTTATTTATTCCTTTATTTCTTTGGCTCACTTCGTCCTTTTTTATTGAAGCGTATCATATTCTGTCATCATATCTTTAAATGGAAGTTTCCCTTTATATTTTTCTCGCTCCCACCAATTTCACAGTACTATGTAATTTTTTAGGTTGATTATCGCTTGTCGCGTCTCAATCTCTCTCTCTCTCTCTCTTATTCTAATTGCAGTACATTTAGTCGCTCACTATTCTGGTCGGAATAAATAAGCTTATCGTATCCTACCCCGGAATCAAATCAGAATTGATTCAGTACCTCAAGAGTTATACAACTCTAATGTGTGTGGTATGCGCAGGCGCTGGACGCACAGCATCGTAAGGCGATCGCGAACATGATCCACGAGCTGTCATCATCCGCTCAATTCATCACCACCACGTTCCGGCCCGAGCTGCTGGAGCACGCGCATAAATTCTATGGTGTTAAGTTCCGGAATAAGGTATCACACGTCGAGTGTGTCACACAGGACGAGGCCAGGGACTTCGTCGAGGACAGCGCTACGCACGCCTAGGCTACGTCGACTCGAACAGTGGGACCACGACTGGATACAACTACGCGGTTACAGCGTAATGTATACTCTGACTCGTACAATAAAAGCGATACATTCGAATGCAATTTTACAATTTCTCCAATACTGTACAATTATTGCGCTGTTTATATTTTAGCTCCATACACTGAAAAAAAACTGTTTCAAAATAGCGCAACTCCATCGAATCCTTCGAATGTTATGCCTTATCATGTAAGGCTGGAAAAGAAACGCAAATATGGGTATTTGCTTCCCAATGATAATAATCTAACAACATGAGTACGACATGAAACATTAACAATTGTGTTGTAATAAGTTCACCTTTTTATTAAAAATGTTTTATCATTTTTTTTCCTTCATTTTTCCTTCCTTCTTTCCTTCATTTCAATAATAGTAATTTAAAAATTTAAACAGTCTTCAAATAGCAACTATATGATTGCTTTTATCTTAAAAAATACAGAACCTATTTTGAAGAAACTTTGACTGTTCCTTAAGTTGGAATATATCTAAATAAAATCATAAAGAATTGTTTTATTTTGGTCTTTAGTTCCCAAGGAATTTGTGGACAAACGTACATACACTTACGAAATTTAGTATACGTACTTTGACGCCTAAATAGATCATCATATTCAAATATTATCCAATCTAATAGTATCACATACATGTCACTGATAATCTCCGGTTTTTCTTCGGTAGAAAAACAAAAATAGTTGGAAACTATAATGTGTCTTAACACCTCAACATTTCTCATAAATCATACTGTTTTATCCTATAATGAACTTATGTTGGTGATCAGCAAACCGAGAAAGCAAAATTGACCTGTAAAATAAAACACTCACTTCGCATTTTTATGTTAAACTAGCTGACCCCGCAAAAGTTGTTCTGCCTTTTTAACTACTCTTATTTTTTTCTACATTTTCTCACCTTTTAACCCTTTCCTGGACTTCAACAATTAATTCAAAACCAAAATTAGTCAAATCGGTTCAGCCGTTCTCGAGTTTTAGCGAGACTAACGAACAGCAATTGATTTTTATATATAAGATTGTATACATATATATGTTAACTGCTCTGGGGGCTCAGACAAAGTAACTTGCTCAACTAAAGTGAAACGATATCTTAATTCGTCATCGTCTTTGAATATAACGATGCCAATGGTGATTGACCACGTGATTTAGCGTGGCTTATGTCAATCCCATACATTTTATTCTTTTCTAACTTTGTTATCATTTTTATGTTGCTGCTTTCTCTAAGCCCCCATCTCTTACAGCAGCAGCAAGGCTCTGATAACATAGCCCAGAAGATACTGTTAAAACAAAATCGATTGGCATATAAATGTTACAAATTAAATAGAAAAATAATTTTTGAAACAGTATAGGATTAATCAACAGGCACTAACTAAATTTGAAAAACTGTAATATTTTACGTTTTTAGATATATTAACCAGAAAAATCTATTTTTTTAATATCGTACATTTATAATAAAACTCGCGTTTTGAAATTGAAAACCGCGAAAACGCTCTGGACTGTCGTCATGTCTAAATGACATCACACCGTGGTTCAAGGGCGGATCCAGCGTTCGGGTCAGGGAGGTCACAAATTTGAGGTTCAGTCAAAATAGGCTCTAATCCTAATAAATCCATACCTAGACCCCTGCCTGGGCGGGGCGGGGGGGGGGGGGGGTCATGATCCCCATAACCTCTCCTGGATCCGCCCTTGCCGTGGTCATATATACATTACATACTCTTGTTTCTGTGAAAATGTCAAAAGTAATATGACGTTTTACCACGCTGTGACGTAACACTTCCAGATTTGCGTTCATTGTCACGTGGCGTAATGTCTATTTTTGCCCAAAAAATAACCTAAAAATTTATTTTAGTTTTTTGTTATCACCATCTCACAATCATTAGAAACAACAATATGTTGATTCATTCTTAGTGATAACTAGCCTATTACAATAAATTGTTCTGTTTTTAAGATGGATAATATTCTGAAGCTCGCAACTGAGTTATTTAGATTTAGTTTAATGTGAACCTGTGAATATTTTTGTATGATCTGAGACAAGTAATTGGATTTTTTACAAAAACAAGGCCTATTAAATATACACGAGTATCTACGTAGGTACACCAATGCAGCATGAAATGATTTGGAGAGATTCAAGCGCGCTCGCTTATATTTAAAAAGCCTATACGATATAAATTTTCTCAACAAGAGACTTTTGACATTCTTATAAGATGTTTAGTAATGTTTATTGAAAATATAAATATTTTTTCTTAATGAGTTTTTTTTTCTTATGATATGATTGATGATGATTATATAATCGACATATTACTTAGCAATTAAGACTGAAAAACTTAATTTGCATACATGGACACTTTTTTATTTTTATATAATTAGATAGCAAACAAGCAGATGGCTCACCTGATGGAATAAATAAATAAATAAAAATTCACGCCAAATTGCACTTACTGATCTAACTTCAAAGTAAGCAAATTATTTTGCTTGTGTTATGTGTATAAATACAGAAATATACATAAATATTGGAATATGTTTAATAAACATCCAAACCCAGAAATAAAAACATTTATGCTCATCACACAAATGCTTGTCCCCATCGGGAATCGAACCCGAGCCCCGTCGATTACGTTGTCAGGGTTGCTAACCACTCGACCAACGCGGCGGTCATGGAACGAGAAACCATCGCCTATAGATACCAAAAATGTTGAATGTAAACTGTGCCCCAATTCACGTAACAAATTTTCAATCGAATCGAAGCGTCGCTAAAACTCATTTTCGTATTCACGTAATTTATTTGTAGGTTGAGCTGCGATTCTTATGCCGTTTAGTCGAAGTGACGTCGGAGCGTATCACGTAACCAAATCGAACTTCAATCGTTGTCATATCGGTATTCTGCTAATTTTTGACGTTCAATCGAACGTCAGCGTCTCAAACTGTCATTATTTGCGATTGAGCAAACGCGCGAAAATATAAACGTTTTCATACTATTTGACTGCATTTACTAACTTTTGATTGCACAAAATAAAAATGAGTATGGGCTCTTTTTTTGCATTGGACGTAGCAGAGCGGATGGATAGATTGAGAGAACGCCGGCGCCGCAATAATATAAGACAGAATTGTTGTGATTCGTTCAGGCTTAGTGAGAAAGAGTTTGTCAAAACCTACAGGCTCACAAAAGAACTTGTTCACCTTGGTTGAGGATCTTTCCGTCATCATACCAAGGGAAAAAAGAAATGATGCCGTAACCGTTCAAACAAAAGTAAGTTTAGTCTTCTATAATGTACATAATATAAAGGATCTATCATCAAGCGAGGACGGGTCGCATTGCACTTTAAAATATACTCTGCTGCGCCCCGGCAGTGTGCGATAAGTATCTTCACGCTCATATCCCTAAAGGAGTATTCAGAAAAGAGTATTCAGAGGTATGTGCACGATTAGCGGAAGATACTTAGTCCCACAATGTGATAGGTGGCGATAGTTTATATAAAAGCAGTGTAGGTGGATTTTGCAATGCGCCCCAGCCTGCTACGGCCCAGTTTAATGACGAGATTGATATTTTATTTAGGCTTATACTATTCAATTTATAAATTTGTCTTATAGGTGCTGGTTACTTTGCCTTTTCTTGCATCTGGGTCTTACCAGAGCATTGTTGGGCAAAGTATATACCATCGCAGGCTACAGTGTCAAGAGCGGTTGAGCAAATAACCGCAGCTTTAAATACACCCAGAATTTCTTAAAAAT
Source organism: Apodemia mormo (assembly GCA_036924255.1). Lineage (NCBI taxonomy): Eukaryota > Metazoa > Arthropoda > Insecta > Lepidoptera > Riodinidae > Apodemia > Apodemia mormo. The sequence goes on along the minus strand of JAUPFN010000013.1, from coordinate 8,859,290 downwards.
ATGTGTATTTCCCACTGACTTCCCAGGCAAGAAATAACATAAAAAAGGTAAGAAATATAATATACCCTTATAGAATGTGTTATGAAGGCCAGTTCTTAATATATTATCCTGTTTACAGCTTTTACGATAAATTTAAAATACCCAGTATTATTGGGTGTGTTGATGGAACCCATGTGGGAATTGTTAGACCTTCAATTAATGAAGAACGATATTTTAACAGAAAAGGCTATCACTCACAAAATGTCATGATAGTAAGTATTTTCAAAATTAGATAGTAAGTCATTTAATTTGTACAAGATTATGCAGCTTAAATAGTTTTTCTTGTATTAATGAATATCATTATACGATTAAATTATCACTTGTACATTTATTTCACTTTAGGGGTCATCCATAAATTACTTCACACGATTTCGCTATTTTTTGATTCCTCCCCCGTCCTTGTCACAGCTGGTCACATTTGTGAGACTCCCCCCTACCTAGTGTGATGTTACGTATTTTACATTGGAACAATGATTTTCCTCGATTATCTTTTATCTATACAGGTATTATATTTTGAAAAAATTTGATGTCACAAAATTTAGGACTCCTCCCTACCCCTTGTCACACAATGTCACACTTCTTCGACCCCCTCCCTCCCCTTTAACGTGTGACGTAATTTATGGATGGCACCTTATAACTTTATTTTTAACAAATCACTCAACCGGTTTCACTTTTTCAAGCATCTTCAGGATGTTAATATACTTATTGATTATTGATTGTTGTAAGGTGTAAACCAACACATTACAATTGTGTGAGTTTGCACCTTAAAAAAGGTGTGTTAGTTTACACCTTACAACAATCAATTAAGTATATTAACATCCTGAAGATGCTTAAAAAAGTGAAACCGGTTGAGTGATATGTTAAAAATAAAGTTACAAAATGAAATTAATGTACAAATAATAATTTATTCGTATAAAAACAATTAACGAATTTCACCAAGTGCCGACGATGGAAAGTATAGAATATAAATAATATCATCTTAATAAGTAATCTTCATAATCTTACGTAGAATATTTTGTCTTTTGACCTATAAATTATTAATACACTTGAGATGTTTTCTATGTAAAATTTTAAGTACAAATAACGTTTTGTTTTTAGATATGTGATGCTGACCTTAACATTTTGTGTATTGATCCTAGCAACCCTGGATCAACACACGACTCAGTCATTTGGCGTGATCACTCACTCAACTATTTGAGGAGAAAATATGATGCTGGAGAAATTATGTTTCTTCTTTGTACATATATTTTTTTCTATTACCATCTCAATTGTAAAGTACATCTGGCACATACACAAGCTGAAGGGTTTCCTCCTCCTACAAATGACAGTACCAAGCACAATACTGTTGCAGCAGGAATAGGTGAAGCGGTGGTACCAAACCAGAATGAGCTGTCATTCTGGTTTGGTACCACCGCCTGAAATTCATCACATAGTAGTTGCATGCTATTGCGATACATGTTTCCTGTTTATCTTTTACGAACTGACTAGCAATAGGTTATTATTAGCTCTATTCTTCAGAAGCATCCCTGGCCAACTGCATCCGTAGTAGTAGGAGAAACATGTTGTTATACAAACTTTCTTCCCCTATTGTAGTCGCTCAGATAATTTTTTTTAAAAGCTTATGTTTCATCCTGGATTTTCAACTATCTCCATGCTAAATTTAATCAAAATTGGTTAAGTGGCTTAACCGTGAAAGCATAAAAAACAAACAAACCCACATAATATTATATAGGATAACATATATACCTAATATATAGGCATACACTTCTACTCGTCAAAAGTGATGGTGTGTACATGAAACTATAAAAGATGTTATTGTTTCATCCAAAGATGGAAATGTGAGCTTGAAGCATTGATATATGATGGTAATTGACTTTGTCTGGATCACTTAATAAACAGTACAATAGGTCATTTGTTTTCAATTAAACAACATGACATGACATTAAAAATTATAAAGAATTTATTAATACTTATGAAATAATCAACAAAACAATTAGTTTTAATCATTTAGGAATAAAATTTAAAGAAACCAAAAATGTTTTAAAAATTTGAACAAGTAATTAACAACATTTTTATTATTTATGAATAAAATTTAAAGATAAAATATGTTTTTAATGTAACTAAACAAGTAATGAACAAAACAATCAGTCCTAATTATTTAGGTATAAAATTTGAACAAAAAATAAAACATCAGTCTTATGCCTCTGCAATTGACACAAAGCAATGACATCATACCTGAAAAAGAAAACAAATAATTATAAGATAAATATTATAATAATTTTTTAAACACGGTAAAACTGCAGCAACCAACTTCATGTGTATCCGGAACCCCACATCAGATCTTCACCAAATTAAAATGGGAATACATGGGAAGTATACTTTTTTAAAAAAAGGAATTTTCGTAATGGATTCATAAATGAACAAGTTCTGCAGTAATAAATATAAAAAAGTCATACAGCCTAATTCATAACCTTGTCCTTTTAAGAAGTCGGTTGAAAATACTGACTTAGGGTTGATTATGTTCCATTGGGTGATAAATGGTAAGATGTTTTTAGAAAACAGACTATGACCTAACATACACAAAAATTCATGAAATTAAATACCCAACTAGAAATTAAACCTCAGAACCTATTCATTTGTACGATTATTAATGTTTAAGGTGACAGTGGATACCAACTAAGAAAAGCCATGATGACACCATATTTACATGCCAGCGATGGGACCCCAGAGGCATATTGTAATATGCAGGTGTCTGCTCGAAATACTGTTGAGAGATATATTATAGGTGTCCTCAAATCTCGCGTTAGGTAAATTATTATTGATTACATATTTAAACAAATAATTATTTATCTATATAAATTTTAATTATTATTTCTTTACCCAGATGCTTGTTGGTTGCTCGTAAGTTGCACTGCAGTCCGAAACTGCTGGCTTCATTATAAATGCCTGTGCAATTTTGCACAATATGGCAATGAGGTCACAAATACCTGTGCCAGATTTAAGTGAGGCAGAACGACTGGCGGAAGAAGCAATGCAGATGCGTGGAGCACACCAGCTGTATGTAGAAAGAATCAATATTCCAGAGGCCACTTAGATTTACAACAAGGCAGACAAGCACAGCAGAATCTGATTCAACGGTTGTGGTCAGAAAGAAATTGAACAAATATGTAGTTTTACATACCATTGTCTATTATTTTTCAATCCATATATTTGTATATTTTAATTTTCTATTATTGTCTTCCTGTAAAAAAACAAGGATATTATTTTACTGCTATTTGTAATTACTATTACAAATAACAGTAGAAAAAAGTGTGGAGGAAACATTGATATTTGCATCGCTGGGCCCACCACCAGTTTGGCATTGACTCTGTCTAATATTGCGCACTTTATTTTTCATACGACTTTATAGTCATTGTAAAACTTAAAACAAAAGTTACGACAATATAATAATAACTATTAATAACTATGGTTATAATTTGGTATTGTTACTTACTTTGTTCCATTCCTTAGGGGATCTAGCCTTTGCAACATCTTCCGCATTTAAAATTTCTGCACACTGTTGCCACAATTTATGCGCCACAATTTATGCGAATAAAATAAAACAATAAATATTTTTAAAACCAAATAATTCATTTAGAAACAAAGTCCCGTCTTTAAAACGCAGTTTTAGATGATTTTGACTAAAAGTAGTAATGTACTACATTTAGTAGTTTTATATTGGCAATACGAAATCAAAGCGTATCTTCAGCAGGACGTATCTTGAGCGTTAACTGCACGTCAAATTTTTAAGATTACGTGAATTGAGGCACTGTTCTTTCAAACAAGTGCTCCAGACGATTCATGGAACTTAGTCCTCCAATCGCGCACGGGTTTGCAACGCAAATTGCTTAGTCGATGTCGTTCAGATATATAAACTCAACTGCTTTCTTCGTATGTGTATATATATATGTGTGTATAAACTCATGTGTATACTTCACTTTTCATACCTTCGTTCGGCGGTCGCGCTAGGGTCATTAACTTTAGCTTACACACAAAAATACAGGCAGTGCCACTCGTATGAAAGTATTTGATTTAAGAAACAGGAATAACGGAATTGTTAACCAATAATACTAAAACATTTCAAGGTTATTTTTATATCTATTACAAATTTTCTACACAAAAAAGGTCACTGACGCGTGTCCAAGCGGGTGGCACTCGCGCTTACACTATTCCCAATCATTCCGCGATATCGCGTCCATGAGAGGTGTCTATGTATGCGTTGCTCGAGCGCTCTTTGTATCTAGATTGACTTCTGTACTTGTTTTGTAATATTAAATTATATTCTCGCAACATGGGTAACAAATCTGATGTCTATAACCAGTGCTTTCAATTAGAAGAGCCATCTTCTTGTTTGCTGTATGATAAATATTTATTTAGTTCTGTTTTAGTATTCACTGCTATAGCGGCAACAGAAACACATTTGTGAAAATTTCTACTATCACAGTTGATAAGATACAACCTGGTGGCAGACGGATGACGGAAAGCGAAGTCTTAATATTAGGGTCTCGTTTTACCCTTTGGAAAGGGAACACTAAAAAGGACGAATATATTAAAACAAACTAAATGAAAACAGTACAGGATAGAATCGTTTATTTACACTTGCAACAGTATCACGACTTATTCACATTCAATATTGCTTTTATAACTTTTATACATTTATATCGTAAAAAGAAAATTAAACAAAAATAAACGATACATAAAAAAAAGTATCATCATAACGATACATCATAGAAGTTAAACAAGAACCATTTACGTGAGTACAAAGTGCCATACCGTCACTGCGCCTAATGAGTTCCATAATATATGTAAGGTTTTGGGGAACAACAAAAAACGTGTTAATTTAACAAATAGACTTTGTTATCTTTACAAATAAATTAGTGTTAGGTTTTTATTTAATAAAGCAGGATTTTGCCCGACATCGTTGTTGTGCGAATTAAAATGATTTACTCTGGTAACACAGAGCTTGCACGAAAACAACAATGGCGGGTAAGACGGGTTGAAAACTCGGACATTCAGTCTCCTGCATCGATCAGTGTAACACACACTGGCCTCCGTTTAAAAGTAAGATAATATTTGAATACTGCAGAACGTGCATAAGCAATTTAAGGTACATGTATTTGTTAATTTATATTATATTTAAATTACATTTCAAAGATAGATAGAATTAAAAGATAGAATGTTAAAATTACAATGAATAAGGATTTTGGTTACATTAGACAATGTAAAAGAAAATATAAAATTGTAAAAACCGATTACGTTGTTTTAATTAGAAATTAATATTTAATACAAGGGCAGAATCTGGCCATTGCCCATAGGTATTCTCTCATGCACCATTTTAATTGTCAAATGTAGGGTATTGATTACATTTCAGAAGTGGGATACCCACAGTTTACACAAATCAAAGGTTACGTTATATAACTAGATTATCAAATATTAATTAGTGACATTCTCTCATATCGATATTTTATATTTCGTGAGTCTCATTTCATATAACATGTTTTTTGGTTAATAAAAAGTAGACTTATTATAATTTTTGCACACTGGCATTACCGGTAGACTATTTCAAAATACGTAACACCTTTGTAACCTTTCTATATTTTAAAGTACCAAATATTACTTTAAAATCGATAAAATTTAACAGTTAATTTATTTTCCTTTATTTTTCTTGCGCTTGTAATGGTCTTTAAAAAAAAAGTACGTTGTGGATATGTAGGTATGAAGAGTATACTATTCTTTGTCGTTTCAAGTTTCAGATAATTTAAATACTTGAAAAATCACTCGTAACACTGGAGCGGTCACGTGGTAACGAGAGAATGAAATAATAAGTGCCTTGCCGTCAACGAAGCCCGTCTTCCTCGTGTAAGCAGAACGTCTTTTACTACGGATGACCGAGTATGAGTGGAGTTTGATACGACAGGTAACACTACTTTGCAAATTCACCAGGAAACAAACTTACTTCGATACTTCAGCAAAGAGGATTATTAGGAAACATAATTAGATTTCCCAACAAGATGGCTGTGAAGCTGTGAACTGTTAGGCAATTCGTCACCGCGCAGTATCCGTTATTATGACCACCGCATATATTACGTTTGATTTAAGATATTAAATGAATGTTTTATTTAAAATTAAGATGCTCCGTAGATTGCATAATTTAATACAGAAGACAAAAACAGCTGGAGGGTTAAATAAATGTGAAAATCATGCATTAAGTGTTAGTGCCGTTTTTCGTGATGGAGTAGATGACGATTCTGGTTATATCTGGAAAGTCATTCGTCTTAAGATATTAAAAAAAAATAAGTAATGGAAACAAATGTTCTTTTAGTAACAATTTCACTAAAAAAAAAAAATTACTTGGCTGAGCCTAGAATAATCGGATTTATTGTTAAATATTCCTGTTTAACTTTGTAATGGGGTAATAATTATAGTAGTCAATTTTAAGTGCTGCTATAAAAATGATTTTCAAAAAAGGGGTACCTTGGAATGTCGGTTTAGAGATGTCGCATATTACATTGAAGGTATATATAGTTTAAGGGGTAAAAACTAATATTTTTTTGAATATTGTAACTTTGGCTGAAGCACACCTGTGCAATAGTTATATTTTTTCGTCTGCCCTAATGACTTCCGTGAACTCTATTACACATAAATAAATTTTACTACATAGGTACTGAGTACGTGGATGATTGGCAATGTCAAGTACATTTTAGAATCCATAGGTTCCAATGTATCATGTGCACTGATTTTAGTCCTGGGTCTGACGTGGTATTATTTACAGCCCAGTCTGGGTTCGGCTCAGAGTATAAAAGTTCAGCTGACTGATTAATTTACTTTTAAGTCTACTACAATATCTAAGTCAGTGTAGCTATCTTTATGAGCCAGATTCAAAATTTGATACAATCGGTGATGTTTACATACGATAAAGAAAATTTTGAAATAATAGTACAGGCAAATTTGACTTTTGATTTATTAAAATATTGTTATTATAGTTACAAAATATTTATTTCTTTTAAGGTTGATTAGTTGAGTGATAATTCTAATATTTGAAATTACTGACAGAAAAATATAATTATTATCATAAGTAGGTTCTCTGCGCATCGCATTTTGAATATTTGTCTTAAAAACAATTTCACTCGTGATTCAATTAGTACGAAATTAGGTTACAATGCATACAATGTTTTTGGCAATTATACGTCTCGTTGAATTCTTGGAAGACTTATAGGAAATTGCACAACTTTATCTTGTCTTCTTAATATAATTATGAAAAGGAATGGCACAAGTGGATGAGCAATTTGAAAAACAAATTATCTGAGCTACTATTGCCTATGTATGACCCAGCGGTACAAATTGAACTACTTGTAGATGGGAGTAAACTAAGCAACGATGGTATATTGCTCCTAAGATGGTGTGATTTAAAGCCTTGCCATCTAGTAGTTTTCTTTAGTGTTAAACATCGTAAGAATATATATGAAAAAAATATAGGTTTTTATTTGTAGGCATTGGCAGTTAATTGTTTTACTAAACCCAAAATACAGAGTATATGTCCTGGGCCTACTGTATAGAATTAAAACTGATTGCAAAATTCTGTTTTCAACATTTATCAATACTGAATTGTCTCTCGTATAACAAGATGGTATGGCAGCCTGTTGTTATAAATGTCTGTGTAGTACATGATATCAACCGGAAGTAAGAATTATATTATAGACTAGCTAACCCGGGAAAACGTTGTTCTGTCTTTTTTTTTTTTAATACTATTCTATTTTTTTTATGTATATTTTCTCACCTTTTAAACTTCAACGATTAATTCAAAACCAAAATTAGCCAAATTGGTTCAGCCGTTTTCGAGTTTTAGCAAGACTAACGAACAGGAATTGATTTTTATATATTAGTTCGAACAACCTTCACCAATTAATTCATAGAAAACTAAATTTTTTTTTGGCGGCATTTCGAAATGCATAGTATTTAGGAAACCTCATATCTTTCAGATGATATCAAGAATAACAGATAGAAATAATAATTAAATCTATTATGTAATAGAGAACATAACTTATATTAGGCTCAACGATTGTATGAAAATAAAGCTGTATAGGAAGGAAAAAAAAAATTCGTCGATTGAAATATAAAAAAAGGGATAATAATAAATAAAAAAAGGGATAAAAATAAAAAAGGGATAATACGGGCACTATTAAATTTATGGCATCGGGAACATATTTTTCTGTAGTAAAATGCTTAACTGGTCACAAATTTGTTATATGTATAAGTACTGTGACTTAATCTCGCTCGCTCGAATTTTAAAATTCGGTAGTGCAAAGTCCAAGTAACGATGAAGGGAAATCGGATTCATCAGGTATGAACAGCACTAATTAGATTATCGGTAAGACCCTTCGGATGCAATATAAGTTATTCAATTGGTCAATGCGATCTTTTGCACTATATACCTGAAGAAAATTAGAGAATAGCTAGACTATATATAACACCAACTTAACTGTCATAAGGTAATAGGTTTGCAACGATAACGATAAGTTTGCAATTTGCATATTAATGCATCAGATTAAACACATGGAACTTTACAATTGAGATAGCAGTTTTTCCTCCACGCTTTAGCGAGAGAGATCTAATGGAAATCACGAAAATTATGTTCCATTAGATTGGCAAGAATAATAAGGACTTTTATACTTCACATAAAATTCTTTCAAATGTTATTAGATAATGAACCAATATGATATGATAAAGTTGATGAATACTAATTCAATGAAAATGAAAACATAGCGAAAGTATAAGGGTTCCTAGTTTACTTCGGAAACCTATAAAGGGTAATTTAATGTTTATTTACTATGAATTTATGGATTTTATTGGTTACACGTATATATAAAAATACTTCAATGGGAGAAGTGGTCGTGATTCAGGGCGAACACGATTATTATGATAACATTTAAGATATTTTGGTTACAGTGGTGAAACCCGGGAGGTTCACTACAATATTATGGATATTACTGATATGTATTATACTATGGTTTCGGTTGTGAAAAATGATTTGCACCAAAACTATAAACAGAGGATTAAATATATTGTTGTGAGTCGGAAGCCACAATAATATATTATGATTGAAGAATGTACGATAGTTACGGTAGTAAAACCCAGGAGGGTTATAGCAGTATTAGGGATGGATGGAAGATTATTTTATTTAAAGACTAGCTGTTACCAGCGACTTAGTCCGCGCGGACTTCGTTTACTCCGCACAGCCTCACTCCCGTAGGTGATAGCGTGATATGTAGCCTATATGTTGACCCGTCCTATTAGTAATGTTCATGCAAAATTTGAAGTAAATCCATGCAGTACTTTTTGAGTTTACCCTGGACATACATACAGACAAACAGATAAAAATTCTAAAAACTATATTTTTGGCTTCTATGTCGATTGTAGATCACGCCCCAAATATTCTTTTAAAAAAAAAAAAAATTCAATGTTCAGTTTTAATTTTCTTACGCTTTTATTATATGTATAGATTATCGATATGTATGATACTACCTATTGTTTTGGTTGTCAAAAAGAAACTCGCCACTAACAAAAAAAACGGTCGTGGGTCGGTAGAGTCGCAATAGTATATTATACAGGTATGAATAAATAAATGGAAATTTATTTATTTTATTAATAGGGTTGATTGTAATATATGAATATTATTTAACTTGGAAAAAAAAATATAGTTCTTGGGTTAAATTGGATATGTGTATTGGATAGTTATGATGGGACTGGAAAAACTATATCTATATATTGTAATAAATTGTATACATGATAATAAAGGACACGATCAGTTGATTTTACTGAGTTTAGAATTAAAGAATAGAATTATATTAAAAATAAATATGTGACAAAATTTATATATTTATTTTTATTATAATACTAGCGACCTGCCCGCGGTTTCACCCGCGTAGCTTTTGTTCCTGTGAGAATATCGGAAAGGTTTATATACCAAAACCTTTCCCAAGAATCAGTCTATCTATCAAAAAACCGCATCATAATCCTTTGCGTAGTTTTAAAGATTTAAGCATACATAGGGACCTAAGGACATAGGGACAGACAGAGAAAGCGACTTTGTTTTATATTATTGGTCCGGTTCTACACAGGGAGACAGTTATTGGGGAGCTGTGGCAAAATCCTCAACACATTGTGTCTTGTAAACACTCTTATATACTTTGTGTTCGAATATCATACGAAAAAAAAAAGTACAAGCATTTGACCATTATTATGTAATGATTGGTCTTATCGGATATGTATGTTCTGGAATCTGCCAATTTTATCTAAGGAGATTCTGATATATGTAGCAAAATAATAAAAGAAATAAAATACATACATATCGATTGTTTGAGTTATTTGGTAAGCATTAAAATTTATTATGAAATTATTTTACATCGAGAAATACCAGTAAATGTCAGAACAATTTGGAAAAAAAAAGATGTTAAAACACCAGTTTTGTAACATAAAAGGATTCAATAATTTAAAATATGGTGTTACTGTATCGCTTTGAACTCTTACTTCTTTTTACTTTCACATGGTTTACTTAGTCTGTTGTGACAAAGTTCTTGCTTACTAGAGAATACGAGAACCTTGAATTATAAAGAAAAATATTATTTATTTTATTAATAATATGAAAATTTGTAATATAGTACAGACACTTTTATTGGCTTTGTTTTACATCATTTTATTGCACTGTTGAATGATATTTTTTGTATATGTATTAAAATTCAACCTAATTTAATTTACAATCAGTGACGTATTAGAACTTTGTTATTAACGAGTTTTGAAAGAACTTAAATTTAATTAAAATATGGTTCAATTTATGCAAGAAAACAAATGAAATTGTTTTAAACTTAAGTGTAGATCGATTGTAATCCTATATTGGTTTAATTATTAATTGTAAACCTGCTTCATGTAGATTTCCATGAGGTAATATTTGTAAACAAATATAATTATGATAGCTAAATAAATGACTATGGAAATGGTTATGAATATGCAATGTTCTAGTGCATTCTCCAAACAACATTGTAAGGCAAAGATAATAAAGAAATAAAATAGTTCTATCTAACAGTAAACATTTAGATATTAAAAACAAACAACTTTCATCAAAGAAATTTGTATGTGGTTTTTCGAAAATTTGCTTTATTCATTCAAAGAATATTTTTTTCATATAAAAAGGTAACCATAAAAGGTGTAATCTATGTATGATACAAAAACATTGTAATGACTAATAGCTCTGTTAAGTAAATATCGATGTAAGAAATAATGTGGATGTAGTAAGTATAGTCATATATTTAAGATATTTTTCGTTTAACGTTATAGTTCAAACGTAATAATTGATCAATCGTAATTATTGACTATTTAACTGCTATAATTTATTAGGTTTATATGTATGGTTTTCAGTCGCTAGTAATTATTAACATACAAATATGTAGTGAAATTATTGCATTAAAACATAGTAATTATCATTCTTGCAAATCTCCCCGCTGAGTAGAAATCAATCGAACTTTATTGAAGAAAATATTAGATGTAAGCCAAAAAAAGGATTTTTGTAAGTGTAGACATATTTAGATATTTTTCGCTTAACATAGTTCAATTGATATAATTTGATTGATTATTTATTTGATCGATTATTAAATTGTTATAACATATTAGGTTCATACGTATGGTTTTAGTCACTCATAATTATTAGTGCCTAAATACGTAAAAAAAAAAAATATTACGTTAAAACATTGTAATTAGCATTCTTGTATGTTTAATGTTTCGTTTATTTTATAATTCAATTTGAATTATTGGTCAATTGTAATTATTGATTATTAATTGTTATAATGTATTAGGTTTAGATGTATGGTTTTAATCACTAGTAATTAGTAGTATATAAATAACTTGTACTAGCGGACAACATATAGCGGAACATTGAACCTTTTTTTTAAGAATTAAAATGTTCTATGCAATGTAATAAATAAAATAAAATAAATGAGAAACTAAAACATTGAGGAGGCCAAGTGTTAGGTTTTGAAAAACGACCGTGCATGAGGACATGCACGAGGTCAGGATGGTCGAGTGTTAGGTTTTTATTTAATAAAGCAGGATTTTGCCCGACATCGTTGTTGTGCGAATTAAAATGATTTACTCTGGTAACACAGAGCTTGCACGAAAACAACAATGGCGGGTAAGACGGGTTGAAAACTCTGACATTCAGTCTCCTGCATCGATCAGTGTAACACACACTGGCCTCCGTTTAAAAGTAAGATAATATTTGAATACTGCAGAACGTGCATAAGCAATTTAAGGTACATGTATTTGTTAATTTATATTATATTTAAATTACATTTCAAAGATAGATAGAATTAAAAGATAGAATGTTAAAATTACAATGAATAAGGATTTTGGTTACATTAGACAATGTAAAAGAAAATATAAAATTGTAAAAACCGATTACGTTGTTTTAATTAGAAATTAATATTTAATACAAGGGCAGAATCTGGCCATTGCCCATAGGTATTCTCTCATGCACCATTTTAATTGTCAAATGTAGGGTATTGATTACATTAGAGTGTCTCTTCGTAATATTAAAATTATCGCTTTTAACTAAATGCATATGTATACACGATACATATACCAAAATAACATGTTTTACAATTTTTGTCTGTCTGTTTGTTCTGGCTAATTTCTGTGGAACGGCTGGATCGATTCCCCGTCCGAATTCGGACGGGACTTTCATGTGATTTTCACTTTCAGCTGATGTTATAAGGAGTAACTTAGGCTACTTTTATTTTAGAATTATTCCCACGCGGACGAAGTCGCGAGCACAGCTATTTTAATAATAAATTTACAAATAGTCTATTTGTTATTTAATACAAATAATAAATTAACAAATAGTCTATTTATTACTTAATAACAAGTAATAAATTAACAAATAGACTATTTGTTAATTTAATAACTAATAATAAATTAACAAATAGTCTATTTGTTAAATTAATACCACGTTTTTTGTTGTTTCCCATAACCTTACAAATATCATATATGGAACATGTCGGGCGCAGCGACGATATTTTGTTTTTCCATCATTACAATTTAATATCTGTGTATGGATATGAAAAAAATGGCCAAATTTTGTTTAGCCTGCAGATTTAATTAAAGTAGTAACAACGTGAACCTAATTAACATTACAAAAAAAAAAAAATCTCTCGTACCTACTTATCTTACGTGGAACATATTGTACAAATTAGCGTTTATAAGGGTAACTGTTCATAACTAAAAAGTATTTTTTTTCGTATAAGTACTCGTTCGTATACCTAAATATTCCTTATTCAATAACGATAAATGATATATTCATATTATTCTTATAATATTTGGCCTTTAACTAGCTTACTTCTATAAATTTTTGATAGTTTAACCCACAAGATAGCATTTAATGCTGGTTAGAAAGATGTACATTCAGAATATGCAAATTCATGATCTCATGTTCATATCTCGCATTAACGAAGAGATTTTATCGATGCTGACAAATATCTCGTTTACCTCAACATGTGTGTAAACAAAACGACCACTGATAAGTAATTATTATAGTCATACAACTTCAAGGACGAGATAATTAGTTAATAGTCATTAGTGTTTGTGAGCTAAACCATCATCAATATTTAAATATAATGTTTATATAATCTATATTTATCATTAAAATGTTATATATCAGTGTCGATTAAATATACCTACTGATATTTTGTTCAATTTATATTTATTGTATTAAATATTAGTAAAGAATAGTTCTAATCAAACCGTGCGTCTCCGAAACAAAGGCGACAACAAAATCAGCGCGTGTAATGTATGCGTCACAAGGTTCGCTTCGCACGCGTTACTCAGCGGATTCGCGTCGGTTTGTCCAGAGCTTAAGTAAATATTTTTCAATATTTTAACGTTAAAACATAAAAGTTTGTTAAATTACAATTTAAAAAAAATGGTCAATAATTTTTCCTTCCCATGTACCTTAAGGAAGAATTTGCTACCTTTTCAAATTCTTCTTCGATGGCTAATTGTTTTACTAATACTAAAGTGTTTAAACCACTGATTCCCAAAGTGGTTCAGGTGGATCTAGGGTTCCACGGGAGACTCGACGGGGGTCTACGTTAGCATGACCGAAATGGGGGTCACAATTCGTAAGCGAAGTATAATCACAATCAATTATCCATTCAATTCTCACTATTTTTCGAAAACTGTTACTTCGCGGTTTGAACTCAACTGCAACGCAAAGTTAATCTTCATATTTTTTTCTTAAGTTTTTGGAGTATGGTAGAAATTTAGATTCAAGGGGTCCACCGGAACCAGCGAAATTATGAAAATGGTCCATGAGAAAAAAAAAGTTTGGGAATCTTTGGTTTAAACAATATCTACACTTCTACGTGGGGGATTTGTGCGAAAACCAAATACATAATTACTTAGTCGAAATTTGATAAGGAACATTAAATTTATTAATTGTTTCGCTGACTTATTAAATTTATCAGTTGCATATTTAAAAATTATAAGTATTTATGTTTGCTACGAATTTTAAAAATTTAGAAATGCATATATTATGAAAATGCTTTTGGTTACATGTTAAATAGTTATATCTTCAAAAAGTCTATTTACATGCATTAAATATGATATGTGAAATAAACGTACAAAACGATTATGCCATATATCAAAATATCACACTGTCACTCATTTTTTTTGACAGGTGGTTATGGGGGGGAGAGTAAACACTTAGCTTTGTTGAGCCAAAGTTATTTTCACCGATAACAGAATAAATATTCAAGATGAAGTAGTGCGATTTTAATTCTAGCGAATATTGCTAAAGATTTCTCAAAAATTTAATTAACAACTACGTCAAAATTTATTTATAGGAATTCAAAATTCACTTAAATCTAATTACAACTAGGGATATAAAAACTACACAAACACATGAAGAGTTTCATCCGATCACACAAAGTAAGAAGGCACACCGATTATAATTGTTCCAAAGAATTGTTCCTTACACACATTTAAAATACTAGGAAATTTTATACGTTATTTTAATAATTATTATATTATACTAGCTGACCTGGCAAAAGTGGTTTCGAAACACATTAGACACACAACACATTAGGAATCATAGCGGACAAACAACGTGACACGGAATTTATATAAGTATACGGGATTGTCCTTCCAGGCAGCCGAAAGGGCATTGAACTTTATATGGTGGTTAAGTAGTCTTAAATTTTCAAATTTCCCGCGCAATTTTCTTAATATTTTCTTTTACAATTACAGACACAACAAAAAAGAATCAGCGAAAATAATATAAAATTATATATATATATATTTTTTTTTTTTTTGAATTGCCCGACCCAGGAATCGAACCCGGGACCTCATGTGGTCAACTCTGACACCAGACCACTAGACCACATAGGATAAATAAATAGTATTACAAATATAATGCGACCATTCTTTTTTGTAATATATTAAAGATAATTCCCCAATATCTTCTGTCTCACTCACTCATTCATTCATTATAAGATGTTTCTCTTACGATATTATCGGATTTTGTGCATTTATTTCGAAGTTATGCGCGTACAAACATTTCGGGGATACATTTTTATTTATATAGATTACTAGCGACCTGCCCGCGGTTTCACCCGCGCAGCTTTTGTTCCCGTGGGAATATCGGAAAGGTTTATACACTTAAACCTTCCTTAAGAATCAATCTATCTATTAAAAAAACCGCATCAAAATCCGTTGCGTAGTTTTAAAGATTTAAGCATACATAGGGACATAGGGACAGACAAAGTGACTGTTTTATACTATGTAATGATATGCAAGTCCTCTAGTAAAATATGATGCATTAATCATTGTCTGGTATGGAATAGACATAATGACTCTATTAAACCAATTTACGTTTAGTTCTCTCTCTGTTGCGCATTAGATTTGTTATAATTTATTAAGCCGAGGTCATCTCTATTACATTTAAAATTCGAAATTAGTCAACAAGACAGATACATTAAAAAAAAATCTCAGCCATGTAAAGGTCAGAGAATTTCTTAAAATATATGAATAACAAGTATAAGTAATTGATAAGCTTCGAATGATTTGAGATCAACTTTTCACAGCCTTTAAATCCACGAGAATTCAATATCATTCAAGATACAATCTTGATCTCTATTTTAACATACATAAAATACTGAAAATTTAACTCGCTCGTAAATATGCGTCGTCCTCGTATAAAACATACGCTTCCACTGAGTCAACCTCTAACAGTCAAATATTGAAGTTAAAGAGATATAAATTCAATATTATTGAAGACAAATTACAAGACTTCCTCTTTATTAATATTGAATACTGAGTCCCCAAAGAGTAAAATTCGCACAAAACAAGTTTCATAATCAGGCAAATCTGTTTTAAGTGTAGAATGAGATGAAATCAAAACTCAAAATGTTTCGCTGAAAAAAAAAAACTCAAAAAAATGTAATAATAAAATAGATGTCCTTAATAAGTCACTATGACTCAATCTAAATGAAAGTTGTAGAAAAATATGATTTTGGAGAGAAATAACAACGTTTTTCGCCCTGGAAAGCTTAACATTTTAAAATATTAGATTTTTATTCAAAAAATCACTGCAGATTTTTTCGGAATTTAATATACAATCCGAAATTGTTAACCTAAAAATGTGTAATTTTATCGAATTTTTTAATTCGGTCAAAAATATACTAAATTATTTTACGCCCCAAGCTTTTATCTTAAAGTAAATTTCCATACATAATATGTACTTATACACATATGCGCACGATGTACTTATACGCGCTTTAAATTAATACGTTTCACCGTTTGTAACAGTCTACTACTCACTACAATCACCTATACATCGGTTTAACCTATCAAAAGTTACGCTATAATCGCCTAAGTGGCACAGCGTACGGGGAATTCCAATCTCTCTCAAACACATCCTGCAACTCTTTGCGGATATCCTTGGAGGAGTTTTGGAAGAACTCGTTTGATTCATACACGAAAGCCACGCCCGCGGTGTCTACAAAGTAATCGCCGTACCAGTTGGAAGTCCCGATGTATGCTGTGCGGTCAGTGACCATGTATTTGTTGTGATTTACTCGAGCGAACGGTATCTTGTCTTGATCAGGTGTTGATGGGACGATGAAACGTCTCTGTAATAAAAAAAAACTCAAAATAATTTCTGAAAACTTTATTAAGAGATAATTTATACTTTCTATTGACGGCGCTTGGTGAGAGACCCCGTCTTAATGATTATTTTAAATTTAAAAATTTGTACAGTTTCAAAATTCACACACTATATATTTGTTATTAATTAAATAGCCAAACAGTTTCAAATTTTACTGCATCAGCGTTAATGCTTACAAACACTATATGACCAATTGCACTAATATTGTCTTAGCTTAGAACAATCCTAAATAGTATGCTGTCACTTTTTGTCTTAAATGAAAAGAATGTGACAGCATACTATTTAGGATTGTCCTAAGCTAAGACAGCATACTATTTAGGATTATCCTAAGCTAAGACAGCATACTATTTAGGATTGTCCTAAGCTAAGACAGCATACTATTTAGGATTGTCCTAAGCTAAGACAGCATACTATTTAGGATTGTCCTAAGCTAAGACAGCATACTATTAAGGATTTTCCTAAGCTAAGACAATTTTAGTGCAATTGGCCAATATCGTTTAAGTTCTAGCTCTGATAATGCAGTAAAATGTGTTAATTATTATCTGCTTCAGCTAACATTGGAATTTTTGGTATTGACATGTCGAGTGGTCATTTGAAGACGTCAGCATATGCTGGTGTCTAAGCCGTTTGGTGTTTTAAATAGCAGAAAACAGTAATTTCTGGCAGTCGATCGTTTACCATTAATACTCTTTTATTATAATTATATAATTTTATTTTATATAATTTTATTTCTGAAAAAAATATTTTCACTGAATAAAATTATTTATATGTACAGGTTGTTCTTGTCTTGTCAAGGGCTCTATTGAAGGGGACGACTCAGTATTCGATTTGACCCCAAATATCTATAAAATATATGACCTTAGTTTTTGATTTAATCATCCCATGAAATACATTAATCATAAATATACGTATTGACAAGTCTGTCTTAAACCCAAAACAAAAAAATATAAGTGGTGAAAATCTCGCAGTAGCAGTGGTCGTCGCTTACCACTTGCAGGTCGAGGCGCGGGTAGGCCCCGTTGAGCGCGGCCAGCGAGGCGAGGAAGTAGTCCTCCGCGGGCGCCGAGTGCTTCCACCAGCTGATGAGCAGCCGCACGCGCACGCGGTGCTCCAGCGCGGCCGCGCGGATCGCATCGTCGATGCGGGGCCAGAACCTAACACAACGCTCATGTTAACACTATATTATCTAAGCACATCGCTATCACCGCACAACCAGTCCAGGCGGCCCCGGGGTGAAGCTGCTCCCCGGTGTCAGCGGACGTACAACAACTATTGTACATGTACCGTTTTCGCCGTGTTGGTCCCGGCCTCCTTTGAAGAATAGGCCAACTACCGTTCTGCCAGGCAGGTCGTAAAAAGAGACCGATTGGCTATCGAGTCACTAACATCGTGGCTACTAGGTGGTAGAGTTCTGCATTGTCTCGCCCGGGTCTGATACCACCGCCTTACCTATTCCTGCCGCAATAGCGTCAGTGCTTGTCGCTATCGTGTTCCGGTTTGGAGGGTAAGGTAGCCGGTAAACTTATGCATGTGGCATTAGACCTCGCCACAAGATAGCAACGCACCATTAACATCTTTGGTGTCTAAAGGCGATGGTTGACTCCATCAGGAGACCCATCTGCTTGTTTGCTATCTTATTATATATATATTAAAAAAAATCATGAATTTTTTCCTCAATCCTAAGCGTACAATCTTGACAAAAATACAATAATTTTGAACGATAGCAATTTTCTATATAAAATTATTATTTTCTTTAGCCCCGTTGGTCGAATGGTTAACGACCCTGACTATGCAATCGACGGGGCTCGGGTTCGATCCCTGACGGAAACAAGCATTTGTGTGATGGGCATAAATGTCTGGGTTTGACTGTTTATTAAATATATTCTAGTATTTATATATGTATTTCTATGTATTAGTATCGTTGACTAACACTCATAACACAATTAAATAATTAATTTGCTTACTTTGGAGTTAGATTAGTAAGTGTATTTAGTCCCGTGAATATTTATTTATTTATTATTTTAAAGTCAAATTTCCACCTTACCAATAACTGAGTTCTCAAGTATATAGATAATTGACTGAAAAATTGCATTTAAAACAAAACCCATACTAATATTATGAATGTGAATCTGTCTGTCTATCGGTCAGTCGGTCAGTCTGTCTGTCTGTCTGTCTGTTACGCTTTCACGACTAAACCGCTGAACCGATTCTAATGAAATTTGGTACGAAGGTAGCTGAATGATTGCGATTTTTTTTCAAAAATCTAACCCTAACAAACTGAAATAGAGGTTGAAAATATTTACATACTAATATCCGTACTTTTATACTTATCTTTATACGAATATTATCCATACGAATCCATATCTATATTTCCATACTAATATTATAAATGCGAAAGTCCATCGGTCTATCTGTCTGTTACGCTTTCATGGCTAGACCTCCGAACCGATTTTAATTAAATTTGTTTTTTTTATATCATAAGATAGCAGACAAGCAGATGGGTCTCCTAATGAAAAAAGTCACCCATCGCCTATAGACACCAAAGATGTTAATGGTGTGTTGCTATCTTGTGACGAGGTCTAATGCCACATGCATAAGTTTACCGGCTACCTTACCCTCCAAACCGGAACACGACAGCGACAAGCACTGACGCTATTGCGGCAGGAAAAGGCAAGGCGGTGGTACCAGACCCGGGCGAGACAATATAAATAATAATAAATAAATATTCACGGACAAATTACACTTACTGATCTAACCCCAAAGTAAGCAATTATTTGCTTGTATTATGGGTGTTAGTCAACGATACTTATACATAGAAATACATATATAAATACCAGAATATATATAATAAACACCCAAACCCGGAAATACAAACATTTATGCTCATCACACAAATGCTTGTCCCGAGCCCCGTTGATTGTGGAGTTAGGTTCGCTAACCACTCGACCAACGGGGCGGTCAACAATGCAATGAAGGTATTTGAAGATCCACGGCAAACATAGGCTATTTTTTTTTTAAATCTACCCTTCTAATCTTAATAAGCTGAAAATTTGTACATACTTAAAACCGTACTTTCATACTTATATATCTACTAGCTGTGCCCGGGACTTCATTCGCGTGGAAAAAATAAAAACCCGCATAGTTGCCGTTCCCGTGGGATTTCCGGGATAAGAACTATCCTATGTCCTTTCTTGGGTCTCAAACTATATTCGTACCAAATTTTATCCAAATCGTTTCAGTGGTTTGGCCGTGAAAGCGTAACAGACAGACAGACAGAGTTACTTTCGCGTTTATAATATTAGTATGGATATCTATATGAATATCATCCATACTCAACCATATCCATACTAATCCATAGTTATAAATGTGAAAGTCTGTCTATCTATCTGTAACGCTATCACGATTACTTTATATGCTACTCTAATCGCGGACGAAGCTGCGCGGGTCAGTTAGCATTTAATAAACTACAGCTTTCAGACAATTAAATCCAATCTTGAAATTTTGATTCCAAACCATGCTTATCACACAAATGCTTGTCCCCGTCGGGGATCGAACCCGAGCCCCGTTGATTGCGTAGTCAGGGCCGCTAACCACTCGACCAACGAGGCGGTCAATATATATAGTGTCTGTGTATGTATTAAAATGGATATAATCTGTGATCAAATTACAGTGGAGTTTAAATAAGTCTAGATAAATTCAATTTGCACTGTTTAGTATCACAAATCTTACGGTTGAAGCTGAATACGTCTTCAAGGCAATTTCCTTAGGTTGCCAGTGTAGCTTGCATTTATACTCAGAAATAAAAGGTTATAACACATACGATGAAATAAATAACCACTCTAGGGGCTTTTCTAAAGCCTTGGCTTCCTATTCGGCACGATAAAATAGCACAACTTCGAATATTTCTATTATTTTAAGATATATCTACAAGCATTTGACACAGAAACATTTGCTCATATGAGTGGCTACACGTTCTCCTTCCAACACCGTGTCTATAAGTATTTGTGCGGTCTATGAATATTTTAATGTAAATGTTACTAGGTGGTAGAGTTCTGCATTGTCTCGCCCGGGTCTGGTACCACCGCCTTACCTATTCCTGCCGCAATAGCGTCAGTGCTTGTCGCTGTCGTGTTCCGGTTTGGAGGGTAAGGTAGCCGGTAAACTTATGCATGTGGCATTAGACCTCGCCACAAGATAGCAACGCACCATTAACATCATTGGTGTCTATAGGCGATGGTTGACTCTTCCCATCAGGAGACCCATCTGTTTGTTTGCTATCTTATGATATAAAAAAAAAAAAATCGTCATCTGTGTACAATGTACATACTTACTTCAATTTAGGTGTGTATTCGAGCGCCGGCGCGTAGTCCATAACTGATATGTATATAAACTCTTCTGCGGTCTGGATGATATTAACTATGGCGTCGTCGTCGTTGGTGCGCCCCGCGGGGCTGAACGGTGGCGGAGAACTCTACAACATAACACACATAAAGTTAATGTTGTGTAGATGTATTGCTTCGATTTTGTTAACAATATCGTTATAACGGATTCCTGCTGTTTTCACACAACACTACAAAGCCACTGCAATTTTTATTAAAAAATCTCAATTGCAATTTATTCCCAAACTATTGAATTTTTGTTAATCGAAGCCGAAACTTCTTGATATGAGCTGTTTGTGAGCTTTATATTTATATTAATATGAGTTTCATGTACAAGTTACCTAAGCTGTAATATTAGTACTGCTAAGGGACCATCCATAAATTACGTCGCACGCTAAGGGGATGGGAGGGGGTCGACGAAATGTGACATTATGTGACAAGGTCCCAAATTATGTTAAATCACATTTCTTTTTCAAAATATAATATAAGTATTTCAACAGTTAATTTAAAAAGTCACCTGTAGATTTACCCTAAAATTTGCTGACTAATTCAACAAAAATTAAGAATTTTTCTTCTCTATAAGTGTTTTCATACCTAAAAGTTGTTAATAAATTGTTCGATATGAGAAGTCTCCCTACACCTAATAAAACTAGAATTCGAATACCTATATGTTTAATGGGTAATTAAATGTATGAATGGTTAATTATTCAAAGACAGAGCTATCTTTGTTCGTTCACGTATGAAAATGGACCAGGTCACGGTTGTTTTAGTAGGTCATTAAATATAGCTTTATATTTTTGCAGATTGAAATATCCAACTAAGTAGGGTGGTTAAGGTCAGGCTGCCAGTTTGCGTAATCGGGTGTGTCAAATTATAATGGACGATCTTCGTGAAATTAGCTCCTGACCTTCGTAACAGATTCCCGTCATTTTAAATGTAAATCGTTTTAAATCAAAGCTGCAACAAACATCTTATTCAGATTCTCTTACAGACTCTTACGGATTGAGTCCAATCAAAAAATTATATCCAACCGTACGTACACTTAATGAGATTTTTTTCCCTATTTTCCTAGAATTCAATTATCAGATACAGACTTCGCGAAAATGTATGTCATAATATTCTCCTTAAAATTAAAAAAATATGAGACCTTAAAAATATTATGAATGCGAAAGTTTATAGATGCTAGAACTCCATTAAGGAAGGCCGGCAACGCAACTACAAGACTCCTGGTAGTGTAGTTGTCTATATATATATATATATATATATATATATAGTTGTCTATATATATATATATATATATATATATATATATATATATATATATATATATATATATATATATATATATATATATTGGATATTTGGATAATAACTGGAATTTGGTAAAAGAAAACTATTGCCTGGAATAGGAGATAGAAATATTTTTATTCCGAAAAATACATTTTTCCCCTGGAATTCATCAAAACATTTTTCCCCGTGTTGGTTCCGGGCTCCTTTGAAGAATAGACCAACTGCCGTTTTGCCAGGCAGGTCGTAAAAGGCGACCGATTGGCTATGCGAGTCACTAACATCGTGGCTACTAGGTGGTAGATTTCTCCATTGTCTCGCCCGGGTCTGGTACCACCGCCTTACCTATTCCTGCCGCAATAGCGTCAGTGCTTTTCGCTGTCGTGTTCCGGTTTGGAGGGTAAGGTAGCCGGTAAACTTATGCATGTGGTGCCTATAGGCGATGATTGACTCTTCCATCAGGAGACCCATCGGCTTGTTTGCTATCTTATTATATAAAAAAAACAACGCAACTGACTGCAAGACGCTGCTAGTTTGTTACATACAAAATAAGGTCAAATTTCTTAAACACAGAGAGAGAGAATCGAGTGTCCATACATCATGGTCATCACAACTTTCTTAGAGAACAATACACTCTCGATACAAAATTCATCGATTTTATTTAGTAAAATACCTAGGTTTTATTTAAAAAAAGTATCTTCAAGATTTTATTAAATTTGTTATATTACAGTTTGTTCGTTTTCATTTTTAAAAAGTTTAGAAGTTCAGTTTGTTCGTTTGCTGTAGTTTTTTCACTTTCAATATAAAAAGAATCGGTTTCGGAATAAAATAGATTGTTAATCTATTTGTTGTATCATTTTTAATTTTTATTAAAATCGTCATCGAGACTACATTTTCATTACTTCTGATTTCAGATTTTGCCTACTACACATTATTCATGAAACACATAAATCGACTTATCCCTTGACTACCAAATACAAAACTAATGATTTCTGTAAACTTTATTCATATTAGTTATAATTTCCACATAGGTACAGATTAAATATTCGTAAAACTGATAAAAAACGTAACGACGATATCGCGTGATGATTAGAATAAAATAACGGCCTCAGTATCTTTTGCGTCGCATCTATAGGTAGGTTGTCTTGACAAATTACACAAAACAATTCATACTACTAATTACCTAATTCATTATTTTCTGTTTTGGAATAAAATTGTTATTAGGTACATCAATCAAATAATCAAATAGAAAAGTGTTACATCTCACCCAAGTTTGGAACCACTGGCTTTTCTGCTTGTTTGCGTCCTTTTGCGTCATTGCATATCATTACTTTCATTTTCTGACTCGAAACCAGATAAGGTAGGTTTTTAATCATACCAAACTTAGCAAACAAGCAGATGGGTCTCCTGATGGATAGTCAACCATCACCTATAGACGCCAAAGATGTTAATGGTGCGGTTCTATCTTGTGGCCCTTCCCTCAAAACAGGTATACGATAATTAAAAGCATTGACGCTATCGCGGCAGGAATATGTAAGGTGAGTCGGTGGTACCATACCAGGGCGAGACGTTGCGAAACTATCACCTAGTATTCAAGGTACACACGAAACTCACTACCGAGTTTCGTTTCCCGACAGGGACAAACATCGTGGATGAGCATAGATGTTTGTATTTCTGGGTTTGGGTGTTTATTATGTAATACAGTTAGTTTATATCTACATATCTCTATGTATTAGTATCGTTGATACGTAAGCAAACCCATAAGACAACCATGCAATTTGCTTACTTTGGGGTTAGATCGATTTGTGTAATTGGTCCAGCTACATTTTAATATTAGTAGCAGATTTAACGAGGGAAATGCTGTTTGTTGATAATGTGTTGTAAATAATAATTTAATTGTTAATAATTTTGTATGCCACAACCCTAGTAGGCATTACGTATCATTACATAGTATAAAACAAAGTCGCTTTCTCTGTCTGTCCCTATGTCCTTATGTCCCTATGTATGCTTAAATCTTTAAAACTACGCAACGGATTTTGATGCAGTTTTTTTTAATTGATAGATTGATTCTTGAGGAAGGTTTAAGTGTATAAACCTTTCCGATATTCCCACGGAACAAAAGCTGCGCGGGTGAAACCGCGGGCAGGTCGCTAGTACAATATACAATGCAAATATTAAAACTGTTTTATAAAGAAGATTTGGAAAACAAATTCGTTTTAGTGAACGTTAAACCCACACCGGAAGCCGATATATGATATTTATGCTGAGGCCCGCTTTATCTTAACCAAATATTTGAAACGTATAATCGAATGTAATTTCTATATTAATACGTGAAGCAAACACCTTGTACCTCTTTTTAAGACAAGTACGCGAACGGAGGAAATTAAAATTTGCTATAGTTACAGTGCCAAGGACTGCAGAAACCTATTTTTTTTTAACTTACCCGGCATTTTTTTGGTTCTAGAACCCGACAAAGTTTGTTTTGTTAGGCAAATTACTTGTGTTGAATATTTTGGTAATTGAGTTGGGTAATTGAGATAAAAACTATCCTATCTAGATACCAAACTAAACATTTAGATAGTTAGAGTTAGATATTTACAAAATTTCATTGAAGCAGTTTGCAGGGGACCATCGCGGACAAACAACGTGACAGTTAATGTATATATATTAAGATAAGATTAATCTATATATATATATATATATATATATATATATATATATATATATATATATATATATATATATATATATATATATATAAAATCAGTTGCTGTTCGTTAGTCTCGCTAAAACTCGAGAACGGCTGAACCGATTTGGTTAATTTTGGTTTTGAATTAATTGTTGAAGTCCAGGGAAGGTTTAAAAGGTGAGAAAATATAAAAAAAAAGTAGTTAAAAAGGCAGAACAACGTTTGCCGATTCAGCTAGTACAAATTAAAAATAAACATTACAAACATTAGGTTCATGTGACTTGTGTGATAAAATATACATATGTATGTATATTATTTTCTTTACGTCGAAAGTCTGCTGTCAAACCTAAAAAAGTTTGTTATTTGGTCTATGGTCGAATTTCGACGCTAGTTTTTTATTATTCCACTACGCAGCCTGTTTTGTGAATAACGGTTTTTTTTTAATCTTGTAGGAATTATTAATTTCTCTGAGATATAAAGCCTATATTTTGTAAAATCTAGATAAATTACATGTAAACCAAATGTAGTCCAAAATATACAGCCTTTTAGGAGCTAAGAAGTAACAAACATTCATACAGACACGCGCAAACTTTCATATTTATTTATTTACATTTATTGTGCAATCATTTGCCGGCAGGGGTGTTTCTGAACGGCTACGACATAGGGACCTTCAAGAAAAGAGCTTATTCATTTTTAAAAGACCGGTAACGCAACTGCAACCTCCAGAATTGCGGATATATATACATAGGCGGCGGCAACCTTGACATAATTTGAAAGCAAAATTTTGATAATGACTGGATAGCAAGAGATTGATTGGATTAGGGAGCTTTAAGAAAAAATTGACCTAACGTACCACCTTACGTATTATATTGCCCTCTAATTTTCATATCTAGCAAGAAATACAAATGCGATGTTCAGTCAGCGAGTTTAATGTACTATGGTATTAGAGAAGCTATGCTAGAAGTTGTGTTTCATTTCGTTAATATTCGCTGCAGCTGAAGTAATAATAAATCGTACAACCAAAATCAAAACTAACGGCCTGGCCACGGGAAATTCGCGCTTGCGATTTTTCGCGCGGCGCGAACAGCGAAGCGTCTGGCGTCTGAAACAAATGTACGAGGAAGTACTAAACATGCCACGCGGCGCAGCGACCGGCGGGGCGGCAGACGATTTTTGACGAGCGAATTGGGCGCGCGGTGCGGAACGCGGCGAGCGAGTGAGACAAATGTATGAATCAGCACAGATCATGGCGGCGGCCTTAGCGTATACGTAGGTCACACTATAAGTTTTGCGTAACTTAAAAAAAACAACATGATATACCCAAAATATTATGTTTATTGCTTTTCAAAATAATGTCCTTTACAATTTAAACATATTTTCATGCGATCGAACTATTTTTTAAAACAGGAGGACCACAGATCTTAAGGCATGTTTTCTACGTGCTGATTGAACGCTATCACTGGCTCTTGGGAGTTGGTAAAAGTAAAACCTCTCATCAAATCTTTGATTTTGGGGAAAATACAGAAATCACAGGGTGCTAGGTCGGAGCTATGCGCAGGATGAGTGACGAGATGTACTTTTTCGGAAGCTAAAAATGACTTTGTTTTGTTGTCCGTGTGTGAAGAAGCGTTATCATGGTGTAAGAAAATGCGGCTTTTGGGTCGTCTTTCGCGAACTTTTTCTAACACCCTGGATAAACAAATGGTAGAATACCACTTTGGCATTAACACTCTTTTGATCTTCAAGTGGAATTGTACAGATGGGACCCGTAGCTGAGAAAAAAAACGCGATCATTTTTTTACAAACGTTTCTCGTCTGTCTCACTATTGTTGGCATGTTCTCATTTTCAAACACCCATTCACAAGATTGCTGTTTTTTTTCCGATTCAAAACAATAAATCCACGTTTCGTCTCCTGTAACAATGTAATAAACAGCATTAGAATGTCCGTGGTCGTACTTCAGTAGCATCTATGAGCACCATTCCACGCGAGTCCGCTTCTGCTCCGTTGTCAGTTCATGAGGGATCCAACGACAACAATGTTTCCAAACTTTCAATTCTTCGTGTAAAATTATCTGAATTTGTCTCATACCAATTCCCAATAGTCCTCGAATTGTCTCATAGGTAATCCGGAGGTTTTCTTCAATTAACCGCTTAACAGTAGCCACATTATTTTCGTTAAATTTTTTTCGACTTAATTCCATTTTCGTTGCGTACGTAGAACTTTGACGTGTGATAAAAAAACAATTGACAAATCATTTTCCGCCAATTGTTTTTTTTTTATTAATAAGAAGATTGCAATGTTTTAAAAATATAACATTCGAAATTCAAATATTTCCGATTAGCTAGAAGTACAAAACTTTTAGTGTGCCCCATAGTCTAGGAACCAGAATGGTTTAGTTGTAGTTGCCGAGAAAATACACTATGAACATTTTAACTTTAATTTTCAATTACTTACAAGGTCAGTAATTTGTAAGTCTGGTCACCACATCATAAGTATAAACAAAGTCCAGAGATACAATTTCTTTTTCTTCCCACAATGTTGAATATTCATAAAAATATAAGTAGTGTCACCAAAAACCGATAGTTTTAATCTAAAAACGCCATAACGTCGATAGTATTGAACACTGCAAGTAAATAAACTATCGATTGCATCGATAGTATCATTCACTGGAGATAAACAAAGTATCGATTCTATCAATAGTATTGTTAGACAATATTGCATTGACTATCGATATATTCGATACTATCAATAGTTTGTACAATCGATAGCATCGGTCAGTATTAGAATAAAGTTGACTATCGATAGTTTTAATAGTATCGATACTGTCGATAGTAACGATACTTTTGATAGTTTATTTTTTTAATCATGAATATTATCGATGCTGTCGATTGTGTTGCTGTTTATTGATAATATTATACTTATTGAGGTAATGAAACCCTATAGAAATGAGCGGCAACACTATAAATCAAAGGTTTCGAGTTTCGACACTCATTCCAAAAATTTGTCTTGTTATAGTACGTATTTCGTACGTCTATACTGTACCCCAATTATTATTTAAATAATGTAGTACATATTCTCTTCCAAATAGTAAGTGTTGAAGTACAAAACTACTCCCCTCAAAGCAATATCGAGATAAAGTTGGAAAAGTCATCTTGCTCTCAGACTATATTGGTCGCGGCGGAGGACGCAAGTTACCGTGGCCTGAACATACGCGCGCGCGAATTTTCGCCTCGACCGTCGCGCCGCCACCGCCGCCACTGGTTCGCGTGGCCGGGGGCGGCAAGCAGCGCTGCAGCGTATAGTAGAGAATAATATATATATTTGCGACCAAAATGTCGTAACAGCCGTGAATTTTATGGCGCCTACGCGTTTCATTCAAAGAGCTCTGACATATATGTAGTCCATTGACTGCACTTTATTGGAAAACCAGTGCTATTGCGCATACCTTATCCAGTATGTTAGTTCATAGAAGTCTTTGTGTTCAGTACATAAATCTGACATTTTTTAAATCACGGGATAGCACACAAGTAGAGACTATTCTGTTGAAAAGAGAAAATTATATAAGCTAGACACCAACAAACGTGTCGATTGTTAGTTACCATCTATGTAGCGTGACGTAATACCACATACATACGTTTCCCACCTACCTTACCCTACAAACTGAAACACGACAATGACAAACACTGGCACTTTTGGGGAGGAAAAGGTAAATAGTGATCCCAAACCCGGTTGAAACTTAAAAAAAAATCGAACACCAAATAGATAAATCATTTTCTTTTCACGAATCGCCTGGTAGAAATGTACTATAGAATAGAAAAATATTTATTCCCAAAAAATGATATACAAAACAAAGTAAAGTAAGATAAAAAAATTAAGCATATTGTAAGTTCTTAACTATATTTTACTTAAGAATAAGACTAAAACTATAACTAATAAACCTAAATACGACTTAAGGAGAATTAACACTTAAGGGAAAGCGTTACTGACTCAGCATTATGTTACAGCGTCGACTGTAACGCTGGTATTCTGTCAGCACATTGCCGAAAAGAGCAGCGGCTTAAGTATTTAGCCAGTATCTCATTATTATCAAATAAAGATGGATTTGTAGAAAAAATCATTAGTGTATTTTACCTATCATAAAGCTATCGCAGTCGATGGCATCATGTGTATAGTTGGGGTAGGAATAAGTAACTAATCATATCAGCTAAGCCCTAGAGAAAGTTTTAAATCGAGAAGTGCATATTTTAAAAACTACACTATGATATTATATATTCATGGTACATGTGCCACGTGTGTAAAAAATATAATAAATAACATATTCAATGAATATTAGAATAAAATAATTTATTGTCTTATTCTGCACTAGCTGTTGCCAGCGACTCCGTACTCTGCACTGCTCCACCCCCGTAGGTGATAGCGTGATAATATGTAGCCTATATGTTGACCCGACCTGTTAGTTAATATTCATGCAAAATTTGAAGTAAAACCATGCAGTACTTTTTGAGTTTATCCTGGACATACATACAGACAAAAATTCTAAAAACTATATTTTTGGCTTCGATATCGATTATAGATCATGCCCCAAGTATTCTTTTAAAAAAATATTCAATGTACAGTTTTGACTTTCCTACGATATTATTATATGTATAGATGTTCATTTGTTTTGAATTTCAATTAAATGAGATTTCATATTTTACTTAAAAGTCTCCCTAGTTGGAGAGTTACGGATTGGGGGAGAATGTCGTTCCAACACTTCCTGGCAAGACATTTAATGCTTCCTTTAAATGTTGCTGTTTTGTGTTTAGACATAGAAAAAAAGTTGGAACTTAATCTACACTCAAATAATGCTCTTGAAATTCGCCATGATAATATTTTTTCATATTAATAAGTGGGCTGTTTATATTTTATCACATCAAAAAGGAGGCTAGCAAAGTTGGTGTCGGATTTCATGTTGAGAAGGTTATGTTGTTCTAAGTATGGTGTGACGTGTCCAGGGTGGATGTATGTAAGATGGTCTTCACTTAAAAAACCAACACGGCATATAATATGTCAACAGTTCCTGTGGAAAAACGGAACTATACATTAGTTAAAATACTTACAGTGATGAATGCGCCGTAGTTGTGGATGCCGTCGGTGACATTGATGGGGTGCTCCATGTTGATATCCGTGCTCAATTCGGAAGGCCAGTGGTCTGGGACTACTGCATCTGCGGTGCCTAGACTCCAGTATACCTGACGAAAACGAATTTTACGACTATATTAATTTTTCAAATATCATTAGCTAACAAACAAGCAGATACTTTTTTTCTGATGGAAAGATATATATATATATATATATATATATATATATATATATATATATATATATATATATATATATACATATATATATATATACACATATATATATATATATATATATATATATATATATATATATATATATATATATATATATATATATACCTCTTTCCATCAGAAAGACTATGTATGACGTATGACGGAATGTCTTTAGTATCTACAAGCTATGTTGTCTATGACTGACTAATATGTGGATAATAATCATGCTAAATTTCAGTTTTCTAGTTGCAAGAATCACTTAGCTAGCTGCGGACGAATGGATAAACGGACAGACATGGCGATACTATAAAGGTCCTTTTAGACTTCGGTACCTTGCGGAAGGACCTTCTGTGACAAACTCACCGTGGATCAGGAAAATAAATAAAACAAGTATATTTAGATTGAATTGACTTTTCAGTCTATACTTATATAAATTAAAAAAAACTATTTATACAGTGAGAAACAAAAACACTATCCAAGCCAAAAGGGTATAGGTAGGTCAACATTAAAAAATAAAAAAATAAATTATTCTATTTATAAAAATATCAAGTTCAGTCAACAGCCGCGGCGTCTTTAATTACTCTAGTGTCGTGCCTATATGTCTACCACCGACTACAAAGCCCATAGATGCCTAATAACAGGCGGATGGCTCCTGCCAACACATCTGACTTATAATTCCGATATAAATATCCACGCGGAAATACTCAGTGTCGACTAATCAAACGCTCTGTACATCACTATATTTCACTGTGGCCTTGAGTTAGCCAATCACGGCGTTGCAACCCTGCTTCGTCCTACCTCAGCTAGTTGCCAGAATGCATTCAATACGGAAAATCAAATGTCTTTGGTGGCTACATACTTTCATTATTGCCATATATGTAACATTTCGAAATATAATTCAGCAAAATCACAGGGGACTCCCGCTCTGGATCGTTTTTGGTGCAAAGGTTGGCTATCGAGATTCAACGCGGCGAGTGTGATGGGCACTTTTGCGCCAGGAACGATCCAGGTTGGATAAAATAACTAGTATTAAGATTGACATCCAATTATTTGACAATTAAAAATTTTAAAATAAAAAATAATTTAGGATTAATTATATTGATCGAAGAAAATTCACCCATCTAATATTCACAAGATAATAACATATCGAAACAGAATGTAATAAAGAGTCTTGACAAAATAAAACTTCTTTATAATACCCAGATGAACTGACGGAAAGTTCTACTTAACTTATTGGTATTAAATGTCCCCAAAAATGAGCTCGCATGCTCTTTTTATCCTACCACTATTGCCTGGTAATCAAAAATCCGTCATTCGTAGCAGTAACCATTAGAAGATGTTAACACTCGTAACTAAAACTGGTCGTTTTATTGATGCAGGAACCGGGAATTTTGCAAATTACAGATAACTAACTGTAGAGGTCGGATGTGACGTATCAATGATTGTCGATATCCCCTATAATAAATACAAGTTGCTTTAAGTTGCTAAGCTTTAACCATAAAGTATTAGGCATAGGAGCTAGCACTCGTATTAATTACTTGAAACAAATACCTACATTATATCTCATTCTTGAGGTCTCGTCATCTCTTTTTATACAGCTGTTAGAAAGAGAGCGTGAGACCTTAAAAGATGACAGCAGTATTTTAAGTTATGTTTCAAGTACGTATTAGAAGTGTTGCCTCTAGATATAATTCCTCCAGCTTCATGGATTTAACCGTATTAATAATAATAATAATTTATTTCTGAAACACAATTAGTTTAACGCATAAAATCATTTTCGACTCATCAAACGACTCCTTTTAAGCACATGGCCTGTGTCAGGGATTCCACTCTTCTGTACCTTATATACGATATTGTGTCCTCTAATAACAAACATAATCAACTAAATAAAAATGATATGTGTAGGTTGTGTGCGAGTGCGTGTGTTTGTGTGTGGTGTGCACGTGTGTATAAATATGTGTATTGGCTCGTTTTGGCTTGGCTGGCTTGACTTGGTTTGGCAAGGCTTGGTTTGGCGGAGCATAGCCTAGCATGGATACAATCAATCGGACGTTACAATATATATGATTGTATGAAATTACCAATTATATTAGCTTTGACGATCAGACAGTGTTTTTGTAATTCACTAGGTATATAGCTTGAAAGGTCACAACAAGCTATCATAATAAATAAAACAAAAACATCCTTTTAAAGTTATAAACTTGTACAGCTTACATAAAGACGAACTTCAGAGAAACTTGGAAAGTTCCGCAGTTGTATCGACGTAGTTATTAAATATGCTGAAGTTCTATCGTACAAGTCAGTGCCAGTTAAGTTTCACGGTGACGATGAATTGATACCATTGAACAAACTTTATAATCTCTCCTTAAAACAACGTCTAAGGAATGCGCTTGTGGCAGAATAACGGTTAGTAGTTTTTATAGTACCTATTGAAAAAACATAAATAAAAATACCTTTCTTATGATAAAACGTTAGTTTTTTATTATTATTATAAAGCTATAGATAGTATTTGGTTATTTGAACCCGCATTTTTTTAGATACTGAAAACAAGAACGATTGATCAGAATTAAAAATGTTTTAGAATTTAATAATCCTTTTATTGAGTCGATTTTCGATTTTGTGTCGAGAGCCTCATAAAGTAACAACCATGCAAACATACATATTTTCACATTTATAACATTAGTACAATACTGAGTGCTAAGTGTGAGTTTTTCTTTTCACATTCGATCGTGAGCGCGTTTCGAGTTTACTAGGAATTTGTATGTGATTTGTACAGCGCCACCTAGTGGTAAACTGGTTTCTCACGTTTACCACTAGGTGGCGCTGTACAAATCACATACAAATTCCTAGTAAACTCGAAACGCGCTCACGATCGAAAGCGAAAAGAAAAACTCACACTTAGCATTCTGAACTAATATTTCAACCAAGTCACACGAGTTTTTCATGTCATTAGATAGCAAACAAGCAGATGGTTATCCTGATAGAAAGAGAAACCATCGCCTACAGACATGTTAATGGTGCGTTGCTATCCGTATGGCGGGATGATATACCACATGCATAATTTTGCCTGCTACCTTATCCTACAAACTGGAACACAACAATGACGAGCATTGACGCTATTACGGCAGGAATAGCTAAGCCAGCCGTACCATATACCCAGGCGAAACGTTGCGCAATTCCACAACTTAGTAGTCACTACGATAGTGACAGGTATAGCCAGCCGTTTGCCTTTTACGTACTGCCGGGCAAATGGTATATTCTTAAATGGGGCCGGACCAACACTGATACCCTTCTACTTGTTTGCTATCTTATGATATAAAAAAAAACAGTTGATTGTCCTACATTACGTCAAAATCGAACAGCTAATTGTGAATTTCTCCTACGAGTAACAATTTGTGTACGATGCAAGTTGAAAAGATGTTCTTTTATATATGTACGTACATGTAACAATCCAATGTATTAGTCATGTTATAAACACGAAACATCCAAAGAAATCAGGCTAATAGCAT
The DNA here is from genome assembly GCA_036924255.1 of Apodemia mormo. Taxonomy (NCBI): domain Eukaryota; kingdom Metazoa; phylum Arthropoda; class Insecta; order Lepidoptera; family Riodinidae; genus Apodemia; species Apodemia mormo. Next base: position 8,824,798 of record JAUPFN010000013.1, on the reverse strand, counting down.
TTAAAAGTTTATAAAATATGCGCCACTAGGAAAATATGCATTGAAGTTTCTTGGCAAGGGCGTGCTACTTTAGAGCCGAAAGATGCGCAAAAAATTCGAACATAAAAAAATGGCAGATAAAATATTGGATAAAAAAAATACTAATGTATCATCACAATTTATTATTATGATTCATCCATAGCTTTAGGCATGAGAATTTGTTTTATTTTACTTTCAAAATTATAAAGATTTGCGAATGAAAATTTGCGCACACGTGTTTGTACTAGGTACCACATGTTTCTACTTTCTACCACATAAACGTGTGTAGAAACACAACAGTGTAGAACACAAATTTAGTTTGGATAGCTTTTTTACATTTTTTTTACTTCCTCGTAGACCGGTTAGCTATGCGAATCACTACCATCGTGGTTACTACGTAGTAGAGCTCTGCATTGTCACACCCGGGTCTGGTAGCGTCAGTGCTTGTCACTATCGTGTTCCGGTTTGGCGGGTAAGGTAGTCGGTAAACAATTGCATGTGGCATTAGACCTCGCCACAAGATAGCAACGTACCATTGACATCTTTGGTGTCGCGTAGGCGATGGTTGACTCTTTCCATCAAGAGACCTATCTGCTTACGAATATTTGCTACCTTATGATATAAAAAATTAGAATATAAATATCACTTTGTACTATAAAAAACATAATAATAGCTTCAAAGACAAAAATATTATTGTAAATTCCCTATAGTAGTTTAACAACAACAACAACATATCTTCACGCCAGATCCCTTACGCAGAGAGAACCGAGTGCCATACATCACGATCCTTGCAGGCTTGTCTCGCTTCCTCCACATTCATCACTCTCTTCATACACACACGCCGGTTGCGAAGACTCTTGACACCACCTTCGGACAGTACTCGATCAATCTGATCGTGGTATGTCAGTCTTGGTCTTCCCCGGTACCTACATCCTTCCACATTCGCGTTGTATATCTGTTTTGTTAACCTTTCATCTACCATTCTTTCTACATGTCCGAACAAACGGAGCATGCCCCTTCTCATCTTTACACCGACACTTTCTTTCAAACCTAACCTCTCTCTCACTTCGACATTACGAACCCGGTCCGCGAGTGTCACACCACATAGTAGTTTAAGCTTCAATTTAATAAGCTATAAAGTTTGAAGTGCAAATAAAATTGAGACTGCATACATAGAGCTCAATGTTTATGGACGTTGCTGTTATATGACCTATTCCCACGGTATTCCCATATTCCCTTAAGTTTTAAGCTTATGATAGTATTCAAAACGGAGTATAGGCGACAGTTGCATATCAAATTATTAGTAGGCCCAATTACTATAATTTTTTGGGCACTCAAATGTGATTTAAAAGTACAACATTAAAAAGCTGTCTCACAAAATCTAATTGGGCGTATTCAGAGAAACTCAAACTTAAGAAATATGATTTAGATTTTAGATAGTCAAGAGTTGGTAAATAAAATTTTCTGTTGAGCATTTGAGCGCAGCCAGTTTCAGTTAGGAGTCAGTACACACTTTCTATCTTTAAGTGTACCTAAGTAAAGTGTCAGAAGTATGCCATGACGTCGTGACGTCATATTAAGTTAAATGGCGGCAAAGGACAATTCCTTCTATAAAGTGTCCCGGCAATCGGCGGAAATCTTAGCTTAGAATTACACACCTATTACTTGAGAACATTTGTCAGACAGTCTGACAACTGACAAAGACACGGTGACGGTTTTTGTTAAATACAATTAAAATGAAAAATTAAATTACTTAAGCACAAGGATTTTTTTTAATACTATAAACTATTTAAATGTTAGGCGTTTAATTCTGTATTAAAAGATTAAATATTTTGAGCAAAACAGACCAGTGGTTGGGGAAAAACTCTAATAATTAATTCTAAGTTATACATGTAATTTTTCAACATATTTTAATACTTTTTGGCACAAAACACAGTTCTTATATAAATTGTTGTATTTTTTTTTATATTGTTGATCTCGAATTACAATTCCGATTATAGTAAAAAAGGGAAGAATATTCATGACTGGCGAATTCCTTTGTTCTATTATAACTGCCGCTCAAGAGAAACATTTATAGCTTATTTCTTCACGTTTATCGATGAACAGACAGAAATAAAAGAATGTAAAAGAGAGACAATAAACAAGGCGATCTATTTCAGTATTAGATTTAAAAGCATCTATTTTATTTTTAAACGCACTCAGCTTTCGACTTTACGACGTAATATTCTAGCCAGTTCATTAGCGAGACAGCCACTCTACCCATCATTAGTTTCCGCCCTGGCTAAGTTAACGTTTCAGTTGAAAACTGAGGACCTTCGTAAATTACAAAGGATTTAAAATATTTCTAGTCACTTGTTATTCACGAATTTATTACGTAACTGCGCCCTGTATTCCAATGTGTGGTAAGTTTTTGTGGTTCGTACGGGAACAATATATTTTTGGAATGAAATATCTTATTTCATTCCAAAAATATATTGGATTTGGCGCAGGGGGGCTACGCAAAAAAGTTTAAGAATTTAAATGCGACGAGTTTCCATCACGAGTCTTGCCGTCGCCGACTCGCCAAACCATCAGTCGAGCTCTTTAGAGTAGGCGATTTCAAAAAAGTTGTTATAAAAAAATTAAGAAAAATTAAATAATGACGTAAAAGCATCGCATGCTTTTCAATTGTTATATCATATAATAAGAATATATCAACGCAAAGGAATATTTTTTAATATTTTTACGGATACATGTCACTTTTAATCAAAGATTTGAAACGTTACGTATATTACGATACTTAACGTTTTTACTGTAGTGATAACTAAGTAAAAAAATTAAACTAAATGCTCGCTACTCAAATAACAGAACGAAATTGTTAACGCTAAATAACGTTATAATGTCGATATGACGTATGCGACATTGCTGCGTTTCATGCTGTTTCGTGATTTGTTCGCCAACCAGCGCTAGAAAACAATGTCATAATACCGTATAGGTACCATAACGTTAATGCGTAGTGTATAACAGACCGTAATGAATAACGTTATTAAACAGTAACAAATTCTGGTTCAGTTTTGGATAACTCTATCCTTGAAAATAACGTTATAACATTCCGTGAGCAATAACGTTACCACAAAATACCGATATTTAAATCCTTGATTTTAATCATATTTGATTCCAAACATAAAATTAGTATAAGTATTTGATTCTATGTGTATTTAAAATAATCTAAATCTACCAACAAGTCTAAACAAAAATTGACTGCTCTCGTTCTTTAAACAATTTTACTAGCGGTACCTCTTATTACGAATAACATTATATTTGTTAGCACTGGTTATCGTCATTATGTTATGATGTAATTAGAATTTTTATACCTAGTTTGAAATAATTTAATGCTATATTAAAAAAATACGATAGTTATTATCGAAAATATCATATGGCCCGAATATCGTATTAAATATCGATATATCGTATTGTGCTGTATCTACTTAACAAAATATTGTATCAGACATCCCTATTTGGAGGCTAAGGTAGCTTGCAAACTTATGCATGTAGCATTAATACTCCGCCACACGAATAGCAATGCACTACTAATATCCTTGATATTCTGGATATTTTCGCCGTGTTGGTCCTGGCCTCCTTTGAACTGCTGCCAACTGCCGTTGTGTCAGACCGGTCGTAAAAGGCGACCGACTGGTTATCGAGTCACTACCATCGTGGCTACTAGGTGATAGAGTTCTGCATTGTCTCGCCCGGGTCTGGTACCACCGCCTTACCTATTCCTGCCGCAATAGCGTCAGTGCCTGTCGCTGTCGTGTTCCGGTTTGGAGGGTAAGGTAGCCGGTAAACTTATGTATGTGCATTAGACCTCGCCACAAGATAGCAACGCACCATTAACATCTTTGGTGTCTATAGGCGATGGTTGACTTTTTCCATCAGGAGACCCATCTGCTTGTTTGCTATCTTATAATAAAAAAAAACCTTGATGTCTATAGGCAATGGTGGTCTCTTTTCAACAGGAGAGCCATCTACTTGTTGTTTTATGATACGAAAATACTATAATCTTTCCAGTATTACAACAGCTGCATTGCACAGTAGGTTAAAAAGGTAGGTGATTCTTTTGTATAATATCCTAGAATGGTCAATAGATAACAATTTACTTACTTCGAAAATTTTCCCCAAGTCCTCCGCTAAACAGGAACAATTGAAAGCGACAATTCCCATCTCCTTGACCTGTTTAAGCAATATAGAGTTAATTCAAAATTTATAAGTACAACGTATATAGAATAGTATGAGCTGCAGATACTAGGCCTTTATTGTTATTATCTTTTGTGATCAAGAGATGAGGGGAGGGATGACATTTACAGATTTTTAAGTTAAAATAAATAAATGATTATACAGCCTGTTAGGTAAGTTAATCATCTAAGCCATAAGGGGGTAATAAGGTATCTGATACTTCAAATAAATTTAAAAAAATGGCAAGTATTTACGTAACTACCTATTTGTCTATACACGTTACTTGCGCGAACGTATTAGTGCGTATTAGGGGTTTTTCGGGTCAAGGAATCGATTTATCAAGGTTCCAGATCCAAGAAAAGCTCGGTTCCCAAGATATGGGTATGTGAAAAACCAAGCGAAGCTCGGTCAACCAGGTACAGAAAAAAAAATATATATTTTATAGGAATCGATTTATCAAGTTTAAAGGTCCAAGAAAAGATCGGTTTCAAAAATATTTGAAAAACCGAGCAAAGCTCGGTCAACCAGATATTTGTAATAATGTAGGAAGATTATTCAAAGGATATTACAGTTTTATCAAGATTAAGTCTTGATTATTCGATTTACCCCAGGTTCAAAATTTGATCGGCAAACGATTGCGCGCGACGATTTATAGTTTTTAAAATAATTCGTCTAAATAAATGAATTCATTATCGGACTGAAAAAATCAATATATTGAGCATAGCCTTAATTTCCGTATAAAAACTTGAGAGGTGTCAAGGGACACCCGGATGGAACGAAGTTCCTTTCGATTAATTAGTGAAGGAATTGTAATAAAATTTTAAATTGTAATGAAATGTAAATCTGGCTTGTTTTCTTTAAGAAAGAGAGAGAAACAGACAGAGAAACATGCGCACGCCGCACAGCTTACAATAGCTTACTATAGCAAAAAGTGTCCTGACAACTTTTCGTAAGAATTTTTTCCGTCTAGCCCCCTTTCACAACGCGCGATAAGGGACTTCGTTCCAATAAATATTTTAGGTTTCTATTGAAATACTTACTGGTGAAAAAAAAAGTTAAAGTAAACTAGTTTAAGTAGTTTAAGTAAAAAGTTACAAAAATTTAAGTAACTAATTTTGTAATTTTTATAACATTAATTTTTAATATCCAACAATATTTTCGTTATTTTGGCTCTGTGTCGCAATTTAGGACCATATATCCTGTTGGAAAAGTGCATAAAATAAAATACTTTGGCACATTACAATGGTTGTATTCATTCTGAAAGATATTTTCGAGCGCGCGCTAACGCATATTTTCGTAAAACGCTATGCGGAGATTGTCTTTGTTTTAAAAAACCGTAACCAAAAATTAAATTCTTGCTCTGTAGTGCATCAAATCAAGACTTAATCTTGCAAAACCTGTCATATCCTCCGAATAATCTGCTTACATTATAACGATATTGCTCTTGAAAAAACTTGAAAACATGAAATTTTCTTTTCAAATTGAATACACGCTCTTAAAATTTAAGGGCATATTTTTTTATTTATTTAGAATGAGAATCAAATAGGTATTACCATAAAGATTTAGGTCGACTTACCTAAAAGGCTGTTTAATTTCTGTTTTCGGCGCATCAAGATATTTCATTTGTATCTAATTTAAAAATAATAACTACTTATTGCACAAAATATACGACCGGCAATTCGGTTTATTAAAATTTAACCAATCTATTCTTCATGCGACAATAGCATACGTGAAACTATCTACGTAACATCTGATTGTGTGACTTATTTCAAATAGGTAAAATACAATAAAAAACATAACATAAACATACATTAACTGTTATGTTTCGATAAAGAAGGATGCGAGAAAAACTGTGCATTGTATGTCTTTAAGTCAATACATTTAAAATTGACAAATTATGTAAAGCGTCCAAATTTTGGTAAATAACCTTTGTTATATATTATATATTGTATTCTAGACAATATTAAAATCGGTTAATAAAAATAATGTAATTATTGTCAATATAATGTAACTGTTGAACTTATATACGTAATTTCATGCATGAAGATAAATATTTTGTAATTTCAAACAAAATTAATAAATTGTTAACATGTTTCTTATCGTAGAGCCCTGAAGAAGTCAACAAAGTTGACGAAACGTTGGTGATAAAATTAAAAAGTTTCACATAAGCTATTTGTCCATCTTTCCCTTTAAAAAAGAATTAATATTTTTTAATCTATAATAAATTATAAACTGTTTTATGATATAACATATAGACAATCAATTACAATTACAACAACTAATTAATATAAAATAACGGCCGGCAAAATGTAAATATATAGCAGCTGCAGCGCTACTTAAATAGTATATATGTGTAAACTTTAAAGCGATTGTTACTATAAAATATGTATTTGATATTTACGTATATTATTCGCACGCACATGTACAATGAACTAGTCGCCCAATAACATACGCGTGTCGCGTAGTCGCGCACGATTTTATAGATATGAAGATAATAGTTCTCTAGATGGGCTAAATGGTTAATGAACTAAAGATATAAAAGAACTAAATGAGCTAGAGAGCTAATAGAGACCTATAGCTCTTTTGATCAAAAGAGCTATAGCTCCCGTCTCTTTTCAAGGAGCCGTTTTTCGCATGTCTAGTGCAAAACTCTACCACCTAGTAGCCACGATGGTAGTGACTCGCATAGACAATCGGTCGCCTTTTACCACCTGCCTGGCAGAACAGCTGTTGGCCTATTCTTCAAAGGAATCCGGGACCAACACGAGAGAAATAGTAGGAGTTATACTACCAAGTAAACTGCCTACATATTTGCTATCGTTTTCCTGCTCAATAAAATGTCGTCCATGCGATATTTGCTAAACTTACTTGTGTCAAAGATCTCCAATCCATATTAGCACTCCCTATATAAAAGTGAGACCGGTCCACGATCCAAAACTTTGTATGAAGGACTCCACTCCCCAGCAACTTGGAGAAGTTCAAACTTCTTACCTGTATTAAATTAAATGCTATTAAGTAATTTAATTATTGAATACTAATCGTACCCGCGACTTCGCGTGGAATAATTTCTAAAATAAAACCAGCATAGTTCTCGTTCCTGTGGGATTTTCGGGATAAAAACTATTCTATGTCTCTAAAACTATTCTCGAGTTTCAAACTACGAGTATATCTGTACCAAATTGCATCCAAATCGGTTCAGTGGTTTAGGCGTGAAGAAGAGACTGACATAGACAGAGTTACTTTCTCATTTATAATATTAGTATGGATTTCTCTAGTATTTACTCCATGTTTCCCCTTTGTCGCATTTCATTGATCGACTGCTTGCTGGTCGACAGCAAGCAAGCTTATGACTCCTGATGGAAAAATACACCCATCGCTTAGACACCACTATAGACACTAAAAATGTAAATGGCATATTGCTATCCGTGTGGCGGTATGGTAATACCACATGCGTAAATAATACTACTAGCGTAGCAAGCAGTTGATCAACAAGCCTTTAATAGAAAAATCCCAATTGCTTAAAAAATATAATTAACTGAAAAAGAAAACACATTTTATTCATTAATATAAAAAATGCAAGATGCACAATCAGTGTTTCAAAAACGTCCTCTAAAAATGAACGCACAATTTCAAATAATGTGCTCATTTCAAATAGAAACGCGTCAATTTTATCACTTTTTGTACATTGATTTTTAAAATTAACTATAAATCTTGCGCTTAAAGTTGGATATGCAAAAACATATGTTTTTGCATATCTATAACTACTTATGTGAAATTAGTGACAGTTTTGAGTGTCAGTTTTGTTCAGGACTGTGCATCTTGGGTTTTTTATATCAACATAAAATATTTAAATAAAGTTTATTTAAATATTTTTGAGTAGGTAATAAATGCAAACAATAATGATCACAATTAAGATCGATCAAGCCCTTGAAGCTACAGAGCATAACAAAATAAATACACATTCATTCGAAAAACACAACTTCTTTTGTCACAGTCGGGTAATAATGTTTAATACCTAATAAAACTTGTATGCAGCAACTGCACTACTGATTGTATAGACTTACATTCACAATATTATAGATTATAGGTTTTGATTTCATTTAGATTGTTGCTCCTATCTTTTCTAGGTAATTATAGGTTTTCTAGTTACTACTACTAGGAAATAGTTGTTTAGTGTTTCTTATACTTTAACATCATTATAACAAACACTGAACCTCTATTTCAAAATCTAAATAATATTCTAAAGGCTAAAACTATATTCACCTGTGCAGCTTTTTTCTTAACTAAATACTCAGTGTCTACATTTGGATTTAACTTAGTAGGCCAATTTTGAGCAATCCTTAACTTAATATTCCTCTTGGTGCCGGCGGCAAGCAGGGATTGGAATACTTGCTCACCCTAAAACAAGAACAAACAATTGTACGACCAATAAAGTCATAGACAGATTCACTGGCAAAAGATTAAACATATTGAAGGTCACAATAGTTAATGGTCATAATAATATGTAACCAATAAAAATATAACAATATTGCTTAACTACATAGTGAATTTTAACGATTTTGCGGGCAATTCACTACAGAGACATGCCCTTGGGCAAGTCTGCAGACATGCCCATCGGACTTTGTTACTATAGACCTTATGGCCCGTGTTGGTGATACACTAGACAGACATTTGCGCAGACCTATAGTAGCAGAACCGGTGGACATTGTCAATCATTGTCATGTTCCGGTTTGGAGGGTAAGGTAGCCGGTAAAATTGTGCATGTGGTATTAAGACCCTGCCTGCTAGGATAGCAACACATCATTAACATCTTTGATGTCTATAGGTGATGGTTGTTTCTTTCCATCAAGAGAGCCATCTTGTTGCTAACTTATGATATAAAAAATTATTGTCATATTTTTGTTTTTATAATTATTGTTATATTAAATTTACATATAGACTCACCTCAATAGAAGAATTATAAGGATAAAGTTCATTAAACCTAAGACTCCAATAAAAGGATGCTATTTCTATGGATGTTTGAGCTTCATCTATTAAATCTAACCAAGCATTCTTCGTAGGCATGTGTGTCACATTTGGTGGATACATGTGACCTTCTGGTATGCTTTCCACTAATGATAACCTAGAAGACATCCAAAAAAAATTAACACAGAGATCTAGCCAAGTGACAAATAGACAAACGGTGGTGAATCAAGATGTCTATTGATGTTTGATTTACAGTGTTTACGCAATGAGAGAAACTAGAAAAAAGTATCAATGACTACTATTTTTTATGTGTGAAATATGCAAAGAAACAAATATGCAAAGAAAACATGTCTAGACATTCTTGAGCGTGCCTCTCAAATTTTATTTTATTTCATTTTAAAAGAAGTGATGTAATAATAATCTGACAATTTCCACAATCCGAAGTTATAGATATTTTGTTTTTTTACTGTAGTAGACATTTATATAAAAGACATATTTAGTGGAAGCCTAAACAGTATGCAAAGAATTCCCCTAAATTGATCTGACAAGCTCAAGTCCCAAAAACCCCTCTTGGGCTCCCCTACTACTACAGCAGATATGTAGAAAGAATCTAAAATGACTAGAATCTTCTCAAGCATGATATCCAATCCAAGGTGGCTGTCTAGCGTAATAATTATGTTCAACGCACATATAAATAGCACCTTTTCTTTATCTCATATTAATTTCATATAAAGCAACCGAGGTACTATTATTTGTCATAACATAATCAGGTCAATGTTTTGGTTTGTTTTGGAATATGTCTAAAGAGTTTTTTAAACATATTAAATAATTTTATTAGATCAACTATAAAAATTGTACAGATATGTTGCACTTTTACACTTAGAATGCTAGGGAAATGCAAAAATGATTAAATTTTTATCAGTAATTTTTAATTAAATAATTAGAACCACTAAACTTATAGACTATGTTTGGACCTGTATGAGGTTTTTTATCCCTAAATTCATCCAATTCAGGGAGAATTGGATGAATTTAGAGATAAAAGACCCAGAAAATTTTAAGAAAGACCTAGAGAATTCAGGCTCATGTCTAGTTTTACACCAATAGACCATGTGCAAATTCGTCCATCTCTCCCTGATGAAGGATCTTCGTCCCATCTCTCCATATAGGTCCAGAACTAGTCGGAATCAACACCAAATAAGCGGAGTTTAGCTAATTTCATTATTTAATTATTCCATTTATTTGCATGTCTCAAGCATATTCAGGAATTTCACATATATGTTAACTTATTCTATATCTTTGTCACTACTAATCAAAAGGTATTCTATTCTAAAAAGTGATATAACTTAACTCACCTACACTGATCTGAGCAATATAAATTCACATGAGCAGTAGTTGGTAGCACCTGGACAATGTTTGGCTGGTCAAGCAGTGGGACTAACACAACTAGCACAATCAATACTATCACTATTGACACTGGAATACATGATGGGCGACACCATATGCTTCGCTTCTTTCTTCTGTTCAAAAAATATAAAAGATTATTCTTAAAAATGAGTATCATAGCTGTTATTAATATGAAGGAAGCAAGTTAAGCCCTGTTCTTATCTTATATATGTATTTAGATGGCTAAGCACCTGATTTTTCCTGCCTACAGAGAACTGCCATAAAGATTTTGGCATGCTTTGTAAATTTGGGTTGTTGATTTGATTTTCAAATTGCAAAGATATTAATTCTAAATATAGAATTTACCGCTTAATTAATGTTACATTTGATAAGCTCATTAAATTAATTACATTGTCTATAGTACAAGAATTGTAATAAGTTGTAAACAAACTTTTATCACTAATAATAAATGAGCAGGTATGCACATCATTTACAAACATAAAATGATGATCTGTTTATTAATTGTAAGACTATTAGAATTCATTGCAATATAATAGTGCTGACATTGTAGTGTTTTATATTTTAGTAAGTATATTATGGCAATTGAAAAACCAGAAATAAATTTTAAATTTATGATAAAGGTTAAAAGCCTAGCAATCATGAGAATTAGCAAGAGCCCAACTTATTACTTAGAGGAGTCTGACCTTAATTAATGTGTTTCAAAGGTTATCTATTACATATAAAGGTCATTTTCATGTATATTTTAATAAAAACCAGAATTACCCTAGGACCATCATATCTTGATTGCAGACATGACTCATTGATTAAGGTTAAATGAGATTGTCTTTCAACATTTACTCTTTCATGTGAGTTACATTTTAGTCTAGAAACAATGCAGATGTACTTTGCCATCCCCACCTGCCGGGAGCCCAGGGCTCTCTCTCTCAAAAGGTGCCCTTATTAATATTCACTCTAAATTGCTTTTGGATTTGGCATTTTAGACTTTTTGTCTTCTTCTTGGTCAGTCTTTGATTTTGATAGCCTGCTACTAACACACTGATTATCTATGTTACATATAAACATTTTGAGAAGGACCTCATATGGCCTAGGTCACCAATTCTAAGAATAGGGCCACAAGATTTTTAGATTTCTGAGTGGTGGATTGGATAGGGATCGGCTTCCCCTTTCTAATGATACTACTCCCGCCACACGGACATGTCTAGTTTTTTTATACCTATTTTTCTGAACTAGTAAATGAACTACCTGTGTAGATTAGGTTGGGTTAGAACTAAAATATATATATAAAAACATGTATAGATCAACCTGGATGGGGGGGGCAAGGAAGGCCGAGCCACCCACAACGAGGGATCGGAGGCGAAGCCCCCCCCCCCCCCACACTTCGAAAGAAAATTACTCAATGCCACAGTTGGTTAGTTAGGTTTTCTTTAGATCCCACGCCCAGGAAAAGGAGTGGGCTTCGTCGAAATACTCCTACCTGACTTGTTACAGAAATAGGTAGTATTTTATTGCAATTAAGATGATAAAAATATGTCACGAATTTATGAAAAAATATGTAATTAAAATAATTTTTATGATTTTCTACAATATGTTAAATATATATTTATGAAGTGCCATATTTCTTGGGAATAATTTTTTAAATATTTAAAACATGATTATGATTATGATTGTGATTTTAGTGCAAAACAATTTAAGATTGATATTTCAAGTGTTTTTAAGTATTTGCATATATTTTGAGGTTTGGTTTGGCTAGTTTTTGGCCAATAACATTTTTATAAACATTTCCATAATTTAACAGGAGGGGAGTAGACCCCGATTCCTCCACCCTCAACCTAAATTCGTGTGGGCCTATCTAATGCAATCCCTTAGACTTCTATGGCAACAGATACCTTCTTTTTCAATCTGTATTGGTAGAGTAGGCAGTCTGACAGAGATAGGTACCTAAACTATGGACCACCGTGAACCCGGTGTAGTGGCAATGATTCACATAAATACCAAATATTACCAATAATTTACTTCACTTTGTGTCAAATTTCGGATGTAAAGTTGTAAACCAAAGCACGAAATCTTTTAAACTTACTTGTCATTATAACTATTTCCATTTTCGTCTCTCATCATGAATATTTGTTCCCACTGTTCCAATTCCTCATCAGATGATGAAGCGTTCCCCACACTTCCCGATTCGAGAACAGTCTAAAACAAAATAAATTAATACACAATAAGAAAAACATGTTTTAAGTTGTGTCTAACCCCTCGTTTACACCAAAAAACATGTTTTATACACAATTTGTAGAATACTTGTCAAAACATAATTATTTGTTTTATACATGTATTGCAACTGTCTCAAACATATTTTCGTTCACACTGTGTAGCCAACAAGTCTTTATACAAGTATAAAACACACTCGCGTTTACACTTGTGTCTAAGACATGTTTTTGATTTGTCAGATACACTGACAGCGTTCTCATCTACGAAGACCTGTCGTGTTTTATACAAGTATTGTTAATTTTATTGAAATTTCTGTATACAACTAGTTGCAAACATGTTTTATACTTTATCCATGCTTGATGGATAATGTTTTATACTTTTACCAGACATACTGCTCCTTTCATCCTTTAGTATCTAATTGCATTTTTTCCTAGATTTGTATCATTTCGTAATATTATGTTGTAATCTTTTTATTATTGTTTTATATATTGTTTTATATATATATATTTAATTTTTTGAATGCGAAGAAAACTAAAGTTCTAATATTTGAAAGAGAAGCAACCAGAACGGATGTAAGAGTTTTGGTCGATGATGTAGTGCTGGAACAAGTGGAAATGACTGTGTATATCTTGTATGTGCTTTTAGCAGGGATGGAAGGTATATCGGTGATGTTGAAAGAAGAGTGTGTGCAGGGAACAGAGCGAATGGAGCGTTAGGGAGATTACTTAAAAGCACAGTTTTAAGTCAGGGTGCCCGTCTAGCCCTGCATAATTATATGCTTATCCCAACGCTATTATTGTGTGCGAGTTGGGTATGTCAGAAAAGGCATGAAAGTCGAATCAACGCGGTTGAGGTAAGATCGCTACGAAAAATATGTGGCGTGACCCTCGCGGACTGGGTTCGTAAAGTGAAAATGAGAGAGAGGTTAGGCTCGCTATTACAGGGCACGGTCCATTTAACAAACACATGTTTAACATGGGTGTTACAGACAGTCCTCTGTGCAGAGCTTGCATGCAGACAGAAGAAACGGCTGCCCACATCATCATTGATTGCGAAGGCGTGGCGAATTACCGGGTCAAGTATCCTATCTATCCGGATCCCCGAGGTCGCTCCCCGAAGCTTTCTCCTACATCAAGGGGTTGCTGGGCTTCCTGGAGGAGTTGGGATGGCAAGAGTAGAACCATCCTAACCACACGCAAAAAAGGCGCTAGTCGTCGAGTTGCAGAGACCCGCCCACGAGAAGAAGAAGAAGAAGAAGAGAGGTTAGGCTTGAAAGAAAGTCTCGGTATAAAGATGAAAAACGGCATTCTCCGTTGATTCGGATATGTAGCAATAATGGTAGACGGAAGGTTAACAAAGCAGATATTATACAATGCGAATGTGGAAGGATGTAGGTACTGCGTAGGGCCAAGACTGACATATTATGATCAAATTGTTCTAGTACTGTCCGAAGGTGTCAAGAGTCTTCGCAACCGGCGTGTGTATATGAAGAGAGTAATGAATGTGGAGGAAGCGAGACTAGCCTGCAAGAATCATGATGAATGGCACTCGGTTCTCTGCCTATAACGTAAGGCATCTGGCATAAAGATATGCATATACTTGTATTGTATAATACAGTGTACACTGCACCCATGAAAAAAAAATCCTCAGTATCTTCACTTTCCATTGTGATTGTTGTGTTAAACAGCAGTTAATTGGGCACCCAGGAGATAACTTAATAAAACTACAGAATGGCTGATTGATATGTTCCTATTGTAAAAGAACTAAAACAAATATATTATGTGAGATGATGAACAAGAGGCAGGCAACTAGAAGTTCACAAATAATTTATCCAACAAATTTTGTATTACCTACCTACAACAAGTTTCATACAAATTTTGTCTACATGTTTTATACAAGTTTTGTATACGACAAGTGTCATACAAGTTTTGTGCACAAGTTTCATAAAGTTTTGTATACAACAAGTTTTATACAAGTTTTGTAAATGTATTCCAATGTGAACAAGAAACGAAAACATTGCATAAAACTTGTCAAATACATGTATTATACCTTGGTGTAAACGGTAAAAACAATTGATCTAAAACTTACTTTAAGATACTGGAAGAGTCTTTTAAAATAGCTTATTATTATAATCATTTTTAAAAGTTGTTTATCTTTTTTAAGTCTAAATAAAAGACATTTAACAATAGATATATTCGTTATAGGGTATTATATTCTTTGATAGGTACAATATTATGGTTTTCGGGGTTATACATTTACATTATTACAATTTACAGGTTTATTTACAAATTACAGGTCATAGACTTGCCAAATGCCAATGTCAAATTTAACTTTGCTAATCAACTGGTAGCAGTGTTGCCAGCCCGAAGAAAGCAAGAAGCAGCAAAATGGAACTTAAAAACAGCAGAAAACAGTACAATAGTAATTTTAAAACATCAAATATTATGTATATTGTGCACTACAGCCGGGGGAGCCAGCGGACTGTAAATCTGGTTCTTCTCTCTTCGATGCCCCACCAGCCGTAGTGCTTTTGGCCGTGAGCCGGGTGTCGCCGGGAAGAAGAAAAAGAGACCACAACTGTACGTTGCAAAGGTGCTTTATTTGTAACGAAATAAAGCAATAAAGTTAGCACCGTTGCAAATATTTAACCTATTCTAAGGAGAGCCACTATTTGCCCTAACACTGCCCTACTCTAAAGCCGGTACCCTATAGATATATACTAAAGCCCAGGAACTTGTCTGGGAAACTTATTGAGTCGTAACGAAATTGTAACTTTATCGGAACTGGAACGGAACGGAACTGATTGTATGGCCGCGCTCTCCGATTTTTATAGTGCGCGGCCAGACGAGCGGCGGAAATCTACAAAGACAAACGGCGCTGGGTGTGGCGCCACAATGTCTGGGATTTGTTAAAATCCCACTTTTCGCAATCTAATCTTAATAATTTTATCTTAGGTAGCTTCTCCTACCTTTAATTAACTAGTGTGGCCCTCTAGCGAGTGCAACGGTACTACCTTTTTACAAATATATGCAAAACAAAGTACGTAATGCCCTAAGACCTACCGAAAACGAATTACAATGTGTTATTTCTTATTTACATGCAAGGATCTAACACAAATAAACATATATAATAACAAACAAGAGTGTTATATACATTATACGTTCTTTCAGGACCTCGGAAACTCTTACAATTACAGAGTTGTACGCCTTTTCAGGTCGTACTATCCTGTTAACTATCTTTATAGTACCGAAAAGTGTCTAAACATATGCCTAAGGCTTATACTTACATTATACATACTATTTACAATCGTTAAACATTTGTTTTAACAAAGAATTTTGCACTTTTCGGATTTTCGTAATTGCGAGTTCCCGCATATAAATACTATCTCGCAAGAGTCGACTCGTAATGTCGTCGACTGCGTGGAACTCGCTTTATTCGTAATATGCCTAATAGGCAAAGATCATAGCTACATAAAGCCTTATTATTTCTATACAATAAAGCTGTATGTAGGTCTTAGGGCGAATAAAAAACGAAAATGAACATTATTTATTATAGAAAACTTACGAACTAAACGAAATATACATTCTATCCTGCCTTACTATCTATTTACATTAATATTTACAACAAAACATGTCTGTGCTGCACATTCTCCCGCCTATAACACGCAGTGTTATACTAAATATGGTGCAGCCAGACTAACTTCTTAACCGGTCTTCGCATGACTCCCGCAGCCGTACGTACGTCAGCCACTCGTACCACGCCGTCTGCTCCAGGGTGTACTGCCTCGATGATCCCCGTTGGCCACGTATTTCTTGGCAGCGCGCCGTCAGCGATGAGCACGATGTCGCCGACGCGCAGCTCTGCTCCTCTTCCGTGAGGCTCCCGTCGCTTTTGGAGTAGCGGAAGCGCTTCTCGTACCCAGCGTGACCAGAAGTGGTTGGCCAGCTGTTGTGAGTGCCGCCAGTGGCGGCGGCCGATAATATCGCCTTCGGAGAACGCGCCCGGGACAGGCACGCGTGATGGTCCGCCCAGCAGGAAGTGGTTGGGCGTCAATGGTGCCGGGTCTTCTGGTGCAACCGACACGTGAGTGAGAGGTCGGCTGTTGAGCGTGTGCTCGACCTCTACCAGCAGTGTGTGCAGTACCTCTTCTGGTGGATGCCGCTGTTGCAGCACGGCGAACAGTGCAGCCTTGACAGAGCGCATCATGCGCTCCCATGCGCCTCCCATGAAAGGCGCGCTCGGCGGGATGAATTTCCACTTGATTGAGTAGTTGGCTGCTGCTTCTTTAGTGGCGTCTAGTGCGGCGCGCCTCAGTTCTGCATCAGCGCCGCGCAGGTTGGTGCCGTTGTCGCTCCAAACCTCGGTGGGGCACCCGCGGCGCGACATCATGCGCCGCAGTGCCATTACTGCGGAGTCCGTAGTCAGGTTGGCGGCTATCTCCAGATGAACCGCCCTTGAAGTAAGGCAGGTGAAAAGCGCCACGTATCTCTTCTCGTGGCGCCGCCCGATGGTCACGCTGTATGGCCCAAGAAAGTCCAGGCCCACGTAGGTGAAGGCTCGCTGATGGTGCGCGACCCGGGACTTTGGTAGGTCTCCTGTAGGCGGCTGTGGCGGGATAGCGCTTCTCCTTCTGCAAAGCGCGCAGCTTTTTACTATGCCGCGCACGGTGGGGCGAAGCCGTAAAACCCAAAATTTCTGTAATATTTCACTCGTAGTTGCTTCCACCCCGCTATGGTGAAGACGCCGGTGTTCATGTTCTATATAGAGGCGGGTGTATGGGTGACGGCCATCTAGCACGGCCGGTTCTCGAAAATCTTCACTAATATCTTCTGCCGCCGCTATACGTGACTTTATTTTCAAAATGCCTTCTTGATCGATGAACAACGATAACTGCTTCAAACGGCTGTCTCTTGCTATCGCGCACCCGCCCGTAATAGCTTCTATTTCGCTAGCAAAGCTTTCTTGTTGTGATGACTTTATTAACAATTTCTCGGCGCTAATGATATCAGCGCCGAGAAATTGTCAGCGCAGTAACGTCGTTTTTCTTCAGAACTTCGTGGCTTTTTAATTTTCTCTGTTTTCCTCGAGCTTTTCGTATACTTTTTTCCCCAATTTTCATCATTGGAGGCTTTCGTAGCTGTGCGCTTACGCACACCGGCGACACATTTCTTATTTGGTCTGCAGAGCTCGATGAACTGCAGCACGCGCGCTGTTGCACGCACCAGTCGAAGCCACGACGAAAATCTTGTCACATCCGGAAGTGCTTCTGTAATACATATAATTTTTCTAATGTTATTTACAATATTTACACTATTTACAGCTGCCGACGGTTTTTCTTCGCCTGTTATTTCGCTACTGGTAGCGACATCTTGCGGCCACTTGTCCTCTTCTAAGTATAGGAAGGCCGGACCAACGAACCATCTATGTTGGTCTCCAAATTCTTCCGGGATATGGCGAGTAGCATCATCAGCTACATTGTCGCGAGACGGCACCCATCGCCACTCTGCGACCTTCGTAATATCTTCAATCTCTGCTACTCGATGGGCAACAAACGGCTTGAATGCTCGCGAGCCTGTGCGTAGCCACGATAGAACTGTGCGGCTGTCTGTCCAGTACATCCTGCGGCTTGGCTGATATTCGTACTCCTCCATGACGTGCTGAGCTAGGCGGGCACCTAGTAAAGCTGCTTGAATTTCTAACCTTGGTATGGAGGTAAACTTGAGCGGGCTGACTCTTCCTTTGGCTGCTGCTAGGCTGACGCTGACTTCGCCGTCCTCGTTGACTATGCGCCAGTAGACCGCCGCTGCATAGGCAGACTCACTGGCATCCGTAAAGATGTGCAGCTGCCGATCTCGCGCTCGCGCCAGGTTAGAATGTGCGCGAGGTATTTCCAGATGTTCCATTCTTCTCACATCTTGAAGCCAGCTTCTCCATGTCTTCTCTAAGTCCGCAGGTAAAGGCTCGTCCCATGGTAGTCCGATTCGCCACGTTTCTTGAAGTAAATGTTTCGCGTGAATAGTTACAGGTGTAATTAAACCTAAAGGATCGAAAATAGACATAGCTACCCGTAACGCGTGTCTCTTCGTAGGTGTTTTATCTTCATCGTACACCGCTTTAACATTGAAACCCAGCTTATCGTTGTGAGGTTTCCATTTTAATCCCAAAACCTTCTCGCTTTCTGTGCTTAGTTCCCAATCGCCGCCCAGAGATGGCGCTACTAGTAGCGTTTTAGCTACGGCCGAGTTGTTCGTTTTCCATCCGCGCAGCTGGAAATGCGCCTGTTGATGAATAAAGCTAACCTGCGAGGCTATTCTGATGGCATCTTCCTCACTATCGAAGCTCTGCAGGTAATCGTCCATGTAATGGTTTCTTACCACGGCTGTAGCGGCGTCGGGATAGAGGTGGGCGTACTCTTTTGCGTTCTTATTTTTAACGAAGATAGCGGTGCTTGGTGATGACGCAGCTCCAAATACGACGCTGGTCATCCTATACTCACGTGGCGAATCTTTTCTATCGCTTCCTCGCCATAGGAAACGTAATGCGTCCCGGTCTTGATGTCGTACACGTATTTGCAGAAACATTTCTTTTATGTCTGCTGTCACGGCGATAGGCAGCTGTCGAAATCTCATTAGCACTCCGGGTAGGTTCTGCAGAAGGTCTGGACCAGCTAATAACATGTCGTTGAGACTCACTCCATTGACCCGCGCAGCTGCGTCGTACACTATTCGCGGCTTAGGTTTTGCAGGATTCACTACTGCAAAGTGAGGCAGGTACCAGCTGGATTGGCTAGGTGACTCGTAGGCAGGTTCGGCGTAACCACTATCTAATAAATGTTGTACCTGTTTCTCGTATGCCTCCTTTAGCGCGGGGTCCTTGTCCAGACGTCTTTCCGTATTATATAATCTTTTCATAGCCAGGCCGCGGCTATCAGGAAACTCGCGGCTATCTTCTTTCCATAATAGCCCTGCCTCGTAGCGCCCGTCAGGTAAACGCTTACACGTATTTTCTAAAATCTGCAGGGCTCGCTGCTCGTTCTTGTTGATGGGCTGGCGCGGAGTGATGCCGACACTGTCCAAATCGAAATAATTTCTTATTACCTTTTCTATATCTTCATCTTGCTCGGCATAGGCAGCTCTCTGCACTAGGTGGACTCGCTGCTTGTGGCGGTAGTCCACACCATGTAGCACCCAGCCAAGGTGCGTGAGCGATGCTACTGGTTGTCCACGTCTTCCGCTCTTCACAGCTCTCGTCACGATCAGGTGCCAGTTGTCCTGGCCGATGAGCACGGTTGGCACGGCGCGCTCCATGATGACATCTTCTTCTATATCTTCTAGATGTCTGCAGTTGTTGACGATGGATCTACTAACAGACTGTGGCGATAGGTTAAGGTTACCTATAGTTCTTCCTATTATCCGATGTCGCTGATGGTGATGAAGGCCCTTGATGGTGACTGTGATGCGGCGCGACCTCTCTGCGTTGAGTCGCGTGCCGCCAACTGTTTCTATGCGGAACGGCTCTACCGGCCCGCGAGCTCCTATCTTCTCAGCCACCTTCTCTTCTACCAGCGTGACTGTGGACCCTTCATCTAATAGTGCGTATGTGTTCACGCTGCCCCTGGAACCTGTCAGGACAATCGGTACAACTTTAAGTTAGGCGCGTGGCGCGCTTGACTGCGTTGACGTCACCACGGCGTCGCTGTCTTCTGCTTGATCATCAGGTGTCTTCTTCGTATAACTGTTGCGGCTATTGTGTAGCCGCCGATGGTGCGAGCTCTTGCACCCGTCGATGCCGCACTGCCGAAACTTGCACTCGTGTTTTAGCTTTCGTTTTTGCAGACACCTGAAACATAAATTATTACGTTTTGCCATAGCCCACCTATCGTCAACACTAGCTTTCGTAAACTGTTCACATATAGAGCTAGTATGTGCATCTTGACATATCGCACATTTATCTCTCTTCACTCGTGGTTCATATTTCTGTGTGTGTGTTCGCTGTGTTTTCTTAAAAACTGAATTTTCTTTCGTAGGTTCATGTGGCACCAACGCAGCACACATCTCGGCTTCTTTCATTAAAAATTCACTAATCATTTGTAGATCGGGTTTTCTATCTTCCCGTCTTGCGTACTGGAACCAACTGTGCTGCAATGTATAATTAAACTTCGCTAATAAACTATTCACTGCCACCGTATCGTGTAGATAGCTTTCTCTGTTGAGAGCTCGAATCGTAGCGACGATATTGTTCACTTTACTGGCGAACACACACGTTTCCCGCGCACTTTCTTTCACTCGCGGCAATGACTTGATTTTTTCTAATTCTGCGTTCACTAGTGCGTCGGGCCGACCAAACTGTATTTCCA
Organism: Apodemia mormo; assembly: GCA_036924255.1. NCBI lineage: Eukaryota > Metazoa > Arthropoda > Insecta > Lepidoptera > Riodinidae > Apodemia > Apodemia mormo. Next base: position 8,803,635 of record JAUPFN010000013.1, on the reverse strand, counting down.
AATGGTCGACGATCTCACTTGGGTCGGTTTCCCCATAAAACATGCAGGCGACGGCTTCTTTGGCGTTTCCACGTAAACATCTTCGAATTCTTGCCCGATTTTCCGCCTTGCTAAAATATTTCTCTGTATCTCAATACGCCGCTTTAAACTGCAACCATTCTTCACCAGCGCCATCGTAACTTGGTAACTCCATACTGTAGCGCGGCGCCCCTCGTGATGCTTCTGCCAGGGCGGACGCGAGCGCGGTGATATCTGCGGCCTTCAATGCACCAGATTCTTGTTTTGGTGCCGTATTTTCAATAGGCGTCGAAATCTTTGCCTTCTCTACGACGGACACATCATCTTCCGCCGGACGTACAGCGCGCGCTGAAATGCCCACCGACTGCGCGGGCGACGTAGCTTGTGGCGCCTGGGCTACCTCTCGTGGTGCGGGCGACTCATGGCCCGCCGAATCTTCTTGGTGCGGCGCGTGCGCCGCCTCTTCGTATTGCGGCCTAGGTGCCGCCTCTCGTATTGGGTGTGGCATAAGTGCCACCGAACTGGTGATTGCCAGCGGCTCTGGTGCCGGCTGGCGATCCGTATGGGTTGGCCGAGCGGAGTCAATCCAATCTTCGACCCTCGTAATGGCAGTTGCTTGCCCTTCTTCATAAACAGCGCGCGCGAGTTCCGTCCGTAAGCGCGCCTCTTCTGCTCGTAAGCGCGCTTCTTCTAATTTGGCGCGTAAATAAACGATACGCGGCGACTCGACTGCGGATGGTACCGGCTTGTCGTTGTTTGCAACGGTGCTCGTTGTGGTCTCGGTCGCCTCGGTGTTCTCTGTTGTAACGCTAGTCTCCGTAGCGGACGTGGTGGTACCGCTCGTTTCCTCCTCGCGACTAGCGGCCTCTTCTTCTCGGCGACTCGACGTACTCCTCGTCTCGATCGGCATGGCTCAGTGATCCGGCTCGAATGCGACCAGAAAATGTGCACTACAGCCGGGGGGGGCCAGCGGACTGTAGATCTGGTTCTTCTCTCTTCGATGCCCCACCAGCCGTAGTGCTTTGGTCGAGCCGAATCTGCCGGGGAAATAATTGAGACCACAACTGTTCGTTGCAAAGGTGCTTTATTTGTAACGAAATAAAGCAATAAAGTTAGCACCGTTGCAAATATTTAACCTATTCTAAGGAGAGCCACTATTTGCCCTAACACTGCCCTACTCTAAAGCCGGTACCCTATAGATATATACTAAAGCCCAGGAACTTGTCTGGGAAACTTATTGAGTCGTAACGAAATTGTAACTTTATCGGAACTGGAACGGAACGGAACTGATTGTATGGCCGCGCTCTCCGATTTTTATAGTGCGCGGCCAGACGAGCGGCGGAAATCTACAAAGACAAACGGCGCCGGGTGTGGCGCCACAATGTCTGGGATTTGTTAAAATCCCACTTTTCGCAATCTAATCTTAATAATTTTATCTTAGGTAGCTTCTCCTACCTTTAATTAACTAGAGTGGCCCTCTAGCGAGTGCAACGGTACTACCTTTTTACAAATATATGCAAAACAAAGTACGTAATGCCCTAAGACCTACCGAAAACGAATTACAATGTGTTATTTCTTATTTACATGCAAGGATCTAACACAAATAAACATATATAATAACAAACAAGAGTGTTATATACATTATACGTTCTTTCAGGACCTCGGAAACTCTTACAATTACAGAGTTGTACGCCTTTTCAGGTCGTACTATCCTGTTAACTATCTTTATAGTACCGAAAAGTGTCTAAACATATGCCTAAGGCTTATACTTACATTATACATACTATTTACAATCGTTAAACATTTGTTTTAACAAAGAATTTTGCGCTTTTCGGATTTTCGTAATTGCGAGTTCCCGCATATAAATACTATCTCGCAAGAGTCGACTCGTAATGTCGTCGACTGCGTGGAACTCGCTTTATTCGTAATATGCCTAATAGGCAAAGATCATAGCTACATAAAGCCTTATTATTTCTATACAATAAAGCTGTATGTAGGTCTTAGGGCGAATAAAAAACGAAAATGAACATTATTTATTATAGAAAACTTACGAACTAAACGAAATATACATTCTATCCTGCCTTACTATCTATTTACATTAATATTTACAACAAAACATGTCTGTGCTGCACATATATAAATAGTTATACGACTACTGTTAATTTACCTTATATTTGCTTTTATTAAATTCTGGGAATCGTAAAGTAAATAAAGTCAAAATGAAAATACTACTTAATCAAAATTATTCATTTTATCATGGAAAATTATTCATTTACATTGTCAATTTCATGGTATTCAACGTTTTTGAACACATTTTTTGTTTAAATCATATTTTTATTACATTTTTTCATAAGCACTTCAGTTACAGCCACATATGATTAACACTATTTGAACTGTCTTGTTTTACCGTACGTCAAAAGTATAGCATCGTTTGGATCATCATCATTAGAGTATAGCAGCATCACATGCGTTTGGAATCCCTGTACTGCAAGAGGCCCGCTAGAGATCAAATTGTAATAAGGCGCGTGACCAACGCATACAAAAATTATCTTTTTTCTTTTGTTAAAAGGTTTAACATGTTGGTTGTAACATAACGAAATTTAAAATAAATTATTTTTTACAATGGTCGAAATTCGGATACATCATGAAACAAACAAATATGAACTAAAACTAATCTCCCCGTGTTGGTCCCGGGCTCCTTTGAAGAATAGGCCAACTGCCGGTCTGCCAGGCAGGTCGTAAAAGGCGACCGATTGGATATACGAGTCACTAACATCGTGGCTACTAGGTGGTACTGGTAAACACATGACCCTCCTGCAGTGTAGGTAAAAATACACTTGAGCGACTGAGCTTCGCGGTAGAGTTCTGCATTGTCTCGCCCGGGTCTTACCTATTCCTGCCGCAATAGCGTCAGCGCTTGTCACTGCCATGTTCCGGTTTGAAGGGGAGGGTAGCCGGTAAACTTGTGCACGTGGCATAAGACCTCGCCGCAAGATAGTTACGCACCATTAACACCTTTGGTGTCTATAGGCGATGGTTGACTCTGTCCATCAGGAGACCCATATCTGCTTGTTTGCTATCTTATGCTACAAAAAAAACCAGAAAACAGGGATGTAATGGCGAAAATAGTAAATCTACTTAACTTACTTAGTTAGTTAAAACGGTAGAGTTGGTAAAACTAAATATTAGGCCAAGTAGCAAACGGCAACTGACAAACGTTAACATAACATACTACCACAGAATAATTATCTATACATAAAATAAAATCGTAGAAAAGTGAAAACTGTACATTGATTATTTTTTTAAAAGAATACTTGGGGCGTGATCTACAATCGATATCGAAGCCAAAAATATAGTTTTTAAAATTTTTGTCTGTTTGTCTGTTTGTATGTATGTCCGGGGTAAACTCAAAAAGTACTGCATGGATTTACTACAAATTTTGCATGAATATTACTAACAGGTCGGGTCAACATAATACCTACATATTATCACGCTATCACCTACGGGGGAGGAGCAGTGCGGAGTAAACGAAGTCCGCGCGGACGAAGTCGCTGGCAACAGCTAGTTATATTATAAAATTGTAGAGTTTGTTTGTTTTTTTGTTTGGTTGTACGCGCTAATCTCGAAAATCGCTGAACCGATTTGAATAATTCTTTTTGAGTTGGATAGCCTGTTTATCGAGGAAGGTTATAGACTACGACCAGCTAGTGTAGCTATTGTACTATACGATACAATACTATAAGTATCTACACAGATATAAAAAATAAACCATTTATGAACATATTATGCTTTTTAAATGCTTGTTTTAAAATTAACGAGCGTTAGAAGGCGTGTACTTTTGGATGTTCCAAATTTTTATTGAAGTGAAACTTCTTTATGAACGCAAAATGTTAAAAAAGCCACACTCTTTTGTTATGCTCGACGCCACGCTCCGTGATATTTATTGTTAAGTAATATATAAATAGCAGAAAAAGAATACGTCATAAAAAAGTTTCACTTCTTGCACGTGTCCACCATAATTAACCACAACCCTTTTAACTTCCCGCTACGTACCTAAGTAGATAAGAAAGTTACTGATTTTGCACCGATTTTCAAAAATCAAGTTTTCACCAGATCTCCGCGTTTTGAGGTCCTAGGAACCTTTTCCGACTATTTTCATGATGACGTCAGTGTAAGTTTGTATGTATATGTGTGTGTTATGTGCGTATATGTGTGTATGTAAACATCTCTAGCAGCAGTGCAATAAGTGTATTTTAGATGGATTAAGGTCAATCCAGATTTAAGTAAGGGCTTAGACATAACCAAAGAAAGGATTATAACTAATATAGGTCTTTTTAACCGTTGGCGCGTAGTGAATAATTACCTTTATTACCAGACCACTAGATATTTGTTTCGAAATAGACCCCATGTAGCATTATATATATATATATATATATATATATATATATATATATATATATATATATATATATATATATATATATATATATATATAGCCCTATTTAGAAGCACCCTTGCTGCTTGAATATAATTGGTTAGCGACCCTGACCATGCAATCAACGGGGCAATCTGACGGGGACAAGCATTTGTATGATGTGCATAAATGTTTGTATTTCCGGGTTTGGTGTATTAAATATATTCTGGTATTTATATATGTATTTCTATGTATTACTATCGTTGACTGTCACCCATAACACAAGCAAATAATTTAATAAGTAAGTGTAATTTGTCCCGTGGATATTTATTTATTTAATGTTGGCGCCAAAAATTAAAAACGTAAACACGCTTACGCTAACGAGCGATAAAATTTTATAACTATTTACTCAAAACTAGTCAAAACTGTCAAAAATATTACTTACGCACTTTATAAACATGGCACAATATCTTTTTTTTAAATGTTTCAATACTAACCATCTCACAATCACTACCTACACGTGTGGGTTTTATATACAGAAATATTTTTTACAAGGGTAGGCTGAATAATAACGCGAATACGATTCGAAATTTGCATTTTCGTACGTCCTGGTATCCCCATAAAATTCGTGCAGGCGCAAATGCAGCAAAAATATAACTGCAAAGTAAATGACGTCTACGACCGCATTGTGCATGTGCATTTTAAATACTAGGTTAGTTCAATCAGCAAAACTATTCAGGCCACAACTGCTTTAAACATAGTCATTATTTATCAATACACGGAAAGTTTTTACTTCGTAAACAAATTTTAATGTTAATTGCAGTATTAGTTTTTTTAATTTTAATTTCCATTAGCATTATATTTTGTAGATTAAGTACCTAGGTAATCCATCAGTATGAAAGATCAGGCACTATATCTGGAATGTTAAGTAACAGGTACGGAAACGAAAAAAAATACCATGAAAATGAAATGAAACCATTGATGCTTACTGAATTATTTAAAGTTAAGTTTTGGACTGCAAAAGACTGATCAAATCAGTCTTTTGCAGTTTGCCGATTTAATCATTGAGTATACGATTATGTTATAGACTCGATTGTCCAGCAAACGACATAGGCACCAAACTAGACACCATGATAATTGATGAGATTAAAATATGCTCATAAATCTATTATTGGTCACATAAAAAATCGTACGTATAATTTAATATTTAAAAAGTTAACAATGATAAATAAAACTTATGTTTTTAAAAATATTTGACAACATTGCGTTAGTAGATTTTAGATAGGTACCTACCCTCCTACATAGTACGAGTAAAGTAGTTTCATTGTCATATTTTGCTAGAATATATCCATATCTGCCTGTATAGCATTTGTAACAAATAATAATACACCGCAAATACATACATTACCCATTACATGCAACCAGATTTATAACCATGAATTATTAGGTACATAGATGGAGCTAGCACTCGTATTAATCAATTGAAACAACAATTTACGTTATATATCTGTCTATGAAGTCTTGCCATCTCTTTTTATACAGCTGTGTTATAAAGAGAGGGTTAGACCTCAGAATTTAAAATTTGGTTTCAAGTAGGTATTAGAAGTGTTGCCTTCAGATATAATACACAGGGGCGGCTCTAGCTCGTGTAGCACCCATGTGCAACTGCATGAAACCCTGGCGCCCCCCAGGCCTGACCCCCCCCCCCCGCGGCTAGAACTGTTAACTTTGCCGTCTTAACAAGAAAGATTTTTCATACTTTCTTGTTACGACGCTCGCGTTCGACATTGCCGCACTACCGGCGCCGCTTCTAAACTTTAAATACGTGAAATAAGGTTGATTTTAACTTGAACAATATGTTCAAAAAGGAGCCGCCCAGGGCGCTCGCGTTTGATAACTGCTGCCACCGTACTGGCTGGCCGCTTCTGTCATATCATTATTGTACCATGATGGTCCAAGACGATGCTCTTAGCTGTCTCAGGGAGCGCCGTGGCGCCCCCTGAGACGGCGGCGCCTGTGTGCATTGCACACCCTGCACTATAGGTTAAGCCGCCCCTGATAATACAGCTACATGTTTATAACTAAGGATTACAGATCACATACTAATAAAGAATATAGATAACATAGTAATGGGATTAATGCCAATTACCAGACACCAACATACAAAAGTTACACATCGTTTCTTACTAGGCAGCGCTAACAAAATAAAATGTTTTGAGTTTCCCGCGTGCAGGGAAAACGGATCTTATATTTCGATATAAGTAATGTAATCGTGTTTTTGCTCAAGTTTTTCCATACGTCATTTATATACAGTTCTAACGATTTTGACGATAGGAGTACTAAGGGGGCGAATCGATCTAACTAGAGTTTTACTGGGTACCTAGTATGATTCGTAACTACGCCATCATCGGCGTCACTTGTCGCACAATTCCAACAAAAACAAATTTTTCAATGCAAAATTTTGCCACAACGAGACTATATGGCTCGCACTGTCAAAAGCTATCAGATCTTACGTAGAACCAAGCCCTAACTTCACAAACTCTACACCTTAGTCAAAATATATAGCCCACCCGTTTCATTACTACAAGAACAATAGTATAACAGGTAATTTTTTGACAAAAAATTAAGCCGACCAAAATAAATGGCCATACATTAAAATCAGTGAGTGAACGACCTTATGGGTGGAATTTAAAAAATGGGACAATATATATATATATATATATATATATATATATATATATATATATATATATATATATATATATATATATATATATATATATATATATATATATATATATATATATATATATATATATATATATACGCGTCAATTTGAGAACCTCCACTATTTTAAATAAATAAATAATGATCTAGGAATAAATCTTTCACCTTACATCGATGTACGGTAACAAACGGCCAAGTCACATATTTTTAAAAATAAGGTGTAGAGTTTGTGAAGTTAGGGCTTGTAGAGTGGGGACGTGTAGCGTTAGAAGCTTTGTCTACACATCAGAGTGCTAAGTGTGAGTTATTCTTTTCGCATTCGATCGTGACCGCGTTTCGAGTTTGCTAGGAATTTGTATGTGATTTGTACAGCGCCACCTAGTGGTAAACTGGTTTCTCACGTTTACCTTTAGGTGGCGCTGTACAAATCACATACAAATTCCTAGTAAACTCCAAACGCGCTCACGATGGAATCCGAAAAGAAAAACTCACACTTAGCACTCAGAGTGCTGAGTGTAAACGTGAGAAACCAGTTTACCACTAGGTGGCGCTGTACAAATCACATACAAGTTCCAAGTAAACTCCAAACGCGCTCACGATCGAATGCGAAAAGAAAAACTCACACTTAGCACCATAGAGAATGGCTTAGCACTCTGATAAATTTTTGACAGTGCGAGCCATAAGGTCTCGTCGTGGAAATTTATATAAAAATGTTTTAGATGGGATTTAACTTGTTTTTGAACGTTGCTTATGAATTTATTTTTGAAGTTTTACTTCTTTTGGCGCGTTAGGGAAAAATGATGAAAGTAAATTTTTACGGTGCGCGCACACACCGTCACAAAAATAGCTAGTCAACATTTTAGTTTAAAAAAAAAAGTTTCTTCATTTTTTTAGTTATGTACAAATATTTATCTACACAAATAAATAAAATTGAAGTGTCTGTTTGTAATATTAAAATAACCGGTTTTAATTAAAGGCATATGGATATATACACGATACACGTATACCAAAATAACAGTTTTTAGGAGTTTTGTCTATCTGTTTGTCTGTCCGTCTGTCTGTCTGTTTGTTCCGACTAATCTCTGGAATGGCTGCACCGATTTTAACGGGACTTTCACTGGTAGATAGCTGATGCAATAAGGAGTAACTTAGGCCACGTTTTTAAAAAAATCCCACATGGACGAAGTCGCGGGCACAGCAAATTTTATGATATAATTAAATAACAAAAATTGAACTAGATAATGCGTTGTAATAAAACTTTCTTTCAATGTATTATATACTTTTTTTTTTCTATTATTAGTGTCGTTTTCTCTACAAACACAAGATATCGCGACTGATAACATTTTGAGAAAGATTGTTATTTTATTACACCAAAGAATAGAAATAAGAAATTATTTATTAATGGACAACATTTACCATACGAAACAAATATATTCTAAACTAGCTGTTGTCAGCGACTTCGTCCGCGCGGACTTCGTTTACTCCGCACAGCACCTGGCCGCTAGGTGATAGCGTGATAATATGTAGACTATATGTTGACCCGACTTGTTAGTAATATTCATGCAAAATTTGCAGTAAATCCATGCAGTACTTTTTGAGTTTACCCCGGACATACATACAGACAAACAGATAAACAGACAAACAGACAAAAATTCTAAAAACTATATTTTTGGCTTTGATATCGATTGTAGATCACGCCCCAAGTATTCTTTTAAAAAAATATTCAATGTACAGTTTTGACTTTCCTACGATTTTATTATATGTATAGGTAGATTAAAAAACAAATCGAAGCTTTTGTTACCAAACTTATATATTAGTCCGATTTTGGCGATACTGACTTGATTTTTAATGTGTTATTTGGTTATAGTAAAAGATAGAGTTCAGTTTGTTAAAGATAATCAGGTCCACAAAAAATAAAATTACCTACACTAAAATTGTCTCACATTTTTTAACAAATGTACATTAACTGCAAAAAAAATTCTAAATCGCGTTTATCTCAGAACTACAAAATCAGAGTTATTTAATTTTTCAGCTACGGAGACGATATATACATAGATATGTATATATGATTATACTGAATCCTGACATTTATATGAAACTTTGATTATTTTTTGCAAGTTTATTAAATAACATTTATATTTTGATTTAGAAGTTGATAAACTTTTTGTAGGTCACGAATTAGGAGTGGGATATTATTCCAAGTTTGCTAGCGTTACAGCTGAAACTACCTCAAAATGCCGCAGTTCTACGTCGTGGTGTCCCTACCAGAGAGAGTGATGCGCTTGTGAAATATTATTTATTCTCTTCTCTTACCCTGAATATCCTATTATATAAATAGGGAGGGAGTTTTATTTTAGAATACCTACCGAATAACATTGTTGCAAAGTGTAAATGCATTCGATAGTCCATTTTAAGGATGGAAGTACTTATTATTAAAAAATGGGGTATCATGTGCGCGCGGCGGCACTTCAAAACGATATCGAGCACAGCATTGATATATTAAAAGAGGAGGATACATTACCTAGTCAGAGCGCCCAGTCCTACAAAACTAGGAACAATGGATTCATGACAATCAATCACACGCGGGACATCATATCCTATGCTTCTACTTTCCGATTGTTTTTGCCATTAAACATGCATCAAAATGCCTTCTTGTGTGTGTGTTATAATCACACAAAGAAAAGAAATAAGACACACGAGATTACTTTCCATTCGTAAGTACGGCTAAAACAATTTGTATGAAAATAAGATTAAATTATTATTTAGTTCGCCGTGTTTATGACAGTGAGATGCTATAATTATGTATTCTGTGGTATAATGCCTACAGAAGGATGCGACAAACGTAGCTGCCAAGCCTAGGTTTAGTGATTACGACGTTAGAACGTAACGTAACTTCCCCTTTTTAATATATCAATGGAGCACAGGCATTCTGTACCCTTTGTTTAGGTTTCTTAATACGCATTAAAAAAGTGGTGTCATTACAGTGTCAACATAACTGAACTTACATCGTGTTAAAAGATTACAAAGCTTTATACGAAGTTCACAACTAATAAATTCCCTTACACGTTAAAGTACCTTAAGCCGGTAAAACAGTTACGTACTATGTTTAAGAAGTATAACTTCTTAAACACACGCGTTTTGTCTGTGTCTACGTGTATTGTTTAATTAGTTTTTTTAATTTCAGATTTTCAGACCTTTAGCATAAAATTAAGTTTCTGTAATAAGCAACCCCACACAAACTTCCATCATGTAATATAAAGGGTGGGAGGTGTGTGCGGTTTTTCCCTGTGTTGGTTCCGGGCTCCTTTGAAGAATAGACCAACTGCCATTCTGCCAGGCAGGTCGTAAAAGGCGACCGATTGGCTCTGCAAGTCACTACCATCGTGACTACTAGGTGGTAGAGTTCTGCATTGTCTTGCCCGGGTCTGGTATCACCGCCTTACCTATTCCTGTCGCAATAGCGTCAGTGCTTGTCACTGTCGTGTTCCGGTTTGGAGGGTAAGGTAGCCGGTAAACTTATGCATGTAGCATTAGACCTCGCCACAAGATAGCAACACACCATTAACATGTTTGGTGTCTATAGGCGATGGTTGACTCTTACCATCAGGAGACCCTTCTGCTTGTTTGCTATCTTATGATATAAAAAAAGATCAATAAACTTGAGCGAATTCAAAATCTTTGCATAAGGTTCATATTTGGTCTGCGCAAATATGACCACGTTTCCGAATTTCGTACCAAGCTCAAGTGGTTGCCTATTCATCTTCGTCGGAATACTCAAATTCTCTCACAGCTATACTCCACTCTCTATGATCTGAAATCTCCATCTTATTTGAAAGAAAGATTCATTTTCCGTGACAACCAGCACAAATATCTTAGATCGGCTGACAATCGTTCCCTGTTAGTGCCAATGCAGAACACTATTTATTACAGTCGTTCTTTCACCTCACAAGCTGTTACGCTTTGGAACTCTCTTCCGGTAGATATCAGAACGGCGTCAAGTTTAAACTTAGATTTTAAAAGTATGGTCAAAGGTCACTTTCTATGTACCTAGTAATTTTGTTTAATTTTTCTTGTTCAGTTTTATGTATTACCACTGTTTTATTTGCGATTTTTGTTTTTGTTTTGCTTTTGTGTGTAACTGTAATCGGATGTTACTTTTATTATAATTTTTTGTATTTTATTTAAGAGCAAAAATAACTAGAAATTATCTTGTAGTTAGCACCACTTTTCCTAGTATATGGTTATCCTTATTATAAAGGTTGTCTGGAAGAGATCACTTTATTAGTGATAAGATCGCTTTTGTGTATCTTACTTGTATAATTTTTATGTTGTAACTTATATGTTGTCATATATTTTGATGCGCAATAAAGAGTTATTGTATTGCATTGTATTAAAGGATTGTTGGGGGGGGGGGGGGGGTTAAAAGTTCGAAGTCTTTATAATTTTTTGTCATTTGTGAACTAATACTAGCTAACATTCCAAATTTCAGCTTTCTAGGACTGCAGAAAGTACCTTAAGAATTTTATTGATCATCAGTGAGTGGTCAGTGACAAAATCAGGAAAAAAATATCAATAAAATCTCAAATATAAGAGCTATACAATTGAAACTTAATGTTTAATAAGTCTACGGTTACTATCATATTTCTTGAATTTTGCGTGTCTGGTATAATCTGAACCCAAGTTATGAGGGTTCAAAACAATGACGAAGCGCTTCATGAAAAGGTAGGTAGTGCCTTTGCGCTTCGCTTGGCTTGTCGTGGTGGATATAAAAAAATATAAGATATATAATTGGATGACACCTAATACTTCTTAGACTCCGTAGTAACATAGCCAACTAGTCGAATTATAAAATCTTAAAATTGGAGATTTTGATAGATAGCTGTTGCAACTCTTACAAAAACATTTGATGGCCTACAACTTTACAACACTTGGACCTTACATACCACTGTCGTCCCATTCACCATTTCCAAACTCTTGCCTCATTTACATACTTGGCAAGCCTTCACAAGCGCCCAAAAGCACAAGCGTGTAATGGGGTGTTTGGCTTGGCTTGCGTGTGCTTGAGGACGCTTGTCGCCGATACGCTCAGGTGTTAGCTTTTGAACACAAACCAAAGGAAGTTTACGCCAATAGCTTGCATTGCATTTACACGTGGCGCGTGTTTAGTGTCGCTGTTACGGTTTCTGCTTTCTGTGGATTTTTAACATCCACCATCTTTTCTACCCCAATTTCGCTCCTTTAATTTTTGATATAAATAGATATTTTTTAATGTTGTTGTATAATACTGTTAAATAAAAATATGTCAAGAAAAACGTAATTGCCAACATAACTTTAAAATGTAAAAGTTATCCAAACGTTTGTAAAGGCTTGGAGCTTGTGGACATTTGGCAAGCCTCTGCAAGCGTGTAAATGTAGCATAATAGGTAAAAGCTTTATACTAGAATGGAATATGGGAATAGGTCATATAACAGCAGCGCCCATAAACATGGCACTGCGCGTATACAGTCGTTAATTTTATTTGCACTTCAAACTTTATCGTTCATAAAACTGAAGTTTCAATCACTTTATGCAAGTTAAAATATCGATGTTTTAATCTTTAAAATAGTAACTATGCTTTTTATGGTACCTATGGCATTTCAATTAGATAAATCACCAGACTTGAAAATATGTTAAAATCAATGATACAAGATTAATCAAAAATTGGTAAAGAGCATGTCTGGCCACGCGCAATATAGTGTTCCGAATTTGCCCATCATAATAATGCGGTCTAAGAACAAAAATTTTATAGCTTCATACTATGACTATTTAACATATTTAACGTCAATGACGAATATATCCGCACCACAAGTTCACCGCCTATAAACAAATACATTTTAGAAATTGATCGACTATTACTCAAAAACATATAAAGCCTTCTAAAGCCGTGATAGTGAGTAGTAAATATAATGAAGTTTAAAAAAAAAACTTCTTTAAACTATATTATATTTACTACTACCACAGCCTATGACAATTACCATTATTTTTTCCACCCTTAAAACTAACCGTTTAGGTTGAAAAGAGAAGGGGGAGGATACTTGACCGCAGTAATATTAACTATACAGTATTCCAACTTCATACAAACGGACGAAGCGCGAGCTATGACTAAGCACCTCGATCTCGGCATTGCGCTCGGCACGCAGACAGTTGCGACTGTGCCGCAGTGAAAAACGGACGGTGTGTTGTTCTTTCAACAATAACTGCGCGATTTTTTTACTAAAAATAAGTTCAAGTACATATTTAATATGACTAGTGTAATTAAGTCTATCGATCAAAAAACAACACGCATTTTAATTGAACACTTCCTATTCAATTCACAAAGTATTTTATTTGTTTATATAAAAAGTATATTTACAACCACAAAACTAAATGGAAACACAAAGTAGGCAAATGTAATTAAAATGCTGGAGGCGGGCAGCCCTATTGCATGTTTACGTACCGCGTGGCTGTAGCACGCTGTAGGCATTTATTTCAAAGATACGGCCGAGTTATTACCGTGAATTGACTCTAACAAAATTAACACTTTAAAGTTTAATATTTTACAAACGAGTTCCTTAATCAAAATTTTTTTTCACTAACCTACAATATTTTTGAGAACGATATCCCACAGTATGGGGTACATGAGAAATAAATAACTTCCTCCTTTTACATGTAGAGGAGCTACCCTAAAAATAGATATATTTTTCAAGATTTTATGCTACCAACTTGTTGCCATAACTAATATGTATATTCATACCAAATTACAGCTTTCTAATAATTAAGATCTCTGCGCTAGCCTGCGGACGGACAGACATAGCGAAACTATAAGGGATCCTAGTTTACTTCGGAATCCTAAAAAAGGAAACTTTTCCTAACTGCAATCTGCAGTTAGGAAAAGTTTCCTTACAAAATACAACTATGCAACGCACAATTGAAACTTAGTTGTTCGCCTATTTTTGGAATAGGTATACATATTTCAAGATTAAAGCAGAATGAATAAGAAAGTCGCATCTAATGTTTCTCTACCTTTTAATATTTGTAAAATAAAATTTGTATCAAAGTACTATTTTTTGTCCTAGGGATACTTATTGAAATTTCGTCTTAAACATAGGTCATGCTAAGCTATAGAGTCACTGGTTCGTTATGACGCTATTTTCCTTAGCTTGTATTGTGATCGTTACATAGATTGTTTGTCGATTATACAATTATGGGGAACTCGCTGTAGCGACAATGATTTGATGAGAACGACGTAACATAGTATACTCTTTGCGACGTAACGTCTTATGACAGGCATTTCACAGATGCAGCGGCGGCGCGCATTTTTAACTGATCATCATACATTACACTGTAATAGGCAATAGCTACGTCATACGAATACGAGTATACTACACTCTTCTCAGATTCCCGTCCGATACTACGTACGATAGATACGTAGTAATGGTTCCATGATAGATACCTAGGTACTATTGTTCTTTGACGTCCGTACGTAGCCTCCTTGTGGTGGTAAATTAAACGAACAACAACTTACTAGGAGTATATTTAATATATAACCATTACAAAGGTTGGAGCGCGAATGACTACACTTATCTAGACAGCTATTAAGAGAAAAATAGTTTGACCTGAATTTGGAAGTGGTGCCGTGTGCAAAAGCATGATTCACTTATGTGACTAATTACAGATAGGCACAGTTCTTTGACAGCATGCCACTGTTTAGAAGGGCAATAGTGACAGTAATCAAATTAATTTATTTGTATCTGCCATGGAACTATTACTATTCATCCGAGGTATCTGCCATGAAATAATGACAACTTTATTTAGACACTTTGATACAAAAGAAATTAAAATAAGATAAGTTTTACAACGACCCTCCGCTCTTGACGTATACTGATCGCAACTGCTTTAGGTTTGATTTCCGGCAATTTCAGGCGAAGCGTTTTCCCCAGGTCCAAATACCTTTAAAAAAATAAACTATCTGCCATTCTTTAAGACAGTTTTCAAGATGTAAAAGATAAACAAATAATAATAAAATATGAAAGAGTACACATACACATTAGGTAGAATAAATTTCCCATGTTGAAAACGTATAGGTTATAAAAACGACATCTTAGGAAAAAACTTTAATTAACCATTTTTTTATAGACTCGTATTGGCCTAAAAGGATTTTCTATTTCAAATGGCTATCTAATTATGTGTCGTTTAATTATAATTAATGTAAGTAATGCAAAACAAATGTAAGAATATATACCTATATTATTTATAATGCCGGACGGGAAATACTTGTTTCTGTTACACTAATTTTTAAAAATATCAGAATCAATCTTGATTAAATTATCCGTAGGTACATTAATATATATTAAATAGATTCTATGTGGTAGCTAAGTATTAACACACAGGATGTATTATCCCGGATTTTATAATTGAAATAATTGCAGAAAGGAGGCGTGAAAGATTTTTCGATCGTAGAGCACTTTCCAATGCTTTATGCTTCACATCGTCATGCAAAATTTTGATTATACAAAGCCACGAGTGCTTTTTATAAGTTCATATTTCCGCTCAAATGCCAATACGTTTAACAATGTCGCTCTACGTTGTGAAGCATGCAACTATAATAGAAGGTAGTATTACAGTATCCGTCTAATCCATTAGTGATATCCGCGCCGCAGGCATTACATGCAATAGGAAATTGGATAAAACTTCTATGAAAACCATTCTAGCTTTAATCAGTTTCATTTAATAATAAAATAACTCTCTATTGTCCACCAAAATTTATTACAATATATAGGTATAAATGATTAATTATACAAGTAAGATACAATTAGGCGATTCTATCTTTGAGTTTTTACGCGTTAATCCATACTAATCCATACTAATATTATAAATGCGAAAGTAACTCTGTCTGTCTGTGTGTTACGCTTTCACGGCCAAACCACTGAACCGATTTGGATAAAATTTGATACCAATATAGTTTGAGACCCAAGAAAGGACATAGGATAGTTCTTATCCCAGAAATCCCACGGGAACGGGAATTATGCGGGTTTTTATTTTAGAATTTTTTCCACGAGAACGAAGTCGCGGGCACAGCTAGTATTATAAATTCGAAAGTAACTCTGTCTATCTGATTAATATACAAGTAAGATGATTAATTATACAAGTAAAATACAATTAGGCGATTCTATCTTTGAGTTTTTACGTGTTAATCATTTATATACGGGAGGATACGTTACCTAGTCACATCCATGTCACAGCGCCCGATCTTACAAAACTAGGTCCGTGGACACAGTGACAATCAATCACGCGCGGGACATCATAATATTATACGCTTATTTTCCGACTGTTTATACCATTAAGCACACATCAAAATGCCTTCTTGTGTATTCAACCAGTGTTATAATAACTTAAGGAAACAATAAGACACACAGGATTACTTTCCATTCGTAAGGACGGCTAAAACAATTTGTTTGAAAATAAGATATATATAAGCAGATTACGTTTCTCTCACTTACTTTTGTATTATACTATCTCACTCCCACAAAGATGGCGAACCAAACAATAATATATAATAATATATAATATAATTTATTGTTTGGTTCGCCATCTTTGTGGGAGTGAGATAGTATAATACAAAAGTAAGTGAGAGAAACGTAATCTGCTACGTTCGTTGCATCACATTGCGCTCAGCAGACCGAGCCTAGGTTTAGCGATTGCGATGTTAGAGCGTAACGTACCTTCCTTTTTAAAATATCAATAGCGATAATCGATCTTTCAAAAGTCTGAAGGTCATCAGGTGATATATTATTATGCGACATGGACGTAGCTATAAATTTATATATATGTAGCTTTGTTATCATACACCTCCATTAAAGGTTTTCAAAATGTACAATAATTATCAACTAGTTATACCTACCTATTTGTTAAGGAGTTGTTAGTTGTTACTTGTTGTTAGTTGTTAAGGAAGTAATGTACAGTATCCGGCGATAAATATTGCACATCGACCTTTGGAAAGAGACAATCGGCTAATTTCGGCTTCGTAGAGCGTTATCTCTGTCGCACAAAATACAAACAGTCCGGTACCTATTAGGAGCTGTTAAAACAAGTATGATTTGCTTCTTTTGATATTTTTATTCTTTGTATAAAATACACAAATTTTTCTATAAGTGATGGCTTTAGGTTGGGGTAAAATAAAATAAAAAAACATTTTTACATTATGTTTACGTATTTAATTATTGTGGAACATTACAGCTTTAGTGTACATAATAAACACCATTATACCTATTGCTAAAATGAGACATTGCAATAAAAATAATAATAATTCTAATTCTCAATTACTTCCATTTCACTATCTGTGCTCTCAAAGAGGTCAATATCACTGTCACTATCAGCCGTATTTATTACTAATCTATCAGTGTAATTGTCTAAACTGTGTTGAATGCTTCTATATTCATTCTCACATTTGATTGCATGATCGCAAACCTTTTTCCACTCTTCAGCGCCGATCATGTTTACTTTTTCAGTCAATAATGTTTTTACTGTAGTTAAGTTCATACCCACATTTCTAGAGGCTACATAGCCTTTCAGTTGAGACCATATATTTTCAATTGGATTAAAATCCGGATGATATGGTGGCAATCGCAACACAGTGTGCCCATGTTCGGCAAGTATTTTGTCCACAGAAAACTCTGTATACCTCTCCTTGTGCTGACATATAATAGCGTAAATCTGGGTTTTTGTTAATTTTGGATCAACTGGAATTTCATGTCTGTTTAACCAGTTGATCATTTCCCGTTTAATGGTGTTTGAGTTGGGGGGTCTCTCAACATACTTGTTGTGATAGGGTGCGTTGTCGATAACTAGAACAGAATCACTGGGTATATTTGGGATTAATTGGTTAACCAGCCATTTCTCATAGTTATCGTTATTCATTTCATTGTGATAGTCACCTGTAGTGTCCGTGGATTTATACGTTAAAAAAGCACCGGGTACAAAGCCTTTTTCATTTCCCGCATGAACTATTATCAAACGTTGACCTTTTGAAATTGGCTTTTTTACTCCTTTTTTCTTATCGTCACTCCAAGATTTCCCTTTAGTGTGGGATGCATGTATATATGACTCATCCATGTAGACGATATTTTTTCCTGTTTCGCGAAATTTGCGTATTTTATCAAGGTATTCCATTCGTTTGAGACTAACGTCGTGCTTTTCCATTAGAATTTTTCGATTATCTTCCATTTTAGTGAACTGAAATCCCATGTCATGAAGTATTTTTCTTAATGTTTTTTCAGACCCATTGTAATTAATAGCTTCAGATAACTTAGCTTTTAATGATTTTATTGTTGGCAGTTCATTAAATCGTAAGTAAGGCTATGTAGCCTCTAGAAATGTGGGTATGAACTTAACTACAGTAAAAACGTTATTGACTGAAAAAGTAAACATGATCGGCGCTGAAGAGTGGAAAAAGGTTTGCGATCATGCAAATCAAATGTGAGAATGAATATAGAAGCATTCAACACAGTTTAGACAATTACACTGATAGATTAGTAATAAATACGGCTGATAGTGACAGTGATATTGACCTCTTTGAGAGCACAGATAGTGAAATGGAAGTAATTGAGAATTAGAATTATTATTATTTTTATTGCAATGTCTCATTTTAGCAATAGGTATAATGGTGTTTATTATGTACACTAAAGCTGTAATGTTCCAAAATAATTAAATACGTAAACATAATGTAAAAATGTTTTTTTATTTTATTTTACCCCAACCTAAAGCCATCACTTATAGAAAAATTAGTGTATTTTATACAAAGAATAAAAATATCAAAAGAAGCAAATCATACTTGTTTTAACAGCTCCTAATAGGTACCGGACTGTTTGTATTTTGTGCGACAGAGATAACGCTCTACGAAGCCGAAATTAGCCGATTGTCTCTTTCTAAAGGTCGATGTGCAATATTTATCGCCGGGTACTGTAAAAGCATTTTTTTCAAAATTGCTTTTTCATTACTTCCAAATTGACCGGGGTCTGCTGCTCTGAAACCGGCTATAACGCGACAGACATTGCACACACTCGGGTTCGATCCCCGACGGGGACAAGCATTTGTGTGATGAACATAAATGTTTGTATTTCCGGGTTTGGGTGTGTATTAAATATATTCTTGTATTTATATATGTATTTCTATGTATTAGTATCGTTGACTAACACCCATAACACAAGCAAATAATTTGCTTACTTTGGGGTTAGATCAGTTAGTGTAATTTGTCCCTTGAATATTTATTTATTATTATTTTTTATCTATATCTATACAAATAAATAAAATTGGAGTGTCTGTTTGTAATATTAAAATAACCGCTTCCCACTAAATGCATGTGGATGTACACACGGCAAATATGCTAAAATAAGGTTTTTACATTTTTTTCCTGTTTATCAGTCTGTTTGTTCCGACTAATATACTACTTTTGTTTTAGAAAATTTTCCACGCGGACGAAGCCGCGGGCACAGCTATATTATAATAAATAAAAACCTCTACGCGAACAGGGTTTTTATTCTTAGAAGTATGTAGTTAAAAAATTGGGCTATATAATGATTTTACCTTTATCGGCGCTCAGTAATTATATGTACCTACAATGTACATACTCTAGGTCACACTTTATTACCTCAAACAATGGCGTGCCGTTAATTACTGTATCAACTCGCCCAGACGACAATAGACACTTTTTATTGTTGTGTGAGCTGTCCTAGGTACATATTAACAACTTTATCTGACTCATCCTAAATCGAAATTATGTTATTAGTTAAAGATTATCTAGACATATAATAAAATCGTAGGAAAGTCAAAACTGTACATTGAATATTTTTTTAAATAATACTTGAGGCGTGATCTACAATCGTTATCGAAGCCAAAAATATAGTTTTTAGAATTTTTGTCTATTTGTCTGTTTGTCTGTATGTATGTCCGGGGTAAACTCAAAAAGTACTGCATGGATTTACTTTAAATTTTGCATAAATATTACTAACAGGTCGGGTTAACATATAGGCTACATATTATCACGCTATCACCTATGGGGGAGGGGCCGTGCGGAGTAAACGAAGTCCGCGCGGACGAAGTTACGGGCAACAGCTAGTTAGTTATAAAAATAATAGCTCAAACCCGTGGCCTGCGACATCATAAAAATATTTTATGCATGAAAACAATATAGGTAGATTTCCCGAGAGACAAAAAGAAAAAAGTATTTTCACGCCCGTATCCCCAAAAAGGTAGGCAGAGGTACGACAACTGCAGTCCAGATTAGCCGTAAATACTTGGTTCCACAATGTGATAGGTGGCAAGCCTATTGCTAACCGGGCACTTTTCAATTCTGAGCGACGTTGTTTTTATCAGAAAACTGAAAAAACACATTTTTGTATTGACAAATATAAATTTTCCCCGTGTTGGTTCCGTGCTCCTTTGAAGAATAGACCAACTGCCGTTCTGCCAGGCAGGTCGTAAAAGACGACCGATTGGCTATGCGAGTTACTACCATCGTGGCTACTAGGTGGTAGAGTTCTGCATTGTCTCGTCCGGATTTGGTACCACCGCCTTACTTATTCTTGTCGCAATAGCGTTAGTGCTTGTCACTGTCGTGTTCCGGTTTAGAGGGTAAGGAGGCCGGTAAACTTATGCATGTGGCATTAGACCTCGCCACAAGATAACAACGCAGCATTAGCACCTTTGGTGTTTATAGACAATGGTTGACTCTTTCATCAGGAGACCCATCTACTTGTTTGCTATCCTATATTATAAAAAAAAATTACACCTATACATTAATACGTGAAGCACAAATTTTGTTACCTTTTTCAGACAGTTACGCGAATAATGGAGTATGAAATAAGGCACAGTTGAAGTTTACATTGCGGACGCGTGCAGAAAACTAATACTTATTTTCAACCGACTTCCCAAAAGGAGGAGCTTGTCGATTCGGCTATCTGTTTTTTGTTTTTCCTTTCCTAGTTTACTTCGGAATCCTAAAAACGATTGAAATATTTTACTTTCCACACTAATAGACATTAACAATGTTAGTCACTAGTTAATAATAACGATCGAAATATTTATTTTACTTTCTATTACATTAATAAATTGTAACTACGTGAGTCACTGTACAATAAAAGCGTTCGAAATATTTGAATATTAATCCAGTAAATATCATATATAAAAATGTCGTTTAGACAAACTGTCTCTATTAAGCCCTTCACACTTACTGAATCAAGGTCAAAGACAAAATTGTAAATATTAGTCGAGAAAACAACCGGCTTGACCGTTGTCATGGCCACTGAAAATATAACAAATACATTAATAATACATTAGGCACTTTAACATATTTTCGAATACGTTTATTCAAGTCCTTTCGGGGAATTCTTTAAAGTTCTAGATACATTATGCAATCTTATTATTCAAGTAGAGTTTGATCAAGCATCATTCGGCGCGGTCAGACTGTCGATTGGCAAATATTAGCGTATCTACTTGTCATTCTAATTTCTCATTGTTTTAGCAACATGTAAAACTATTGTAATTGTCAAATAAATCTAGGTAGGTATTATACCGCTCGCGGCGGTTCCATTGCAGGATAGATAGAGAAAACTGAATGCCAGAAGTTGGGGTTCAGCACGTTCAGCACGGTTTACATGTATAAGGGCTTGCGAAATGGATGGTGATCCTAATAACTGCATTGACCGCTTAAATGACCATCGCATATTGTTTGCAATAACTGGCACCAAAAAGTTCATTAGTTTTTCCAAGGAATATTGGTGTTAACACACCTAGTGCGTCTCATTAGACTCAGAAAAAACTAATGACGAGCTTAACCTAAAAACTCCATGATTTGTGTTAAACAGGCTGACTGTTAGACCAATCAGGTAGATCAGAAAGCAGGCAATTCCAGTCCGTATTGTGTAATCTAATTTGACTTCATTAGCGCACCATAAGAACTCTCCTTAGAAGCACCCAATAATTCTCTAGATTTAGATGCATTTTTCAGGATGTGTATCTAATAATCTCCTTTGCTTCTGATTAAAAACTAGAAAACTTCGTGATTAAAAACAGGTTCTTATAACTGCGGTTAGTTTTTAAAATCGTCCATAGATATTTCGCCATTGCTACCATGGTTTGGAGAAACTGAAGTTTTGCGAGTGATAAGGTAATATTATAAGAAAATTTTATAAAATATTTTAAGATAGCAATCAAGCAGACAGGTCTCCTGAACGAAAGAGATAACCGCGGATTAAATGGATACGCCTTTCAAGATTATTTTTTAGTTTGTCAGTGTAGCTTGCATTTACACACAGAAAAACCCAGTTATAACCTACTTACCGATGAAATAAAATTACTTTAAGGGTAATTTTTGAACCTTGTCATCTCATTCCGTCCGATAAAACCAGTTTATTTCTATTTTTTCAAAATCTAAAAATGTATGACTTTTTGACAGTGTTAGGAGCGTTTGCTCATGTGTGTGGCGACACGTTTGCTTTCCAATGCCGTGTCTATTAGTATTGAAGTGGTCTGTAGTGATAATCAACGTCTACACATACCAAATATGTAAAAGTTACGTGGCTATTCGTCTCACAGTAATTAAATACCACATGCGTAACGCTTAATTAAATAAATTAAAATGCACTTGAACTTTTATTTCAATTCACAAACACTTTATTTTAACTTGTTCAAATAAGAGTAATGAAATTTAATCAAGTGCCGACGAAATAAAATAGGTACATATACCACTGTAAGTTGACCGCCAATCCTACTATTCAAGTCAAAATAATACAATGACAAGCACTGATAGTAGGTATAGGAAAGGCGTCAATATTTTTCTCCGTGTTGGTCCCGAGCTCCTTTGAAGATAGGCCAACTGCCGTTCTTTATAATACTAGTATAGGTGAATAATGGCTGTTTTATTTCGCCTGTCCGCACTATAACTTCATTTCATTTTTTTATAGGGTTTCGAAGTAGGCTCGAAACCCTTATAGTTTCGCTATGTCCCTCCGTCCTTCCGTCCATCCGCAGTTTAGCAGTCAGAGATCCTTAATACTAGAAAGCAGTAATTCGACATGAATATACAAATTAGTTACGTCAATAAAGTGGTAACATAAAATCTTGAATTTTTTTTTCAGAATAGCTTCTGCTTCTGCACATGTAAAGTGGGATGTTATTTTTTTTTTCTTGTGTACCCCATAATGTGCGAAATCGTTGGATAGGTTTTTAAAAAATATTGTAGGTTTATAAACAATTTTTCGGTCAAGGTTGATTTTTTAGCAGTAAACGCGCAAACTTGTGTCTTAACTGGACCAAATTTAATCGACCCCACTCCGAAGCTACGGAAAGTTGTTCTTCGAATTCTGACTCAAGTTTGTTTCGGCACTCATTGGCGTGGTCCCGTGAAATTCTGCTGCGAGCAAAGTATAAAGCATCGCCTGTACTGACATACGTATAACAATGAATGTTGCTTGATCGCAACATGTTATTAATGTGCCGAAGAAACAGCGTAGGCGATAACACGCAGCCTTGAGGAACACCTGCATTGACGAGTTTAAGGTCAGAGAATGTGTTATCAACGACTATGATACTTCGATCCGTCAGAAAACTGGTGATCCAATTGCACAATTTCTCGGGAAACCCATAGGATGGGAGTTTGGAGAAAGTGACTTGTACCATACCCGATTAAATGCCTTCGCTATGTCTAAACTAACTGCCAATGCCTCTTCCTCATTCTCCACTGCCTCCGTCCACCTATGTGTTAAGTAAACCAGAAGATCAGCTGAGCGTCCGCGACGAAAACCGTACTGACGGTCACTAATCAACTGGTGCTCCTCTAGATACCTCATAAGCTGGTAGTTAATAATGGACTCCATTATTTTGGAGAATAAGGAGGTTATCGCTTTAGGCCGATAGTTGGGCGTGACCGAGTGATCATCTTTTTTAGGGACTGGATGCACTTAAGCGGTCTTCCAAGTTTTGGGTACGACGCGATGTGAGCAGGAGAGCCGGAATAAACGCGGTGAGCGGTGCCAACTCTGAAGCACACATCCAGAGTACGATAGGAGAGATATTAGAACAAAGATAAAATGCAGAAAAGAATTTAAATGGTATATTCAAAGTTGACATTTTTAAACTAAAGATAAAAAAAACCTTAGCTGATATTATACTGATATTATAAATGCGAAAGTTAATTTGTTTCTCGCTGTTAACTTTAATGGCTAAATCTTTGAACTAATTTTGTTGGGCAACAAGATAGTTGTAAACTCGGGGTCAAATATAGGCTACTTTTTTTCTAAAAATCGACCCTTAGGGGCTGAAAGAAAGTTTGTATAAAAGATTATATTATAAACTAGCTGTTGCCCGCGACTTCGTTCGCGTGGACTTCGTTTACTCCGCACAGCTCCTCCCCCGTAGGTGATAGCGTGATAGTATGTAGCCTATATGTTGACCCGACTTGTTATTAATATTAATGCAAAATTTGAAGTAAATCCATGCAGTACTTTTTGAGTTTACCCCGGAAATACATTGACTTTCCTACGATTTTATTATATGTATATAGACAAGATAAGATAACATGACTACTTGTGACCAAAGCTGCGCTAACTAGTCCATATCCATACTTAATATTATAAATGCGAAAGTCTGTCTGTCTGTTACGCTTTCACGGCTAAACCGCTAGACCGATTTTCATGAAATTTGGCATGGATATAGTTGAAGATCCGGGATCAAACACAGGCTAATAATTTTTTTCAAAAATTAGTCCCTGGAGGGCTGAAATAGGGGATGAAATTTTTATTAAAAGCTATTTGGACGACTTATTAATATACCCGCGGGCGAAGCTGGTCAGCTAGTTAAAATATAAATGTTTGTAGTTGGCAACCAGCGACTGCGATTCTGTGTGAAAAGTGCATTTTTGAGATAATTTGTGGAATTCTGAATTTTAGCTCTTTGTGAAACGATTTCTAGATAAAACAATTTTTCGTTTTTTATATCATAGGATAACAATCAAGCAAATGCTCTGCTGATGAAAAAAGAAACCATCGCCTATAGACACCACAGATGTTAATGGTGCATTGTTATCTGTGTGGCGGCTTGTTAATGCTACATACATAAGTTTACCGGCAACCATACCCTCCAAAACAGAACACGACAGTGATAAGCAATGATGCTATTGTGGCAAAAATAGGTAAGGCGATGGTACCAGGGCCGGGCGTCTTCGCAGAACTCTACCACCTAGTAGTTTGGAGAATCGCTCAAACATAAACAATATCTATATCTATAAATATAATAAAATCGTAGAAAAGTCAAAACTGTACATTGATTATTTCTTTAAAAGAATACTTGGGGCGTGATCTACAATCGATATCGAAGCCAAAAATATAATTTTTAGAATTTTTGTCTGTTTGTCTGTGTATGTCCAGGGTAAACTCAAAAAGTACTGCATGGATTTACTTCAAATTTTGCATGAATATTACTAACAGGTCAGGTCAACATAATACCTACATATTATCACGCTATCAGTAACAAGGTAAAAACAAATTAATAACATGTCAAAGAGGTATAGAGCGCAGTATGTTAAACATAAGAAAAACACAAAAAATAAGACACACAAAAATAAGACAAACTACCAAAGCTACAGATGGATTAACACAAGCAATGGCATTAAAATGGAAGTGGGCAGGACACGTAGCTCGTCTTCAAGACCACAGATGGACAAAGAAAGTTACAGCTTGGAAGGGCCCTACAGGAAAACGAAAATTAGGTAGACCTTACGCTAGATGGGAAGACGACATCATAAAAACAGCTGGTGTACACTGGTTACAAATAGCCCAGTCCAGAGAGGACTGGATATCTTTGGAGGAGGCCTTCACCCGGAGAGGGGTTCTTGCAGATATATAAAAGCAAATGAACTAATAACTTACCCTTAAATTACTTAAGTACACATATAAACAAAATTATGATTAGAATAAGATTTTATTTTTATTTTTCTATTTTTCTGCATAGAAATAAAGGCTTTTTTATTTTTATTTTTATTTATTTATTTATTATCACGCTATCACGTACGGGGGAGGAGCAGTGCGGAGTAAACGAAGTCCGCGCGGACGAAATCGCTGGCAACAGCTAGTAAAATAATAAAAGTAGTTAATAACCAAATTTATCTTCGCATTTACACAGTTGCACAGTTATAACTAAAACCTTAACGTCTTATAACAATTATCGTCTATTTATAGCGATAACCGGGAGCGACTGCTTCACGTGATAATCCGAGACACGGGAGTGGAACCCTCTACCCGCCAGACTCCAAGCTGCTACGGAGATTTTGGATTTTCGAAAACACCTCAATTACACATATACCTGACCCAGGAATCGAACCAGGGATCTCATGATCTGAGACTATCCCCTAGACTAGACCACACAGCCCCCTATTTTATGATAGTCAAGAAATATCTTTGGTTATTATATTTATATTTCGAGATGACACTTTTAGAAATATCAAGTCGAGTTAATAAATTTGCCGTTTCAAGATAGAACGTATGAACGAGTGAAAATTATATTGAGTTTTAAGTCTCATTTTTTTCAATTGTTACAAGTTGTCTCTTACTTGATACGAAAACTGAAACTATCTATTAGGTAGATCATAATCAGAAGTAGAATCGATTGCAATAGTTTTTAACGTATGTTATATTTATATAAAATTTAGTCTATTGTAGATTGTAGACACACTAATTTGTTTGTAAAATTTTAATTATTTGCCTAATTATTCTTTGATTACATAACCAAAATTCTTAACACTTAGCCATTCTGCTTATCTTAACGCTGCAATGCTGGGGCACACTTATCGCGTCGTGTCTATCGTCCCGAAGTTAATTGCGTGCTAAGACACACGCCCGCGCCTCTTTGCTCGCGCTGTCCGAAATGTATGCGAAAATAGCCGGTCACATCTGCATTTATCGTGTCATTGAACGAAGCTTTGTGACGATAGAGGCGAGTGCAGCCCCAGCATAAGTTTGTGTGATGGGAAATGTTATCATCACATGTTTATTGTTTAATAACACCTACCGCAGTCAGGATGACGTCGCGTGATTATCGACGTCATTAACACAACTAAGTCTACCGGTAACTTTATTAATTTCGTTTTATTTAACGTTTTATTAATTGTTCATGTAATAAGGTTTTGGATATGTCAGCTTTTGTGTAATGTGAAAAGTACCGTGTATAATATCCGCAGGTACGCAAAGGTAGTCCTATACAAAACAACTTCTAAATAAACATAGTGCATATAACATAAAGATAGTAGATTGTATGCCTCTATCAATAGAGCTACTAAACCGTAGATAGTTGCCAAGGACGACGACCTACTTGACAAGAAAAACAAATAGTAAGGTGAATGAACAGAAATCAGTTTACAAAATGTGAAGGAAAGTGATAAGTTCAAAGCCCCCGTCGGAAAAACATACATCTATCTAACTTTTATCAATTTTGTTTCTTCACTTCATAAAAAAATAACGAATGAAAATGCGTAGATACAAAACTTTGTATATGACGTTCGACGTTTCGGTAAAGTTACATTGAGCCTTATGGCCAATCACACTAAGATTGTCTTAGCTTAGGACAACCCTAAATAGTATTCTGTCACATTCTCTTCATTTAAGACAATAAGTGACAGCATATTATTGTTACGAATAATCTAGAAGCATGTAGAGTTGGAGCGCGCGCGCGCTAACTATCTACAAATAAAAGAAAGAGATTTTTATTTTATTGGCAAATAGTTGACCTGGGCTATGCCATAATGGACTTTGTGGGATATGGCATAAGGTTGAAAGTAGCGTGTACTAGGATTTATGACTCATAACATGTTTACGATAAGAAGTGATTCATTGTTTCCCGATACATTTAGATTTTTCTGGATCCAGCTAGGACTTTACCCTGCCTATAAATAGACAGGTGTTGACAAACACAAGGCAGTTTTTATCAAGCGATCGAGAGCGATACATCAATTGACCAGTGCGAAGCGAGAAGTGTTTTATTGTGTAGTATTCTAAGTTCAGTGATAGTACAGCGAGTGACTAGGGTGTAAAGTGTATTTTAGTATTACGTTGTGTTGTGTTGTGTAAATACACGGATTTAATATAAGCGGTGTTTTCTTACAATTACGAACCCGAGTACGTAACATTACTTAGGATTGTCCTAAGCTAAGACAATGTTGTGCAAGTGCCAGTGCAATTGGTCATTGGTATTTTTCAAAATCGATTAAAATGTCTGATATATTATTTTATTGATTCAGGCGTTACTTTACGAAAATCCAAAATTAAAAGTTGGAATTATTTAAATTTGTTAATTTTCGCGAATAACAAGAGATATGAAAAGATGCCACTAATTATAAGACTGAAAACGATAAAAACACAATTTTCACTTTATTTGACCACAGTAAATGGCCAAATGTTTTAAGAGCGGTATAGTTATATGTGCACAATTAAACGGCATAATCAGTTTTATAGTATTTAATTTGGTTTTTCTGAAAAAAAATATTTTGTAAATTTTTAGACCCGGAATAGGCAAAATTTGAAACGGTTTTTTTAAAAAAAACTAAAAGCTGTATCGCATTGGGAGTTTTACTCTGACGTTTGTAATGATATGGACTATAGTATTTTTGAATAAAAACAAAGTGAAACAAAATCGAGGTTCTTAACACACTGCGACGTACGGTTGACGGTTGATCACCGAATCGCGTCGAGTGAGGTAATGTTTGTTTCTCCTGAAGATGCTTCGGTTTCGAAATGAAACGTGCATTGAGTGCGTTAATTTGACCGCCCCGTTGGTCAAGTGGTTAGCGACCCTGACTACGCAATCGACGGGGCTCGGGAAAAGTATTTGTGTGATGAACACAAATGTTTGTATTTCCAGGTTTGGGTGTTTATTATGTATGTAAAAGTATTTATATATTTATTTCTACGTATTAGTATCATTGACTAACATCCATAACACAATCAAATAATTTGCTTACTTTTGCTGATATGGGAGAAAGTGCGGTGGATGTGGGTGAGTGGATTGTGCAGCTGGGGTCTTCTATCTGGACCTTCGGTGAGTTTTATCCATTTATTAAACCACTGATATCGCGAAGGTTACATATAACAATTCGCAAAAAAAGCAAATTTAATTAATTTCACCTTTAAATGATATGTACTCGTATTATAGTCTAATGAATTTTATGACTCTCATGAGAATTAACTTCTTTAACCTCAAAAATGTCCTTTTGTGTATGTTGTTTATTTACCCCGTGTTGACACTAAAGAAAAATTTTTCTTTAGTGTAAACAATTTCCGTGTGATGGAAATTCCAAAAATATTTTTTACGGTTTTTTTCGTAGCCCCCATCCGTCAAATCCGTACCGTCCGGTAAGGAAATTCGTTTAGTTTTTATAAAAAAAATTTGTATGTAAGAGAGTATGAACATAAAACATTCATTTGACTCTGAACAGAACCATAATAATATTATGTTAAATTAAAACAAATGTCATTGAATAAAACATGTCTTTGAAATTTTATACCAAAATCCGCAAAGCGTCATGGCGTCCTTAATATTTCAGTCTATACAAACATGTTTTGAATATTAAATTTATCAGGAAGTAAAAATATATCAGTACAAGCAGATTCGCGAGCAACCGATTGTTAAAATGAAAGGCACATATTTACTTTCAACTGTACGTGAACAATTATGGATACGTGAGCCATAAGGGGAATTAAAAATAAGCATCCACTTTTTAAGGTATATTTTACACTAAAGCTGTCTATTTCAATTAACTAAATCTCACGTAGCACCTTCTGACGTTAGGAAAGAAAAAAGTTTGGAAAATCCAAATGTGCTCGCTGCAACGTTTTTTTTCTTTAAATTATTTGTTATAAAAAAATCTCCCTCTATAATCGCCTCTGTGGTCTAGTGGTCCAGCGTTGGCGTTGACCACATGAGGTCCCGGGTTGGATTACCGAGTCGGGCACTTAAAAAAAGTGTTTTTTCAGTTTTCTGATGAACACAAAGTTGTCCGGGATTGGAAAGTGCCCGGTTGGCGATAGGCTTGCCACCTATCACATTTGTGGGACCAAGTATCTTCGGCTAATCGTGGGTGCACTTGTTGTACCTCTGCCTACCCCTTCGGGGATACGGGCGTGAAGATACTTTTTTTTATAAAAAAAACAGATCCGAATGAAGTGATTTTCAACAGGGATCTGTTCTGAGTGGATTAGATAATATTGATAATAAAATAAAGTGAATTCATAAAGCCAACCAACCTATTTCGTTTTTACAGACATAAATAACCAACTGACGGCCATCAAAGTTTGTTTTCAACGCGATTTTTTAGAGTAATTAACTCTCTTCAAAAGCTTGCAGTTATTTGAAGAATTAAGGTTTCTCTTTATAATCATATAATTTTTATATCAAATTAGT
Source organism: Apodemia mormo (assembly GCA_036924255.1). NCBI lineage: Eukaryota > Metazoa > Arthropoda > Insecta > Lepidoptera > Riodinidae > Apodemia > Apodemia mormo. Next base: position 8,773,016 of record JAUPFN010000013.1, on the reverse strand, counting down.
ATATGGATTTAATACTGAGTGTGATTGAAGTTGGTTGAGCCATACATTTTTTTTAACCGATAATAATGCACATATACTGAAGCAAGCTGAAACGAACAGGGTTAAAACATTATATTTTTCATGATAAGCGATTTTACCGCCCGGCCACAGCTACCCGCGGCGCGACCTGCGACGCGAAATGCGGCGCGGTGATCTGGGTATGCCACAGCTCGAATTGTTGCGACCGCGGCGGCGTGCCGCTCTGAGCTGTTACACCTATACTAGCTAGTACCCTAGCTAGTACCAGGGTCGGATTTTGTAATACTATTTTTACTATATTCTTTTGAAGCGTAGTATATATTATCGTAACGTTAGGATTGTACGCAAAAATACCATTATTGTTGATACTTACATATATTACCTTATCATTAATCCCTCCATTCAGGATTTTTGAAATTATATTTCTTTAGGTGCGTAATATTTCTTTAGGCAGCGAGTAAAATTTTAAGATGCACGCACATTACCGTAACGTAAAAGTTACAGGTTGTCCGCTAAATTTGGCTCATTAAGTCCCGAAATCCTTGACTATCCTTTTCCAGTTCTTTTATTATTTTAATGTAATTAAGTATTTGCATGAAATTCGACCAGGTGCCTAAATTCGACCGGGTTCTGAAATTTGACCGGGTGCCGAAATTCGACCGTCAGTCGAAATTCTACGAAGTTCCTTATCGCGCGTTGTAAAAGGGGGCTAGATGGAAAAAATTCTTAGGAAAAGTTGTCACGACACTTTTTGCTATAGTAAGGTATTGTAAGCTGTGCGGCGTGCGGATGTTTCTCTGTCTGTCTCTCTCTCTCTCTCTCTCTTATAGAAAGCAAGCCAGATATTTTCGTTTCTATTTCACATTGAACAGTGTGGTGTCGCGACGATTATTTTTGTTGAGTGTATACAGGTTTTTTATAAATAATAATAAAAGGAACTTCGTTCCATCCGGGTGTCCCTTGACACCTCTCAAGTTTTTTTTTAGATTAAGTTTAAGTTTCGATGTATATACTAAATTAAGTTTAATATTATTTTAAGTATAATATTAAAATAATATGTCAATAACCAATTATTTATTTAATCAATAAATCAGCATACTAACTCTAAATTAAAATTTAAAAACCGACACTTTTTTTAACGTCAGCCCACCATTTTACTTCAGTTTCATAATAATTTTAAGCGCAAAATGTAAAAGGAGCTGATGATCTTCGAAAGAGGATCCTGCAGCATAAAGGTAACCTTGACCTGTGGTTCCTTACTCAATGAGCTTGAGCTGTTTTATTGCCAAACTCCCGAGGTCTCCAGCTCCGCCATGTAACTCTATCAAACCATGTGAATCTTCTAACAATAAAGGCTATATCAGCCCAATTTCAAGTGTCCACTTTCCAGTTCCATCGTTATATTTTAAAAAACATTCAGCATCTAAGTGTTTGCCAAAACAAATCGAAGTAGCCTACACTCAGTGGCTTTTAATTGATCAAGCTTAGAAAATCACATGGACTTCCTTCCGCTCTATCATCAGATACTAGAAGCTATCCTATTCCACATTCCTTAAAATAAAAAATCAAACGAGTCCATAATTGATCGTGTTGCTCAATTTTAATTAAAAGTTTTGATAATCTCTTTCCTGTTTCATCATAAGACCCTGTAAATCATTTAGTACCAGGGTATTTGTCAAAACAGAACAACTGAGTCCAATCTAAATGAGTTTTTCTTATTTAGTTTATAACTTACCATGGCCACCTTCGAATTTGATCGTTAAAAAGTCATGACGAGCATCAGATCCTAGAAATCGTCCAGCATCAAAATGTTTGTCAGTACAAGACAATTGAGCGCTAACTCAATAAACTTACGTTGTTGAGTTTAGAAGTTTATTATCTAAGTATTTTGCATCTGGATGTGAGAAGTTTCTATATTACTTTTTTTGGCTCCATCTTCAAAGTCTCGTAATAACGAAAAATATCTTATTGCAACGAAATGAACGACTCCAAACTCTACTATCTTAACACTTTCTATTTACAATAGCACTCTAGCGGCTCCATGTTCCATTTCTCGTCATTATGAGTACTAATTAAACTTAGTATTTACAGCAACAAAACAAATGACCCAAAACTTGGTTGCCTCGTCAAAACTCTACATCTGAGAGTTCTAGTCCCTATACCCAGGCTACATCATGATATTAACTGGATAGTACCATAATATTGCATTGTCATTGAAATTACAAAAGTTTGCCAAGTTTCGGTACAAATAAATATCAGGAAGTCGATAAATATGGTTTGCAATATTTAGAAAATCTTTTATTTACATACAAATATTGCTAGTTAAATAAAAGCTAATATCTTCGAATGAAGATATTGTAGCATCAGGTCTAGGTCACCATGTCATTGCAATATAATTGAAGTAATAAAATACAAAATTTAGCATCGATAAATCCTTTACAAGTTGCTAAATTCCTTTCATCAAGTGGAAAAGAGACGGTGAGCTTTCAACGGCTGCACAGATTCTATTGAATCATAGCAAAGAACCATCTCGCAAAATAGGGCTTTCAAGTAAAAAAAATCGCAACTAAATCGGACCAAACGCCAGGGCGCTACGATGCACGGACAGATACACAGACACACCTCTGAAACTTATAACAACCTTCGTTTTTGCGTCGGACGCTAAAAATAGTAGTAAAAATTTTAATAAAATAAAGTATGTATCTATATAATTTCCGTTGGTAATAATTTTGTGTTATTCTAATTCCAACCCTGGCTTACAAGTGAATAAAACAAAAGTCCTCTTTTGTTTTATTCGCTCATCACACCGCGCGGCCGGTCGCGCGTTTTTCCGCGCCGCAATTCGCGTCGCCGGTAGCTGTGGCATACTTCATACAGTTTCCTACATTTGTTTTCGCTCGCCGCGCCGCAATTCGCGTCGCCGGTCGCGCCGCGCGAGCTGTGGCCGGGCCGTTAAGGTCAACTCACATCTGCTTAGAGATAAAACGCATTGAATTCTTGTTTTTGATACGGTTTTAAAGAATTCAACGAAAGGCTTCATTATTTCACCCTTGAATAGCTACATTATAATAATATAAAAGTGGTCTAGCCTACTTTTATACCCGACTGATCAAAGGAAAGGGATGATTTTTGGATACGCGAACGTAATCGCGAGTAACTGTTGATTACTCAATATATTAAAAGCAGATCAATTAATAAACATATCTTAATTTTTTTTGTTTACCCCAAACGACCGCAACTTATTCAACAAATTCCAGATTACAGAAACGATAAGGCTCAGATTCAATTACCGCCATTAACAAATAAATGTTTGAGTGATAAATATTTGTTCGTGGCATGCAAACGTTCATACGTTTAAATTCCTGGGACTGATTATTATTTATCGAGTTTATTTGATTTTGCTTTCTGTCGTTGATTAACATCGGTATGGCAGGTAAATCGCCAAGTTTAGAGTTAAATTAATTAGTGCTTTATTTTATATGAAATGCAAGCAGATTGCTCTCTCGTAAAATATAAGCCAAGAATAATATGACACATGTCACTACCACCACGAATACGACATGACAAATTCTAAAATATCGCACCTAGGTACTTACTATCAAAATGCCCGTGCTAGTTACTGTCGTGTTTGACTTTGGAGAGTACTGTAGTCAGTAAACTTGGGCTAGTATTTGTCCGTCCCACTGACTACGCAATCAGTGGGGCTTGGGTTCGATTCCCGACAAAGACAGGTAGTTATTTACTGAGCATAGATGAATGTATTTCTAGGTTTTGTGTGTATATTAAATATATTGCAGTATTAGTATTTCTGTGTATTAATTTCTTTGACCAACCGTTGTTGGTATACCACAAGCAAAAAAATTGCTCACTTTGGGGTAGGTCAATTCGTGTAAGCTATCCAGTAATATTGCTATTTTTAAATGTATGCATACGGCGATTTTCTTTTAACGTCGAGAGAGCTGTCAGCTGGTTTGTTAATCTCTGTCACAAAAAAGCTATCTGTATTAACAGAAGTTTTTTGCTCTACAAATGTACAACAGTACTCATCGTCGACGTAGTCGTAGTGCTGGCCAAAACTTCATGGTGTGTGCAAAAATATCCAAAGCGTCATGACACAAACATGATTCCTTTGTTGACATGTAATATATCTGTATCGCAAGTCTAAAATGATCACTTTCACTATAAAAAATGTTTATCATGTAATTGCACTCTACCTTTCAACCACTGTCAATTGTCCTACAAACGTTATCGCATCTCATATCGGCTTCCCATCTAAACTGCCTAAGCATTACAGTTGATGCTATAAAACTTTCCATGCAATTGTGTTGAAAAGAATCCATACACTTCAAAACGAATAACGAAAAAATTAATAAATTCAAATGTCTATAAAACATTTTCTATAATTTTAACACAATAAAAAAAAACTCCCCGTGTTGGTTCCGGGCTCCTTTGAAAAATAGACCACCTGCCGTTCTGCCAGGCAGGTCGTAAAAGCCGACCGATTGGCTATGTGAGTCACTACCATCGTGGCTACTATGTGGTAGAGTTCTGCATTGTCTCTCCCGGGTCTGGTACCACCGCCTTACCTATTCCTGCCGCAATAGCGTCAGCGCTTATCGCTGTCGTGTTCCGGTTTGGAGGGTAAGGTAGTCGGTAAACATATGCATGTGGCATTAGACCTCGCCACAAGATAGCAACGCACCATTAATACGTTTGGTGTCTATAGGCGATGGTTGACTCTTTCCATCAGTAGACCCATCTGCTTGTTTGCTATCTTATAACATTAAAAAAACAATCAATTTTTCTCGCATACTCATAGATCTGTCTCTGTATATGAGTTATTTCAGAATTCAATGATTTGTTAATAATTTAGGTTAATAAGCGGAAATAATATTGTTAGCAGTCATTTACATTTGCAACATACATAATTATATATTACTCATAATGTAAAAACTCACTACACTCTGAACTCGTTTGTTTTTACAGATTTAACTTTAACACTCTGTCATTTTAACGTAGACATATTTTGCTAGTGACACGTTGACGCGTTATATAGCTGAAGAGAAAGGATCAAAATTCTGTGCCCGTGCGGAGTAGTTTTAGACAATGTAATGCACAAAATAATTTTTGGATCACAATTCTCAAGTTTGTGTGTTTGCAAGATAATTTTACTAGGTGGTAGAGTTTTGCATTGCCTCGCCCGGGTCTGGTACCGCCGCCTTACCTATTCCTGCCGCAATAGCGTCAGTGCTTGTCATTGTCGTGTTTCGGTTTAGAGGATAAGGTAGCTGGTAAACTTATGCATGTGGCATTACACCTAGCCACAAGATAGCAACCACCATTAAAACCTTTGATGTTTATAAGCGATGGGTGACTTTTTCCGTCAGGAGACCTATCTGCTTGTTTGCTATCTTATGATATAAAAAAGGTGATAATTCTTCCCTGGTACCTAAATCCATCCGCATTAGCATTATATAACTGTTTTGTTTGCATTTTATCTGCCATTTTTTACGTTTCCGAACGAACGCAGCATATTTTTTCTCATTTTTACACCGACGCTCTCTTGCATGCCTAACCTACGTTTCACTACAATATTACAAATCCTGCGGGTGTTTCACCACATATTTTCTGCAGCGATCTTTACTCGAACGCGTTGATTTTGATTTCGTGCCCTTTATCATATCCAACGCACACTTCCATAAAATAGCGTTGGAATTAGCACTGCGCTTTTCAGCAATTTCCGTAACGCTCCATTCACACTGTTCTCTACAGAAACTCTTCTTTCGACATTAGCGGTGTACCTTCTATCCCTGCTACAAGCACATCCAATATATCAATATATACAAGCTCATCTACTTGTTTCAACACTACATCATCGACTACAACTTTACATCTCTGTTAGTTACTTTCAAATACTAGAACCTTAGTTTTCTCTATTGCAAGCCCATATTTTTACAATCAACATTCATAATTGTGATCAATGTTCAAAGTTCAGATGGAGTGGAGCTTTAAAGTGCAGCTTTGTCTGCGGAAAGCAGGCAGTTTCTACTAGATTACTCATGCACTTTCCCACATTCAATTACTCTAAGCTTTGGAGACACTTATCCAAATATAAGATAAACAAGCGAGCGAACAATACACAATCATGCTCGAGGCCAATATTGACGTCGAATCAAAGCAAGATGTTGCTGTCCATCCGCACAAATGCTTTGCAATCCCAGTAATGGATTGCACAACACGCAACATAGTCAGACCAATCCCGTAACTGGGTAAAGTGTCTCAAAGATTCTTTCGCACGACTCTAACGAAAACTTTCTCCAAATCTACAAGACCGCAGAAAACCTTTCGGCTTAAAGCCAAATATTTTCGTACGATGATGCGTATTGAAAAAACTTGATTCGTACATATTTTCCAGACCTATACCTCCTTGTATCTCCCACGACATTCCTTCGGACTTCCCTTAGATTTTCTAATCTCAATTTTCTTTCTTTTTCATAATCTAGTTTAATTTTGTAACCCATTTCGGATATGAACTGTGAATAATAATTTTGCGAATACATATTTTTTCGCTAAGGGGAGTCTCGGACCCCTATAAAAATAATGACCCAAGCATTTCATCACTGGGTATCTAATTATTTTATAGTTATTTATTTAAAAGTTTCTAAATAGCTAAATGTGATTTTTTCATATACAATGTTAATACCTTTAAATTCCCACAGATTACAAGCTAAATACTATCTTATAATCCAAATTCAAATCAAATATTTCAATTCAAATATTATTTACAAACTTTTTAACAATTAACACAAGTCGATAGGCGTTTCCTTGTAAGGGCATGTGCACTTGTGTTGTGTTGCAAAAGGTAATCTATATTAATTTAATATTACAAATGCGAAAGTTTGGATGGATGTTTGAATGGATGTTTGTTACTCAATCACGCAAAAACTACTGAACGAATTCGAATGAAATTTGGCACATAGGTAGATAATTACCTGGAATAGCACATAGGCTACTGTTTATCCCGGAAAAATTAGGTGATCCGCGGGATTCGCAAAAAACTCTTTTAATGCAGCGGGGTGCACATTGCTGCTAGTAGGAAATAAATAATATAATAGTATATTTCTATGCTACACTAGTATTAACACTAATAAATTATATTTAATATCAGAAACAGAAATAAATAGTAATTAGCATCTTTGTAAAAACAAAGGTACAATCAATCACAGAAGCTTTTTCTTCACTCTAATACAATAGCAGCAATTAATTTATATTTAATTTACTAAAAGGTAATGTAATTGACAGCTTAACGTTCATCATTTGAGCCGGGGATTTATAACTGAATAGATAACTTAAAACTCACAAAACCCCTACAATTTCGTGCAATTGTTTTTGATGTATCAAATGATTACTAAACAAATACTCTGCAGATTTAATCTATATATTGACACGTGAACAAAAACTTTGGACCCCTTTTTAAGAAAACTTCGCGAACGGTGAAGTATGAAATTAGGCACAGTCAAAGTTTATATTGTGAAGGACTGAAGAAACCTAATATTTTATTTATATATATTTAATTTAAAAAAATTAATTTGTTGTATGTATCTTATTTAAATGATATAATATTTATTTAAATAAAATACATTAGAAATACATTAAATGAATAAAAATAAACATTACACATACTACCTTTTTGTGACATACATGATAATATACACACATGTATAATATTTTCTTTTACGGGTAAAGTCAATTGTCAAAATTAAAAGAGATTTTATTGTCAAGTCTATGGCATGAAGCTGTATTAAATCTGGAGGCAGTACTTCTAATACCTACTTGAAACACAACTTTAAATACTGCTGTCATCTTCTGAGGTCTCACCCTCTCTTTCTAACACAGCTGTATAATAAGAGATGGGGAGACCTCAGAGAGTGAGACATAACGTAGGTATTTGTTTCAAGTGATTAATACGAGTGCTAGCTCCACCTATACCTTTACTTCATGGTCTATGGTCGAATTTATAAAAATAAAATATGCGACTTAGGCTTTGACAAGAGAAAGATAAGGACTTGGCATTAATTTCCATAAACAATCAAAATGATAAAATTGCTTGCATTCCAACGCTGAACATATAAAAATGATTTTATCTCTGTCTAACAAGTTAGAATTTTCATAATAGGAAAAGCTACAAAAATTTTGTCAGTGTTCTAATTTCAAATCATTTAAGAAAATTAACGTCACCTTAAACCGCTTGCGGCCAAAACGCCATTTCTAAAATACGCTGTCAATGTCGATAAGTTAAAATTTAATGTCAAATAACCCTTTGATTACAAAATATTAAATTGATTTTAGCGTTTATTTGTATTTTTCTATAATTTTAGTAAGTACCTTAAATCTAAAATAAAAACTAATTAAAATCAGAAATCAGAAGTACTTTATTCAATAAAACTTTTTACAAGTTATTTTGACGCGTCAACATTTTTTTAAACTACTACCGGATCGGAAACGCGGCCACACACTGAGAAGATCCGGCGGAAGAAACTCAGCGGGCTTGTCTTTTTTTCGTAACATTTTTTAAATAAAATATTACATAATATTTAATTAGTATCTAATTGTTACATTAATAATAAGGATTGCCGATATGAGAAGCAGTTAATCCCATGCTTTCCTGTCATCAAGGTATTCAGATATTTTATAGTAACCTTTCTACACAGTTTTGTTTTAACACATTTTTTTAATTTGTTAACTGATAAATCTCTAATGGCATCAGGCAGCTTATTGTAGAAGCGTATACTTTGCCCCATAAAAGAGTTGCTTATTCTGTGGAGACGAGACACATGTACAGCAAGATTGTTTTTGTTCCTTGTATTTAGGGAGTGAATATCACTATTCTTTTTAAATAAGCAAATATTTTTACGAACGTACATCAAGATTTCGAATATATACTGAGAAATTACAGTTAAGATATTGATTTCTTTGAATTTTTTTCTCAGGGAGGTCCTTGGACTAAGGTTGTAAATTGCCCTTGTAGCCCTTTTTTGTAATACAAATATAGTATTTATTTGGGCGGAATTCCCCCAGAGAAGAATTCCATATGACATAACACTATGAAAGTAACTAAAGTAAACAAGGCGTGCAGTATCAACATCAGTAAGCTGTCTCATTTTTTTTACTGCGAATGCTGCTGAACTTAGTCTACTGGCCAATTTCTCGATGTGTGGTCCCCAATGCAATTTTTTATCTACAGTAACCCCTAAAAATGTAGTAATTCCGCCGTGTTGGTCCCGGCCTCCTTTGTAGAATAGGCCAACTGCCGTTCCGCCAGGCAGGTCGTAAAAGGCGACCGAATGGCTATCGAGTCACTACCATCGTGGCTACTAGGTGGTAGAGTTCTGCATTGTCTCGCCCGGGTCAGGTACCACCGCCTTGCCTATTCCTGCCGCAATAGCGTCAGTGCTTGTCGCTGTCGTGTTTCGGTTTGGAGGGTAAGGTAGCCGGTAAACTTATGCATGTGGCATTAGACCTCGCCACAAGATAGCAACGCACCATTAACATCTTTGGTGTCTATAGGCGATGGTTGACTCTTTCCATCAGGAGACCCATCTGCTTGTTTGCTATCTTATGATATAAAAAAAAAAAGAGTCCACAAGGTCCATTATTTTACCATTAAGTTGTACATTGGTATCTACATGTTTTACATTAGGCGTTGAAAATTTAATACACTTAGTTTTGTTGCCATTTAGAAGCAAATTATTAACACTGAACCAGTGTACAACTTTTGAAATCATATTGTTTACTTCGTCATACTTACCAATTTGTCTTTTCACTTTAAATAAAAGTGAAGTGTCATCCGCAAACAATACAATTCCATGTTTATCACCCACATAGTAAGGTAAGTCATTTATATATTAAAGAAACAGAAATGGACCAAGTATGGACCCTTGTGGGACACCCATTGTGACAGCAGCGCCAGAGGATCTTATTCCGTTAACTTCAACCTTCTGAATTCTTCAATTTAAATAAAAAATCAAAAGGTCGAGAGCCTTATTTCTAATTCCATAATGGTGTAATTTCCTGATTAATATGCTATGATGAACACAGTCAAAAGCCTTAGATAAATCACAGAACATCCCAATCGCATCCCGTGACTCTTCCCAGGCTTCATAAATGTTCTTTAATAATTCTACACCAGCATCTGTAGTTGAGCGACCCTTTGTAAAACCAAACTGTTTATCATGAAATAATTTAAATTTATTAAAATGTCTTAACATTTGATCGAGAATGATTTTTTCAAATATTTTACTCAGGGTAGGCAAAACCGAAATAGGTCGATAGTTGGTTGGTTCAGATTTAGAACCAGAGTTTCATCAAATCAGGAAAAACACCATATGTTATACAGCTATTAAATATTTCAGCTAGGTATGGTGCGATTACATTTATTACTGAAGCAATGGTTTTTAGGGAGTGACCCCATGTGTCGGAAGTTTTTTTAACTTCTAATTTTTTAAAAGCTTTAAGTATATAATTGTTTACATTCTCGATTGCATTATAATTTATTAATTGTCATGTAGACAGTAAACAACTGTTCTTAAGTCCGCCATTGTTAGGGACTAAATTGCACAGTTTTCCTTTCCTCCTTTTTCCTTCATCTAAAGACTTAGGACATATTTTGACATGGTAATTATGTGTTTTTGTATGGTATTATGTAACATTTTGACATACATTTAAAATACGCTAGGGCTTTAAAAATAAATATGTAAATTATTATTTTAAGGCGTAGGTTGTTGTTGAAATTTATGAATATCATAAATGCAAAAGTCTGTAAAGTTATTTAGATTTTTGCATATTTGAATGTTATCATCCCGTAAAATGGGATTTAAAAAACTTTGCCCTAAAGCAGTAAACACTACAGTAGGTACCTAGGTTATTTGTATTTTTTTTAAATATTTTTGATAGGATACTCTTTAAATACAATCTTGCAAAATTTGAATTTGATATTAATGATAAAAACATATAGTTGCATGCAAAAAAACATATAGTTGGAGAGCCCTAAATGGGATTTTAGGAATTTCTCGAGCGCGTTAAATTAACATAGAAGGGACACCTCGCATACTTTTGAGGTTCTACATCAAATATAAGCACTTTATATAGAGCCAATAACTATATGGCTTGTAGAAATTGTCAGATTATATTTTTTTCGTTATTCTAACATCATTTCCACCCAACCATACCAAACTACCAACAAAACGTACCAAATTAGTTTTCATCTTTATACGTTACTAGTTTCATCCATGTCAGCCCCACAACCAGTATAATATTAATTTTATTTAAGCTTTAGAAATCAATACTTCAAGCTTTTAGTTTTAAAGTAAAAACGCTTCGTCACTTACTGCTAATGTCTTTGCCAACATGCTAGACACTGTTCAAATATGTCTTGAGTTGCGTCGAAGCAATACATTTTCTTGTATTTAAAACGGTGTCACAAAAATGTTAGGTTAAATATATATGTTTACTCAAAAATCTTTTTATATTTGCTCTAGTCACTCCTTTGGTAGAGTGGTTAATGAACGAGACTCCGCAAACAATACAGCGTGAGTTTAGTTTCCATCAGGAGCAGGAGTTTATAAGACTTTTTTAAACATGTTTTAGTATTTATTTATTTTCTCAATTTTGATCTGGGCTCCCTTTGAAGAATAGACCATCTGTATTTCGCCAGGCAGTTCGTAACAGGCAAAACATTTGCTATACATGTCACTACTGTCGTGACTACTAGGTAATAGAGTTCCGCAACGTCTCGCCCCGGTATTGGGTACTATCTCCTGCCACAATAGCGTTAGTGCTTGTCATTGTCGTGTTCCGGTTTGTATGGTAAGGTAGGCGGTAAATTTATGCATCTGGTATTGCAATCCCGCCACATAGACGGCAACGCACCTTTAACACCTTTCGCGTCTATAGACGATTGTTTCTATTCCCATCAGGAGAACCATTTGCTTGTTTGGTATTTAATGACATAAAAAATATTTCCCGGCAAGGTCCCCTTTGATGAATAAACCATCTGTCGTTCTGCCAGACAGTTTGTAAAAGACGAACAATTGGCTATACGTGTCACTACCATGTGACTACTAGTTGATATTGTTGCACAACGTCTCTTCCAGGTACATGGTACCTCTGTCTTGTCTGGTCCTGCCGCAATTAAACCGTCTCTTTACACTAGGAGAGTTTGCTGTTTAATGATTTAAAAATATACCAACTAGTATATTCATTAAGTTATACTAATTCCACTCATTAACTAACAAGATATAATTAAATTCTTTTAGTTTATATTTTGGAGTATGACAAAACTAGCAAATCTACGTAGTAACATGCACGAAGCGTGAAGAACGCCTCAAAATCAATATTATGGAAATTTCGTAACAAAGCATATAATGCTTTTGAAGTTTGCGTAAAGTGTCTGAATCATATGTGGAAAACATTAACGCGTAGCTAACATTTACCTATTTAAGAGGTCTATAAATTCCTAAATATATAAATATATTTTATTTTAGAACTTCTGTGACCTTTCTTAATAGGTACTTTAGTATAAAACTTTCATCTTCTATTTAATCCTTTTAGAAGCTGATTTTTCGAAAACTCTAGAATACGTAATTTATTACTATTGCCAAACTCAATTCACACGAAATTTCATGTAGATATGTCCAAAGAATAAAAAGTTTCATGCAAACATTTATCCCCTATTCCTTGGGGGTTGAATTTGGAAAAATCCTTCTTTAGTGGATGCTTATTTCTGGCCCTAAGGGTTTAGCCTGTACGTTAATACATAAGTCAGTCACTTTTGCCTTTTATATACAGATGTCTTTGAAATACAATTAATTAAAATAAATATTATATGCATTACCATTAATTTGACACACAATCATATACACACATATATACTTTTTCGTTTATAGCATGGAACTACGTTTGTAGCTAGTCTGTGGTCAAACATAGAAAAGATTTAATAGTTTAGTCTGGATTTTAACCGATCGCTAGTAATTTTTATAATTACAAAACAGCTGATGTTAAAGAGTTTCTTCGAAATATATCTAATACCTTTAAACAAGCAATTCTTATATATATATATATATATATATATATATATATATATATATATATATATATATATATATATATATATATATATATATATATATATATGTATATGTATATATATACAATTTTGGAATCTCGGGATCGGCTCCAACGATTTTCATGAAAGTCACAAATTAGGGGTTTTTCGGGTCAAGGAATCGATTTATCAAGGTTCCAGGTACAAGAAAAGCTCGGTTCCCATATTTTATATATTATATAGCGATTATCGTCAAATATTATATAGCGATTATAGGATATTTATATATTATATAGCGATTATCGTCAAATAATATTTTAGTTATTATAATAGGTACTTTAATTTATTATTAATGGCCAATTGCATTAACATTGTCTTAGTTTAGAACAATTCTAAATATTGTGCTTTCACTTCTTGTCTTAAATGAAAAAAATGTGACAAATGTCACTAAAGAGTGTCCTAAGTAAAGACAAGGTTAGTGCAATTAGCCATAAAAGTTTCATATCATCAGTCTTGCTTAGTTACTTAATCACGTTTTGAAGATTTGAATGAAAGAAAACTAACCGATATTTCCCCAATCATGTTTAAATGTTCCTAATCAACCCGCTAAAATAATTCTTACTTTAAAAAGTATTGCAAAGTAGTCGATTTCAAATACCAAGTTTCAATTATGGCGTAGCTTGTAGCACTAGTGTAGCTGTCGATTGTAGCAGATAGCTACGCTAGCGCTAAATTGATCATACATCTGTAGCAAAAAATTATAATGTGGCGCGTATGTTAATATTGTATTAAGTATAATATTGTATTAATATTCAGTATACATAAATATATTATATTGTAATAATTTGTTCTAGTCTTATTAATAACCTAAAATTAGTTTTATCATAAACTAAAAATGGAAAGCAGACTACTTTTTTTCTATGCTTTACATAAGCTACGTTATCGATATAGAGCACGTATTCTATAATTTATTAAATTATTATTTTTAAATCTCACGTTAATAATGCTCAAATCTTCGTACTTTTTTAAACACAAAAATGTAGTGTGTACAAGACTCAATGTGTCTTGTACACACTTCTGTGTGGATTTTGACACAACTTTCCAATAACTGTCTCACTGTGACAACTGGCGTGTGGGTAGAACCGAACCAAGATAAAACTATATTACACATATAATATAAAACATACTTTGTGAATTTATATTATACTCGTATGTGTAATATAGTTTATTCTCAGGGCAATAATCTAATTAGCAATAAATCGATAAAAGATTTATTTTCTTTGAGAGAGTATGTTCTAAATGGGAATATTTCTGAAGTATATAGTAAAAAGTAGCGCTATAGTAGTAACATTCAAAAAGTATGGTCACTGCAAATTACACTAACGAGTTTAGTCGCCAGTTCGGTAAATTGCTGTTTTTAAACAATGAACTCCTATGCGCCGAACGCTGTTGTCCACAGTTAACATTTTTATTAAGTAATCTGGTAATGACAAGAATTAAATTCATTATAGGTACAATATATGTATAATGAATTTAGTTCTTGTTATTAGTAATTTTTATAATAATTTTATATTTATAATGAATTGAATAAAGATTTAAATTTGGACATTTAAGATCGATTTATTATGATTATTTTAGTTTTGTGATTTTATTTAACTACTAGGAGACAATTTATTTATTTTTTAATGATATTGGATAATTTTCTACGAATACGTCTGATTTTCTCCCTACTTACGGGGAGGTCATAACAAGCAACCCTACATTGGTATTACTATAAATATTTATTGGAGGTAGGATGTACATTTGCCTTCAAATCTGTTATTTGCGACATTTTGATTTCGTTGTTAGTTAGTAACTGTAAAAACCCTGTGGATGCTTGTGTAAACGAAAACGGTCGGAAATTAAATATAATTACCTTATTGTGAAACAGTAAAGTTATATTAACTACATTCAGACATGCGACGTCTAATTATCAAAGCACTTTTACATACATTAAATAATATATCTTAAGCGTGACTATGTGCAAAATAATACTAATCAAGTTATTTCAACAGTATGCTGAGTTGTTTATTTCAAAACGCCTGTGATCTCTCGTCTCTTCTCTTCCCCCTCCCAGTAGGCTATTACTTGTAAAGGCATAATAACTTAAAAGCGTTCATTAATAAACGTAGATCAAAACAAAATTACCCAAAAGTTTCATCCTCAATAACTGTTAAATAAAATCAATATGTACAAGAGTAACATAAAGTTGAATATTTATTAAAATGATTTGTTTTATTCTATATTTATAAACAAGAACATACAATATGTGCAAACCTATAGATATAAGTGATAAGGTGCAGTGCCATTACTAAAAATCACATCATTAATTTCTTACTACAAGTAGTATCTTTCGCACGTTCGTACGTAAGCAGTAATAAACGAAAACTAGGTACAACGCATTGCGTGCGACAAGCTTTGGCGTTTGAATGAAGGCTATGGTAGGACGATGAGTATTCATTTCTATTTATATGAAAAGCGTAACTAATCGCTATACTATGATACAATTTTATGGTCTATTTTATACACCCCCAACCACCCAAAACACCGTAAAGGTGACGGGTTACGGTTAAAGCAAGCAACAAGAGGATATCTTTGATATAACACAAGGAATAACTTGCTTATTTGCTCAGTTTTTGATTACCTATATATACTCACACTACCTATATATTCTTCTAAAATATTGTAGAGATGCTACAGTTTAATACTTAAAAATTTAAATAAGATATTTCATTGGAAGGCAGATCTTAGACTGCAATCCTACGACGTTATGATTTGCTCTGTCAGTGGGTTGTCTCTTAGACTTGCAATTGACTGAGTGTCGAGTCATTAGATCCTTGCGCTCGCAGTAAACAAACTGCGTAGTCAAAAGACGCAGTTATAATATCAACTATATAAAATACTAGACCTGACTACAATTTTACAGTTTACGTGCAGTTGCAAATGGAAACGGCCTACCCCCAAATTCACGTAACAAAAAGTCAATCGAGTGGAATCGCTTATGGCTCTTTCACACATAAAGACGATACAATATCACGTCGTGCTACGACGCGACATAATGTGTAATAGCCCAAAACGCTTCGACTCGATTGACGTTTTGTTACGTGAATCGAGCCCCTGTTAACATTACCCAGTTGTAAAATATTCTACTTTTGAGTGCTTACTTGAAATAGTTTTTTTATAAAATGTGAACCTGTCATATCAAAACAGTTGTAGGTCTATAAATCAAATCAAATATAGTTTGTTGCATCAAATATGTAAATAAAAGTCTTAAAATTATTATTAACTACCATATGATAATCGCATATGACCAGTTATTGAGGCATGCAATAGTTAATTAATCTAAATTACATACATACATACATATCATCACTTCAGATCCCTTAAGTAGTGAGAACCGAGTGCCATATGTCACGATCCATGAAGATTTATTTTGCTTTCTACCAATTCATTAATCTCTTCTTTAATTAATCAAAAATACCACATTTTAGTTGGTATAATGTCTACAAAAATTAATCGAAAATATCACATTCCAGTTTGTAGTATAATGTCTACAACTTCGATCAAAAGAAATTTAAATTGAAAGTTACTTTTGATCGTAGTTCATTAAATTGCCAAATATAGGTAAGATTTACATATAAATCAACGAGTTTTGAATTCATACGACATGTTATAATATGTAAATGAGTTATAAAAGTGTTCATTGAATACTTATCATTAGGTAAACCTACACGGCTTATGTCACAAGATCTCGGGTTCAATCTCTGAACAGTGTTATTGAGGCTTTTCTCGGTAGTCAGAATCTTAATAGTAAGTTGGAGTCTGGTGACGGTGTAACAACACCCATGTGCCACGAACGAGACAGCTAATATAATAATATTTTATAACCATTAGCAATAAAATACTTCGTAAGTAAAGCTTTAAATTTTATTATAAGGCTTATAGCAATTCGTTGTATATAAAATTCTATAAATTACGATTTATGTCTTATAAACGCTATAAACATGTCTCCGGACGATGTCAATGTCATTTTAGTATCCATAAAGTTATACGACGATGTTTCAATAATCGTGATATCACGTCATTTTTTAGAGTTCAGCGAAGGAAAATTATGACCATCCATACTAATATTATAAATGCGAAAGTAACTCTGTCTGTCTGTCTGTCTGTTTGTCTGTCTGTCTGTCTGTCTGTCCGTCTGTCTGTCTGTCTGTTACGCTTTCACGGCCAAACTACTGAACCGATTTGGATAAAATTTGGTACAAATATAGTTTGAGACCCAAGAAAGGACATAGGATAGTTATTATCCCGGAAATCCCATGGGAACGGGAACTATGCGGGTTTTTATTTTAAAATTTTTTCCACGCGAACGAAGGTGCGGGCACAGCTAGTATTATTATTTTTTTCTATGTAACAGGTACGTAAAGCATCTAATACGTCTAATACGTGAAGTGAAAACTTATGATCCCTTTTAAAGAAAATTATGCGTCTGGAATTTAGCACACATTTTATTGCTTTATATGAAAACTAGCTGTGCCCGCAACTTCGTTCGCGTGAAAAAAATTCTAAAATAAAAACCCGCATAGCTTCCGTTCCCGTGGGATTTCCGGGATAAGAACTACCCTATGTCCCTTCTTGGGTCTCAAACTATATTTGTACCAAATTTTATCCAAATCGGTTCAGCGGTTTAGCCGTAAAAGCGTAACAGACAGACAGACAGACAGACAGAGTTACTTTCGCATTTATAATATTAGTATGGAATAGTATGGATGAGCGCACAAGTTAAAGTTATGCACTCATTTTTAGAGGACGTTTTTGAGACACTGATAGTGCATCTTGGATTTTTTATATCAATGCTTATCAATTAATAATTGCTTGCTATGTTGTGCACACACAGCATTATGCGGCGTTGAAGAAAACAAATTCGACAGAAAAAGCCATATTTGTGAACAGATAAATCTTGGACTGCACCACAATAATGAGCCTTCGTACAAAGCCATCATTGCGCAATAATTTTCGCCCAAAAATTCAACAAATACCATCAAGCAATTTATTTATTCACTTGACATGGCATCAACCAACTTCTTTCGTTTTCTTAAACTCAACTCACAGCTTCGTGGCACCCGCTTTTATTCACATAAGACATTTAAATGAAAATTGGCGGAAAAACTGAACTCAATTCCGAAAAAAGTGTTTCAAAAATATTTTGATGATTAGATTATTTGTTTGCGTAAGTGTATCGTTTTTGAGAGATCTTAGTTTGAAGGCAATAAAAGATATTTGGACATATAACTAACATTTTGTGTATGTTTGATCGTTTCTCGGTACTTTCTTGACAGAGCGAATTATTTTCTTTTACTTTCTTGCGAATACTACACACATGCTATGCGAATGTTATGCAGAAGCGATGCAGATGCTATGCGTTTGCTATGCAGATGCTATGCGCATGTTATGCAGATGCAATGTGGTTGCTTTGCAGATGCTATGTGGAGCTCATTCTATTCCTATAATTAAAACAATTGCAGTGACTAATCGTCTGTTAACTTTCCAAGTTCTTTAGACTGTAGCGTAAGAAATGGGTACACATACACACATGTCAAACACACACATTCATACATCAATTCCAAAAACCAAACACCATAGCTACGTCAGTATATACGTGAACCTTTGCCTTTTTACAAAGGCATGACAGCCGCGTGCCGCCAGTCTTCGGGTTCTCTACCGGTCCTCCAACACGTATTACGGAGGACCCAAAAAGAGTCTCAGACGGCAGGATCACCGTATTTGATGATTTTTTTTATTTATTTAGCTTTATTGTACACCTTAAATTAATTTGTACAAAAGGCGAACTTAATGCCTAGTGGTATTCTCCTCTAGTCAACTTTGAGGCCAACAGAGAGTACGTGTGTGTGTCTCTAAATTGTAAGGATATAATATTATGTAGCCCTAAGCAAATCCTAAAATATACTGCATACACTATACGTAATATAATATAATTAAACTAATATTGAAACCTATAATACATACCTGCACATAGCTCAAACTTACACAAATACTTATAAATAAATACAGACTTACAAATACTTAAGAGTCATTCCATCTAAAATCGTCTAATCAGCAAAGTCGACTCATTTTAGATTTTGGTGTAACTTTGAGAAACTCTTCTCTAGGGTCCCAAAGAACAAAATTTACACGAGTTTGATTTTTACAAGCGCTTGTTTTCGCCTATTTAAATAAAGACTTCTAAAAATCGATATTTTTAAGGCTTATCAACTTTTACTGTGAAATTTTTCTGTTTGAAGCTATCTGCATGATCAAGATGGAATTCACAGTGGGAAAGATAGTAGTTTAAAGGTAAATGAAGATAATTGGCTCGGACGAGTCCTTTAAATATAAGCAGCGTGCTGAAAATGAGTGTTTTTTAGTCATTTTTCGTGAATTTCAATCAACTCTAGCGTCTTAAATGAGAATTAAAAACTCATGCTCCGCGGGAATTAAGTATATATATCATAGACAAAATTCAGCTACAAGTTGACTTGAGCTGTCCACTCTTCATAGACGAAAACTTTGCTCGAAGTTTTGAAATTAAAAAAAAAATCCAATTTTCAGGTTATGAAACGAACGTGTTGACTGCGCGATAAAAATCTGATACTCACAGAAACTATTCTTCTTTCCTTCAACTTTAAACGACTACATCACTTGTTTTGTTATTTTCATTTTTAGTGCATGTGCGAGCCGTTTTTTTTACAGCAAAAATCTGGACGTTTTTACAAATGGATTAAAATTACTTACCATCAGAAACAACTATAAATATCTAAAATTTTTCTTATACTTATACAATTATTTTATACTTAAAAATTTCTTATACTTATACTTATACAATATACTTATATTGTTAATAATTAATAATATTTCTAATTTTTCGTTTGAATTTACGTCTCTTCTCACTTACTTTTCAATGCAATGCAGTCAAATATTGAAAATAAGCTTATCTCTATACGCATGCATGCAAATATATAAAAATTCTGTTGTGAAGACAGAATTTTTATATATTTACAGACAAAAAATTGAGATAAACACTACCAGTTATTTAAAAAAAAATTGAGTTGATTTTTGCTATAAAAAAACGGCTCGCACATGCACTAAAAATGAAAATAACAAAACAAGTGATGTAGTCGTTTAAAGTTGGAGGTAAGAACAATAGATTCTGTGAGTATCAGATTTTTATCGCGCTGTCAACAAGCTCGTTTCATAACCTGAAAATTGGAATTTTTTTAATTTCAAAATTTCGAGCAAAGTTTTCTTCTATGAAGACTGGGCAGCTCAAGTCAACTTGTGGCTGAATTTTGTCTATGATATATATACTTAATTCTCGCGGAGCATGAGTTTTTAATTCTCAACAGTTAAGACGCTAGAGTTGATTGAAATTCACGAAAAATGACTAAAAAACAGTCATTTTCAGCACGCTGCTTATATTTAAAGGACTCGTCCGAGCCAATTATCTTCATTTACCCTTAAACTACTATCTTTCCCACTATGAATTCCATCTTGATCATGCAGATAGCTTCAAACAGAAAAATTTCACAGTAAAAGTTGATAAGCTTTAAAAATATCGATTTTTAAAAGTCTTTATTTAAATAGGCGAAAACAAGCGCTTGTAAAAATCAAACTCGTGTAAATTTTGTTCTTTGGGACCCTAGAGAAGAGTTTCTCAAAGTTACACCAAAATCTAAAATGAGACGGCAACAATTTTTTTTTTCAGACGATTTCATATGGAATGACTCTTAAATAAATCATCTCAGCATTCCCGCAGCCTTTCCATTTTTCATATTCTTACCGCTTAAAAGATCTCTTACATATTATTGTCCTGACACGCTTTCACCGTCGTTGAATCGTTCGTTCGTTGAATCTCTTACTGGGTCAGAAACGGAGGCAGCATCCTGAACAGACTCATACATATCTCAAAATTTTTTTTTACTCCTTCGTTTTAACACACTATCTGTGCTTCTCACCATCCTTAGACTTAATCATGTTCATTCTGGAGGCTGCCGAACAACACCTAGACTTCTTAACCACCCTCCAAAAAAGTTAGATGATTGCCTCGAAGTTTTTCGCTAGTCTTTTCCCGCTTTCAGGCATTCTCTTTCACGCTTTTCTTTCACTATGTTTTTGCAAATGTTTACTGCTTAGTAGCGCAAGCCCGTGAAATCTCTGCTCCCATGCGTGGTATCGCCAATTGACGAATGTGCCCCCTTGGAAAAAAATCTAAAATAAAAACCCGCATATTTCCCGTTCCCGTTGGATTTCCGGGATAAGAACTATCCTATGTCCTTTCTTGGGTCTCAAACTATATTTGTGCCAAATTTTATCCAAATCGGTTCAGTGGTTTGGCCGTGAAAGCGTAACAGACAGACAGACAGACAGACAGATAGACAGACAGACAGACAGACAGAGTTACTTTCGCATTTATAATATTAGTATGGATAAGTGCAAATTAAATTTTTTAGATAGAATGAGATTATTTTTTTTATAAGATAGCAAACAAGCATATGGGTCTCCTGATGGAAATAGTCAACCATCGCCTATAGACACCAAAGGTGTTAATGGTGCGTTGCTATCTTGTGGTAAGGTCTAATGCCACATGCATATGTTTGCCGGCTACCTTATCCTCCAAACCGGAACTGGAGAGTGAGAAGCACTGACGCTATTGCGACAGGAATAGGTAAGGCGGTGGTACCAGACCCGGGCGAGACAATGCAGAACTCTACCACCTAGTAGCCACGATAGTAGTGACTCGTAAAGCCAATCGGTCGCCTTTTACGACCTGCCTGGCAGAACGGCAGTTGGCCTATTCTTCAATGGAGCCCGGAACCAATGCGGGAGATTATTTTTTTTTAATTTAAATAAAATTTTACGGGCACTTTAAATGATTCAACAATTTGACAGTTCCTATCGATTGGAAATATGGCCACTTACCGAGAAGATCCAGCGGAAGAAATATTAGTTGGTATTTTCTTTATAATTTACATAAATCAAGGTTGAATTTCGACTTACTGCCTCGTGGTCTAGGTTTTAGTCTGAATGTCTAGGTGTTAGTTGACTCAAATCATGAGGTCTAGGGTTCGATCCTGAACTAAAGTATTATTGAGGTTGTTTCGAAATTTCTCTCGAAAATCCAGAACCTCAGAAGCAGATAGAAGTATGGCAAATGGTATATTACTACCCCGATGTCTTGGATGAGCTGTACGTGACAGCTCATCTAAGACAATGGTCTCTTTTATCGCTAAAATAATACTCGCTAAAAAATTCCCCCATATTGATCCGAGCTCCTTTGAAATAGGCTAACTGCCGTTATACGTGTCACTACCATCGTAACCATCGTGGTAGAGTTCCGCAACGTGTCACCCGGGTATTTGGTATCACAGCTTTACATATTCCTGCCGGAATAGCGTTAATGCTTGTCATTGTCGTGTTCCGGTTTGGAGGGTGAGGTTGCCGGTAGACTTATGCATGTGGAACTGCTATCAAAGCCACACGAGTAGCGATGTCTTTTCACATCTTTGGTGTCTATGGGCGATGGTTTCTCCTTCCATCAGGAGAAAAATCTGCTTATTTGCTATCTAATGATATATAAAAAAACCCTTTTTAGGTCGGTAAAATGCGGCGATGTGGATATCACTCAATTCGCTAAACGTCAACCGGGTGAATCGTGTTGAACTAGAAAGTCTATGAACGTTCTATTCACAATGTGTACTCCATAAGAGCTTCGGCGGTATGATATTTATTGTAAGATAGCCGAAGAACTTAGGGATGCGATAGACACGCCCTATTTATATCCTTGTTGGTGGTAATTTTCTCTTTCCAATCACGAAAACTATTTACATAGCTTAGGTGCTAATCTGTGATATAAAAAAATATATAACATTTTTATAACCCTCGCAAAAATCATCAGCTTTTATCCATCGCGATATTATGACATATGGCATTACTCGATCTTAATGTTATTTTATATGAGCCTATAGTATAAGTAATATAATCATTGCCAATTACGGTAATCCACTTTGTATAACTTGTGTATAATAATCTTACAATACACGAATACAAATATTATATGCATCAATAGAAGTTGAGGAGTTAGCTATTACACTCAGATTAAACCGTCTACGTCTCATACATAATAGCGCTTAATTCGAGATATAGATATATAACCTCTAACAATACAATTTATGATTCAAGCTATTGACACAAGGGTGGGATCGCGCGGCATACACATAAACATGAGGTGCCCTCGTGGTTAACAGAAAGTAATGAATTTTTAACTGCCCATTACCGTATGTAGATAAGGAAGTTACTGATTTTACGTTTCGAGATCCTAGGAACATTTTTCGACTATTTTCACCATGACGCCAGCATGTCTGTGTGAATATATATGTGTGTGTATGCATTTATGTAAACATATCATAACTTTTGAACGGCTTGACCGAATGAAACGCTGTTGATGGCATTCAATTAGGTTCCACTTAACTTAGACTTCCTGAAAATCTAAACCAGTTTAGCCCAAATGATTTAGAGACATTTAAAAAAAATCGACTACACATGTTTTTTAAATATCTTCCAGATTAGTGCTATCTAATGATATATAAAAAAATCCTTTTTAGGTCGGTAAATTTGATTGAGTTTTACTTTTGAGGTCGGTAAATTGAGAATTGAGTACAAAATAAATACAGTTCTTTCTCTCAAATACCCGCATGGTATGCCGTAAATTGCATTAAAATCAGTTTATCTCTTCAGGAGTTATCGTAAACGATAAATTTCGAAAAAAAGTGCTTTTCGACATAGCTTCGAAAATTTTCAACCAATAATTTTTTGATCTACAATATTTTAGTACTTAAAAATTACTTCAAATATCGTTTCAAAAATTTAAATTGAATCAAATTTTCAAAAGCTGAAGCTCTTCAAATATTAAAATTACGTTGCTTATAGCAAAACTTTATATTTATAAAATAAATTTCAGGCTAATATATCGATTTATTGAAAAATCTATCCAGCCTTTCTACTTAAAAAATCACGTCAAATACCTTAAATTAGATTAAAATCGATCGATTTGTCTGGGATTTATCAATGACAAAAATTAAAAAAAAAAATCTTTTGTGACATTTCTTTGACATTTTTTAACCTATCGATTTTGTATATAATAAGAAATTGAAAACTCAAAAATAGTGTTGAATGCCATCCAAAAAATTGAAATCGGTCATCGTTTTTGAAAATATTCGAAATCGGTTATTTTTTCGAAAATTAATATACTGTCATTTTTACAAACTAGGTTTATGAGTTTTTGGAGCTTAGGTATAGGTTTTTCTATGCTTAGGAGTAGTTTCTGCTCTTTTGAGCCTAAAATACCTCAATTTAGCGGGAAGTTTTAGGGATGGCCTATAGGGTCAACCAACTTACAGATTTTTTATTCATTTTATGGCAAATAAGCAGGAAGCTCTCAAGAAAGAGAATACCATTGATTACAGACACAGACGATGTAAAAGGTGGATTGATATCTGTATGGCTGGGTTAGAATGTCACATGCATAAATTGACCTACTATTCTACCCTCCAAACCAAAATATGCCATCGACAAGTACCGACGCTATTGCGGCAGCAATAGGTAAACAGGTGGTACCAAATCCGATTGAGATGTTGTGGAACTCTCCTACCTAGTCAGTAGTCACGATGTACGCCTTTTACGAGGTGCCTAGCAGTAGGTAAATTGATCTATGTTTTATATATAAATTTGCATGCCATTTATGGCCAAATATTTAAGACTATCACGATGTTACACCTACGCTACATGCGCTAAATGCGCAATATTTGTTGCAATAAACGTTTTTTTATGTAATAAGATAGCAAACAAGCAGAAGGTTCTCCTAATGAAATGAAAAACCATTGCCAAAGATGTTAATAGTGCGTTGCTATCCTTATGGCAAGATGGCAATGCCACATGCATAAATCGTTTATTATTTGTTTTATGGATAGCTTGATTGATTGATATTCTACATTGATAAAATGTAGTGCATACATATGTGCACAAGTCAGTTTTAAAATTGGTTTAGTAATAATTTAATAATTTACCTCTTATTTTTACCATGTATTAACTAAATTATACAATTTATTTCTTCATAAGATTAGTATAAATAAAGTGTATGTGAGTACATAATATAAAAAACTTTAACAATCAAAATATGCTAGACGACTTTAATCAAATTCTCCCACATATCGGAAATACTCGTAGTTGTAGCTTGTACAAAAATACTTCTCACAGAAACTACTTGGAACTGAAAATTATTAGCTGTATTTAGGGCTGCCTGCCATACTGTTCAGTGTATTTTTAATTTGTTTATTTAAGTTAAAAGTAAGATGTTGATCCGTTTTTCAGAAAACTAAAAAATATAATTGGAATATATTAGTAAACTCAAAATTCGAACTTAGGACTTCTTATGTCTAGCCAAAGCCGGTACGGAAAAAATTAAATGTATTATTACTTAAATTCGGAACGAAACTGCTAATGTTTATATCAGTATATTCACGCTAGTATTCCCGAAGAGGCACAACCAGTTCACCCGTAATTAAACGTATTTTTTTACTTTCCGCTAAAGGAAGTTATTAACTTTACCCCGAATTTTGAAAATAGTATTCGAATAATTCGAATTTTCATTGCATCACCACATTTTGAAATCCTAGGAAACTTTTCTAGCTTTTTTACCATGACGTTAACATATCTGTATGTATGTATGTATGTATGTGTTTGTGTGTGTATGTTAATGTGGCCCTATTATAACTTGTTTAAATCCGTAACCGGTCAAACGCAGTAGGCGGCATTCGATTAGATTCTACCAAACTTAGACCTCCAGAAAAATTCTCTTCGAGCTCAAAAATCTGTACTAAGGTATATTTTTGTCTTTATTGAGCTAATTATTTTTAGCTCAAATTGGCGATTCATTTCAGAGTTGCATTGCAGGGTCAAACGGTTTAGCGATATTTTTATTTTAATTCTATATCTCAATACATTCTATCTCTCTTACAAATGTTGGCAACCCTAACTGCAACCAGTTTTCAGTCAGCTCTAGCATTGCCTTGAAAGTATGACAGTTTCTATATAGGTAAGAGGTGAATTTTATAAAAATTCACTGAAATATAACGTCTTGGCGTCGGGTCGTCTGGTGCATTGTGCTAACCAACGCAATCTACTGTATCCTTGAATAAATAAAATGAATATTTTCTGTCCAATCTTTATACATATAAATAAAATCGAGTTATTTTTCTGTGATGTAAAAATAACAACTATGTTTTTAAGGGCTTATTGATGCTTGCATCTGCTTGTTTCCTATTTAGTAAATTTTTTTAATATAATTAAATAGCAACAAGCAGATAGCTCTCCTAATGAAAATAGAAAACATCGCGTATAGACATCAAAGATGGTGCGTTGCTATCAGTGTAGCGGGATGGCATTGCCACATGCATAAGTCTACTGGCTACATTACCCTCGAGTCTGAAACACGACAATTAAAGCATTGACGCTATTGCAGCAGGTATAGGTAAAGCGGTGGTACCAAATACCCGGGCGAGACGTTGCGGAACTCTACCACCTAATAGTCACGATGATAGTGACACGTGTAGCCAATCGGTCACCTTTTACAACCTGCCTGGCAGAACGGCAGTTGGTTTATTCTTCAAAAGGGCCCGGATCAATGCAGGGAAAATCGCAAATTATAAAATATATTCACGGGACAAATTACACTTACTAATCTAACCAAAAAGTAAGCAATTTATTTGCTTGTGTTATGGGTGTTAGTCAACGATACGAATACATAGAAATACTTATATAATCAGAAATCAGAAATACTTTATTCAATAAAACTTTTTACTAGTTATTTTGACACGTCAACATATTTTTTAAAAAACTACTACCGGATCGAAAACGCGGCCACACACACTATAATATAATTACTAGAATATATTTAATAAACACCCAAACCAAGAAATACAATCATTTATGTTCATCACACAAATGCTTTTCCCGTCGGGAATCGAACCCGAACCCCATCGATTGCGTAGTCAGGGTCGCTAACCACTAAACCAACGGGGCGATCAAATTAAGTAAATTTTTAGGGTCAAACGGAACCCTATATTAAGCCTCCGCTGTCTGTCTGCCGCCAGGCTGTATCTCATAATACGTGATAGCTAGGAAGCTAAAAATTTCACAAATTATGTATTTCCGTTGCCGCTATAACAAGAAATACTAAAAATAAAAAGAATGAAAATATTAAGGGGGTCCCCATACAATAAACGTGTTTTTTTCGTTCTTTTTTTTACTATGATGGTACGGAACCCTTCGTGCGCGAGTCCGACTTGTACTTGGCCGGTTTTTCTTATATAGCTCTCAGTGGTAGAGTTCTAGAATGTCTCATCTGAATTTGCTATACTATGTTTGGATAA
Organism: Apodemia mormo; assembly: GCA_036924255.1. Lineage (NCBI taxonomy): Eukaryota > Metazoa > Arthropoda > Insecta > Lepidoptera > Riodinidae > Apodemia > Apodemia mormo. The sequence goes on along the minus strand of JAUPFN010000013.1, from coordinate 8,745,374 downwards.
TTTGAAATTCCCCGCCAGGACTGGAAAAAAAAACAACCAAAATGGAGTAGTCTACGCGGGCGGAGTTGCGAGCTGAAAGCTGGTACCTATTGTAACTGATTATGAAAATTCTTTAACTAGTAGAAAGCTACATTATCGCAAAATGACAGGCTACATTTTATTCCAATGTTTCCGTAGGATAGGATTTACGAGGGTAATGAAGCTGGAAACGGCTGGTGATCTATATTCTATATAAATAAAATCAATAATTTGACACTTTCCACATATTCTTTCTAAGCGGCCCTATTTGCCTAATTCCATTGATATAAAATTATCAATGCCCAATTCTATTTCTTGTATTTTAACTTTGTCATACAAAATATTTCTACGTTTGCATACAATTTTTAAAACCTTTTCTTCCATACATACAAGGTTTGTTTTGTTTAAAAGAAATAATATGTATATAATGTTTAAAAGAAAAAAAATGCTTAATAATATTACGCATTAGTTATTAGCAAATTTTGAATTTCAGCTGTTAAAGTGAGATTAGGTCTCATTTTATTCTTTAGTATAGCCGAGTTAAGCTGGGTCGGGCAGTTAGTATATAAAAACGCCAAAGGTATATGTAATAATATCGTGATCAAGGTCGCAACTTAAATAAAAATCCGATGCTGCAATAACCGTGCAAATAAGTTCCAAGTAGCTTATAACTGATTCAATATTGTTTCATATCGCGCCGAATACAGACTTAATAAGTTATTCATCGCCAAAGATACATCCATAAAATCAAACGAACTTCGATTGGACCTAGTTTCTGAGTGTCTGCCACTGTTGCTAATCTATAAATAATTGAAATTAAGTATGCAATAAATTATATATTTTTGCAATAAATGTGTATATTTTCCTTAGAGGAACTTATTTAATAGTCAGGTTTATTAAGATTCATTGCATTATTGCCTGGTGTGTTGCGTGGTGATCACCATCGCCACCATTTTATATTTTGTATAATCATACCATATGAAGCATATGATGACTCTTCTAATGGAAACAGATGAAAATTCTCTGTAGACAACGACCAATTTATTAGTGTGGTGTTGTCTGTGTCGCAAAGATGTTATGACACAAGCTAATGAGCTACCCTTGAGGTTGAAACTTGTAACAAACACAGACGGTATTTACTGAGATCCTGACGCTATTACTAAAAAACTTCATAACCCGGAGACGCTACTTTTTATTTTCACCAAAAAAGCTGATAACTTCTACAAACCAGAATTTTGATTAAAAACAACTTTAAGCCGCACTCGCTTTAGACCTACAATGCCACAGACAGACACACAAATACCTACACACATAAAACTTATAACACCGATCGTTTTTGCGTTGAGAGCTAAAAAGTATAATTATCGAAAAGAATAGACATTTGATATATATATATATATATATATATATATATATATATATATATATATATATATATATATATATATATATATATATATATATATATAAACTGTTTATTAAAGAACTAATCGAAAATTATGAAGCTCTAGCATAAGCCAGCCATACCAATAAGCCAGTGGATATCTGCAAATTCATCTTCATTCTTTATTATGGCTCCTCTTCACAATGGGCTATGATGGCCCATGAGATGTTTATTTTAAAATAATTTATTTTATTTTAAAATAAAGTAAATGATTAGCAAAGACACACTTAGAAAAGTTAAATAAAATTCAAAATCAGGCCTTACGTAATATAGGAGGCTTTATAAAGAGTACCCCTATTCATACTATGGAGTGTGAACTTGCGATTCCACTACTTTTTGTTAGAAGAAGGTTTTTAGGTATAAAATACTGCTTAAAATGTAAATCGCTTACAAACAATTTAAGTTTAAAACTGTCCTTTTTGAAAAGCAGTCCTTTTTGAGGAAACTAAAGAAGAAAATATTGCCTCTTCAAGTTTCCTCGGGATGTACACTCTTGAAACCTGGACTAGTTATATTGACTTCGAAATTTTAACTGACTTTAATACCATCCGGCAACCAAAAATGCATTTGAAGTTAACACCTTGAAAACAATTATCTTACAGGAATTAAATATTAATTACAAGAGTTGGCACCATATTTATACTGACGGATCCAAATGTTTAAATGGACTAGGCGCAGGAGTGTATGATTCAGTTAGAAATCACAGAATATATATAAAAATTAAAGCTTATGTATCGATTATGACTGTTGAGCTCATTGCAATCTTAGAGGCTCTCAAATATGTTAAAACCTTAAACTATCTTCGGATTGTTATTTTTTCGGACAGCAAAAGTGCATTACAGCATACAGCTCGATGCACCTCTGGATTCAGAGGAATATCGACAGCTTATGCTATTCTCCGGGAAATAAACAACATAAGAAACAGTAATAGGGATCTTATATTGCAATGGGTGTTCTTATATTGCATTTTGCATGTTGGGCTTCGAGGAAACGAGGAGGCAGATCGTGTTGCAAAATTAGCCATAACAGACGGTACAGAATTTAATGTTGTCCCTGACTACGTAGAGGTCTGACCCAAGGTGAAAAGACATTTAAACAATATGTGGAAGCAATACTTCGATGGAAGGTCACAGCAAAAAGGAATATGGTACAGGACGATGCTGAGTGAGCCTCCTCGAATCCCTTGGTTCAATTAATGTAATTTTGGCCGTCAAATGATTGTATTAGCTTTTAGGATAAGGTCTGGGCACATTCCATTAAACAGTTTCTCTTACCTAATGAAGAAGAATAATTCACCTAATTGTGATGTATGTGGCAAAGTAGAGGACATACATCACCTTTTAATGGAATGTGCCAAGAACAAGAGAGAGCGTAAGGCATTAATTTCAAGAAGACAAATTAATATTTTTGACGTAGGTTCTATACAAAGCACTCTCAGTAGACCGACATCGGAGTCAGCACTTGATGTGTATAAGTTCGTTAAAAGAAGCCTAGAACAGCGCTGCCTCCCACCATCACTTTAACCTAAGATTTGCTTAATCCGATGGGACTGACATAATGGCCATAGCGACATAAATCCCTAATTAAAAAAAAAGAATTAAAAAAAAGTAAAGTTTATTGAAAATTATTTTGGTTACGCTTTATAATTCAGGCAAGGTTTCAATCGAGTCTACCGTACCCCTTGACGAAATTACTAATATAGATACTGTACAATTTAGTAATTTGGTCGTAAAATAGTGTATTATAAGTTTCACTTTTATTGGCAGTATGCATGACTACCTCTAATTATTTAAATGTTATTTAGGTATTTTTGTATATGTCGTGTTTTATTATTATGTTAATGGCCAGATTTTTTCAGTATTTAACTATGAAGACGTATCAGAGCTGGAGTTCCTTTACACGCTGTTTACACTATTTACTATCATTCTAACGTCAACGGTTATAAGTTTGAAACATGATAATAATACAAGCAGCGAGATTAAAATATGATGTTCACGAACGTTATATCCTTTTAAACATTGATATAAAAAACCCAAGATACACAATCAGTGTGTCAAAAACGTCCTCCAAAAATGAGTGCACAATTTTAAATTGTGCACTCATTTCAAATAGAATCGCGTCGGCTGCGTCACTGTCAATTTTATTTATTTTCGTACATTGCTTTGAAAAACAACTATAAGTCTTGCACCTAAGGTTGGATATGCAAAGACATATGTTTTTGCCATATCTATAACTACTCAAAAGAAATTAGGGACACTTTTGAGTGTCAGTTTTGTTCGGGACTGTGCATCTAGGGTTTTTTATATCAATGCTTTTAAAAAATAAATTATATTATCATATATAATATACTATTGGGTTTGCTAAAAAAACTTACAAAGATAAGCTCGCCTATTTTGGGGTTTTCATGAATCAAAATGTAATTTTTACCTCTATGCATCTCTATGTGTACAATGAATAAATATTATATCACAAGCTCTTAAATAGTATCGCCTCTGTAGTCTAGTGACCCGGTGCCGATGTTGACCACATGACCACATCTTTTCAGTTTTTTATTAATAACAAAGTTGCCCGGGGTTGGATCAGTTTCCGGTTGGTGATAGGCTTGCCACATATCTTATTATGGGACTAAGACTTTTTCGGCTAATCGTGGATGCACTGGTTGTACCTCTACCTACCACTTCGGGGATACGGGCGTGAAGATACTTTTTAAACTCTTAAATAGAACTACTCGTAAGAAATAAATATGTTACGCTAGTCTTTATATACTTTCCAAGTATGTCGTTGAATATAGAATTCAATAGGTATTCGGGTGTGGAATTTGTAAAACAGATGCAACCAACTGTCAATTCTACCTTATCGTGGCACTGAAACTATTTCTTTGTTCCCTTTAGCCTACAATGTAGCAACTTGCGACGGTATTTCTCATTCAGTATTAATATAATTTTACACATAGGTATAGCAATATATATGGAAATCCATTACATTACATTCTATTATATTGCGAACCTTCTCGTATTTTCCGAAATATTAAATACTAGCCATACTCCGTGACTTCCCCTTGACCCACACACATTACCTACTTTTTTATTTCAATAAAAACGTAACCTATGATAGTTATAATGTAGCTTTTAATTGGAGATTTTTTTTAAATCTGATCCAAGTAATTTTTTAGATCATCGATTACAAACAATCAACTATATATTTTTTTATATCATATGATAGCAAACAAGTTGATGGGTTTCCTGATGGAAAGAGTCGGCCATCGCCTATAGACACCAAAGATGTTATTGTTGCGTTGCTATCTTTAACAAGGTCTCAAACTCTACCACCTAGTAGTCACGATGATAGTGACTCGCATAGCCATTCGATCGTCTTTAAACATCCCCTTCAAAATCTATTTTTTTCTGTTTTTAACAATTACACTGTAAACCGTATGAATCTATAGGCCACGACCTGAAACGTCCCGCTACATTGAGGTATTTTAAATTCATGAGTATGATGTATGAGTATGATGATTATAAGTAAAATCATACACAGCAGTCACTAGAACACCACCTTCCGAGCTCCAAAGTTTGTTAAAGACGACCTATTTTAATTTTGAAAAACTGTAACTTTTGAATGCATAATGATTTCGATTTTTCAAACGGCATTTAACGTAATATCTTAAACTATATAAATATCATATATATTTTTATACCTATCAGATAGCAAACAAGTAGGTGGTTCTCATGATGGGAAAAAGACTACATCGCCTAAAGACAACTAACAGACCAAACATGTTAATGGTTCGTTGCTATCCGTGTAGCGATACCATTTAATGACAGTCACAATCACTGACGTTATAACGGCGCGTAAAATTGTGGTACTAAAACCCGGGCGAGACGTTGTGACACTCTAACACTTAATACCCACGATGATAGTGACACGCATGGCCAGTCGTTCCGCATTTATAAAACCGAGAAGCAGTTTGGCCGAATAAAACAATTGAATCACATTTCCATGCAAAGTATAATTTTTGGACAGAGTAATGCACGAAGTAACTATTTAGTAATCTGTTGTAATGCCCTCAACAAGTGATAGAATTACAATGAATGGAACAAATGTTATCTCCGCCTATTTATAACATTCTCCGTTAAATGTTTTGTCCATTGTTTTTGTGACGTCATTATCTCAAAATAACAGGTGCATAACACAGGTACGCCACACATCTGGCCGGCTAGTACTTGTCGTTAAACACGGTTGCTAACATTTACTAACTTCTTGGCAGAATGCAAATGATCTTATCCTTCAAAAGAAGTTCTAATCTCGAGATCTGATCTTCTTTTGAAGGATCCGATCTGAGGAAAACTCGAGTTTCAAAAAACTCGGGAAGTTTCAGAAATTTCCCGATTTAAGTTCCCGAGAAACGTATGTACGCTTAACATCACAAGAAAAGCAAAGTAATATTTACATCTTTGATGTATATAGGCGATGGTTTATATCTTTCAACCAGGAGAAACATTTGCTTAATTGCTATGCTATGAAATAAAATAATATTTTAATTTTCTGCAATTTAATTCTTATTTCTTAACCATCTATTAGTTTGCTATCTAATGAAATAAAAAAGAAACAACTGATAATCATTGCAAACTATACTTAGTGTAACTTAGTAATAATTAGTAGTCTGATGGTAGTCTGTAATTAAGATAGGTACTGCTAGTTTTACTCGTTGGATCATAGTTCAACAATATATTTATTTGTGAACTAGCTGTTGCCTGCGACTTCGTCCGCGCGGACTTGGTTTACTCCGCACTGCTCCTCCCCTGTAGATGATAGCGTGATAATATGTAGCCTATATGTTGACCCAACCTGTTAGCAATATTCATGCAAAATTTGAAGTAAATCCATGCAGTACTTTTTGAGTTTACCCCGGATATACATACAGACAAACAGACAAAAATTCTAAAAACTATATTTTTGGCTTTGATATCGATTGTAGATTACGCCTCAAGTATTCTTTTAAAAAATATTCAATGTACAGTTTTGATATTTCTACGATTTTATTATATGTATAGATAGATAAGAAATATAAATCCCGGATTAATTCATTTTTTTAAACCTCAGTATCTCCTAATCTTTTATAACGTTAACAACTATAGTTTAGATGTTATATCGTGATACGTGTGACCCTCACCTGACGTGACGTGACCTTAAAGCTTGTTTACATTCGAGATTTAATAAACATAGTAGAACCATTTATCATTTTGACATGAAAAATTCAGGAGCTATTGATAATAATTACCCTTTTACACTACTCTCTAAAACCATACATTATATTGACGTGAAATATTTACTACTGCTGCACCTTGCTGTCCGCTGCAATTCAAATGTTTTGGTGAATTCCACAGGACCAACCTATTTTTTCGGGATGAGAAGTATCCTGTGTTTCAGGCGTTCGTCTATATTTGTGCCAAATTTTATCCTAATCGGTTCAGCCGTTCTTGCGTGAATGAGTAACAAGAATGCATCCATATATTTAAGCTTTCACATTTACATTATTAATATACAGGCTGTTTTTTTAGCCGTGGGACTTATTGAAGGACTGTACTCAGTATTCTTTTTTGATACAATACAACGATTTTGATACAACAATATATATTTTTTACGATAGCGTGATAATATGTAGCCTATATGTTAACCCAACCTGTTAGTAATATTCATGCAAAATTTGAAGTAAATCCATGCAGTACTTTTTGAGTTTACCCCGGATATACATACAGACAAACAGACAAAAATTCTAAAAACTATATTTTTGGCTTTGATATCGATTGTAGATTACGCCCCAAGTATATTCTTTTAAAAAATATTCAATGTACAGTTTTGATATTTCTACGATTTTATTATATAGATAGATAAGAAATATAAATCCCGGATTAATTCATTTTTTTGAACCTCAGTATCTCCTAATCTTTTATAACGTTAACAACTATAGTTTAGATGCTATATCGTGATACGTGTGACCCTCACCTGACGTGACGTGACCTTAAAGCTTGTTTACATTCGAGATTTAATAAACATAGTAGAACCATTTATCATTTTGACATGAAAAATTCAGGAGCAATTGATAATAATTACCCTTTTACACTACTCTCTAAAACCATACATTATATTGACGTGAAATATTTACTACTGCTGCACCTTGCTGTCCGCTGCAATTCAAATGTTTTGGTGAATTCCACAGGACCAACCTATTTTTTCGGGATGAGAAGTATCCTGTGTTTCAGGCGTTCGTCTATATTTGTGCCAAATTTTATCCTAATCGGTTCAGCCGTTCTTGCGTGATTGAGTAACAAGAATACATCCATACATCTAAGCTTTCACATTTACATTATTAATATACAGGCTGTTTTTTTAGCCGTGGGACTTATTGAAGGACTGTACTCAGTATTCTTTTTTTGATACAATACAACGATTTTGATACAACAATATATATTTTTTGTAAAATTAGCTGCAGCGTGCGCCCCCTGCATTATAAAAGTTTTTAGTGAATCTCGCAAGATCAACTTATTTTTCCGGGATAAATAGAAACATATGTGCTATTCCGGGTCATCATTTACCTGTGTGCCAAATTTCATTTAAATCCGTTCAGTAGTTTTTGCGTGATTGAGTAACAAATATCTATCCAAACATCCAAACTTTCGCATTTTATGCATTGGAAATAAATTAAATTAATAAAAAACATTACACCCCCCACCCCACCCCCGCTCCCCGTGTTGGTCCCAGGCTCGTTTGAAGAATAGACCAACTGCAGTTCTACCAGGCAGGTCGTAAAAGGCGACCGAGTGGCTATGCAAGTCACTACCGTCGAGAATACTAGGTGGTAGAGTTCAGCATCGGCTCGACCGGGTCTGGTACCACTGCCTTACCTATTCCTGCCGCAATAGCGTCAGTGCTAGTCACTGTCGTGTTCCAGTTTGGAGGGTAAGGTAGCCGGTAAATTTATGCATGTGGCATTAGACCTCTCCACAAGATAGCAACGCACCATTAACATCTTTGGTGTCTATAGGCGATTGTTGAATCTTTCCATCAGGAGACCCATCTGCTTGTTTGCTATCCTATGATATAAAAACATTACACACACTACTACGTTTGACACCCACACATACATATTCTATTTTATTTTCGGTAAAAGTATGTTGTCAAACTTAGAAAACATTTCAATAATCGTATAATCTGTGGTCAAACTGAGTCACATTTTGTTCAGTAGATATTTGTGCTTCAATTTTAATAAAATTACGGTCGACATTCCGACCAGAGGGCGATCACTAACAAATATACAATCAATGGTCAAATTTCGACCACTAAGCGATAACTATTTAGTAATAGTTTAAAATGAAACTTAATCTTTCCTAAGTAAAGAATAATATAAAATACACTTAAGATCACAAAACAAATTAATAATTCCGTGCTTAAGATCAAAGACGTGTATCCCTTTTACCATAATTCAACGGGTGCTCGAGACTTCGTCTGCGTAATCGAAGCGTGATATTTTATAGCATACGATATTAAACAAGCAGACGGCTCACTTGATCTAAATAGTCTCCTACAGACATCAAAATAGCGATGTGTAGAGCCATTAGTGTAACTAGAATGTATTTTTTATGACATTAGAAAATAAACAAGCAGACTTCTCTCCTGATGGAAAGAGAATCCATCGCCTATAGACATTAAAGACGTTAATAGTGGGTTGCTATTCGTGTGGCGAGATGGCAATGCCACATGGTATGGAGGGTAAGGGTAGTCTATTGACTACCCTTACCCTCTAAACTGGAACACGATAATCGATAATGACAAGTACCGACACTACTGCGGTAGGAATACATAAGACGGTGTTACTACATGCCCGGACGAGACCGGTTATTCGATTTATTGTGAACGAACTCTACCACTTAGTAGTCACGATGATAGCGACACATATAGCCAAACATTCGCTTTTTACTAAATGCCTTAAAGAATGTCAGAGGGCCCATTCTTCAAAGGGGTACAGACCAACACAGGAACAAAACGTATATGTGAAACGTAATATGTATAGGAGTTTTCTAAAGAGAATATTTAACTATATCAATTAAATATAACATGTGTTGAATTCCCCTACATTCTACGTATCCATTACCTTCCAATTATATATTTTCAATGTCGTTCTTTATTAGTTGGCTGATGTTAGTCAGTCTTACATTTGATTATTCGCGGCTAACAAATTAACGTCCCTCCTCTACCATCCATTGCGATATTAAATTACTTCTCTAGAGAACAAAGACTGTTGTACGACGTAAACTAACAAAATTAAATTATTTTGGTCTTGTTATCTGCAAGTTAACTTATTTGGCTCAGATCATGAAATCCCGGGTTCAATCCTCAGGTTGGTTAAACACCCATATTACAAGCAAATTTGCTGACTTTGGGGCTACAACAATTCGTGTAATTTGTTCAGATTGACTTGTGGTTCTTTTTAAAGTACAGATCAACTGCCTTACTGTTAGGCATTTCGTGAAAGACATGAAAAGGTTATTCCGTTTTATACTCTACGTTACTAGTAACCGTGACTACTAGTAACGTAGAGTAAGTAAGGTGGAGTTCTGCAACATCAACGTTACCGGGGTTGGAGAAGTGCCCGGTTGGCTAAATTAGGCTTGCCACTTATCACTTTGTGGGATTAAGTATCTTCGGCAAATCGTGGGTGCAATAGTTGTACCTTTGCTATTTCTTCGAGGATACAGGGGTGAAGATACTTTTTAATTTTTAATTTTTTTTTATGTTATTGAGATAGGCAAACTGGCAGACGTGCCACCTGACGGTAAGTGGTCGATGTCGCCAATGAACAAAAATGGGATAATTGGGCTGGAACTAGCCCAGGTATTCCACTCATGTATTGCCTATGCTGAGACATAAGATGTTAAGTCTCGGTGCCAGTAATTACACTGCCTGTCTTGCTCTTCTCTTCGAAATACAGCAAAGCTGTTTCACGGGAGAAGTAGGCAAGATGGTGGTACCCATGCAGCCGGGAGCGCGGCGCAGCGCATCCCTCCTACCGGTAAAAATTTAAATAAATTGTTTTTAAGTTTCTTAAATAACTGTATCTGGTTTACGACTTCCCTGTGTCACGTATTTAAATCTTGTCAGTAGAATGTTGTGAGACAAATTGCTTAAATACTTTTATCTAAAAAGACAACGAATAGATACAATTTGCTACTAATATTTTGGTAGCGCTACACACAGGTAGTACAGTGGCAAAGAAAATGGTAATGGGAAGGTAGCAGGAAGGTAGCGAAAGGTAATAGGAAGATAGTGGGAAAGTAGCGGAAAGGTATGGGGAAGATAAGGGGAATTGATAGCGGAAAGTAGAAGAAAGGTAGAAGTAATAGGGAGAAGGTAGGAGAAGGTAGTAGAAAGGATGTCCCAATCGAAGTAAATACAATGGGGAAGTCGGATATTCCCGGGATGCCACTGTTTTTAACTTACCGCTATGTATGTAGAATGTAGATAAAGAATTTACTGATTTTGCCCCGATTTGCGAAAATCGAGTTTTTACCAGATCTCCACGTTTTGAGGTTCTAGAAACCTTTTCCGACTATTTTCAAGATGACGTCAGTATGTCTGTATGTATGTATGTGTGTATGCATGTATGTAAACATCTCATAACTTTTGAACAGCTTGACCGGTCGAAACGTGGTTAACGGTATTCAATTGGATTCCGCTCAATTTAGATTTCCTGAAATTTTGAACAAATTCGGTCCAGGAGATTTTGACAAATTTTAAAAAACCTAAAAAAGAATTGGCGAAGCAGTCGTTTTTAAAATAAATTTCAGATCAATATACCGATTGAGTATAAAGTCTAATCAGCGCTTTTCCTCAAAAATCTGCGCCCAGGGCATAAGTTGTATCAAAATCGATTTATTCGTTCGGGAGTTATCGTTGACGAAAAATTTTGAAAAAAAGGTTTTTTGACATAACTTCGAGATTTTCTAACCAGTAATTTTTGACTCTCTACAAAAAATACGTCAAGTGCAGTTTTAAAAATTAAAATCGAATCGAGTTTTCATCAATCGAGTATTCTAATTAGTACTTGTTACTACTTAGATACTACCTAAATAAAATGATGTTAATATTGCAGCCTTGCCATTTATTATTTAGTACTCGTTTAGCAGGTATGTTCATTTGGTTAAAAGATAAAGGGGTTAGCTGGAATATTTTTCTGGCGTTTTGAAAAATTGGTATTATCATAGATTTTCATATGTTCTTTTTGAATGTTTGTTGCTTTGAATAAGCCCATGGATAAGCCACAATTCTAAGTCCATGTTCGTTGTTTAAGATTTTAATTTAAAAAATAATGAAAAGTTGACTTTATTTTTTAAAAGTTTAAAAGTTGCACACTCAATAAAACAGATAAGCATCATATTACGAATCGAACTTGAAATTAGTAAAATACTCAACCATTGTGGTAATAACATATTTTCCACGAAAAACATTTACATCAGCTTTTAGTTGTCATGCTGTTTTTACTTGTCATGGAACCGAACATCCATCAAAATAAAGCGACTCTGTCCACAAACCGTTTCCTGTAGGCCTTTGTTGTGAAAACACAAGCTTTTATCACGTTTGAGGGAAAAATTCTGTGAAAATGATTCAAAATATCTCATGTTTTTATGTTTGTGCTATTTTTGTTCAGTTAGGGAAAACTTATAGTTAGCAATAAAATGGATATAAACCACACGTCATGTCATAGCACACGGCTCTCTCTACCTATATCTCACCTATATTAAACGGTGAAAGTTGACGTTATTCTTTGCAGCCAATTCTAAATACGGTTCTATTTGATTAACTGTAGACTATATTCTGAACTCCGATGTTATTGCATCTTTTGCCAACTGACAAATGTTGAGATGTGGATTGATTCTTTCTCTCACCCCATGAAAAAATTGTCAAAGAGACATTTGTCATCTGTGAGTATATTCCAGTTTATTCCATGGAACTATATTATTCACCCGAGGTATATTTAATATGGACACCTAAAGCACGTTTGAAATAAAAACATTATTGACAAAAAACCGACTGCCTCGCTGTTCCGTACTGGAACAGAATTAATATTACATATTATAACGAATAGACTTATCATTTTAAAAATAAGAATAGCACAATTTGGAATATAGAATATCGTTCTATATTATCTTACAATATTTCGTTCTACTGGGTGAAACGAAAAATCCGTCTCAAACGATGTCCTGGTCACGTGGGAGGCAATTGCGCGCCCTCTAGTGAGGACACTTTTTCTACTTCTTGTAAAAACGGCAACGTATAGGCCTTTTCATCATCAGATGAGCGCAAGCGTAGCCGCCATGTTGAAACGGCGGTAATTCAAAAAATTCGTACTGTTTTAATCAACAATGGCTGGACAAGGACTATTATCTCCACAAAGAAATAAATTATTGGAAAAAACCATCGATGGTGCTTCACTTATTTATGATTCAGTTGAAGCTCATAATTGTGAACAATTGAAAAGGTGGCTAAAATGTCATGGGTTTGAGGTTATAACTCCGAAAATTGTATTTCTGTATAATTTATTTTATACCTTACCTTATTAATTGATTTATCAATATGTTGAAACTCTTGATAGCTTAAAGGATCAGGGTTTTGTTCAGTTGGACCACTTTCTCCAAGAAAATGTAGTGAGCAAATATAAGTATCCTTAGTAACATTATCAATAGATCTAAAACCTCGGTCACTTCTGCCACATTTTTTCACCCATAACTCACATTTCGCACATTTTACACATGCTTTAATGTGTAATTTGCTTGATGATTTGATTATTTTTTTTCGATATTCAAGACAAGGCTTTGGAAAATTTATAAAATAGAATCTATTGGTTTTAAATGATTTGTATCGTGTATCACTTTTACATACTCCATAACAACACCGTTTTGTTGTTCCTTTTCGTACAGACAACATAATTATAATGGAGTACAAAAATTTTTTTCCGATTATTTTGACTTACTACTTATTTTTTTTTTCACTTTTTTTACAATTAATCAACTTTGATTTATATTTTAATTTTTGATACACGGATAGCGGACAATTTAGCATGGTTGTTTACAAAAAACAGTACGAAAAAGATGGCTGATTCTGACGCATGCGCACAAAAAATTTTTGTGATGAAAAGGCCTATTGAGTCGCGCCCGATTCAACGGCCGCTCGTGTTAAATATAACTAAGTGTTTGAAATAACGTCCGTTCATCCAAAGAACTCGCTTCTCGAAGAACCAGTGAACCTATGGACCTACTGGCAATAAGACCTGAGCTGATTACCGCCTGACCCCGACACGTGGACACTCGGACGAGACGGTAAGACGGCTGCTTAACACGCGCCGAAACATCCGGGGCCCTTTGTGAATATTTGATAGCTAAAAATTGAATGGGCCCCGACTGTTAATCGTTCTGTAATTAATTAAAATTCATGAATTGTTTTATATAAACATCGATTATAGAACTATTTCAAAGATGTAGTTATTCATTATTACTTAACATGATTCTAAACTACTGGGCTTTGTTTCTTTCTTTTAAGTTTTTATGTAAGGCAATGAATCTTTTTTCAAGATTAAATTCAGTCGGGTTTTTTTGTCAATAATGTTGTTAATTTATACTTTTCAGTTAGAATTCATTAACTTCGATATTAGAATTATAAGACGGTAAATTACGCAAACTTTTTATTTCATTAAGGGAGTGAATATCGTGGAAATTATTCAGTAAATTGCGGTGGTCCAAACTACTGATTATTAGCCTCTCAAGAGACCTAGCCCGGCTCAAAGCAGCGTATGCTTGACCTTTCGTAAAATACGTGAACTTAAATCAACCACAGCTCGGTCCAAAGTAGTTCTTTGGAGCTTGTGTACAGTTAGACTCCAGCACAATACCAATGGCAGGGCAGCTCTTTTCGTTCAATTTTCTCTGACCACGAATTGCATTGAATTCTGTCGTCGATGGTTCGATTCTGACTCTCACTCCAAGAAAATTACTTTTAATTGGTCCCTTCGAAGAGCTGACCACTCTATTGTCCTTATAACTCCCATTGCTCTCTTCACATTGTATAATATAATATTCAATTTACCTATATTATTTATATTTAACATTAATCCCTCCGTTGTGTAGGCAGAATAACGAAACACTAATTAAAGTATACGTATAAAGTATCTGTTATAATCAGGAAAATAAGCGAGCACCTTCACTAAGACCCATCACTTATAGACACTAAAGATATTTATGGTGTGGTGCTATCCGTGTAGCGGGATGGCAATGCCACATGTATACGTATACTGGCTACATTACCCTCTATACCGGAACACGACAGGGACAAGCATTGACACTATGGCAGCAGTGGTAGGTAAGGTGGTGGTACCAAATACCCGAGCGAGATGTTGCAAAACTCTAACACCTAAAAGTCACCATGGTAGTGACGGAAATAGCCCATCGATTGCCTTTCACGACCTGCCTGGTAGAACGGCAGTTGGCGTATTCTTCAAAGAAGCGTGGACCAACACGGGTAAACATAACTGAACCGATTTTGATGAAACTTAGACTGTTCCCTATATTGAATTATACCTTATTTAAATTAAGAACAATTATCTAGATATGTCTTTTTAATTAACGAAAAAATCGCGAAATATACAAATATGCATGAACTTACGAAATTGAGTATAAGTGCTTGGACGCTTAAATAGATCATCATATTCAAATGTTATCCAATTTCAACAATCGAGTTAATAACCTCCGTTTTTTTGTTGAAAATATTGTCCAAAAGATGATAACTACTGATTATGTAATGAAGACCGAATAACGAAATACTGAAGTAGGTATATATGTATGTATAGTGTAGGTACGTGTTACAATTAGGATAATTAACTTTCGTTATATCCTAGACTATTAGACGTCCTAGACTATTATTTGAAATGAAAAATGTAGAATGAAACCCAAAATGATTTTTAAATACCTATTCAACAATAGCTGTTGTCAGGGACTTCGTCCGCGCGGACTTCGTTTACTTCGCACAACACCTCCCAGGTACTGCATGGATTTACCTACGAAGTAAATCCGTACAGTACTTTTTTAGTTTGCCCCGGACATACATACAGACAAACAGACAAAAATTCTAAAAACTATTCTAAAATCTAAAATTTCTAAAAAAAAAAAAGATATATATATATATTTCCCCTGTTATGGTTCCGGGCTCCTTTGAAGAATAGACCAACTGCCGTTCTGCTAGGCAGGTCGTAAAAGGCGACCAATTGGCTATGCGAGTCACTACCATCGTGGCTACTAGGTGGTACTGGTAAACACATTACCCTCCTGCAGTGTAGGTAAAAATACACTTGAGCGACTGAGCTTCGCTTGGATGGTGTTTTTTCATATAAAAAAGGGATTATTACGGGATGAAATTTACCTAAACCAATTTTATTAGAAAAAGACTCTCTAATTACATAATTTCGTCCATATATCGTAGGTATGTATAAGATTTAAAAAATAATTTATATACAAAACGAATAACTAAATTCTTATCTTATCCAAATAGAATCAGACGAGGAAAATTTTATTAGCATTTATGTGAAACACGATAAGAGAATAGCGTTTGGAGGAGTAATCTAATTGTTTCTCTAACGTGCTTCTTATTTACTTTGATCTTATACAGCTCTTATTACTTTACAGCAGAAATATCCGAATGTTTCTTGTTATTTATTTAGCAACCATCTCTCTAAATAAATTATACCTATATATTAGGATTGCTATATATGTAACACACCTATCTAACCAACTAATGTAAATGTATTAAAAAAATCTGTAAGCCGGTTAACCCTGCAGGTCATCCCTGAAACTTCCCGCTAAATTGAGGAGCTTATTTTAAGCTCAAAGAAAAAATATGCCTAAGCATAGAGTTTTGAGATCAAAGAGTTCAAAAATCTAAAGTTTTTTAAAAAATGATAGTGATTATTCAGTGATTATTCAGGTAGAAATATTATTCAGTGTTCGAAAAGCTGTATATTTTGACCGACTTTGATTTTCCGAATAACATTCAACGCAATTTTTGAGTTCTAAATTGTTTAATAAGGTAAAAAATATCTAAGAAATATAAAAAAAAAAATTTCAAAAACTTTCGTCATTGATAAATCTCGAAAGAATCAACCGATTTTAATCCATTTTACAGTATTTGACGCAATCTTTCAAGCAGAAGTTTTTAAAATAAATCGGTAAATTAGCCTGAAAGTTATTTTAAAAATACGAAGCAAGTTTCCTGGAAACAGCGTAATTTTAATATTTGAAAATTTGAATCGATTTTAATTTTTGAAACGGCATTTGACGTCGTGTTTTTAGTACTAAAATAACGTAGAAGATAAAAAAAATATTGCTTGAAAAATTTCGAAGTTTTGTCGAAAAAACACTTTATTCAAAATTTTTCGCCAACGATAACTCCTGAATGGATAGACCGATTTTGATGCAATTTTTGCATTGCAAGCAGTTTCTTGAGGAATAGAGCTGATTAGAATTTGTACTCAATCTGTACATAAATCTGGAGTTAAATTTTGAAAAATCCTTCCTTAGTGGATGCCAAAGTCATAAGAGGAATACGTTTGCGACATTTCAAGTTTTAAAACTCGAGTTTTAAAACTCGAGAAGTTAAAAAGGCAGAACAACCTTTGCCGGGTCAGCTAGTAAAATATAAATAAATCAAAGAATTAGACGCGGGAAGGCGGAGAGACCGAACGTCAGCTTATCGCAGTATTTTATCGAATTTTAATGCTTGCTTCTTGCGATAACCGCAGCCGAGTGCTTTGCGTGCTTATCCGTGGCACGGGGGTATTATTACACCACTATGTTACTAGAATATTCCTCGAAAAATATTCAGTTATACGTTTTGCAATTAAATTTTGGATCATGATGTATGCTGATCAAGTTTAAGTCATGATTCAATTCTCAAAGTAGTAAAGGAATGTTTGATCAAATACTATACTTTAAACGAACAATTCTTGTGTTTAAAAAATATTATATAAATTTCAATTTAGATAGTCCTTTAATATTAAAATTGACCTAGGTAAATATTCATCTCCGTGATAATCCGTCTTCCCATGAAATAATGTTATCCGACCAAAGCTCGGTCGCCTAGCAAGTTTAATGAATCAGCTAAATAAAAGACGAAAGAACATATTAATCTATACATATAATAAAATCGTAGGAAAGTCAAAACTGTACATTGAATATTTTTTTTAAAAAATACTTGGGGCGTGATCTATAATCGATATCGAAGCCAAAAATATACTTTTTAGAATTTTTTTCTGTTTGTCTGTCTGTTTGTCTGTATGTATGTCCGGGGTGTCTCAAAAAGTACTGCATGGGTTTACTTCAAATTTTGCATGAATATTACTAACAGGTCTGGTCAACATATAGACTACATATTATCACGCTATCACCTACGGGGAAGGAGCAGTGCGGAGTAAACAAAGTCCGCGCGGACGAAGTCGCAGGCAACAGCTAGTTATTATATAAATTAATAGCACACTTACGTATTTGTTTCAGAAATTCACAACACAAGCTTTCATATGATCGTGATAAATCACATTAGCTTACTTCATGTTCTTGCTACATTCCTTGGCAAAATAAGTTGTAAGTAGCACCGCCCAGCTAAGTCTACGATCGACCTTGACCTCCAAGCATTCCTGGCATTTACAAATAAAAATGTGCTTATAAAATGAAGCCTGAAAAACTCAAACCTAAATGTTATAGTCACGCAGATCTATTAAAGCCCTGATTGTTCCTTATATTATAACCTACATATAATCTTAATACTAGATCTGAGGCAATATACCCGTATTATAATAATTAAAACGCAATACAGGAACACCTCTAAAAACCTCAATAGCTTAACTAGAACTTTTGCTGAAGGCAACCTCGAAACAAAACTGTCTGTATATTCAAGTATGTTTTTGGTTTATGTTTAATTTTACAAAGAGCGCTGAATTAATTTTCATCAGTCTGTACGTCCGTCCGTCTGTCCGTCCGTCTAGCTCAGATGTCCATAGTACTAGAAAGCTATAATGTGGCATGAGTATATCTACATATTAGTCACGGCAACAAAGTGGTAACATAAAATTCCTGTCGTAATAGCGTCAGTGCTTGTCACTGTCGTGTTTCGGTTTGGAGGGTAAGGTAGCCGGTAAACTTATGCATGTGGCATTAGACCTCGCCACAAGATAGCAACGCACCATTAACATCGTTGGTGTCTATAGGCGTTGGTTGACTCTTTCCATCAGGAGACCCATCTGCTTGTTTGCTATCTTATGATATAAAAAATATATATTTTGAAAAATGTTTTTAGGTAAGCTCCTCTTCGTCTAAAGTGGTGAAGCAAATTTTTTTTCTCATGCACCCCAGAGTGTGGGGTATCATTGGATAGGTCTTTAAAATCCTATATTGTAAGTTTGTAAAAAAATTTTCAATTAAGGGACACGTTTGCGAAATATTAAGCTTTAAATTGCTAATTTTTGTTAGAGTCAAGTGTCCTCCCCTCCTTCCTCCTCCTCTGCCAGCTAAATAGTTGGTTTGGGAGTAAAAAAATTTACGGTAAAAGTATCTTCACGCCCATATCCCCGAAGGGGTAGACAGAGGTACAAGTGCACCCACGATTAGCCGAAGATACTTGGTCCCACAAATGTGATAGGTGGCAAGCCTATCGCCAACCGGGCACTTTCCAATCCCGGGCAACTTTGTGTTTCTCAGAAAACTGAAAAATCACTTTTTTTTTAAAGTGCCCGACCCAGGAATCGAACCCGGGACCTCATGTGGTCAACTCCAACGCTGGACCACTAGACCACAGAGGCATCATTATAATTACGGTAATAGTAATTATAATGAAGTTAAAAGGAAAACTATCACTTCTTAGAAGGATTTAAAAATCATAGTACGAAGAAGTTTTTACAGGCGGTGAACCTGTGGTGAATGTGGATTTTTGACCAATCTAATCTAATAAAAATTTGTTTTTAACCAATGATTCAAGATGTTACAGTTACAGCTTTCCCAATACTAAACTTGTGTTGTTTCCCATAAACTTACTTCAGAGTCTTAAAATAACTGTCAGACTAATCACGAAAAAATATACATCGATTGTTTTCAAAATTTAATCAACTCTTTTCCTTGAATTCCGTACATCTGATTAAAATAGATTGATTTGTTTATGATTTATTTTTTTGAAATTTTATTCGATACTTACCAATCAATTTTGTAGCTAAAATATTGTAGAGTTTTTTAGATTAATTTTTTTTAGATCATTATTAGAAAGACTTTCAAATTCAAAATTTGAAAGATCAAAATTAATCACCGTGTTCAAAATAACTATGCCCTTAAAAAATGTTATAATTTTTAACACATTTCAGATTTTTGAACTCTTTGAGCTTAAAAATCTATGCCTAGATATATTTTTTACTCTTATTGAGCTTATAATACCTCAATTAAATGGAAAAGTTCAGAAATTACATACAGGTTTACCCGTTTTACAGATTTTTTCATTCTCCAATAACTTATTTTGAACCATTTCCTAAATAAACAATTAAACATCCCTATATGCATATTTTTGTTATAAATAACCTCCATCTGCAGAAATCAGAAATGATTTTTTTTATAGAAAAAAGGGGCAAACGAGCAGGAGGCTCACCTGATGGTAAGTGATTACCGCCGCCCATGGACAGCCACATCACCAGAGGTCTTGCAGCTGCGTTGCCGGCTTTTTAAGAAGGAGTATGCTCTTTTCTTGAAGGTGCCTAAGTCGTATCCA
Source organism: Apodemia mormo (assembly GCA_036924255.1). Lineage (NCBI taxonomy): Eukaryota > Metazoa > Arthropoda > Insecta > Lepidoptera > Riodinidae > Apodemia > Apodemia mormo. The sequence goes on along the minus strand of JAUPFN010000013.1, from coordinate 8,725,069 downwards.
TTCGAAAACATCCCCGCCAGTAATTGATTCCACAGAGGAATAGTGCGTGGTAAGAAGTGCCTTTTTAGTTTTGCCACGCTGTCCGATGATGAAATTCAACAGCAGGGCAATGATAAGTATGAAATATGAATGAATGATGATAGATATGACATTCTCCTACTCTTCTAATTTCCCCCTTTTCTAGAAGTAAAATTCTAATATAGCAATTCTAAACGCCTAAATTGCTTTTTAATAACATAATATGATATTTTGATTGAGAGTAATAAAATACACTGTTGACTTCGTTATGGCAACAAGAAATATTTTTAATTTAATTTAATTTGAGGATCAATAGCCGTAACCAGCTGATAAATCGATAGATCGTGGTTAAACTCTATTAAATTCCACAACCGTGCGATTTTCAAGATACTTTTGCACGCCTCATAAGCGGAGCGTTGAGCTCTACTCTCCACATGTTAAGGTCAAGGAGTTTTCTGGACTTAACTTTTTAAGATATCTATTAACACCATGCACCCCACGCTTTTTTTACAATGCACTAATTTTCTTGTTATTCACACTATTTTTAATTTAATACTTTTTTTATACTAATAATATTAAAAAAAAACAAACAAGCAGATGGGTCTCCCGATGGACAGAGTCAACAATGGCCTACAGACACCAAAGGTTCTATGTGGCGAGGTCTAGTGCCACATGCACAAAGTTATCGGCTACCTTACGCTCTAAATTAGAACACGACAGTGACAAGCACTGACGCTATTGCTGCAGAAATAGGTAAGGCGGTGGTACAAGACTAGACAATGCAGAAATCTACCACGTAGCAGTCAATCGGTCGCCTTTTACGACCTGCCTGGCAGAACAGCAGTTGGTCTATTCTTTAAAGGAGCCCGGGACCAACACGGGAAAATTGCATTTTTTATTTTTTAGTTTGGTAAAAGGGTGTTTTTTAATTTTTAAACTATTATTTATCTAACTTCGTTATCGTTTTCAAGTTGTCACTTTGTCTAAGCCCCTGTTCGCCCTCCTGTTAAAAAAACAAGTGTCTAGTGACGTTCTATTCATTTGGCATAATGATATATCTATAATTCATTTTACATCTATTAAATAGTACAATATGCTATCAAACGATAGCTTTTTATTGTTTAGCTAGCGGTAGCAATATCAAAGCCATTAAGAACATAAGAGCAATTCAATATCCATTATCAGTTTATAAATATTATATTACTTGCTGTAAAATTAATGACTGGATTGCTCATCAACATGCTATTAGAATGAAATTCATACTAATATTATAAATGGAAAAGTGTGTGTGTTTGTTTGACCGACTTTCACAGAAAAACAAGGCGACAAATTAACGTGTATTTTTAGGTGGAGATAGTGAAGGGATGGAGAGTGACATAGGCTACTTTTTGTTTCTTATTTTACGCGAGCGAAGCCGAGGGCAAAAGATAATTTTAAAATAAATAAAATATCATCACACCAGTATTTTAGTGATTCGTAAAGCCTAGCTTAAAGTTAAGCGGAAGTATAAAAACAATGTTAAAAATATTTCCTACTAACAAAAAGAAAATACAAAATGTTTGATATATTTGTAAAATATATGAGGGTCGCAATTTTTGTTTGACATGCTAAAGGGGTCGCGATATTAAAAAGATTGAAAAGCACCCTAAGGGATAAGCTGAGTAAACCAAACGTTATTCGATGTTCCGGTTTATCACGATTTCTCGTTTTATTATATGTTTTCTGTGGTTTTATTGGTTTGTGGGATGAATGGTCCCGGCCCATTTCGAAGAATAGATCATCTGCCATTCTGCCAGGCAGATTGTAAAAGTAAATGAAATATATGTCACTAGCATCGTGACTACTAGGTGGTAGAGTTCTGCAACGTCTTGCCCAGGTTTTGGTACCACCGCCTTACTTGTTCCTGACGCAATACCTATCGCTGACGTGTTCCGGTCTGGAGGGCAAGGTAGCCGGTAAACTTATGCATGTGACATTACCATTCCGGCACACGCATAGCAACACACTATTAACATCTTTAGTGTCTACAGGCGATGGCTTTTTTCTTGGCATCAGGAAAGCTATATAATGGTTTACTAGCTGATGTTATAAAAAAATCATCGTATTTTACCAATCTAATAACACCTTTCTATTGATTCTTGCATTAGATAATTAGCAGCTCTTCTGACCGGCAAACATGCTCATTCGAGGTCTGGGAACGTTTACAAATTACAAACTGAATTCAAACTTTTATGGAGACTCCGATATTTGAGTCTAAATAAGACTTTTGCCCTGGGTTCGAATCCGGGATATCATGAACTAAACGAAATAAGCTAACCACACGCGTAAGTTAACTATCTTAATCTCCGGACAGTAACACGACAACGACAAGCAACGACGTTAAGGCCGCCGAAATTGCGGTGGTTAACAAATCATCGCTGAACTAGAATATTATATTCAGAAAAATGGAGTCTTATAAAAATTAAAAATATATCTCCGAGTACAAACAGGATAAAATTTTGTCGACTGTTTTACAATACTGTTTTTACAAGAGAGCAAGAACAAGTATAATCACTGGACAAAATCACGAATTGTTCTTACCTTAAAGTAAGCAAACTATTTGCTTGTGATATGGGAGTTAGTCAACGATAGTATTGTTGAATAATTCCCAATACATTTAATAAACACCCCAAACCGAGAAATACGAACGTGTGTGCTCGTCATACAAAAGCTTGTCACTGTCGGGACTTGATCCTGAACCCTATCAATATTTCTAAGTAACCGTCGCTAACCGCCCGACGATCGGAGTGGAATGATTGTGTTTTTTACCGATAATACACTTAAACAAGTGTTATATCTCTGGTGGAACCTAGCCCGAATATCTCGACAAAATATTATATTCGCTGGAATTTTTTACAAATTATTTTATAATATTTAGTAATGGTGGACCAGTGATTGAAGTTTAACTATCATTAAATAAACAATGTTATTTGTTTGAAATTTTATTTTTTTATGTGTTTGAAACACAATATGTGTATATATAACATACACATAGAGAAAGACACACATATAAATACAAACACATTATGCATGTGAGCTACCTTGATACAACTTAGAAAGTTTATCAATCAAGAATCACACTTTCACACATACACGCTATTAACTGCCTACAACTCTTCTCTATATATGCATAAAGAATCAGACCTTTACTTCATGTACAATTTTGTGAAATATATTTCGATGTAAAGTATTTTTATGAATTGTAGTTTGTTGACATTTGAGTCGTTCTCAGACAGGAGTGCCAACTATTAAGCGGTTGTCGCCCGTTAAATGCACTTCTGTCATTGTATACTCAAAAGATAATGCCTCGGAATATGTATCGGAATTACGGGTAACCTTAAAAAGTCTTAATATAAAAATCCAATGCAAGGAAGACCATAATTAAAAAGAAAAAACATTAATAACCACAAGTTTATATTATGTTATTAGATCATATTAATTAATCAGCACCTCCTTAATAAATACCTATAGACTGAATATTACTGGACAAATTACACTTACTGATCTAACCCCAAAGTAAGCAAATTATTTGCCTGTGTTATGGGTGTAAGTCAGCAGTCATATAATAAAATCGTAGGATAATCAAAACTGTAAATTGAATTTTTTTTTAAGAATACTTGGGGTGTAATCTACAATCGATATCGAAGCCAAAAATATACTTTTTAGAATTTTTGTCTGTTTGTCTGTATGTATGTCCGGGGTAAACTCAAATGTACTGCATGGATTTACTTCAAAATTTGTGTGAATATTACTAATAGGTCGGGTCAACATATAGGCTACATATTATCACGCTATCACCAATGGGGGAGGGGCAGTGCGGAGTAAACGAACTCCGCGCGGACGAAGTCGCTGGCAACAGCTAGTACTAAAATAAAATATATTAATAAACAACGAAACCCAGAAAAACAAACATCTGTCCCTATCGAGAATCAAACCCGAGCCCCATTGATCGAATAGTGAGGGTCTTCAACCACTCGACCAACAAGGCGGTCAGAAATATAAATACACTGAAATAAACGTACATGCCGTCGTAGCCTACCTACGAAGCTACGAAACACGTTGTTAATTCAGTTCTTAGATATTATTATAAGTAGGCCAAGGCAATAAACAGGCTCTTTATCAATATTTAGACATGGATTTAGATACGTTATGAGTTTCAAAGGAAGATGACCAAAATATTTATTCCCACGCTTATTATTATACGAGTATTAAAATTTTAAAGGTTAAAAAAATAAAAAAATATTTCGTATAAGAATTTAGTTTGTTTGATATCATTTTTACAGAGCCACAACTTACTCTTTACTAACTTACAACTGACCGTCTTTAGTATGTTTTATCTTAGGGTAGCAAATAGGATAGGTGTTTTAATAGAAGTAATGGAATATCTCAATTCATAAAAATAAAACTTTAATCCAATACATGAATTCATAAGTACTCGCATGCATACTCACATACACACACATACACATATAAATGTATAATGCATGTGCATTACCGGCACAACGTAGAAAGGTTATTAATCAAGGACCACACTTTCACACGTACACAATAGTTTTTTTTTATATGACTATAAAAAATATATATTAAATGTTCTTAGCCAAAAAATAGACATAGACCTCCGAGACCTCTACTTTTTGTACTTTGAACTAATAACCACGTACTATTCATACGAGCTACTCGTACGTACTAACAAAAAAATGTACATAATATGAAATGTAACACTAATAAAATGCTATAACATAACCGCAAACTAATGTAATTTTTTATTATAATTTGATTTATTCCCTGTACCTAAGAGGTGCTCTCAAAGCAGCTGGCCCCGGTAATCATTAAGGCGAGGCTTCGCGACAAACGGCAAAAAACTGGTTTGTTAAATTACGTTTTTTTTATTGTTTGTTACAAAAATTACACGATATACCTGAAGATATTATCTAAAGAATGTGCTAACTCACTACATGATAGAATGTACTTTACTCGATCATAGAAAATTCCGAAAACAGGCTAGAAAAATCTCAAAAACAAATAATTTGTTAATAATATTTCTAACCTTCCACATGATTTTTATGTTCCACATGATATTTAGTTGTAAATACAAAAAATAATGTGCTAAATTTTAGTTTTCAGCTGATGTCCTATATTTATTTATCCAAAAATTAACACGTTTCCCAACATTTTCTATAGAATTGACGCGCATCGAAATACCTCGCCTTAACCATTCGGCCGCACTGCGTGTATCGTCGCGAAGATATTAGCACGCTAAAACCCTTTCCGAACGCTTGCGACGATAGCCGATAATAACCAGTCACATCTGCATGTATCATATCATGTAGACATGGACGTTGTTATTATTTTTCGTCATCGACGCACATCGTTTCGTTGTTTACATATTTTTTCTGTGTTTCTATCGACGGTGTTAGGCATCCAACTATGTACTGCTGGGGAACATCAAACATATTTATAGTTTGGCGTTTTCATTAACGTTGTGACACCATCGTACTTCAAAATAAAATCATTTATAAGAATAAATAAGAGTTATTGTAAATAAATAGACAAAATGTTAAAATATAAAGGTTTTTATTTAGTAGTCGTCGTGTTACGATTGACATAGGTTGTTATCGGTTACGGTCGGCATTATTCGATACCTGGCATTGCGTTGAATTTGTGTAATATTGCCATCCGTTGGTGAACGTTTCGGCATCGGATACCACCACCATAGACTAGCATAGACTCGCATTAGTAAGCAACGTTTTATTAAAAACAGCCACCTCGTCTCGTCTCGTATTTGTGTCATTGCACGATGCATTTGAATGGATGGTTCGGGACTAAGCGGCCTGGTTTCGATGCCGTTCTTGGTCCGTATGGTGACAGTAGAGTGAACGACGCCGGTAAGCACATTGTGGATTTATGCATGGAAAGGAATCTTCTTGTGGCTAACACAATATTCCCTCATAAGGACATACATTTGTATACATGGAGAAGGAATGACCAAAAGAGTGTGATAGATCTGATTTTGATTGATAGTAGACTCCGCAGTTGTTTAATGGATACGCGCGCCTACAGAGGTCCCAATCTGGAAACGGACCACTATTTGGTAATAAGCCGATATAGGGGTCTGTTTAAGAAGTGGAGACATTGGCGACAGCGTGTTCCATTCGGAGAGCTTGAAAGGATAAAGAGCGAAAAGTTGCAAGACCCGAGTATAAGGAGTATGTATGAGATTCAGGTTCGAGATAGGTTGGCGAAAGTGAACCTACCGGACTTGGATGTAGACGAATGTTGGAAAGTTTTGAAAGATAGTATGATAGTAGCCGCGAAAGAAGTATGTGGTAGTGCAAAACTGTGCAAGTCAATGGAAGGAGATGCATGGTGGGATGATGAAGTGAAAGCTGCGATTGAGAGAAAGAAGAAAGCATGGCTAGACTATGTATCATGTTTGCAAGCGAATGATGGTATGAAAGACAAGAAGAAAGAATTGTATCGTTGTTGTAAGAATGCCACCAAAACCTTAGTGAAAGAAAAGCGTGAAAGAGAATGTTTGAAAGCGGAAGAGAGACTGGCGAGCAACTTCGAGGCAAACACCAAACTTTTTTGGAGGGAGGTGAAGAAGTCTAGGAGTTGTTCGGCAGCCTCCAGAATGAATAGGATTAAATCTAAGGATGGTGACATTCTTACAAGCACAGAAAGCGTGTTAAAACGATGGAGTGAATATTTTGGAGATATGTATGATGCTGTTCAGGACGCTGCCTCCGTCTCTGACTCAGTAAGTGACTCAGAGACGGTGGAAGCTTGCCAGGACATTACTATGCAAGAGATCGTATGGGCGATAAGAAGTATGAAAAACGGAAAGGCTGCGGGAATAGATAAGGTGACTGCTGAGATGATCAAATACGGTGGTCCTGCCGTCTGGGACTCTTTTTGGGTCCTCTGCAATACATGTTGGAGGACCGGTAGAGTACCCGAAGACTGGCGGCGCGCGGTCATCGTGCCCTTGTATAAAGGCAAGGGCTCACGTATAGACTGCAATAGCTATAGGGCCATCAGTTTGATCAGCTTAGCATCGAAGGTGTATGGTAAGATCATTGAAAGGAGAATGCAAGGGAAGTCCGAGGGAATGTTGTGGGAGGCACAAGGGGGTTTCAGATCTGGAAGAGGATGTATGGATCAAGTTTTCTCACTCCGCAACATCGTAGAGAAGCATCTGGCTGTCGGCCAGAAGGTTTTCTGCGGTTTTGTGGATTTGGAGAAAGCGTTTGATAGAGTTGTGCGAAAGAAACTTTGGGACATTTTACCCAGTTATGGGATAGATGGGCGTCTGCTGCGTGCTTTGCAATCCATGTACTGGGATTGCAAAGCATGTGTGCGGGTGGACGGCAACATATCGCCCTGGTTCGATGTCAATATCGGCGTCAAGCAGGGTTGTGTGTTGTCAGCTCGTCTGTTTATTCTATATCTGGATAAGTGTCTCCAAAGATTGAGGTCATTGAATGTGGGAATGCGCATGAGTGATCTAGTGGTGAACTGCCTGCTTTATGCAGATGACGCTGTACTTTTAGGCTCAACTCCATCTGAGCTGCAAACACTGGTCACAGTTATGAATGAGGATTGTAAGAGTATGGGCTTACATTTGAATGCGAAGAAAACTAAAGTTTTGGTATTTGAAAGAGAAACAACCAGAACGGATGTAAGAGTTGTGGTCGATGATGTAGTGCTGGAACAAGTGGATGAGTTTGTATATCTTGGATGTGCTTTTAGCAGGGATGGAAGGTACACCGCTGATGTTGAAAGAAGAGTGTGTGCAGGGAACAGAGTGAATGGAGCGTTAGGGAGATTACTTAATAGCACAATTTTAAGTCAGGGTGCCCGTCTAGCCCTGCATAATCATGTGCTTATCCCAACGCTATTGTATGGAAGTGAGAGTTGGGTATGTCAGAAAGGGCATGAAAGTAGAATCAACGCGGTCGAGATGAGGTCGCTAAGAAAAATATGTGGTGTGACACTCGCGGACCGGGTTCGTAATGCCGAAGTGAGAGAGAGGCTAGGTTTGAAAGAAAGTGTCGGTGTAAAGATGAGAAAGGGCATGCTCCGTTGGTTCGGACATGTAGAAAGAATGGTAGATGAAAGGTTAACAAAACAGATATACAACGCGAATGTGGAAGGATGTAGGTACCGGGGAAGACCAAGACTGACATACCACGATCAGATTGATCGAGTACTGTCCGAAGGTGGTGTCAAGAGTCTTCGCAACCGGCGTGTGTGTATGAAGAGAGTGATGAATGTGGAAGAAACGAGACAAGCCTGCAAGGATCGTGGTGTATGGCACTCGGTTCTCTCTGCCTACCCCGTAAGGGATCTGGCGTGAAGATATGTTGTTGCCTTTACCGCATATTATGTTACGGTAAAATTATAAATACCGTTAAATTACAATCTGCCTTAGGAATATCTATACATATAATAAAATCGTAGGAAAGTCAAAATTGAATATTTTTGTAAAAGAATACTTGGGGTATGATGTATAATCGATATCGAAGCCAAAAATATAGTTTTTAGAAATTTGTCTGTTTGTCTGTTTGTCTGTCTGTCTGTCTGTGTGTCTGTCTGTCTCTCTGTCTGATGTCTGTCTGTCTGTCTGTCTGTTTGTCCGTTTGTCCGTTTGTCTGTCTGTTTGTTTGTCTGTATATATGTCCGGGGTAAACTCAAAAAGTACTGGATTTACTTCAAATTTTGCATGAATATTACTAACAGGTCGGGTCAATATATAGGCTACATATTATCACGCTATCACCTACAGGGGAGGAGCAGTGCGGAGTAAACGAAGTCGCAGGCAACAGCTAGTTATAAATAAACTACTAATCTAACCTAACCAAATTTCTAAGTTTATTATAAACTTACGGTTTTACGTTGTCATATACATAATCTGTATATTTTTAAAATAAGGAATAATATTTCAAAAAAGTAATGATTTTCTATATAAAACACTTTTCGATATACAGGTACCCATTGGACAAATATCTTACAACTGCTCATTGTTTACTATGAAACCGCTTCATTTTAATACAAAAATATAATGTGCAGCCATGTTTTGTCAATGGACCTTACAAACAACGATTATTTCAATCTGAACGAGTATGCTTGCTTGCGAGTGCGTTGCTATGTGTGTGGCAGGATGGCAAAGTCACATGCATAAGTCTACTGGCTACCTTACCTCCAAAAACGGTACACGACAATGACTAGGATTGACTCTTTTGGTGTAGGAATAGGTAAGGCGGTGGTACCAAATACCCGGGCGAGACGGTGCGGAACTCTACCACCTAGTAGTCACGATGGTAGTGACATATATAGCCAATCTGTCAGCTTTTATGACCTGGCTCGTAACTGATTTAACGTGAAGATGTATACGCACATTATAAATTTTAGGCACTGTAAAGTTATATACTTAACATTATGTGTTATAGGTGTCAATAACTTATTTTATAGATGCCAATTACTTATTTTCATAAGAACCACATACTTTTTTATTTTATGCTTAATTACTATTATTTTTTCGACCTAAAAAGCATCATAATTATTACTTTGACTTGAAAAGTTTACACCAGTGACCAACTGTAATACATTAAATGTTAATATGAATTTTTAGTCTAATAAAGCCAACCGTAAGTTAATCGATATGTATTAAGTTATATACTTTTATACTACTTTTTAATGGTGTTCTTGTTTCCGAAGCCAAAAGTCTGGTTAACTCTTCCGTGAATTGAATCGCGTGCAGCTTTAGATTTTAATACATGAACCTTTATTCCGTAAGAATTATGTTAAACGGCCTTTCGCTAATAAATGCGAGTCGTTGGTTTTAAATCATGAAACGGATAAGAAATACACTCATTTTACGCTTTTTTATGGTTAATATCGTTGTGGTCATAATCATCGATATCATTACAATCATCCTCATCACTAGCTTTGTCCTCATAATTAACATTTTCAACGTAATTATCGTGTTTATGTTTATTATTTATACATACCATATCGTCAACGTAAACATTATAGACGTAATTGTAAGGAAATCATCAGAGTGCTTAGGTAACTGTCTCAATCATTATCATCATCATTATATACAAAATTTAAACCTCTCCCTCTCAATATCTGGACATTCACACACTACTCTTCCGTGGGACCAAATATCAGAATGTTTGCTTCTATACGGATACGTCTTACGAAACTTTAAAAATAACGGCTTATTTATGTTTCAAAGTCAGCAACGGTACCGCAAGATCTTTAGTAGTGATCACTAATCATCAAGCGAGCCCAACCCTTCCTTTGTCTGCCTTGTAGCCCCGTTTCGATAAAAAAAAAGTGTACGTTCCTATAATAAACTTCGTCATCATAATCATTGTCGTCGTAATATATGTTTTTTTATATACGAGTTACTATTGTCTCTCCCAGGTCTGGTATCACTGCTTTACCTATTCCTGCCCCATTAGCGTCAGAGCTTGTCAATGTCATGTTCCTTTTTGGAGGATAAGGTAGGCGGTAAACTAATTTATATGCCATTACACCTCGCCACAAGATAGCAACGCACCATTAACATCTTTGGTGCATACAGGCGATGGTTGACTTTTTCCATCAGGAGACACATCTGCTTGTTTGGCTATCTTATAAAAAAATTACAAAAAAGAGACATTCCAACCCTGCCACACGGATTGCAACGTAGCACTAACGTCTGTGGGCAATATTATCTCTTTGCATTAGGAGAACCATATCTGCTTGTTTGCTATCCTATGAAGTAAAAAAATAATGATATAATAAATAATAAATATCACTGAACAAATTACACAAATGTGAATCATTCAACGATACTAAAACATAGAAAGACGAAAGTATATTAATATTCAAATATTTTTAATAAACACCTATATCCATCAATACAAACATCCTATGCTCATCACATAAATATTTATCCGTTTCGGGAATCGAACCCGAGCCCCATTGATTGCGTAGTATGGATCGCTAACCACTCGAACAACAGGGCGGTAAAAAGAATTTTAAACGTGTAGATAGTAGAGTTTAGTAATGTTTCCGCTTGGGTAATATCGCCATTACATTTTATTTTTTTGACACATAATTGTACACAAGTATATTTAAAGAAAATTACTAAATAAAACATAATCTTATGTATAAAATTCTCGTGTCACAATGCTAGTTACCATACTCCTCCGAAACGGCTCGACCGATTTTTATGAAATTTTATATGCATATAGTAGGTCTGAGAGTCGGCTACTATCTATTTTTCATACCCATAAGTGATAAGATTTGTCAACCCCTAACATTTGGAACGAAGTCCCTTATCGCGCGTTGTGAAAGGGGGCTAGACGGAAAAAATTCTTACGAAAAGTTGTTACGACACTTTTTGCTATAGTAAGGTATTGTAACCACAGAAATATCCAGCCATTTCCCTTTAGCTCGTGCATTGAAAGTGAAAGAGTATATCTACTATTTGATTGAGTTTACTTTTTTTCTAGTGCCAAATGTTCGACATTCATACAGAATTTCGGCCGAATGACGAATTTCGACCAAAAGTTGAATTTCGACAGACAGTCGAATTTCGAACGATCGAAATTCGACACTCGGTCGAATTTCAACCGGTTGCCGAGTTTCGACCGCCGGTCGAATTTCGACCGGGTGCCGAACTTCGATCGTGGGTCGAAATTCGAACGAGTGCCGAAATTCGACCGCGGGTCGAAATTCGACCGGGTGCCGAAATTCGACCGGGTTCCGAAATTCGACTGGGTGCCGAAATTTGACCGTGGGTCGAAATTCTACGAAGTTCCTTATCGCGCGTTGTGAAAGGGGGCTAGACGGAAAAAATTGTAACGAAAAGTTGTCACGACACTTTTTGCTATCGTAAGGTATTGTAACTTGTAAGCTGTGCGGCGTGCGGATGTTTCTCTGTCTCTCTCTTTCTCTTATAGAAAAGCAAGCCAGATATTTTCATTTCTATTTCGCATTGAACAGTGTGGTGTCGCGACGATTATTTTTGTTGAGTGTATACAGGTTTTTTGTAAATAATAATAAAAGGAACTTTGTTCCATTCGGGTGTCCCTTGACACCTCTCAATTTTTTTTAATTTTTTTTAAATTCTTTATATAACGTGGCATTAAAAAATACATACAACCCTAAATTTTCATCCTTCTACCATCAACCGGTATTTATTAAATCAATAATTTATATGGCAAAACAACGTTCGTCCGGTCCGCTAGTATTAAAATATAATATCTTTTAACAAAAAAATAAATAAAAGGGCGTGAAGATACTTTAATAATAATATCGCTGGATAAATTACACAAATTGATCTAACCCCAAAAGTAAGCAAATTATTTGCTTGTGTTATGGGTGTTAGTCAACAATACTAATACATGGAAATACATATATAAATGCTGTTACATACATAATTAACCCCCAAATCCAGAAGTACCCACATCTGTGCTCGTCACATAAATGTTTGCCCCTGTCGGATGTCGAATCCGAGCCCCATCGATTCGAAGTTAGGTTCGCTAGCCACTCGACCAACGAGGCGGTCAAATAAAACTATTTGATTGATTTTTTGATTTTAACATAACCTTCTAGTTTAAGCCATATGTGTTTTTGACAATAATACCACAGCCTATGTTCATTGTGACATTGTGACATATGCACATTGTGACATCGACCACACAGCCCATAGACGCTTAATGTTCGATTTTCCGTATTGAATGCATTCTGGCAACTAGCTGAGCTGAGCTGCAACATCGTGATTGGCTTACTCAAGGCCACAGTGAAAGATAGTGATGTACAGAGGATCTGATTGGTCGACACTGATTGTGTATTGGTGCATGGACATTTACATCGGAACTATAAGTCAGATGTGTTGACAGAAGCCATTCGCCTGTTATTAGGGGTCTATAGGTTGTGTGGTCGGTGCATTGTGATAATACTCTTAAACTGTAGGCTTTTATTATTTTAACATTTTTTTTGAAAAATCTTCTCACAACGCTTTAAAAGATTTCAATATGTGACCGCGCTTCCGATCCGGTAATGCTATAAAATATCGACGGGTCCTACGTATGTTGTAACTTATGCGATTTTTGTTTTGTTTATGGAAATGACTCCATTTTTATAGATATTTTAATAACACAAAAAATAAAAATGAAATTTCTATCAGTTGGTAGATTAAGCTAATAGAAATTTAATTTTTATTCTTTACAAGCTGAACCCGCGACTTCGTCCGCGTGAGAAATTTCGAAAACTTAGTAGCCTAAGTTACTCCCTAGCACATCAGCTATCTGCCAGTGAAAGTCCCGTCTAAATCGGTCCAGCTGATCCAGAGATTAGCCAGAACAAACAGACAGACAGACAAAACTTATAAAAAATGTATGTGTATACAAGGTCAAGGTCAAGGTCAAAACTTTTTTATTCAAAATAGGATACATCCATAGGTATGCATTTAGTAAAAGGAGATTATTTTAATATTATAAACAGACACTACAATTTTATTTAATTATATAGATGTTATTAAAATATCTATAGAAATTGAGTAATTTTTATAAACTATACGAAAAATTGCATTTTTGTAAGTTACGACAACTTACGTAGAACCCGTCGATATGTTAACTCGTCAAATAAACAAACCATCATTCAACTATCACAACGCTAAAAATACCATGTCAATAGGTTATGTACGTGTCCTCAATGACTTCCCTCATAAATCAATTTGCATTTGCGGTGAATTATAGTTTTCCTGTTAGACTAACATTCGCGCATACCCCGAAAAACAACCACATAATGAAACATGAATAATTGGAGCAAGGTCGAACGGCTAGGGCGATGCGAATGCAGTGACCGCTATTCTTTCTGTACATAAAAAATCGATAAAATAGAACAAAAGGATCCTTTTTTTATACAAATAAAAAAAAATCACCTCAAAATGAATCAGCTTGTTGAGTTATAAGATTTTCTCTCACTTAAAATCCACTAATGTTAATTACTTAGGTTTAGCACTTATGTTCACAATTTCAGTGAAATGGACATGCAATACACGTCTATGCATCTTTTAAACTGAAGACAACGCAAAGTGATCGGTTGTATTTCAATGATTTATCGAGTTGACCGAACATAAGTTCAACGACAATTATAAAGCTATTAAATAACGCGCCTATATTATTTTTAATAATAGGATTTTAAAATATATTTTTATTTTTTGGTTTGTTGCCAACTAGTGTCATTATAGGCTTTCTTATTACAGCTGTTAATAATCCATATAGGAATGTAAAATCTCACTGTTTACCACAAATCCTTGAATAATATATGTAATCAAATAAGACGATATGAAGTTAATATTCTTCTTATATTTTGGACGTATATGTATAAGAAGGTTGTTGCGGGGGGGAGGGGTCCGGACACCCTTCAGACAAGACAGACATAGATGAAACATAATTAACCATTTCAAAGGTAACAGCACGACAGAATTTGAACCTCCGAACTCGTTTCTGGCCAAAGTTTTCTTTGTCAAGTTTTTAAACATATCCCAAGCACTATTAAGTTCTAAAACAATCACCTACTTAATAAGTCTAAGTACTTCATATTTATATAAAAAGTCGGGTAGCGGCTAATTTGTGATTATTTTGGGCTATTTTATTTTCCCCGTGTTAGTTCCGGGCTCCTTTGAAGAATAGACCAACTGCCGTTCTGCCAGGCAGGTCGTAAAAGGCGACCATTATGCATGTGGCATTAGACCTCGCCACAAGATAGTAACAAAGAAGTTTGCTATCTTATGATATAAAAAAAATATTTACTAATACTAGCGGTCTCTTTGTGGTTGAAATTCGCCCAATGACTAAACAACAAAATCACTTTTTAGTTTGACAACAGACTATAGCCGTACCCACCTAAAGAAAATAGTAGGTATATATGTGTGTGTATATTATCATTTATGTGTCAGTGTGTGTAATAGTGTAGTGTGTGTAATAATTATTTTTATTAGTTTAATGTATTTCTAGTGTATATTATTTAAACAATATTAGGTTTCTGCAGTCCTCCGCAATGTAAAATTTAACTATGCCGAATATCATACTTCACCGTTCGCGTAATTCTCTTAAAAAGTGGTACAAATACGTATTTTATATAGGTAGATTACATAATATTAGTCATAATAACAGATAGTAAAAAGCTGCTGAGGCACTCAATACACTTCCTAAAATAAAACTAGTTTTATCCTACCTATTTGTCAAAGAAAATCCTGAATCTATATTTTTATTGATACTAGTTGTATTTCAATACACATAGGTGTTACCAGCATTTTTAAGAGTTGAACAAAAGTGAATAATCTGTAAAAGTACTTAGTTTTAGTAAGATAGCAAACAAGCACATGACTCTCTCGATGGAAAGAAACAACCATCGCTTATAGACAGCAAAGATGTTAATAGTACTTTGCTATCCTTTTGACGGGGTCTTAATGCCACATGCATAAGTTTATCGGCTAACTTACCTTCCAAACCAGAACCCAGCAGTAACAAGAACTGACTCTATTTCGCCAGGAATATGTAAAGTGGTGGTACCAGATCCGAGCGAGACAATGCAGAACTCTACTACTAGTAGAAATTTAAAAATCTTAAGTACTAAATCATTCTTCGCGTAGGAAGAAAAGTGCACACAAAGAAATAGACCATCTGCTTTCCTGCTGGGCATTTCGTAAAAGGCGAACGGTTGACTAAACGTATCGATTACTAGGAGGTAGAGTTATTATATAGTTAACGTGGCCGTACGTCCCGTTTTGAACGGGACTGTCCCGTATTCAAGTACTCTGTCCCGGTGTATATTCAGTCCAAGTATATTTCAGGAACGTAAAAATGTCCCGTTTTCCGAAACATATACACAATAAAGGCACAAGAAGTTTTAAATTGTAAACCAATTCGTCGGAAATCCTATTTAATTGGGCAGATATTAAGATATGAGCCGAACACAAAAATCGCGCTTAAAATGTTTAATTTTCAATAGGAGAATTATTTATTACAAAATATTCAAAATTTTTGGTAGACCTAAATTAACACCGATATTCAATTTATTTGAAATGAAAATAGATACATCCTGCAGACATTTATCGTTTACTTAGTTAAAATATACTTAGTGTCCCGTTTTAAGATAAAAACTACGTGATCAGTTTATATATACTGCATGATACCAATAATTTTCTCATTTAGTAAATTAAATTTAACTTTGTTTCTGGACTAGTGTGAGTCGAATACCCCACTGGCCCCACTGTGGGTAATATATTTATAAACAATACAATTCAATTTAGTAATTTTTTTTGGCGTAAGATAGCAAACAAGCAAACCAATTTCGAGAGAATAAAATATATTTTCCTTCTATAAATATTTCATCAGCGTTAAAACGGTGCATGAATTTGACATCGATCATTATTATTATCATTCGTTGAAGCTAGCTTTATAAATTATAATATATTTTACCTAACTGGCCAAAAATGGGGTAATGCTTCTCGTGAATACGTACGTTAATTAATTTTAGAAGTTACATAGATTATACGTACATATAATTACTGAGCGAAATAACAATTATTTTTGAATTGAATTAATTGTAATTGAATGCTCTTAGACGTTAAATCTACCTGTGCAAATGTATCTGTGTAAAATTTAAATAAATAGCAAAGAAGGATAATGTTTTTTCGTAGTAGGAATAGAGTTTTTGAATTTAACTTTGTGACTAATATAACTCCTATATATGGAGCTAAATTTCTGTAATTCGCGTAGCTAACAAGGCGTGTAGCCGACTTCGTAGCAATCCATATAGCTTAATATGCGGTATGAGCCTCGTAGCATTAGTCGCGAATCGCTACAAGTTTCCTGGCATATTTACATGTATATCGTAATTTGACAGACCTATGTGTACATATTTATTAATCTACATATTATGACAAAAGTATATTACGCATATTAAAAATTTCGATCGGGTTGTAACAATAAGCAAGGTCACGTGTACCCAGATATTACAAAACCCATCTTTTCCATTAAGGAAATTACAACAATAAAATTAATGTTTTTCACTTTATTTCGACATGAAATATTTCACTGGCTTTGTATTAGCAAGCCGGTTTGCTTGCAAGGTAGGCAGAGTGAACCGAACGTCTCTTGTACAGCGCGTTAGGGACGGTCTGCAGGAAAATTAAGAAACTATGCCATTTTTACGTGCTAGTCATAAAGGCAATTCTTTTTTTGTGGCAAATGCGAAATTTACGTTATATGATTTTTTCTTATTTTCACGTCACGCAATGTAAAGCATATTCCCGCAGGTCGCGGTCGCGGAATTCTTGAACCAGCCGTTTATTTTGTGCGGGAAGTGGCGCATAATATAACAGTTATTTGTGTATTTCCTTACATTGTACTATTTTTTTAGAATAAGCGCTGTAGAGTATTGAGATAAATCAAATTATACAAAGTAAAGGTAAAAAAATCAAAAATTTCCACACGAATTTGCAATGTGCAGTATCTGACATCGTCTACGATGAAGAAGTAACTACCGTTGTGGTTTCGACTGGTTACTGGCTCTAGGGTCTCAAATGTTGACGAGTACTTCATCGCCGCCGGCGCGTGTGACGCTGACTTGTGTGGGTAAACTTTATACTGCGATGAGAATATCGGGATCGAATAAAACGTGACGTGGCCTCTTTTTGGCTGTATCTGGAGGTGAAATATGGAATTGGAGGCTACGGTCTTTACCACAGGGACACATGAATAGCAAAGCACAATCATGGGGATTTAATCCTCTTAATACAAATTTCCCCTTAGTACGATAATACGAATTAATCCGATTATCGTTCGATGATCTTATAGATTTTTACTATTTTTGATTTTGAAGCACAATCCACAGTTGACTTTACAAGAATAAAAGTGACTATAGGTTATACAAGAACAGATATATCTTACTATTATTGCATCTTTAAAGTCTCTAGGTAATGATAACCCCTTTCTTAAACTCTAGAGTTATCTGCTAATTAGCTATCCTAATAAAAAACCATATAAAACAAAATGATTATAGGTATGTATATGTACTTATTATGACGTATCATTTCTATTTTACTTATTTTACGATGTAAAATCGAAATAATTTGTCCTTCACCCCGGTAAACGGTAAACTTATGGATGTGGCATTGCCATCCAGAATCCAGAATTGGTATTGGCAGTAAGAGCACGATTGAGCAAATAAAAAGCCACATATTTATCACCTACGAATTTACACCCAGCGAAGAGGACGGATAATAACTAGTATTTTTTATAATACACTAGCTGACCTGGCAAACGTTGTTTTGCCTTACATATTAGGAATCCATAGCGGACAAACAACGTGACACTTAATTTATATAAGTCTACGGGATTAAACTTCATTGTTTTGCTACATAATTTACTTGTATTGAATATTGGTAGGATACTTGAGAGGGGGGAGGTTAATTGGGATAAAAACTATCCTATTTTTTAAGCTGGACCAAACAGTAGATATCTACAAAATTTCATTGCAATCGCTTTAGTGCGGGTAGTTTCGGATTCTATCAACACCGTGACACTTAAATTATATGTATTAAGATAATTAAAAACATTCCTCCTTGTTTTCTTGCAGTATTTGTAATCTTCTCTTTTCTAAAAAGTACTTGATCTGCTCTTCTCTTAATTTTAATTAAATAATTACTACTACTATAAATGTTATTTTATTTTGTGTTTATGTTATGTTAATTACTATAAATGTTATGGAACGTTAACCAACAAAGAATGCTAGTCTGATGTTAAGAACAATTACTGCACTTTAGCATTGTTGTGTCTTCGAAATAATGTAAAAAATACACATTTGTGTTTTGTGTATTTTACAAAATAGTTTAATTATTAATTTATAAATTAATTAAATTAAGGCGATCACACTCTTAATGAATGTGATGTTAAAACTTAAATGTAATAAAAAAATTATTCGTGATTTTTATATTTTACAATACACGGTGTTACGGTTTTATTATTAACAGTTAACACGACACGCATTATTCATTACAACTTTAATTATATTATATAAAATTAAAATAACATATGTACTTAAAACTAAAAAATCTGTAAACGGTTTTTACAAATATAGTATAAGCAAACATACTTACAGAAAGTCCAGGATTACAGCCCGAAGTTATAGAGTTCTTCCTAAATTTTGGAATGCATATTTGCATTGAACTTTTTCCCTTAGGTGGCCCGGCGCATCCGTACTCATCACTCCGATCATTTCTCGTCAGATTTATATTATTAGTGTTATTGACCTTTACTAAAATATTACAAGTTTGGGAAGCGATTTGGAAAAGTCCTTCCTCTAAATTTCGCTTGTTTTGATATTGCCGGTTGAACTGTAGGTAGTCCCACCAAGAGGGCATTTTACTATATCAAACGCGAAGCGAACTTTTGTCGGGCTATCGAACGATCGCGTGCAGCCGCTTAGAGGATGTAAATCGCTTTGACTGTAGGACCTTGTGGACTTGCGCTGTAAAACTTTACTGAGTCACGAAAAGTCACTATTAGGGAATTGTACATAATAAATGTGAGTGCTTTGGGGCACAATGTTTGTTCAGTATATTCGGTTTTTAAATATGAATGTGTTGCGTTTTAGAATACACTTATGGTAATAATTAGGGGCCCTTGTATATATTACGCAATAGTATACATCAATTTTTCCCATTACTTTTTAAAATACATACTTCCATACTTATATACTTATTACTTATTTACTTATTATATAATATATTAATATATTTAATATTATAAATGCGAAAGTCTGTCTGTATGTCTGTTACGCTTTCACGGCTAAACCGCTGGACCAATTTTCATGAAATTTGGCATGGATATAGTTGAAGATCCGGGGTCAAACACAGGCTATTTTTTTTTTCAAATCAGTCCCTGGAGGGTTGAAATAGGGGATGAAATTTTTATTAAAAGCTATCTGGATGACTTATTAATATACTCGCGGGCAAAGCTGCGCGGGTCAGCTAGTAATATTATAAATATACTTAATGTTTATAACGCCCTTCAGCTCGCTACACAAATAAAGTTTTACACTTTTCTCTGAAATTTTAAGCACAGATATTGTACAAGCACTTGTATAATAAATCTCACCGAAATTCGTCTGGACGTTTTAGCCTGAAGTAGTAACAAAAATACGCACATACACGAAATTCTTGCTATTATTCAATCAAATCAAGTCATTAATTTAACATCCAAAAACTTGGTTACAACATAATTAAAAAGATATAAAAAGAAACTTAGAACTAATGTTCTTCATAAACTAATATTATAATTGACTTGTACCATGAATCTGAGTGATTGAGTTAGTTAAGTAATAATATACGACGACACTGAATAGACACTACCGGTGTCCTATCTTTATCTTTATTCTGGACATAATCTACCCGTCACCTAAACTTTATCCAGCCCATACAAATATTACGGACTTAACGCATATTTAAGATGTTAGGTCGGACAGAACCGCTCTCAATAAAAAAATTGTGTTAATGATCTAGTGGAATGTATGATGGACGAATGAAGACCTTTATGTTGCTCAGATCTTAATTTTTTTACCGTTGGTGACTTTGTCCTGTTCCTTGCACTGTTTTTCTTATTTTAGTGTCACTATAGCAGTCAGATATAAAGATCCGCAAAGTGTATAAAATAAATTAGTAAAATCTAGTATTTACTTACCTTCTAGTAATTTAGTAAATTATAATGTAAAATAACCACGCAACAGGCTTTTGCTTTACATATTTGTTATATTAAATCTCGTACATATACCTATAGGTGCATAGCTAATATAAACAAAAATATAATGTACGCTTCGCTGGGTTTACATTCATTAAAAAATAAATATTACATAACGCAATTCTTGAGTTATAACAGGGCACACAGGATAGCAAACAAACACATAGCTCTACTAATGCACAAAGGCAATCATCGGCTACGGACAACAAAAATATTAATGGTGCGTTGCCACCCTTGTGGCGGGGTCCTAATGCCACATGCATAAGTTAACCATCTTTCTTACCCCCAAACTTTTTTCTTTTTTTAGACAAATTACACTCACTGATCTAACCCCAAAGTAAGCAAATTATTTGCTTGTGTTATGGATGTTAGTCAACGATACTAATACATATTATATATATACTGGAATATATTTAATAAACACCCAAACCCGGAAATACAAACATTTATGCTCATCACACAAACGCTTGTCCCCGTCGGGGATCGAGCCCGAACTCCGTCCATTGCGTAATCAGGGTCGCTAACCACTCGACCATCGGGGCGGTCAAAACTGGAACATCAAAACTAGAATACAACAGCGACAAGTTTTGACGCTGTTGCGGCAGGAATAGGTAAGGTGCTGATACCAAAGCCGAGCGAGACAATACAGAGCTCTACCACCTAGCTGCCACGATAGCACTGACACGAATAGAAAAATTTAAAAAAGTATTTTTGCAAATACCTCCAAAATTTTGAGGTTGTAATAAAAAGTATTTCTACAAAAACTGTAATTTTTTATTAGGCCTGCAATTTTTGTAATAACAATTTTCAATAAGTCATCACAACAAGGAAATAAAAAGAAAATCATCGCTTTTCACCTCCCCATTTCTCAGGGGTAACATTAATCAGATACATTTAATAGACAAGGACATGCCTTATGTACCTGTTAACCTTTTAAAACATAAAGCCTTGAGTATTAAGTTTTTTTTTATCTTTCTTAAAAATAAGCTCAATTGCTATGATATAAGACAATTCTGAAAAAACTTGCAACTTATACCTGAATTTGTCAGTTCAGAGGCACGTGATACAGGGCTAGAATCTAAAATGTCGCTTGCAATCATTAGATTCGCACGCGTGCATATTCTACGTCATTGAATTGCGTTAGGGAAATAATCGTAAAAAAACCCAGCGCTGATTTGCCTCTCATTATAACATTGCAGATATATCAAAGAAAAGAATTTGACCCAAGACATTTACATGTGTAAATGTTCTTCTGTAGCAGCTTTCAGAAAAGTGCCACGTTCAATTCATGACAAATAAATCCCACCAAAAGAATTTTTATACAAAAATTTGCCACGATGAGACCAAATGGCTTGCATCGTTAAAAAGTTATCAGTTAGGGTATGTGTTAGAAGCTTGGTTCTACATAAGAATGTAGAACCAAGCTTCTAACTCTACATGCCCTAACATCACAAGCCCTAATTTTACAAACTCTACACCTTAATTATAACATGTAGCTTGGCCCTTGGACGTTTCATTACCACGAAAACTATTGTATTACAGAAAAGTAATGAACCGAGAATATTTTTTTTTTACCTTACGCCCATGTAACGGTAGCGAAAGGGCCAAGTCACATTTTTGACGCTGTTACGGCAGGAATAGGTAAGGTGGTGATACCAGAGCCGAGCGAGACAATGCAGAGCTCTACCACCTAGTTGCCACGATGGTACTAATATGAATAGACCTCCACAAATTCTACGCCTTAGTGTAGAATTTGTGAAGTTAGGGCATGTAAAGTTAGAAATTGTTTCAACATGAGATTTGATAACTTTTTGACAGTGCACGCAATGTGGTCTCGTCGTGGCAAAATTTTACATGAAAATATTTTTGGTGGGATTTCACTTCTTTCCGAATGATCCAATTTGGTGCATTTATTTCAAAATTATGCGTGGATATCATTAAGTGCGAAATGCATGGTGGAGTATAGCAATGTGACTGCAGTGCATGCCGTGGCACATATTCGCAACTATTCGGACAATTTATTAACCGAGACAGAATTACTTTAGAATTTCCTACAATTTTTGTTTTTAAATGTGTCATTATATGTTGCTGTGTTTTGACCAAAATATAACGACGGCACAAATAGTCGATGTAAATTCTATACATTTCCTGAAAATGTCTGGAAGTTAGATTAGAGCAATAAATTAAAAAAGTGAAAGTAAAAAGTCTTAGATAAAAAAAGGAAAGTAAGCTACATCGCATTAAATTACGATGTTAGTAAAACATCAAATTAATAAATAACTATATGTAATCAATAAATAATAATGTTAATTAAAGTACCTACTTTACCTAGGTACCCTGTAATGAAATTAATTATGGTACCTATTATTATTAATTATAGTACTTATTTATGGTAACTATTAGAGAATTTACGTTTAAACTTGTTTTATAGGGTCTTAATATTACTGCAATCTAACGAATGGTATGAAATCGTATCAAATAACTATTGCCGTTGTTTCATAGCTCTTCAAATTTGTTACATGTTGTACGAAAACTAATTTATTTCCTATCAGCACAGTTTTATGTTCAAACCTTATAAACTTAAGGTGTTATGCTTTCAAATCTAGTATTAATAATAATAAACCATCGTTTTGTGCACTTTTTTAAAATCCTCTAAATATAATACATACTTAAGCTATGTACTAACGAAGTCCACGCCATTTGTGTTCTACTAAAGTGCAGTCCGTGGACCTACGTCAGAGCTCGCTGAGTGAAGCGCGTAAGCGCCATGAAATTCACGTCGATTACGACCTTTTGGTCGCGTATTATGCTCTATTATACGCTGCAGCGCAGCTTAATTTTGACTTTGGTTGGACGATTTATAAGTATTTCAGCGCTGCAGCGAGTGTCAACGAAATATAAGTAGCTTCTTTAGTACGTAGTACATTAAACACTCTAATCTATATACCTAATGACTAGAAATTAGTGCCCAATCTGAGGAAAAGGAATCTAATAGAAACAAAATAAAACCAATTTCTCACGAATTAAGTTAAGTGCAAAAGCTAGTAACTACTTAATATGTATTAAACAAACTCGAGCTAACATTAGGGAATGCTGTTAATAATTTATGCGCAGCCCCGACGTGTGAGCGAACACTTAACGTTAGACTCAGGAATCCCTCGAGAGCTCCCTATCTAAGGTACAATGTTGCCAACTTTAATAAATCACAAACTAAATAACATGAGTGCGTAAAATGAACTACTATGTAGGAATTCCATCTCACACCATTAATGTAATTTCGCTTTAGGCCAATTTTAAACTGTTAAAAATATGAATTTCCCCCGCTTTGAGTATATAAACCTCTAGAGTACTTCGAGTACTTCGAGCAACAAGCCCTAAGTCTAGGCCCAAAGATCGTTCGAATGTGGAAGAGATACGTCGATGACATTTTTTATATTATTAAAGGTAATAGGCAGGAAGTAGATCAATTTCAATACCACCTAAATTCCATTCACCCGAAAATCCGATTCACATATGAGATGGAAAGTGACCGATCATTTTCTTTCTTGGATGTTAAAGTGACTGTGAGAACAAATGGGACTTTAGCTCACTGTGTATACAGAAAACCTACACACACTGACAGATATCTACATGCGTCATCTCATCATCACCCCCGCCATTTACAATAGAGCATTTGACTTATGCGACTCCGAACATCTGGAGCCTGAACTAAACCATGTTCAGGATATACTTAAGAAAAATGGTTATAAAGAAAGGCAGAACATTAAGCGTTATAATAAAAAGGTTAGGTATCCTATAGTCAAAAGGCAGCCGGCATTCATGACATATATTAAAGGAATTACCGATAAGATTGGAACGCTACTGAAAAAATATTCCATACCTACCATCTATACGCCAAGCTTAAAGGTAATTGGGCATGTGGGCACGCCTAAGGATGTCATACCCTTCCAGACGCCAGGGGTATATAAAGTGGACTGCAGCTGTGGTAGTGCTTATATAGGTGAAACTAAACGTACTATCGCAGATAGACTCAAAGAGCATATCACGGCTGTAAAAAAACAGGCAGGTTAATAAGTCGGCTATAGCCGAACATATTTTGGATTCCAGCACTGATCACTGGATTGAATTCCACCGACCTCAGGTTCTCTCTACTGAGCGACACTATGTTCACCGTATGGTACGGGAAGCTATTGAAATTAGAAAATATAAAAATTTCAACAGGGAAGACGGATTTAAGTTGTCTCCTGCTTGGAATCCAGTGATCAGCAGAATAAAGCCTTTGCACCTGCAAACAAATAAAGTCCAAGATACGGTTAGTGTTTTGTGTAAGCTAAATTCGAAAAAACAAGACCAGAAGGGGGTAGATGAAAATCGATCCCGACGTGAACGACGGAGGAAACTCGCTGCTCCAGTCTGCTCGTGACCACGGTCAATGTAACTTGGCCGAAACGTCAAGCCTTACAAGTTCTATATATGTACGCGTTATTGACCCGTTTATATATTTTTAAAAATGATAGTAGGACGCGTTAGTTTAAAAGTTCATATAACCTCTAGAGGTAGTATTCCTAAGCAACTGGCATAATGACGTGTATAATATTACCACATTATACACGTCATTAAACTGACAATTAAAAACGTCCTCAGAAAAATCCGCTTGTGTGAAACTTCAACGAGTGTCACTTGTGTACTCACAATAATCGAACTACGCACACTAGCGTGGTTAGTGTACCCACTCTAAATTTTTGGTATCCCTGCTTTCTACATAAAAAGTGAAGGTTAAGTTAAATATACGTCAGTATTTTATAGATACAATTACAACGAACGCGTATTAATAATTATACAATTTTTAACTTGAAGTTTTTGTAGGAAATATAACATACTTCAATGCAAAAAATTAGTAGGTAGGTGTGTAAGTAAATAAATACAGCTTTTTTTCAAAGCTTAATCAATTTCAATAGTAAAAGACTAAATATATTTCGTCAAAATATTTTCGAGCTATTTTGGATAAACTAATATAAGAATTGGCCGTTTATAGCCTTTATTGGCCTTTTTTATCATCTAAATAATTTAAGACTTTTACAATACTATTTTAATACATTTTTTAATTTGTTTACTGGTAGATATCATCAATAAGTTCATTGTAAAAGCGTATAAATTGCCCCATAAAGGAGTATCTTATTCTATGTAGACGAGATGTATGCACCACAAAAATGTTTTTATTTCTTGTATTTAGTGAGTGTACATTATCACTTGTTCCAAACTAAGAAATGTTTTTACAGACGTTATATTGAGTCCTCAAATACTCGTTACAACGCGCCGTACATAAATATGGAGAACACTAGCGTATGAACCAGCCTCTGCTCTGTTTTTAATGAGATGCTTCTGTCGTTCCAGAGACGTTTCGACTCATAGCATTTTTGGACATGCCTATTCGCCGTCGCAATTCTGTCTCACAGGATCCATTGTTGCTGATGGTTGATCCTGAGTATGTGAAACTATCAACAACCTCCAAGTTGAGTGAATTACTAAGTTGTAATTTATTGAAGCGATCAACCAGCATGATTTTGG
The DNA here is from genome assembly GCA_036924255.1 of Apodemia mormo. Classification (NCBI taxonomy): domain Eukaryota; kingdom Metazoa; phylum Arthropoda; class Insecta; order Lepidoptera; family Riodinidae; genus Apodemia; species Apodemia mormo. The sequence goes on along the minus strand of JAUPFN010000013.1, from coordinate 8,698,634 downwards.
TTTTGGATTTGTTTATTGATAGTTCTAGGTCCTTACTAACTCGCTCCACCCTCTCCAAGATAGTCTTCAGCTCATCTTCATTTGCAGCAAACAGGGTCGTATCGTCTGCATAACGGAGATTGGAGATCTTCACCCCACCTACGCTGACACCACCGTCCCAATAATTACAAAATTTGCGGATGATATATTCTCCATATGCATTGAAGAGGATAGGAGATAAGATGCAGCCCTGACGAACACCTTTTCCAAATCTGAAGGGTTCAGACAGGCATTTTTCATACTCTGACAGCTCCTTAGCTGTTGTAATACAGAGTCTGAAAGAGTGCTGTAGGATGTCGTGGCACACCCAACTTCAAGGCCCGCCATAAACTGTTCCAGTCGACGCATTCAAACGCCTTGCTATAGTCGACGAAACATAACATCACCGGTTTGCCACATTCGTATTCCTTCTCTATGATCTATCTCATGTTCAGGATTTGTTTGCGCGTCCTGCTTGCTCCTGTAGTATCTGCCAATCTAGGTAGTAACGAATGCGATTGTTCACTATGTGGAAGAGGATTTTGCTGGCTGGCTGAGCGTCCTGTAGTTATCACACTTTGTTGTTGCTCCCTTTTTGTGCAAGGGTATGATTATAAATTCCATCCAGTCTTTCGGCCATACGCCGGCAAATGTCGATTCCCTTCTCACCTAAAGCTATAAGGACTTCTGCTGTAATTTTGTCTGGCCCTGGAGCCTCCATTGGTTTTAGACGTTTGAAGGCATCTGTCACTTCTGAGCGAATAATTTCTGGCACTAATTCGAGTGCTCTCCAGTCTAGGCCTACTTTCGCGGTGTCGCTATAAGGACTGAAATAAAGCTGGGAGCAGTAACTGCACCATGCTTTCGCTACGCCCTCTAGATCGTGGACGAGGTTTCCATCATTCCCTTCAATTGACCACGTTTTGGGCTTAATTGCCTTGTGAACAGCCTGACTTTATACTTAGACTATATATATATATATATATATATATATATATATATATATATATATATATATATATATATATATATATATATATATATATGCTACATACAGGCCTTAGTATTACCACCTAACTTTTTGCTGCCGCAAAAGCGTCAATGCTTTTTAATTTCGTATTAGTTTGGAGGGTATACTTGGCAATACTATTTCATCCCACCACATGGATAACGTCGGACCAGAAACATATTTGATATCTACGGACGATGGTTGTTTCTTCCCTTTAGGAGTGTCATTTGCTTATTATTTATTCGTAATTTAAATTTTAATGCTTTTTTTATTTTGGGCGTTTAGGTAGGAACCATTTGAAAGGGTATTGAACAATTTTATTATCATTTACAAAGAAACATATGATTTATGTTTTCCAGTTTTTTGGGAAATTACCCCAGCAATAAAGCGGCAGTACTGATTAATCGGACTAAATAATCCAATCTATACATATAATAAAATCGTAGGAAAGTCAAAATTGTACCTTGAATATTTTTTTAAAAGAATACTTGGGGCGTGATCTACAATCGATATCGAAGCCAAAAATATAGTTTTTAGAATTTTTGTCTCTTTGTCTGTATGTATGTCCGGGGTAAACTTAAAAAGTACTGCATGGATTTACTTCAAATTTTGCATGAATATTACTAACAGGTCGGGTCAACATATAAGCTACATATTATCACGCTACCACCTACGGAGGAGGAGCTGTGCGGAGTAAAAGAAGTCCGCGCGGACGAAGTTGCGGGCAACAGCTAGTTTTTCATATATAATTGTAACTGTAGAGTAAAAATTGCCCATGAAACGTGTTCTTGCTATTATTACAAGATTTTTAAATATAATTGCGACAAAATTTTGTCATTTTAAATCGGTGGATTGTATAATTTTCTTTCAGCTCATTCTCCTATGATTGATAAAATGACACTATCTGACGTATCACCCAAGTCTACCTATAGTAGACTTTTAATGGGGACTTTTTATATAGCCCAATTATCAATCTAAATCTGTCTACTCGCCGCCCGATCCTAATCCCAGGGGCTCTCGGCGCGTGTGGCGATACATTTCAGCAGATTGAGACGAGATGCATTCTTTCTTTGTGTCTTATCCCCGGCGGCCGGTCTTCTTTCTTCTGAAGACTCCTCGACCTGCGCGGATGCTGTGACAGGTTTGCTGCGACAGAGAATGGAGTACTTTATCCTTTTATCCGACGTAGCCATGTCCAGTAAAGCTCAACCCTGGTTCAGAGCTGATTGTAGACGCGCTGAGGCGCTAAAACATGAGGCACACCTCAAAGTGAACGATCTACTCAATTACCGTCAATACTGGCTTCGCCGAAATCGGTCCACTGTGGATCTAGAAGATCCACCTACCTAGCGTATGCCACCTACAGTACCCGGCGATAAATATTGCACATCGACCTTTGGAAAGAGACAATCGGCTAATTTCGGCTTCGTAGAGCGTTATCTCTGTCGCACAAAATACAAACAGTCCGGTACCTATTAGGAGCTGTTAAAACAAGTATGATTTGCTTCTTTTGATATTTTTATTCTTTGTATAAAATACACTAATTTTTCTATAAGTGATGGCTTTAGGTTGGGGTAAAATAAAATAAAAAAACATTTTTACATTATGTTTACGTATTTAATTATTTTGGAACATTACAGCTTTAGTGTACATAATAAACACCATTATACCTATTGCTAAAATGAGACATTGCAATAAAAATAATAATAATTCTAATTCTCAATTACTTCCATTTCACTATCTGTGCTCTCAAAGAGGTCAATATCACTGTCACTATCAGCCGTATTTATTACTAATCTATCAGTGTAATTGTCTAAACTGTGTTGAATGCTTCTATATTCATTCTCACATTTGATTGCATGATCGCAAACCTTTTTCCACTCTTCAGTGCCGATCATGTTTACTTTTTCAGTCAATAATGTTTTTACTGTAGTTAAGTTCATACCCACATTTCTAGAGGCTACATAGCCTTTCAGTTGAGACCATATATTTTCAATTGGATTAAAATCCGGATGATATGGTGGCAATCGCAACACAGTGTGCCCATGTTCGGCAAGTATTTTGTCCACAGAAAACTCTGTATACCTCTCCTTGTGCTGACATATAATAGCGTAAATCTGGGTTTTTGTTAATTTTGGATCAACTGGAATTTCATGTCTGTTTAACCAGTTGATCATTTTCCGTTTAATGGTGTTTGAGTTGGGGGGTCTCTCAACATACTTGTTGTGATAGGGTGCGTTGTCGATAACTAGAACAGAATCACTGGGTATATTTGGGATTAATTGGTTAACCAGCCATTTCTCATAGTTATCGTTATTCATTTCATTGTGATAGTCACCTGTAGTGTCCGTGGATTTATACGTTAAAAAAGCACCGGGTACAAAGCCTTTTTCATTTCCCGCATGAACTATTATCAAACGTTGACCTTTTGAAATTGGCTTTTTTACTCCTTTTTTCTTATCGTCACTCCAAGATTTCCCTTCAGTGTGGGATGCATGTATATATGACTCATCCATGTAGACGATATTTTTTTCCTTTTTTAACGTATAAATCCACGGACACTACAGGTGACTATCACAATGAAATGAATAACGATAACTATGAGAAATGGCTGGTTAACCAATTAATCCCAAATATACCCAGTGATTCTGTTCTAGTTATCGACAACGCACCCTATCACAACAAGTATGTTGAGAGACCCCCCAACTCAAACACCATTAAACGGGAAATGATCAACTGGTTAAACAGACATGAAATTCCAGTTGATCCAAAATTAACAAAAACCCAGATTTACGCTTAAAATACTTGCCGAACATGGGCACACTGTGTTGCGATTGCCACCATATCATCCGGATTTTAATCCAATTGAAAATATATGGTCTCAACTGAAAGGCTATGTAGCCTCTAGAAATGTGGGTATGAACTTAACTACAGTAAAAACATTATTGACTGAAAAAGTAAACATGATCGGCGCTGAAGAGTGGAAAAAGGTTTGCGATCATGCAATCAAATGTGAGAATGAATATAGAAGCATTCAACACAGTTTAGACAATTACACTGATAGATTAGTAATAAATACGGCTGATAGTGACAGTGATATTGACCTCTTTGAGAGCACAGATAGTGAAATGGAAGTAATTGAGAATTAGAATTATTATTATTTTTATTGCAATGTCTCATTTTAGCAATAGGTATAATGGTGTTTATTATGTACACTAAAGCTGTAATGTTCCAAAATAATTAAATACGTAAACATAATGTAAAAATGTTTTTTTATTTTATTTTACCCCAACCTAAAGCCATCACTTATAGAAAAATTAGTGTATTTTATACAAAGAATAAAAATATCAAAAGAAGCAAATCATACTTGTTTTAACAGCCCCTAATAGGTACCGGACTGTTTGTATTTTGTGCGACAGAGATAACGCTCTACGAAGCCGAAATTAGCCGATTGTCTCTTTCCAAAGGTCGATGTGCAATATTTATCGCCGGGTACTGTACATCTGAAGTGTGGCCATCGAGAATCATGATGAAGCACTAGCTGTCTCCCTTGATATCTCGAAAGCCTTTGACAGGGTCTGGTATGATAGTCTTATTGACAAGCTTCCATCATATGGTCTGCCTACTGGCCTCTGCGTCAGGCATGATAGTCTTATTGGTAGGCTTCCATCGTACAGTCTGCACCTGGACCTGATTTACTGAGTGACCGGTTGTTACTTTTCGTACATTTCTTTGTAAAAACAACTATAAATCTTGCACTTAAGGTTGGATATACAAATACATAATATATTTTTGCTATATCTATAACTACTTATATGAAATTAGCGACAGTTTTAAGTGTCTGTTTTATTTGGGACTGTGTATTTTGGGTTTTTATATCAATGTATAAATCAGTGCCAATCAAAAAAATTACATTCAACTTTCTTAGCTACATATGTAGCGAGAAGTTAAAAACATACAGCCGAATTGATAACCATGTGGGAAGTCAGTTGAAAATATCTCCAAACAATTATACAGTGTGTAAAGAAAACCCTGTCCGATTCATAGAAATATGAATGTCAATGGTCCGATCCGAAAGAGGCATATAGGTTGGTTAAAGGTATTACTGAAAAAAATATTAAACTGACTTTATATCAGAAAATAAAAAAGATATCGTATTTTTACTTATATTTCCCTAAAGTTAAGCAAATATTTTAAAAATGACAACACTATGTCGCTGTGGCTTTCGCACAAACACCGCGCGAAGGCGCAAGTTCGTTTTTCGGTTTTTTACAAAGATACTTGAAACGCTCCGCTCACGTGCCGCGTGCCCTTCGGTAGCATCCGACTTGAGCGACATTCTTTCATAATAGAAGTTACTTATTTCTAGGTGTTGTCATACTTAATGTATGAAAATACCATTTAATATTACTTTTTTTTTATTGGGAAAACCAATTAATTAATATCCACAAAATAATTACACATATGTGTTATTTGGTACCGTAATATGGTTACGTATTATGTAACCGTATTACGGTACCAAATAACACCTTTAATTATCCAACAGGGTTTTCTTTACACACTGTTTACAGAAGTGTAATATAGAAATCGTTGTCATCCACCCCATTTTCTGTCAAAAAATCAAGAAATAAAAATGCGACATACATTAATGCAAAGAATATCCAACATATTATACTGTATAATTGTATACTCGTATTTTGTATAGACTACAATATATAAATATTTATCAGCTGCCTATTTTAGATTAACAATTTTGTATTGATACACAGTATTTTATGTAGAATTTTATTCAAAAACAGTATTTCATAGGTATTTCTAACTAGATACTTCTTTCATGTCAACATCTGAAATTGATTCCATATCATCCGGTTCATCCAGCAATGCCTGTAGCTGATGTATTGATGTTACCAGTACATGAAATTGTTTCTTTCTCAGAGACAATCTGCTTTCTAACTGCTGTTTTGTCGTTTCTAAGCTATTTAACTCCGCTTTTAATGTGCTAAGACGTTCTAAAGTTTCCTTTCTATCTGGTTGTTCACTAATAACTTTAGCCAATACATCATATTCTATTCTGTTTTTACGTACTGTCTTTGCTTGTGCTAAATCGGCTTTACTTTTCTCTATGTTCTCTTTTGCAACTTCAATCCCATTTTCTAAAATTTTTGATAAATTTTCATAGCTCTTTAGTTCTGCCGCCATCATTTCAGAGCCTAACTGAGATTTTGTGACCGCAAACTCGCATTGTGCTAATTGAGCCAGCATTCTATCGTGAGTTGATTTGCTGGAAGAAAGGTTAAAGATGTTTAAAATAACTATAAAGTAAATTTAAACCTACACAGTAAACTTTTTTTATATCATAAGAATCAAGCAGATGAGGCACTCAATGGAAAGAGAAATCATTGTCTATAGACACCAAAGATGTTAATGGTGTGTTGCTATTCGTGTGGCGGGATGGTACTGACTCATGCAGAACTTTAACCTCCAAACCAAAACAAGACAGTGACAATGATTGAAACTATTGCAGTATGAATAGGTAAGGCGGTAATACCAGACCTGGGCAAGTTGTTGCAGATCTTTACCACCTAGTAGTTTCTTCTTAGTAGTCACAATGGCAGTGACACGTTTGGCCAATTGTTCACATTTCACAATCTGCTTGACAGAATAGAGGATGGCCTTCTCTTTAAAGGGTTTAGACCAACACAGGATGAAAAATTCCACATGATAACAGGTCCATGACTGTTACAGTCCTCAAGTGTAAATTTTTATACTTATTTACACTTTTGTTAAAGTAGGGTCATTGCGCTGGTTCACAACCACACAGTGGAGTTGCCCACTTTGATACGTCAAAATACATGATATCTATACATAATATAAATAATTTTATGTAAATTAATTGTAAATATAATCAAGTTATGGAATACATAATATCGCAATTCACTTCCATTAATATATTTTGGAAAAATATTCAAAATATTCAAAAATAGCCAAAATGCTAGTTTACAACCACTTTTGTCAGTTTGAGACCATCACTGAACCAGTTTGCAACCACTATAAAAATAATAATATAGAAGTAAACAAGGTTTGTTAATGTAAATAAAATAGTTTAGTATACTAGTTTACATACACATACATATTTTCATGCCAGATCCTTTCCGGGGTAGGCAAAGAGAATCACGATCATTCCACACTCATTACTCTCTTCATACAAACACGCCAGTTACAAAGACTCTTGACCCTACATTCTGACAGTACCCGATCTGCCTGATCATGATCTGCAAGTCTTGACTCTTGATCTTCCCCGGTACGACATGCGAATGTGGAAGGATGTACTTCCACATTCACATTGCATATCCTGTTTTGTTAACTTTTCATCTTTCTACATGTTCAAACTACATATTTTACATACACACATTACATTTGCCAATTTAACATAATTTAACAAAAATAATCTTTAACATAATTTAACAAAAATAATATGTAATATTATAAGGAATATAATTATATAATTATTATTATATTATTTATATAATAATTGTCATTGACAATTTAAGTATTATCTCTGATGATGCAGTAAAATGTGAAACCGGTTGGCTATTTAATTAAAATTAAATATATTATTGTTTGTGAATTGTAAAACAGTACAAGTGTTAAAATTTAAAATAAAACCATAATTATGACCGAGTTTCGCCAAGTGCCGACGGTGGAGAGTATAAATTATAATAAACAAAATTGCACTAGAAGTGGATCACACTTTTTATGTGGTATAATATATTTCACAATTTTTATCTCCTTCATAGATACCAAATAAAAATAAGACCACTTGCTTTCTTGCTAATCCTCAGCAATATCGTGTAACTAGGTTGAAGAGTATTTTAACTAGGTTTAAGAGGTTATTACCCTTTTCCATACAATAACCCCTCTTCTTTTCTGCATAAAATATATATTATAGCAGGGTTTTATGGCAGTAATAATACTGGTAGATATAAGTATAGGTGAAATGCGCTGAGCATAACGAATTAATAGCACACTTAGTGATGTTTTAACAGTTTACTTGAAACATAATATAGTAAAATAGATACGTGTTTTTTACGATTGATCGAATCAAAAGAACCGGGTCCTAGAATCTGTGTGTTTGATAGGGTCACTTACTTGAAAGTGATTCGTTCAATCGTGATGATTCACAATCACAAGTCCGGTAATGGGTCAAGTCACGCGTTCTTTGCTAAATGGCAATCTACGAGAAGACAAAAGAATAATTTGTCTTTGTCCCCGCTCGACATAGTATACGTTTCGTTTGTTTACTAGAATAAAAGCTGCTTTCTACTTTTTGTATTATATTTTATTAAAGTGTATTGAATTAGGAGACCAAAAATAAAACATAATTTCAGTGACGTTAAATGTTTTTAAGTTTTTGTTAGGACCTGTCATGCATGCAGTCACTTTCAATTTCTGGAAATTAGTTTTTTAGTTAGTTATGCCGTGTCTCCAGGTATGAACCAGTTCAAAAACGGTTACTTTATTTATCTTATTAATTTAACAGTTTGTTACGAGAATGGGCCGATATTCGGCCGGAATCCGACATTCGGTCGAATTTCGACCAAGCGTCGAAATCCGACGTTTGGGCGAAATTCGACGTTCAGTCGAAATTCGAAGTTCGGTCGAAATTTGGGCGAGCTTAACACTAAAGAGAGATATCTTACAGCTAACCGCAGACAGAGAAACTTTAATACATAAAAAAAATGTACTGCATTATGAAGTATAAAATAAGTGTATTTAATTATTTATTTATTTTACATAAACAAAAATTCAATGAATTCAAAATTTCAACCACATGGTACCCATAGTCTCAAAGTAAAATAAGCGACATACGACATACGGATGGACAAATGGGCAAGGAGATGGACAGACAGACAGAAGGATAATATGAAGAAATTAAAAGAGTTCCCCTTTTTGACTTTTGGCTACGGAACCCTAAAAATATATTTAACTATTAACCGAACTGTTGACCGAAACAAAACCAATGAATCTATTGAACCGTAACTCGTGGGACATGTTCACAACCCATAATTACATTGAAGTGTTAAACTATATCAATCAATCAATTGAATGGGTCATAAGACCCGGGTCTTTTTGACGACAGGTTCAATATTGATACGGTTCTTTCTGATTGAACAAATGACACATGCCTATAGTAAATGCACTTTAACCACTTTCTTTCTAAAAATTCGTATCTGACGGTAGTATGAATTATTTCATGCTTTTTGATCAACACTTCTATCCACAGAGTTAGTCCTCCTTACAAGACTCCATGATAATTGTACTTATTACCAGATCATATTAATAAAGGGTTTTTAATGTTGTATAATTTATATAATAAATATTTATTTGTTCAAAATACCAACATTTTTAATACTTTATAGTCTCGTATACCCAACCCAGAACTTTTAAATTTACCTTTATATTGGTAAATATAAGTTGGCTATTTCTACGTGCACATTTAAGGTTAGATTAAGTTACCTTTCTTCCGGTTTTTCATCAGTACTATTACACCATTTTATTAATGTTTTTAATAACACGTTAAGACGCCTGTCGTCACCAGTACCATCCCCGTCTATTAGAAGCCTCCTTCGTATCACATCCTCTAAAAACAATAAGAAAAACTCTTCTAAATTAGCTTACGTAGTTTGATTTTAATGGAAACGATCAAAAAAGAAACAAAACAAACCAACCGTCGCCCATTATATGCTTATAAGGGGTTACTTAAATAATTAGGTACTTAAGTTGTAAAAGTATTTGTAAAATATCATTAATTTTCAGCTTTTGAGTTTCGATTTCGACGGGCTTTCAAATCAACTTTGTTTTTGAATCACCTAGTACCACAGAATATACATGGGTAGGTGATGCGTGTAATATCACGAAAGTAATATCACTCGGAAAGGTGATGCAACATCACACATCACACTAGCGTTTCAACCATCACACATTACTTCATTCATCACTCGGTACAGTTCGGTTAGTGTCGTTTCTGGCCGTATCATATATTATACTACCAAGAAAAGAGTGTGGTGTGCAACGTGCGGGAGATATGCAACTGGCAGTATAACTAAAATAAGTCGAATAATACCGAGATCGTTGGTTCGAGCTGGGAGAACGGGTATACGAGTATGTTAAGTATGTTAGAATGAATTAAATTAGAAACGTTTGGTGATAACAATTCGGTTCATGTACAATCTTACTAATAATAAAAATGAGTACCCTTAGGTATTATGCAATAACTATTAGAGTTAAGACATTTTAATTGTTCTGTGTGTCACACGTCGCGTCGTTTGTTTTGGTGCATCGTGGTCTAGGGGTTAGACTACTCGGCCATACTTCGATCATGAAGTCTCGATCGGGCAAAAGTATTATTGAGGATTTACTCGAAAATCGCCTCTGTGATCTAGTGGTAAAGCGTTGGCGTTGACTATATGAGGTCTCGGGTTCAATTCCCGGGTCGGGCGCATAAAAAAGTGTTTTTTTTTTCAGTTTTCTGATACACCAAGTTGCCCGGGATTGGAAAGTGCCCAGTTGGCTATAGGCTTGCCACCTATCACATTTGTGGGACCAAGTATCTTCGGTTAATCGTGGGTGCACTTGTTATACCTCTGCCTACCCCTTCCGGGATACGGACGTGAAGATACTTTACTCGAAAATCTAAAATCCCAATAGCAGCTCGGAATCTGGCGGAATGGTGTGCCAACCAAGAAACTAGTGAATCGTGGAGAACTGAAAGTCTATAGACGTTTGGTTTATTCTGCTTACCCCACATAGGTACCAGCGTGATGATACTTTTAAATCAGGTACCTACATGACGAATTGAAAATGTAATTAAGATTAATATAATCGTAATGTTATAACAAAACTTTCAATCAGACTAAAATTATTAGTCAGTTTAATTATCAATAATTATGGAACTCTGGTTTGGAAAGAAATATATACTCAGTGTAATGACTCGTAGTTCGCACAAAAAAGCGATGCGTACATCACATGCAACTCAAGACGCTACTCGAGATGATATTTCCTTAAGGTGATATGATGAGTAATGAGTGATGAGTGATGTTTGCGGGTGATATTACCTTTTCAAAGGTGATGTGTGACGTTGCATTACACTTCAAAGTACCGTTTTGCGCATGTCTACCACAGAACAATATACTCCTAGTCCTAAATACTAGACATGGGTAGGTGATGCGTGTAATATCACAAAAGTAATATCACTCGGAAAGGTGATGCAACATCACATATCACACTAGCGTTTCAACCATCACACATTACTTCATTCATCACTCGGTATAGTTCGGTTAGTGTCGTTTCTGGCCGTATCACATATTATACTACCAAGAGAAGAGTGTGGTGCGCAACGTGCGGGAGATATACAACTGGCAGTATAACTCAAATAAATCGAATAATACCGAAATATATACTCAGTGTAATGACTCGTAGTTCGCACAAAAAAGCGATGCGTACATCACATGCAACGCAAGACACTAACGCTACTCGAGATGATATTTCCTTAAGGTGATGTGATGAGTAATGAGTGATGAGTGATGTTTGCGGGTGATATTACCTTTTCAAAGGTGATGTGTGATATTGCATTACACTTCAAAACTTTTGCGCATGTCTACTAAATACGTTACATACGTTACAATATTATACTCTTTGTTATACTATATAATTTTTAGTCTGTGGTGATGGATCTCATTTTGTCTTCTTGTCAGCCATTGTCAGCCTTCGGCCTTCTTTTTTTTGTGAAAAATAATGGCTGTAGCTTTTGTTAAATTTGTATATACCCTACGAACCGTAATGGTATTTTATACATAATCGAATCTGATACTCATCCTAGCAATGGAGAACACAAGTTTTAGTGAGAAGGTTGAAAATTATTTCTCAGACCTGGGTCGATGGTGAGATGGTTTATTTGTTGATAAATGCATGTTATTTATTAATAAGCAAGGTATTTAAGTTATTTTATGGGGAAGGATATTGCATACAACTCCGTTTGATATTTTTCATAATCTAAATTCAAGTATTCATGTCATAATAACGTAATTACAAATTATTTGCAGTGTTCAGAAAAATTTGTAAGTTACCTACCTTTTCCAATTATTTGTTAACCAAGTTTTTTTGTATTTTACTTTTTAGGAAAGTATGGCGAAATATTATGTTGGGCCAGGTGCTGTCGTTGCTCCTCAGTATGAAATGTATACTAACAACTTTACTACAGAGTGCTACCTGGCAGTTTCCTACTACAGGCCAACTAGTTATCCCTTATGTAATATTATTCATACTGTTCACACCATCACTACTATGTAACGGCATAAAAAAAATGTCAAAGTAAGTGAAATATTAATTTTTGTGTGTTAAATTGATAAACTGTCTAGGCTCTTAAATAGCTGATTTTCTGCCAATCAGTGTATAAAAGGCAAATGTTTGGTCAGGTGTCTCACTACCAATGTGACTGCTAGGTAGAAGAATTCTGCATCACTTTACCTTGTTTTGGTTCTGTTGTCTTACCTATTCTGGCTGCAATAATGTCAGTGATGTTACTGTTGAATTCCAGTTTGAAGGGTAAGATAGTAGATAAAATTAACCAATATATTTAAACGCAGCTGGTAGTGGCCTGTGCACAGATTACATCTTTAATGTGTATAGATAGATGATTGTTTTCTCTATTTACAGTAGACTCGCTTACTTGTTTGCTATCCTATAATAATATTTTGAAATATTTATGCAATCAAGATAGAGGAAAGGAGAGGAATAATGTGGTCATATTTTATCCACATTTACTCTGGTTGTGATAAAATATATATTACTAGCTGTTGCCAGCAACATCGTCCGCGCGGACTTCGTTTACTCGGCACAGCCCCTCCCCCGTAGGTGATAGCATGATAATATGTAGCCTATACGTTGACTCGGCCTATTAGTAATATTCATGCAAAATTTGAAATAAATCCATGCAGTACTTTTTGAGTTTAACCCGGACATACATACAGACAAACAAACAAAAATTCTAATAACTATATTTTTGGCTTCAATATCGATTGTAGATCACGCCCCAAGTATTCTTTTAAAAAATATTCAATGTACAGTTTTGACTTTCCTACAATTTTATTATATGTATAGATTTTAAAAGTGTTTGATGTGATAAAAAAGAGACAGACAAATTGTAATGTTCAGAGATTTTTCAATAATTTGTAGCTGTGCCTAATATTAAATGATGACAATATTTTCAGGACATGGTGGATAATTCTTATTGCCTGCATACTTGATGTTGAGGCTAACTGGCTGCTTGTTATGTCTCAAAGATTCACATCAGTATTGAGCTGACAGCTTCTTGCATGCAGTGGTGTCGGTGCAGCTTTAGTTGGAGGAGCCTGGCGAGGACAGAGGCTAGGAGTAGCCCATGTGTCTGGGGCTACATTGGGCCTAATGGCAGTTGTATGTGTTGTCTGGGCTGACGTAGAAGGAGCACCTACTGATGGTAATAATTTTTGTTTTAAAATTACAGTTATACCCCGAACTTACACAACAGGTGGAACCGAGCAATAAACTCAAATCAGGGCATAATTACAAAACAAATCTACAAAATTTGTAAATCATGTAACTCTGGGTTTGCTTAATTAGGGATAATGTAAGTCAGGGTATTACTGTATTTACATATTAGCATAGGAGTATTAAACAATCAGGTCCTATTGGTAAGATAGCTTTATCTTATTTTTGTCTTACACTTTTAACACAAAATAAATAAATAATAACGGGACAAATTACACTTACTGATCTAACCCCAAAGTAAGCAAATTATTTGCTTCTGTTATGGGTGTTAGTCAACAATACTAATACATAGAAATACATATATAAATACAAGAATATACCCAGACTACAAACATTTATGCTCATCACACAAATGATTGTCCCGGTCGGGAATCGAACCCGAGCCCCGTTGATCGCGTAGTCACGGTTGCTAACCACTCGACCAAAGGGGCGGTCAAAAATGGTAAACTAGCAAATAGTATTTCAGATGGTTAAAGATATCATCGCATTATATATATATATATATATATATATATATATATATATATATAAAATATAAACCTATACATGTAAAAAAATATATGTATAGATGACAACAATAGTCAATTATTATGAACTAGCTGTGCCTATAACTTTGTCCTTGTGGAACAATTTCTAAAAGTCTTGAGGTTTTACCCACATAGTTCCCTTTCCCATGGGATTTCTGGGATAAAAGCCATTGTATGTCGTTTCTCGGGTCTCAATCAAGCTTTGTACCCAATTTCATCCAAATTGGTTCAGTGGTTTAAGCGTGAGGAAGAGACAGATAGAGTTACTGTCACATTCATAATATTAGTATGGATTTAGAATTGTTTATCAAATATGCTTTAAATTGACTTTCTATTTCAGGTAAAAACCAGCTCGTGGGTGATATGTTATGTCTTGGTGGATCCCTCCTTTATGCCCTGGTAACAGTTCTCCAAGAGATAATGCTCAAAACACACTCCTGTTCTGAGTACCTTGCGTCATTGGGCATTATCGGCAGTATTTTGACATGTACACAGACATTTTTTGTAGAATTTACTGAGCTCACAACATTCAATTGGTATGAGTTGGAAACTATTGTGCAGTTGGGAAGCTACTGCACTGTACAGACAATATTTCAAATACTACAGAGTTTTATGCTGTGTGGCGCTGGCTCAATTTTACTACACTTATCGTTTTTATCAGCGGATTATTATACTTTAATAGCTGGAATGTATATATTTCAATTCAAGGTGAGTTTATTTTTATTACATTTTTTTAGCAATGAATCATATTTTATGAACTGCATGGCAAAGTAGGCAGATGGATGGAAACTTCAAAGATGTTAACAATGCTATCTATATACACCATATGGACTTCTATAACAATGTTATAAGGTATAATTTAATTATAGATCACCTCTGCGGTCAAATAATTAGCGTGGTGTATTATTACCTATGCGTCCTTGGTTAGTATAACCAAGAACGCCTACAGAGATAATTCTACATAGATATGACATACATTTATGTGATGGGCTTAGCTATTTGTATTTTTAGTCCATGTGTTACAAAAAGTTAGTATTATAATACGTACATAATCTCCCGCTGTATTTGAATTGTTTACTAAGATCCATATCACAAGCAAATTTGCTTACTTTGGGATGATTAATTTTATATGTTCCTCATGGTTTATTGCCCTAGTACAGGGGTTGCCTGCCTGCCGCTCTTGGGATGTGAAGCTGCAGGTCTTTAGTTCCATACGAAAATATTATTTATATATAGCATATAATTTTATTTTTAGCATATAATTTGCTTATTTTGGGGTCAGATTAATTTGTGTAATTTGTCCAGTGATATTTATTATTTATTTATTTATTATAAAAAAAAAACATTTCAAATTCTTCTGAATCGATTTTTATCTCTACCCCAAATCCTCCCATTTCTCAACCATTTTTTTGTGGCTTAGACAAGCAATTGTGGCAAGAATTGTTTTTTTTTGTGGCTCTTTAAAACGTTGGAATTTTGTAATTTGCTATTTTTGTCTCTTCCGACTCGAAAGGTTGCCGATCCCTGCCTTAGTAGGAACCATAACAGTTTTATTATCTGCATGCCTTGGGAAGCGCAAAACGACTTTAGTTATTACACATTAATAAAAGGCGCCAATAGTAACTAATAGATAACTAATGAATTGATTGAATGTGTGAACTGGAATATATGATTGGGCATGTAACGTTCCGAGTGGCTCTCCACATCTAAAGACCGGGGACTATATAATAGTATATGCAATAGTATTAATGAGTCTTTCTATTTCATTTCTCTCTATTTTTTTTTTCCTTTTTTTTATGTCATAAATTTTTTTCTTTTTTTTATATCATTTTTTTAATCATACGGCGAGGTCTAATGCCACATGCATAAGTTTACCGGCTACCTTACCCTCTAAAGCGGAACACAACAGTGACCAGTACTGACGCTATTGCGGCAGGAATAGTCGGTGGTACCAGACCCAGTCGAGCCAGAACTACCACCTAGCGTCCACTCAGTCGCCTTTTACGACCTGCCTAACAGAACGGCAGTTGGCCTATTCTTTAAAGGAGCCGGGGTCCAACACGGGAAGAATAATATTATAACGTCTAGCGTCTACAATCTAGCACGTTACTCGTTAGATCGCGTAGTTTGTAAATTCGTGTGATATAAAGTTATAACTACGGCCTACGCTAGCCGCTAGGTATATAGCGTGGCGTTATTTTATAGCGCCGAATGTGAATCTAAATAGCATAGGCTATATGTTGAGTATACATGGAGGTTAATGCTATGCCACCACCATTAGTTGAGATATAGATACAGTTCTATCTGCCTATCCCACAAGGAAACTAGTTAATTATAATATTTGCTATTTATTTTAGTTCCATGCACTGTACTTCTTGTCGTACATGCTGGCTATGGTGGGAGTATTCCTGTTTAGCTCGCGTCCCACCTGTCCCCCACCTAGTCCAGTCCTACCGCAGCTTATAAATGATTCTCTGCAGTCGCAAGACAATGTATCAATGTAAGTAGCAATACGATTTTTTTTTTTATTTACTATTTGTTTACTTATGATAAAAAGCATTTTATTTAAAAAACAAAATTTGTTGCCCCACTATATGAATTTAAAATGTCTGACAGTTTTAACTCCATCAAAAATGCCATTTTGAATCAAAAGTTAGCTATAATTATAACACAGTGATATTAGGGTTTTGAAAACATATTCAACACATTGGCCACAATTCATCTGTGCTCTTTCTCTGTTGCTGTTATTGTTGCAACTAGGCAACAGATAACAAGAAATATTATCGTGTTGCCTGGTAGGTTTTGATGGTTACCTTATGAAATGGTTTTGACATAATATCTCAGCTTAAATCTGTTGTAAAGATATTAATTCAAATATAGTAAGCATGTTGTAATCGCCTCTGTGTCTAGTGGTATCCTAGTGGTATTGGTGTTGATCACATGAGGTCCCTGGTTTAATTCTCGGGTCGGGCAATTCAAAAATATGTCCTTTCGGTTTTCTGATAAAAACAATGTATGTTGGATAAGTGTCTTGTTGGTGATAGCTTTGCCACCTATCAATTGTGAGACTAAGTATCTTCGGCTAACTGTGGGTGTATGGGTTACAACCCTCTACCTAACTCCTCCGGAATATGACTGTGAAGATGCTTTTTTAGTAATTAAGTATTTAACTTAATAATTAATTTTGAATCATCATTTATTATTAAATAGTGACTCATTAGGTACATCTAGGTCGAATGGACTTTAGTTTTAGTATTTTTACTTTTCAGGGAATATACTGTACCAACTTTGGATTGCATCCCACTATCAGAAGGCTTAGAGCCGCCTATGAGCAGAGACACTACCTTCACTTCATTTCTAGGAGGCCCGCAAAACACAACATCTAATGGCATTGTCACATTTGGACACACAAATGGAACTAATACTAAGGAATAAATATGAGAATTGACCTAATTTCCTATTGTTTTTAACAAGAATTTGTATAATAAGGTAGATAAAAAAAATAAGCATAGGGAGACACCCTATAGATATTGAATATGTTCAATTAGTTTATTATATTTTGTTCGAATGACAGACAGCATACATATAAATGGATGTAATAAGTATTTTATTTACAATACAATATCTTAGGATGAAAAACATATGTGTCCTTTTTTTCTTTTAAAAATGAAATGTTAAGAATTTATTTTAGGAAAGATTTATTTTTAACTAAAAAATGAATTTTTATTTTACATGATAAATACAGAAAGGATTTATTATTTTTAATTTAATTAAAAATCATTTACAACAGTTTGAACACTGCCAAACTTTTAGTGTGTCCGTATGGGTATGCGACATTAAATAGATTTAAAAAAAAATTGATCTGAATATACTTTTCTAGTCAATCCTGGAATTGTCACAAGGAATTGGCCTAACATAGGTTGAATTAACGTTATATTTTTTTTAAATTGTACACTTTTAATGACATAACATTGTACACTTTTAATTATAATAGTCACCATGTAACTTCAGCTTATCCTGTGCACATTTTTAGACCGGCATGAATCCAGTCTGATAAGACAAAAAAGTTTTGATAAAATTTGTCTTTAAATACAGGCAATGCATAGGAAAGAAACATTATTTTATCTATATATTGATGAATAATATAAGATTTAGATAAATTTATGAAATAAAATGTAAAGTTACTCAACTTAACAGACCTTTTAACTGACTGCAGAACCTATTATGTATTAGGGTAAAATAAAATTCTCTCATTCCCAAAAAGCCAGCAACGAAGTATAAGACATGTAGTGTTTTAAATATTGGAGGGTGGTGGTGAAAACTGACCATCAGTTTAACCTTCTGTATCTTTGCCACTGTGGTAAATACAATCTGTCATAAAATGATTATTTTAAATAAGACAGACTGTTTCACAGTACACACACTACACTGAGTATTAAAGAAATTACGTGCCATAGTTAAATTCAGTATTGATAAAGCAAACCAGGAAAAATAAAAAATAAACGAAAAAATAAAAAAAATGCAAGATCAACCTAATATGTATCTACTAACTTAAAAAAGCAATAGTTTAGAATTAAAATTGCTACTGAAAACCGGCAAGTACAGTACTTTGCTTTTGAAAACGGCTCGCGAGAAATGATTCGAGATGTGTGTCTCTAACGCTATGACGGAATGTAAATTAAAATTATTTTTTTTAATTTTTTTTTAAAGGTAATTATTTATTTATTATTATTTACAGGTTTCCTTATCGATACTGAACTCACACTCAAGCTATGGCATGCCATTTCCTTAACATCCTGTATATTTGTTATCAACAACCAACCGGTTTTACATTTTACTGCATCATAAAGATTAGACAATTCAAGGTAAATTGTCAATCAGTATTGGATGCTTGTAAACCAGGTGTTTTCAACCTTTTAATGTTACCTGCACACTTTTTTCTTCATCAAAGGCACACGGCAAAAAAAGTAGCCAAGAAACCAAGTGTACTAGGCGTTCGAGACGGCTCGTTTTATTCATAGTTTCAATGTGGCTTACAATTCCAGGCACACTTGATAACATACGCGACACGTTGTTGTGCTGCAGCACATAGATTAAAAACCGGCGTTGTAAACAAGCACATCGGTTTTAGCCCTGTTAGTGCAGTAAAATATTGTTATGAGTTTAGACTTCGTATTTTGCAATAAAATACCACTTATATTAAAACCGTGTATTTACTGAACTAATGTACAATATCCACAATACAATATCTAAATACACTGGGTATCGCTAATAGCACGGTCACTATATTCACATTAGAACTAACAGACTAAACGGAATCACTAAACTAACACACTTTCCTTATCACTTTTCACTGTACGCATATCGGGTTACATTGATCGAACTATCGCTTCCGAATCGCTTTATAAAACTGAGTCGCTATTCGCTAACGCGTCCTTATTTATACACAAGGTAAAGTTTGACCATGTTCTCAAAAGTTCCGACAATGACTCCTAAACAACTTAAACATAAAACAAGTCGTCTTATACGCTATTTTCAATCTTATGCCTTATGCGAGAAGGTCAATTTGGCATAGCTGTTCGGGTAACGGCAGCTATTGTTTATCGATAGAAGTAGCTATCACTTTCTTTTATTTATAGATTTTTACAGTGTTCTCACTCTTCACTTTTCTAGATTATTCGCAACAATATGAAACCGGTTGAGTATTTAAAATGATCATTGTGTTTATTTTATCAAGTTTCACCAAGCACTGACAGTGGAAAGTATAAAGTATCAAAAAACTTTACAGAGCTTATGGCACACAGATTCCTGTGCTTGTCTGCACCGCATCTTCCAGATTTCATGACCATTTGTTCAGGTCCAAAGATTCTGACTATAAAAGAATCCTACTATTTTGCTACTCTTAATATGTTAAAAACAAATAAATATATTTTTAATTTCTGGAAAGAAAAATGATTAGTTTTGTAAAATTGTATATAAAACATTCTTAATTTTCAATAATAGTCATACTATTACTGGAAACCCGAGTTAAAAAGTTTCAATTTTTTACTTAAAATTATTCTTCAAAACACGACAGCTGTTATTTAAACAATGTTTTACTATATGCTAAAATTCAGTAAAAAGTTAAACTAGATTTGAAGTTATAGGTTTCTGTAGTAAATAAAATGCAATTTAAGGATATGAAACGTTTTTTATAACTCATTCATGCAAATGGCCTTTAGGCCCGAATATCGTTTCTATCTATCTACAAGTGATGAGTCAGGCAGATTAGAGGATATCCTGAGAAAAAGCATTTTTATCTGTTCTTATTCGTGGCTGTTACTTTTTAGGGAATGTTTAAAAGGTACCTAATATATTTTTTCTGTTTTTATGTTGATAAGTAATATTGACCAACTGCTTTGGGATACAGTTGCATCGGAGTTATATTATGAAGAAATGTGAATAAAATTTATTTTGAACTTTTAATATTGTTAGTTTGTGCTAAATATCAGATATTTCTCTGAAGATATTTACAATCTGTTAATAAATTAAATATGTTAATAATGTTGTTAGATATTTTAGTTATTCTTTTTAAACAACTTTCGAAAAGAAAGAAGTATTTAATGTATATTTTTATATGTGTACATGCATTTCTTAAGAGATCTCCGGGCTGTTCCTCAATATTTTTTTTGGTTAAAAGTTCACAATCATATTGTAAAAATTAGACGAATTTTAATAAGGTTCTGGAGATATTGAGATTGACTTTCGACATTTGCAGTTTACTGCATTGAAATAACCAAAATATTGATTCTCAATTAAAAAATAAAAACACATACCTTTGTAGCCTTTAGGGAGTATACAATTAGTGCACTTTATACCTAGACCTTAATAGTTATAGACATTTTAATAGTGTTCAACATTTGAAAGTATAATCAGTATTAAGAATAAATTCAAATTAAGAAACGAAAACTGCCATGTACTCGAATTTTTACTCATAGCCGAGCTACACTGTTGGAAACAAGCTTCCAACACGGGTCACCTTGGTGGGAGGCTTGTGGTGTTTATATGAATTTTTGTTGCAAACATGTGTTTACACTGTTGTAAACCGCCGGTGGGGACCCATGTAGAGGGTTCGTTTCAAACAGTGTGGTTCGGCTTTCAAATTTTAAATAGTATAGATTAAATATTGTCATGCTTCAAAAGTATTATCCTATGAGTTATCTACAATATTTTAGTATTGGGACAGAACTTTTAAGAAAGTTATCTATAATGTTTTAGTATTGGGATAGAATGGGTTAGGTACTTATTTGATGTAACATCAATCGATCGTTTATTACAAAAAACATTAATTGATAGTTTCAAATAGTGTTGTGATGGTTAATATACCGCATAGCGTTACATTTCAACGCGCTATGTATACTCAACGTAAAACTAGAAAAATATAGTTTATGGTCTATAACGCGCTATCAAAAAATAGTTTATTTGTACAGTACTACACGTGGCACACACACACATGGCATAAAAGTTATTTATAAAATATTACTTATAATTAAATGAAATAACATAAATACTTAAATTTGCAATTACATTTTTATGTTTAAAATAGTCCTCTTAGCTAAAGGACATTTAAGGTAATTCTTGTATTCCGCTAGGTAAGTTGCTAAGTATCTTTACGGACATTGAACGACAATTCCTATCTTATAATGCTGTGCGTGAAGTAGGCATAAGCAGTCTGTCAGGAAACCTAGTATTAAACAGATAGTTATCGTTAAACTTTAAATACATTTCTGCGGTTATTAACAAAGAGAAATAAAGTACATAAATAATATATTGTTGAAAAAAGGAAAGGACCTTCCCATTTCCTATCGCAACAGTCTTCAATTCTAGTCACTGTCGCATTCCGATCTGGAGCGAAATATAGCTTAAGACGAGGTATTTCGACGCACGTCAATTCTATAGGAAATGGGTGGCGCGGGATGTTATGAAACCGCTGGGAAACGTGTTAATTTTCAGATAAATAAATATAGGACTTCAGCTGAAAACCAAAATTTAGCACATTCTTTTTTGTATTTAAAACTAAATATCACCATATAAAAATCACGTGGAAGATTAGAAATATTATTAACAAATTACTTGTTTTAGAGATTTTTTTTAGCCTGTTTTCGGAATTTTATATGATCGAGTAAAGTACATTCTATCATGTAATGAGTTTGCCCATTCCTTAGATAATATATTCAGGTATATCGTGTAATTTTTGTAAAATTGTGATTTAACAATCAATACAAAAAAAACGTTGTTAAGTAAACTAGTTTTTTCCCGTTTGTCCCGATGCCTCGCCTTAATTTATATATTGCCACACAGCAACACACCACTGACACCGTTGGTGTCTATGGTTAGATTTTTCCATCAATAGAGCTATCTGTCCAATTTACGTAACAAAACATCAATTGCGTCGAAGTGCTCAGGGCTCTTACACACATAAACACAATACAACGTCGCTTCATGCTAGACGTGGCATAACGTGTAAAAATAGTATGTGTAGGGCCCTAAACGCCTCGACTCGATTCACGTTTTATTACGAGAATTGAGCCCCTGTTCGTTTGCTTTTTCTTTGACATAAAAGACTTTTCCATACTAAATTATTACAAATATTTTCCCTAGTTTTCTTTGGTGGAGTAAGAATGCTGAGGATAGAGTAATCTAGAATCATCAAAAATTTTTTATTGCATCATGCATAACATTTTTTTTATCATTAGATAGCAAATAAGTAGATGGCTGTCCTGATGGAAAGATAAACTATCGCCCATAGACACCAAAGATGTAAATGGTGCATTGCTATTCGTATGGCGGGGTGGCAATTCCACATGCATAAGTCTACTGACCACCTTGCCCTTCAAACCGGAACACCACAATGATAAGCATTGACGCTATTGTGACAGGAAGAGGCAAGGCGGGGGTGGTACCATTCAATAATAATTTAGATAAGTTTTTTAATTATAAACTCACATTACGGAAAATATTTTTGAAGCCGCTTATATAAGCATTTTAACTATTTGTATAGAAAATAGAAGTATTATTTTAATTAAGATAAATTATTTATAGACCTATTTAAGTGCTATGAGATTGTGATTTCAGTAATTCGTTAGGGTATGTTTCATAATTAATTTATGTCGCGTTAGAAATATGCGAGTTTGTATTAGCAAAGTCTAATGTCTACAGCAATTTTATTGAGAAATCAGTAATTATTTTAAAGCTGTTAAAAAGATAAATTACGTTGTACTTTTTAAAAGATAAATTATTTGATAAAAATACGTTAAAAGCTTTTTAAAACGATTAAGAGGTTAGTATTGTGCCCAAAAGTTTACATAAAAAAGAAAAATACACTTTAAAAATTTTGACGCTTAAAAAATATGGTACTATAAATCGTCGGATCGAATAAATATAAAGAATGTAAGAAAATAATTTTAATTTATAGAGTGATGATCTCTTGTAAAACTACGACTTACGACTTAGTTCTTCCAAATAACTCTTTTGGAACTGCCATGCAAATTGTACTAATGATGGTAGGGGCCCAGTTATAATGCAAATAAATTATAGGATAGCAAAAAGCAGAAGGTGCTTTTGATGGTATTGCAGTCATCGCACTCAAAATGTTAATACTACGTTGCTATTTGCATGTGAAGTATCCTCATATCCGCACTTGTGAGTTAAATCAATTCGTGAAATTTGTACAGTGCTTGAATTTCTTGATATTTTGCCATTGATATAAAAACCCAAAATGCACAGTCCCGAACGAAACTGACACTCAAAAGTGTCGCTAATTTCACATAAGCAATTATAGATATGGTAAAAATATATGTTTTTGCATATCCAAACTTAAAAAGATATGGTAAACGTTATAGATATGGTAAAAACATATGTTTTTGCATATCCAAACTTAAAAGCGCAAGATTTATAGTTGTTTTTACAAAGCAATGTACAAATAGTAATAAAATCGCGATCGACGCTATTCTATTTGAAATAAGCGCACAAAATTCTAAATTGTGCACTCATTTTTAAAGGACGGTTTTGAGACAATAAATGTGCATCTTGAGTTTTTTATATCAATGCATTTTACCCGATCGTCTACAACGAGTACATATTTAAATAATGTAGCTTGTAATTGTTTCCAATTTGTTAAAAATATTATAACAGTGCAAAACATCCCTGATGATGCTGTAATAAGCAAAACCAGTTGGGTGTGAACATATATATAAAATATACGTGAACTGGAAGTACAAGTGAGTTTATTTGTAATAATATCTATTTTTAAATGCAGTTACACTAAGTGCCGACGATGGAAAGTATCCAACTTCTTAATATTTGTTATCACTAAAACGCCCGCTATACGATTTCCTTAAGCGTTTTATTCACGGTTTTATATATTCAGGTCTTGCAACATCAGAAGTGGGAGTACATCGGCTTAATGCATTGCATTTTTCTTTTCAATTTACAGTCGTACTAATCCATTGATAGTTACGACCTACAATAACGTTGACGTGAAAGAAAAGTTATGACATCAACGTACTAATCTTGTACCATTGCAATTGAGCTTCGTTGCAAGACCTGTGTGTATAAGACCATAGTTTTAATGGAGTTTGGTTTTAACTGAGTTAAAACTCAACACGAGTTAAACTCTTTATAGTGTTGTTTTAGTGAATTATATTTAGAAATACTCTCTAAGCTGTGATTTTAAGATATTAATTCATTTTGTTATTTAGCAAATCTTTATATAGTTGCAGTGTTAAAAAATTTATTGAAAAAGAAACTCCTACCGTATTTTAATGTTTTCCTTCTAACGCTCAATTACTAATAGTAAGTTTTTATATATACGTTATAAATACTCCGGTTTTGTATCGTATCATATTATTGCCGGGTAGGAAAGTCTACCCTGGGAAATTTTGTATGGTGCAATTTTCACCACACAAAAGTGCCCTGTACTATTTATACCAAAACTGCTATCTGATATTATCCAATTTGAACCGGATTTGTGTAATTTATTCCAGCATTTGATAAAGAAAGCTATGAACTTAAAAATAGTTTCCAAAATGATTTGTTTATTAAGCTAAAAGAAATGCTATAGTGCTTTTATTTTCAAGTTATAATAATAGGGCGTCTAGTACCCTCCCTGCGCTTGCGCTATCTTCACGCCGTGCGACAATAGACAACTTAAGCCATGCGTATTATATATAATTTTATTGCTCGTGTGACCGAAATTGTTTCTTATTTAGTTTCGGGTATTCACATTTCCCTTCTATCTATTCTTTTCCGCACTATATTTAAATAATTTTTGTTATCTGTTTTTTTTTGTCAACAATGATATTGTTTTTCTTATTGTTCATATTCAACGAATTTTAATCCTATGCAACTCTAGTACGCAAGTAATTTTCCCTTGTGATATTACACTGCGCACATAATGTAATAACTATGTTGTTGCGTTTCGTTCGGTTTGTGAGAGTCCAAGTAACCCGATTGCTCGTCTCAAATACCGACTATGAAAGTGCATTTTTAAAGGAGGTGTACTCTAGTGCTACTTGCAGTGGAAAATCCCCTCTTGATCTGTGTACATAAATCTTCTTCTTTGAACATAAATGCTCAGGATTCATGTACATAACTGTCCTTCGTACTCTGGGGCAATACAGAGATCGAGCGTGAGATCGCAAATCTGCTCAGAGTAAGGAGATTCCGTAACGCGGGCTGGAGTTTGGACCTGCATCAGCGCCTGAACAGCCTTCAAGGCAAGGTTCTATCTATGTTTTGGTTGCGCCTAGATAGCGATGACCATCCCCGCATCTATGCGTGCGTATACAGGTCCCAGAGCGTTAACGCCAAAACTGATCGACTCTGTTTCAACACGTCCAAACGGCTACCCATTCTACCCGCATAGACCGTGATACTTGCTTGATTTTAATGCTGACCCCGGCAATTGGCTTATTTCACACAGCACTCATATGAGGAGAGATCTGTTGACGATTTTTCTTCGCTTTCGCAAACCCTAGACTTAGAAGACCATACATCTTCCCTGTTGGGTATTTTGATGATCTTCACATCCTGACTATCAGCACTTCGTTGAATACCCGCTTAGTTCGTCGGACCACTGTTTTTGGTTGCGCAATCATCGTGCGTCATATGTGCGCAATGTAAGGCCTCTTTATGCAGGCTGCAGACGCATGTCACGGTCCCTCCTTGCACGAGGGCATTCCCGCTGACTAATCTAAATGTCTTTGTTGATTTTGTTGCTGAATTGGTGCAGCAGGGTATGGCGTTTTTATTCCATCATCAGCTGTTGCTCTTTTGTTGTAAGTTTTTCCCAAAGTGATGAACCCGCCCCCTGGGGGAGCTGTAATGTTTTACAATAATTCCTTAACTAGGCTCCTTTGACATAGCTTTAGAGCTGTTATACTCGTATATCTTAATGTTAATTATATCACTTATATACATTGATATAACAAACAAAAACACTTAAAACTGTCGCTAATTTCATATAAGTAGTTATAGATAAGGTAAAAACATATGTTTTTGCATATCCAACCTTAAGCGCAAGATTTGTAGTTGTTTTTAGAAAGCAATGTACAAAAAATAATAGCATTGAGTGTCGCGATTTGAAAAAAATTTGAAATGAGCGCACAATTTTAAATGGTGCGCTCATTTTTAGAGGGCGGTTTTGAGACACTGCATCTTGGGTTTTTCATACATTGTGTTTATTAGATCGGTGGCAAGTCTTTTCTCCTAGAATGGTTGCTAATGCAAATTAGTTTTACGCAGAATAAGCTAGAAATCTATCAGGTCTGTGTATGTGCATCGACATCTTGTGATGTAAATACCAGCCTATTCAGATAGGAATATTATTCTATTTTACATCCTTCAAAAAAAGCGTCGTTGCTCAAACAAAATGTAGAACAAATTACTAGAATTAGCTAAAAATAGGTCGCATTCCTTCGAGAGTATGTGCGTTCTGGTTTATCTCCGAGGCTGTTTTAGGGAATTTCTCCAACTTTCCTTCCAACGCATAGTAATTAAGGTTTTTTGATCAAATGCCAAAATTTATGGTAAACCGTAAAGGTTGCCTACTTTTTGGGCTCTCTTTTTTGCAAACAACTCAACTGGATGACCAATGCCAATACACCACTATCACAAAATGCCAGAGGTTAAGTTTTCGTTCTTATTTGATAGCTCTATTTTCTTTGGATATCCATACAAGAGAGCCTAATGGCATTTTAACAGTTGTGCGAAGGACGTGTGCTCCTGAGTTGATTCCGGTGTTAACGAGACGTTTCCGGTTCTCATAACATTAGACGATCCTCAGTAGACGTTTCCGATTCCCGGACAGGTTTTATTCACCCAATACCCAGAAAAGGTGATTGCTCGGATCCGTCCAATTACCGGCTCGTAGCTATTATCTCCTTGTTCAAGATAATGGAATACATTATCAAATTTCAGCTGTTATTTGTCCAATATTTATTAATTCATAGTTAAGGGGGTTAAACCACCCATACCCTTTGCTTTCTTCCTTCAACTAAAACGAATGCTGGTCTAAACAGATTAAAATGGAAATGTATAAAGTGGTTGTGTTATATCTCTTAGCATATTTTAAATGTTTCATATATATAGTATATTATTGAACTACGAAAACTTTTTGGGACCTGCAACACTACGGATGATTTGTTGATAAGCTGCACAAATAAATAGACTACGTTTTATTGAAGTATAAAAACTTTTATCTAATAGAATAATTCTTACTATATTGAAATATATGTACGCAGTAGTGTTGTAGATCTTGACTGTCTGTGTCTTAAAAACTGTCTCATAATATTGTTAGGCTACAAAATATACAAGTTTTCAATATTTACTGTTTTATTTGATCCAATTTCTTTCATCATAGTCGAGTGTCCTAGAGTAGACCATGTGTCCTTTCCAGCCTAAGTTTTCAGGCAGGAGACATATGGTCTGTAGTTCTGTGAAGAAGTGACAACAGTGACAACAGTGACAACCACTGAACGCTATTGCGGCAAGAATAAGTAAGGCGGTGGTACCAGATCAGGGCGAGATATTGCAGAACTTTACCACCTAATAGTCAGGACGGTAAGGCCGTGTTTTGCCAATTTCGCATTTTATGTACTGCTTGCAGGATGGCAGAGAGTCTATCTACTTTTAAAAATTTGCCTGGAAAACATGGGAACAACTATTATTTCCCGTGTTGGTCCAAAAATTTAAAAAATTCAATATACCCAAGTGCCAGCAATATAAAATTAAAATGAGGGTTCGATAGATATCTGTCAGCACCGTATCGCGTTTTTTCGTCGCCCTCTTCTTTTCTGACGCTCAAATCCGCCATTTGGAGAAAGATAGCGGGAATGCCATAAAGCGCCTCGAGGCGTCAAAATACGATGGCCGGCAGCGGCGCTGTAATGCTGACGTGTATAACATCCTTTCAGCGTTAGTCGTGTGCTGCTGTATTCTATCGCATGCGGCGGCTTATTGCTGTCAATTCGTAACAGAGAGACGTGTTGGATAGTTTGTTCGACTATTTCTTATTTAAAATATATTATTTGTAAAATAGGGAATTCACTAGACGGACATGCCCGCCGGACTTTGCTACTATAGGTCGGTGCAATGTCTGACAAGTGTATTACTGACGCGGGCCGTCCTGCCTATAGTATTGTTACGTACTCGGGTTCGTGATTGTAGGAAAACACCACTTATATTAAAGCCGTCCCTTGTGGAAAAAATTTCTCGGATAAAAGTAGGTAAATAACTTACAAAGTGAAAGTAACAGTTTATGAATGTTTATTTTTATTTAAAAAGTCGAAAAAAGTCTTACAAAGTCGGAAAAACTCGGAGTAATTCCAAAATTTCGGACTCTTCCAGAAGAGTTATTCAGTGTTAATAAATCTTGCAACGTTTATGGGTACTAAAAGAAATATATTAAAAGTTATTAATACTACGAAAGTGTAATAAAGGGGAAAAAAATATAACTAATACTTACCCGGTTTTCCGTTTAAGAATTTGAAACTTTCTTCTTTGTTTAAAAAAAGGTTACCGTTACTGTCGATCAATATTAAAAACTTTGTTTCTTCAATTTTTGATAATTATTATTAAAATCTATTATATCACAACGTTATTTGCCAATTTTTATTTTATTGTACTTTTATTACATAAATATATTTATAAATTAAGTAAAAATTAAAACAGATGATCTAATTAGCTTTTGACAGGTTGAGTCACTGTTGCCAGAGAAAAAGTCAATCTTTCGTCCTTAAAGCCTCCTCTACACTACTCGCGAAGTTCCTCGGCGAAGTACTCGGCCGAAGTTGACTGAAGTCCGCGGTGCTACACTACACACTCGTTCAACTTCGCGAGGAGCGCATTCGTGTAGCGTTACCGGTACCCTGCGGACGTTTATTATAATGGACGCTCAAGTAGCAGCTGCCGTAGCAATGTGCTCTCTAGCGTATTATAACTACGTGCATACTTATCTCACGAAGAAGACTAAAAAGAAAAGAAGAAAAAGAAGATGGTGGATGATCGCAATGCATCGGAACAGAACTAGGTAGGTAATATTTATTTAAATAATTAGGATTTCTAATAAGTTAAAGTACATTACATGGCAAGTTAATTAACTGTATTTTTTTTTACAGACGTACTATGGAACAACAATTTCTTGAACTCATACAAGAACCATCAGGAGAATTTGAAAATTTCCACCGAATGTCATTGGACGATTTTAATTTATTACTTTCTAAAGTCGAACCCTTAATCGCTAAACGAGACACTCATTTAAGAGAAGCTATACCTGCTAAGATTCGATTATCAATCACCTTGAGGTTTTTGGCAAGTGGTGACAGCTATAGATCTATGCACTATTTATTTAAAATTTCAAGCCAGTTGATTTCAAAAATTGTAGTCGAAGTCTGTGAAGCTTTGAACGAGGAACTCAAGGATGAAATAAAGGTAAAATTTTAATATTAATGACATATATTTATTAAAAGTTTAGGTATGTACAATTACAAAAATATCAGTGAGAATAAGAATAAGAATAATTTCATACATTACGAGTCATTATATGCCTGATATATTAAATCACTCTGATGTGTATTATCTTCTGGACAATCAGATTGAGTTTGGGTCTCTGGTATATGCAAAATATATTGAACATCGTTAGATTGATCTGATTGAGGCTGCTTATAGCGTTGATAAACTGATTGACTTTGGGTGTCTGGTGCAATAATTTCATCACTTATAACACGTATCTTTGAAGAGCGTTGATGAGCAGTGATTTCGCTTGGTTGTTGGAAGTATGTCGGTTGACATTCACTGGACTCATTAGATAATGTTATATATGTATCAGGTGGCTCTGAAAACGATGAGTGTGGTCTAGGAGATAATGTTGTAACATTATAATGAACTGCATTATTCGCAGATAAAGGACGCTTTCTAGAAGATAGTGATGTAGTTAACGGACTATAATATGGCGTAGACTTAGGTGTAGAAGTACGAAACGATTCACCTGATGGAGATCTTTCAAAACGTGATTTCCGAAATAGAGCATGTATATCGAACATTATATCGTCCCTTTCATGTTCAGGTAACCTCTTCAGTTTTTTGGCAATTAGTTTGCCGAATACGTCGCACTCGTCCTCAACTGCGCTGCTATCCTTTGAAGGATTATTTATCACTTTATTTAAGTTATTGAAGGCTTCTGTCATCTGCCTACTGGCAACTTGCAATTCCGGTGGGTTGTCACGCCGTCGGATGGTGTGTCTATTTTTTGGGGGCTCTGGTTCTTTTGGAGTTGGAGAAGCAATTGGTACATCCTCTGAAGCGTTGGTTGATTCTTCCTGAATCGAATCAGTTCCATGATCCTGAAATAAAAATAGCAAAGGTTTAAATGTATATATCACGACCTATTTAATAATAAATCTTTATTTAATCCAATCCAAATTTGTGAGTGTATATGGGTTCTGTATACTATATGCATTTGAGTGCGCGTATATGCAGGAGTACTGTATGTGTATGTAGGAGTGTGAGTGTATGTCTCTGTATTTTATGAAAAATACATGAGTGCTACAATTAATCGGCTTTTTAATTATTTATATACAATTTGAGTGTCAGCTTTTAATGAAATTGACCGTGTCTTTTTACATATTATTTGATGATAATATTTTTTATATAATATACTTTTTATTTACAGATGCCGTGCAATGAGCAGCAGTGGTTGGAAGTTGAAAACGGATTCAAGGAGAATTTTCCACATGCCCTTGGCGCAATGGATGGAAAGCATATTGTTATACAATGTCCGGTTAACTCTGGTTCTGAGTACTTTAATTATAAAAAGACGTTTAGTTTAGTACTTTTAGCTTTAGTCGACAGTAACTATAACATTATGTATGCTGACATTGGTAGTCAAGGTAGGATCAGTGATGGAGGTGTACTTAAAAATTCTTCGTTATGGCAAAAAATTGCATGTAACGGGCTTAATCTTCCTAAGCCAAGTCCTTTATCCGGAACGGATCATGTCGAAATTCCCTACGTTTTTTTGACAGATGGAGCATTTGCTTTACATAATAATATAATGAAACCATATCCTGGCAACCATGATATCAATTCACCGAAAAGGATTTTCAATATGCGCTTGTCAAAATCTCGAGTAGTAGTTGAGAATGTGTTTGGTATTTTAGCATCCAGGTTTAGAATATTCAGAAAGCCAATTGATTTGGATATTCATAATATCCCAATTATTACAATGACATGTCTCTTATTGCATAACTTTCTCAGAAAAAGTAATAAATCATCCCTTATATATATGCCTCCTGGTACTGTAGATATGTATGATGATAATGGAGTTTTAATTCAACCCGGGTCTTGGCGGGCAGACTTTGATAATAACTGTGCTTTGAGAGATATTACACAAGTACCACGCAGATCACCATTATCTGCCGTTCAGATAAGGGATTACTTTACAAATTATTTTCAATGTTTATAAATAAACACAACGAATGTAGGGTCATTTCGCCTGTTCGTTACCACATTAACTACATACTTTTTATATTAAAACTAATGCAGAGACATTATTATGTTCTCCTTAAAGCAAGCAACTGCACTAAATGGACGCAAACTGGCGAATCGACCTTACTGTAATCTGTACTTTAGTAATAATAAAACAAGTTATTGATAATAAAAAACTTACCGTGGTTATTGTTTGTTTACATTTATACACGGACCCCAAAAAGCTGTTCATGAAATCAAAGGCGAACCAAACTGGACGATAAACATCATCTGCGCCGGCACCACTTTTTAAGGAAGCTTCCATTTTTCTGTAGTAGCCCCTGTATGTCGCAAAAAGTGAATCCTTTTTTTTCTTCAATTCTTCAACTGGTATTTCCAAAACGTCCCGAATACGCACCCAAGCATCATTTACTTTTTTCTTGTCCTTATGACCTTTCCCACTGGGGTCCCAAATAAAAGGCTCTGCTTGAAGTGTTTCAAGGAACAACATAGTTTGCTCCTGTGACCACTGTATGCCGCTCATAATAGAGTCTCACACGCACATCAACGAAAAAATCTATTAAACACACGTGCGTTCACAACGGCGTCTTGACGCGTACTGAAGTCGGCCGAGTAGTGTATAGAGGTACTAAGAGCATGTGTCAGAGGCCTAGTAGCATATCAAAGCAGTCAAGAATAACGACGTTAATAAGTCGGCGATTGCTAAACATCTACAGCTGTAGTCGGGCCGTAATAACTGGATGGAATTTCATAGGCCACGCGTATTTTCGACAGAACGCCATATTACATTCCACGGCTAGTGAAAGAAGCCATTGAAATCAAAAAACATCCAAATTTCAACCGGGAAGACGCACGTAGTACGTCCTTGATAAGTTTTCTTGGCACGTATTGATTTTTGAAAAGCTGTATATTTTGGAAACGATGATCGATTTGATCTTTCAAATGGCATTCAACTCAATTTAAATATTGCTTTAGCTAAAAAATCGGTAGGTTCAAAAATTTCGAAGCAATGTCAAAAAAACATTTTCGTCTATGATAGATCCCAAACAAATTTACCGATTTTTATCCAATTAACGGTACTTGGCGCAGTTTTTAAAGGAGAAACGATGATAAGATTTTGAAGTCAATCGGTATATTAGCCTGAAAGTTATTTCCAAAATATTAAGTAACTTTGCTAAAGAAAACGTAATTTTAATATTTGAAAAGTTGTAACCTTTGAAAATAAGGTTCGGTTTTGATTTTTAAAAGGGCATTCGACGTAATTTTTATAGTATTAAAATATCGTAGAATACCAAAAAATAATTGGTTGAAATATTTCGAAGTTATGTCGAAAAAACACTTTTTTCAAAATTTTCGTCAACGATTACTTCCAAACGAATAAACTGATTTTGAGGCAATTTATGCATTAGATGTATTTTTTTGAGGAATAGTTTTTGTACTCAATCGGTACATTAATCTGGAAGTTATTAAAAAAAAATTGTTTCGTCACAATTTGTTTAGGGTATTTTCAAAATTTCTCAAAATCTCTTAGGCCCATTTGGTACAAAATTTCAGGAAGTATAAGTTGAGCGGAATCCAATCGAATGCCACCAACCGCGTTTCAATCGGTCCAGGCGTTCAAAACTTATGAGTTGTTGACACACACACACACTCACACACACACACTCACACACACACACTCACACACACACATACATACAGACATACTGACGTCATCGCGAAAATAGTCGAAAATGGTTCCTAAGCCCACAAAACGCGGACATATGGTGAAAACTCCATTTTTGAAAATCGGAGCAAAATCAGTAACCTTCCTATCTACATACGTAGTGGGAAGTTAAAAATTACAAGTGTTTTAATAGATTAATATTGTATTAAACTGGAGTGAATGAAAATGAATTAAACAAAATAAAACTACCACGCCAAAGCTTAAACCTAAAAGTGCGATATTTTTTTAGTAAAATGTACCACTAAAGGGCACAGATCGTCGCCTAGTGTAGCTTTGTAGCATTTTTACTCGTTATTTGACCCTCCCGTTGGTCGAGTGGTTAGCGACCCTGACTACGCAATCAACGGGGCTCGGGTTCGATCCCCGACGGGGACAAGCATTTGTGTGATGAGCGTAAATGTTTGTATTTCTGGGTTTAGGTGTTTATTATATATATTCTGGTATTTATATATTATGTATTTCTATGTATTAGTATCGTTGACTAACACCCATAACACAAGCAAATATTTGCTTACTTTGGGGTTAGATCAGTAAGTGTAGTTTGTCCCGTGAATATTTATTTATTATTATTATTTATTTATTTTTATAATAGATGGCGTTAGCAGTAATAAAATTCTAATACAAAATGTATTTTCTATTTTTTTAATGTTTATGAAATAGCATTTTAATGGTAGATAATATATCTAGACATGAATTTAAACCACCACGTCAAAGCCCAAACCTTAAAGTGGGATACTTTTTCAGGAAAATGTACCACAAAAGTGCATAGAAAGTCGCCTAGTGTAGGGCTCGCTTCGCTCGCCATAATTATACTGGCTGTTGCCCAAGACTTCGTCCGCGCGGACTTCGTTTACTCCGCACAGCACCTCCCCCGTAGGTGACAGCTTGATAATATGTAGCCTATATGTTGACCCGACCTGTTAGTAATAGTCATGCAAAATTTGAAATAAATCCATGTAGTACTTTTTGAGTTTACCCCGGACATAGGAGTAGTGTAGAGGAGGCTTTAAGGACGAAAGATTGACTTTTTCTCTGGCAACACTGACTCAACCTGTCAAAAGCTAATTAGATCATCTGTTTTAATTTTTACTTAATTTATAAATATATTTATGTAATAAAAGTACAATAAAATAAAAATTGGCAAATAACGTTGTGATATAATAGATTTTAATAATAATTATCAAAAATTGAAGAAACAAAGTTTATAATATTGATCGACAGTAACGGTAACCTTTTTTTAAACAAAGAAGAAAGTTTCAAATTCTTAAACGGAAAACCGGGTAAGTATTAGTTATATTTTTTTCCCCTTTATTACACTTTCGTAGTATTAATAACTTTTAATATATTTCTTTTAGTACCCATAAACGTTGCAAGATTTATTAACACTGAATAACTCTTCTGGAAGAGTCCGAAATTTTGGAATTACTCCGAGTTTTTCCGACTTTGTAAGACTTTTTTCGACTTTTTAAATAAAAATAAACATTCATAAACTGTTACTTTCACTTTGTAAGTTATTTACCTACTTTTATCCGAGAAATTTTTCCACAAGGGGTGTATTTACACAACACAACGTAATACTAAAATACACTCTACTTGCTAGTCACTCACTATACTATCACTGAACTACACAATTAAACACTTCTCGCTTCGCACTTGTCACTTGATGTATCGCTCTCGATCGCTTGATAAAAACTGCCTTGTGTTTGTCAACATCTCTGTATTTATAGGCAGGGGAAAGTCCTAGCTGGATCCAGAAAAATCTAAATGTATCGGGAAACAATGAATCACTTCTTATCGTAAACATGTTATGAGTCATAAATCCTAGTACACGCTACTTTCAACCTTATGCCATATCCCACAAAGTCCATTATGGCATACACCGGTCAACTATTTGTTTGTCAATAGGAGTAGCTATCTCTTTCTTTTCTAGATAATTAGCGCGCGCGTGCTCCAATTCTACACGCTTCTAGATTATTCGTAACAGTATCAAAGTCCGGCGGGTATTTCTGCGGGATTGCCCGTGGTCATGTCCATCTAGTGAATTCCCGCTTTAAGGTGGAAACATACTACTAAATCGCGACTCAACGTTAATGTCGCGCATGCCGTGCACATATACAACACGCCTCGTGATACTACAACACACATAGTTTGTATGATAGCTTCGCGAAAGACAGAAGTTTATTAACATGTGACGTGGCCATGAACTTAATGATTGAAGTTGAGCTGGATGAAGATTTTTAAAAAGATTTATTGCAGATTTTTGGAATGTTTTTGTACTGAAACAGTTAATTAAAAAAAGACGTAGACAATTCTGGGTTCATGAAATAAATGAAGGGAGCTGTGTATGGTGAATACACTTTACAATCAATTGCTCAAAGATAATGAGAGATATCATAATATGAATTTAGTTTCATTCATCCTAAAATATATGTTATATATGAGGCCTAACCGTAAGCCCATCGGATCCATGACTGCAAAGGTGGCGATCTCATGATCGCAATAACAAATTTTAATGTTATTTTTATATTACAAGGTGGCAAGGTGACAATATATCAAACACCGGAATTACTACCAAATACAATCATGATGGTAGTGACACAGCCAATCGGTTGCATTTTACAAACTACCAGGCAGAATGGCAGACGGTCTATTCTTCATAAGGGCTTGGACCAACATGGGGATATCACTTCTCTTTTTCCGTAGGTATTAACTGCTTTACTGGTTTTCCGAGAATCAGGCGTGCTGAAATACTGCGTCCTAACTACCTACTATTATGGTCTGAGGTTACGTCTATACAGGAATGAGGAAAGATCCATTAATAATTTGGCACATGTGGAAATAGATGACGGTACTCGGTCCCGTGACCGGAGCGAACAATCTAACCACTTTACCGATACAGTAGTATGTAAGAAGTTTTGGCCGCCCCGTTGGTCAAGTGGTTAGCGACCGACGGGGACAAGCATTTGTGTGATGAGCATCTA
This sequence comes from Apodemia mormo, assembly GCA_036924255.1. NCBI lineage: Eukaryota > Metazoa > Arthropoda > Insecta > Lepidoptera > Riodinidae > Apodemia > Apodemia mormo. The sequence continues at coordinate 8,661,761 of JAUPFN010000013.1, read as the reverse complement.
TACATATAATAAAATCGTAGAAAAGTCAAAACAGTACATTGATTATTTTTTAAAAGAATACTTGGGGCGTGATCTACAATCGATATCGAAGCCAAAAATATAGTTTTTAGAATTTTTGTCTGTTTGTCTGTATGTATGTCCGGGGTAAACTCAAAAAGTACTGCATGGATTTACTTCAAATTTTGCATATTATTAACAGGTCGGGTCAACATAATACCTACATATTATCACGCTATCACCTACGGGGGAGGAGCAGTGCGGAGAAAACGAAGTCCGCGCGGACGAAGTCGCTGGCAACAGCTAGTAAATAAATATAAATATTCACGGGACAAATTACACTTACTGATCTAACCCCAAAGTAAGCAAATTATTTGCTTGTGTTATGGGTGTTAGTTAACGATACTAATACATAGAAATACATATATAAATTTTGGAATATATTTAATAAACACCCAAACCCGGAAATACAAACATTTATGCTCATCACACAAATGCTTGTCCCCGTCAGGGATCGAACCCGAACCCCGTAGATTGCGTAGTCAGGATTGCTAGCCACTCGACAAACGGGGCGGTCAATAATTCTCAAATATAGTTTGTATTTTCGGGTTTGGCTGTTTATTGTGTATGTAAAAGGTTTTATATATGTATTTCTATGTAATAGTATTGTTGACAAACACCCATAACACAAGCAAATAATTTGCTTACTTTGGGGTTAGATCAGTAAGTGTAATTTGTCCCGTGAATTATTTGTTAAAATTTATGCGGTCGGTGAAATAAAACACTTCGAATATATTCAACAGTTTATTCAATCACGGCGTTTTCCATTAACAATCACAATCTTACAAGCAGCATTTTCAATACAAAGGATTTGAAAATTGGCTCGCTGTTTACTTGAAGTGAATATTTTCATTCCATATTTATTTTTGTCTTAACAACTTCTAATCGCCTCTGTGATATAGTGGTCCGGTATCGGAGTTGACCACAGAGGTCTCGGGTTCGATTCCTGGGTCGGGCAATTCAGAAATGTGTTTTTTCAGTTTTCTGATAAAAACAACATTGCCCGGGATTGGAAAGTGCTCGGTTGGCGATAGGCTTGCCACCTATCACATTGTGGGACCAAGTATCTTCGGCTAATCGCGGGTGCACTTGTTGCACCTCTGCCTACCCTTTCGGGGATACGGGCGTGAAGATACTTTTTAACAACTTCTAATTTATTGTAAATTTTTAAACACACTTTTGGAGCGAATTTCCTTGTTACGCGTTTGGCGAATGGGAGTGACACGAGAAGTGTCCGACACTTTTACTATAAAAAGGGTCGGATATTTTTACTATAAAAAGTATCGGTCATTTTTCTAGTGTTGCTCCCATCGGTCGTCGGACGATACAGCTAGATATTACGTAGGTACGTCATTCGTAGAAATAGCCAGTAGCAACCACTTTAATAATAACGAAGCGTTCCTCAAGTTCTTTGGACTATTTAAATGTAACATTTACTAACTTACGCCTAATAGAAAATGTTACTACTTTTAACTAACGAGTCGTTTTATTAATATAGCAACTGGGCATTAGTTAGTTGTTATATATTCTTGGCTTGCTAGAACATCGTTAACCTCTTGAGACAAATGCGAAAGGATGCGTCTGGCAATCCTTGCGTGTCATAATACAATTCGTTACCATTATCTCACTGTACCATTAATATAAAAAAACCCAAGATGCACATTCAGTGTCTCAAAACCGTCCCTTAATAAATTCATTTCGTGATACTGTCAATTTTATTATTTTTTGTACATTGTTTTGTAAAAACAACTATAAATCTTGCACTTAAGGTTATTAATGCAAAAACACAATATGTTTTTACCACATTTATAACTACTTATGTAAATTAGGAACAGTTTTGAGTGTCAGTTTTGTTCGGAACTGTGTATCTTGGGTTTTTTGTATTAATGCATTGCACTGTAGTAGTTATTTAAATATTTATGTATAATACTGCAAGAAACTTTATTCCTACAAGAAGTCTTACAACACCTTTTGTTTTATTAACACTTAATATTAAATACAAATATTTTTGCATTTATCTTAATGCTATTGAATGAAAGCAAGAAATGGAATAAATGGATAGATATGATATGTAAAATGGCGTAAAAGTAAGATTAACGCGTCAGAGATAACAAATAACTAAAATTGTAAAAGCATATTTTTATTAATTTTTAATTTATCAAACCAATTGCAAAACAGCAATAGCAAAACTTTCCGCGGGAATGTAACCATTCATACATAAAATTCACTTATCTCTGCAAACTCGTTTTTTTTTTTTTTCTTGTTGTTAGGGACTTATATCACAATGGCGATTACGTCAGTCCAACTCAGCTTTTGTTGAGTCAATTTGTATTCGTTTCTACTAAGAATGCTACAGTTACGAAGTGAAATGTGCATTGACTACATACTCTGTGCTTTTTGCTACTAACTTTTGTAAGTTTAAATAGGGAAGGACTGTAGAAATTAATATTTTTAAATAATATGCTTTAATAAGGGACCATCCATAAATTACGTCACACAAATTTCATGATTTTTGACCCCTCTCTCCCCCTTGATACAGCTGGTCACATTTATGAGACCCCCCCACCTAGTGTGACGTCACGTATTTTGCAATTTTACATTGGAATAATGATCTCATATGTTTATTTTTTTATCTACACAGGTGGCTTTTTAAATTTATTGTTTAATACTTTGAAAAATGTGATGTCACAAAAGTTGGAACCCATCCCACCCCTTGTCACACAATGTCACACTTCGTCGACCCCCTTCCTCCTCCATAACGTGTGACGTAATTTATGGATGGCCCCTAATACATAAATTCAATAAAAACAAATATTACACAATACATTCATGTGACATACATGATAATTATACACAGATGTATACTATTTTCTTTGCGGCTAAAAGCTTTTATCAAACTTAGTAGAGATTATATTGTTTAGTCTATGGTCGAAAAACCACCACAAGCAACGATTTATGTTATAATATTGATATGTTTGCGTCGTCGTGATTGGTTATGGTATATTATGACGTTGTCTTCTAGCGCTAGTCGACGGACCAATCACGGAACAGCATGAAACGCGGCGAACCAATCACGAAACAGCAAACATATCGATATTATAACGTTTTAAATCCTTGACCACAAGGCGATCGCTAGTGATTATAAAACCCTGTAAACACACAGTAAAATCTTACCAGATTGATGGAGATATTTTAAAAAATAATAGTATGTGGTGTCTTTATAAAAAGGGAACCAAAACAATAATGCTTGGAACGAAGTACCTTAAGAGGCGTTGTGGAGGAGTACCCTAGCCGGCAAAAGACCTCCGTAACGTTAATAATAAGAAACTTTCCTATCTGCTGTCCCAAGACACCACACGGTTTTAGGGTTCCGTACCTAAAAGGTAAAACGAAACTCTATTACTAAGCATCCGCTGTCTGCCTGTCTGACTGTCACCGGGCTGTATCTCATAAACCGCAATAGCTAGAAAGCCGAAATTCTCACAAATTATGTATTTACGTTGCCGCTATAACAACAAATACTAAAAAAAAAATATATAAGAGGGGTCCCCATACAATAAACGTATTTTTTTCGTATATTTTTTTGCTATGATGGTACGGAACCTTAATGCGCGAGTCCGATTAGCACTTGGGCGGGATTTTAAATTTATTGTCTCTAACTGTACGCGCATGATATAAAAATTACTGCGAGAAATTGGATACGTTTGCCACAGTTGTATTGCTGAGGTGTCTTAACATAAATCTGGGTACGTGTTGTATCTAGAGAAAGAAATAAACTACGTTTTTTTATATCATAAGATAGCAAACAAGCAGATGGATCTCCTGATGGAAAGAATCAACTATCGCCTATAGACACCAAAGGTGTTAATGACTACCTCCAACGCGTAGCGGCCTGTCTCAAAGTGTAAACATACATATTTTGTATTGAGCTTGAGCAACCCATCACATGTCACTACATAGTATAAAACAAAGTCGCTTTCTCTGTCTGTCCCTATGTGTGCTTAAATCTTTAAAACTACGCAACGGATTTTGATGGGGTTTTTTTAATAGATGAATTGATTTTTGAGGAAGGTTTTAGTATATAAGCCTTTCCGATATTTCCACGGGAACAAAAGCTACGCGGGTGAAACCGCAGGCAGGTCGCTAGTTTGATTAATACTGTATAAAATTATATACAATTATTGCTCAGAGTGCCGATTGATGTGAAAAACAGACTAATGTGATTGATTTCAATTTACAAATAATGAAATTTAAACAATTTAGACCAGAACTGATCTATATATTAAAAAAAGAACACGGTAATTTCATTGTTTTGAGTCGCACACACGCCATTGCGAAGGAAACGTGTTGCAGCGGATATGAGCAAACGCTCCTATCAGTCAAAAATGTCATACATTTGTATATGTTGATATATTATAATATCTTGAAAAAATAGAAATAAATCATGTTGTACTGTTTTATCATATCGAATGAGAAAATTACTCTTGAAGTGATTTTATTTCATCAGTAAGTAGTATAACTCTGTATTTCTATATGTAATTGCAAGCTACACTGACAAACTAAGAAATAGTCTTGAAAGGCGTATCCATTTAATCCGTGTTTTGAGTCTTCACTTCTGGCAGCAGTCCTTATGACTGCCTCTGTTTTTAAGCACTATAATTTTAAAATAAATCAAATAACACAAAGTGAAGGTAAAAAATAACAAAATATTTAAAAAAATTTCATCTCTGAATCATGGTCCAAATCTGCAATTTAAACTTTCGATATACCGTCCTTTACACACCGTATGTTTTATACAACAGTACTAAGTGTATATTCTAATATAATAGTGAAAGTGAATTGGTTTGTTACTTTCGTCTTCTAAACTGAACCTCTTCATAAATTTTGGCATACACGTTATCAGGAATACCAAAAATACATTTTATCCAGAAAGGAACTATTCCCGAGGAATATAAATGTCACTTTAGATGCGGCCGAAGCCACGAGAAAAACCTTGTAGTAGTGTAGGAGTAGAGGTGTGTAAAATATAGTCGTGTATTTTTATTCAAAAAAGATCGTACCAAACGCAAATTATAGGCTAAAATAATATATTTACAGATGTAATTAGGCTTCGTCTTCACTAGCTGATACAGACTTCCTTGACTCAGGAGTGTCTGGACGGGAGCGCGAGCCCGAACGCGAGCGCGAACCGCTTTTGGAGCGCGAACGAGAACGAGACACGCTTTTGGATTTGGATCGAGATCGGCTCTTGGATCTGAAATCATAAAAATAAAAAAACATATTTCAAACTAATTCATTGTTATGTCATACTAGCTGTGCCCGCGACTTCGTCGGCGTGGAAAATTTTCTAAAATAAAAGTAGACAAGTTACTTCCTTTAACATCAGCAATGTGCAAGTGAAAGTCCCGTCAAAATCGGTCCAGCCGTTTCAGAGATTAGCCGCAACATACAGACCGACAGAAAAAAATTGTTATTTTGGTATATGTACCGTGTATATATCCATATGCATTTAGTAAAAAGCCGTTATTTTAATATTACAAACAGACACTCAAATTTTATTTATTTGTCTTTACAAATAAATAAAATTTATTTGTAAAATAAAGACAAATAAATAAAAACAGTTTTTTCTGTACATTTTTATGTACAGATGAAACTTGAAACACATTTGCAATACATGTTTATAAACGTAAGTGTTATTACAGTATATTTCTTTTTACGTGTCTATTTTAGTAAACAATAATGGCGGACCAGTGACTTAAATTAGTCATAGACAATTAATATGGTTGTGAAAAATCAAAAGATCTATTGAACAAGTATGACAAACTAAATTGAATGAATGATATTTATTGTAACAACTATCCATCCATTTTGTTATATTATTACCAAGTATTATAATTTTTATAATCCATATTAATCTATCTATATTAATATTATCCATATTCCATATTATAATTTATAATATTACACATGCGAAAGTTTGAATGGATGTTTGTTACTCAATCACGCAAAAACTATTGAACGGATTTGAATGAAATTTGGCACACATATAGATGATAACTTGAATTAGCACTTTTTATTCCGGAAAAATTGGTTGCTCTGCGAGATTCACCAAAAACTATTATAATGCAGCAGCTGCACTTTGCAGCTAGTTATATTATAAATACGAAAGTTTGGATGGATGTTTATTACTCAGTCACGAAATAATTTCTGAACGGATTCAAATGAATTCGGCACACAGGTAGATGATGATCTGGAATAGCATTAAGCTTTTTTTTATCCCGGAAAACCGAGTTCCTACGTGATTCATCAAATTTTTTTATAACGCAGAGAGCTGCGAGTTGCAGTTAGTATGTTATGCGAAAGTGTGTTTGTTTGTTTTTCTTTCTTTTAGTTAAGTTAAACTTGTTACTATGCTGTAAAAAAACTAAAATACTTCTGCTGGTAGATACCACAGAATTTTTCCTTGTCACTAAAGGCATCGAACTTTCTGCGATTTCAAATTTTTATGCCAACGTCAGTACACTCAAGAGAAATCGAAATTCACTAAACCCAAGCCAAGTAAAATAGTTGAGAATGAGATCGAAGTCCTAAAAACAGTCCAAAGTCACCAAAAAATTTCATCAAGTTTCAAGTGTCATCAAAATTTTAAATTGTGCAAACTTCGTTAATGTTGCGTCATTTTTACTACTAGCAAAATGGTGGATTTATATATAATTCTAAATAATTTAATTATTTTTTTTAATATTATAAGACAGATGAATTTAAATAGAAGAACAATTAAAAAAAACAATAATCACTTTTTTCTAGAAAATAAAGACACATAATCAATAATCGTTTTTCATTTATTACTAAAATAGTTTAAAAAAATAAGTATAAAAAACTAGGAATCTTCGCAGGATGGGAGGAGTATCATATATCTATCTACCTACATCCTAAGATATATACCTACATCCTAATTTTTTTTATATCATAAGATAGCAAACAAGCAGATGGGTCTCCTGATGGAAAGAGTCAACCATCGCCTATAGACACCAAAGATGTTAATGGTGCGTTGCTATCTCGTGGCGAGGTCTAATGCCACATGCATAAGTTTACCGGCTACCTTATCCTCCAAACCAGAACACGACAGCGACAAGCACTGACGCTATTGCGGCAGGAATAGGTAAGGCGGTGGTACCAGACCTAATCCTAAATAATTTAATTAATTTTATAATATTATGGGACAAGTGAATTTAAATATAACTATTAACAAAAAACAATACTTACGTTTTTTGCGTTACAAGATCATCGAATTATTGTAGTATACAATGATTACATAACCTGCCTTTAATGAAAATAAGATTTTATTTTATTAACAGCAGGTTACTTTACTATTACAAAATTATTTAGATTTAAGAGCAAGGATTTAAAACATTATCAGATAACAGAACTTATTTAACGATACTTAACGTTATTACTAAGCGATACCTCAGTTACAAAATTATTTTTAAACACTATAATATGTATCGCTACTCATATAATAGAACGAAATTGTTAACGCTAAATAATGTTATGATACCGATACTGTTTTGTGATTGGTTCACCGCGTTTCATGCTGTTTCGTGATTGGTGCGTCAACTAGCTCTAGAAGGCAACGTACTGATGTGCCAACTCGAAATAAACTCGACTCGAGTTAACTCGAGTTAAAATTCACTTAACTCGAGTTGAACTCGAGTTAGCAAGACGAGGCTTTGAATAGGATAATTGTTTGTGACTGCTTAATTTTTTTACTAATCGTGAATTCATTTAATTATTTGTGACAATTATATTGTTACACTATGTAGGTGGTAAAAAAGTTATTTTTAGTACCTAGACGTTATAAACTTTTCGATTTATATTTATGTCTTATAGCTTTTTAGGATAAGTGCCTATGTTTGTTTTTACATGTCCACTCTCTGGCTACTGAAACTCGTAAACGTGATTTCTTTTAAGGTCCCAGGGTTTTTGTTTCCTAATTTAAATTATACCTTTATTTAAATTCTGTCTCAATTTTGCTACGTATTGTCAAAACGCATGTGTATAGTAAATAAATGAATACAGTCTTACATAATCAACAAATCGCGCCAACCTACAATCGCTTGCCTTCCTCATTCATTCGCGCAGAGCCAAAATTCAGAGTTTACAACTCTTAACTCGAGTTCTGGGAAGGCGAAACTAACTCGAGTCAACTCGATTTAAGCACAACTCGAGTTGACTCGAGTTAGTAACTCGAGTTGACCCATCACTAACTGGCAACGTCATAACACCATATAACATAATGTCAATTCGTAGTGTATAAACAGAGTGTAATGAATAACGTTATTAAACAGTAACAAATTCTGTATCATTTTTGGTTAATGTTATACTTGAAAATAACGTTTTGTCATGCTACAAGCAATAACGTTACCACAAAATACCTATATAAATAATATCTTAAACAAGGATTATATATTTAAATACTTGTTTAAGAGATTGAAAAACTATATTATTACTTTAAAAGTGTTAATCTTTGAAAAATAATGATTCAATAAAGGGGATATTTTAAATTCTACAAGTCAGTATTTAACATTTAGACAGTTTGTATATTTTTCTATATATTACTATAACCTATTTGTCGTAGTTTAGGAATATTTATGTTTGATAAGAATCATTCAATTAGTCATTCAAATTCGTTCATTAATGCACGTGTCTATCAATTTCATAGACAGTCGGATATTCGACATGTCAAGTTCACATGGTATTTTTCAACTGTGGAAATAAATTTTGTATTCTAATAAGTTTTCGTTAATTAAATGTGATAAAATAATATATTAGAAACAGTTTTTAGTGCCAAACAAACCGTTTACAATGAATGAATACGATACTCTAATTATATTTAATTCAATGTATATGATTGATGTGAAACTTTGGTGTTTTTACAACAAGTGGAGTTTGTTTACCTAAAAAGACACGTAAAAAGGAATAGATGGTACGTCACTTATGATACATTATAACTGTTTTCTAGGGGTTAGTCTGTTCGGCTCAGATCATGAGGTTCCGGGTTCGTGCCCGGGTCGGAAAAGTGCTATTGAGGTTTTTTTCGAGGTTGTTCTCAAAACTCTAAAATCTCAGCAGCTCGGAATTTGGCGAGTGGTATCTTACTACTCACGTACCTTTTTTTATATATCATAAGATAGCCAACAAGCAGATGGGTTTCCTGATGGAAAAAGTCAAGTAAGGCAGTTCGTAAGAAGCCGACAATTTGCTATGAAAACCACCACCATAGTAGCTACATCTTTTATTAAATTTGAAGGCATACGAGCGAATGGGCTACCTGATGGAAAGCAGTCACCATTGCGTATGGGCATTTACAACACAAGGGATTGTGTCAAAAACGCGTACATTGTATCCCTTGCATTGCGTTACAACCATTGATATATAAAAACCCAAGATACACAATCAGTGTCTCAAAAACGTCCTCTAAGAATGGGCGCACAATTTAAAATTGTGCGCTCCCTTCAAATAGAATTCCGTCGCTCACGTCGTGCGGGCGCACGTCAAAAATACAGAATTGTTCTCTGAAAAATTGTAAAATACAACATCATGAACGTTAAAAAAATATAAGATATTGTATTTTCAGTAAGTATAAGAGTTTATCGATTTATTTTTGTTGTTGATTTGACTAAATATAGGGTGTAATGTATGATTTTCATTTTATTTGTCTTAAAAATTTACTCGACGCTCCAAATGTAATACGACAAAATTTCATAGGTCACTTTTTCAGTAAAAGGACAATGCAATACAACCTCCTTTTAATTTAGTCGAAGAGAAGAGGACATCAATTTGACGATTTTAAAATGTTTGATTATCTTGATTACTTATTATATATACTTGAGGACCAAGTTAGGTGATTCTTTTTATTCTATTTGTAAGAATATAAAATAACAATATTCTAGTCTTTGATTGTTCCTGTATGAACATAATTCTGATTCTTACGATGAACTTTGGAGGTATATTACGAAACTTTTAATATAACAGTAGGAAACTATAAGTAGCATTGAATTTTGTTCTGTTTACACGTGTTGTTGATAACGCTTTCTTAAGTGGAAAGAACAACAGGTTGCATTGAGAATGTTTTTTTTTTAATTTAATAATTGAATATTAATAAAATGTTTTTGATTGCGGATCTCTTATACTATACACATTATAAATTTTAAAGTTTGTATGTTTGATAACCAATCACGTAAAAAATGGCTGTACCAATTTGGATTTGAAATCGGATATAAAATGGCCTGCAATAGCACATAAAATACTTTTACCCTAATGCAGAGATCTGCAGCTAGTCTCGTATAAATTTTAAGTGACTGTTTATATGTACGAGTTGTTTTATTTGCATACTAGCTATTACCCGCGGCTTTGCTCGCGCATATTTACTTTAGAACTTATTGAACCTTTCTTTATTTTATTAAAAATCTCTACATTGCCGAGTGGGACGCTAGTACTTAAAAAAATAATATTTACATATTTATCTTAATTATTTATATACGACATTTTTATTATTAAAGTTTAAGTAAAAAACGTAAGACCTGAACTTCCTATAAATTCTAAATTTTCTATACCTAATATCATAATTAACTATACCTCAAACTAAAAATACCTATTAGTAACACAACTATCGAACAAACTAACGTAATTATAAAAGAAATTTATAATTAACAGGAAATATCTAATCTAAAATTACCTTTGGCAATAATATTATATGTACTAAACTATACTCCAAACTATATATACGCATCTATTAGGATTGGTATGTATGTAGCACACCTATATAACCAACTAATGTAACTATATTAAAAAAAAATCTGTGAGGTGGTTGACCCTACAGGTCCCCTGAAACTTCCCGCTAAATTGAGGTATCTTAAGCTCAAAGAAAAAAAACTATGCCTAAGCATAGAGTTTTGAGGTCAAAAAGTCACTCAGTATTTGAAAAGATATATATTTTTTCAAAATGATCAACGAGTTTGATCTTCCGAATAACTATTAATATATATAATAAGCTGTTTTTTAGCTCTAAATTGTTTTATTAGGTTAAAAATGTCGAAAACATGTAAAAAAAGCTTTTTTCAAAAATTTTCGTCATTGATAAATCCTGAACGAATCAACCGATTTTAATCTGATTTACGGTATATGTCGCAGTCTTTTAAGCAGAAGAGCTGATCAGATTTTAAAATAAATAGGTATATTTAGCCCTGAAAGTTATTTTAAAAATACGAAGTAAATTTCCTACAAACATCGCAAATTTAATTACAAAATTATAGAAAGTCGAAAAATGATTGGTTAAAAAATTTCGAAGTTATGCCGAAAAAACACTTTTTTTTTAAATTTTTCGTCAATGCATGCAAATATGTCTAAGGAATAAAAAAATTCGTGCAAATTTTATAAACCTATTAAATCCCCACCGGAGTTGAATTTTGAAAAATCATTCCTAAGCGGATCCCTACGTCATAAGAGGAATAAGTTTGTGAAATTTTAAGTTTCTAGCCCTTAGGGTTTGGCCTATGAGATCATATAAATCATTTAACCCCTATTTTACCCTCTAAGAAGTTGAATTTTGGAAAACGCGGAAATACGTAGGTAAGTCATTAGTTTTGCCGTATTCTTTTACCGAATTTGGGTTAAGCCGTAGTGACAGATTACATCCAGTTTAATCTGCTTTGTACCTTCTTTATACAAATAGACAAACTCTGGATCATCAGATTACCTCACTCAGTTTTTCCGACCAGCTTTGAAGGAGAAGGAATTTTTAAGAAGAGGTTAAATAAAATTTTCAGAAGCCAGCATCGCATTAGCTAATAACCTTTTGTGTTGCAAATGTCTATGGGCAATATTCGCTCGTACGACTACAGATACTATAGCTAAACAAATGTTCGTTTACATAATATTACAAAAAAAAAACAACAGAAAAACTGAAACCTAATTCAAAAAAAGAATTTTACGAAAAGCTAAACTTATTTCTAGGGAATTAATGCGTTTCCTACTATGTTGTCTATACATTATATAATAAGTCTGAAGAAAAGTCGTGTCTGTTATCTGATAGGAATCTATGAACTTAATAACTTAGTCATAGTCACAATTGCAGTAAATTTCCTATTTTATCTTTTAAACCTATTATAGAATATGCAAACTAAATGTATGAATTTTAAGCGTCAAATACTACATACACCCTCAGTTTGCCGATACGTTTAGGTTCCGTGTAATAGAAACAATAACCTATAGTATTTGAAATATAAATTATGTTAACGTTCATTATTTGTTTTATTGATATATAAATGATCTATGCAAAAACAGTATTCGATCAGATTTTTTAAATATAAATTTTACAAACCTCCTAAATCCGCCGTGTTGGTCCCGGCCTCCTTTGAAAAATAGGCCAACTGCCGTTCTGCCAGGCAGGTCGTAAAATGCGACCGATTGGCTATCGAGTCACTAACATCGTGGCTACTAGGTGGTAGAGTTCTGAATTGTCTCGCCCGGGTCTGGTACCACCGCCTTACCTATTCCTGCCGCAATAACGTCAGTGCTTGTCGCTGTCATGTTCCGGTTTGGAGGGTAAGGTAGCCGGTGAACTTATGCATGTGGCATTGGACCTCGCCACAAGAGAGTAACGCACCATTAACATCTTTGGTGTCTATAGGCGATGGTTGACTCTTTCCATCAGGAGACCCATCTGCTTGTTTGCTATCTTATGATATAAAAAAAAAATACTACCTAAATAATAAAACATAAAAATATATTCGACTCCACTGATGCCTTTTTCTACAGACTAACTTCAGTCAAAACATTTATTGCTTTTTATACAATGCTTTTTAAAAACAACTATAAGTCTTGCATTTAAGGTTGAATATGCAAAAACTCGTTTTTGCCATAACTATAAACTTTTTAGACTAATTAAGGACAGTTTTGAGTGTCAGTTTTGTTCGGGACTGTGTATCTTAGGGTTTTTATATCAATGGTTGATATAAAAACACATTATACATAAACAGGTTTATATGTAAAACACATAGCATGTATTTTTTTATATATCATAAGATAGCAAACAAGCAGATGGGTCTCCTAATGGAAAGAGTCAACCATCGCCTATGAAACCAAAGATGTTAATGGTGCGTCCAAATGGTGCACAAAGATGTTAATATATAATATATTAATTAGTTGCATTACAATATGTAGACAGTTCTATTAAAGTACTCAAATGTACCGGACTCATTATCTGCATATACAGTCCACTGACATCCTGACACGTGTATTGCTTACTTTCGAAAGATTCGCCTGTATATATAGCATCTCCCGTAGTGTCGTCTACATAGCAATAAATGCTGTTATTTTGCAGCATATTATTGATGTGCATAAGAAAAAACGTAGGAGATAGCATATACCCTTGTGATACGCCAGCATTAATTGTTTCCGCCTCAGAGCATATGCCATCAACAACCACTTTGATGCTGTGGTCTTTCAAAATGCTGGTTTTCCACAGGGCAATTTCAAAGGCAAACCGTAAGATGGCAGTTTCGTTAAAAGCGCCCTATGCTGAAACCTTCAAATGCCTTATTAATATCAAGGCTGATTGGAAATGCCTCCCTTTGCACTCAATTGCTGAAGCCCCGTGATAGGTAGACCAGAATATCGCTAGCAGACTGACCTCGACGAAAACCGTATCGTTTGTCACTTATAAGGTTTTGACTTTCCAAGCAAAACAGTAACTTTCTATTAATTGCGGATTTCATCACTTTAGAGAGCAAAGTGGTAGTTACCATGGGCCTGTAATTTGCAGGGTCGGATCTTTCACCTTTTTAATGAACCGGGTGAATCAGGGCATTCTTCCACGCCACTGGAACAGTACCGTAAATGGTCCAAAAAGTGCGTTAACGTGCGTTATTGAGTCAATGCGCTTAGAGCTCTCACACATATAAACAAGATAGAATTTCGGGACGTGCTACGACGCAGCATAGAATGTAAGAAATTGAGCTCCCCCCTCTTTCCTCAGGAGAGCATGATGAGAGGTTGTAGAGTTCTGAATTATCTCGCTCGAGTCTGGTACCACCGCTCTATTCCTATCTATACCATCTATCATCTATACCATCAATTACTATCATGTTCTGGTTCGAAGGATAAGTTAGCCGGTAAATTTATGCATATGGCATTAGAACCCCGTCATAAGAATAGCAACTTTGGTGTCTATAGGCGATGGTTTCCCTTTCCATCAGGAGGGCCATCTATTTATTTGCTGTCAAAAATACTTTTTGAAAACACAAACTGATTTTATCCCAAAGTGAATTTTCTAATTGAGATGATTTTTCTCTTGTTGGTACAGGTTTGTAAATTAGCCCGCCTGCGTTTTGGCTACAAAAGCGTCAGTGCTTGACTAATTAAGGTTATGTGGCGATCGTTACGAGGCAGAAGCCAGTACATTTTTATTTCTAGCACTACTATCCCATCACACAGAAATACATTTTGAAATAAAATTTGCCAACCCGGTGTCTATCTGGGTTTAAATTTGGATTATTTAATAGAAATCGGATTCTAATTTAGCTGGTTAACTAACGTAAACAAATTTCTTACCTTGAACGTGATCTTGAAGGACTTTTTGACCTCGATCCACTCTTCGACCGAGAACGACTCTTCGAGCGAGAACGACTCTTCGACCGAGAACGACTCTTCGATCTGGAACGACTTTTTGATTGGGATTTCGAACGGTTTTTAGAACGTGACCGGCTTCTTGATTTCGACGCGCTCTTAGACCTCGAACGACTCTTAGATCGAGATCGACTTTTAGATCTCGATCGACTCTTGGAACGCGATCCACTCTTTGATCTGGATCTGCTCTTTGATCTTGAACGGCTCTTGGCTGAACCGGAACGAGATCGACTCTTTGATTTCGAACGACTCTTTGAACGTGACCTGAAAATATGATTTACTTAAATCAGACTTATTTTATCAATTTAAATAATAATCTGATCTGTTACGATGAACTCATTTAATTAGTATTATACGTATGTATATTTAGCAATCAGTACCATCGACGGAATCGATCACAAGGCTAAGAACTTTGCCGCATTGAACCAGTCAACAGTAGCTCAGTTGGTGAAAGTGAGCTTGCCAGAGGCAAAGTCACAGGTTCAAGTCTTGTCGTGACGAACTTTTTCTTTGTTAAGTTTTTAAAATTTTCACATGCACGAGATAAGTGCTAAAATATATATACAGGGATACTTTTAAACGACCGGCTAAGTTTTTAGAAGCTGTTCAGAACCGATTGTGTTCGATATATATAATAAAAAAAATAATTAAAATTTCATTTTTATCAGACACAAAAGACAACCCAATGATATAACTTAAATGACGTAATGTTCAGCTAATTCCGTATAATTAGTCGTCATTCGTATCGAGCACGGCTCGTGCAGTGCCCCGCACGTATTGCAGTCAGCTCAACAGTATCGGTGCGATATGCCGTAGTATGCACGCCACACATTCAATGCTTTATTTTGTTTTCTATTGTTACACAAATTGACGCATTATTACTAAATTTGTAGAGTTGTATGATATGGTTATATGCTATATCTTAAGTGGTGACGTGGTTCCAGAATCACGGCCCTAAAAGTGTTTAATTATAAATACAACATGCAAAGATAGATAGAT
The DNA here is from genome assembly GCA_036924255.1 of Apodemia mormo. Classification (NCBI taxonomy): domain Eukaryota; kingdom Metazoa; phylum Arthropoda; class Insecta; order Lepidoptera; family Riodinidae; genus Apodemia; species Apodemia mormo. The sequence goes on along the minus strand of JAUPFN010000013.1, from coordinate 8,646,017 downwards.
AAAGCGTAGAGGAGGTAAAAAAATATTATTGTAACATTTAGGGTTATTGTAACTTCAGAGGTTTACTGTAAATTTTTTATACTGAGAGACTTTACTGTAAATTCGAGAGGAAAAATTGGTTGGAGGTGGTAATAGCTAGATAGAACTATAAAAAAAAAACAATAAAATTAAATAAAAATGTTATTGTATTTAAAAATTCTCCAGACTAGTAGTAAATGTTTTAATTGGACTTGGTATTAATCTAGTGGTTACCCAACATCATCATATACCTAGTATTTCTTCCATTTTAGTGAGGGTAATACATTGTAACATTTGCACGCCACAAAAAGGGCAAAATAGGAATAAAGAGCAACATATTGTTAAATAAGACCTAATTATGTACCCTATTTATTGCAAATAAAGAAATTATTATTATTATTAAACGAATGTTTTTATATTATCTTGTAATAATTTTACAATAATAATTGAAACGCACTTTCAATTCAATAGTTTCTAATTTAAAAAATTTGTCGGACCCTTAAAAGTAACCCTGTATAAATAAATGGTCTTAAATGATATTTTAAATTTTACAATACAAATGGCGACAGGCACAAATTCGACTGCGACGCGGTGCCCGCTTACTGGATGGCACGTTGTAGTGTTTTTTTTTTGCTATTTTGTGATTGATGAAAATTTCAAATTCAGAAGAGATTTTATTGTTTAAGCAGGCTATAAACGCTCAAAAAATTTGTCAAATTTTACGTGTTTGTCAAGCAAACTACGTGTTTGGCTGTATGTGTGAAAGATTTGATTGATGGCGTGTTTGTCATATGTGTTTGAAGGTGTAATGCTTGTCAAACAAACTCGCCATTTTGGCGCGACCACCGCTGAGCCATGTTGTTGGTTGTTACTCATCTGAGTGTCGGAGCGTCACTTCACGGCGAAAACTGCTTTGTAAGTGAAATCTTGTTTAACAAACACCGCACACGTGGTGTGGTGATGTTTGATAAAAACGTACAAACAAAACGTAAAGTTTGACAAACATGTTTGAACGTTTACAGGCTGCTTTAGTCTATGGTTAATGGGAGTCCCAGAAATGTGGTCGAATTTGAACCACAGTGCGTTTGTAGTCGCTACAAATGTGAGGCAGTACGTGTGTCCATTGTCTCACCGGTCGGTGTCGGAGGCGGACACGATCCGCTTGCGCGCGCGCGGCGCGGCCGGGCTGCGGCTGCCGCTGCGGCTGCGACTGCCGCTGCGACTGCGACTGCGCGACTTGCGACCGCCGTCCGAGTCCGACTCGGACGTTGATATCGTCTCCTTGGACACGATCTTAGCGCGTTGTTTCGCACTAAGTTTCTCCTCCGCCAATTTTGCTTTGTCGCGACGTGCGCTAGCCTTTTCACCCTAAGATAAAAATAAATAGAAATAATAAAAAATATTCAGTTTAATTATGTGCCTATTTAACTTTATGTTTAAGTAATTTTAACTTTGTGTTCTGTCTGAGTTATGTATTTTCTTTTTTATAGTTGTACATTATCCTTGTATTTAATTGTTTGTGTTTAATATGATTGTAGTCCGCCCGTTGTATTGGTTGTATGAATTTGTATACCATGTTTTGTAATGTTTCTTTATGTGTTACAATAAAGAGTATTATTATTATCTAGACCAGTGGTCGACTACCTATGGCCCACGGACCGAATGCGTCTTCAGACCTTTATTCTTGCGACTTACTAGTTTTAAGGTTGTGGCGCCGCTGGTCCGTACCGCTGAAGGGTCATAGTAATGGAACCAGCGGGCCAGCTTCTTGTCAGGTGACGTCATAACTGTGGAGGTTGATGACGTCACACAAGGACAAGGAAGGGTGGAAAGGAAGATCTTCCCGACCAGACAAGGTGTGTAGCCTGGGGACCGAAGTCTATTTGAGAAGCGTTGAAACTTGTATATAGTGTGTACAAGATAAATAATTGTAATAACACGATTCAGGATTTTATTTTGAATTTCATTTTTTTCCATTTTTTATTATTTTTTCTGGTAGCGTTTGTAGATTGCTTGAGCCGCTACAAGGTAAATAAAGGAAGCTTATGTCGGTACGATTTTCAATCCGCCTTCCAGATCATTTAAATGTTGTTAAAGACTTAAATCTGTGGTACTAATTTAAAAACCTACCGCGCATTTTAGTGTGGAATAACAATATTCAACCACGATATTAGAGAACGGAAACGACATTTTATTTTGAATATCAATTGTTACTTGTGCTAATTTTCGGACCAAAACTACTTATCATAATTATATAAGTGTCTCATGCGCTCATTCAATTTTTCCATTATCTAGCCCTCGCTTGCTAAAAGGTAGCCAACCGCTGGTCTAGACGTATAAACTGGTCTAAGCTAGTCACCAGTATAAAAACAATTCATTATAAATTAATTTCTCGATTTTTCTGGAAAACATATTTTAATACTAGACACTAAGTTTGTTTGATGTGTGTGTGTGTGTGACTGTGTGTGCGAGCATGTATGCGTGCGCGCGTGTGTGTGTGTACGTGTCAGTACCTTCTTCCTGCCTCGTTTCTTGGGCGGGTCGCTGTCGCTGTTGCTGGCGCGCCGCTCCCCACGTTTGCGGCCGGACTTGCTCTTGCGGCCCTCGCCCGGCTCTCGCTTGCGCTTACGTTGTTTCGGTTCACGACTAGATAAACAAATTACACACTTTACAATTTTCCGCAAATATACAGTGTAGTATATACATTAAATAGATGTATATTGTATAACCTATTCCTAATAACGGGCAGAAACCAAATTTTATTACTGTTATTTTTATTGGCTGGACTTTACCATAATTATCAAAAATCGGACTCATAATTTCTACCATATACCAATAATAACCAACCTGGCACGCCGATTTGATTATTACTATATTTGTCACACTGCCCTCTCTTATTGTGCCTATACAACAGAATATATAATAGTACAAGTACAGAAGAAACACTGCGGAAAGTCGTTTAAAGAAATAGGGACTCTTGCTACGATACAATTAAGTAGAATTCAGATCGCGCGGCGCTTGATTACCTACGTTTATATTTACCTAGAAGTTGCATCTCTTTCTAACGCGTAACTCTTATACTTTCTAATGAAATCAGGGTTGTCTCAAAGATTCCCCATGTTGGTTTCGGGCTCCTTTGAATTTGCTTGTGATATGGATCTTAATAAACGATTCAAATACAGAGGGAGATTATGTACATATTCGCCGTGTTGGTCCCGGCCTCCTTTGAAGAATAGGCCAACTGCCGTTCTGCCAGGCAGGTCGTAAAAGGCTACCGATTGGCTATAGGAGTCACTAACATCGTGGCTACTAGGTGGTAGAGTTCTGCATTGTCTCGCCCCGGTTTGGTACCACCGCCTTACCTATTCCTGTCGCAATAGCATCAGTGCTTGTCGCTGCCGTGTTCCGGTTTGAAGGCTAAGGTAGCCGGTAAACTTATGCATGTGGCATTAGACCTCGCCACAAGATAGCAACGCACCAATAACGCCTTTTGTGTCTATAGGCGATGGTTGACTCTTTCCATCAGGAGACCCATCTGTGCTATCTTATACTATAAAAAAAATGTGCCTCTGTGTGAAACTTCTTTCTTTCCAAACACGTACTACTACTACTACACTACACTACTACACAACGTTTAAGTGATACCGCCAACTTATCGATGCAAACTATATTTGCATAAATTATCCTTACCCTTCTTCCCTCGGTCTATCCGGTTCGCTGCCAGAATCAGAAACATACTCATCCCGCCTTCGACCTCGTCCTTTGGATTTGCCTTCGGCTGGCATATCGGCGAATAGCAAAGCATTCTTCGTTTTTTCTTTGAACTCCTGTCGCTTTTGCAACATTTCCACTGTACTCTTCTGCTGTTGTTCTTCGCGACGTTTGCGTTCTTCTTCCTATTAATAAATTAAAAACAGAACATGAGACTTAAATGCTTCTGTCGAATTTATCATGGGGAGTGTTCTGAGGAACTGTTTGGATTAATTCCTTCTGCCGAATTTCAGCATCAATAATGGTAACAAACACCAAAAGTTTCATCCCCACTATCTCAATTTCTGGAAATCGACATTAGTACGATTCTCTGGAAAATTTTTGTTCGCACTATTTCTCTGTGAAATCAATTATCAGCGATTTTTCCGAACGGGTAAGGCTTAGGGACCTTCAATAAAAGAGCTTACTCATTCTTAAAAGGCCGGCAAAGCAACTGCAAGACCCCTGTTAGTGTAGTTGTCTTTATGCGACGGTGATCACTTACCATTAGGTGAGCCTTTTGTTAGTTTGCCCTCTCTTCTACTAAAAAATACTACTTACTACCATACTGCCCGAACGTATATCCATACTAATATTATAAATGCGAAAGTAACTCTGTCTGTCTGTCTGTTGCGCTTTCACGGCCAAACCACTGAACCGATTTAGATAAAATTTGGTACAAATATAGTTTGAGACCCAAGAAAGGACATAGGATAGTTCTTATCCCGGAAATCCCACGGGAACGGGAACTATGCGGGTTTTTATTTTAGAATTTTTTCCACGCAAACGAAGTCGCGGGCACAGCTGGTTTTATATAAAATATACGAATGAAATTGTATATGAGTAAGAAAAATGTCAATATCCATTTAATGACATAGACATTAATTCGGAAAGGTCGAACGAAAATATTTTTTGTTACATACTAGCCGGACCTGTTAGATATTGAATTGCCCGATCTCGATCGTAAGGCTACGTGTCTGGATAGCCCTTGGATTTGCAGGGCAAAATACCAACGCGTCTACAGAACAAAGATTTTCCGCGTGTTGGTCCGGGCTACATTTGAACAATAGCCATAAATACCATTTGCCGTTCTGCCAGGCAGTTCGTGCGAGGAAAACTATTGGCTATACGAGTCACTACTACTGCGACTACTAAGTGGTAGAGTTCTGCTAAAAGCACACAATATGTAGCTAAAGTAAGCCAAACCAGTACTACTTCGGCTCTCGTTGAGTGTAATAGTGTTCGTGTCTCCTGGAGATGCTTCGGTTGCGCAGTGAAACGTGTGCTGAGTGCGTAAATTGTGCGCTTTTGTGCTTGGTGCTGTCGCGGTGTAAAGTGTGGTGAACGAGGGTGGATAACTGTGCTGCTGGGGTCTTCATTATTTTTCAGACCTACAGTGAGTTTGTTCCATTTTTAAAACCCTTTTATATATATTTTCCCTTTCAGTAACATCGCAAAAGTACACTTAAAAGTTCGCGGAAATTTGCAAAATAAATAGTTTTCTTCGTCTGAACAGGTATATATAGTAAGGGGGCCCAAAAGATTTTTGCATTTACTCAAGCGCGTCAGATTAATATAGGGGCCTACTTCGCATAATGCTGAGGCTCTATACTAAATATAAGACCTTTATATAGAGGCGGGTGGCTAGAGCAGAAAAAAAAAAAACAAAATTCTAATAACTTCGGCTTACGGAAATATTTTTGTCGTCATTCTTACATCACTTCCTCTATAACAATAGAAAATTCAGACGCGCTCGAGAATGTCAAATCAACGTTTTTTTTTGCAACTTTGCAACCCTTCCACTCCCTTACGCAGTACGCTACACTTGAATCGTCATTAGATGGCAATAAACCATCGCTACATTACACTTGAATCGTCATTAAATGGCAATAATTACCGCAATTTGACGCGATTTAGTGTTTCATGTCACAGTTTTTTTTTAAACATTTTTTTATCTGTAGATTTTTTCCAAAAATAGTAATGATAATAGGTCGGGGCAAAAGTTATTTCGTATTTTGAATGTATTATTAGTAATCAAACCTCTTTGGCTTTTTGTAACTTACTTGAAACTTGTAATTGAATGTATTTTGCTGGTTATATTTTATGCTGGTTATATAATTTTGCTGGTATATGCTGGTTTTAATACCATTAAATGTGACATTCTGAAGATGCAATAAATAAAGAATAAAAAACTAGTTCCCTTAATTTTTCAATTGTTTTTCAAGCAAGCAAAATGAACGTATGTGACGAAGAAATTCGGTACATTTTAAAGTTTTATTATAAGAGGTAAAAATGCGACGAACGCCACGAATAAAATTTGTGCGCTTTACGGACCTAATGCGGTATCAATAAGAGTAGCACCAATGTGGTTCAAGCGTTTCAAGTCTGGAAATTTTAGTGTGAAAGATGAGGTTCGCTCTGGACGCCCTGTCACAGATAAAATCAGTGACATTTTCGAGAAAGTGGAGCAAGATCGACATATTAGTAGTTACAACATTGCTGAAGAACTGGATATTGAACATAAAATAGTTTACGTCATTTAAGAAAGTCTAGGTACAAGAAAAAACTTGACATTAGGGCACCACATGATCTCACTGATAGAAACCTAATGCGACGTGTTTCCATTTGCGATTCTTTGTTGAAACGTAACAATTCTGAACTATTTCTTAAATAGTTGATTACGGGTGATGAAAAATGAGTGACTCACGATATAAAATGTGGAAAAAGATCGACCATGATCTTTTTCGCATATTCTTGGCATGGACAAGCCTCACAGACTGTGGCAAAGCCCGGCCTGACTCGGAGCAAAGAGATGTTATGTGTATGGTGAGATTGGAAAGAAATCGTCCACTATGAGCTTTTGCCACTGGGTAAAACCATTGATACTGACCTCTACTGTCAGGAACTGATGAGGTTAAAAAAGCTATTGAGAAAAACCAGTCGGAGCTGGTGAATAGTAAGGGCGTGGTGTTCTACCATGACAAAGCCAGACCGCACTCATCTATAGACACGCAGCAAAAATTGAGAGAGCTTGGCAGGGATGTGTTGATGCATCTTCCGTATAGCCCTGATTTTGCTCCATCACATTTCCACCTGTTTCGGTCATTGCAGAACTCTTTAGGAACCATAAAGCTAACCTCAAAAGAACACTGTGAACACTACCTGTCAGATTTTTTCAAATCGAAAATCTCAAAATTTCTACAGGAATGGAGTCATGGTACTATCCACAAGATAGCAACAAGTCATCGATCAAAACGGTACATACATGTTATAAACTAGCTGTTGCCAGCGACTTTGTCCGCGCGGACTTCGTTTAATCCGCACTGCTCCTCCCCCGTCGGTGATAGTGTGATAATATGTAGTCTATATGTTGACTCGACCTGTTAGTAATATTCATGCAAAATTTGAAGTAAATCCATGCAGTACTTTTTGAGTTTACCCCGAACAACGTTTACAAACAAATAAACAGACAAACAGACAAAAATTCTAAGAACTATATTTTTGGCTTCGATATCGATTGTAGATCAGGCTGGATCTTTTAAAAAAATATTCAATGTACAGTTTTGACTTTCCTACGATTTTATTATATGTATAGATAAATAAAAAATTATACCTAAAAAAATATTTTTCTTTGTATGAACAGTACGAAAATACTTTTGCCCTGGCCTTATATAACCTTTGATTTTTCCTATAATTTAATTAACAAAATCCAATAGGTCCCTACGACGCTCGAGTAACTACCCATTTAGCATCTTGGGCTTCCCTACTAACATGAAAAAAAAGCATGTAGTATGTACCTGTTGCCTGCGGAAGGCCTCCCGCTGCTCGCGCTGGCGGTCCCGCAGCGTGAGCTCCTCCTGGTGCTGGCGGCGCGCGCGCGTCACGTGCCACTGCGCCTGCGACAGCAGGTCCGCGCACGTGCGCGCCTCCAGCGCCGCGCCCGCCGCCACGCCGCCGCCCGCGCCCGCCACCGCGCCCGCGCCCGCTGTCGCCGCGCCGCCCGCCGCCGTCGCCGGCGTCGACGGCGGCTGCTCGCCCTCGCCGCCCGCCGTCGCCGTGGGACTCACGCCCGCTAGACGCTGGAAATACCTGAACAGAACACACCGCATTCTCAATTGACGAAAAAAAGTGTTGATTGTGTATTTTCCCCGTGTTGGTCCCGGGCTTCTTTAAAGAATAGGCCAACTGCCGTTCGGCCAGACAGGCCGTAAAACGCGACCGATTGGTTACGAGTCACTACCATCATGGCTACTAGGTGGTAGAGTTCTGCATTGTCTCGCCCAGGTCTGGTATCACCGCCTTACCTATTCTTGCATCAATAACGTCAGTGCTAATCACTGTAGTGTTCCGGTTTGGAGGGTAAGGTAGCCGGTAAACTTATGCATGTGGCATTAGACCTCGCCACAAGATAGCAAGGCACCGGAGACCCATCTGCTTGTTTGCTATCTTATGATATATAAAAAGTTTCGCTGTGGACATATTCCGGATCGGGAAATAAATTTTCAATTTCAATATCGATCAATAATCTAAAATATCGGTAGATTTCACCTATTACGTCAAAAGCAAGGAAATTATATATGAGAACTGGAATTATTACGAACTAATATCTAAAAAATAAAAATGCACTTTATTTCGTTACAAATAAACATTTATTTCTTTAGTCAATAAAGGGGAAAAATGTTCTGAGCAAGACAACGACAACAGTGGATGCTGTCACTTTCTTGCAATTACCAGTGTAAATAAAACTACCGAATGGTAGATTTTTATATATTTGGTAACCGTTAAATTCCTTCTATTCATACACGTTGATAGATACATTTGCATAAAATGTATTGTAATTAACATATTGAGTTCTAAAATGTGCTTATTTTAATTATTACGTAATTATTTATGCAATGCAAAAACTGTTTTCAAATTAATAATAATTTGCTAACTACGCACGGCCGCACTTATATATGGCGCTTCATTTAACAATATGGCTGATACTTTATGTAAAAATGAGTTAAAGTTGTCTTTCTGCTTGCTACGATAAGTTTTTTCTATTACAAAATCGTGAAAAAATTGTAGTGTTAAGTACTGTAATTTCGTAATTCGTCCGAAATTCATCATTCGACCGAAATTCTGTGTAAATGTTAAACATTCTGCACTTTCTAGTACTTTTTGTCTAAAAAGTACCTACTTGCACTGTTTTGACTGAAATCTGCATTAATATTATAAAGAGAGAGAGAGAGAGAGAGAGAGAGAGAAAGAATAATTTGTATTTTTGTATGTAATAAACTTGAAAACAACTGAACCTGTTTGAAAAATTTTTTGCCATTAGAAAGATATTGTTACGAATAATCTAGAAACGTGTAGAGTTGGAATGCTGGAGAGATCTAGAAATAAAAGAAAGTGATAGCTACTCCTATTGACAAACAAACAGTTGGCCGGTATCGGAATAGCTATACCATAATGAACTTTGTGGTACATGCCATAAGGTTGAAAGTAGCGTGTACTAGGATTTATGAGTCATAACTTGTTTATCATAAATTGATTATAATAATTGTCTATTATTTAAGAGATGATTGCGGAACATTCGCGATTGTTTTAGAACTTTACCCTGGGTATAAATAGAGATATGTTGACAAACACAGGGCAGTTTTTAATAAAGCGATCGAGAGCGATAATTGAAGTGAACCGTGCGAAGCGAGAAGTGTTTTATTGTGTAGTTGGTTAAGTTTGGAGATAGTATAGTGAGTGACTAGTGTTATTCAAAATATTTAAGTATTACATTGTGTTGTGTTGTGTGTATTTGTATTGTAAATACACGGATTTAATATAAGTGGTGTTTTCTTACAATTACAAACCCGAAGTACGTAACAACATTAAATGTCCCGAGTAACACAGGCTAATTATTTACAAAAAATTAGAGATCCCTTGAGAAAAGTTGGAACAATGTAAACCCAAGGTATCAAAATTATGCCGATAAGTTATTATTTTACGTGCGCTGCGAAAACCATTAACGATATATACATATAAAATAATTTAAGTAAACAAGTCACGACATGCCGCTCTCGAGAAAGCGCGCCAAAAATGAACTTAAGTTCAGCCCAAATTCAGCCGATGTCTTTTATTTTCACAGAATGTTCGGCCAAAGTTTGAATTCGCCTCAAATCACATTCGGATTGAACGTGTCATAAGAACCAGAGTGCTAAGTGTGAGTTTTTCTTTTCGCATTCGACCGTGAGTGCGTTTCGAGTTTACTAGGAATTTGCATGTGATTTGTACAGCGCCACCTAGTGGTAAACTAGTTTCTCACGTTTACCACTAGGTGGCGCTGTACAAATCACATACAAATTCCTAGTAAACTCCAAACGCGCTCACGATCGAATGCGAAAAGAAAAACTCACACTTAGCACTCAGGTTTTTTGACGACACGTCAGTTTAGATACCGTTTTTTCTGATCGAACGAACTACACATACCAATTCGAAAATGAGAATACGAATAAATCACAATCCAATCTAACATCTCATAATATGTTCATAAGGAAGGTCATCATAATCAAATAAAAACCTAATTTACGTAATTTACTTCTATAATACTAATAGTCAAGTGCGTTGTAGTAACTGCTAACTACTGGTATGTAATCTATTGTAATATTTTTCTTGCAGCTTCCCTGTACGGGCTACCAGTTAGTAACCTGTACACTTAGTTAGTTGTAGTTTGAGAAGGCGATAAATGAAGTGAGTAAAGTTGGTAGATACGCGTTGTTTATTATAATCGTTAAGTTAAACGACTCGCGCTCGCCGTGACTGTATCGCCTCTGTTTATTAATGCCTTGTCGGCCCTTTTTATATATATCACCAATGTACGTAACCGTACATATTGGCAACCCCAAAGAGATAAACGGACGAGAGAGAGTCGTTAGTTAAGTAAAAATAAAAACAAAATATTTAACAGTAAAAGCAAAGTAAAGTAGTATAAGTACACTAAGTTAAGAATAAATTAATTAAAATTAAAATTAACGTCATCCTCTTGCTGTCGACTCTGGTGTGGTCGTGGCCGTCCACGGGTAGTCGTGGGCGCGGCCGCTTCTGGCTTCTTCTCGCCCGGACGCTCATCAGGCATGACACTACCATGTTTGCTACTCGTGTCGCCAAGCTCTAGGTCCAAACCTTTTTGTTTTAAAGGTTTGGTCACGGTATGCTGTCTACAGGTGAACCAGCCCCGCTTCTTTACCAGACACACTATGACGGCAACGATGGCGACTGATAATATGGTGTAGCAGAGCGTGTATTGGTGTATGTCGTGCTGGTTAAGAGTTGCAGGTAGTTGCAGCACATTTCGTTTTGTTCTTTAAGTCGGTTATCAGAGTTTTCTCGGGTTTCATCCTCAGTTTGCAATAAAAGTTGCGGTGTTCGTTGAAAGTTAAAGATGTGATTTATCGATTTTTCGACTATATGAATATTCGGCAGCTACAATTCGATTCTCCAGTTACTATGATTAGCCTTCCGGTACGTAATAAAATTGTAGTTAATATAATCCATTCATAGTAAATAAGTTGTATTTTCCCAGTAGTATCGTAGTAGATTGGGCGCTCGCTATCGAGGTCGGTTATCCGAGCGTTCGGTGTCATATTTTCTGCGACTGTATTGTTAGCGCACTGTGATCCAGTTATCAACGAGAGAATCAGTAATAAAGAAGCAAAGATTGATACGTATCCGTTTGATGTCTTCTCTCCTCTTCCTTTGTTTAATTTGATATCCACATAACTCATATAATCAACATATTTGTGTGCAAAGGGGCGAGAGGGCGTGAGCCGTTGCGGTGGTAAGTCTGCCATTAGTTGATAGTTACTTCCCGGTTTGAATCGTAGGCAGCGCACAATTAATTTATTTATTTGAAGTAATTGATTCGTCGTTAAGTAAGTATATAACAATCGCCGTCTGTAGACACTATCAAGTTTCACAGCTGTGTTTTGGTTTCGAGTTATTGTGATAAATCGCATAATTCCTGCAACGACGCGTTTAGCCCAAGTGAATGAACTGCATTGGTTCACTAGGTCAGTGATGATGTTAGCATTTTTATTGTTTTGCAGTAATAAAGTCCGTTTTGGTTTTACTTCGATGTCGGTTAAAAAAGGCAGGTAATGTTTTCGCTTTCGTACAATCTTGTATGATTTTTTATGATTGATGGGCTATTCCACCACAGGTTAAAATTCAGCAGATTCTGTGGATCTACCCCTCTCGTGGCACAGTCAGCGGGGTTGTTTTTTGTTTCGATGTAAGACCATTGTTGGGCCGGAATCACTTGCTTTATTTTCTGAACTCTATTTTCTACGTATTTCTCCCATTTACTAGTGTCTCCCTGTAGCCAGGCTAAGACCACCTTTGAGTCGCTCCAGGCCCACATTGTTATATCGTGCTCTTTTAGGGATTTCTTAGCTTTTTCCATCAAGCGGGACAACAATAGAGCGCCACACGGTTCTAAACGAGGTAGGGTCATTTTTTGTATCAGAGGTGCGACCCTAGTCTTCGCGACAAGTAAATTCAACAGAGGTTTTCCGTTTTCATCAATAACACGCGTATATATAACGCACGAATAGGCTTTCTCGCTAGCGTCGCAGAATCCGCATAAATCAAGAGATCGTGCAGTACTTCCGATCCATCTTGTTATTTTTATAGCCTTTAGGTGATGTATTTTTGATCTTAATTTTATCCAGTCGTTTTGAGTTTCAGGTGGTAATTCTTCGTCCCATTCCAATTTTTGTTTCCAGACTTGCTGAAATATCATTTTTGCCGTTATAGTGACTGGAGAAAGCCATCCCAGAGGATCATAAAGTTGAGAAATTTCAGAAAGGAGAGTACGTTTTGTCAATCGTTTTTCCGGTTTATTGTTTAAGTTCCAGTTAAATATGAATGTATCCAAGTTAGGATTCCACCCAAGGCCAAGTGTTTTGGTGGAGTTTTCTTGTTTAAAGTCGAAAATATTTTTTGTGGAAATTTGATCTCTGTTTAGGTGTAGCAGTAATTCCGAGCAGTTACTCGACCATTTTCTTAAATTAAAACCTCCTCCTTTTAGTAATTCTATCAATGTACTTTGTAAGTGTTTGGCGCCCTCTAGTGAGTTATGGCCACTTATTAGGTCGTCGACATAGAATTCATTTTGCAACGTTTTTGCCGCAATTGGAAACTTGTGCCCATCGTGGAGAGCCAGCTGTCTGAGCGTTCTCATTGCTAAGGGAACGTACCCATACTACGTGATCCGTTCAGGGGGGGGGGTCTTTAAAATACTACGGTCAGTCACAGGAGCGGGGGGGTGGCTCAGATTTTTGTCACGTAGTCGATTTTAATGAGAGAAATTTAATGAATGAAAATAATTGTTGTGTTCGTAAATTAAGTTACTGTAAGTTCCATACTGTATAGCAATATGTTTTCACGAATGTTGTTCTTTTTCATAATACATAATTCACTAGTAATTTAAGTATGCATGCAGTCTTATGCAATAAAGACGAGTATGAGCCGAGGGGAGGGAGGGGTCGAAAAATCTTAAAAAATAGGTCACGTAGTATGGGTATGTTCCCTAACCACGGTGCACATTTTGTACCGTAAGTGAGAGTACATAAAGTGTAGTCTTTTAGTGGTTCTGCTGGCGAGGACCGCCATATAATTTTTTGAAGTTGCTGTTGTTCTTCTGATATCCAAATGCATCTATACATTTTTTCTATGTCAGCCGTGAAGGCATATTTATATGTCCTCCACTTCAAAATTAGGGTTTGAATATCCTTTTGTAAATTCGGTCCCTTTTCCATCAAATCTTTCAAACTTTTTCCGCTTGAAGTTTTGGCGGATGCGTTGAAAACTACTATCAGTTTAGTAGTAATTGAGTTTTCCCGCAGGACCCCGTGATGTGGTAAATAACACTCTCGATCTTCGTCAGTTGTGGATATTTGAGAGGATAGCTTCATGTGATGTAAATTCGAGTATTCGTTGATAAAATCTTTGTACATATTTGACAGGTTTTCATTTTTTGCTAGGCGCTTTTCCAATTGTAAATATTGTGAGACTGCCATTGGCCTTGATTTTCCAAGTTCGGTTTTATAGTTGGTTTTCATTGGCATTTTCACGATGTATTTCCCGTCAGGACTTCGCGTGGTGGTTTTCATTGTAGTATTTTTCGCACTGGTCTTCGGTATTTGTGTCATCAATTCCTTGGGTAATATCTTCGTTCTCCCAGTATTTAGACAATTCGGAGAGATCCGTGATAGTTAAGTGGCAGTTAAAAGTTTGTAGTTTTCCGCACAAAATCCAGCCGAGCTGGGTCTGTTGTGCTACTGGCGAGTGGTGATCTCCTTTCAAGACGCCGTCCATAATAATTTCAGCATAAACATCGGCTGATAAGAGTATGTCAATAGATCCACTAACGTTGTAGTCAGGGTCCCCGAGTTTCAGGTTTTGAAGATGTGGCCAGTTTGACTTCGAAAAGGTACAGTTAGGTATGTTGTTTGTTAGCCTTTTTAGTATTAGAGCTTGAGTGCAGAAAGTATAGTCGTTATGTATTGACTGACACGTGAGTTGGACGCGTCCCTTGCAGTCTCCCGAAACAGAACCTATTCCAGATACTGTGGCATTAAGTTTATCTCGGGGCAGTCGCAGTAGTTGTGTAGCATTTTCTGTTATTAAATTGACTTGCGAGCCCTGGTCCAGAAGGGCTCGAAGAGTAACGAAGGTGCCGTCATGTGCTTTTACCTTTATCTTAACTGTAGTGAGTAATACTTCCATGTTTCTTGTAGATAAGTGATGAGAGCCTTGTTGCAAAGAGCTTGAAGGTTGATTTTTCAAAGTAGGTTCATACGGCGTTTTCGTAATGTGCAATAATGTATGATGTTTTAAATTGCATTCTTTGCAAGTTTTTGATGAGTTGCAATCCATATTGTTATGACAGTATAAACAGTTTTTGCAGACTTTTAATTTTGCAACAGTGTTATTTCGATCGGAAATGCTTATGTCAATAAACTTAGTACATTGTATAAGTACGTGCTTGCCGTTACATAATGAACAATTTCCAAATGCAGTAAAAAATGTATTTGAGGCATTTCTATTGTCTTTAAATAAGGTTGATTTTTTAGTAAAATAATTTTCATCATAGTTCCGATAATTGTAGTTTTGACGAAACTTGTTTGTTGGTTTATTAAAGAGCGTATTGCTGTTTTGTTTTTGGCAACTGCTAGGAAAATTATCTGGGCGATTTTTCATGGTTTCCAGGCTCATGAATTTTCTTTCCAAAAATGATAAAAACTCCGTCAGGTCCGGTATATCTGTTGTTTTGAATTTCTTTTGAATATTCGTTGTACGTAACGGCATCTAATTTTTGTGACATATAGTGCACAATAATTGGACCCCATGTTGTTACATCCACTTCAATGTTAGTTAGCCCATTTAAGCTCTCAGTTATGACGTCATGTAGTTTCTTTAAGTTATGTACGGTGGGGTATTGTATTACGGGTAACTGTTGCATAGTATTTATGAATGATGTAAATTGAAGGCGGCGATTATCATATCGATGAGATAGGATTTCCCAGCACGAATCGTAGTTTTCAGCGCTGATAGCCAGATGTTGTACTAAGCGTTCCGCTTCGCCTTTCAGTTTTGTTTTCAGATGCTGCATTTTTTGCGATTTTGATATAGAAGGATTTTTATGGATGGTTTCTAAAAACAAATTTTTAAACGAGATCCAGTGTATATAGTTCCCAGAAAAGTCTGGTATATCAATTTTCGGAGTAGCTTGTTGACAGTGAATATTTGACCACATCTTCGTGTTGAGTTGCTTCCGCAAGCTATCGTATTTTTTTTCTATGTTGTCAAATTTCAGTGAATAGTCAGCGTTTAAGCTTGAGGCCTTCAAGGTGTCTTCTAACTCCCAGTGTAATCTGTCAATAGGCTCCCATTTACTTCTCAAGATTGTGAGGTGATCTTCTAGTTCCCATTTATCAGTTATCTGGTCGATGTTTATTTTTGACATAGCTCTTTGTAGCGCCTTAAAATTACATCTCTGACGACTTACTAGCAGTTGTAATTTTTCGTCAGCTTGATCTTCAAAGATGCCAGATAAATCGAAATCGATGTTTGATTCCAGCTTCTCCTTTTCCTCCCCTTGGCGGTGAGATATCAGTAGGCTCATAATGTTAGCTTTGGTTGTTTCGTATAGTTGTTTAGTCTTACCGTAAATATTTGTACTGAAGTAACTGATATCGCTTTTTTCTTGAATTGTACGTGCGAGCGCTTCATTTCTTTCGTGAAACTCTATCCAAAGTTTTTCAAGAGACGAAAGACGTGAGTTTAAGTAGTCCACAGTTTTTCTGCTGGTACTGTCTTTTTTGTAGTTGGTGCACAGCGTTTTGATGTTTTCGAAACACTGTGCTTGTTCTGTAAGTAAATCCATAGTAATTAGGTGTTGGTTGGGACACGAAGACAGGCAGTTATCCTTAATCTTCTTTTCTTCAAGCGTTTTTCGTCGCAGCTCGCAGTTACGATTGCGTTTGATGAACTCTTGAAGGTCCGTGTCACTCAGTGCGTCGACAACCCGCTGTTACGAAATAGGCACCTTCTCAATTAGCCTGGTGAGACCCGCTTGTGGGAAGCCAGGTAACCGATTTGCTATCGCAACTTAAGGTCGTAAACCCACTGAATGTGATGGCGAAAGAAGGACCGTAATGTTATTTAGTTTAGGTTTTTACCGGCTCGTTGACCAAAATGTACGGGCTACCAGTTAGTAACCTGTACACTTAGTTAGTTGTAGTTTGAGAAGGCGATAAATGAAGTGAGTAAAGTTGGTAGATACGCGTTATTTATTATAATCGTTAAGTTAAACGACTCGCGCTCGCCGTGACTGTATCGCCTCTGTTTATTAATGCCTTGTCGGCCCTTTTTATATATATCACCAATGTACGTAACCGTACCGTGTAGCGTGTAGTTGGTTAAGTTTGGAGATAGTATAGTGAGTGACTAGTGTTATTCAAAATATTTAAGTATTACATTGTGTTGTGTTGTGTGTATTTGTATTGTAAATACACGGATTTAATATAAGTGGTGTTTTCTTACAATTACAAACCCGAAGTACGTAACAACATTAAATGTCCCGAGTAACACAGGCTAATTATTTACAAAAAATTAGAGATCCCTTGAGAAAAGTTGGAACAATGTAAACCCAAGGTATCAAAATTATGCCGATAAGTTATTATTTTACGTGCGCTGCGAAAACCATTAACGATATATACATATAAAATAATTTAAGTAAACAAGTCACGACATGCCGCTCTCGAGAAAGCGCGCCAAAAATGAACTTAAGTTCAGCCCAAATTCAGCCGATGTCTTTTATTTTCACAGAATGTTCGGCCAAAGTTTGAATTCGCCTCAAATCACATTCGGATTGAACGTGTCATAAGAACCAGAGTGCTAAGTGTGAGTTTTTCTTTTCGCATTCGACCGTGAGTGCGTTTCGAGTTTACTAGGAATTTGCATGTGATTTGTACAGCGCCACCTAGTGGTAAACTAGTTTCTCACGTTTACCACTAGGTGGCGCTGTACAAATCACATACAAATTCCTAGTAAACTCCAAACGCGCTCACGATCGAATGCGAAAAGAAAAACTCACACTTAGCACTCAGGTTTTTTGACGACACGTCAGTTTAGATACCGTTTTTTCTGATCGAACGAACTACACATACCAATTCGAAAATGAGAATACGAATAAATCACAATCCAATCTAACATCTCATAATATGTTCATAAGGAAGGTCATCATAATCAAATAAAAACCTAATTTACGTAATTTACTTCTATAATACTAATAGTCAAGTGCGTTGTAGTAACTGCTAACTACTGGTATGTAATCTATTGTAATATTTTTCTTGCAGCTTCCCATAAAATGAGAATCTTCGGCAACAGTGGCTAATAAGAAAAGCGCGATCAAGTCATAAAATGTGTTTGGAGGAGTTTTTATAGGCGGTGAATCTGTGGTGCGGACATATTCATCATTGACGTTAAATAGGTTAAATGTAATGTAATATGAAAGAATAAAGTCCTCTAATTTTGAAACCCTGCACTGCACGTGGCCCGACACGCACTTTACCATTTTATTTTACACTTGTTTGGAATGAAATAATCCTATCATTAAAAGATTATATGTGGACACTCTAGTAGAAAGAGACACATTCCACCAATGTCGTTGTACTCTTCGGAACGATTTTAAAGCGCACGTAAACATTTCAGGTAGTATGTAACTTCCTTGGACAAGAGCAATAAAACTGTTGGGTGTCTGTGAAGGTGGGAGGTCCAGGCAGTGTGTGCACAGTATATGTACCTGTGCGACACGTGCAGCTCGTGCACGGCGCGCAGCACGACGCGCAGCTCGGAGCGCTCGTCCTTGAGCACGTGCGCGGCCAGGCGGCGCAGCGCCAGCGCCGTGTTGTAGGTGAGCGCGGCGTCGTGCGGCGCGACGCGGCGCGGCGCAGCAAGTGTGTGCATGTACCTGTGTGACACGTGCAGCTCGTGCACGGCGCGCAGCACGACGCGCAGCTCGGAGCGCTCGTCCTTGAGCACGTGCGCGGCCAGGCGGCGCAGCGCCAGCGCCGTGTTGTAGGTGAGCGCGGCGTCGTGCGGCGCGACGCGGCGCGCGCGCAGCAGCGTGCCCCGCGCGGCGCGCGCGCGCCCCGCCAGCGTCTGCGCGCGCGCCAGCCACGTCAGCCACTCCACGTCGTGCTGCATGCGGAACTTGCGGATGCAGTTCTCGTACTGCAACACCACCGACACACTCTTTCCACACCACAATATATGACATCTCACTCTTTTGAAGTGAAAACTTCTTTAACCACGTTAGATGAATTGTCAGGGGAAATTTACTTGATTTCGCGTCAGCAACATGCTTTTGCGTTGGTCCAGCGACTAGGGAAGTTTTGTATGAAATAAATAAAACTATGGATCGATTCCTAACGGGTGCAAGAATTTTTATGATGAATAATTTTAGTATTTAATTTGTTTTTCAGTGTTCATTTACTTTTCAGCATTTATTTTCCCGTGTTGGTCCCGGGCTCCTTTGAAGAATAGGCCCACTGCCATTCTGCCAGGCAGGTCGTAATAAATAATAATAATAATAATAATAATAATAAAATATTCACGGGACAAATTACACTGACTGATCTAACCCCAAAGTAAGCAAATATTTGCTTGTGTTATGGGTGTTAAGTCAACGATACCAATACATAGAAATACATATATAAATACCAGAATATATATAATAAACACCCAAACCCGGAAATACAAACATTTATGCTCATCACACAAATGCTTGTCCCCGTCGGGGATCGAACCCGAGCCCCGTTGATTGCGTAGTCAGGGCCGCTAACCACTCGACCAACGAGGCGGTCAAAAATCGTAAAAGGCACCAATTAGTTACACGAGCCACTAACATCGTGATTACTAGGTGGTAGAGTTCTGCATTGTCTCACCCGGGTCTGGTACCACCGCCTCACCTATTCCTACCGCAATAGCGTCAGTGCTTGTCACTGTCGTGTTCCGGTTATATAAAATAGTGTTTCGCACATGCTGTAAGCTTGTTTGTTGTCAAATAAATAGAAGATACTAAAAACCATTGTTGAAGTTCACCAAGCCTCAATAAATATTGAGTTATTCCGTTTCAATGGACTCAAATTACCACTAACTACCACTATCACTTTTTTCTTTTAGATATGTTTGTTAGCAAAAGCTACAATTAGCTTTTGGGGTTCAGTCCCTCGAAAGGAAAAAACGGAACCCTTATAGGATCACTTTGTTGTCCGTCTGTCTGTCAAGACCCCTTTTCTCAGGAACGCGTAGAGGTATTAAAATGAAATTTGTACCAAATACTCAGGTCTACTGTCCCTTAAAGCTGTGCGATATCCCAACCCATCAAAAGATACAGCCTTTTATGCCGCAAATTTCCGCAAATTTTCGAAACTCGCAAGGGATTCAAAATCTACAGGGTACTTCCCGTGAACTCAGAATCTTGAAATTTGGTACGAAGCAACTTCTTATAGCATATATAAGAAAAAATTGCGGAATCCGTAAATTTTTAGTTACATCTTATAATAAAAATATTTTGGTTATTTTGCGGTTGATATATTGTTGCTATCATGATACAGATTTGTACGGAACCCTCGGTGCGCGAGTCCGAGATGAACTTGGCTGGTTTTTTTTATAGATTTTGTTTTGTACGGTAAATGTGGTCCATTAATGAATAATTTCTTATTATTATTTGCCAAGCTCATATAATGCCGTTATTCTTTCTCGTATATTCTTCAAGGAGTACTTGTTAATGACTGCACACCTGCACACATGTGCATGAATGCACGCATACAAGCACGCATGCATTTACGTACACACATACACGCTCACACACGTATACACACAAACATTTACCTTTTTAAATTAGTAGGATTTTAAGAAAAGAAATGACATACCATTTGAATAGCATTAATGTACTGCTTCTGTTCGACGTAGATGTGGGCTATGTTCATCCATACGTCAGGGAAATCCGCGGTTGCCTCTCTTACTTGTGCGAATATGTCGCGAGCTTCATTGATACAACCCTGTCGACAGATAAGTAAATATAAAATAACATTAATTAAAAATATTAATTAAAAAATTAATAGTAATTAAAAATTAAAAAATTAAGTATATTATAGTGTGTAAAGGAAACCCCATCCGATCCAAAAGAGGCATATAGGTCGGTTAAAGGCATTACTGAAAAAAAATTAAAATGGCTTTATTTTAGAAAATATAAAAAAAAAATCGTATTTTTAATATTGGTATTTTTACTTATATTTCCCTAGAGTTAAGCAAATATGTTAAAAGTGACAATACTTTGTCGCTGTTTGTTTCATTGTTTCGCTTTCGCGCCTTCGCGCGGTGTGCGTTTTTCGGCTTTTTACAAAGGAACTTTAAAGGCCGCACACGCGCCACGTATCATCCTTCGGTAGCATCCGACATGCGCAGCATTCTTTGATAATAGAATTTACTTATTTGTAGTTGTTGTCATACTTAATGTATGAAAATACCATATAAGAATTTTTTATTGGGAAAACTAATTAATATCCATACTTACACATATGTAATCGTATTACGGTACCAAATAACACCTTTAATTATCCGACAGGCTTTTCTTTACACACTGTATAAGGTCCTTCCAAAATAGGTGAACATATTTTAACACAAGGTTCAGTACGTCTAACCAAAGATATACAGCTTTAAAAGAACTTAATTCAACGGATTAAAACTTTTTGATTTTTACGAGAAAAAAAAATCCCATAACGGTTTACGCCTTTCTGCATAAAATTTTAACGCAAGAGTGAGCAGTAAGGTAAATAACCACAAAGTGAACTATGTTATGCAGACAGGCTTAAATTTTTATGAGACAAAATTATTTTTTTCGTAAAAATCAAACAGTTTTAGTCCCTTGAATTACATTGTTTTTTGGGTGGATATATTTGGTTAGACGTACTGAATACTGTGTTAAAATATGTTGAAAGGACCTTATATTTACTTTATATTTTAAAAATCTATAGGTTGATATGCAAGTTGAAAACTTCAGATTCCTGTTTTAGAACATTTCAACCACGGATGATTGTTAGCTGCATTTAGTTTATGTAAAGAAGTTTAAAATAATTTTCGATCGATTGCCTAGCGATCATTAGTACTGGTAATTGAGTATTTTAAATACTAAATATTATTTTATATAGATTTTTTCAAATTTTAAAAAGCAAATTATACTGAAGCAAGTTTCATTAATTAGAAACTTAAATAAGATATATGATTGATTAAGCAATGCCTTTATACAATGATTATCCAATACAAACCTTATGTGCCAAGACACAACCAATCCCATTAGCAGCCCATATATTCTTTGGATCATTCTTTAGCACTTGCTTGTACATTGTCAATGCTCGCTCTTGGTGACGTTTTTCCCTTTCCTTTTCACGGCAAGGCTGGTGTAGAGTTTGCAGCCATACATTTCCTAAAAAAATAACAACATAATATGATGATATATCCAACATCTTGTATTGATAGCCCAGACTAATTTAAACAAAAGAAGGACTTAGAATATATCATCATTACTTATACAAGGTGTAAAGAAAACACTGTCCGATCCGAAAGTGGTGTATGAGTAGGTCAATGACATTATCAAAAAAAATTATTAAAATAAAAAAATATATCGTAGTTTAAAGTGCCTCATTTAAGTACTAAAATTGAGCAACTTCCCATATAATAGATCCATAAAATAATGACACAAATATGTTTGTATTAAGCTACCAAATAATGCGTTTGACGATCGGACAGGGTTTTATTTTACACATTGTATAGATTACAACTTTTGCAAGCTTGCGGACAAATCGCGATAAGGATTTTATAGACTTTTGCAATGCTTTTTGTCAATAAGTGTTAAACTGTATGTTTCAATAGATGAAAAAAAAACAAAAAACTGCTTAATAAGCAAGTGTGCAGTCGGAGGTATGAAAACCTGGAATAAGTAACATTCTACTACTAACTACACAGGTAATAAAACTATTACTGTACCTGCAACCGGTAATGGTTTTAGTATCATTACCTTACGTAATTTGATTACTATTACGTACTGGTAATGGTTTTATTATCATTACCGAACCTGTAACAGTTTTATTACATGTATATAAAATAATGTTACTTATTTGCAACATGTCATGGTCAATGCGGAATGCAGAAACGTCTTAAAAATCCAAAAATGCATTTTATTTTTAAGTAAAATAATAATAATAATAAATATTCACGGGACAAATTACACTTACTGATCTAACCCGAAAGTAAGCAAATTATTTGCTTGTGTTATGGGTGTTAGTCAACGATACTAATACATAGAAATACATATATAAATACTGCAATATATTTAACTATATATAAGTATGACTCCCGAAACAGGAAACGAAGTTTATGGGATTCAGGTAAAAAGAAGTGAAACTACTAAAAACGCTTACCTAGAGCGATCAACGAATACGCGTCGCTTGATGTTGAAGGATTCTGTAATATCCTTTCAAATTTCTTTTGTCCCGGTCCCCATTCCTGTTGTGCCAAGTGAAGGTTCCCGAGTAATGACCAGGTGTCTGGATGCTCTGTATTTACTTTGAGGGCTTCTTTGAACCAATCAGAAGCTTCGTAGATTTGCCCCTTGTCTCGGGCCATACAACCTAACCTAAGATTTTAAATTAACTTTAACATATTCTCCGTGTGGATCCAAGCCTTTTTGGAAGAATATACCAACTGCTTTCTGATAGGTAGTTAATAAAAAGTAACATTTTGCCCAAATATGCCACAACTATCGTTCTTACCATGTTTTTTTTATATCATAAGATAGCAAACAAGCAGACGGGTCTCCTAATAGAAAGAGTCAACCATCGCCTATAGACACCAAAGATGTTAATGGTGCGTTGCTATCATGTTACGAGGTCTAATGCCACATGCATAAATTTACCGGCTACCTTACCCTTCAAGCTGGAACACGACAGCGCCAAGCACTGACGCTATTGCGGCAGGAATAGGTAAGGCGGTGGTACCAGAACCGGGCGAGACAATGCAGAACTCTACCACCTAGTATGTGATAATGTGATAACATTCTGTAATATCTCATCTCGGTTGGGTACCACTGCCTGATTTTTCCTGCCACAATAGCATGTTATTATCAAGATGTTTAGAGGTCAAGGTAGCCGGTATACATATGTATGTGGCATGTGGAAGAAACTCATTTTTCTTTTCATTTTTTTACAATATCACAATATTACAAAATATATATGTGAGATCGGTATGAGGAGGAATTAATGCCAGGCTTTTTTGTCTTCTAAATAATCTGAGGTTTTATATTATCCTTTTTTTTACACAGTTTTGTTTCAACACATTTTTTAAATTTATTGACTAGTAGATCTCTTATAGTTTCGGGAAGTTTATTGTAAAAGCAAAGGTTGTACAGGCAAAGGTTGTTTCTTTCCATCAGGACCGAGTGAAACGGTGCATAACTACATTACACTTAGTAATCAGGATAGTAGTGGCACGTCTAGCCTTTATTCCCCTTTAAAGAGCTGCCTGGCATAAAGGTAAATTATTTTCTTCAAAAGAAGCTCTATCTTAAGCAAAAAATTGATGCACAAATAACATTAAGTAAAATTTAATCGAAAACTCACCTTAAATAGCAATCAATGTAATTGGGATGTTCCTTAAGGATGTCCTTATAAAGTTTCTCTGCTTTGTTGTACATACACAATGCCTCATTTAGCCGTGCTAAATTGTACATTGTAGTCACAGCTATACTGTTATAGTATTGTGCGTCTAAAGTCTCTGCTTCCACTTTCTCTCTAAAAGAAAACATACATAAATAACAAAATGGCGTAGCAATGCCTGTCAGCATTATGACTTCTCTTGCTCCTTCATCTCTTACGCCTAGTTCGCATCCGTTGGAATTTCAGTCAAGATGAGAGCACTTTAGTAGCTAAAAAAATTATTACTGCCGAAAAATCGTTCGCACTTTGGTTGAGTACAGTTTACAAATAAGTTGTGTTTTGCAATATGAACATCATACAAAACGTCCGGCACAAGCAAAACACAGTGTAATTAAACTATTAAACTCAACTAAAACAATATGTACACACTTGTTTAGTCAGTGAGCCAGTTAGCGGGCACATGGTTAGTGAAGGGCACTCGCCTGAGGAAATAGAACTAAATGGATCAGTTCTATTAAATTATGCACTAATCTACTCAACTAAATGTTTTGTGTTCAGACATGTTTAGTTACAAAATTACTTGCTACTCGGCTAAAATACTAGCCTAGTCAGAACAAGGCTTTATACATTTGATTAGACTGACATTTCTACCCGAATTAAATAGAATTAGACGGTTACCACAAGTAAAATTTACATTACAATTTACAATCGTGTCGATTTTTGTTGCGAATTTTTTAACGATTATGTGACCCTCAAGTCTCATTTACTGGAGTCCTTCGTGGTGTAAACAGAGTAAACCAAAGCCTAACTCAAGCTTAGATACACCAAGATTAACCACTTTGCTGACTAAGACATAATTTATGATTGATCCCATCGCCGCAAATTTATTTATAACTAGCTACGCCGGCGACTTCGTCCGCGTGGAAAGATTTTAAAAAAAGTAGCCTAAGTTACTACCTGTCACATCAGCTATCTGCCAGTGAAAATCCCATCAAAATCGGTGCAGCCATTCCAGAGATTAGCCGGAACAAACAGACAGACAGACAAAAATTTTAAAAAATGTTACTTTGGTATATATACCGTGTATACATCCATATGCACTTAGTAAAAAGCGGTTATTTTAATATTACAAACAGAGACTCCAATTTTATTTATTTCTATTGTATGTTTGTAGAAAATAATTTATAATTAATGTTGTCAATTACATCAAGCAGATGGCTCATCTTATTGTAGCAAACATGTTTGTTGTTGCTGTGCGTTGCTATCTGTGTAGCTGGGATATAAATGAGTGTTCAAGTATCACCTTGCCGAACATCAAAATCGGTTTAGCGGTTTAGCCATAAAGGTGTAATACAAAGACAGTATTTTGCATTTCTAATATTAGTATGGAAAGACCCTGAAGGACCACAGATGCATTGAGATTTTATGAAAAATAGACTCTCACAGACCACAGACGCTGTTTGTATTGAGAGATACTGCTCCATATTTTGAATAGCTTCATCTTAAATATCCGTAGTTGGATCAGTGCCTTCACCTCACCCCAGAGTTGCTGGTTGAGGTTGATTGAGGTACTATATTATATATCATATTATATTCTTTACAAGATGTAAATACGGTGATATTTATCAGGGCAGCCCTGTTTATATTATGATTAACTGAATATAAACAACTTAATTGCAGTTAACGTTAAAATATTAATGAACTCTCTTATTAATAAAAAATAAAATATCGCAACATCAATAAGTTTCTTGATAATCAATATCAATATCTTAATAATCAATCTTATTTCGGTATGTTATAGTTTAGTTTTGACTATTACTCCGCATTGCTGATGAAAGCTCGTAAAATTTTATTAGGCCCTTAGAAAATTCAACTTTAAGGTCATAATTTTAACACATAAACTTGCAAGTCACGTGGTACTCGTAAGACATTTTCGTGACGTGACGCGGCATAATTTTGCTGTGATTGGACGAAATAAGACCTCATATTTATTCAGGCTCTTATTATTATTAGTTTTAATGTCGCTCTTTAATCTGGTTATTTTTGGTCGAAGTCTTGTAAGGATTATTATCTATATACATATAATAAAATCGTAGAAATATCAAAACTGACATTGAATATTTTTTTAAAAGAATACTTGGGGCGTGATCTACTATCGATATCGAAGCCAAAAATATAGTTTTTAAAATTTTTGTCTGTTTGTCTGTATGTATGTCTGGGGTAAACTCAAAAAATACTGCATGGATTTACTTCAAATTTTGCATGAATATTACTCACAGGTCGGGTCAACATATAGACTACATATTATCACGCTATCACCTACAGGGGAGGAGCAGTGTGGAGTAAACGAAGTCCACGCGGACGAAGTCACAGGCAACAGCTAGTCTATAATACATATTTAAAATATTCGTAAAAATATCCGTCAGTAATGATAACATTAACTTTTTTACCTTTCTAGTGCTTCTTCTAAATATTTCTTTGCTTCATCCAAATTCCCGAGACGATAGTGTAATGCTGCAACATTGTTAAGTATTTCAGCAGGAATGTCTGCATTCACTTTTTCTTTTAGTATTCTCATCGCCGTAGTATATGCATTGAGGGAACCCTAAAAATTCATCTAAAATTAATATATGTATATCGAACAGCCCAAGTCATGAAAATATAACCCATATCATAATATTTTAATCTTGTATTTACCAAAAAATGTTACCTGTAAATCATTTTGCTCCAAAATTTGGGCCAGTTCAATCCAAGCCTCAACATCATCAGGGAATTGTTCGGTGACTTTCTTCAAGTGCTGCCTCGCAATATCTCGCTGCAGTTGTGATGGTGAGTTCGCATATAAAGAGCCAAGAATTTTCATCGTTTCGTAGTTCCCCGGTTGCGCTTTCAAAACTTTTTCGAAGCATTGTGCCGCCTATTAAAGATTGAAACAATAATTAACATTAATGTTTCATTCACGATTATAAATAAAAAAAATAAAAAAAATATTCTTACTGCTAACCTTACCTTGGAGGTTTGACGAAGTTAACTGACCATCTATAAAGACTAACCGTGGATTACCACGATTAACCAGTTTGTTACTGGCGAGATGGATAGTGGATCCTCATCGACATATTTTACCGAACCTTGTAGACTGTTTCTTTTTCTTACGCTTTTTAAGAACTTTCAAGGTATGGGAGGTGTTCAGATTCAGACCTGTTACTGTGATTTTTTTTTAGAAAATAACTTCGAAACCCCCTCAAGAATATTTGCCAGCCTCGAAATTGAACATGTGACCTCGTGATCTGAGCCAAATAGGTTTACCACTAGCCCATGAGATATTCGCAGCATATAAAAAAATTATACTTAATCTAACAAAAATAATAAAATCGAACATTTGTTTGTATAAATATTATGTATTTTTAATTACTGGGCGTAAATTATTAAGTAATTTATGCCTGGAGTTAACACACAGGCTTTGTTTTACTCAAAACAAATGCATTGTTTACATTGGATTATAATTTTTTTTTATATTATATGATACTGCCAACAAGCAGATGAGTCTCCTGATGGAAAGAGAGAACCATCGCCTATAGACACAAAAGGTGTTAATGGTGTGTTGCTATCTAGTGGCGAGGTCTAATACCATATGCGTTGCCCGAGATTGGATAAGTGCCTGCTTAGCGATAGGCTTGCCACCTGACACATTGTGGGACTTATAGCCTAAGTAGTATAATCCTAAAGTAAGTAGTATGCTGTCACATTTTGTGTCAAATAAATATAAATAAATAAATATTCACGGGACAAATTACACTTACTGACCTAATCCCAAAGTAAGCAAATTATTTGCTTGTGTTATGAGTGTTAGTCAACGATACTAATACATATATAAATACAAGAATATATTTAATAAACACCCAAACCCGGAAATACAAACATATATGTTCATCACACACATGCTTGTCCCCGTCGGAGATCAGACCCGAGCCCCGTCAATTGCGAAGTCAGGGTCGCTAACCACTCGACCAACGGGGCGGTCAAATCAAATAAAAAGAATGTGACAGCATGTCACTAAAGACTGTCCTAAGCTAAGATAAAGTTGGTACAATTAGCCATTAGTATCTTCGGCTAATGGTATGTGCATTAGTTGTACCTCTGCCTACTTCTTCAGGGCACAGTTTACTGGAGACTAACAGTTGTCAATCTACATACATGTGATATTCGAGCAACGCACACATAGACACCTCTCACGAACGCGATATCTCGGAATGGTTCGGGACAGTTTGTTCCGCACCAGTCCGAGATATCGCGTCCGTGAGATGTGTCTATGTGTGCTATGCTCGAATATTACTTGTATGTAACATTGACTTCTGCTAGTCTCTAAGTATTCTGTGTTCAGGGATACGAGCGTGAAGATACTTTTTATATGTATATCGTATATATCTATAAAAATACTTACATTTTCTGTATCACCACGATAGATATACATCTGTCCGAGTCCATAGTGTGGCAAAACAAAGTTGGGCGGTGCAAATTGTGTAGCCTGATAATAGTATTGGAAGGCTTGTACACAGTCACCCTGTGCGTGAAAAGCTCTCGCCAGGTGGTGGCAACTTTCAGCTCTCATAGCTTCGTTCTCTGTGTTGTGAAAAGCATGTAGCGCCAACCTTTGAACTTTGCCATAATCCTAGAAAAGAGCAACAAGGGAGATATCTAAAACTACGGAATAAATGGATACGCCTTTCAAGACAATTTATTGGTTTGTCAGTGTAGCTTGCATTTATACACAGAAATACAGAGTTATACTACTTGATGATGAAATAAAATCACTTCAAGGGTAATTTTTAAATCTTGTCATCTCATTAGGTACGATAAAACAACACAACATGGTTTATTTCTATTTTTTTTCAAGATTTAATATATCTACAAATGTATGACACGTTTGACAGTAATAAGAGCGTTTGCTCATATGCGCGGCGACACGTTTCCTTCCCAAAGGCGTGTCTATTAGCCACGTGGGCTGTGTCTAAACCAGAGTATCTATACAAATAAATAAAATTGGAGTGTCGGTTTGTAATATTAAAATAACCGCTTTTTACTAAATGCATATGGATGTATACACGGTACATATACCAAAATTACAAAATTATTACGATTTTGACGGGACTTTCACTGAGAGATAGCTGATGTGGCAGGGAGTCACTTAGGCTACTTTTTTTTCAAAATTTTTCCACGCGGACGAAATCGCGGGCGCAGCTAGTTATCTATAAAATAAAAACCTATTTCAATAAGTAAAATTACTTGTATAGGTTAAAAACATTGGTTAATAGTTTATTTCATAATTTTTTAATACAGTCAAACCGCAGCAACTGACTTTCCATTTCTTGTATCTCTGGGACCCTTCATCAGATCTTCACCAAATTAAAATGGGACCACACTGAGAGTATGTATACCCTGCCATATAAAAAATGATTTTTTAAAATTGGTTCAAAAATAACTGAGTTCTAAGGTAATACAATAAAATTAACAGCCTCCTCATTTTGCTAAGTCAGTTGAAACAAGATTACAATGATAAAATATATACCAATACTAGCTGCAGTGTGCAGCCCGTTGCATTATAAAAAGTTTTAGCGAGTCCCGGGGGAACACCAAACTTTTGCATTTTTTTAATATCATAAGGTAGCAAACAAGCCGATGGCAAACAAGGTCTCCTGTTGGATAGATTCAAGCCTATAGACACCGAAGATGTTAATGGTGCGTTGCTATCTTCTGGCGAGATCTAATGCCACGTGCATAAGTTTACCGGCTACCTTACCCTCCAAATCGGAACAAGACAGTGACAAGCACTGAAGCTATTGTGGCAGCAATAGGTAAGGAGGTGGTACCAAACCTGTGCGAGACAATGCAGAACTCTACCACCTAGTAACCACGATAGTAGTGACTCGTATAGCCAATCGGTTGCCTTTTACGACCTGCCTGGCAGAACTGCAGTTAGCCTATTCTTCCAAAAATCAGAAATCAGAAGTACTTTATTCAATTAAACTTTTTACAAGTTATTTTGACGCGTATATAAACTACTACCGGATCGGAAACGCGGCCAATAGCTGAGAAGATCCGGCGGAAGAAACTCAGCCAAGGAGCCCGGGTCCAATACAGGTTACAAAATTATATAGTTATATCATGCATATATCTATATAATATTAATATACATATATGCATGATATATCAAACTAAATCCAACTTCAATTAACTACTAACTAAATCTAACTCTAATTAAATCTTTGTTTTTTTTATTTACAAAACAAAATAAATAATTACAATAATATACTATTGACATTGACATTTGTTTAGTATGTGACACTCGTAGTAAATGACTTGGATATGTTCCATATTAACGGAAGTAACGCTTTTTTTTTATAGAAGAGGGGGCAATGCCCATGGACATCTGCAATACCAAAGGTCTTGCAGTTGCGTTGCCGGCCTTTTAAGAAATACACCTGCCAGTAATTGATTCCACAACAGAGAAGTGCGAGGCAAAAAGTGTCGGGAGATACGCACAGTTATGGATTTCCAGACATCGAGTTGGTGAGGATGAAACTTCAAATTTGGACGCGATGTCCGATGGTGGAATTCGGCGGCAGGAATTAATCCAAACAACTGGTCGGAACACTGCCCATGATAAATACGATAGAAGACGCAGAGTGAATCTACATCTCTGCATAATGCCAAAGAGTCAAGCTGTTTCGAAATAGCCTCGTCGTCAACGATTCGAAGCGCTCTACGCTGAATGCGATCAAGAGGAAGAAACTGGTACTGGGGAGCTCCGGCCCAGAGATGAGAACAGTACTTCATGTGAGGCGAATCTGTGCCTTATAAAGTTGAAGGTGATGGGCCGGCAAAAAGTGCTGTCTCGCTCTGCTGAGCACACCGAGCTTTTTTGAGGCTAATTTAGCCTTGCCTTACAAATGACCGCGAAACTGAACGTAATTTGATATGTCGACTCCCAGGATTCCGACACTAGCTGAGGCCGTCAGGAGAGTATCCCCAAATCGAGGTGATACGACAAAGTGTGTCTTTTTTTCGGTGAACACGCAAAGCTGTGTCTTCTTGGCGTTAAAAGTGACCAGGTTTTGACGACCCCATTCAGAGACATCGGTAAGTCGATTCTCGACTTCAGACACAAGCTATGTTCGGCACTCTTCGACGTGTTCCCGAGAAATACCGCTTCGGCCGGAGTATGTAGCATCACCAGTACTGTCATCCGCATAGCAATGTATGTGCGAATTCGCATAATGTCATTGATATGCAGAAGAAACAGAGTCAGTGATAGCACGCAGCCTTGGGAAACACCAGCATTGACAGATTTAAGGTCGGAGCACGCACCGTCGACAACGACCTTGATGCTCCCGTTAGCCGAAAAACTGGTGATCCACTCGCATAATTTCTCGGGAAGCCCATAGGAAAGCAGCTCCGCGAGAAGCGCTTTGTGACATACCCGATCAAAGGCCTTCGCTATGTCCAAACGAACTGCCAACGCCTCCCCCTTAGACTCGACTGCTTCCGCCCACCGATGAGTTAGGTATACTAGGTCACCAGCTGAACGGCCGCGACGGAAACCGTACTGACGGTCGCTAATCAGCTGGTACTCTTCTAAATACTTGAGGAGCTGAGAGTTGATGATTGTCTCCATAATTTTGGAGAACAAGGAGGTTATGGCTATGGGCCGATAGTTAGAAGGATTAGAGCAATCTCCTTTTTTAGGGACGGATCATAAAGCAAAACTAGCCGCTATTAAAGTCATGGCTTGCTCTATAGTAGAATCCAATCATCAGTGCCCCAAAACATTGTAAACTTATATTTTCAATGTAAAGTCAAACTGATTTAAACTTAAGTTAATACCAAAGCATAATAATGAAATACTTACCTTTTTAAAGAAGAAATGATTAGCCAAATGGTTTAAAACCATAGGATTTTTCGGATCAATAACATATGCTTTTGTCAACATTATAACAGCCATTTTGTTGGATTCACTCTCTTGCAAATTTAGCTTTAATATAGATAGCCCCACTAAGGCACCAACACATTGTGGGTCCAATTGTAAAGCTCTCTCAAATGCCATCCTTAAAAATAAAACGCATAACAATAGTGATGATGATAATCATTATTTAGTTTGGACTACTCTTAAAATCCATCAAAGTGATTGGAGTAATGGAGTATGGCAATTAATAGATACAATCATATTCCTGATAATCTTACATCATTGCCTTTAAATAAATTTCACAAAAAGTTATCCGATTTGTTAAGAGAAAAATCATACTACAACTGAATTTTAAATTTGGCAGTGAATGAATTTTTTGCTGATAAGTTAAAATGTTAAACTAAGAAATCTTCTATTAATTAATTCAAAATTTATAAATGTAATCAATATCTTTATTTGAACAAACATTTTGATTGACAACAACTGAAAATTTGTAAATTTAACAAAAAACAAGACAAAACCCAGGTCTCTTTTGTCGTAGCTTTACAGTTGCGGCCGCATTCCGATCCGGTAGTATAGTAATTGTAAAAAAGTTCACTCATCATAGTGCATGGAAGGTATAAAATATTTGTTGGATTGGTTAATAAAATGAATTGGTTGCTCATGTAGGTGCAGTACAGGTGCAGGATGCTATGATTGCTGCTCCACAGCTAGCAAACCAGGGATATACACTTTTTGCAAATACATAGTTGCATAAAAACAATTTACTTGGGAAAACATTTCTGAAGAACTGAGATTCAACCCTAACAGCACTCTGAATGCATTAAGATATCGAACTCGAAGAGCATTATAAGCTTTTTGTGAATATCTAGTCCACAGACTACATATGTAAAAAATTGTACAATAAGCTCTAAATAGAGCAATTTATACATCTTGCAAACAATGTTCAAACCTGCAAGCCAGTATGTTAATTCTAACTGATAATACCCTCTGCTTTTTTACTATATCTTCATCGCTGTTGAGGATACAAGTTAATATATTTCCAAGATATGTTCTCTGAACCATATAGTTTTTAATAATTAACAAAATAATAAATTACCGTGCTTTTTCCTGATTGTTTAACTTCATGAAACAATGTCCCATTCCCAGACGGAGTGCAGCAGGACTATTTGGATTAGTCCTAAGTGCCTTCTTATAGAATGCTAAAGCACCTCTATAATCTTTTCTATTAAATGCGATACAAGCCTTGCCAAGTAATGAAGGAACATTATTTGGGGACTGGTTCAAAACAAAATTAAATTGGGTATCAGCCTGGCCCATTTTATCTCCTTCTAATAGGCAGAAATATGCTCTCCCCAGAAGATGGTTCTGGAAGTATATAATTATTATTAATGTTGTAGGTTATAAATTCTGTAGGGCTGTCTTCTGAACATAATGTCATCTTCAACTATATGATTCTTGTCAGTCCTCCACAAGAGTGGATAATATTTTCCAATTTAGTACTTCAATAAACTATGACAGAGGTGTAAAAAAGGTATTAAACGTATTTAGTCGTT
The DNA here is from genome assembly GCA_036924255.1 of Apodemia mormo. Lineage (NCBI taxonomy): Eukaryota > Metazoa > Arthropoda > Insecta > Lepidoptera > Riodinidae > Apodemia > Apodemia mormo. The sequence continues at coordinate 8,612,478 of JAUPFN010000013.1, read as the reverse complement.
TTGTTCACTTCAAGCCATATATACTTATAGCAATAAGATAAAAGAGGCCGTCTAAGGAAGAGATAGGTCGATGAAATAATAACAATGGCAGTCAAGAATAGAGAAAGAAAGCAAACATTAGGGAAATATGAAGTAAGCTGGAGGAGGTAAAAACTATGTCCCATAATATTATTATTGTATACAGGGTTAATTTTAAAAATAATTGATAATATTTTCGGTTTATGTAATAAAAAAAAGTAATTTAAAAAAATTCAAAATTTCATTGTTATTCGACACAAAAACAAATTGCATGGATATAATTACAATTCGCAAAATTGGAACTTAAATATTTTGGGTCTTCAAATAAATTAAGTGATCGGGAAAAATGTACTTAATGACAGATTACATACTAGTTACTACCATAATATATATATATATATATATATATATATATATATATATATATATATATATATATATATATATATTTATTTATTTAAATTTTGCACACATACTTTTGCACAGGTAAACTTAACGCCCAAGAGCATTCTCTGCCAGTCAACCTCCAAAGAGTACAGAGAGGGCACAAGGGGTGCACATAGAAAGAAGAATATAATAATTGAAACATAATTTAGTACTAGTTGAACACACTAGTTATGTGAAAACAAAACTCACACAATTAAAACACATAATTAAAACATAAATTTATATATAATATAATATATAGGTAAATGTAAAATAACATACTTCCAGCATTACAGAATTCATTCACAAGACTCGGTGCATAGAATTCATTAATTTAGTGGGATATTTTAAAATGAATATTTTTATATTATCTTGTAATAATTTAACAATAATAATTAAAATACACTTTCAATTCAATATTTAGTTCTAATTTCAAAATTTGGCTGGACTTTTAAAAGTAACCCTGTATATAGACCAGGCCCCATTTAAAGATAAGATTGTGTCAGTATCATTGTAGCTACAGGTTGACAGAATTCTACAAAGTCTCAATCAGGATTAGTACCATCATCTTATTCCTGCTACAACAGGTTCAATGCAAGCCACGGTCATGTTTCACTTTGGAGGGCAAGGTAGTCAGTAGACTATGTAAAAATGGATGTAGCATTTCTACTTCCACACCAATTTCATCTTTGATGTCTTTAGTCCATAGTTGCCTCTTTCTAACAGATAACATATTCTTCTTATTCTGCAGTTGTATAAAAAAGCATCTTAGGATCATATACTCACCAACAGAAATGGATCAGAGAAGCATTAATTTTGAAGTACAATCAAAATGATTGTGAAGAAATTATCAGTAATGTAAAAACATTGATATAAAAATGTTATAATATTCCACACCAATAATTAATTATAACAATTTCGAACTCATACTTTAACCTTGTATTTCAAGATCAGTCAAGGAAAAATAATAAAATGACAAAACTATCCACATAGAATCTATTAATGCACTTAACTATTTCAATGTTACTTAAATTTGAAAGCAGGGTCTGCTGCACATGTTTTGCCTTACACATTAAATAAAGACATCTTAGATTTAATTCATTAAACATTTTAGTGTTGTTTTGTTATTTTTTACATACATCACAAATATTTAGTTTTAATCTAGTTATATTTCTGATATGAAATTATTTTTTTTATTAATTTAGATTTTTACAAAATATATTTATAACTGATACATGATCTATCTTAATTTATCTACATCAACAGCTACCTATAACTTTAGAACGTTTAAATAATTTTAGAGAGACTAACAAATGAAACTCGCTGAGATAACAATTACACTCAATAAAAATGAACCTATTGAGCCAGTTGGATTTGGAAAAAATTAGCTGCAATTGCAAATAAAGAGTTGAAAATAAATATATAAATATAATTAGGAATATGTATAAAGATAGCAAAATCAAATAAAGCTGGGATTAAAAGATCCATTTTCTATAGAAAAAGGTTTGATACAAGGAGACCCTTTACCGCCCAAGCTATTCAATCCTGTACTAGACATCGTCTTTAGAAAACTTTAGTGATGAAGAAGGAAGTAGAAATGCTACATCCATTTTTACATAAGACAACAGTGGAGACATTTGGAGGAGGCCTATACCACGAGGCACACCTCTGTTGCAAGATGAGATACACTTTGAAGAAATGAAGAAATGACCAACAATTTGGAAAATAAATCATCATACCATGACAGCATTAAGTATATCCATTACAATTATTGCTTGTGTTATATCAGCTGCAGCATGCAGCCCAATGCATTATAAAAGTTTTTGGTGAATCCTGCGGGATCACCTAATTTTTCTAGGATAAAAAGTAACCCATCTGCTATTTCAGGTCATCATCTATGTGAGTGCCAAATTTCATTCAAATCCATTTAGTAGTTTTAGCGTGATTGAGTAACAAAGACCCATCCATTCAAACTTTCGCATTTATAATATTAATATAGATTAAAGCTTCTTACATAAAACAATATAAGTGACATACCTGATCGTACATAATAATTTTATCAGCCATGGTATATAAAAGAGTTGCTTTTGTAAACAATTCTTTCTTTTTATCCTTAGATTTTTCTTTATTCGCTTCTTGCACATAGTAGGCAGCTAACATATCGAGTGCTCTCATTTGGTCACGCTCAAAATCTCGATAAGCAATATTCGCATCAACACGTGATGCTTCTAAGATCTTAAGAAAATCATCAATCTTTTTTTGTTTGTAATAAGCAAGCTGAAAAAAATAGATGTGGTTAAATTATGTACTATGTAAATTTACATAACAAATGTCTTCTTGTTACTGAAATTGTAATTAATAAAATAAATTATTATTCCACTTTCAAATATTCATTTGTGCTGATGAATAAATCTCTGAAAGTATGAACTACTTAATATCAAGTCACATAAATTGAGGTTAGTAACTTACAGCAACATTTATCCAAACGTTCAGTTGTGAACGTTCTTGTTGTAATATACTAAGCACTTCATCACCAGAGGGTAGTTGCTCAGGATCGAGCTCTATCACCTATAAAGAAATAATTTATTATACCACTAACAGCATCAAAACAAACTTCATACGAAAAATTTAAATAATTACCTCATCGGTGCTCATCAAAGGAATTTCTAGCGACATTGTAATAGATCTTGATTATTTGATGTATTAAGCAAAACACATTGTAGATCACATTAAAATAATATTTTCATATTTATAAAATGAAAATCGTAAGCTGTGATCTTAAGCTTCAAGCTCCGTCAGAAATGAGAAGTTGTCAATACAAATGACAGTTGACACTTGACAATCATCGTTTAGGGATGTAGATTTCGATTTTTACTTAAATCGATTATTATTTTCTAAATGATCCATTTTAAAAATCGATTGTCAACATTATATTAATCGATTTTATTAACTAGATTATACAAATTGCACCTTTTAACAGATTTTTATTAAGAGCGCTATCTATGCGACAAATCAAAAACCTCAAAGCTCATTACATAGACATAAACAAACGATTAAATATTTCCAATCTAATCCGCCGCAATCTATACGTAGGTGGTCAGAAAAAAACAAAACTCTGGATCAAAATTGTTCTTCTTAAACTTCCACCTGAAATTTTAATGATGATAAATTTTAAGCTAAAAGTTTAAAGAAATATTTGCTTTTATTGTAGTTTTTAAGACCTTTAGATTGTCGATTAGTTTTTACACTTATCATTTTATTTTATTTTCATTTATATAAAAGTAAAATAAAATGGTACTAGACATTTGCGTAAATAATTATTTCAAGTTTTTTTGTTATTTCAACTGGCACTGAGTGTAAATAAAAAATATGGTCGATACGAATTTATATTATTTAAATTATAAAAAAGTGGTAATTCTTAAAAAAAACCTTATTGAAATGTATATACTAATGTAATAATCCTATATCATACAAATGTTTGAAATATATTGCTTGACAAATACTTGTGTGTCATTATGTGTATGTCTTTGTGCGTGTATGTGTATATATGATTATTAAAAGCTATCACTTTGTCACTTTGGAACCTTTTTTGTTATAACTTTCACACAAATCTTGCCATGATCCTAAACTTTGAACTAGCTTGAAAATTAGCAAATGGGTGGACAAGCAGAAACAATACTTAAGTTATAAGGTAAAAGACGAACGTTTTAAGGTAAGTTTCGCTTACACAAGCATCATCAGGGCAATTTATAGTTACAAACTAACTATAAATTACAAACTAACTATAAAATGCCCTGATACGTCGACATACAGTAATGTCTTTGCGAATGGAACCGTTTGGCACAGTTGGAAAAAAGCTGTTAATGTTGTGTTCTGAGGTGGATCGCTTGCAATTTTTCTAGCCGAGTCTTTTGTGAAATAAACTCTCTGTCCATTCTCAAAATGTACTGCTAGATGTTGCACAGCTGGTTCGCGTTCGTGTATGGGAAAACTAAAAATCCTCCACGCCGCTTCGTTACTATTAATGTATCTGCCCATTTGGTACATGAGGATCTCATTTTCCGTTATTTTTTTCGCTATTTTGGACTATTTGAAATACTGCCATATCACTACCTTTGTTTACGTACTTACATACATATTTAATAGATTTTACTGAATTGCAGTATTCAACGTTTATGTGTGCTTGGAACACTTTGGAAAGTAGTGGGTTATATGGTACTACCCATTGATTATCTATTTCCAGTTCGTCTCTGCCTTGTATTCGTATTTTTGGGATAGCCGTCGTCTTCAGTTTTTGTATCGTCTAAGTATGGTTTTGGATATTTTTTTGTACATTTTCCATCACGCATGCACGACGCATTGAAGTTCAATGGTCCACATGGTCCGTGAATCATGTTTTTCACTACTATGTTGTATAGCTCCGGATCTTTTTGTGGATCGGGAAGTTCAGCTTGGATGATTTTGTCAATATCCGTGGGATGAATTTTATCGTGTAGCCATATGAGATTGTGTGAGTGAGGTAATCCTCGTTTTGCCACTCGATTGTATACATCCAGCATCTAACGGTTCCAAAGATGTGGTATTTTGTGACGACTTCAATAAATCTTATTTGTTTTTGTCGAAAAACTCGGGCTATTATGTCGTGTCGGTCCATGGAGGTTTGTCCGTATTTTAGTTGTTCTTTGATGTCTGGCCATGATGAATTGCATGTAAATGTTATGAAGAGATTAGGTCGTCCATATTTTCTCACGTAGGTCATGGCATCTTGAGTATATTTGTGCATATGTCTTGGACTTCCTATATATGATGAGGGTAAGATTACCATTGTTCCAATATCGTCAATATTGCCGTCATTCATGATCGCGTCTCGAAGATGGATGTATTCTTCTGTGCGTAGTTTCTTCTGATTCAATCTTATGTAAAGCATCCGTTGTGCTTCTATTTTTGCGTACATATCTACCAGAAATTGTTGGAATAATCGGCGAGTGTTGAGTATGTGATTGTATAATTCATTGTCTCTGATCATTAAGCGATAAGCATAGAATTCCTTGGAAGTGACTTTTTTATTTGTTTCCATGCCTGTTTCAGGATGAATTTGTTTTAGATTGAAATGCTATCCGTCCTCTCAGTGTAGAAATATTAACGGATATTGAAGAGCATCATATGAACGGTGTGTCTCTGCAATGCGTTGTAGTCCTTTCCCTCTTCATTGTACAATTATGTCACGGCTTGCATTTTCATTGTCCACAATTACGATGGCAACTTCATTTATCTGAGGTGCATTAAATTTACGTTCGTGTTCTCCACGTGGTCTTTTATCGGCTCGAATTACAATTTTATAGTCATCAGAAATCATGCGGTCTAATGTCGTTTTGAATATGTCAATCAGTTGATTGTATTTGTGTAAGATCCTCTGTACATCTTGGATTATTTCGCGTCTCAATCCATTAAAATATGTGTATCGTTGATCAACTTCTTGTTCTTCATCTCCAATGAAATATACTTGCAGAAATTTATGGTCTTCGTTAGGCATTGGTAGTAACGATCCTATTTTGTGACAAATTTGCCCTTGAATTGAAAATACATATTCAAACTCATTTCTATTACTGTTGGTCGAAGTAACACCGAAAGAAGTCATTTGAAAGCTGGAGTTGTATGATCTTATATTTTGAAGAAAGTGTTTTGATTCTAGTGTTTCCCTGGTCATGTAATGTAGAAATTCTTGCGGAGGTGCTTCCAGTGGTGGTAATCGAATTTTTCTATTCATGCAACAGAGACCTGGTGTTTTTTTTCTGATTTTTTTTGCGTGACAAAATTGGCAAATGTTATTCATTTTTCCAATTACAACATATTTATGTTTGTAATATTTTTTCGTCGGTTCGTAGTGGAATGCTTCCTTTGTTAGATTATCTTTTAAAATTCTCAATTTTTCAATACTTTTATTTTCTTGTCTTTCTTCGCTTTTTCTGCTCCTCAGGGTGCTCATTCTGGTTCGTTGATTTTGTAAACGTGCTTCGTGCTCTTCTTCCGTTTCATTTCTTCGATATTCTTTTAGTTTCCGCCGTTTCGCTGCAGAACTGGCAAGATCTCCTCCTCTTTTACGTCTAGGCATTGTATTCTGTAAAATATAAATTAAATAAACATTTTATAGACAAACAATTAAAAGAAAGAAAAAAAAACATTAGAATTATTTAAAAACACTATTAAAAATACTCACATTTGATATTTCACAATAAAGACTCACAGACAACTTTTTTCTTCTTGACTTCAAAATCGAGAATTAATTAAGCACTATTAAAAATACTCACACGTGATACTTCAAAATAAAGGCTCACAGATAACTTCTTTCTTTTTCGTTTCGAAATCGCTTGTTTCGCTGTCAAATCAAACTAACTCTGGCGGGTGACACCGAGCTCTTATATATTCAGAGAGCTAGGCTCTAGCATATTCGGAAAAGTTTGAAATATTCTCTTTTTCACACCTTCTAGAATGTTCTCGACATTATCGTCCGCCGTAACAATAGGTTCTGCAGCTATAGTATAAGTAGTAAAGGCGCCAAATTTAAAAACTTAAATTTTAAAATGTTTTCAGAACTAATAACTAATAATTTGAATAAATAAAATTATGTCGCTTTAACACCAAAATAAAAGTTAGCTACTGCTGTATCAATACACAAAATTTAATAACTTTATTATAAAAACAAATGTAATATAAGACTTTATTGAAAATGGAATTTTAAATTGTGCGCCATTACTATACATGCTGCCATTGTTCGCGGCGCCTTTTGAAATGCAACCCAAATAATCGTTGTTCTGAATGAAGTTCAAATACTCGACAACAGATGGCTCCACTACACTTAATTTCTAAATTGAAGGGTTGCAAAAGCCTTTACATCTTTAAAAACACGCCCTTTAGGTTAAAACGGGAACTTTCTTGTTCGAGCCCTTTATCCCCCATAAAGGGCTATCACACTATATAAGTCCCTTTATCATGTCGGGACTCCTTTTTAAGTTTTATCGGCAAGCACATTTTATCAACTTAGTTTTATTATATAATAATGACATAGATAAAGGCTTCATAATATTGGTCTGAGAGACGGCTTTGTAATATTTGTGCCAGTATAATGGGTGAGTTCCAACACTTAAAAACTATTTTTATGCAAAAGCAAAGTCCAGGCTATGTAATATCGCACATAAAATAGGAATACACATATTATTAATTATAATGAAAATAGGTAAAAACAAATACGTGGTAGAATATTTTTTCCCTTTGCCTGGCAACATTTTGAATATCGTTCAACCACGGAATGTTCACACGCGCTTCAAAATCGTTTTGAAGAGTACCACAACATGGGTGGAGAGTGTCTCTTTCTACTAAATAAAGCTCCAATCGCCATATATAAGTGCGGCCCTGCGTAGTTTGCAAATTACTAGTAAGTAATTCTACTAATTTAAGAATCAGTTTTTGCATTGCATAAGTAATTACGTAATAATTAAAATAAGCACATTTAAGAACTCACTGTGTTAATTACAATACATATAATTTGTACTGATTTAAATAATTCCCCATTGTTAAATATTAATTTTGCTTAACATCATATTTATTCAATATTTACTATTATCTCATTATTCGGTTATGACATATTAAATTTTATTTATTTTAATTCGACATAAGGTTAGATTTAATCCAACAATAACCTTAAATATTATTTTAATATTAATTTATTATGTATTATTCGGTTCTGACATGTTTCAATTTAGTTCTTTTAAATTGACATTTAAATATATTATTTTAATTTGACATTTAAATATATTATTGTAATTTGACATTTAATATTTAATTATTCTAATTTAATTATCACTTTTTATTGACATTAGTTTATTTGTTTACTTTTAATGTTATTACTATTTTACCCCACTTTTTAGGGAAAAAATCTGACGTTTGCAATACTATATATGAAGGTACTTAGCCAATAATTGAGGGGTATAAAACATTGTATAAAAGCAAAGGCGCTTCAGTCACAAAACACCAAGGAACTTATATACGAAATAACTGGAATTCTTACGAAGCAATATTTGAAAAATAAAAATGTACTTTATTTCGTTACGTATAAAGTTGACATTTGTTTCTTACTTAACAGAAGGGAAAAACGTTCTGAGCAAGACAACGACAAGAGTGGATGTTGTCCCTTTCTTGCAATTGCCAGTGTAAATAAAACTATCTGATGGTAGATTTTTATATATATTCGGTAATCGTTAAATCCCTTTCATTCATACACGTCGATAAATATATTAGCATAAAATGTATTGTAATTAACATAGTGAGTTCCAAAATACGCTTATTTTAATTATTACGTAATTACTTATGCAATGCAAAAACTGTTTCTGAAATTAGTAGAATTACTTAGTAGTAATTTGCAAACTAAGCATGTCCGCACTTATATACGGCGATTGACGCCTTATTTAGTAGAAAGAGACACACTCCACCCATGTCGTGGTACTCTTCGGAACGATTTTGAAGCTCGTGTGAATATTCCGGGTAGAATGTAACTTCCTTGCAAAGCACCTAAACTGACCTAAACTGAGTAAACCGCAAATTTCCACTGTGTCTTAATAAATTGTATTTTTTATCAGAAACGGATGTTAGTACATTCAATAGAATACATTTTTCAAATAAAAATAATTAAATCAAATCAAATAAACATAAATCCTTTATTATTTAAGAAATAGTGTAGGACTGAGGTGGTTTTGCATTTAAGCATTGGACTAAAGCATGTTTGCTTTTCATTGCTTTGGATCGAAGCGAATTTGCATGTCACTATTTAATTCGTCAACTGTCAATATGGCGGTAGCGTAAGGTACCGATTGCAAAATAAAATAAAGTTTAGAATATAGAATTTTATTAATTTTCTTAACAAATTAGTTACAGGTACAAGGTAGATTATATTGTATTATAATTATTTATGGAAAGTAAAGATAAAATAATATTCTTGGTCATTGTAAAAAAAAAATTAAATAAAAGAATTAAATCGGGAGATCTTTTGCAGAGTAACTTAACCAAAGGAAAATAAAACCCATTACTAAAAGCAGAAAAAAGCAATTCAGTAAAGTGTGAATAAAATGTTAGTATGTTAGGAGCTTTTTGCAATAATTAATTATTAATTTAATAAAAATTGAAATAAAATTTAGAAGAAGCTTTCTATGCAAACCCTACTTTACCCTATCACAACGGCCAAAATATTAGTAAGTTGTTTGTTACCTTTCTGCCTTTTCTTTCACTCGTCGCCACTGATTTTTATTTACCAGACGTTTTCGTGTTCGTCCTGCACGTGCTGGTGTAATTTTTTCTTCCATTACAATAAGTAATTTAATAAAAAACACAAATTAAACACGCGCTATGCGCAGTCAACTTACTATAAAAAGTAATTGATTCGCCATCTTAGAAATTTTGAAATGGCTGCTTCTGATTGGTTGATTGTGACTGAGGCGGATTTGCTCCTAACAAAATTTGGATTGAGATGGTTTTGCATGTAATCATTACTTTTTAAGTGAATTTTATGTAGGATTGATTTGGATTTGCATGGTGACGATTATACTATATTTTTTTTACAATTTTTGATCGCTACAGTTTGGTGTGCTCAGTGTAATAAAATGCATTTTGGACTGAAGCGCTTTTGCTTCTATACCCCTCAATTATTGTCTATCTACCTGAAGTACTCGCATTTTAGTTATTAAAGTCTTTGTGTATGTATAATATTTAAGTTTTACAATAGTATAATGTAAAAATGTTAATGTGAAAGCCCTGATGATGCTTTAATAGGCGAAACCGGTTGGTTGTAAGTTTAAAAGTGATTGTGTAATAAATAAAATTTAAATTACATTTGTGAAACAGTAGTAGTGCTTATATTATATAATCAATTACAATACATTTTATGCTAATGTATTTATCGACGTGTATGAATAAAAAGGATTTAACGATTACCGAATATATAATAGTTATATTTACACTGGCAATTGCAAGAAAGGGACAACATCCACTCTTGTCGTTGTTTTGCTCAGAACGTTTCCCCCCTCTGTTAAGTAAAAAACAAATGTCAACTTTATAAGCAACGAAATAAAGTACATTTTTATTTTTCAAATATTGCTTCGTAGTAATTCCAGTTATCGTATGTAAGTTCCTTGCGTTCAACTTAGATATTTACGATTTATTTGTTTGGATTTTATACAAAAACTAGCGGCTCGCCCTGGCTTCGCACGGGTATAAAATATACAGCCTATGTCACTCAGTAAAAAAAATATATTAAAATCGATGCAGCAGTTTTGATTTATTCATTACTGCCAGTGGCCCGCAAACAATTTCCCTTTCCCTATAACATGAAGATTTCCTGCTATCTTTGGAACATCTAAATTTCCTGCTATTTTTAGAACATCTAAATTCATATAGGTACTACATTTTTAGTTTTTACATTTTTACCTATTTCTTTTACTTTTTCCATTAATATATTACAAAATGTCTTTATATACAATGTTCACAGCTCTCTTGAAAGAGCGACATAAGTTGACCATGTGAAAAACAGTCAACGCTCAAATCTAAGCCTGCAACGTTGAAGGTTTGACCTTGCGATTTATTAAGGCGAAAAAATGTCTAAATGGTTGACCCCGCGAGCCATCCCTAAAACTTCTCACTAAATAAAGGTATTTTAAGCTCAAAAGAGTAAAAACTATAAGCATAGATTTTTCAGTTCAATCATCTATTTTGTTAAAAATGGCAGTATTATTAATTTTTGAAAAGCTGTATATTTGAAAACGATGATGGTATTCAACTCAATTTTTGAGATCTAAAATATTGTTTTAGCTAAATAACCGATAGGTTTAAAACATTTCGGTGTTATGTCTAAAAACATTTTATTTGTAATTTTCTTCATTGATAAATCCCAAACAAATTGACCGATATTGATTAAATTAACGGTATTTGACGCAGTTTTTAAAGAACAAAAGCTGATAATATTTTTAAGTCAATCGGTAAATTAACTTGAAAGTTATTTAAAAAAAATTAAGTAAGTTTGCTAAGAACAACGTAATTTTATTTTTGAAAAGCTATAAGTTTTGAGAATTAGATTCGATTTTGAAATTTGAAACGGCATTTGACGTAGTTTTTTAGTACTAAAATATCGTAGAACACCAAAAAATTATTGGTTGAAAAAGTTTGAAGCTATGTCGAAAAAACACTTTTTTCAAAATTTTTCGTAAACGATTACTCCCAAACGGATAAACCGATTTTGATGCAATTTATGTATTAGACGTAGTTTTTTGAGGAATAGAGCTGTTACTTTTTGTACTCGTTACGTAAATCTGGTAGTTATATTAAAAAATACTGTTTCTTTTGGTGTTTTTTCAAAATTTCTCAAAATCTAGACCAAATCGGTTCAAATTTTCAGGAAATCTAAGTTAAGCGGAATCCAATCGAATGCCATCAACCGCGTTTCGATCAGTTTAGCCGTTCAAAAGTTATGACATGTTTACATACACACATACACACACACACACATACGTACATACAGACATACTAACGTCAGCGTGAAAATAGTCGGAAAAGATTCCTGGGACCTCAAAACGTGGTCATCTGGTGAAAACTCGATTTTCGAAAATACGTAGTGGGAAATTAAAAACTGGTTTGCTAAATCACGTTTTTTTACATTGATTATTATATAACAATTTTACAAAAATTATACGATATACCTGAAGATATTATCTAAGGAATGTGCTAACTTATTACATGATAGAATGTACTTTACTTGATCATATAAAATTCTGAAAACAGGCTAAAAATCTTTAAAACAAATAATTTGTTAGTACTATTTCTAATCATCCACATGATTTTTATATGGTGATATTTAGTTAAAAAAAAGAATGTACTAAATTTTGATTTTCAGCTGAAGTCCTATATTAACGGCGGGTTCCAAGAATAAAGTCTTATGGAGAGATTAGACTAAATTGGTTTTATAATAAAACTAGCTGAGCCCGCGACTTCGTCCGCGTGGAAAAATTAAAAAAAAAATAGCCTAAGGTACTCGCTATCATATCAGCTATCTTCCAATGAAAGTCCCGTCAAAATCGGTCCAGTCGTTCCAGAGATTAGCCGGAACAAACAGACAGACAGACAAAAATTCTAAAAACAAATAAGTTATTTTTGTATACGTACCGTGTATACATCCATATGCATTTAGTAAAAACGGTTATTTTAATATTACAAACAGACACCCCAATTTTATTTATTTGTATAGATGGCGTCAACGCTTGCATTTCTTGCAGATAAAATTGCCCTTACACACATCAATTGATTTTTTTTTGGTAAATCTATCATATCCGAATTCCGGGTACACTTTAAATATCAAGTCTTTAATGTTGGTTACGATTTTACGAAGGTCTTTACCTATGTAAAATTTTTTTGTAGCCTGATTCAGGAACTTTCCCCTAAGTAACCACTAACCAATCAATATGATCTTGTTTGGAAAATTTGTGCTTCTTCTACCTAAACGATTGCTCATGTTGGTATACCTACAGCTTCAAAAATTAAACAGTTTTCCACAATGGGGAAGATTTAAAGCAAGATTTAATAATATCATAACTACAAATCCTTATTAAGTAGCTATACAAATACAGTACTTACACCTACTTACTAACGAATTAGACACATATCAGGCCAAAGCGAACGATCATGTATCCCTCAACAACACCGTAAAATACACAAAATAGATCGAATATTCAACTACTACAAAGTAAAGTGTTTTTTTTCAAAGAAGGAAAATCCAACGTTCCGTATCAAAGAAGTCTATTGCGAAAGGAGCCGGTCACATGTCTACTCCGCGCGGGCCGCAGAGGTTAAAGGTATATGATTCCATTCATGTACCTTAAAAAACCGGCCAATTGCGAGTCGAACTCGCGCCTTAAGGGTTCCGTACCATAATCTATTAAAAAAAACGGCAAACAATCACGTTTTTTGAATGGGAGCCTTCTTAATATTTGTTTTATTTTAATTATTTATTTTTAAAATGATTTTATGCAAATGCAAAAGTGAGTTTATGCAAAAAAACACGTTTGTTGTATGGTGGTCACTCTTAAATATTTATTTTATTCTTTTTTTAGTTTTAGTTATTATAGTGGCAACATAAATACCTACATCATCTGTGAAAATTTCAACTATCATGGTTCATGAGATACAGCCTAGTGACGGACAGATAGATAGACATACAAACGCACGGACGGACAGTGATGTCTTAGTAATGGGGTCCCGTTTTAAACTTTGAGTATGGAACCTTAAAAAGTATAGTAAAGCCAACGCTCTCACAGTTCGGCTCTTCCCGGCAATGTTCGATTCTTGTTCGGCGGTCAGAGTAGCGCGCCGCATCGTGCACACTGCACACAGCCTTTCGGTTAATACCTAGATAGTACCTAGGTATGTTGAGTTATTTTCGTTTTACATTTTTTTTAAACTATGCATCTAAATAACATGGTATATGAGCCAAAGTTTGTCTTCCTAAGATCTTCGTGTTGATGAAGTACTTTTCGTTAGTAAGGATTAATATGATAAGGATTAAAATTCACCTATTAATTTTCTATAATTTTTCGACTCAAAATTCCTTATTGTGTTATTGTTATAAGAGATAGTTATTTGTAGTACATTGACTTACGTGTACTTAAGCATTACGCCAGCAAGCGCACGCGGATACAGCCGTTCGATACCGCTTTTCTTCCGACTTATTTTACAAATATCGATATTTTAACTACGCTAAGAATAATTGTAGCGTAATCCTCATGAATGTAGCTATCATTAATCATTAGTCATTAATCATACACATAAAATTGTTTTCAATCCGACTTGTAGTTCCAGGAATTAGCATTTAGCGCATTCAATGAACAAACAAACTTTAAAATACTCGTATCATATCAACTCAACGATTTAATTACATGTATATGTGTTTCAATACGTTAGCGCGATGTATTTTCGTGCAGCGACATCTAGTTAATGTGCTCTACGTTACGCTTTATGCTCTGCTTTCTTTCGATTAATTTTATTTCCTGTGGGAACGAAATATTTTCCCGCGGTAAAAAATAGCCTATGTCCGTTCTCGACGTCTTATCTATGTTTATGCCAAATTTCATCAAAATCGGCCCAGTGGTTTAAGCGTGAAAGCGTAACAGACAGACAGACAGACAGACAGACAGACAGACAGAGTTACTTACGCATTTATAATATTAGTATGGATTCGCATTAAACACGCATAAAGCTAAAAATATACTTTTTATATTTATTGGTCTTTTTTGTGGAAATACTCAAGTGAACATCATCTACAATGTATTCCCACAAACAAACATATTGTAATTTGGTAATTTGTAGATACGATTTTGTTCTTGGGGCCCGTCGATTTCTTTATCCGAAAATTAACACGTTTCCCAGCGGTTTCAGAACACGCCGCGCGCGCGCCGCCCGACCGGCCGGTAACCCCGCAAACGCTATGCCCCTACATTTGAAATTAAATCTGTAATATCTTCGAAAATATTCATTTAAATTACATTCTGTAAACGGCCATATTGCTCTATATTAAATCAGCAATATATTTAAGGTATTTAATTGGATAAGGATTAGTGCTGTATTGCTTAAAATTGCTTCGAAAAAAAGCCATTATTTCTCTTAAAAAGTAAATGACAAAAAAATGCTGTTGTGGGTTATCCATAAGAGATAGACATAATATACCATCTTGGAGTTTTCTGTAGACCTTTTCAAGGTGTACAAATACTTAGTACATTATTTTGATAAATCTCGTAGGGTTTAGCCAGCGTTTGCAATGTAAGCGGAAAAAAATATAATTATTTACGACATGACATCAGAAAACTCAAAAATTGCAGTATTTCTCGACTCTATATTGAATGTTATTATACATATAAACCTTCCTCTTTAACCACTCTATCTATTAAAAAAACCGCATCATAATCCGTTGCGTGATTTTAAAGATTTAAGCATACATAGGGACATAGGGATATAGGGACAGACAAAGAATGCGACTTTGTTTTATAATATGTAGTGATATCCGATGCCAAGTAGTTTTTATCGGTGAAATGTTTTCTTCAAGTTCTAAATACGCTTTTGTGAAGCATGGTGACAGCCTTTCATTACATAGTAACTCAAATTTTTCAAACTGCGAGAGCTCTATTCCGCGTGGCACGTGTCGCATGTCTGAGCGGCCGGCGAACGTAAGAAGCCTTTTCAGGCTTCTTTGAAATGGCTTGTTATTGCGCGGGTCGACTTGGTTTCTATGCGTTATTATTCTATGGGATCGCGCTTGTAATCAACTTCGTACCACAAGTGTGAAATTAGTAATGTCAGCATACAGATATTTGTTCAAAAAATATTGCTGATTTATTGAAGAACAAATACCTAACGTTTTAATAATGTTATTTTCATCAATAAAAAATATCCAAAAACATAAGTCTTGCTGTTTATCTATATAAATTTTAAAATGTTATATTAGTTACACCACTTATAAGTAAAGTATTTCTTTGTTAGAATTTTTTTGCACACCTTACTATCACGAAGTTTTGCAAAATGCGGAGCAATATGTCAAGTCATCCTGACAGTCCTATTCTTAGTTGGAACGTATAGTACTTAATTAATAAATAAATATTACCTACTATAAAATTAGAATTTGAAATCTTCTTTTTTGAAAATGTAATAATAAAATATGCATTTTTTAATTATAATTTTTATTATGTTTGTTTCATGAGCATGACTGTCTCAAGTCTAGAGATGACTGATTTAAGTGGAAAAAGAATTACTTTTAAGAGAACTCGCCCTAATCCGTTATTCCAGGGCTGGTTAGAAGAATTATACGATGAAGCCAAACAAAAGAAGAGTAAACTTGAACCGATTTTACATCAAGCACTTACATCTTTAAGTAAATATCCTCTACAATTGGAAACTGGAACAGAATGTGGTATTTTAAATGGATTTGATAAACGACTTTGTTTATTTCTTGATAAACGTCTTGAAGTATACAAAAATAATGTGAATATCTCGCCAGAAGTAGAAATACAAAACACGTCAGCTTCTCAACCAATACCAAATTCTTCTAATTCAGAAAATGTACAAGAACATATTGTAAGAATAAATGAAATAAGCAAATCCAAAAAATCAAAATTAAAACAATATAAACCGGGTTACAAGACCGGTGCTTATGCAATTCTGTTAGGTTTACTAGAATGTGTTGAAGATAATATAAATACAGCCATAAAAAAGGAACAAATAATAGAAAGAGCACAAAAATATTCAGAGGAATCATTTACAAGACCAAAACCAGACACATTTTACACTGCTTGGTCAAATATTACCAGATTAGTGAAGAAGGGGCTGGTTATTAAAAGTAGTAGTAAAAATGCTACTTATTCTCTTTCAGAACAAGGTAAAGTGCTTGCCAAAGAACTACATAATGACTATAAAAATAGACCCAGTATAAGTGATATCATATTTGATAATATCTCTGCAGATAATAACAGACAAATTGAAGTAGAAAATGGCAATTTGGTTAATGGTGCATTGACTGAGACAGAGAAAAATGATGCTACAGAAAATTGTAATGGTGATAAAGTATTACAAACTTTAGTAAATAACAATTTGGAATTAATAGAAATGGAAGCTGGTTCTTTTGATATTATTCTCCTGATTGATAAGCATGAAACAAGTGGGTAAGTAATTCCAATTTTCATTTACCTATTTTGGGTACATGTTTAATATAAACAAATGACATTTAATTGAATTATTAATAATTAACGTGATCTTAGTGCGATTATTTGATGTATTATTTTCCAAATAATAATCCACCAAATAATAGCGGTTAGATCCCATTAATTATTAATAATTGAAAAAAGTCACAAAAGCTAAAAATAATAATGACGTTTACTCTTACATATAGACATCAAATATTTGGAGACATAAACATGAAAAATATAAAAAAATGATATTAGTCAAGTAAAAATAACAGCTCATAATTTTTAATTAATGCTTAGTCCAGTAAATAGCAACTAAATATGTACATTATTAATTATTATTAATATTCTTATATCAATAAAAAAAATACCTTTATTATCAATATCTATTTAATTATTCAACGTTGTATTGATCTATGAACCTGAAGTTGTAAATATTCTGTAGTGTAAATAAAAAAATTGACAAGTGCGAGTCAAACTCGCACACGAAGGGTTTTGTAAATATCATCATAGCAAAAAATATAAAAAAATATGTTTATTGTATCGGCTTTTCTCCTTTAAAACTGCATCAAATTACGTTAATTGGATCAAATTGGTCAATTTGTTTGTGATATATGAATAACGAAAATTTTTGAAAAAAAAAAATGTTTTTTTAACCTATCAGTTTAAGCTAAGCAATATTTTATATCTTAAAAATTAAGTTGAATTCCATTCGAAATATCATAGTTAATATTGTTTCCAAAATATACAGCTTATCAAAAATCAGTATACTGCCATTTTAACAAAATAGATGTTTGAACTGAAAAAATCTATGCTTATAGTTTTTACTTGTTTGAGCTTAAAGTACCCTAATTTGGCGGAAAGTTTCAGGGATGGCCCACAGGGTCATACGTTTACAGAATTTTTTGTATCATAAGATAGCAAACTCGTGAATTGCTCTCCTGGTTGAAAGAAACAACTATCACCTATAGATCCCAAAGATGTTAATGGTACATTGCTATTCTTATTGCTGCAGTATAATAGGTAAGGTGGTGGTATCAGATCTGGGGGAGACAATGCATAACACTACCACCTAGTAGCTACAATAGTAGTATCTTATATAATATCTTACAGCTATCTACCTGGTAGAGGGGCAGATGGTCTATTCTTCAAAGGAGCCCGGACCAGTTTGGGAAAAGAGCCCTTATTAGCTTTTTGTATATTCTATGTGCAGACATTAGTTAGATTTGCACGAAAGTTTGTGAAAATATTTGTTATTTTTGGTAATAAGATTTAACACTTAATCATCCACAACATATTCCAAAAATAGCTCTTGTAATCCACATTTGAGAAGTTCTAGAATGTGCGCTATTCTAGTGTTTAAAAACAAACTTTGAAGTTATTATCCCTCGAGGAGATGTAAAAAAAGCCTAGTGTATAATTATTATCAAATTTTGAAAAAAGAGTAAGAATTATAAATAAAAGCTTTATAGAAAAATGGATTTTTGATTTGTTTTGTTATTATTAAAGTTAACAGAGTTATGTTACTTCTTTAGTTAGAGTACTCTTTTAGTTAAAGCTAAGGATGATATGTTTTATAACTTCAAAAAATTTTATGAATTAATTTTTTTTTGTATTCAGATAAAATGTAAATTAAATTCATACTAATTAATATTATAAATGCGTAAGTTTGTCTGTCTATTATGCTTATACAATTAAACCGATTTTAATGAAATTTGGTATGAAGATAGTTGAAGATATGAGGTCAAACATAATCATTAGGGAAACAGCCACTTAGCAAGTAATCTTAGAAATAATATTTCTTTGTTATAACTTTATAATAACAAATAAAAAAAAACAATTTCAGATTATCTAATAAGAATGATCCAACTGTAGCCCAATTTAAGAAATACCCTCAATTGAATCATGAATATAGAAGTTTAAAAGTTGGTGATTTTACTTGGATAGCAAGGCACAAAGTAAACAAAGATTGGGAGTTAGTGCTTCCATATGTTGTTGAAAGAAAAAGAATGGATGATTTAGGATCCAGTATTAAAGATGGAAGATTTCATGAGCAAAAATTTCGGCTAAGAAAGTGTGGTTTGGACAATGTTATATATTTAGTTGAGAGTTATGGCAGCAACAAAAATGTTGGGTTACCTGTTCAATCATTGATGCAAGCATTGGCTAATACAAGAGTTCAAGATGGATTCAAAGTTCACATGACTGATTCGTTGACAAATTCTGCTAGGTTTCTTGTAATGTTGACCAAAAGACTGACTATTGAATATGAGGTAATTATTAATTAATAAATTTTATATCATAAGATAGCAAACATGCAGATGACTCTCCTGTTGGAAAGAGGCAACCATTGCCTTTAGACACCAAAGATGTTAATGATGTATTGCTACCTTGTGGTGGGGTTTTAATGCCTCTTTGCCTCATTGTGCGTAGAAAGTCATACAAGGAAGCAAATTTGGTAAAAACTCACTTAGGCTTAAAGATATCACAACAACTTCACTTATCCAATTGTGATAATGGTGTATTTGCTACTGTTCACTTCACTTATCCAGTTGTAATATATATTTTCTATAGTGTATTCCAGTTTGGAGAGTAGATGGCCAGGTAATAATTGTGTTTCAAAAATAGCATTTACAATGCACTGCTAACATTTTCGTTGCCAGTTGCAAAAAATAAATAAAAATAGCGATTTTGGTTACAAAAGTAAGATATGTAAGAGCAGACTTTACTAGATGAGACTCAAGGTAGATTCAAAGACAGTCTGCACATTTCGACGGGTCCCAAGAACAAAACCTTATGGAGAGATCAGACGAAATTGGTTTTATAATAAAATTCACATTAAACACGCATAAAGCTACAGTATTTATATATGTATTTCTATGTATTAGTATTGTTAACTGATGCCCATAACAAGCAAATATTTTGCTTAATTGGAGACAATAATAATAATAATAAGTAGTATAGATAAATTGTCTAATTTAAGATTAGTTCAAATCATGTAATTGATTCTTTAATACTTATTTTATAATAATTAATAAAAGCATATGGTTTTCAGGACAAACACTTAAAAGGTTGCAGTAATGGACGACAAAGTGATCTTCTAATGTCGTTTGAATATTTTAATAGATCAGCTTTAAAAACAAAACCCTTGACAGTGACGGACACATTCATAAAATTGTTGTTGCAATTGAAAGGTGTTTCTGTGGAAAAGGCGTTGGCTATTACTGATATATACAAAACACCCAGTTCTCTTATAAAGGCATATGAAAGTTGTAGTGAGAAGGAAGGAGAATTTCTACTTGCTAATTTAAAGTATGGTGAAGCTAGTAAGAGTGTTGGTCCACGGGTTAGTAAGACTTTGTACCAACTGTTTACAATTGAAGAAGCAAGTTGAAAAGCTATAATTAAAGAGTATAGTTAATAAGAGTTATTTACAATGTGCACAGCTAGTGACAAAAATTTAGGAACCCGTAATTAGAAAAATTATGAAAAATATATAGAGCTCCCATATTTTTAAAAATTCCATCTACTGCTGTTTATTGGCAAGCTCGGCCAAACATGAGTGTTATGTCTAACCAGCTGCGGATGTTTTCGTATGTCAAGTGGTGGCCTATGCCATAGAATACTGGAGACTTTTTTTTTACTGGAGAATTTACTAGGTGGTAGAGTTCTGCATTGTCTCGTCCGGGTCTGGTACTACCGCCTTACCTATTCCTGCAGCAATAGCGTCAGTGCTTGTCGCTGTCGTGTTCCGGTTTGGAGGGTAAGGTAGCCAGTAAACTTATGCATGTGGCATTAGACCTCGCTACAAGATAGCAACGCACCATTAACATCTTTGGTGTCTATAGGCAATGGTTGACTCTTTCCATCAGGAGACCCATTTGCTTGTTTGCTATCTTATGATATATATATATATATATATATATATATATATATATATATATATATATATATATATATATAAAAAGACTAACAGAAGTCAATCTACATACAAGTAATATTCAAGCAACGACCACAAAGACACCTCTTACGGACACAATATCTCGGAATAGTTCGGGACAGTTTGTTCTGCAACAGTTCAGAAATATTGAACCATTTCAGAACGAAAATTAATAAACAAATAGGTTTTTTCTCTATTTTTAATTTTTTACTAATGTCATGAGGGCAAAGTTTACAACAGTCTAGTCCGGCGTTCCCTGTAATCCGACAATCTTATAACATGTACACTTGTTTAGACATAAATTCGTTATTCGTGTTTGAAAATCTTATAACTAGTTCGCGCCTTCACACATTTTACTCTATGCATATTATCTTAGTTTGAATGTGATCACTGTAGTGGCCTAAAATATAATAAATTCATTGTGCAACTTATCGTAATATGTTCACAAACCCAAAAGAACAACACTAACAATCATTTTTTTGTAGTAGATCCGATGAATTACCTATCAAAGTAACACTTTGTGTGTTTATCAGATTAAGAGGTGCTCTGTTTCGAAAAGATTTGGTCTACAGAGAGTGTGTCAGTAGTCTATAATCCGAAAAAAAACGATAATCCGACACCGCCTTGCAAAGCGTTTGTCGAATTATCGGGGGTCCACTGTATTTTACACCTTACCCTTGCTATTAGATATTGCGTGAATTTGATGCGATGCTTGCCCCATGTTGAATTTATATTTCATTAAAATAGGTATACTGGATTGAATTAAAAATCTTTTGTAACGTTGTGACCCAATCATTTTTGAGCTTTTTAATTTGTAAGTTTGATTTCTTACTAAAGCTGTAATTTTAAAAAATGTTTAACTTATTAAAATGTATACAATAAGTTGAAATCAGTGCAGTCCATTTGTAGTATTAATTTTGTAACTTTCAGATCGGGTTTAATAAAAATCATGACTGAAAAAATAATTAATTTATTATATTATTAATTTAAATCCGATTTATTTTATTTAAATCTGATTTCGCTTTTTGTTAATATTTTAATCCTTTAGCAAATTAGAAATTAGTATTTGTTTTAAAGAAACACATTAGAATTTGTGTCTAATTTATTTATAGATTCAAAAACTAAGTCTTCCCACGAGGTATTTTTAAACACTTGTTATAACATTTGTCTTGTTTAGTAAAAACACTTTTTTTAATTAACAAGACAAATTTTTCAAAGGCCAGCAATCTGTAAGACCCCTGCTGTCGCAACTGTTTACGGGCGGCGTGGGATATTTACTAAAAGTATTATATGTCATGTATTCTTTTTCATTCATTCATAATTGAAAATATCAAATGACCGGTATAAACACACTTAATTGTGAGTATATGTCTCGAAGAATCTTCAAACTGCTATAGTAAATAATACTTATTAAATGTGTGTGCGCAGCATAGTCTATGATAAAGAAGTCCTTGGCTTATTGGGCCTGATCTGTTGCAGGCAATAAGTATTTAGGTATTCAAATTTTCTGTTTTTAAAAAAAATTAGCTAATCATGTTTTAAATGATTGAATTAAATCAAGTAGTTATGGCACCACTACCCTACCATTGCTGCTGCATAATTATAAAGGTAGGGTAGTTTCAAGTCTTTGGTGTCTTTTAGGTAAAGCCGGCTGTACACATTGGGCCAAGTATTGGGCCAACATATTGGCCCAACGTGTAGAAGCCTACATGGCGCTATCTTGGCAGTTGGCGCCAACATTGGCCGGCCAAGCGAATTTTTCGTGCGCACATCAAAGGATCTTGGCGCGCTTCGCCAACGGTGTTCACACGTTGGCCTCTTATTCAGTTCATTGTCATACGTCAGTAAAGACGGTTGTGTTGCGCGTGAGTTAAATTGTTGTTTCCGAGTTACGATGGCGTAAACAAATTGTTGTATCCGAGTTACGATGGCGTAAACAAACACTGAGGTTTTACAATTCATAGAAATGTATCAAAATGAACCAATGAATGAATGACTGATGATGATGAATGTCCTTTATGAATTGAAACTTTTTCATTATTACACCACAATTATTAAATATGATCATCTTTGTCGAGAAATTCTGTAACATATTGAAAATAATAATTACTTATCGATACATATTTATTATTTACGAGATTTGAACTGATTTTAAAGTATAAAGTAATTATTATTTTCAGTATCTTATACGGAATTATTATATGGAATCTATCCTAATTCCGAATACATGTTGTTCGTATTGAATTCAAATCAATACTAGTTATTTTTTAAACTTTTCTCGTCTTGTCTCATTTCGCATTGTTTTGCCTCATTGGTGAGAGGAGGTTCAGAGCAGTGCACTGTTTCAGATGACATTAGGTATTAGGTTAGGTTATCAAAAATACCATTTTTTAATACTTTTATTTCAGGTTAATGATGCTTAGAAACGTATAGCAGATTGCTGCTGCAATAGCGTCAGTACTGGTCACTGTCGTGTTCCGGTTTGGAGGTTAAGGTAGCCGGTAAACTTATACATGTAGTATTAAATCTCGCCACAAGATAGCAACGCACCATTAACATCTTTGGAGTCTATTGGCGATGGTTGACTCTTTCCATCAGGAGACCCATATGCTTGTTTGCTATCTTATTATTATAAAAAAAAGATAAGTATTCCTGTTATTGAACTAAAAAAGAAAAAGGAATCTTTAATGACAAATCTTACGGCTGTAAGAGATTCTACGTCCATCTTTATTAAAGAGCCAATGCAGAATGGTCAATACACCAATGTATAAACAGAAACATTTAATGTTGGCCCAACACCTTGGCCCAATGTGTACATCCGCTATAACAGTTATCACTTATTTCTTTCAAACAGGCGCGCTGTTTGTTTGGTATATTATATGTAAGTGCATGTCTTGTCAGGGAGGGATGGGGATATAGATTTCATACTTTTAGGGCAAATTTATACATGTCTTGTAAAAATAATTATTATATTTTGATAATTTAAAAGTTTTCACATGTAAAAGGATGGTGCTTTGTATTCAAGACTGATAGATGTAATTTTTAACAAACACAATTTCTTTGGTAATGCGAGGTGGAAGAGAGGTGGCAGAACAGGCCCTTTCAATCTATAATTCTGTAGCCAATACCCATGTACATGTAAATGATATAGTGACCGTTCAATCTTTCTGTTTCTGCACGCATTCTCAAATTATGTAATTAGTTTGTACTCAAACTGAAATATAATGATTAAAATGTTAATACAAATTTATATAGGTATTTTATTTTTCCAATTTTCAGCAGTATGCATAGCAGTATTTTCCTTTGACTATATAAACGCTTAGACATAGTATTGTTTTTGAAATAGATGTTTTAAGAATCTCCTCAGAAAAATCTGCTTGTGTGAAAAGTTAACGAACGTCATTTTTGTTCTAACTTTAGACAAATTGTCGTAGTATTCGTATTAAAGTTTACAAATTATACCAAAATCTTACTTGCAAGCAATTTTTGTATAGAAACAATCAGAGGCGGCGTAAGGCGTGGGCGACGTGGGCCACAGCCCACGGCCTCGCGTCACGGAGATCTATGTACTCAAAAGCCATGAACGCGCCGAAAAAAAATGCTGCGTCGCTATCTTTCGCGAGGAATCCTCGCTGCACGTCGTCACCGCGCCTGGCTAAAATAGGGTATTCCCCGAACGTGTGTTGCGAGCAGAGGGCCTCGCAAAATGTATCTTTCCCACATAAATTTATGATCTTTTTTTAAGGGAATTTAAGGGAATGGCCTTTTATTTAAATATATACATTACACATATCTTCAAGCTAGATCTCTTACGGTTTAGGAAGGAGTGCTCATTAACGTGATTGTATATTTGTTTTGCTTCTGCCACAATAATGATTCTGTTAAAAGAAAAAACAATTATTCTGGAGACAGTTAACCGCACAGACGAATTCTTAAATTTTCTTTAAGTTCGTTATCTTGTAATTATTTAAACGACACATTAATGAAAACCGAGTCAAACAACTAACACTAACACTTCAAATGGTCGTTTTATATTAGACTGGGGCCGAAACCTGTGAAATTAATAATTAAAAAATGAAAAAATAGGATGTAATCCATTGAAAAAGGAAGTCAAGTAAATATAGTCAAAATAATAGGAAAAATATATTACGGGCGATTTGAGTTCGGGAAGTGTGAGGGGTTGACTTTGAACGGTGGAAAACAGTTTATGACGATTTTCGGCAAAACTACGAGTGCTATCGAAAAAGTTTAATAGCAAAGTTGTAGTTAGGACTAAAACTTTTGTATTAGCTCTTTTTCACATTACCTCAAAATTATGCGAAAAATTTGAAAAACTGACGTGAGTTTTTATTTTTATCTCCTACAAAAATATTTTTTTTACAAAACTTGTTAAAAAGATTTTTTTATGTTACAAACACACTGTAATCTTTTTATTTAAAATATTTTTTTTTCCTTATTTTGACTACCCGATTTGAGTTTTTTTAAGTTAACCAATTCGAGATTTTTCGAAGATAGAAAATATTTGCGTCTCGTCAAAACGAAGCTGTTCACAAAAATTCAGCTTCTGAGTCTGGTAGACACTAAGTCGCAACAGATCGAAGAGACTTTTTTTTAAATCATAAGATAGCAAACAAGCAGATGGGTCTCCTTGTGGAAAGAGTCAACCATCGCCTATAGACACCAAAGGTGTTAACGGTGCGTTGCTATCTTGTGGCGAAGTTTAATGCCACACGCATAAGTTTACCGGCTACCTTACCCTCCAAACCGGAACACGACAGCAACAAGCACTGACGCTGTTGCGGCAGGATTAGGTATGGCGGTGGTACCTGACCCGGGCGAGACCATGCAGAACTCTACCACTTAGTAGCCACGATGGTAGTGAGCCCGGAACCAACACAGGGAGAAATAATCTATTTATATCTATGGTCCTCCTTTCCGGGTCCACTCCCACTTGTATCTTATGCGGATTAGTATGAAATGCAACAACGAGGTGTGATGTAACACATTTGTTGAGTACACTAATTAATCGTATGTTTACATCAAGTTATTGTGTTTTTAGCAACTTCAACAGTTCGTGGCGGTGAAAATTTTAGAGCACCTAAGTTGTAAACTTGGTACCTAATTTGTTCTCGTGTTCTCTAAAAGAGCAACAACTTTTGAAGTTGTTGCTTTCTTAGTTGTTCCTGTAGCTGTTGTTGTTGTTGATGTTGTCCCCGAAACTGTTGTTGCTGTTCCTGTAGCTGTTGCTGAATAACTGCTACTACGACAGAAAGATCAGTAGGGGCTGTGCCTGATGATAATGGTGTGCTGGTACCACCTGCTAAGCACCTTGATATCCCCTAATTTGGGATTTTCAAGACGCAAATCCTAGACTTTGCGTTGCTAGCGATACACGGCTCTCGCTTCAGGTCAATGAAATCCAATTTCAGGCCAATGAGAAAAAAAAAGTTAAAAATATAAAATCGCAATCTATAAATACATATTATACTCTCGTAAAAGTTGTTGAAAAAAGGTCTCAGCCTATAGACCTTAAGTGTTGTAGAGCCGTAGTAAATTGAGAACAGGTATTTCAACACAACTACGTTCACATTTTACTAATGACAAAACCGCAGTGAAATTGCAAAACGTCGATGAATTGTTAGTATGCAAAATATAGGGTTGTCCACTAAACTTTTTCGAATTAACATTAAATTACAGTAATACATTTATTATTATAAATGCAAAAGTTTGTCTGTCAGTTACACTTACATAATTAAAACAAAATTTTCAGAATGGTCAAGTAGTTTTTTGATCGTACGTTCAAACAGAAAAATCAGCCCCCTAATTCACGTAATTTAGTCAATGCGCTTAGGGCTTTCACACACCTAAACACGATAGAACGTCGAGACGTGCTACGACGCGGCATAATAAGTAAGAAAATGTGTAACTGTCTTAAATGCTTCGACTCGATCGCCGCTTAATTACGTGAATTAGGCCCCTTATCTTTCTTTATAATATTACTTAGTTTTGATCATAGAATGATATTGTACAGCTATAATTTAAATGTGGATATGTCATACGAATGTAGTGTGTGTAATGTTTATTTTTATTAATTTAATGTAGGTATTTCTCATGAATATTACCTAAATTTTAAGTTTTTGCAGTTTTCCGCAAGGTAAACTTTAGCTGTGCCAAATTTCATACTCCATCAATCGTTCGTGTAATTGTCTTCAAAGAGGGTACAAAGTTTTCGCTTCACGTAGTAACATGCAGATTTGCTAGTTGAGATTATGGTCGGGGTCGCACGTTATTTTGGGGCCCGTATGAAAAGCTAAAACTCGGCCCCAAGCACTTTCACAGTCACAAGAATATCTTAGTCATATTTAGACTATATCTTCCGGTATGTGAAAATAATATATATATATATATATATATATATATATATATATATATATATATATATATATATATATATATATATATATATATATATATATATATTAGGGATGGGCCGAAATTCGTTTTACATTCGGTTTAACCGAATTTCGGCAGCTTGAACCGAACTTCGACATTCGGCCGAAATTCGGTTTAAATGCCGAACATTCGGCACTAGAAAAAAGTATCTTTTTTGCACTATTTTGCTTAAAATCTACGCTTATGTTATAAAGAGGAAAGATTTGTATTCTATATTTTTATATATTGTATCATCTAAACTCAAAAACTACTAAACCGATTTAAAAAATCTTTCACCATTAGAAAGATATTAAAATCACTCCCGAGTAACATAGCCTATACTATACTTTCGAAAAAAATCCGTAAAACAGTTGACCCAGCAGGTCATCCCTGAAACTTCCCACTAGATCTTTATCTATATCGTAGCATATCACAGATTTTTTCAGAGTTCAAAAATCTTAAATTTGTTACAAATATTCGTTAGTACATAGAAGTCGTAAATGACAGTAATTTCAAAATTTTTGAAATGCTCTATATTTTATAAACGATGATTGATTTTGGTCTTTCGAATGGCACTCAACGCATTTTTTGACCTCTAAAATGTTTTCATAGCTACGTAATCTACAGACTCAAAAATGTCGAAGCAATATCAAAAAATTTTTTTTTTTGAATTTTCGATATTACTAAATCCCAGATAAATCGACCAATTTTGATGCAATTTGCTTATTTGACATAATTTGTAGAAAGAAAAGCTGATTAGACTTTTAAGTCAATCGGTATATTAGTCTGAAAGTCATTATAAAAATGCTAAGTTCGCTGTAAACAACAAAATATTAATATTTGAAAAGCCGTAACTTTTGAAAACTTGATTTAATTTTGATTTTTGAAACTGTATTTGAAAAAATTTCGAATTTATGTCGAAAAAACACTTTTCCAAATTTTTTCGTCAACGTTTACTTCCGAACGGATTAACCGATCATGATACAATTTATGAATTAGACGCAGATTTTAAAAAAAAGAGCTGATAAAATTTTATAGTCAGTCGATACATTAATCTTGAAGTTATATTAAAAAAAATAGGTTTCGTCAATTTTTTTTTCGATTTTTTCAAAATTTCTCAAAATATTCTAGTCCGAATTGGTTAAAATTGTTGGGAATTCTAAGTTTAGCAGAATCTAATTGAATGCCATTAACCGCGTTTCGATCGGTCAAGCTGTTCAAAAGTTATGAAATGTTTACATACACACATACATACAACCACACACTCTCTCTCTCTCACACACACGCACACACACATACATACAGACATACTGACGTCATCACGAAAATAGTCAGAAAATGTTCCATACTTAGCGGGAAGTTAAAAATCAAAAGTTTGATATAGATGAAGATACATATATTTTAAAACATGATGATTTAGATCTTTTTAATTGCATTCAACGTAATTTTTACCTTTAAATGGTTTTATTAGCTCCAAAATCGGTAGGTTAAAAAATGTCGAAGAAAAGGTAAAAAAATAGGTACGTCAGTTGACCCTGCAGGCTATCCTTGAAACTTCTCGCTAAATTGAGGTATTTTACGCTCAACGGAACAAAATCATACCTAAGCATTTTTTTTCAAGGTTCAAAATTCTGACTTTTGTTATAAATGACAGCAATTTCATTTTTAAAAAGCTGTATATTTTTAAAACGATGATCGATTTTCATCCTTCAAATGGCATTCAACGAAATTTTTGAGCTCTTAAATGTTTTTGAGCTACATAGTCTATAGGCTAAAATATGTCGAAGTAATATCAAAATTTGTTTTCAAAAACTTTCGTTATAAATCTTGATAAACCGATTTTGATCCAATTGACGGTATTTGACGCTATTTATAAAGAGAAAAGTTGATTAGATTTTTTAAGTGAATCGGTGTATAAGCCTAAGAGTTATTTTAAAAATATTAAGTGAGTTTTATGTAAACAGCAAAATTTTATTATCCAAAAGTTATAATTTTTGAAAACTTGATTCGATTTTGATTCTTGAAACTATATTTGACGTAATTGTTTTAAGTACCACAATATTGTAGAAGGTTTGACCTTCAAACAAGTTTTGGTCAAAAAGTCTCTTATTTTATATAAAAAAACCACTTTTTCCTAAATTTTCATCAACGATAACTCCCAAACGGATAAACCGGTCTTGATACAATTTACGATATTTGACGCAGATTTTTAGAAAGAAATGCTGGTTAGATTTTTAAATCAAGCAGTGTATTAGCCGGAAAGTTATTTTAAAAATATTAAGAAGTTTTCTGTAAACAACAAAATATTAATATTAAAAAAGTAAAAAACTTTTGAAAACTCGATTCCATTTCGTTTTTTGAAACTAAATTTGACGTAGTTTTTTAAGCACTAAACTATTGTGGAAGGTCAAAAAAAAAATTAGTTAGAGAAATTACCAAGTTATATTAAAAAACACTTTTCTTAAGTTTTTCGACAACGATAGCTCTTGAGCGGAAAAACCGATTTTGATGCAATTAATGCATTGAACGCAGTTTTTGTATTGAATAGAGCTGATTAGATTCTGAGTGCTAAGTGTGAGTTTTTCTTTTCACATTCGATCGTGAGCGCGTTTCGAGTTTACTAGGAATTTCGCCATCTAATGGTAAACTGGTTTCTCACGTTTACCACTAGGTGCCGCTGTACAAATCACATACAAATTCCTAGTAAACTCCAAACGCGCTCACGATCGAATGCGAAAAGAAAAACTCACACTTAGCACTCTGTACCTAATCTATACATTTATGTACTTAGATTATACAAAGTTATTTATTTATGTATGTTATTTATGTACAAAGTTATGAGATGTTTACATATACACATACACATATATACAGGCATGCTGACCTCATTGTGAAAATAATCGGAAAAGATTTCTAGGACCTTAAAACGTGGAGATCTGGTGAAAACTCGATTTTCAAAAATCGGGGCAAAATCCATAACTTCCTTGTCTATATACCTACGTAGCAGAAAGTTAAAAATAAAAATCCATTCCTAAATTGGAACAATGTAACTCAATGTATCAAAATTTTGCTGTTACGTCACTAATTCACGTGCGTTGCAAACCCATTAACGATCTCCTATATATCCATACTAAAATTATAAATGGGAAAGTGTATCTGTTTGTTTGTCCGTCTTTCATGGCAAAACGGAGCGACGAATTGATGTGATTTTTTAAGTGGAGATAGTTGAAGGGATGGAGTGATATAGGTTACTTTTTCTCTTACTTTACGCGAGCGAAGCCTCGGACAATATAATAGATAGTAGTAAATAGTAAAATAGGTAAATAGCTAGTATAAAATAATTAAAATTTAAGCAAATTCGTAAAAAAGTCACGACGTGTCGCTTTTAAGAAAGCGCCCCAAAATTTAACCGAAGTTCGGCCGAAATTCGGCCGAATTTCTTATTTTCACCGAATGTTCGGCCGAAGTTCGAATTCGGTTCAAACCACATTCGGCCCATCACTAATATATATATATATATATATATATATATATATATATATATATATATATATATATATATATATATATATATATATATATATATATATATATATAATCAATTGCTGTTCGTTAGTCTCGCTAAAACTTGAGAACGGCTGGACCGATTTGGCTAAAGAAAAGGTGAGAAAATATAGAAAAAAATAAGAGTAGTTAAAAAGGCAGAACAATGTTTGCCGAGTCAGCTAGTTTTAAATAAACCTTTAATTGTTGATTAAAAGTAATCATTCAATTTCGCTTGTGTTCGGTAGTCGGTACTCCTGCCTTACCTATTCCTACCGCAATAGTCACTGTCAATGTCGTGTTCAGTTTGGAGGGTAAGATAGTAAACTTATGCATTTGGCATTACATTACCATTCTGCCACACGGATAGCGCACCGGACGCACCATTAACATCTTTGATGTTTATAGACGATGGTTTTCTCTTTCCATCAGCAGAGCCCTCTGCTTGTTTTCTATCTACGATACAAAAAAATTAAGGATAGATCATGTTCAGATTTTTTTGCATTTTCTTCATGGATGAAATTAGAAAAGTCAAGATCAGAGTGTCTATGGAGATTTTTTTTATATCATAATATAGCAAACAAGCAGATGGGTTTCCTCGTGGAAAGAGTCAACCATCGCCTATAGACACCAAAGGTGTTAATGGTGCGTTGCTATCTTGTGGCGAAGTTTAATGCCACATGCATAAGTTTATCGGCTACCTTACCCTCCAAACCTGAACACGATAGTGACAAGCACTGACGCTATTGCGTCAGGAATAGGTAAGGCGGTGGTACCAGACCCGGGCGAGACAATGCAGAACTCTACCACCTAGTAGCCACGATAGTAGTGACTCGTATAGCCATGGCCTATTCTGCAAAGGAGCCCGGGACCAACACAGATTTCATACATTTTTCTGTTTTACAACGAAAATCAATAGTAAGATCTGAGTGCTAAGTGTGAGTTTTTCTTTTCGCAGGTGGCGCTGTACAAATCACATACAAATTCCTAGTAAACTCGAAACGCGCTCACGATCGAATGCGAAAAGAAAAACTCACACTTAGCACTCTGTTCATGACTCACAGATTAAGGTTGAATTTTATTTTCCTTCTCGACAATTGTCAAAAAGTGGCAACCTTAGTAAATCACCCACTTTAGACTCATTAAATGAGGTCACCTAGATACATTTCTTGTTTGTAATTATAGTCGTTTGAGTCTCGCTCGCAACTTGCGTTGACATCGTCTAAATTGCAAGTCTAATCTTTTATTCATTTACTTACACTGGATGCAGTATTTAGATTTTAGGTTGAATTTTTCGCGTTTCATTTTAATTATGTTGCAGCAGTCAGCAAACAGGAGCTTATGTAAGAAGCAGTCCTGAAGTCTCGGAGTCCTGAGCAGTCAGAGTCCTTCTCTACTATCTACTGTTGTCGATAAACAGATAAAAGTATAGTCTTAAAATGTTACAGTTTCGGTTTCGGCTGAAAATTCAGTTTCGGTCGGTCATTTATTATCTAGTTGGAATATACCTAATTTATTTAATAATAATAGATAATTTTATCTCGATATAGCTTTTAGTTCCCGAGTAATTCGTGGACAAACATACAAAATATATACTTACAAACATAGATACATTTAATAAATATAGTAGGTAAAGTAGTGCTTAAATAGATCACCATATCATCCAATCCTAACAACATTACATATTAGAACCTCCGTTTTTTCGTCGGTTGATAATATGACATTTTAATTACCTAATGATTATGATTCATACTACCGATATTACTCGTATTAATTTATTACTATAAATGATAAAGTCTGTCTGTTTATTTATAATTTTAGCTTTCACGGCTGAACTGACTGATGTTTAGCCAGTAGCAAAAAGTTCAGAAGGCTACTTTTTCAAAAAGTTTGTATGAAAAATTATATTGATGACTCGCTGTAAAGCTGCGCGGGTCAGCTTGTGCTTGTTATTGTCGTGTTCAGGTTTGGAAGGTAAGGTAGAAAATGAAGAAAAAAATCGATGTGGTGTCGCGGGACACCATGTAGGAACGAACTTCCTTCGGCTAAACGGCACTACTCGCTTGTGTACGCGACTGTCGCGCCTGCGCACGTCTCATTTAACGCTTTTATTCCACGCATTTTTCTTACGGTTTTACTATCACATTTTTTTCAGTTCGGTCGCGCAGCAAAATCCCTATCCCCTCCAAGCCTGCCGTAAGGAACTTCGTTCCAAAAATACTTATGCATGTAGCATTGCCATCCAGCCATACGGATAGTAATGCATTATGCATCAACTTTGGTGTCTATAGGCGATGGTTTTTCTTTCCATCAGGAGAGCCATCTGCTTCTTTGCTATCTTTAGGCCGCTTATGAGAAAGAAATTGCAATCATTGCATTGCAAGGCAGCTTGTAAAATGTGAGCGAAGACTAATTGTTTAATAGTAACATATTAACATTTTTGGAGCCCGTAGATAACGATCATAACATCCGACAACCGGTTCTTGATTATGCTGTAAAGTATGACCTATAAGGTGCGAGAAGCCCGAGGGAAGCTTGTTGATATAACTGTATAGAAACAAACCTAATGACTCACTGATAACACGCACTCATATTCAAATTGATAAGAAGCAAAACATTAATGAGCAATGAACTGTATAACAGTCGAGCTCCGCTTCCGAATCGACAAGGGTGAGTTAGGGTCAGTCGCTATGGTTTTGTGTTGTGGTAACTATGTCCAAATTCCTGCGGCCAGTCCGATCAACTAATACAGATCAACTATTTTTATTCCCAACTAGCTGTTGCCAGCGACTTTGTCCGCGCGGACTTCGTTTACTCCGCACTGCTCCTACACCGTAGGTGATAGCGTGATAATATGTAGCCTATATGTTGACCCGACTTGTTAGTAATATTCATTCAAAATTTGAAGTAAATCCATGCAGTACTTTTTGAATTTACCCCAGACATACATACAAACAAACAGACAAAAATTCTAAAAACTATATTTTTGGCTTCGATATCGATTGCAGATCACGCCCAAGTATTCTTTTAAAAAAATATTCAATGTACAGTTTTGACTTTCCTACGATTTTATTATATGTATAGATGAATCAACTATTTAGTTGATCCGATAGGAACATTTTAAATAATCGTTATATTCCTACTGACTCAACTTGATCCTGGTATAGTATATAATTTTATCCCTATTTCCAGACGGATCAACTACAAACTGATCAGTTACTGTTATTCCTGGCGATACAATTATTTGATTGATTTGATAGGAATAAATGGACCAACTTCATTTTGTTCCCAACGGTTCAACTTTGAAAATCTATCAACTATTACATAATTATCGACTACTTTTTAGTATTTTAAAATTTCTTAAAATAACTTGCACCGAATAGGTTAAAATTTTTGGAAAGTTAAACCTTGGCGAAAATCAATCGAATATCATCAAGCGCGTTGCCATCGGTCAAGCCGTTCAAAACTTATAAGGAGTTTAGGTATATGCATACATACACAAAACATACATTTTTTAACAAGCAGATGGGTCTCCTAATGGAGAGTCAACTATGGCTTATAGACACCAAAGATGTTAATAGTGCGTTGCTATCTTGTGGCGAGGTCTTATGCCACATGCATAAGTTTATCAGCTACCTTACCCTCCAAACCGGAACACGACTGTTACAAGCACTGACGCTATTACGGCAGGAATAGGCAAGGCGATGGTACCAAACCCGGGCGAGAGAATGCAGAATTATATCACCTAGTAACCACGATGTTAGTGACTCGCATAGATAATCGTTCACCTTTTACGACCTCTGGCAGAATGGCAGTTGGCCTATTCTGCAAAGAAGCCCGGGACACGGGGTAGGTACATACATAAAACATATTGCAGTTATTGCGAAATAGTCGTAAAAGGTCCCTAGGACAAGGGCAAACCGGGGCAAGATTAATGGGGGCACTAATTTTCGCGGAAAGTTAAAAAAATAGTACACCTCGGTTATTGTCACAATGCAATCCAGTTATCTTCTGTACAATCCACAATAAATATTGCAAACATAATGACCTCAATCGTAGCAGTCGCTGCTTAGCCTTGAAAAGTTGTTCAGTTTGTATTTTATGGTAAACCGTCAACCGAGTAGTTGAACCGTAGATAAAAGAAACTACTTTTTGGATGAAAAATAAAAGATAGTAATTTTCATCCAAACAGGGTCGCAGTTGTTGAGTCGGTCCGCTCGGAAAAAAACCGCAGCAGAGTTCCAAAATCCGAACAACTATGTAGTTGATCGGTTTAGTTGATCCATCTGGAAATAGGGGTCCGAATATATTATCTACTGAATGTAAATAGGTCATGTAATTCCTAAGTTGTAGAATTTTATCGTCCAACCCAATACCAACAACGTAATAATATAATCTATACATATAACAAAATCGTAGGAAAATCAAAACTGTACATTGAATATTTTTTTAAAAGAATATTTGGGGCGTGATCTACAATTGATATAGAAGCCAAAAATATAGTTTTTAGAATTTTTGTGTTTGTCTGTATGTATGTCCAGGGTAAACTCAAAAAGTACTCTATGGATTTACTTCAAATTTTGCATGAATATTACTAATAGGTCGGGTCAACATATAGGCTACATATTATCACGCTATCATCTACGGGGGAGGGGCAGTGTGGAGTAAACTAATTTCGCGCGGACGAAGTCGCTGGCAACAGTTATCTAATAAACCTAATTATTTATAAGCGGCTCTAACGATTTCCATGAAATTTAGTATGCAGGGGATTTAGAGGGCGATAAATCGATCTAGCTATGTTTCATTTTTAGAAAACATCGTTTTTACCACAAAAAAAACAGTAGCAGTCGTGGGACTGCCGATAGAAGTGAAAACGGAACTATTAAGTTGAGAGTAATTAAAACTATATATGCAAAACATAGCTGTAGATATACTATTATCATTAGCATGTCGGTGACGCGAACCGAGGATTTTACCCTCTACCAAAACGCTCAACGCGCCTAAAGAAGTTTTCACTTCAAAAATTTGCTCGGACACAATTATAAATTAACTCGAATACTATACTTTTATAAAATAATTCGGGTACTATTATAAAATAATAACAAAATATATATTTTATACACTTTATTAACATAACTATTGACTTTTACATGAGTTTCATTACTTCTGATAAATCGTAAATAGTTCAGATTTAAGAGCACTTTAGGATGGAATCATCTTTCCAGTTTACAAAACCATAAGCAATTGGTATGGCACAAGCGATGCACAGAATTCGATCAAGAGATTCAAGCTTGATAGCAATAGAACGGAATGACCTGAGTTTTGCAAACAAATTTTTGAAAACAGAAAAATAAATCAAGCGATGGATTGTTTCAGCTTGGCGCCCACATAATTAATTACTGGACAACCAAATTAATTTTAATAATGTAAATATTTGTAATGTAAATCCTTGTTTTCACTTTGATTAGTACCAGTAGTAATGCAGGTGCTGAGTATTAAGCAAAAAATATGTGAAAACAGCTGTTGATCAGCGCGAGTGATTAGTATTCAGCGTTATTAAAAGTGTATAGATGCAAATTACTAATCACTCGCACTAATCAATGGCTGTCTTCATGTATTTTTTGCTTTATACTCAGCCCCCGCATTAAACACTCGCACTCGCACTAGTCTACGTGAAAACGGGGCTTAATGTTGAGTGAATCGGTAACCAGGTTTGCCTTATGACGTTTTTACTATGCCATGCCTGTCCTGCAAGTAAATCGGCATGTAAATCAATAAGTCTAATGAGTAAAAATTCTAATGTGGGTACTTTACATTTTTGTATTGCCTAGCTTTAGGTATTTTGGTTAAGTATATAAAATTAATCTAAAGTAATTTTTCTAATAAAATATATTTTAAAATAGGTCACCATAACATTTAAACACCATTCTTCCCTCATGAATTTCAGTTCTATATGAAATATATATATATATATATATATATATATATATATATATATATATATATATATATATATATATATATATATATATATAAATAAAAATATTTATAATTGTTTGCTTTAGAAAAAAAAAAATATTAATAATGTTAACGTAAGAGAAGTTTAAAAAAGGAAATACAGAATATTTGTTTCTAATTTTATTAGTTAGCTCCTAACAAAGTAACACATATGAGATGATTGGAGATTCAGAAAAGCATTATTACTGTGCCAAACCAACATATTTTAAAATCACATTTTTCCTTATTTCTTACATGCTTATATTATCTTAGTGTGTATATCTTAATGTGTAATAGTGGGCATAGCGATCTTTTATATATATATATATATGAGATAAAGTGGAAATTATTTTTGACATTGCGCAGACCAAACATCTAAAGCCCAAGATAAAATTGCACTAGCAACTCTCAATATACAATATAAATTTTAAAACATACATTATATCTTTTAATATAAATTTACCAATATCTAATTTTTTGACATTAAAACTACGATAAGAGATTCAAGTCTAGGATTTAACATAGACTTAATTACAAAGAAAAACGACCACTTACATGTATATACATATTTAAAAATAAAAAGAAATGCAAAAATTTCAAATAACTAAAATAACCATAAGTGATTTGTTTAAAAAAATAATTTTCTTTCTTCTCTTTATAAATTCGAAATGGATAAGTCTAATGAGCTACCATAGGTAAAGAAAGCTAAGTTTAAAAAACTACAGAATAACCCTGTTATATCACCGTATTGTTTGTAAAAGTGTGCACATATAAAAAACGCAATTCGGTTCAAGAAAATTAGCAACAATCTATAACATGA
Organism: Apodemia mormo; assembly: GCA_036924255.1. NCBI lineage: Eukaryota > Metazoa > Arthropoda > Insecta > Lepidoptera > Riodinidae > Apodemia > Apodemia mormo. Next base: position 8,574,542 of record JAUPFN010000013.1, on the reverse strand, counting down.
AGTTATATAAAACGGATAGATATGTGCACTGAAATAAAAAGGTTTAGTGACGCTTAGAGAGTGTGGTAGTTTCTCTCAGTCTGGTTCTTGTAATATTTGAATCCCATGAAACCAATGGCCAGAAGGCCTAGAGTTAAGATGATGCCACCAATGAAGCTTGGTCCGTCGAATCTGAAAAGTTAAAATTGCACTATTTAGAAATATTTTTTACAACATGAAATTGTAAAATCAATACAGCTTGGAAGAAACAAATGTTAATAGTACATTTATTTATTTAAATTTATGCACAAAAAAATTGTACAAAGGTTAGACTTAACACATTAGGGCATTCTATCGTTTCCAACCTCTTGTTATACAAAAAGAAAATTTATTATCTTGCCAACCAGAACTAACATAGTGTTGTGCACTGAGATTATAGCGGCAGGAATAGTTAAACGGAGGCTTGGAACCTGGGAGAGTTATTGCAAAATTAATTATCTAGTAGTAATTCTTTAATGCTTTGTTTGCATCTTAAGAGGAAAGTTCTACTCGTAGATTGCTATCAATATTTACCTAGCAAATGTATGTATGTTATGTATGTAAATTATTTCTATATGATATGGATTTTATATAAATTATCTTATATATAACGATTTTATACCCGTGTGAATTATTCGCACTAATTTTATTAAATATTTCTTAAGTTGATTTCAAATTGAACAAAAATATTACCGACCGTCATGTTGACTTTGAAGATGTCATTCTCATAAAAATACTTTCCTACCAATATTACTAGGTCATAAAACTTTGTGAGCACTTACAAAGCTCTACTTTTTGCTAGTTTAAAAACAAAAGCAGTATTAATTTTTTAGTCGTTGATGCCAGTAGAGCAAGCAATCTATATACATATAATAAAATCGTAGGAAAGTCAAAACTATACATTGAATAATTTTTTAAAACAATACTTGGGGCGTGATCTACAATCGATATTGAAGCCAAAAATATAGTTTTTAGAATTTTTGTCTGTTTGTCTGTATGTATGTCCGGGGTAAACTCAAAAAGTACTGCATGGATTTACTTAAAAATTTTGCATGAATATTACTAATAGGTCGGGTCAACATATAGGCTACATATTATCACGCTATCATCTACGGGGGAGGTGCAGTGCGGAGTAAACGAAGTCTGCGCGGACGAAGTGGCTGGCAACAGCTAGTAAAATATATAATAATAACAAGATTACAAACAAGCAGATAGCTAGATAGTCTTGATGGAAAGAGACAACCATCGCCTATAGACACCAAGGATGTTAATGGTGTATCGTATCCTAATGAGTCTTAAAGCTACATACATGCATTAAGTCTACCGGCTACCTTACCTTCCGAACCGGAACACGACAATGACAAGCATTGACTTATTGCGGCGGGAATTGGTAAAGCGGTGGTACCATATACGCGGGCGAGACGTTGCAGAATTTTACCCACCTAGTACTCACTATAGTAGTGACTCATATAGACAATCGGTCGCCTTTTACGATATGCCTGGTACAATAGCAGTTAGTCTATTCTTCAAAGTGAGCTCAGACAAACACGGGTTAAATATAAGTTGATATATTTTATATACCTGTCATAGGACCAAGCAAACAGTCTAATCCACAAAAGGCGGCCCAGACCACGGATTAAATGGATACGCCTTTCAAGGAAATTTCTTAGTTTCTCAGTGTAGCTTGCATTTAAATTTACACACAGAAATACAGAGTTATAATGCTTACTGATGAAATAAAATCACTTCAAGGGTAATTTTTAAACCTTGTCATCTCATTCGGTACGATAAAACAGTACAACATGGTTTATTTCTGTTTTTTCACGATATATGTCTATAAATGTATGACATTTTCAACAGTGACAGAAACGTTTGCTCATATGCGCGGCGACAAGTTTTCTCTCCAGTGGCGTGTCTATTAGTATTCATGTGGTCTGTGACCCTGACCAACACAGGTAAAATTTGAATTAAAAATAATTGACTATCATAGCAGTAAATAAATGGAAATTGGATTTTTAGGGCCATTATAAAATATAACAATCTTATTTTTTATATATCTATCTTATAGACTGACAAATACTAAACCCCTTTTTTAAATATAAATAAATAAAAACCCACAAACCTCCCATGACTAGCAAACAACATCAGGTTTTATGGTGTATACAGTATATACAAGTGTAGTCTAGACATATTGGCAAATTGGGGAGTCTGGGGAAAGTTATGCTCTCAGAGAAATTGCTCGACACAAGATTCGAAATTAAGATTTTTGCTGGTATCACTAGGTTACAGATGTGAATGTTATTGTTGTGTAAAACAGTAAACAATATCAAGGCCAAATTAAATACATGAAGCAGTATATTATTACGACTGATAAAAAACAAGCTCTTATCTTTACTGTGCAATATTTACCAATTTTTTGATCCTAGGTTTTGTTATTTTTAATAATAAATTGCAGTGTCAGGACTCAGGGCCATTAGGATATATGAGACGAGAAAAATTTCTTTTGACTCATCTTTTCATAATTGTATCCATTATCTCAACTTGCCTGTCGCTGACATGGTAGCACTCATGATTTTTTTTTTATAGTAGAGGGGGCAAACGAGCAGATGGTGCAACTGATGGTAAGTGATCACCGCCGCCCATGGACATCCGCAATACCGGCGGTATTGCAGCTGCGTTGCCGGCCTTTTAAGAATGAATAAGCTTGTTTCTTGAAGGTCCCTAAGTCGTATCCATTCGGAAACACCCCCGAGGGTAATTGATTCAACAAAGGAGTAGTGCGAGGCAAAAAGTGTCGACAAAAGCGTACGGTTGTGGATTTCCAGACATCGAGGTGGTGAGGATGGAACTTTAAATGTTGACGCGATGTCCGATGGTGGAATTTAGCGGCAGGAATTAGTCCAAACAATTCGTCGGAACATTCCCCATGATAAATACGGTAAAAGATGCAGAGCGAACCTACATCTCTGCGTAACGCCAAAGAGTCAAGCCGATTAGAAATAGCCTGGTCGTCGACGATTCGAACTGCTCTATGTTGAATGCGATCAACATGAAGAAGCTGATACTGAGGAGCTCCGGCCCAGAGGTGAGAACAGTACTCCATTTGAGGTCGAATTTGGGCCTTGTAAAGTTGGAGGCGATGGGCTGGCATGAAGTACTGCTTTGCTCTACTGAGTACACCAAGCTTTTTGGAGGCTAGTTTAGCCTTCCCTTCCAAATGACCGCGGAACTGAACGTTGTCCGATAAGTCGACTCCCAGAATTCCAATACTGGCTGATGCTGTCAGGAGAGTGTTTTCGAACCGAATACGACAAAGGGTGTTTTTTTTTGCGGTGAACGCACAAAGCTGTGTCTTTTTGGGGTTAAATGTAATAAGGTTTTGACGACCCCATTCTGAGACATCAGTTAGTTGATTCTCGAGTTCAGACACGAGCTTGTTCCGGCCCTCCACGACGTGTTCCCGAGAAATACCGCTATGGTCGGAGTATGTAGCATCACCAGTACTGTCATCCGAAGCAGCAGCAAGCAAGCAGAAGAAACAGTGTCGGTGATAGCACGCAGCCTTGGGAAACACCAGCATTGTCAGGTTTTAAGGTCGGAGCATGCACCGTCGACTACGACCTTAATGCTCCGATCAGCCAAAAAACTGGTGACCCACTTGCATAATTACTCGGGAAGCCCATAGGAAGGCAGGTTTGAAAGAAGCGCTTTATGCCATACCCGATCGAAGGCCTTCGCTATGTCTAAACTAACTGCCAATGCCTCCCCCTTAGACTCAACTGCCTCCGCCCAACGATGTGTCAGGTATACTAGAAGATCACCAGCTGAGCGGCCTCGACGGAAACCGTACTGACGGACACTAATCAGCTGGTGCTCTTCTAAATACTTCAGGAGCTGACAGTTTATAAGTGTCTCCATGACTTTGGAGAACAAGGAGGTTATGGCTATTGGCCGATAGTTTGACGGATTAGAGCGATCTCCCTTTTTTAGGAATGGGATGCACTAAAGCTGTTTTCCAAGAATTCGGTACCACGCCGAGTGAATAGAAGAGCCGGTATAGGTGCGTCAATATTGGCGCCAACTCTGGAGCACATACTTTAAGCACAGTAGGAGGGATGCCATCAGGCCCACTCGACTTGTGGATGTCCAAAGAAAGAAGTGCTTTACACACAGCTGACTGCCGAAATTGTGGTTCTGGCATGGAACTATCACACTGCAGGATGGTAGGCGATGTGTTTCCTCGGACATCCAGAGTAGAGTTGGCCGCAAAGAACGAGCCCAGAAGATCGGCTTTCTCCTTTGCGGTATGGGCCAGAGAGTCATCGTCTCTGTGTAAGGATGGAAATGAAGGCTGGGAGAAATTACCTAAGACAGCCTTGGCGAGAGACCAGAACGCACGAGTGCCAGAAGGAAGGCGAACTAATTTCTCACCAATTCTGCCAATGTGTTCCGCTTTTGCCTTGGCGATAGCTCTTTTGAAGAACCTCGATGAATAGTTGTACTCCTTTCGTAATGCGCTAGTTTCTATTTCACGAGATGCCGACGCAACAGCCCAAGTTCGGTAGCATTCCTGCTTTCGGCGTAAAGCCGCTTTGCAGTGGCGACCAAACCAAGGCTGAGACTTGCCACCGATGGGCACCGCAGAAGACGGAATGAAAAGTTCCATGCCCTGCAGCACCACATCAGCGACAGCATTCGGATCATCCAGCAAGAAGCACAACCGCCCCCATGGGTAGGATGCAAAGAAAGACTGCATCCCGTCCCAATCTGCTGACCTATAGTGCCAAACGCGACGACAGCCTGCAAAGGGAGGCCGTGATAGTCGCGTGACCGGCACTTTGCTCCGGATCAGGCAGTGGTCCGACGCGCCAAGTGGAGCGTCCACCGATACCTGATAACGGTCCGGGTCAGAGGTCAGCAGGAGGTCCAACAGTGAAGGAGTATGGCCATCCACATCGGGAACACGCGTAGGCGAGGTTACCAATTGTGTTAGACCATACGCCAAGGCAAAATCGTGAACAGACCTCCCCGCATGATCGGTGGTACGAGAACAAAGCCATTCGGCGTGGTGGGCATTAAAATCGCCCAAGATCACGATCTCTGCGGAGGGGGTCTGCTCTAACACGGAATCCACAGCCGTTTGTAAGCGCTCAACGAGCCGGTTAACTTCAGTATTCCCGCTATGGGACCTGTATAGGCACGCGTAGCTGCGTGGATGGTCGACGCAAGCTACGCGTAACTAGAGGATGGATAGGTCCTGACCTTCAAGCCTGCCGAGGCGCCGGTAACAGATATCTTCCCTGACGTATGCGCACACACCAGCCCGCGGTACAAAGGAATGTTACAGTTTGTACCACGGGTAGGAGAGGTAGGAAGTATCAGCTGGGGAAGATATCTGTGTCTCGGTCAAGAAGAGCAAAGCTGGCTTCGCCGTCTCGAGATGGTGGTGGACGGCGTTCAAGTTGGAATGAAGCCCCCTGATATTGCAGAAATCCACAGTAAGCGTGGTAGGGGGTGCCATGGGCTTCTTGCTCTGTTTGCTCCGGACAGGATTGTCTATCAGTGTCAAGATATGACTTATTACGACAATATAATGTATAGTAGTGTCCATCTAAGATGTCTAATGTGGCGTGCATGTCATGTTATACGAGATATTAGTCAATGGCAACAAAATCTTTTCTTTTTGCACAAAAGAAAAGATTTTGTTGCCATTGACTTATATACCTATCTCATTTAACATCAATTATACGACCTGATATACTACGTTTCACCGGTTGGCGAGACAGGGTAAAATCCCGATAGATGCATTCCCTACTTAAACAGTTATCACTTGCTCTATTAATAACCGATCTTAATTATTGCTTGAGGTGCTTTTCCGAGACACAGGGGTCCACCACTACCAATATACCACAGCTACCAGAGCTACAATATACCAGGGGGGATATACCACAACCTTCCAGATTCCCCAACACCGGAATCCTATTTCGGACTACATGACCCTCCGTCCCGTTAGTGAGTGGTTAGCAAACCTAACTAGGAATCAAGAAGGCTTGGGTTCGATTCCCGAAAGGGACAAACATGTGATGGCATAGATGTTTGTATTTCCGGGTTTGGGTGTTTATTACGTATGTTACAGTACTTATCTATTACTCTACGACATAAAATCTAGTCCCAAGGGAATACCAGTATGTTAAAGGGCAATGGGCCCACCTCTCGTTCCCACCACTGTAACTTCTGTAAACCAGAATCAACAGCGGCAACCTTCCTGATAACCTCTGAGTTGCGAGCTCAGGGTGCCCTGGGGGAAAAGCTAAGCTGTCTTGGAACCCGCATCGAATTTAATCAGAAGAGTATAGGAGGAGTAGGAAAATACATCCAGTTTCCCTCCCTTTACAGCAGGAGACAGCGTAAGATAAAGCAAAAAAACTGCTAAGAAATGAGACGTTTACAATCAGGTTAAGCCTGATTGCTATTGCACCACGGTAGTTTAGGTATTTGAGGACCTACGAAAATGGCCTACTTAATTCTGCTTCCAGTAGTACGTATGACAAAATCGCTTGAAGGCACGGAAATTCCCACGTGTTGCTACAAGGTCGGAATAGTAGATTACCCCGGATATACATCGTATACTATCAAGCATTTGGCTACGTTCATTTTGCCAGAGATTACACTCCCAAAGAATATGATGTGCAGTTTGTTCATATTTACAGTTTATGGTGGAACATTCGCAAAAAGGAGAAGGAACTAATTTGAACGAGAATAATTTAGCTTTAAAATTACCATGACTAGTAAGGAACTGTGCAACACAATGATCTATTTCTATCCACGTTTTACTTAATCGTTCCCGGACGCAGGGGAAAAAGTTATATAAATGCCGTCCTTTAGGTGAGCAGCACCAACGCGACTGCCATTCATTTATTAATTCATTAGTAACATCCATCACGGGATTAAAGAGGCGACGTATTTTTGTTTGAGCTTGCGGATTAATAAATTCTGGGCTAGTAAAGTTTTTAGAATTATAGTACATTGAGGACCGACGCTGAATTTCTAAATCTAATGGAAATACACCTGATAAAACGGGTAAAGCTTCAGAGCTTACAGTGCGACGAATACCAGTATATACATAGATTCGTCGTTAATTGGGGATTACGAAATGGCTATGCTGCAATGCAAAAAACCTGGTGGCGCTATTAAAAAAAAGAATCCCAAAAAACAATCAATTTCTTTCTTACAAAGAGTATGTTTTCAACAAATTGTCGAATTAAATGATAATTTATTATTATTTTAATACAAAAATATTAGAGAAATTGAGTAAAAAATATGTTCTTTATCAATTATTACTCAATTAGTCTTAAAATTTTCCTACTTCTACCTAAAAATATTTGGAAGAAAGGAGTGAGCTAGTATTTGATGTTTGTATCAAATTACTTCACCTCAAGGTTTAGGGTTTCAAGTATATTCTAAATGTTATAATATAAATAAAGTGTGTAGGTCAAGAAATTTAAATTCCTAGAAATTTTGCTTTTCAAATTCAAATATGATTTCAATCACGGATTCAAATCCTTCTGAAAATCAAGCATTTGCTTTTTATGTCTAAGTTTTCACTGTATTTGATTAATTCTTGCCCTTCCTTATAGATACATAAGTACATGTTTTTCAACAGCAAATAACTCACATTAGAATTAGGGTCTAAATTGCTTGAGAAAGGAATAATAAACCCAGGATCATTCATTTTAGGAAACTATTTCCAAATTTCTTGACTTGGATACTCCAATTATAAACATTCAAGAACATTATGCCTAATTTCATCGTCCTTTATATATTGTCATGTTCGATTTATGTTTTTCTGTTGTTTTATAGATACTAAGATGCTTAAAAAATGAAATTGGTTAAGTGTTTTTTTTTATAACATAAGATAGCAAACAAGCAAGGCGAGGCAATGCGATGATTGACTCAACTGACTAAAAATTGGTTTGTTAAATACAGTAAAGATCTGATTCAAAGTTTGAGAGATGTGACAAGCACTGACGCTATTGTGGCAGGAATAGATAAGGTGGTGGTACCAAACCTGGGCGACACAATGCAGAACTCTACCACCTAGTAGCCACAATACGCATACACTATTAAACAAATATAAAAGTATCCATTTCGTAAATTTCGTAACTTTGAAAATAAGTAATGTCTGGCGGCTCTGGGATCTTATACTAATAGTTTATACATAACTTTTTTGCAGTTAGGTAAGAAAATTAGCTTCACCCGAGAAAGGTAATTTGTACTTTTTTTCACAATGCTTCATCTGCGGCGAATGTACACTATTAATATACTCTTGACCTTCTTCAATTAATTAACCTCACTTATCAACATTGACCTATTAAAAAAATGCTAAGTAGAGCGGTTACGATCTATTCCATGTAACTGAAACTGGCCGCCAGAAGTTTCGGCGGATATAGAGAACATGTCTGACGTTGACCAAACCCCCTTAATTTAAAAAAATAAAAAATAGATACAAACGTGCCGAATTCAGTATGTTATCGTGAATGTAAGGCTGTATCAAATAAAATAGTTTAACTGTCCCAAAAAAAAATATTCCAAAGACATTACGAGTTTGTTGGAGAAAGAAATGATACTTACTTGATGATTAATTGCAAAAGTTAATACAAGTGTACAATTGAGGGATTCTTTTTAAATTCACATTAATTTCATGAAATGTTGGAATGTCAAAAAAAAAATTGATCGATTGTCGACGTTAAAGGGGTCAGGAAAGAAATCTATTTAGCCCCAGAGAATTAATTGAAATAGAACTTCCAGTCGTTCCGAGGAACTAATTGGGAAAAAATATCTAAGATTGGGCCTTTAGAATTAATTGCGAGGGTAATTCCGGGCGTATAATTTTGGGACTTTTTCCGATTCGACATCAATTTTAGAGATAGTATGTATCTAAAAAAAATAACTCCACTAATTGTCAATGATAATTGGACTATCGAGTGAAAACTAAAGAGGCCCAAGGAGTTAATCGGAATAAAAATTCTAGGCGTAAAATTTTGGGACTGATTTATGTTTGACATCAGTTATTAGGGTCGTTTACATCTTAAAAAAATTATTTCATCAATTGTCAACGATCTAGGGAGCCACAAAAAAATATCTAAGATTGGGCCTTCACAATTAATTGTGAGGGAAATTCCGGGCGTACAATTTTGGGACTTTTTTCGACTTGACATTAATTTTTAAGATGGTACGTATCTAAAAAAAATTACTTTATCAATTGTCAATGACAATTGGAGTCTCGAGGGAAAACTAAAGAGGCCCAAGGAATTAATCGAAATAGAAATTCGAGGCGTGAAATTTTGGGACTTATTTGTGTTTGACATGAATTAGTGGGGTCGTTTACATCTTAAAAAAATTATTTCATCAATTGTCAACGATCTAGGGAGCCACAAAAAAATATCTAAGATTGGGCCTTCACAATTAATTGTGAGGGAAATTCCGGGCGTACAATTTTGGGACTTTTTTCGACTTGACATTAATTTTTAAGATGGTACGTATCTAAAAAAAATTACTTTATCAATTGTCAATGACAATGAAGAATGTTAACTAATTTTGATTATTAGCACTCCATATTCTCTGTGAAAAATAAAAAATACTAGTGAAAGAATTACTTCGATACGTCAATTACTTTCCGATTTAGAAGTAAAATAAGTTGAACCGCACGACGCTGGCTGCCGTTGACGCTGTGACGTCATCTCACAACACGCTCAGTCTAGTTCGCTCGGCGGCCGGCGCTCGCGATCGCGCGCCCGTGCCGTCGAAATTACACCTCAATACTTTTCCAAAAAAAATGTCCAATCCAAATACTAGTAAATCATGAGTTGTGCCTACTGAACGGATCTGGACGAAGTCTGGAATAACTCACGGCTGCTTTTAATTCTGGGAAAATGTACAGTTCCCGAGGTTTTTTTTTTTTCGGAATGTCTCAATTGCTGTTAGCCTTATGGGCTGTTACAGCTTCACCGGTCGCGGGGGCGAGCAGAGTGCTCAGCCAGAATTTAAAGGTGTAGGGCTGTACGCCCTCCGCCCTAAGGGTGTCTCCTGTGAGACCGAACCTCGGCTTAGGGTGGGGTCGTGATTTGCGATGAGAGGGCTAGTGGCATTGTTTTGTCCGTCCGCCGAACCTTGCCCTTGGGCTCGGTTCGCCGAAGGGCGAAACAGGGGTCCTCGTCGCCGCCGGCGGCGACGGTGTCGCGAATGTAGTGTTATCGTGTAAACCGTTGGCCAGAGTTATCGGGTCATCGGGATCGGTAAGAACGTGGCGGGGCCTACGTAGTTTGGGATCGGGATTAGGGTCTGGGATGTAGTCAGCCGCGGCTACCACCAGTGGGTTCGGATGCGAGATGGCACGATCGAAGTATCTTTCGGAGATGTCTTTGAAATGCTTTGCTAAGCTCGGCAATTCAAGATCGTTATGGAGGTCTACGTTGCGCATATACCACGGTGCTCCCGTGGCAATACGCAGGAATTTATTTTGTACCACTTGCAACGGATGCAAGTCCGTACGGGGGAGATGGGCAAACGCTACGCAAGCGTATGAAAGGATGGAGTTCCTGAGGTATTTATTTAAATTAAGAAGAACGGTAGGTACCTATACACGTACATATACCTACGTCCTACGTACCTACCTATAGCTACAAAACTAATACATGTTTGTTGTCTTTAACGTAAAAATTTAATGGTAGGTAGGTCCTTCTATTATTTGAGTTGCATTCTTTCATTACGACATTAGTTGGGTATTTTGTTTTGATAAAATAATTTAGAACAGATAAACTATGAAGCATAAGTAGTAGCAAGGAAAGTTTTCTTATCTTTGCATTTTTCTTCCTCGCATTTCGGCGCCAACGAAATGACCGCCCCGTTGGTCGAGTGGTTAGCGACCCTGACTACGCAATCAACGGGGTTCGGGTTCGATCCCCGACGGGGACAAGCATTTGTGTGATGAGCATAAATGTTTGTATTTCCGGGTTTGGGTGTTTATTATATATATTCTGCTATTTATATATGTATTTCTATGTATTAGTATCGTTGACTAACACCCATAACACAAGCAAATATTTGCTTACTTTGGGGTTAGATCAGTAAGTGTAATTTGTCCCGTGAATATATTTATTTATTTATTTATTTAATCACTATTTGTTGATAAATAATGCGCAACCATTAATCCATCTATTTTAGGTGAAATATCCGATTGCCCTTTTTCGAATCCTTCATTCATTTTATTAATAGAATAATATTTACTATTAATAGACTATTAAAGTAATACGCTGACGAAAACAACAAAATACTGCGCAAGCTATTAACACCTTACTATACTATAACCGCTGGAGACTTGATTTGATACTAAGTGAGGCGCGGCGCGTTGTGTCATGACGTCACAAGCGGTCACGTGGCTGTTAGCGAGACTTGATATTTTTCGAAACTTTGAATGCCTATAAAATCAAAACTACTAGGTATTTTTTACTACAACAAAAACTAGTGTATTTGTATACATACAGGCTTTACTGAGACAAAATTGCAAGCGATTTGGCATACCTAGTAACATTCTTCATTGGAGTCTCGAGCAAAAACTAAAGAGGCCCAAGGAATTAATCGAAATAGAAATTCGAGGCGTAAAATTTTGGGACTAAATTATAATATTATAATTTCTGATGGTAACTATTACTATTTGGATTATAAATATAACTATTTAGGATAATAATAATAATAATTCTCTCTAGTTAACATACAATATTGGAGCAATTATTATAAATATGGTGAATTTTACAATCTATATGATTTATTTAATCATCTACATATTATTCACTACTATTCGGTTGATGGTAAAAAATTTTACCACAACTTGATAGTAATTGCAATTATTCAATTTTCTTATAGTATCGTAGAATGACCTAAATACATAAATATGGCACATTGACGTGAATAAATAAAAACTTGCAATTAATTCATATCGAGAAATCTTTTGTTTTATCATATTATTTTTTAAATTTATTGTTCGATCCCAATAATATTATTTTTATTTAATGCTACTATCTTCATTTGTTTAGTTTCTATGGTTTCATAAATAAACATATAATAATTTTTTTAATAAGTATCGATAGTAAGTAAATTTTGCCGATAAAGTGAGCTTATGTTTTCTGACTTCCTTAAATTTTTTTTACAAACAATTTGTAAATTTCTATAAATTTAAGTTAATTTATGAATATGTATTTATTAGTCAATTATTGATATCGGTGATGCATTTTACAAATCAGATGATTGCAAAAGCAATCGGTGAGATTTATTTTGGCTGTGATATTACTGCTAAAATCGAGGAACTGCTAAAGTCATCTCGGTGGTTTAAATCTTCACCATTGTTTACGGCCTGCAAAAAAGCATTACCTCCTTCCTCAACCGACCGAACAATTCAAGCGCATTTGAATAAGTTCTTTACTAGATTACGTAACAATAAAAAAATTATAACACAGTTGATTTTAAATTCCACTAAAGGTAAGAATACACCCGAAATTACCCTCGCAATTCATTCTATAGGCCGAATCTTTGATATTTTTTCCTGGCTCCCTCTATCGTCGAAAATAAATGAAGTAATTTTTTTAGGATGTAAATTACTGCAACAATTGATGTTAACCACAAAAAAGTCCCAAAATTTTACGCCTAGAATTACTATTTTAATTAATTCTTTGGACCCCTTTAGTTCTTGCTCTAGAGTCAAATTGTGATTGACAATTAAAAAAGTAATTTTTTTTAGATACATACTATCTTTAAAATTAATGTCAAGGCAAAAAAGTCCCAAAATTATACGCCCGGAATTTCCCTCGCAATTAATTGTGAAGGCCCAATCTTAGATATTTTTTTGTGGCTCCCTAGATCGTTGACAATTGATGAAATAATTTTTTTAAGATGTAAACGACCCCACTAATTCATGTCAAACACAAATGTCCCAAAATTTCACGCCTAGAATTTCTATTTCGATTAATTCCTTGGGCCTCTTTAGTATTCGCTCGAGACTCCAATTGTGATTGACAATTGATAAAGTAATTTTTTTTAGATACGTACCATCTTTAAAATTAATGTCAAGTAAAAAAAAGTCCCAAAATAATACGCCCGGAGTTTCCCTCGCAATTAATTCTGAAAGCCCAATCTTAGATATTTTTTTGTGGCTCCCTAGATCGTTGACAATTGATGAAATAATTTTTTTAAGATGTAAACGACCCCACTAATTCATGTCAAACACAAATAAGTCCCAAAATTTCACGCCTCGAATTTCTATTTCGATTAATTCCTTGGGCCTCTTTAGTTTTCCCTCGAGACTCCAATTGTCATTGACAATTGATAAAGTAATTTTTTTTAGATACGTACCATCTTAAAAATTAATGTCAAGTCGAAAAAAGTCCCAAAATTGTACGCCCGGAATTTCCCTCACAATTAATTGTGAAGGCCCAATCTTAGATATTTTTTTGTGGCTCCCTAGATCGTTGACAATTGATGAAATAATTTTTTTAAGATGTAAACGACCCCACTAATTCATGTCAAACACAAATGTCCCAAAATTTCACGCCTAGAATTTCTATTTCGATTAATTCCTTGGGCCTCTTTAGTATTCGCTCGAGACTCCAATTGTGATTGACAATTGATAAAGTAATTTTTTTAGATACGTACCATCTTTAAAATTAATGTCAAGTAAAAAAAAGTCCCAAAATAATACGCCCGGAGTTTCCCTCGCAATTAATTCTGAAAGCCCAATCTTAGATATTTTTTTGTGGCTCCCTAGATCGTTGACAATTGATGAAATAATTTTTTTAAGATGTAAACGACCCCACTAATTCATGTCAAACACAAATAAGTCCCAAAATTTCACGCCTCGAATTTCTATTTTGATTAATTCCTTGGGCCTCTTTAGTTTTCCCTCGAGACTCCAATTGTCATTGACAATTGATAAAGTAATTATTTTTAGATACGTACCATCTTAAAAATTAATGTCAAGTCGAAAAAAGTCCCAAAATTGTACGCCCGGAATTTCCCTCACAATTAATTGTGAAGGCCCAATCTTAGATATTTTTTTGTGGCTCCCTAGATCGTTGACAATTGATGAAATAATTTTTTTAAGATGTAAACGACCCTAATAACTGATGTCAAACATAAATCAGTCCCAAAATTTTACGCCTAGAATTTTTATTCCGATTAACTCCTTGGGCCTCTTTAGTTTTCACTCGATAGTCCAATTATCATTGACAATTAGTGGAGTTATTTTTTTTAGATACATACTATCTCTAAAATTGATGTCGAATCGGAAAAAGTCCCAAAATTATACGCCCGGAATTACCCTCGCAATTAATTCTAAAGGCCCAATCTTAGATATTTTTTCCCAATTAGTTCCTCGGAACGACTGGAAGTTCTATTTCAATTAATTCTCTGGGGCTAAATAGATTTCTTTCCTGACCCCTTTAACGTCGACAATTGATCAATTTTTTTTTTGACATCCCAACATTTCATGAAATTAATGTGAATTTAAAAAGAATCCCTCAATTGTACACTTGTATTAACTTTTGCAATTAATCATCAAGTAAGTATCATTTCTTTCTCCAACAAACTCGTAATGTCTTTGGAATATTTTTTTTTTGGGACAGTTAAACTATTTTATTTGATACAGCCTTAAATTCACGATAATATACTGAATTCGGCACGTTTGTATCTATTTTTTATTTTTTTAAATTAAGGGGTTTTGGTCAACGTCAGACATGTTCTCTATATCCGCCGAAACTTCTGGCGGCCAGTTTCAGTTATGTATCTATTCCAGCAACATTTAAAATAAATATACAAAATATTTTGAATTATATGTTACATCTATTCAATATTATAGACGACCTTTAAATACTTAACAATGTTATAGGTGTCTACTACTTTGTTGTTTGAAAAAAAATATATCATAATTTGAAGTTTTTTTACCTAGGATTTGAACCCTAAATCTACAAACCATTTTTTTTTTTCATTTAGATACTATTATCATTTAGATACACATCATTTTAAACTAAATGAGTGAAATAAAATGAGACTTAAATATAGAACTTTTTTTTTGTAACTGTCTAAGCTTTTACGAATAGTCTACATATGCTGGTTTGGAAGAATATTTGTATTTGCACAAATCAAATTTTCATGGTTACAGCTTAAAGGTAGTACTGGACTGTGTATTCAGTGATTTTGTCAATAACAGTTACATCAACACTTTAACTATACCTTTTATAATATCTTGGCAATGAGCCAGTGATCTATAGACTTATTTGTAAATGTTTATGATAGCCTTGGATTGAACCAGTTTGAAGTATTTTAATCTCATGGGATGTGATTTAATAACATGCAAATTATAATCAACAGAAGAGTTTGATTTCAATGCATTATTTTTGTTTAGACTAATGTCCAAAAAACAAGATACTTTTATATAGATTTTGAACACAAATAAAATAATTATGCATTCCTTTCTTAATGGAACGAGTTTTTAGATAGATCTAAATCTGCCTACTAACCGGCGATGTTAATTTGCCGATACACCGATACTTTTTGAACTAGGAAGATATCTGAGAAGAAAAGTCTCTGTAATTTTCCAGCACAATGATATTCCACTTCCTAATTTGAAAAAATAAAATTACACTAACTAGTTCTGTTGCTTCTAAAAGACTATTTATTCTCAACAACAGGTCTAATCTAAACACACATAACCAGGCTTCACAAAATAATTAAAAAATGTTGTTTCTTTAATAAAAACCTCATAACTGTGAGTTTTCGTTTTCTAATTTCTGATCTGTTACCAATTTCATTGTTCTAAATAAATATTATTATAAGTAATTTATCAGTATCGGTAATTGGTATTGACAAATATTTTTTATATTGGTATTGTATCGGCTGATGTGAATTGATTCATTCCTAGTTGGAACATAGTAATGCCTAATATTGCGAAAATAAATATAGGATGACAAGATTTAATTATTACAGATTCTGAAAACTGTGTACTAATTCTCATTTATTGGTCAAGATGGATTTAAGACCCGGCAATAATGTGACATTATGTGTTGGTCCTGGCTTCTTTGAATATACCAACCTAGATTCTTTGATAGACCAACTGCTGTTCTGACAGACAGGTCATAAAAGGCACCGATTGGCTATACGTATCATTACTCCGTACTCTTGGTAGAGTTCCGCAACATCTTGCCTATGGTATGGTAAGGTATTTGTTACCACCGCCTTACCTATTCCTGCCATAATAGCACCAATGCTTGTCAGGTAATGTTCCGATTTAGAGGGTAAAGTAGCCGGTAAACTTATGCATGTGGCATTGCCATTCCGCCACATGGATTAAAATCTTAAAATCCTCTATGTTAGGCAATGGTTTCTCTTTCCATCAGAAGAGCCATCTGTTTGTTTGCCATCTTAAGATATAAAAAAATAAAATAAACTTACCCTCTAGCTTGTAGTGGAGTTTCTTTGCCATCACTTTTAGGTTCTTCAGTGGTTGGGCTTGATTTTGACGAGATTTCATTCTTTTGTGTTGTTACATCATTCTTGGGCTTTTCTGAAGGTTTAGTCTCATTTTTAGAAGCCGTCTCAGTTGGAGTATTTGGTTTTGTTTCAGTCTTTGCTGGGATAGCATTTTCAGTTACAGTTTTTTCTTCCTTCTTATCTGTGGTGTTATTATTATCCATGGACTTAGTAGTGTTGTTGTTAGCTTCAGTTTGAGTAGCATTCTGAGTACTTTCTGTCGAATTTTCTGAAGCTGTTTTGTTTATTCCCTGGGCTTTTGTGGCAGGTGGTGGTATTTCTTCATGGGCAGGTACAAGTGGTGTGACTTCTTTAGGTTTAGAAGATTCTGAAGTTGTGACCTTTTCACCATTTTTTGCAGGTGCAGCTGTGGAAAAATAAATTCTTTAGGTTTAGAAGATTCTGAAGTTGTGACCTTTTCACCATTTTTTGCAGGTGCAGCTGTGGAAAAATAAATATATAAGTTTTAAAAATATTCAAGGAAAATATCCATACTTGAAAGGCAATCCTTCCTACGTGATATAAATACGTAAAATGCTTCATATATACCATTCGAACTGCCAGATTTTTCTGTATCGTTTGGTCTAGGTTATATAAGTTTTACTTTTTTTGTCACTTAGATATTGCGCGATTTTGGTCAAAATCTACAATTTATGCTTACTAAATGACTAAAAATGAGTGATTTTAAGATGATCCAGCCGTTATACCAATCTAACAATTAGGAATATGAACTTATTATGTTTTTCATGTATTGACTTTTTCATTTATTTGTATTTTTACTTGTTATGAAATTTTTATCTGAAACCACCTACCTAGTAGATTTTACCTACAAAACGTTGTTTTTTATGTGATTATACATTTTAACTTGTTATATTTTGTGACAGTGTCAACTGTATAATTTTACCTAAAATGAAATTAAATAATATTATTAAAAAACCAGCGAGTCGGACTCGCGCACGAAGGGTTCTGTAGCATCATCTATAAAAGAAAACCATGTTTGTTGTATGTATACTTAAATATTTATTTTGGAACGAGTTCCTCATCGCGCGTTGTGAAAGGGGGCTAGACGGAAAAAATTCTTACAAAAGTTGTCACGAAACTTTTTGCTACAGTAAACTATTGTACGCTGTTCGGCGTGCCCATGTTTCTCTGTTTCTCTCTCTCTTATAGAAAGCAAGCCAGATTTACATTTCATTACAATTTAAAATTTTATTACAATTCCTTCACTAATTAATCGAAAGGAACTTCGTTCCATCCGGGTGTCCCTTGACACCTCTCAAGTTTTTTTTCTGTTTTAGTTGCTAAAGAAATAGATAAGTGCATGATTTTAACAATTGCTTAAAAATTTCGGTTGTTGGGATACCCCCCCCCCCCCCCCCCCCCCCTTTAACATTTACTTTATTTATATTTATTTTGAAAGGTAATATAACACTAAATATTTTGGGAAAATTTCAAGCTTCTACCTGTTACCGTTGTTAATATTGAGCAAGAAAAATGTAAAAAGCATGTTTATTGTATGGGCACCCCTCAATATTTTCATTTTTTTTATAGTATTTGTTGTTATATACAGAAATACATAATTTGTAAACATTTCAGATTTCTAGCTATCACGGTTTATGAGATACAGCCTGGTGACAGACAGAAAAACAGACGGCGCAGGCAGTAATAGGGTCCCAATTTACCTTTGAGGTACCAAACCCTAAAAATGATGTGTTTTATTATAGTAATTTATTGCAATAGTAATAATTGTGTCAAACATTTTTTCATTTTACACAGTAGGTGTTATTTTGTAATAATGTTATATGGATTGTTAACTATTTTAACAGTTTGATAATAACTTAATTACTGACAATTGTTAATTACATTTTTTTAAAGATGATAGTGCAATTTATAATTGCGACAATATCAATAATAATTGTTCAATTAAAAAAATAATAATTTTGTATTATAGTCAAGACATTGTGTATTTGTTTAATTTTCAATAAGGCTTTTATTGACTAATATTTGATTTCATTTATTTTCGTGTATGATAGTATAAGCTGTACAGTTCTTGGTTAAATATTAGTTATGAAGGGAGGTTAGTAGGTAATTTTAATAGTGTTCCGGTTTGGAGGGTAAGGTGACCGGTAAACTTTGCATGTAACAACATTAGACCTCATCACAGGATAGCAACGCACCATTAACATCTTCGGTGTCTAGTGGCGATGGTTGACTCTTTTCGTCAGAAGACCCATTTGCTTCTTCAATATCTTATCATATAAAAAAGTCTCATTGAATTACTTTGTCACTTGTACTAGCTTTTACAAACTAATCTAAATTGATTTATAATTTTGATCATTTTTAATGAGAATATGATTAGACATAAATGGATCATTATCAAATAAGGATTTGGGGGCACATGTGACCTACCTTTTTTAAATTTATAAACTATTAATTTATTCAGTTTATTAGTTAGGAAGTTATTCATGGTACTAGATTATAATTTTTGTACTCTTTTTACCATAATTACCACAACTTTGCAAAATCTAATAACTTTTTTAAAAAGGCATAAATGATTAATAAAACGACACCCTCCGTGTACTACGTAAACTCCAAATTTTCTTTATTAAATATATCCTTATATAATATTTCAACATGACTATTATATAAAAAATATTATATGTTTTACGTTTTTGTTGATTTGTCAATTTTAAAGAAGTTTAACTAATTCTAAAATAATCTTTTTTCAATTGTTATTTAAAATTTTATTTCAAAGAAATTAAACATATTTGAGTAAAACATATTGATTACATCCCATCTGGTTTTAATTCTTGCAGTTTCATAATCACTCACTATACACGCCACACACAATATACACCTCCATGCACTCACAATGTCAGCTCTAAGTCGTAAATGTCAACTCTGTAGAGGCAATTTTTTCTAAATCCCTATATTTACAAAATGATTGGACTTCTAGTTTGGCCACTATATGTAAATATTAAAGCATTCCTTGCTTTATAATATGTTTAAATCCAAAATAAACACTTTTTATTGAATTTCACCTTATTTGAGAATGACCAAAATAGAAAATGTCAAATATGATTTTCTATTTATTTTAGTGGTAGTGATATATATTATTATTTAGAATGCTGTATACATGTATGTAACATAATATATTGAATATAATGTTATTTAGTATTTGATGAATAAATTAGTGAAACTCTTATTTAAATGATAAATCATCTTTCAGACAGTAATTATTATTAGTCACTCATTACATAACCCATTTAAAAGTGGTTTAATCGTGATTAATTTCTCAATAACAATTATCATTAAATATCATTAGTAATTGTGCGATTACTCTTAAATAAAATTTGCAGAGCTAACAATATGTCCAATGAGCCTAAACATGAAAGATTTACTATAAGGGATCAAGGAGTTACAGTCTCGGAAGACTTTCCTGAATGCATAGCACTGTATTACAGCACACTATGTATACTCAACGTAAAACATACGCTATATACATTTCCATTCCATAATATATATATATATATATATATATATATATACATATATATATATATATATATATATATATATATATATATATATATATATATATATATATATATAATATATATATATATATATATATATATATATACCAAGTGACTACTGTAGGCCACAGTTATAACTTTAAATCATCCAGAGATCATGTAAGCCGGCAGAGATAGTGTGCAACACATCAAAATCATACTACAAGCACTAGCATGCGGTAACAGCGTTCTATGGAATATAGTTTATAGTCCATAGTATGATGTCATAAAATAGTTTATTTAAACAATATTTATTAGCATATTAGATCCAACCAATCATGCCGCATTAATGAGCTTTTGATAAAAAAAAACACTCAAATATATCTGAATTCAGCGTGATTCCAGAGATACCATAAAGTTGTAGGTATTTGTGATTTGTAGTATGTTAGTTGTAAGGAAAAATTGTATATTATATTAATGTGTGTGTGGCCGCGTTTCTGATCTAGTAGTAGTTTAAAAAAAATGTGTTGTGTCAAAATAACTTGTAAAAAGTTCTATTGAATAAAGTACATCTGATTTCCGAAAGGTCACCTTGTTGGTCGAGTGGTTAGCGAACATAACTACAAAATGAGTGGTCTCAGGTTCGATCCCCAATAAAGACAAACATTTGTGTGATGAACATAAATGTTTGTGTTCCTGGGTTTGGGTGTTTATGTATGTAACAGTATTTAAATATGTATTTCTATGTATTACCATTGTTGATTAACACCCATAATACAAGCAAATAATTTGCTGACTTTACGTTAGGTCAATTTATGTAATTTGTCCAGCAATATTTATTTATTATTATTAAGAGTGAAATGACACAAAACATAAGTTACAGTTAAAAAAATAAATTACCAATTTTTGCATCTTAAAATACTTTATGAGCATTTTAAAACACCATATTTTTTATAAATAAAATCATTTCATTATTAGGGGTATATCCAATACCACTAACAATATAATGGTGATATTTTTCAGATATATCAGAATCTGCAATATTAATTTGAAAATACAATATATTTTTAACTAAGGAGATATCTAAGATCTTTTCATTTTCTGGCACAATGATGGTCCATATCCAAATTTTAAAAAAATGGCACAAATGAGTTCTTTTACATCTGAAAGACTAGTCTCATCTCTAAGTCATCAGTAGGATTATCACAACAGACTTACAAAATTGAGTTAAATAATTAAATATGTTGTTTCTCAATAAAAATCTCAAAACTTTGACATTTTTTTGGTGTTTTATTCAGTTTTCTGATAAAAACATGTTGGATAAGCGCTTGGTTGACGATAGGTTTGCCACTTATCACATTATAATACTAAGTATCTTCAGCTAAGTGTGGGTGCACTCTTAGTACCTCTGCCTACCTCTTTGGGTATATGGGCGTGAAGATACTTTTCTTTAAATTCTTTGAGTTGTTTTCAATTTTATCATTCATCATTCATAGAATGACAAAATCACATTTAAAAAAAGTTGTGGATTTGAATGAAATGGACAAACATAATTTTGTCTGTTTTATATCCACAACTTTTTATTTACTGTCCGTATCGGTATTGGCTACTTATTAATACTTTTTTATAAATATTGGTTTTGTATCAGCTCAAGTGTGTATTGATGCATCCCTGTTCATTATTTTATTGCTGATATCATCAACCAACCTATTTACCACTTTCGAATAGAAAGGGGTTCTGTTATTCACTGTAACACTTCATTTTATTCATTTGAGTAAGAAATTAGTCAATGGAAAAGTAGCCAGGAGTAACATAGCTTTATAATGGTAAAATATGTGGTGGTGGTAGTTCCACAACATCTCGCCCATGTGGTAGCACAGCCTTCCCTTTTCATCCATAATAGTGTCAATTATTGGCATTGCCGTGTTCCGGTTTGGAGGGTAAGGTAGCTGTTAAACTTATGCATGTGGCATTGCCATCCTGCCACACAGATAGCAATGCAACAACATCTTTGGTGTCTGTAAGCAGTGGTTGCTCTTTCCATCAGGACAGCTATCTGCATGTTTGATAACCTGTGATTGATATAAAAAAGGTAAACATTTTAATAATCTATAAATACCAGTACTATATTTTAAAGGATTAAAAATATATAAATCGATTTTGCACCACATTTCACATTTGCACAATAGATTAATATGCTAGAATGTGTAACATGGTACCTACATTTAGTTTTTGCAACATTTCATTAGAATAGGCTATAGATATAGTTATTTTAAATAAGGTAACGTAAATAAAGGTGATTTTCAATGTTTATGTAGGAGCGTAAGGTTCAAATTCAATACAAAAAAATTACAGTTATACAGCATACAAAACAGGTATAACAAGTAATAGAAGAAATTCCATAACTACAAAATTATGCAAAACACTGAAGTCTGCTAGTATTAAATTTAATATTAGAAATAAAATATAATCGACACTCGACAATTCAGATTCATTGTATTTCGTAAAAAACATCAGATATATTATATTCCGCCCTAAATTTCGCAATCACTAATAGATCGATATACGCCGAATATGAGATGAGAAAAAAACCTGATTTCGAAGAAGGTATTTAGTAATCAAGGCAGAATTCCAATAGAACGTAATTGATGGCGGACAGATTTATTTAATTTTATAAAAAAAATACCTGATTCTGTCGGCAAGCTTAGGCACGATGAGAGCGATAATAGGACAAGAACTGCTACTTTCCTCATTTTTTTTGCTTTGTTAGTTTGTAATCTGTTAACAAAATGTAATAATGTAATATTAAATTTAAAAATTATCACAAACGCAAGTATGTACTATGTACCACAAGACAAGAGAAGCGCGTAGAAAATATAGTGATGTTTAGTATTTGTAACTGTAGTGTAAACTGCACATAACAATATACTCCTAACGGGGTAAACTGTAAACATGGCGAAATGAGATTCGATTAATCGAACAATCGATGTTTAGGACTTATTTTTTGAATCTACTAAACTATAAAAATAAACTACAAAAAACAAAATGTAATTAGCCATGATTACATTTTGTTTTTTGTAGTTCACCATTCAATGATTATTGACTTATAACATTCAATGATTGTTATACTGAACCAATATTCGGTTAAAAAACTTATATATTTATTTTAATAGTTTATCTAGAAAAATGATATTATTCATTTAAATATTATGTAGATGTACGATCACTTTCATGGTAGGTATTTTTTATATATAACAGGATAGGAAACAAACGAATGGCTCTCCAGATGGAAAGAGGCAACTATCGAATATAAACACCAAAGAAGCCATTGTTGCGTTGTTCTCTGTGTGTCGAGATAATGAGTTGCATAAGTTTACCGGCTACCTTTCACTCTAAACCGGAGCATAGCAGATACGTACTGACGGTACTGTAGTAGAAGTAGATTAGCCGATGGTACCGATTTCGGGTGAGGCGTTATGAAACTCTACAACCTAGTAGCCCCGATGGTAGTGACTCGCATAGCTAATCGGTCGCCTTTTACGACCTGCATGGCAGAACGACAGTTGGCCTATTATACTACGAAACGTAAAAAAATAAAAAATCGCGTACTACTATGACTATTGCTCATTATTAGTAGTTGGTTTCACAAAGGAGTAGTAAAGGCAAACAGTACCGAGAAAAAACCCATGGTTATGGCTTTCTAGATATTGAGATGTTGAGGGTGGAATTTTAAATTTTAATGCGATATCCAATGATTCAATTCTGTGGCAAGAATTATTCCAAACAACTCATCGGAACACTCTCTATGATAGATGCGATAAAATATGGAAAGCGAACCTACATTTCTGTACAGTGCCGAAGAGTCAGGCCATTCCGAAATAGCCATCGTCAATGATTTGAATCACTTTACGATGAATGCGATTAAGCTGGTACTAGGGAGCTCCCAGCCAGAGATCAGAACAGCACTCCTTAAAAGGCCGAATTTGTAGCTTATAAAGTCGGAGGCAATGGCCCAACAAGAAGCACTGTTTTGCTCTGCTGAGCACACGGAGCTTTTTGAAGGCCTTATCTTCCAAATGAACGTTATTTGATATTTGACAGAAGACGGAATGAACATAGCTTCGAGATTTTTCAACTAGGTAGTTGATTTTATAACCAAAACAACATCGGCACAGCTTAAAAATCTCCGTTGAATGCCGTTTGCAAGATCAAAATCGATGATCCTGTTCAAAAGTTACAGCTTTTCAAATAGTGTCTTTTTTATAGCAGAGGGGGCAAACGAGCAGGTGGTGCACCTGATGGTAAGTGATCACCGCCGCCCATGGACAACTGCAATACCGGGGGTCGTGCAGCTGCGTTGCCGGCCTTTTAAAAAAGAATAAGCTCGTTTCTTGAAGGTCCCTAAGTTGTATCCGTTCGGAAACACCCCTGAGGGTAATTGATTCCACAATGGAGTAGTGCGAGGCAAAAAGTGCCGACAAAAGCGCACGGTTGTGGACTTCCAGACATCGAGGTGGTGAGGATGGAACTTTAAATTTTGACGCGATGTCCTATGATGGAATTTAGCTGCAGGAATTAGTCCGAATAACTCTTCGGAACACTCCCCATGATACATACGGTAAAAAAATGCAGAGCGAACCAACATCTCTGCGTAACGCCAAAGAGATCAAGCCGATTAGAAATAGTCTGATCGTCGACGATTCGAACCGCTCTACGTTGAATGCGATCAAGAGGAAGAAGCTAGTAATGAGGAGGAGGAGGAGGAGGCGGACAAATTTTAGATCTTTGACTGCTTTGAGCTTTAAATACGCCGACATAGCAAGTAGGTACCTAGTTTCAGAGATGACATACACAGTCAACCAATTCACATAATATGTTTTTGCTTTTCAATGTATACGCATAGTAAATTGCGAATGTAATGTAAAGTAATAGTAATCATAATTAAGAACACTTATCATAAGTATTAAACGTCGTATATATAATATACCTAGCGATCGTCTGAGGCCGAAATTCGACCACAAATTAAGCTATAAAATCTCTTTCAAATATGAAAATGGACTTTAGCCATTAAGAATTATAAGCCGTAATGAATTAATTATAAAGTATTATCATGTATGTCAGACGAATGTAGTGTGTGTAATGTTTGTTTTCATTGACTAAATGCATTTCTAATGCGTTTTATTTAAAAATAGGTATTAGGTTTCTGCGATGTAAACTTTAAATGAGCCAAATTTCGTACTCCACCGTTCGCACAATGATCTAAAAAAGGGGTCTAAAGTTTTTCCTTTCCGTATTAGTATGTACAACAACTAGTATGTAGATTAAACATTTTTTTCGAAATGAACTTAAGCAGTTGGTCCACATGACCGCTACTGCGAAATAGGGTGTTTTGGGCGCGCAGAGTGCTCAGCCAGAGTTTAAATTAAGTGGGCTAAGGTCTCACAGGAGACACCATTAGGGAGCTTAAGGGAGCCTCCTGTGAGACCGAACCTCGGCTTAGGGCAGTATCTTGTTGATTAGTGGAAGTGTAAGTGGCATCGGGATTTCGACTCGTTAATGGCTCTTGACCGGAGTCTCAAGTGTTGGCGGGCCCAGTCGTTGCCGGCGGCGGCGACTTTGGTGTGTGCGTGTAAATTGTGAAGTGGTTAGGTTAGGTTGTGATGGAATCATCGGGATCGGATAGGAAGTGACGTGGCCTTCTATGTTTGTCATCGGTGACCGCGTCCGCGACGTAGTCGGCCATGGCTTTCACCAGAGGGTTTGAGGGTCTCTTCGCTTTTTCAAAATGGCATACTAACGTCTCTTTGAAGTATTATTGTAATGTTGGTAATTCTAGATCTTTGTGAAGATCTATATTAAGAACATACCATGGCTGCCGGTAGCCATGCGCATGAATTTGTTTTGAATTACTTGTACCTACCTAATTGGTGTATTAGGTACGGACGGGTGTGGGCAAATGCTATACCAGCGTATGACAACACTGGCCTAATAACTGTTGTTGTTGTTTGTTGGTATGTGGCCAAGGAAGTTACATTCTACCCGGAATGCTTACACACGCTTCAAAATCGTTCCGAAGAGTACCACGACAAGAGTGGAGTGTGTCTCTTTTACTAAATAAAGCGCCAATCCCAAGGAATTTATATACTATAACTGGAATTGTTACAAAGCAATATTTGAAAAATAAAAATGTACTTTATTTCGTTACTCATAAAGTTGACATTTGTTTCTTACTTAACAGAGGGGAAAAACGTTCTGAGCAAGACAACGACATGAGTGGATGTTGTCCCTTTCTTGCAATTGCCAGTATAAATAAAACTATCTAGATGGTAGATTTTTACACATTCAGTAATCATTAAATACTTTTTATTCATACACGTTGATAAATAAATTAGCATAAAATGTATTGTAATTAACACAGTGAGTCTAAAATGTGCTTATTTTAATTATTACGTAATTACTTATGCAATGCAAAAACTGTTTCTCAAATTAGTAGAATTACTTAGTAGTAATTTGCAAACTGCGCATGGCCGCACTTATATATGGCGATTAGCGCTTTATTTAGTAGAAAGAGACACACTCCACTCATGTCGTGGTACTCTTCGGAACGATTTTGAAACGCGTGTAAGCATTCCGGGTAGAATATAACTTCCTTGGCCAATCCACATATATAAGTGTGGCCATGCGTAGTTTGCAAATTACTACTAAGTAATTCTACTAATTTGAGAAACAGTTTTTGCATTGCATAAGTAATTACGTAATAATTAAAAGAAGCACATTTTAGAACTCACTGTGTTAATTACAATACATTTTATGCTAATGTATTTATCGACGGGTATGAATAAAAGGAATTTAACGATTACCGAATATATAAAAATCTACCATAAGATAGTTTTATTTACACTGGCAATTGCAAGAAAGGGACAACATCCACTCTTGTTGTTGTCTTGCTCAGAACGTTTTTCCCCTCTGTTATGTAAGAAACAAATGTCAACTTTATTTGGAACGAAATAAAGTACATTTTTATTTTTTAAATATTGCTTCGTAGCAATTCCAGTTATCGTATATAAGTTCCTTGTATGTGGCTTCTACCGTGACTAGCACAGTAATTCTGCCAATGTCACGTTGTGAGAAAGACACATGTAAAAGTACCTGATTTTGACCGGTTTTGAAGATTTACCCAAATGGAACTTGACTCGATTCAAATAGAGGTATAATATAAAAATGTAATTATCTATAGTAAATTAAAATATATATATAAATTAGAATAGGAATACATCATAATATGAATCTTATGAAAACATATATATATTGGTATATAATAAGAAATACAGATTACACTCATAAAGTTAGGTACCTACTTAAAGTTTAATATTATTGTATATTGTATGACTAGCTAAGATATTTATAAAAGAAGTATGGACAAGCTTTAAAAGACATTTCATGTTTGTAGGTCGGGGAATATCTGAGGGAAGAATATCGTATAAAGATTTTAAGTTTAGGACAACAGAAGAAAATATGATCTACAGTCCCTTCGTCTATGCCACATTCACAAATAGAGTGATCCCTGACTCTGATTGGCCTAATAACTAATTACCGTAGACAAATAAAACTGTAATTAGCGTAGACAGAGAATACTATTCTCTGTCTACGCTAATTACAGTTTTATATGTCACTTTGTGTCTGAGTGACATTTTACTTTTTCTGTTTATGTGATAATAAAGGCAAATTAACACAAGGTTTGCCTTTTTTCACCTGTCCAAATTTAGCACCTTACCTGAGGATTTGCGAAGTGCAAACGGCCTTAATCGATAGGTCTACGTTAGGTCCGTATAGGTCCACAAAAATTTTCGTTAGGTCTTTTATAGTTTTTATAAATAATTTTTCAAATTTTAGTTATAAAAAAGTACATTTTATCACCTCATTTAATGAAAATCTGGCTATTTTAATCAAAATCGTATTCTTTTTCGTTAGGTCCGTATTGGTCCATCATGTTGGTTGTTAAATGATGCATTTTATTTGTTTTATTGATAATTATTAATTAATTGACAGTCGCACATGCGCATATAACACATAAATAGCGCGAAATTAAAGTTGCTCCCGTGGCTCTTTTAAGTTGACGGGGAAAAATGAATTTTTTAAATTTTTGTTTTGTGCTAATTAGTTTGTTCGTGATTTTCGATCAAATTTATTTTTGTTCGTTGTTCGTTTTTTTATAAATAATTTTCGAAATTTCAACCTGAACCTGACTCGTAATGTAATGATATCTACTTTTTTCCCCTTTAAATCTTAATTAGATATTGTTTGTTTGACCAAAAAAGGAGTTTGTTTGATCGTATTTTTTATATAATTATTTTTTTTCATAGCTACAAGCACACATAATATGTGTCATATTATGACTTTAAAAAAAAACTTACTGCGCATCTGCAAATTTTTAATCAGTTGCTCGGTCTATTTAAATCTTATTTTATATAACATAACAATAACAACAATAATAATAATGGCAAGAGTGATACTAATAATAATAACTAGCAAAAAGCAGGGGTTTGAAAGGGCTCGTAAAGTTATACAGCCTAGTAATATTGTTAGGAAAGTATTTTTATGAGAATTACATCTTTTAAGGTATGGCCTTTATTTATAACTAGCGGCCCGCCCCGGCTTTGCACGGGAAAAAAATGATTAAAATCGATCCAGTAGTTTTGATTTATTCATTACTGTCCGTGGCCCACACGCGATAAGTAAAACAATTACTCTTTCCCTATACCATGAAGATTTCCTGCTATCTTTGGAATATCTAAATTCATATAGGTACCTACTACATTGTTAGTTTTTACAATTTTACCTATTTCTTTTATTTTTACAATTAATATATTACAGAATGTCTTTATATACAACGTTCACAGCTTTCTTGCCATTAGACAATACGAACATGTTTTCTTTAGAGGTTACTCTTGAAAGAGCGATATATAGTTGGTCATGAAAAACAGTCAACGCTTAAATCTAAGCCTGCAATGTTGAAGGTTTGACCCTGCGATTTATTAAGGCGAAGCATCGCAGCAAAACGGGAAAAAAAGTGTAAATGGTTGACCTTACGGGCTATCCCTGAAACTTCTCACTAAATTAAGGTATTTTAAGCCCAAAAGAGTAAACAAATATAAGCATAGATTTTTAAGTTCAAACATCTATTTTGTTAAACATGGCAGTATTATTAATTTTTGAAAAGCTGTATACTTGAAAACGACGATGGCATTCAACTAAATTTTTGAGATCTAAAATATTGGTTTAGCTAATTAATCGATAGGTTGAAAAATTTCGATGCAATGTCAAAAAAAACATATTTTTAATTTTCTTTATTGATAAATCTCAAACAAATTGACCGATTTTAATTAAATTAACAGTATTTGACGCAGTTTTTAAAGAACAAAATCTGATAATATTGGTAAATTAACTTGAAAGTTATTTAAAAAAATAAGTAAGTTTGCTAAAAACAACGTAATTTTAATATTTGAAAAGCTATAAGTTTTGAGAATTAGATTCGATTTTGATTCTTGAAACGGCATTTGACGTAGTTTTTTTAGTACTAAGATATCGTAGAACAAAAATTTTTGGGCAACCATTACTCCCAAACGGAGTGGGTACCACTAGGTGGCGCTGTACAAATCACATACAAATTCCTAGTAAACTCCAAACGCGCTCACGATCGAATGCGAAAGGAAAAACTCGCACTTAGCACTCTGAACGCTTTTCCCCTCTGTTAAGTAAGTAACAAATGTCAACTTTATTAGTAACGAAATAAAGTATATTTTTATTTTTCAAATATTGCTTCGTAATAATTCCAATTATCGTATACCTATAAATTCCTTGCATTACATTCATTCTCGACCAATACCAACATAACAAGATGAAACTAATACCACAGATAATAATTACTGTCACTGAATAAGCAATACTGCCAACATAGTAAAAAGGTTTGGGTTCTTGCGGAATATATCGATATTCCTTATTCTGTTGATAACCAATTTAAATGTTAATTTCTTTGGCTGTAGTAAAATAAACAATAATATGTATTAGATTTTAATAAAAAATAGTAAAGCCATACAATATTTTGCTTAAAACACTCGAAAATATGGTACTAAGATGAAATAGAGTTATTTAAAAAAAATAAAAGAATGATGTGAAATATCAAAGTTATTTAGGAACCGTAAATATAGATACTAAGGTTTTTCAAACGATCTCTTTAATTAAAATCAGGTCTTTCACAATAATTTATGCATGTTTTAATAGACAATGATAATAGGTGAAATGAGAATTCAGAATATATTTTACCTACAGAGTAAGAAACAGAACTAAGGACTTTTAATTTCATCGAATTGATTAATATTAGACACCTATCTTATATCTTTTATAATAACTCTAGAACATCTATATTCTACTAAAAAAAGATTCTTTCTTCTCCCTTTTTACATGATTAGCTGTGAGTGTTACAATCCAAGCTGCATATAGGTACAATAAGGCTTAACAGTAGGCGGTAGTGCTCAGCATAGTTTCACGCTGGTCATCTTTTAATTATCTGTAAGAAATAAATGTGTATTATTATCAAAATCAATGTAAATTTTGTAAAACACAGATGGTGCGTTGTTATCCGTGTGGCGAGATGGCAATGCCACATGCGTAAGTCTACCGGTTACCTTATCCTCCAAACTGGAATACGACAACGACATGCATTGACGCTATTGTGGCAGGAATAGATAAGGCAATGGTAGCAAATATCTGGGCGAGACGTTCCAGAACTTTTCAAATTAGTGGTTACTATGACAGTGATACGTAGAGTTAATCGGTTGCCTTTTGCGACATACCTAGCAGAACGGCAGTTGTTCTATTCTTCAAAATTAGCCTGGACCAACATGGGGATAGTAGAGTTCTAGAACATCTCCCCGAGTTAGGGAGCCACCGTCTTATTACCCATTATGAAGTATGAACATCTCGCCACACGGATAGCAATGCACCACTAACATCTTTAGTGCCTATAGGTGATGGTTGTCTCTTTCCACTAGGAAAATCACTCGCATGCTTGCTATTTTATGGTGCAAAAAAAATAATCATTACGTATTACAACAAAACTCACTTGTACTTCCAGTTCACGTATATTTTTAATTTTTCACTATTCACATCCAACCGGTTTCGCTTATTAAAGCATCACCAGGGATGTTTTACACATATTTTATAATATCTTAACATATTTATATTAAAAAAAAAAAAAAAAAAATGTTAAGATATTATAAAATATGTGTAAAACATCCCTGATGATGCTTTAATAAGCGAAACCGGTTGGATGTGAATAGTGAAAAATTAAAAATATACGTGAACTGGAAGTACAAGTGAGTTTTGTTGTAATACGTAATTTAAAATGCAGTTTCACCAAGTGCCGACGATGGAAACAATCCAATTTAAAAATAATCATTACTATCTGCGCAAATAAACATTTAAATTGATAACGAAAATCTGTGTTTTGCCAAATTTATATTGATTTATTTTGTACTTAAAAACTACTACTGTCGTTCCAAAATATAAAATCGCATCAAGTTTTCAAAATTTACAGCTTTTCAAATTTTAATATTTTGCTATTCACAGCAAACTTGTTTAATATTTTTAAAATAACTTTCAGGCTAATACACCGATTGATTTAAAATCTAATCTGTTTTAGGGTGCCGAAATAAACAAGGAACCCTTATAGTTTCGTTATGTCCGTACGTCCGTTCGCAGGATTGCTCAGAGACCCTTAAAAGTCCTTACTAGAAAGCTGTAATTTGGCGCGAATATACATAATAGTCACGTCAATAAAGTGGTAACATAAAATCTTGAAAATATTTTTTTGTAAGTTTGTGAAAACAAATTTTTGATTAAAGGACTCGGTCGTAAAATATTAAGCTTTTAAATGCTAATTTTTAATAGAGTCAAGTGTTTCCCCCCCACCCCCCGCAGGCTAAATGGTTGGTTTTGTGAGTGGGAAAAAATCATGCTAGTAGTAAATATAATAAGCTTATAACTTTATAGTAATAAAATAGTCGACTAGCTTATAAAATTTATTTAGAGAAGTTTCTATTGGCGGTAAACCTGTGGTGCGAAGGTATATTTGTCATTGATGTGAAATACCTTAAATGTTCATAGTATGAAACTATAAAAGCCCTCTGCCTGGTCCGCAT
Organism: Apodemia mormo; assembly: GCA_036924255.1. Classification (NCBI taxonomy): domain Eukaryota; kingdom Metazoa; phylum Arthropoda; class Insecta; order Lepidoptera; family Riodinidae; genus Apodemia; species Apodemia mormo. The sequence continues at coordinate 8,542,234 of JAUPFN010000013.1, read as the reverse complement.
TATAGCCTGCGCAGACGACGAACTTTTCTCCGTGGCGGAGAAAAAAGTACGCTTCGCGAATAAAAACTCCGCCGCGAATTTACCGCGAACTCACCGCACACGGTGTGCGATCATTTGTTGCACAGCGCTCTTGCACACAACGCGGACTAAAGTCCGCCGTATGCGTTGCTTCGCCTAGTCACACGTGTTCTATTCTTTTCGGGGACTCCCATGTACTTTTGTCCGGTCCGCTCTCTGCATGTCCTCGGTTATTCGGGGGACTTTTTGTACTCGGTACTTTTAATCTCTCGTTTGCTTTACTCGATACAGTTGTAAGTGATCTATTTTAGCGGACAAAAAAGTCCGCGGACAAAAAAGTCCGCGGACAAAAATTCGTCGCCTGCGCAGGCCATTATTGTTGTATTATATTGTGATGGGCACCGGTTTACAGATTTTTATATTTGTTAGCTCAGAACACGGTTATTTATGAACAGATTATGATTTTTTTGAAAACAAACCAGTAACTAATTTTGAGCCTTTAAACATTCATAAAGAACCTATAAATCAAGTCAAAACTGAAAAATATCTTAGTTTTACTCTTGATAACAGACTATCTTGGAAACGTACGGTGTTTTTCTAAATACAATTCAATAGTAAAACCTCATCTTGACTATTTAAATGAAGTATGAGGCTGTGCAGCTGCAAAAACAAACATTAAAACATTGCAAATAGCTTAAAATGAAATCGTTAAATAGCTGTTTTATTTAGTTTATTTAACATCAACACCTATGACCGCCCCGTTGGTCGAGTGGTTAGCGACCCTGACTACGCAGTCAACGTGGCTCGGGTTCGATCCCCGACAGGGACACGCATTTGTGTGATGAGCATAAATGTTTGTATTTCCGGGTTTGGCTGTTTATTATGTATGTAAAAGTATTTATATACTTATTTCTATGTATTAGTATCATTGACTAACACCCATTACACAAGCAAATAATTTGCTTACTTTGGGGTTAGATCAATAAGTGTAATTTGTCCCGTGAAAATTTATTTATTTATTAATTTATAAAAAAAAATCTCAGCTTAATGACACTATCACAGTCAAACAAATTATAATACATTTATATTAATACGTAAATTTATTACTAAATAATTACACACAAAAAAATCTTTTAAAATAAAATTCCAAATTCAAAAACACATTCAATTATTTAGTCCTCGAACTAATTACGGAAAAAAGTATAAAGTACGATGTCGCCCAATTATACAATAAATTACCTAACAATGTTAAAATTTCAAAATCATTTAAAATTTTCGAAAATAAATTAGAACGTTTCTCTTATAAGTGAATGTAATTATTATTTTACTTTACTACTAAGTTGTATGTTCGATTTCCTGTTAATATCTACGAGTATGTGAGTATTTCATAATATAATATAAATATGTTTAATGTACATGTATGTATGCAAATTCATCTATGTTTAATTTTATTTGCTGTGCACAATGCCTTCCCATTGATTAATCCCTACTCCACATTTCGGGTTGGTTGGAAGAAATCTCCGCCAGCAGAGATAAACTCAGCTTTTGCACAATTTTTGTTATCCGTTTTCCTGTAGATTTTTTTAAGTGTACCATAAACTATTAAATAAATAAATAATATTAGCTAACGAAATTTCTTCTAAGTAGGTACAATAAATTCTAAAAAAAAATATTAGACCCATTTATAAAAACTTTGGAAAGAGATGTACTACATTATTTATGTTCGATGTACAACCTTCAGTGACCTCATCCATTACGAGTGATATTTATAAAAACTTTTCGACCTTTACCTTCACTTTTCTTATTCAAGTGCAATAAATAAAGATTTTCTTAATGTTTAAGTTCACGAAATGTCAGACTAGGTTTCCCAAATACTTATAAATCTTAAATATGAGGCTGCCCTCGCGTATTTGATGGCTGTCTCTACTTAAGAATATTATCAATTTTTTCATGAAAATAGATATTTATTATGGCCCTAATATAAATTTGACAGTAACCGATTATAAACTGAATATAAGTTAGCTTTTAACTTAGCTCTGAGTGCTAAGTGTGAGTTTTTCTTTTTGCATTCGATCGTGAGTGCGTTTCGAGTTTACTAGGAATTTGTATTTGATTTGTACAGCGCCACCTAGTGGTAAACTGGTTTCTCACGTTTACCACTAGGTGGCACTGTACAAATCACATACAAATTCCTAGTAAACTCCAAACTCGCTCACGATCGAATGCGAAAGAAAAACTCACACTTAGCACTCTGTTTAATCGTAGCAAAACAAAGTACTCGCCGAGTGATTCGGTTTAGTGTTTAGTCTAGTGACCGCGGAGTGGGTACCACGTACGGATAATATATACAAGAAACCTTGACAAATTATATACCTAAAGCTTTTTTGTGAATTCCTTTATACATTGGTGAAACCTGATGAAAATCCGTTCAGTGGTTTTTAAGTTTATCGCAAACAGACAGGCAGATATGGCAGGGGCCTTTGTTTTATAATAAGATGTTTTATAATAAGATAGTCCAGATAAGAGATTTATGTAATTACAAAAATAAAACGGGCTGAGTTTAATCGGGTCGTGGGGACTTAGCTTGGGACCTGGATGGGGTGGTGACTGGTGTACTGACATTTATAAGTGGGTATGACGCCCGTACAGAAAGCACCAACATAAAAGCAATCAAATATTTCGGCTGAAGGATAACGCCGGCATTAGGTCAAGGCACAGAATACTGGAGATTACAGAAGTTTTATTCTATTAGCCTATTATGATTACATGATCAGTCCTTCCTGAATAACTTAAATAAATTGGGCACTTGACTCTAACAAAAATTAGCATTTAAAAGCTTAATATTTTACGAACAAGTCCCTTAATCAAAAATTTGTTTTCACAAACCCACAATATTTTTTTAAAAAACTTTCCAACGATACTCCACAAAATGGGGTACGCGAGAAAAAGAATTAAAATCCGCACCTTACACGTAGGGGAGGTACCCTAAAAAATATTTTCAAGATTTTATGTTACCACTTTGTTGACGTGACTATTATGTATTTTCGTGCCAAATTTCAGCTTTCTAAGAACTTTTAAGTAAGAGTAAGGACTTTTAAGGGTCTCTGAGCAATCCTGCGAACGGACGTACGGACATAACGAAACTATAAGAGTTCCTAGTTTATTTCAGCACCCTAAAACAGATTAGATTTTAAATCAATATTATTATTAACAGTATTAGCCTGAAAGTTATTTTAAAAATATTAAATAAGTTTGCTGTGAATAGCAAAATAAAAGCCGTAAATTTTGAAAACTTGATTCGATTTTATTATTTGGAACGACAGTAGTAGTTTTTAAGTACAAAATGATTAGTTAAAAAATCTCTAAGTTATGTCGAAAAAACACCTTTTAAATTTTTTTCGTCAATTAGGTACTTTCGAAAAGATAAACCGATTTTAATGCAATTTATGCATTGGACATTTTTTTAAGGAAAAGAACTGATTCGATTTTATGTACTCAATCGGTACGTAAATCTGAAAGTAATGTTAAAAAAATCAAAATTTTTATTGAGATTTCTCCAAAATTTCTCATAATCTCCTGGTCTGAATTGGTTCAAATTTTCTTTTCAGAAAGTCTAAGTCGAGCAGAATCCAATCGAATGCCATAAACCGCGTTTCGATCGGTCAAGTCGTTCAAAAGTTGTGAGTGTTTACACACACACACTCATACATACATACTGACGTCATTGTGAAAATATACGGAAAAGGTTCCTAGGACCTCAAAACGTGGAGATCTGGTGAAAACTCGATTTTCGAAAATCCGGGCAAAATCGGTTCTTCCTTATTTACATACGTAGCGATTAAAAAACATACAACGGAATTAAAAACAGGAGGTTTTTTATCTTACTGAAAGTCAGTTGAAAACGACTGAAATTGGTTATCGTTTAAAAATTAAAAAACTGGTTAAGCTTTCAAACACTTGGTTCTTGTATATGTAAAAACAAATAATAAGAAATTAGATAAGAGAACCCTCTTTGGGATCTAGTTCGTTATATGGCCACCACGAAATAAATTTCACAAAATCGTTTACGTCTGTTTCGAACTTTCGTAAATATTTATTTTCGTAAAGCTATTTCTTATTTAAGTTGTAAATGCTAATAGGACATTTGGGACATTTTACCGAATACCGAGTAACATTACCGAAAACAGAAACTTTTAGACGATATCCCTTGGTGTTTCAAAAGTAAGTTGTTCGAAATATAATAAAAGGGTCAGGCAATGTAATGTTCGTAATATAAGAAATATATGGCAGGAAAGGGATACCGCTTGCTTATAAAAATAAATCTCTCTGGTGGTGGCCTTAACAGTCTGGCCACAGCTGCCTGCTACGGCACGAACTGCGACGCGAATTGCGGTGCGGCGAGTGACGAGCGAGGAAAAAAAATGTAGGAAATTGTATGAAATAAAGTATGCCATAGCTACCGGCGCGGCGACGCGAATTGCGACGTAGAAACAACCAAGCGTTGCGCGACCGTGACGCGCGGTGCGATGAGCGAATAAAATAAATGTACTAGCTAGTATTGAGGTAGCCTCAGCTCAAAGCGGCGTAACTAGCGAAATTGGGAGACGTATTTCACATCGTGCGACCAAAACAAAATATTTTGTTCTTTGGAGTTTGAAATTGATCAAGGATATTGAACAATTCTAAAAATTCTAAACACGGCCACCGCTGATGCTACCTCAGTCGCAACTAGTCGAGCTGTGGAATACGCAGAAAATCGTGCCGCAATTCGCGTCGCAGTTCGCGCCGCGGGTAGCTGTGGCCTGCAGGCTTAGGATAAACAACGCGAGATACATCTCGATCGAGAAAGTGATATTTGCTCAACCATTCTCATATCTCGATATTATTCTAACGTGCATGCCACGATAAATATTTAAAACGTCAGAGATAAATTGTTCAAAATTATAATATGATACTGTCATCTTTATTGAATATGTATACTATAGATCGGGCCGAAATCTCCATATTATCCGTAATAAAACGAGTCAATTTAGTTAAACAGTGTCAAATCGATAAAATGACAGCAGTGGCAGAATTTCGATCGGCAGAGAAAACAACTACTGTCTAGTAAAACTGATCATTTTCTCTTCCTTTAAAGTATCATGTCGAATCAAGTGTCAAATGCGTTAGCGAATAGACAAATTGACATAAATGTCGACAAAACGGGCCGATATCCTATCGCGCTGCTTATCCTAAGCCTGCAAGCCGTACCAGTAACATCTTTGGTCTCTATAGGCGATGACTATTGAGCAAATACTCGAAATAAGTTTTTAAGCTGTCTATTATAGTCAAAATTTTATGCATTAGCATACGGCTAAGAAGCTACGGATATCGTGCAACAAATGTAAGTTCTTTTGAATTTGTATCTGCACGCGTATATATTCTCATTAGTATTCGTGTGGTCCGTAATTCTCGTATTTATTTTGTGATCTATAAAAATATAGTATTGGACAAGTTTTAGATTTATTGTACCTAATGTTTATAATAGCTTCATAAGATGTGTAAGCTGAAAGAAATCCTTTAACCTTAGAGATAAATCCACTATTTGTAAATTTTTGTAATTTATGCTATATCTACTGCTATGTAGAATAAAGTTATATTGGTCTAAGACTTGATCGAAGTTCGATCTAAGGTAATTTATTTTTTCCCTTCATTGTATGCATAACATCGATATTGTGGTTACGGTTGATCGATGGACGGATAGTATATTGTCCGTTTTAGTCAAAGTAACAACATAAAAACGAGAACGAAGTAAAAAAAGAATAAACATAATACAGAATTGACACAAGCCGCGCTAAATCACGTGATTAGTCGTCATCGGCGTCGTTATATTCACAATGACGAATTTAGATATCGTTGCATTACGAAGCCATGTAACTTCTCGGATGAATTTAGTTTCATGTGTTACTTTGTCTAAAATGCCCCGATTACACTTTGATTAGAACGAATGCGAGTGTTTAATGCAGGTGCTTAGTGAACTAAATAACATGTGTAAACAGCCGTAGATTAGTGCTAGTGATTAGTAATCAGCTTAGCAAAATAGACGCTGATTACTAATCACTCGCCATGATCAACGGCGAATATTTTTGTAAGCCCCTCTACATTTAAAGTGGGGATGTTATTTTTTCTCATAAGCCCCATAGTGTGGGGTATCGTTGGATATAGGCTTTTAAAAATATTGTAAGTTTGTTAAAATAGTGTAGCGCCACTGGCTCGTACCATAGTGATGGAACCAGCTTCTTGTCAGATGACGTCATAACTGTAGAAGTTGATGACGTCACACAAGGACAAGGAAGGGGAAAAGGAAGATCTTCCTAGCCAGGCAAGGTGTACTGTCTTGGGACCTAAGTGTACCGAAGTCCATTTGAGAAGCGTTGAAACTTGTATATAGTGTGTACAAGATAAATAATTGTGATATAGCAATTCAGTTTTTTTTTTAATTTCATTATTTTCCATTTTTTATTATTTTTTAATATTTTTTTATTATCATTCGCGTTATCCTGCGTTTGTAGAGAAAACTATATATATTAATAGAAAAAAGGGTATTTAATATATTGAAAAAAAGTTTTATTATAACGCATTATCTAGTTACATAAATTTGATTTAAGTTATCATAAAATAATTATTTGCAAAAAATTAAAAAAAAAACTAAAACGTTGACTGGCTAATTTTCTGCTGCCGGTGTGCACACGCATCGTAAACATTTATTCTCATCATTTTTCCCTAACGCGCCAAAAGAAGTATAACTAAAAATAAAAATAAAAAAAATTGTTAAAAATGAACAATTATACAAGTGTCAGATCACCATACCTGTTCATTATTTGTCTAATATCCAAAAAGTAATGCAGACCATTTTTAGGGTTATGTACCTAAAAGGTAAAACGCAACCCAATTACTGAGCCTCCGCTGTCTGTCTGTCATCAGGCTGTATCTCATAAACCAATATATTTTTATATAAGCAATAAGCATAGCAAGAAAGCAAAAATTTTCACAAATTATGTATTTCCGTTGTCGCTATAACAACAAATACTAAAAATAAAAAAATGAAAATTCTAAGGGGGGTCCCCAATCCCCATGCAATAAACGTGTTTTTTTCGTATTTTTTCGTATTTATTTGCTATTTAAACGTGTTTTTTTCGTATTTTTTTGCTATGATAGTATGGATTCCTTCGTACGCGAGTCCGACTCGCACTTAGCCGGTTTTTTACTTATTCTTATTTACTATCCTTTTATGACAATCCCTTAGACTACAAAGAAATCGTCAAATAATAATCAGCTTTGTATTCAATGACATTTTCTATATTGATAACTAGCCGTTGCCAGCGACTTCATCCGCGCGGACTTCGTTTACTCCGCACAGCCCCTCTCCCGTAGGTGATAGCGTGATAATATGGAGCCTATATGTTGACCCGACCCGTTAGTAATATTCATGCAAAATTTGATGTAAATCCATGCAGTACTTTTTGAGTTTACCCCGGACATACATACAGACAAACAGACATACAGACAAAAAGACAAAAATTCTAAAAACTATATTTTTATAGTTATCTTTTTAAAAAATATTCGATGTACAGTTTTGACTTTCCTACGATTTTATTAGATGTATAGATTATTGAAACTTGACTCAAAAAAGACTATGCTACACGCAAACTAGCATTTTTACCACACATCAAAACTAAATCTAATAAAAGATTTTCTGTTTATATCGGTCCTACGTTTTATTATATTTCGGCTGATCCCTTAAGACATCTGCGTCGAATTGGCTATCGATATTCAGTGATATCTGAATCCGATCGGTCATATAGAAAATACCATTTATAAATATTTCATTGAATGGAATTGTTAAAATGATACGCCTGTTGGTTTGACTTCAAACAAATTAAAATTGAATGTTTGCGGGATATATGTAAGTCAAGTAATATAAAAATAATATTTTGTTTCAATGCCTTACCTTTGGGTGTAGCTTTAGTTTTTTGTGGCTGTATTATATCGCCCTACGGCAAGGATTCGCGTTATTACAATGTGTGTGGGCAACCTTGTTATTTATTTACATTTATTTAATGCTTTCTTGTACACTTTTATACGAACAAATAACTTAAGTAATAAATTAAGAGAGTGGCATCGTGCTTAAGCCTTTGATTATTAAATGTAATAATATATAGATAGTGACTACTGTTCCCTGAATTTGCATCAAAAACAATAGGCCATATTTAAAAAAATGTGTGGACATACAAAGTGCATTCACACACACACACACACACACACACACACACACACACACACACGCACGCACACACGCACGCACACACACACGCACTTGCAACAATGCACTTTGCATGTGCACACAACTATTTAAAAATGGCCTATTTTTTTTTTGATATGATCTTCGAAAGGAGATCTTGCAGAAAGCTCCCATAGCCTCCAGCTCCACTATGTAACCCTGGAAATCATTTTGATTCAAAGTGTATGTAAAAATATAACAAATGAGACCACACTCAATGGGCTTATTTTGTTTAGTGCAGGAGTTCCATAGCCACGTTCTAGTTCAATTATCAAACCCTGCGAATCTGCTAGTCATAAAATCAAACGATATCAGCCCGATCTCCGATGACAACTTTTCAGTCTTTATTATATCTTAGAAAACATCCGGCAACTAAGTATTTGCCAAAACAAACCGTATACCGATTATTTGTCAAAGCAGAAAAAATAAGTACAAACGCGATGGGTTTATCTCGTTTAGTTTAAAAGATCCTGTAGCCATCTTCCAGTTACATCAATAGAAAATGAGTCCAAACGCGATGGGTTTATCTTGTTTAGTTTAAAGGTTCCCATAGCCATCTTCAATTTTCATTATTAAATTAAAAAAATATTAAGCACCAAAAAAATTGCCAAAACAAACCGAAAAAACCCACATTCAATTGTTTTTTCTGGATTAGCTTAGAATTTCTCATGAACTTCTTCCCACTCTATCATCTGAACCCGAAAGCCATCCTGCTCCAAAGACTTTCTCCTTCCCGCTTCCACCATCAGGATGTTTGTTAAAACACAACAAAGAATCCCAAACTCGATAGTTTTATCTTGTTTAATTTAGGAGTTCCCATGACTACGTTCCAATTCCATCAGTAGATACTATAGATATACAGTAGATACTATATAATATAGAAATCGTTCAGCACCAAACCGTTTGCAAAAACAAACCGAATTCGTTCCCCACTTGATTGGGTTAACCCAGTTTAGCTCAGGAGTTCTCGGGTACATCTTCTAGCTCTATCATCAGGCACTGGAAGCCGATCTACTCCAAAGTCCTTATAATAACGATCCAAACGACCCCAAAGTCGATGGTGTTGCTCTATTTTATTCCAAAGTTCCCATAACATACTTTCAACTCGATCATGAGACCCTGGAAATCATCTGGGATTAGAGTGTTTGTCCAAATAGGACAAATGAGTCCAATTTTGATTAGTTTATCTCATTTAGTTTAGGAGTTCTCATGGTTACCTTCCAGTTCCGTCATCAGATCCTGAAAATTATCCAGTACGAAGGTGTTTGCCAATACAAGACAATTAAGTGCTAATTAAAAAGCATTACCTCGTTTAGTTTAGGAGTTCATTGTAGTTGCATTTTGAATCTGGATTCTTGAAATTCCAATGTCACTTTTTCGGCGCAATTTTCAGAGCCTTATCATCATGAGAAAGATCTTATTGTAACAAATGAAATGACTCCAAACTCCACTATATCTATCTGTGAGTTACAATAGCACTCTTACGGCTCCATCTTCAGTTCTTCGACATTATATTATGTAATGAAAAGTACACATCATAAAAAATCCATTGAGTCCGGACTTGACTATCTTATCTCTTTGTACATTTGACGCATGAGTTTCGGTAGTACTTTATCAGCTTCATCTTGAGTTAGTCGTCATCATGAACACCAATCAAACTTAATACTTATAGCCATGGGCGTACGGGGGGGGGGGGGGGGAGAGAGAGGGGAAAAAGGGGCTAAAAAACGTTATGGTCTAAGAGCCGGTGGGAGGTCGTCCTTCACCGATGTGATAACCAGATAAGACGTATATTTTATCAAATATTATTTATAAACAAATATGCCTATAATTACTTGCCTATCCAAAAGTGCTCATGGCAAGTTTTTAGCTTGGCAACAGTACTTTGAGTACGATTTTTTGCAGGCAAATATATGCGACTGATTTTGTAATAAAATATTCTAAAATTCGATATAACTTTCGATAAGTTAGCAGATCGATGGAGTCACCTATATTGACTTACCTGTTCACACCTGCTTGCCAGATAGCCATACACAGAAATGAGTAGGCAAACCTACCTAGGCATATTCTGTGTGTTAAAAATTATCAGCGAAATAAATTTCATTTGGTTATCAAAAGTATGAATGTGATGAAAGAAAAAACGATTAAAGTTAATTTAATTAAAAATAGCCATGAGCACTTTTGGATAGGCAAGTAATTATAGGCATATTTGTTTATAAATAATATTTGATAAAATATACGTTTCATCTGGTTATCAGATCGGTGAAGGACGATCTCCCACTGTCTCCTCTACTATTAGAGCTTAAAGCTCATCACACACGGTTAAGATACTATAATATTTGATCTTAAGATGCCCTAATATAAAATATTACAGTATCTTAACGTATCACACACAGCTAAGATACGATAATATTAGTCTGCGTCGTTGGAGTTCTATATACAGGTTACAGGCGATTCTATTCTCAGTTGGAACGCATAGTAACTATTATATTAAACTAGATGCAACGTGCAGCGCGCTATATTATAAATTTTTTTGGTACCTGTCTTTTCGGGATAAAACGTTGCCTATGTGCTATTCCAGGCCATCATCTACTTATGTGCCAAATTACATTCAAATCCGTTGAGTAGATTTTTCATGATTGAGTATCCAACATCCATCCATCCAAATATCCCAACTTTCGCATTTACAACATTATAATATTATAGATTATGAGGCACTGCTATCGCGCATATCCCGAAATAAAAACATTTTGTATTTATTTATATTAAGATGCGAAGTAAAATATATATTTTCATATTGTTGGGTATCTTGAGATACTAAAGGTAAAATATACGGCGTGTTAGGTAAGTCGACCTAAACCTTGAAGGAGGCAGTAAGGTATCTGGTTCTCATTCTAAATAAATAACAATTAAAAAATACCCTTAAATTGTAACCTAATTATTTAGAAAATTCATAATTAATACGCACCAACATGTCCACGCAACTAACGCACATATCGATAGATAGATAGATAGTTAGTTACATAAATAGGCAGTAATAGGCAATAGTTACGTAACTACCTATTTATCTATCTATTGATATGCGCGTTACTTGCGCGAACGTGTTGGTGCGTATGAATTATGAATTTATTGGATAATTAAGTTAAAATTTAAGGGTATGTTTTTTTTATTTGGAATGAGAATCAGATACCTTATTACCCCCCTCAAGGTTTTGGTCGATTTACCTAACAGGCAGTATATTATCTTAGTCGTGTGTGATGATTCATACGATTTGTATGGTGAGCAATTTCTGAAATTTATTTATTTAAATTTATTTATTTATTTAAATTTTGCACACATACTTTTGCACAGGTAGACTTAACGCCCAAGAGCATTCTCTGCCAGTCAACCTCCAAAGAGTACAGAGAAGGCGCAAGGGGTGCACATAGAAAGACGAAAATAAAATTGAAACTTAATTTAGTACTATTTGAACACACTAGTTATGTGAAAACAAAACTCACACAATTAAAACACATAATTAAAACATAAATTTATATATAATATAATTATATAGTTAAATACACATATTGAATTTACATGAATACAAATAATTCAATATATAAGAATAAAATACATATACTTATAACTATAGTCAAATATATACTAAAATACATAGTAACCAATATATATTATATAAATACTCTTTTATGTCTTCATACCACAGCAGCAAATACATTAATAAAATTATATAAGTATTTAAGCAATCAATCAGGAACAATTCCCAAGTAAAGATTTTTGACTTGCCGTTTAAAAGAATACCTTGAATCTGCCCTCCTAACATCAGCAGGGAGTGCATTCCAGAGCCTTATAGCCTGACGGACAAACGAACATGATAGAAAATCAGTACGACAAAAGGGGACATGGAGGGTGAGATCATTATTAGATCGAAGATTACGATTATGTGAAGTGTATTGATATTGAAAATATGATTTAAGATACGTAGGAGCGGATGGATCGTATAAAATAGAAAACAGCATACATAATAATCTCATATGACGTCTTTGATGGATAGTCAGCCACTTAAGCTTAAGCTTAATTTACTTTAAGATATTATATTAAGGCATCTTAAGGTCATATATTATAATATCTTAGCCATGTATAATGTGCGTCGAATAAGACGTGTTCTATAATACGAAAGGAAAGGAGTTAAAACTCCAAAAATAATGCAAAACATATGCAAAAAGAGTGTGTTTTGCATCATTACCTAGCCTACCTTCAAAATCCAGGTTCCGTGAGTCCAAGTCAAGGTCATTAGATGAATAACGCGATCGTACTGATAACGATAGATACCAATTCTACAAAGAAAACCTTAATTACTTTACTCGACGTTACTAAAAAGCACAAAAAACTTCCGTTTCATCAAGTAAAGCGCCATTAATCACCTTTAAGTAATTAGTAAATCACATCCTGCAATAAATTACATTCTCTTGAGTGTACAAACTCTACTTCGTACAGAAATTAAGACGAAGATATACCACTTTTTTACGCGACTATCTAAAAGCAATGTTATATTACTATTACTAGCAATACCCGTGCGAATAATTCGCACTAATTTCTAAATCAAAACCGTCAAATGTCAGCATTGCTGTATTGCGTCTTAATTATACCTGTATAAATAATTAATTAATTTACAACAACCAAAGCAGTAATAGTTTTTTAGTTGTTGATGCCATTGATGTAGAGCAAGCAATTATCTATAAAATGATATAGAATTTATTTGGAGTAATTTTGAGGTTTTCTCTAAAAAGGGAGGCAAACATCTTAACCTTAGCGTATTAACCTATATATATATATATATATATATATATATATATATATATATAATTAGAATCTCGGAATTGGCTCCAACGATTTTCATGAAAGTCAGATTTCTGTACCTGGTTGACCGAGCCAAGCTCGGTCAACCAGGTGCAGCCACGTGGTAGCAGCCACGATGCTAGTGACTCGTATAACCAATCTGTCGCCTTTTACGACCTGCCTGGCAGAACGGCGGTTCCTATTCTTCAAAGGAATCCGGGACCAACACGGGGAAAATTTGACCTGATGTCGACCATGTGAAAATTGTTTGCTTTAGTTAGTTTTAAAGAATCATATCCATAGACCACATAAATACTAATAGACACGCCATTAGGAAGAAAACGTGTCGACGCGTAAATGAGCAAACGCTCCTATAACTGTTAAAAAAGTCATACATTTTTGGATATTGTGAAAAAATATAAATAAACCATGTTTTATCGTACCGAATGAGAGGATAAGTTTTAAAAATTACTCTTGGAGTGATTTTATTTCATCAGTAAGTAGTGTCACTCTGTATTTCTGTGTGTGAATGTAAGCTACATTGAGAAACTGAGAAATTGTCTTAAAGGCGTATCCATTTAATCCGTGATCATGTCATATAGGATTCTAACCAGGTGAATTACACAACAAATAAGGTAACTGGGCCGAATATTACCGCCACCTTAAGGTACACCTTACGTACAAGTCACCTTAAGGTTTGATAACAATTTTCTGATATTACCTTCGACTTATGATTATAATTCCTATATCGTTTGATTATTCTTATAATTCTTCTGCTGTAAAACAGAACAGTAAGAGCAATTAAGCAATTTACAGTCTTAGCCCTAATATTTCCAAGAAATCAATATTTTGATAGTAGTAAATATTGTAGCGTATATTTGAGAAACTATATATTGTTCAATTAAGAAAAATATTTGCTCACTAAATACAAGTAATAAAACAATTTTATTGTGCCTACTGCCTGCATCTCGTTTCCACAGAATAAGTAACTTTTTTATGGGGCAATATACACGCTTTGTAATATTTTTTGCGAAACTTAAAAAGGTTTTCTAATACATTAATTTGAAAAACGTATTTGAACAATAAGGGTGTTATAAAACTTCATCCTATTTATAAAACGGAAGAGCTTGGGATTTGGTATTGTAATATAATACTTGTATAATTATAACACGTCATATTTAAAAAGGATAAGGGTATTTTTCCAACAGATCTATTTAGAGCCGCGTTCCAATCTGATGTCAATTAAAAATGCTGATTCGGCAAAAGTGCCAATAAAGTTTAATTAATATTTTTTGGTTAATTTGAATAAACCATTTTTTTTTGGTTTATTAATTAATTGTAACGCAGTTTGGTATATTTTTAAATGTTCTGTTTGTGTGTTTCGGATTATTGCTGTTTAAAATGAAAACGACCAATGAAACAATGTTTGCATTATTGCTTATTTTATGTGTGAGTGTGGCGATCGCGGTCCTGATACAAATGTTTGTACTTGCCAATTCCGTTGTTTTCTTTATTTCGTGGTAATAAATTTGTATTTACACTGTCAATCATTAAAATCCTTATAAGCATTGTTTGGTAGCCTAATACAATCATGAATATTTAATGGATACAGGTATTTTTTATCTATTTACCTATCATTACATAAATTTCCCCCATTCGAAATAAAATAATAAAATATTATATTTCAAATATTACTATGGTAACACAAAATGTCGACCAAAAAATGTTGAGGTTCATCAAAATTGGCCTCTGACGATATCGAATAATGTTTGTTAATAATGCTTCATTGAGGTAGGTATATAACCATGAATTTCCCTAACCCTAAAACACGCATATTCTTATTTTCTAAGTCACCACTGACTATAGACTTACCTACAAAACAAAGAGTTAGTTGCCAATGCGATACCGGCTTCTAATATTTTGTTAATCCTTTTAAAAAATTCCGATATAAAAGTTACTCAGAAAACTCCCGTGAGTTAGGCTGTTCCAAAGTTTGAATCATCGCATAAGGGTGCAGCTACATATATCGGGCTACGGCGAAGGTTCGTGCTATCGAGATATCCCAAACTGCATCGCGAAGGGCCTTGACTATGATAATATAATAATGCTAAACAATAATAATAATAGCAAACTGTAATTTGCACATGAAGCTAACTAAAAAGAAATACTCAGATATACCTATATAAATTTTCTTGTGTAACTCGTTTGCTTGCATTACGATTATGATGACCAATCCGCCCCTGTCGTTCTGCCAGGTATACTAATATTATAAATGCGAAAGTCTGTCTGTCTGTCTGTTACGCTTTCGCGGCTAAACCGCTGGACCGATTTTCATGCAATTTTGCATGGAAATAGTTGAAGATCCGGGGTCAAACATAGGCTATTTTTTTTTCAAAAATCAACATCTGAAGGGCTGAAATAGGGGATGAAACTTGTATTAAAAGCTATTTAACTTCTCGCGGGCGAAGCTGCGCGGGTCAGCTAGTAGTTACATAAAATTAAAAAGTTTAATGAAGGGCCTTTTGTAATTTGTTTGCTTTTTCGCGGGGCGCACAAATATAACCTACGGGCCGCGGTTTGATAACCAGTGATGTATATATATATATATATATATATATATATATATATATATATATATATATATATATATATATATATATATATATATATTTTATAGTATATATTTATTTTATATAGTATATATGCTTAAAAAAACTTAATACAAAGAAATTCTTATCTAATAAAACCCGACGTATTTTCTGCTGATGCCGACATTGATGGTCCTTAACGTTGAAAATAAGTGTTGTAAAGGTTGACGTGTCGTCTGTGTATCTGTGTGTCTGTCTTTGTCAACATTACTTATAAACAGATAGATCGATTTGAATGGGGAGTTTTTGTTCTGAAGGCGACTAAAACTGGATGGTTCTTAAGAATAAAACCCAGAGAATATGTCGACCTGAAGCAATCAGGAAAGTTTATACATACCCCAATTCTTCGAACATTTTGGACAGATTTTGTTACCTGGCAATAAAGAAATTTCGCGAAAGTTTTTTATTCAGCATTATTTGTTAAAAAACCCTTCTAAATAAATAGTTAAAAATATGAGTAATACACAGTTCTTTACCCACACTCTCCAAAACGAGAAATCTAATGGAGAAATTTATGGTGTACGAATATTTTTAAACGATCCGCCGTGTTGGTCCCGGCCTCCTTTGAAGAATAGGCCAACTGCCGTTTTGCCAGGCAGGTCGTAAAAGGCGACCGATTGGCTATCGAGTCACTACCATCGTGGCTACTAGGTGGTAGAGTTCTGCATTGTCTCGCCCGGGTGTAGTACCACCGCCTTACCTATTCCTGCCGCAATAGCGTCAGTGCTTGTCGCTGTCGTGTTCCGGTCAGGTAGCCGGTAAAATTATACATGTGGCATTAGACCTCGCCACAAGATAGCAACGCACCATTAACATCTTTGGTGTCTATAGGCGATGGTTGACTCTTTCCATCAGGAGACCCATCTGCTTGTTTGCTATCTTATAATATATTAAAAAATAATAATAATAAAGATCGACAAATATTACCAATATAAAAATTCCTACCCAGTTCAGAATAAGAAAATCCACCGTAAGCGGTAAGCCCGACCGGTACGGTCGACTGAGTAATCACTGGACTAGAAATTGGCTTATGCCATTTTAACTGCGTGCTTGGATGAACTGAGATTTGAGAGTAAAAGCCTCTTTTATCCAACAATGAAAGGTGATGGCTTTATAAAAAAACGAGCAGATAGTTCTTTTGATGGTAAGAGACGACCATTATTACAGTTCTTTGGTATAGTTACATGTGACAGGGATGTATGTATTTTTAACGAAATAAGGGATTAACTTTCAAGAGGCTCGTCCAGTGGTAATCACCGACAATGAACGTCATAAAAGCTAAATATTTCCTTGCCAAAAACTCTACAATTTGGTAGAGATTTTTATATCATAACAACGGTTAAAAAAAAAAACAAAAAAAACCTTCTTCCTAGAAGAGGGGGAGATGCGCAATGCACTTCGTGTCCAAGGGGAGCATTTTGCTCAGAGGACCTTCGGCTTGTGGGATGGTGAGCCTCCAAGGCCCACGGTGCAAAGGAAGGGGTTCTACCTTCACCTGCGCATAGAGTGTGAGGAAGGCTAAGTTTGTTCGCTGGCGTTTTTACCAACCCCGGTCCTAGACGAATGTGGATGTTAACGGTGTGGTAAAAAAATGCTAACGCGTAGCCGTTACCCCGCCTACAAATCATGGAAGAGAAACCTCAGGAGTTTTAGTGGGTATTACGACTTCAACCAGCCGGTGAGATTTACACTCGGGCCGTAATGCGTAAACGCATTTTCCCTGCGAGAACAACAGAGAAAACAGGCAAGGTTTTTTATATCATAATTTAACAAACCATCGCATGTATATGTGAGGTATTCGAAATGGCCAAATATTGCCATATTTGGCCAAGATTAGTTGCCTAAACTTAAATAAATGTAGTAAAATGGATAATATTATTTTGGATATTGATAACTGTTTTTTTCTAAATATTTACGACCACTTAGGAAAAAATAAGATTCGATTTACGTTATAAAAATGTCTTAGTTTTCTACATATCATCCGCCTTTAACAAAATGAAATCTCTTGTAATGAACTATTCTAAGAAAAAATATAGATAGGTACTAATTACATTTTCAGGATATTTCGAAGTGAAACCTTAAATAACACGAAGTAATTAGTAACCGTTTTAATTATTTCACACCTATTTTTGTCCGTTTTGTAACATGCTATGCCTACTAGTGAAATAGATCTCTATTCGTTCTAAAATTAAAATAAGGTCAATCCCAATCTCCTGAGTTCTTTGGGAAAATGTCATGGACTTGCAACATTATTATTGTCTTCTTGTGTTTTTTATATCATAAGATAACAAACAAGCAAATGATGGAAAGAGTCAACCATCGCCTATAGACACCAGAGATGTAGATAGTGCGTTGCTATCTTGTGGCAAGGTCAAATGCCACATGCATAAGTTTACCGGCTACTTTACCCTCCAAACCGGAACACGACAAATACTGACGCTATTGCGGCAGGAATAAGTAAGGCGGTGGTACTAGCAAAGAGTTCCGTTTATCTACTCATGTGGTACTAGACCAGTGCGAGACAATGCAGAACTCTACCACCTAGTGGCCAGGATGTAGTGACTGGCATAGTCAATCGGTGACCGATTGATTTTACGACCTGTCTGGCAGAACGGCAGTTGGTCTATTCTTCAAAGGAGCCTGGACCAACACGCAGGAACTGTGTGCGTGAGACCTACGTAAGAACAAGAAATTTTTGATGTGAATACGTCTTTAAATTTGCTTTCATAGTGAGGGACAGTTCAAAAAAAACTGACGATAACAAAATTGGGGGATAGAATTTGGTGTTATAGCTACATATATATTATCAACAACAAAAATCTAATTATACCGTCGGATAGCTAAGGAATCAAAGAATTTTGGAAGTTACGTGCGGAAAACGATGTTATGCGGAGGATGGAGGAGGAACAGTTACAGAACTTACATATAGTATATCTTTTTACTGGGAGCAGTTTATTTATTTTTATTTATTTATTTAAATTTATGCACAAAAAAAGTACAAAGGTTAAACTTAACGCCTAAGGGAATTCTATCCTAGCCAACCTCATGTAATACAGAGAAAGAATAAAAGAGGTGGTGTAAGAAAAAAGTTTAAACTTTCAAATGCCAACTCAAGATAGAAAGGACGTACATCATCTAAACGGGATTTTAAATAGCAATCTAATGATAACCATGAACGTCCATATGAAAGAGTGAAGAAATCCCTAGAAAGTAATAAAGATGAAGACGCCCGAACCAATCAACGACACGGCAATGGTACGACAAATGATAAATTGATAAAGTGCGCATTGGGCCACACGCAATGTAGGTTTTTGAAGTTGCCCATCACAATAAGTGGAATAAAAAGGGGGCTTTCGTAATAATATTTTTTACAATAGCGTTGGGCTAAGAACATGGCCATGTATGGCAAGACGGGCATCCTGACGTAAAACTGTGCTTTTAAGCAATCTCCCTAACGCTCCATTCACTCTGTTTCCTGCACACACTCTTCTTTTGACATCGGCGGTGTCTATCGTCTATTCCTGCTAATATCACATCCAAGATACACAAACTCATCCACCTGTTCCAGCAGGACATCATCGACCGCATGACGTAAAACTGTGCTTTTAAGCAATCTCCCTAACGCTCCATTCACTATGTTTCCTGCACACACTTAGCTTTCGACATAGGTGGTGTACCGTCTATTCCTCCTAATATCACATCCGAGATATACAAACTCGTCCACCTGTTCCAGCACTACATCATCGACCGCAACCCTTACATCCGTTCTGGTTGCTTCTCTTTTAAATACTAGAACTTTAGTTTTCTTCGCAGTCAGCTTCAAGCACATGATCTTTCAATCATCATTTATGACTGTGACCAGTGTTTAAAGCTCAAATGGAGTTGAGTCTAAAAGTTCAGCGTCATCTGCATAAACAAGTCAGTTTAGCACTAGATCGCACATTCGCATACCCACATTTAATGAATCTTTAGAGATACTTATCCTGATATAGGATAAACAGGCGAGCTGACAACACATAGCCCTGCCTGACGCCAATATCGACATAACCAGGGTAATATTTTGTCGTCTATCTAACACCTAGCCATAGCATAACCAAGCATATTACTATAATTTTTCACACCTGGGACTAATGGTGACGATAGAAAAATACTTACTCCGATGCCTGCATGATCGTGGACACAGCAGACCACAAATCCATTTAATCGAGATCAGTGGTTTTTCTACCTTTACACTTAGTCTCTATTACTCATAAAGTACCCAATTATCTCTCATTCATTACATCTATCAATTCGTGCATCTTATCTTACAACCAAACTTTTATACTACGGTTTTCTACTATGAACATTCAACCTATTTAACGTCCATGACGAATATATCCATACCAAATGTTCATCCCTTAATCGAGAAACTGTTTATTTAAACTTTCGTGAGACATTATTTACTAAATAATTGATTAAGAAAACGGCTAAACTCACGTATAAATCGGTATAGGTTCCGACTAGTTTTATTAAATCAATTATTTAGAGAAACTGTTTTTGCAAACCGACAACATTTTTTAAAAACCTATTTAACAATATCCCACACCATGGAGTATACGAGAAAAAAGAATTAAAAACTCCACTTTACATGTAGAGGAGCTGACCTAAAATGTTGCCGTGACTAATATGTCTATTCATACCAAATTACACTTTTCTAGTACCTATGATCTTTGAGATAGACTGCGGACCGACGAACGGACAGACGGACGGACATAGCGAAACTATAAAGGTTCCTACTTACTTCGAAACCTTAAAAAATAATACCGAAAAATATGACAATTACGTAGACGTATTCACGTAAAACATACACGTGTCCATGACACAGACACAACTCGTTTTTTTTCTTTACCCTCTTCTTCAATATATTCAAACTTTTACCAGTCAAACTGTATAGGCAATGGTCTTTTCTTATAATTAGAGATCTGCTTGTTTGCTATCGTATGATAGTATATAAAAGAACTTATAAATTTAAGCACGTAAATGAACGCAAATAGGGTGTATTTTCGATTTAGTCCTTCTCATTATTGACACAGTTTAAGTACCTATACTAATCTTCAGGTCCGAGTAAATAGAGGATTTAATCTCGGCAATTTTTGCCGAATATTCATTACGAGAACAGAGTGCTAAGTGTAAGTTTTTCTTTTCGCATTCGATCGTGAGCGCGTTTGGAGTTTACTAGGAATTTGTATGTGATTTGTACAGCGCCACCTAGCGGTAAACGTGAAAACCAGTTTACCACTAGGTGGCGCTGTACAAATCACATACGAATTCCTAGTAAACTCGAAACGCGCTCACGATCGAATGCGAAAAGAAAAACTCACACTTAGCACTCTGAAGTGTGAGTTTTTAACTATAACTACCGGTCCAATCCGGTCCAGCTTTGCACGCGTGATGTTTCTAATAAAAATAATAGAATAAAATCATGCAATGGAATATAAATACAATTACATAATTCAACCGAATTTTATCTATACTAATATTATAAACTAGCTGTAGACTTCGTCCGCGTGGATTTTTTAAAGTAGCCTAAGATACTCCTTATTACATCAGCTATCTACCAGTGAAAGTCCCGTCAAAATCGGTCCAGCCGTTCCAGAGATTAGCCGGAACAAACAGACAAACAGATAGACGGACAGACAGACAGACAGACAAAAATCGTAAAAAGTGATATTTTGGTATGTGTACCGTGTAAACATCCATATGAATTTAGTTAAAACCGCTTATTTTAATACTAGCTGTTGTCAGCGACTTTATCCGCGCGGACTTCGTTTACTCCGCACAGTACCTAGCCGTTAGGTGATAGCGTGATAATATGTAGCCTATTTGTTGACCCGACCTGTTAGTAATATTCATGCAAAATTTGAAGTAAATCCATACAGTACTTTTTGAGTTTACCCCGGCCATACATACAGACAAAGAGTCAAACGGACAAACGAACGAACGGACGAACGGACGAACGGACGAACGGACGAACGGACGAACGGACGAACGGACGAACGGACGAACGGACGAACGGACGAACGGACGAACGGACGAACGGACGAACGGACGAACGGACGAACGGACGAACGGACGAACGGACGAACGGACGAACGGACGAACGGACGAACGGACGAACGGACGAACGGACGAACGGACGAACGGACGAACGGACGAACGGACGAACGGACGAACGGACGAACGGACGAACGGACGAACGGACGAACGGACGAACGGACGAACGGACGAACGGACGAACGGACGAACGGACGAACGGACGAACGGACGAACGGACGAACGGACGAACGGACGAACGGACGAACGGACGAACGGACGAACGGACGAACGGACGAACGGACGAACGGACGAACGGACGAACGGACGAACGGACGAACGGACGAACGGACGAACGGACGAACGGACGAACGGACGAACGGACGAACGGACGAACGGACGAACGGACGAACGGACGAACGGACGAACGGACGAACGGACGAACGGACGAACGGACGAACGGACGAACGGAGGAACGGACGAACGGACGAACGGACGAACCGACGAAGGGACGAACCGACGAACGGACGAACGGACGAACGGACGAACGGACGAACGGACGAACGGACGAACGGACGAACGGACGAACGGACGAACGGACGAACGGACGAACGGACGAACGGACGAACGGACGAACGGACGAACGGACGAACGGACGAACGGACGAACGGACGAACGGACGAACGGACGAACGGACGAACGGACGAACGGACGAACGGACGAACGGACGAACGGACGAACGGACGAACGGACGAACGGACAAACGGACAAACAGACAAACAGACAGACAGACAAACCGACAAACCGCTGACCGGCAAACGTTGTTCTGCCTTTTTAACTACTCTTTTTTTCTAAATTTTCTCAGTATTTAAACCTTCCCTGGACTTCAACAATTAATTCAAAAGTAAAATTAGCCAAATCGGTTCAGCCATTCTCTGACTGTCTATTACTCGTTCACGGCAAAACTGCTGGACCGATTTTGTTGAAATTTTGCATGGAGATAGTTGAAGACCTCGTGTTAAATATAGACTACAAATAAGGATCGGGGTTAGATGTAGTATTCAAAAATAATCCCCGTGACCCCGCTGGTTAGTACCACTGAAGACCTTAGCGGTATAATCAGCGTGCAAGCTACTGTTAGGATGACCGTCATTGAGATGACTTCACCATTTTGGAGGTTGATGATGTCATACAAAGATGTAGAAAAGGAAGATTTCAATCAGGCAAAAGGATCGAAGTCCATCTGAGATGCGTTGAAAGTTGTATATGTATAGTGTTGCAAATAATTGTTGCATTATGATTTAGGACTTACTTGATCCTTTTTATTTAATTTTTTCTTTTAGCGTTTTAGATTGCTTGACCGGTACAACTCCATAGCGCTTTCATACAGGCTTTCATTCCGGATGGAATTCGAATCCGAATCGGAAAGTATGTATGAAAGATTATATTGAGGACATGTTACTAACTCGCGGACAAAGCTGCGCAGAACAACTAGTTATTAATGTCTTATTGAACGTCGAACGAACGTCACGTGCTCTCAAAACGAAGATATAATATTTTAGATGTTGGATTGGTATTTGACGTGAAAGGTTCATAATGAATTGCATATTAAATTCAATACGTTCTAATGAACATTCGGCGAAAGCTTAACCCTTTTGACAGGGAGAATTTCATCTAAATAAGAATTCACGAAATTACTTCGCCAAGTTAAAAAGAAATATTCATGCATATTCATCAGGATCTCAGGTATTAGACATTACGATCATAATTAATTTTCATTCAAAACTAAAGAAAAAAAAGGTATTTATCCTCCGTGTTTGTTTGTGCCCCTTCAGGTAAGACAAGCAGTATTATAACGACTAACATAGTTGATATTATTCTTTAATCTATTTCATCGATCGATATGCAGTGCTTATCTTTTCTATGTTCTAGTTTACAAGATGATGTAGTCAGTAAACTTAAGCATGTGACGTTATCATCCCGTTATATGGATAGCAAGAATCTATTAACAACTTTGGTGTTTATAGGCAACACTTGCGTCTATAATTAGTCTCCTAATCTATCACCTGTTCGTTATCTTGAGATAAAACTTTCGTATTTGTTATAATAGTGGGATATCAAATTATAGGTATTACTTTCCAAAATAAGACCACCATTCTGATCCAGAGATAGCAAACGTCTCAAGCTTGAAAAATTTACATATTTACACAAAGTTTCTAGTTTGTTTTCTAGTTTGTTTGTAAATCGGTAGCTCGTTTACTTACATATCTTGTATATGCTAAAAGTGACAACAATCACCCATAGACACCAGATATGTTAATGGAGCGTTGCCATCTTATGGCGAGGTCTAATGCCACATGCATAAGTTTACCGGCTACCTTACCCTTAAAAGCGGAACATGACAAGCACTGATGCTATTGCGACAAGAATAGGTAAAGCGGTAGTACCAGACTAATGCAGATAATGCAGAACTTTACTACCTAGTAGCCACCATGGTACTGACTTGCATAGCTAATCGGTCGCCTTTCTTCAAAGGAGCCCGGAATCAACACGGGGGATATCAGGATGGTCCAGGGGCGGATTTGATACGTTGGCTGCTCTAGGTCTATGAAAGATTGCCGCCCGCTATTCGCTGTAACTACATAGATAACTCTGTATTAATATCTGTAGTTTTTACTAAGCAAATTAAAAATTACACACTTGAACTTGGAATAAATTAGTAAGCAACGATCCAGTTGGATGAACAATATAACTTTATAATCGTAATCCCCATAAACGTAATCTTTTGAGGGATGCTGTATTGACACATCTTTGAGTTTTTACACGTAGGCGCCTGGGTGTTACAGAAGATGCGAATAATACAAAAAAAATTAAATTTTACCGCCTTAGGCCCGGGCCTGCTCAGGAATCTGCTCCTGTTCAGGTCCTTTTTAAAGAACAGACTATCAGCCAAACAGTTTTTAAAAACGGCTTCTGTAATGTCACTGAAACAAAAAATGAAGTATAAAAACGGATTGTGGCTGTATCATGGACACAGCCGTGTATGTTTTACCTGAATACGTCTACGTAATGGTCATATTTTTTCGGTATCATTTTTTAAGGTTCCGAAGTAAAGTAGGAATTCTCATAGATTCGCAATGTCTGTCCGTCTGTCCGTTCGTCCGCCCGCAGTCTATCTCAAAGATCCTTAGTACTAGAAAAGTGTAATTTGGCTTGAATATACATATTAGTCACGGCAACATTTTTAGGTAAGCTCCTAAAGTGGAGTTTTTAATTTTTTCTCGTATACTCCATGGTGTGGGATATTGGTTTTAGGTTATAGGTTTTTAAAAAATGTTGTCTATTTGCAAAAACAGTTTCCCGATTAAGGGAGTTGTTTCTGTAATATTAGGCTTTAAATTACTAATTTTTAATAGGGCCAAAATTTTCCCCCCTGGTTCTGGAGGTGGCAGAAAGGTGGGAAAAAATTCACGATAGTAGTAAATAGAATGAAATTAAAAGTAAAAAATTACGGATTAGCAGGCTTAACAAGTGTTTGAAAAATCGTCGACTAACTTATAAAATGTACTTGGAGAAAGATTTGCAGGCGATGAACTTATGGTGTGGATATATTCGTCATGGACGTTAAATAGATTGAATGTTCATAGTAGGAAACCGTAGCATAAAAGTTTGGTTGTAAGATAAGATGCACAAATTGATAGATGTAATGAATAAGAGATATTTGGATACTTTATGTGTAATAGAGACTAAGCGTAAAGGTAGAGAAACCGCTGATCTCCCAGGTGACAAAATGGTTCTCTAGTCTGCTGTGTCCACGATCATGCAGGCACCAGAGTAAGTATTTTTCTATCATCACCATTAGTCCCTGGTGTGAAAAATTATAACATGGTTGGTTATGGTATGGCTATGTGTTGGATAGACGACAAAATATTGCCCTGGTTCGATGTCGATGTTGGGGTCAGGCAGGGCTGTGTGTTGGATCGCCTGTTTATCCTATATCTGGATAAGTATCTAGTGGTAAACTGACTTATTTATGCAGATGACGCTGAACTTTTAGACTCAACTTCATTTGATCTTTAAACACTG
This sequence comes from Apodemia mormo, assembly GCA_036924255.1. NCBI lineage: Eukaryota > Metazoa > Arthropoda > Insecta > Lepidoptera > Riodinidae > Apodemia > Apodemia mormo. Next base: position 8,516,254 of record JAUPFN010000013.1, on the reverse strand, counting down.
GTCACAGTCATGAATGATGATTGAAAGAGTATGGGCTTGAAACTGAATACGAAGAAAACTAAAGTTCCACTATTTAAAAGAGAGGCAAGCAGAGTGGATGTAAGAGTTGCGGCTGATGATTTACTGCTGGAACAGGTGGATGAGTTTGTATATCTTAGATGTGATATTAGCAGGAATAGAAGGTACACCACCAATATCGAAAGAAGAATGTGTGCAGGAAACAGAGTGAATGGAGCGTTAGGGAGATTGTTTAAAAGCACAGTTTTACGTCAGGGTGCCCGTCTTGCTTTGCATGATCATGTTCTTAGCCCGACGCCATTGTACAAAATATTATTACAAAAGCCCTTTTTAAGTCCCCTTATTGTGATGGGCTACTTCGGAAACCTACATTGCGCGTGGCTCAATACGCACTTTAGCAATTTATCATTCGTCGTACTATTGCCGTTGTTGATTAGTTCGGGCGGCTTCATCTTTTTACGTTCTACAGATTTCTTCAGTCTTTCATATGGGCGTTCATGGTTATCATTAGATTGCTATTTAAAGTCTCGTTTAGATGATGTACGTCCCTTCTATCTTGAGGTGGGATTTGAAAGATTTTTTGACCGATAAAAAAAATCCTATTTTTTTTTCACTTAAACGCCATATATAGGTATATCTACTATAAGCATTCTTACATAATCTATAAATTTTTAAAAGAGCTATCGAACAAAATTTAATTAAATATCATAAAGTTCCTAGTAAAAAGATATACTATATGCAAATTCCGTAACGCAGCCAAATTACCTAAAAATGCCGGCACTTCCTCCTCCATCGTCCGCGTCGCATCGTAGTCCACACGCGACTTCATAAATTCTATGATTCCTTAGTTATCCAACGGTATGATTAGATTTAGATGTTGTTGATATTTATGTAGCTATAACACCAAATTTTATCCCCCAATTTTGTTATCATCAGTTTTCTTGAACTGCTCATTATGAAAGCAAATTATAGACGTATTCACGTCAAAAATAGAACAATCTCATCAACGATCTGGACAATGGTGACCCCAGCAGTCCTCCCACATCCACCTTACTTCCTAGCACGTCAGCACCACGTATGACTAACTTCGAAATATAAACCAGCTATCATTTTATCAGACAGTTTGTAATATGCAAATGATTGTTCAAAAATATCACCACCACTAGGTGGTAAATTTCCCCAACGTTTCTCTCAGATTTGATACCACCACCTTACTTTCTTTTCAATCGTAAATCTTAATAATAAGTATTTCTTAGTGGTAATATTATACACGTCATTGATTTCTTAGCTAAACCACAACTTTTTGTTGGCTGTCAGTGTGCGCGCTCATTGTAATATCGGCTAACTTCATTATGTCGTTTTTGGGCTGTCCGGTGTGCGCGTCCGTGCGTGCGTGTAAAAATGTTACTCTCATAATTTTTTGCAAACACTCCGAAAGAAGTATAACTTAAATCACGACTTCAATAATTAATGTAAGGAGTATCTAAATTTACAAATATTTTTTTTATCTCATGATAGCAAACAAACAGATGGCAGGCTTGATAGAAAGAAGTAACGATCGCAGATAATATGTTAATGGTGCATTACTATTGGTATGGTTAGCCTAAATGCCAAATGCATAATTTTCCACCACTACCTTACCTGCCACAATTTCATCAAGTCGTTCGGTAAAGTTATGCATGTGGCACGGTGGCTTATCATCTCATCATATGTATACCATACTGACGTCATTGTGAAAATAGTCTGAAAATTTGATTTTCGAAAATCGGGTCAGAATCAGTAATTTCCTTATCTACATCTTAAATTGTAAGGATGGCGGCCTGTTAGTCCTTTTTAAAAAAAACACTTTAATTCGGCTGAAACTAATGTATATTCACACTGCTCGATATTTACAAAGTTATGTGTTAACCGGACAAAATCTGGAGGAAGACTGTGGAAATTAACATAAAAATCAGTTTTATTGAAGTGACATAATGCTTGCATATGCATTTACTTCATATAAGGTTTGCTCATAACATCTCCCCCCTTAAGACTGAGCTTTATTTTTTTTTTAATAAAGCGAAGGATAATATAAGAAATCAGAGTGAGTTAAAATAACAATATGTAAAAAGATAAAACTCAGTGAATCAATAATTAGTCAATTTAAAAATAGCTATTTGCTATATAATTCAAATTAATACATTAAGTTATAATAAACAAATGTTTTCTAAGCTCAGTGAATCAAAAGTTAATCAATCTAAGAATAGCTATTTGCTATATAAATTCAAATTAATACAATAACTTATAATAAACAAATGTTTTCTAAAACTCAGTGAATCAAAAGTTAATCAATCTAAGAATAGCTATTTGCTATATAAATTCAAATTAATACAATAACTTATAATAAATGTCTCCATGTATAAAAGTAGAAGTCGATATCGTTTAATCTTAAAACAAAATTCTTTTCTAGAATTTATAAAAAATATAAAACTTAGTAGTATTTGAAAATAAAATAGAAAGAAATGTATAAAGAATGTAAAAGAGACGTTAATACATTACTTACTTTTCTAATAGTTGGTAAAATTATGATTACAATAAAATGAAATGTATAAAGTACAAAAGAGATGTAAAATATTATTTACCTTTTCTAATTGTTGGTTAAACTATAAAGTACATAAAATAGATGTAAAACATTATTCACCTTTTATGATAGTTGGTTAACCTATAAAGTACATAAAATAGATGTAAAACATTATTCACCTTTTATGATAGTTGGTTAACCTATAAAGTACATAAAATAGATGTAAAACATTATTCGCTTTTTCTAATGGTTGGTTAAGTTACGGTTAGATTTGCCTAAGTTTCTATATAGGACTTTATTCGAATTTTTATTAAATTCTATTTCTGCTGGGAGACTCTTAACAGATCTCTGGTCGCATTCTGATTCATTAGAAATATCACTTAGCTCGATGGACGTATTCATAGTCCTGTCGTTGACTGTTCTATGCGAGTTATGACATTGATTATAGATTTGAATACAACATGAGGTGCTAGTAGACTTACAGAAACATTTTTTATAAATGTTATACAAAATATATAAAATAATTACAGTTAATATAAAATAAGTCATACCAGAATAATAGTGACCATATTTCATGATATGTGATTGATTAGACGCTTGGTTTATTTGGTCTTCTAAATGGTCTAACTTATGAGATGCAAATTTTAATGATTCTAAATCGATATTTGATAAAGTTATCGGAGATAAAGACTGATATGTCTCATTTACTAGATTATACTTACAACAATCATCTTCGATAATATTAAAATTAAGTAATAATTGAGCTGGTAAAATAGTCTTATAATTAGTAGAAGGAACAAATTGCAAAGTTTGAAAATAGGCAATACAATTTTTCTCTAATGATAAAATACCAGTGCCTTGCAAAGTAAAATCACTTATCTTATCGTCACATTTCAAAGTCAATTTGTTAGGCTTAGATTGAACAAAAATATATCTACCATCATTAAGTTTTTGCCATATGTTAATATTACCATAAATGACATTAGAATTACAAACTTCAGGAAGTGATAGAGTAACTTCAGTTAATAACTTAGTTTCACAAATAGGATTATTAATTGTAGACAATATCGAAGCCATGGGACATACCATGTATTCGTCGTTAACACGCTTACAATCACTTATGCTATCTAATAAAGCGTAGTTCAATCTGTCATCCGTTACGGCTAAATACAATTTAGAAGGGTGTATTAACACATAAGTTTTATAATTATTTGTTTCATGAGGAGTAGGTAAAGCCAAGTTCTTATAAAGACTAAATTTAACAGGATTTATTAAAGGAATTTGAATAACAAATACAATTTTTTCTTTATAATAATAAGATGTTAATTTCGCTAAGTCAATAATCGTGTGTATATTTTTTAAGGAAAGCGAAATAGGGAACTCAGAAGTTCGTTTCATTTTAATATTGTTAGATAACACATTATATAATTTAGTAGGTGTAATGACATAAGGGTGTAAAATATTTGCTTTTGCGAATAAAATTGAATTTAAAGTTGTATCTAGAATATTAGAAATTGATAATAAAGAACCTTCAATAATATTAAAAATAGAGTTAAATTTTTCTAAGTTCATTAATTCTATATTTGTCTTTGTACTGTTTAAAAATATGAAATTTAATTTTTCTAACTGGTTATTTAATTTAATTTCATTATTATTTAATTTTTCAATAGAAGTATTAAAATTATTAATCGTAGATTGGACAATATGGATGTTGTCTTTCATAAGGGAATAAATTTCATTTTCATTCTGCTGACACGACGAAATTGCTTCGTCATATTTTCGTGCATCATCTGCATCTAAAGTGCCAAAAAAGAATTTAAGGATTTCACCTCCAAATTCAAGAGCTCGTTTTGTTCTTTGATCAAAAATAAGGTAAGACATAGATTGGTACTTTAGTTCATTTGAATTTATTAATATTTCTAGAGGATTCAAAACGTCGTTACAATCAATTTTGAAATTAACTAAGTTTAATCTTTGTGCTTTATTGCATAGAAATAAAATATTTTGGATTGAAGTTTTGATTTTTTTCATGTAAGGAAAAATAGGCAAAATATCGATGTGGGTTACTACATTCCAGTTGTCATTTTGAAAGTACACAACAGAAGTAGGGTCGAAGTAAATACCTGGGCTATTTGTTACTAATTCAATCGGATTTGAAACGCAAGGATCGATTACATACCTGGAACAAATTATACAAGTTTTTACATCGGCTTTAGTTCGTTAACATGATATTTAACATGTTTTCTATTTATGCATATAGTAACATTATTTTTACCATGTGTTTTAATAACTTTAAAAGGGCCTTTCCACACTGGAGATAAGGCTTTGCGAAGTCTGTGGTGATGTTTGACATAAACCATATCACCTGTTTTATAACTCAGTTCTCTCGAAGAGACGTCATAATATTTTTTCGAGGCTTGTTTACTTTTAATTATATTTTCAATAGCTTTTTCACGAGAGTACTTCATTCTATATTGCAGTGCGCGAATGTACTCTTGGTAGGTAGTGTTGTTATCAGTTTCATAAATGCTGCTAGGTATGGACGGCTTATAACCGTATAATAATTCGAATGGTGTAAACTCCGTCGTGCAATGAGGAGTAGTATTATATGATAGAATAGCGGTTGCAAGGTAACAATGCCAATCGCTTTGATTTTCGTTAACGAAAGATCTTAGATATTCTTTTAGTGTAGCATGTGATCTTTCAAGGGAGCCATTAGTCTGAGGATGATACGGGCTAGAATAGAGACTTTTTATTTTAAGTATGTCTGTCAGTTGCCTAAATAATTCAGAGGTAAAAGTAGTGCCTTGATCAGTGAGTATCATTTTTGGAAACGAGAATAACGAAAAGAAATGAATAAGACTTCGTGCAACCTCGTCGGTTGTACACGTGATCATGGGATAAGCATTAGAAAATTTAGTTAAGTCGTCTTGTAATGTTAAGATATATTTAAATTTTTGAATACCGGCTTCAGGAAAGGGACCAACCATGTCGAGAGCTAATCTCTCAAATGGCCTAGTACTAGTGGAAGTAATTACCATAGGCGCTTTATTAGAGAGTCGTAATGGTTTATTAACTTGACACATTTTGCAGTCTTTTATAAAACGTTCAACATCAGATCGCATATTTTTCCAATAGTAGGAAGCTTTGATTCTACTTAGCATGCGTTTGATACCGGGGTGACCGGCGATAGTAGTACCATGATTTTCTTTTAAAATGTTCGGTATTTCGGCCGGAGTAGGATAAACTATTTGATTTTTGTATATATGAATTTTAATATTTGTGCCGCTAAAAATATAAGATATCATGTTATAAATTTTCACATACACAAATTTTGAAAACGGTTCTGAAAAATCGGAAATAGCTAATTCTTTATCATAGTCATTATTAGAAATAATTCGGTCTCTTAGTTTAATTAATAAATTGTAAATAGTTTTGTAACTAATTTCGTCATAATGATGAACCTTAGAATATAAGAAATAAAGCTTTAAATTGTTTTTACAATCGACAACCTGTATGGTATCAGGTGTCCGTTCCGACTCGCGGAATGAAATGGAATCATCTAACATTGATAAGAACTGTTCGCAATATGGCATAGAGTAATCAAGGTCTAGAGACATCGGGCAAGCAATTGATTTTTGGTTGGCTAAATATAAACTTTGATTGTGTTCTTCGATTTGCGTATCACAATTAGGCGTAGTTTTAGTAAATTGCTTTTTAAAATATTGTTCATAAGTATCATTATTAATATTAGAATTAGTGATAGCATTTACTGGGTAACGAGATAAACAATCTGCATTACTATTTATTCTACCTGGTTTATATACAATTTCGTACTCGTATTCTTCGAGTTTTAACCTCCACCTAAGCAAGCGTCCACCTGGATCTTTAGCGTTAAACAACCATGTTAATGGACGGTGATCTGTCACAATTTTAAACTTATACCCATATAAATAAGGTCGAAATGTATTTACAGCGAACAAAATTGCTAAAAGTTCTTTTTCTGTCGTTGAATAATTGCCTTCTTGTTTATTCATAGTACGAGACGCGAATGCAATAGGTTTGTCTTTACCGATTTCACCTTGTGATAAAATAGCACCAACGGCATAATTTGAAGCGTCAGTTGTAACAATAAAGGGTTGCGAAAAATCTGGGTATTGTAACAAGGGAGCAGAAATAAGTTTTTGCTTTAAAGTGTTAAAAGATTGTTCCTGTTCAATTGACCAATGAAAATTTACATCCTTTTTTAATAACGAAGTTAGAGGCTTAGTTATATGAGAGAAATTTTCTATAAAACGACGATAGTAACCAGTTAACCCAAGAAAAGATTTGACATCTTTTGGAGTTTTCGGTGTAGGAAATTCGGAAATAGCCTTGACCTTGTCAGGGTTAGGCGAAACACCTTTATCTGTAATAACATGCCCAAGATACGCAACTTCACGTCGCAAAAACTCACATTTGTCGGGCTGGAGTTTAAGATTTGCCTCTCTAAGTTTAGAAAATACAGATTCTAGCTTTATTATGTGAGATTCAAGATCGTGAGAGTAGATAATGCAATCGTTTGAATAGATATAACAGTCTAAACCTTGTAGACCAGTAAGCACTAAATTCATCATTCTTTGAAAGGTACTAGGGGCATTTTTTAACCCAAATGGCATGCGTAAAAATTCAAATTGTCCAGAAATACCATTAGTAGAAACACTGAATGCGGTTTTCTCAATATCTTTAGGATTTAATAATAATTGGTCAAAACCAGATGCTAAATCTAGCGTGCTAAAATATTTCGAATGACCTAATTGGTCCAAAATATCCGTTATAAGTGGAAGAGGATAAACTTCAGAGACAGTAACGTCATTTAAACGACGATAATCAATAACGATACGCCATTTTTGTTTACCGGAAGCATCACGCTTCTTTGGTACTACCCAAACGGGAGCACACCAAGGTGACGTAGAAGGTCTGATTATATTTTCATCAAGCATTTTTCTAATTTGCTTTTCTACTTCATCTTTATGAACTTCAGGGAAACGGTATGATTTTACGTGAATCGGGGGCGCATCCCCAGTATTAATAGAATGTTTAATAACATCTGTATGTGTCAAAAATTCTCCGTCGAGATGAAATATGTCTGTATAGTTAGAAATACAATTAATTAATAACTTTTTCTCTTGAGGATTTAAATGAGATATTCTAATTTGATCTAAAACCTTTTGAGATCTATTTATATTTAAAGAATTTAATTGATGAATAAGTTCTTGTTGAGAATCATCTAACTTTGAAGTTAGTAAATCGAACGGAGTTAACTGTACCTGAAAATTATCAACTTTGATTTCAGATTCGGTGGTATTTAAAACTGTAACATTAACTCTGTTGTTTGATTTTAAACTTACAATAGCGTTAGCTAAAAATACACCTTCACAAATTTTCTGATCTAGTACTAGAGCTTCGCGTTTATTTACGAAATCACGTAGATTACTGACTGGACATTCGATTACCATTTCTGATCTCGCAGGTATAACATATGATGATTTACTAAAACATATAGGTATTAAGTAACCTTCTAAGTTTAATGAATTATTAGTATATTGTATGTTGATTTTAAAATGTTGTATAAAGTCACTACCAATTATACCGTCATAATTTAATTGAATAGCATCGTCAATAGCGTGAAACACAAAATCAAAAGCAATTTTACGTGTAGATGAGATTTGATATTCGAAATTAAGTTTAATAGAACCGAGTGATTCACACGTTGAGTCGTTATCACTTAATCCCTTGAGTGTAATGATATTATTTTTAAGTACTGGACCTTTTAATAAACTTGAGAGTTTCACGATTGAAACTGAGGAACCAGTATCAATTAATAAACATAGAGGCTTATCATTCATATTGGTTTTTAGATAAACATGAGGAAGAGAAACTTTGTTATTTACGTTATTTATAGAATACGTTTTATTATAAGAGCAATCCCTTGAAAAAGAACTCGATTTTTCACGAGATAAAGGGTTGCGTTGCGAAAGGTTCGAGAACCTTAATGATTTCTTAAGAGTGACGTCAGAGACATTAACATAATTATTTGACTTAGAATACTCTGTATTTTCATTAACCTGTGCAGGAAATAATTTAGAAACACAAGGTTGAGAAATCTCTGATCGTCCATTACGCTGTGTAGAAAATAACTTAGGAACACAGCTATTATGAGTCATTGTCTTTACCTTAGCCTGTGCGGAAAATAATTTAGGAACACAGGATTGAAGCCTATTAAAATTAGAGTTTATAGAATAAACAGAAGGTACATCTTGTGCAACCGTGAATTGACCACAAGAATGTCCTTTAGACCCCTTTAAGGACTCATTAGATTTAGGCTTTTTGCCGTAGTTTTTTGTTGTCTTAGAACTATTCGTGTCGTTACGAATTGCAAAAGGTTTCGGTAGACACGGCACCGAAACCGAATTTAGTTTAAATTATCTTCGTTAGAGATAACGTGTATATTAGAATTGTTATTGGTGACGTTATGATTAGACGAATTGCTCGTCGGCGACCGTGAACTTGAAGGTATCACGTTGCGTGGCGGATCGCGGTGCATATAATTATTGTTTTTATATTTAAGCTTCCGACAATCGCCTATTAAATGACCACGATTTTTACAATACGCGCATATTTGATTCGAGGCGTAATTATTTTTATTTGTAGAATTATTAGAATAATTATTACGATGATTTAAATTCGAATTTACGTGGTAAGAGTTTGTAAAAGAATGTTTAGATTTATTTTTGAAACAATCGGAAGAGCTATGGCCAAACTTTCGACATATTGAACATTGTTTAGAGGAAGAAGAAGGTCGTTGAGATAGTTTAGATAGCTTAAACAGTTTTTCTTCTTCAATGGCATGAGTGATCGCTTCGGAAAGTCCTTTAGGATTCCGGCAGCGCACAATGTGTGAGAAGTTTGAGTTCATACCTAATAAAAATGTATTTAAAGCCAAATCTTCCATGGCAGCAAGTCTGCCCATAAGTTCCTTTTCATTTTCACAACTGTAATGAATATCGGACTGAAGCCGCGTAAGGCAGGATTCAATCCTTAAAGAATATTGTGTCACATCTTCGTTGGGTAATTGCTTGCAGTTTTGTAAATCTACTAAAAGGTGTGTTGAATGCTTTTTTTCTCCAAAAGTTACCTTTAAAAACTGTTTGATTTCAAACCAATTATCGAATTTTTTCAAACAACAAGCTAACTGAGCCTTGCCCTCAAGTTGTGACACGATATATTTGACTAAAAAGTTCTGTTGGTCTGTACTCGCTAAAGAAATTGCACTTTCGCAATTGGTTAAAAACGCGGGAAGGGATTCCCGATCCCCGTTATATGGTTTAATGAATTTGGTAAGAACAGAGAGTGTAATTTTATCACTCATGTTTAATTTTTTCTTTTGAGATAATGGTTTCGATAGAGAACTGTCTGAGTCGGTATTAGTATCGACTTCAGTAGTCTGTTCTTTTTTATTAAATTTAAACATCAATAATTGTAGATTAAAAAGCTGTACAGAACATCAGAAAAATACACACAAAAACGTAAATAGAAAAATTATAGAAAATGTAAATTAATATCATATAAGTTAGCAATAAGATTGTATAAAATTGTATAAGTAGTAAATTATTTATATGACTTTAAAAGTTATTTAAAAACTCTGAAATAATGTTCTGATAAAAGTTCTGAATCTAGGAATATAAAATCTTGAAAAATAAAATCTTGATGTTTAAATGAAAATTCACTTTACACTTTAAATTGGAAAAATAAAACTCACAGAAAAATAATCACGAACCGCAGGAACATCTTAACCTTGAAGGTATTGTGCATGGCAACGAAGAATGCAGAGCGCAGCGAATGTCCCTGGCGACAGCTTCGAGTAACCGGCACGGCGACTCACGGAGTCGTATTGCAGTTCCGTCGAAGTCACGTTGAAATGCCTTTCGTTTTATAGGTTCGGTGATGATGACGAGTCTTCTTGTCCGTCGATGATGAATTAAGCAGTACGAGGTGATGCGGGCTCACGCTATAGAGCGGAGACTTACACGTCGATCAAAGTAGACAGCGCGAAGTAGGTGATGTGGTGATGTAGCGCGGGCTTGGCTGATGATGCTCAAGACTTACTCGTCGACCACAGGGTGCAGTAGCGCGGGCTTAGGCATACGGTGCCAAGGCTTACCGTCGGCGAACTAGCACGTAGCTAAAGACTAAAGTCACAGGGCCACAAAATGGTTGTCAGGCGGAATTCGAAAATCGCGACGCCTAACACCTAAATTATCCTGGGAATTCGGAATCCAGGATATCCCACTTCTGACACCAAAATTGTAAGGATGGCGGCCTGTTAGTCCTTTTTAAAAAAAACACTTTAATTCGGCTGAAACTAATGTATATTCACACTGCTTGATATTACAAAGTTATGTGTTAACCGGACAAAATCTGGAGGAAGACTGTGGAAATTAACATAAAAATCAGTTTTATTGAAGTGACATAATGCTTGCATATGCATTTACTTCATATAAGGTTTGCTCATAACAGTACGTAGCGGGAAGTTAAAAAGGGATTTAATAGTAGTTTGGTGAAATACAATAAAGTAAACTTAGTAAAATTATACAAAATTTATATAAAATAAGACTTTTAAATGTAAAAGAATCATGATAATTGACAGGTAATAATTCAATCATTATATATCTCGGAGCGATATTGATAGAGATCTAGAAATAAAGCTTTAGTTTCAAGTAATACAATTTGCGATAGGCAATTGGATAAACGAATGTTGGAGGCCTTTGGGTAATGAACTTTAAATATGGAATTAAGGAAGTAATTCTAATAAAAATAATAATATTAATAAAAGTAATAATAGTATAAGCCTAGAAATACGTGACTACAAAAAATCCTGCGAATATTTTATTATTAGTGCCTGGAAGAGAACTAAAAATTAGTAAAAAGCAGTATAGTTTTCACCGCGAGCGACTAGATAATGATTCTCTTGTGTTTAATTCATTACTAAGATGAAGATATTGAGAACAAAGTGTGGTCGTAGTATGGAGTCTAGTTTATGGCTCTTCCTTTTTTTCTTCTTATTTAAAAGTGTCTTTATATAGTCTGAGAAATGGCCCTGATTGTAGCATTCACAAGTAAGAGGTAAGATAAATATGTGTTGCCGCGTTCCGATTCCGTAGTAATCTTACTACCTGCCTGACAGTATGGCAGTTGGCCTATTCTTCAAAGGAGCCTGGCACTAACAAGGGTGGTGTTAAAGTTCTGCAAACAATGTCTTGCCTGGATTTGGTATTACCACCTCATCTATTCGTACCGCAAAGTGTAGGTGTTTGTGAATGTCACGTTCTAGTTTGGAGATTAAGGTAGCTGGGAATTGGGAAACTTATGTATTTGGCGTTTAAGCTCGCTACACGAATAGTAATGCACCATTCACATATTGTTTGTAGTCATTACTTCTTTCTATCACGCCACCATCTGCTTGTTTGCCATCTGCCTTATATAAAAAAAGATTTGTGAACTATAGATACTCTTACATTAATTTATTGAAGTTAAATTTATTTTGAGGCGTTTGAAAAAAATGTTGAGATTAACATTTTTAGATGCGCGCACGGGCGCACGGGCTGTCAGCGATATGAAGAAATGAAGTATCAGGCATGCCATTTGCTTGTTTACTATCATGATATACAAAAAATGTGAAATATAGATATTCTAACAATAATTATTGAAGTTATACTTTTTTACAGCGTTTGAAAAAATTATGAGAGTAACATTTTTACACACACGCACTGGCGCGCACAACGGACAGCCCAAAAACGACAAAATGAAGTTAGCCGATATTACGATGAGCGTGCACCTTTGAGTATTAAATACTCAAAGGCGCGCACACTGGCAGCCAACGAAAAGTTGTGGTTTTGCTGAGAAATACTTATAACATGCTTATATAAGTACACAGGCACGTTTTTTTAAAAGTGTAACGTACAATAACTGACAAAATCAAATTTTGCATTCTCTATTTAGATTTAATATTAATAAGAAAACTGTGCATTAACAAAGACCAAACCTGCACCAAACCTTACAACAAATCCTGCAAAATATTGAATGTTTAATTGCTACGTCTTATCGTTATTCTACTGCGGCGATTGAAATCGTAATTAAGTTTCAGCGACTTGATGAAACTCGTTTACTTGTCGTTTTGACGCAAATAAATAGGAAGGGTGATGTCAAAATATCTTTTTAATATTAAAATACGTTATAGTACGGGAGTTAGCAACGTTGAAAAAAACAATTTTAGAAAAGCTGATTCTTTAATATGACATTTGCAATGCTCCCTCGAGTAGAGTACGGTCTGTCTGGCTGTTGGTAAACGTTGCGTTCATTACTGCGCTGCATATCTTGATAGGTAAAAATTTTAAATTATTTTAGAATGTTTTTTTCTCCTTACCGTCAACTTTAAGACACTATTAGGAATAATAATTCTAATTACAGACATTTTTGTGGTAGATAACTATGTGCTAGACGCTATTTTATATGAATAAAAATAACTAAATTTTAAACCATTTTAGAATGTCTGTAGTTTGATATTATTTTAATAAGAAGTATATGAATACAAAATTAATTTGCCAGACATTAATTCGGTTGTTTAGTCAACAACCTGGGGGCTAAGTGTGAGTTTTTCTTTTCGCATTCGATCGTGAGCGCGTTTCGAGTTTACTAGGAATTTGTATGTCATTTGTACAGCGCCACCTAGTGGTAAACTGGTTTCTCGCGTTTACCACTAGGTGGCGCTGTAAAAATCACATACAAATTCCTAGTAAACTCCAAACGCGCTCACGATCGAATGCGAAAAGAAAAACTCACACTTAGCACTCAGATCGATTTGAAGTTGAGTATGGTGGTATTATGTTAGTGGTTAGAGAGAGATAGCGGCAAAGTTGACGGACGGCAGAGGGACAAGAGTACATCAAAATTATTCTAAATTTTTTTTTTTATCTTTACAAGCCAAATTTTTAATTTTACATTATTTCTAGGCTCCTTTGAAGAATAGACCAACTGCCGTTTTGCCAGGCAGGTCGTAAAAGGAGATTGAGTGGCTATGCCAGTCACTACCATCGTGGCTACTATGTGGTAGAGTTCTGCATTGTCTCGCCCGGGTCTGGTACCACCGCCTTACCTATTCCTGCCGCAATAGCGTCAGTGCTTGTCGCTGTCGTGTTCCGGTTTGGAGGGTAAGTTAGTCAGTAAACTTACGCATGTGGCCTTAGACTTCGCCACAAGATAGCAACGCACCATTAACATCTTTGGTGTCTATAGGCGATGGTTGACTCTTTCCATCAGGAGACCCATCTGCTTGTTTCCTATCTTTTATGTCTTAACATAAAAAAAATATTTTGAATATTTTTTCCTTACGGTCAACTTTTGGACACTATTAGGAGCGTTAGTCTCTAATTAACACACATTTTTATTGATAACTTTATGCCAGACTAGCTGTTGCCTGCGACTTCGTCTGCGCGGACTTCGTTTACTCCCCACAGCTCCTACCCCGTAGGTGATAGCGTGATAATAGGTAGCCTATATGTTGACCCGGCCAATTAGTAATATTCATGCAAAATTTGTTGTAAATCCATATAGTACTTCTTGAGTTTACCCCGGACATACATACAAACAGACAAAAATTCTAAAAACTATATTTTTAGCTTCGATATCGATTGTAGATGACGCCCCAAGTATTCTTTTAAAAAAATATTCTATGTACAGTTTTGACTTTCCTACGATTTCATTATATGTACAGACTAGCTGTTGCCTGTGACTTCGTCCGCGCGGACTTCGTTTGCTCCGCACTGCTCTTCCCCTGTAGGTGATAGCGTGATAGTATGTAGCCTATATGTTGACCGGACCTGTTAGTAATATTCATGCAAAATTTGAAGTAAATCCATGCAGTACTTTTTGAGTTTACCCCGGAGATACATACAAACAAACAGATAAACAGACTAACAGACAAACGGACAAACGGACAAACGGACAAACGGACAAACGGACAAACGGACAAACGGACAAACGGACAAACGGACAAACGGACAAACGGACAAACGGACAAACGGACAAACGGACAAACGGACAAACGGACAAACGGACAAACGGACAAACGGACAAACGGACAAACGGACAAACGGGCAAACGGACAAACGGACAAACGGACAAACGGACAAACGGACAAACGGACAAACGGACAAACGGACAAACGGACAAACGGACAAACGGACAAACGGACAAACGGACAAACGGACAAACGGACAAACGGACAAACGGACAAACGGACAAACGGACAAACGGACAAACGGACAAACGGACAAACGGACAAACGGACAAACGGACAAACGGACAAACGGACAAACGGACAAACGGACAAACGGACAAACGGACAAACGGACAAACGGACAAACGGACAAACGGACAAACGGACAAACGGACAAACGGACAAACGGACAAACGGACAAACGGACAAACGGACAAACGGACAAACGGGCAAACGGACAAACGGGCAAACGGACAAACGGACAAACGGACAAACGGACAAACGGACAAACGGACAAACGGACAAACGGACAAACGGACAAACGGACAAACGGACAAACGGACAAACGGACAAACGGACAAACGGACAAATGACAAACGGACAAACGGACAAACGGACAAACGGACAAACGGACAAACGGACAAACGGACAAACGGACAAACGGACAAACGGACAAACGGACAAACGGACAAACGGACAAACGGACAAACGGACAAACGGACAAACGGACAAACGGACAAACGGACAAACGGACAAACGGACAAACGGACAAACGGACAAACGGACAAACGGACAAACGGACAAACGGACAAACGGACAAACGGACAAACGGGCAAACGGACAAACGGGCAAACGGGCAAACGGACAAACGGACAAACGGACAAACGGACAAACGGACAAACGGAAAAACGGACAAACGGACAAACGGACAAACGGACAAACGGACAAACGGACAAACGGACAAACGGACAAACGGACAAACGGACAAACGGACAAACGGACAAACGGACAAACGGACAAACGGACAAACGGACAAACGGACAAACGGACAAACGGACAAACGGACAAACGGACAAACGGACAAACGGACAAACGGACAAACGGACAAACGGACAAACGGACAAACGGACAAACGGACAAACGGACAAACGGACAAACGGACAAACGGACAAACGGACAAACGGACAAACGGACAAACGGACAAACGGACAAACGGACAAACGGTCAAACGGACAAACGGACAAACGGACAAACGGACAAACGGACAAACGGGCAAACGGACAAACGGACAAACGGACAAACGGACAAACGGACAAACGGACAAACGGACAAACGGACAAACGGACAAACGGACAAACGGACAAACGGACAAACGGACAAACGGACAAACGGACAAACGGACAAACAGACAAAAATTCTAAAAACTATATTTTTGGCTTCGATATCGATTGTAGAACACGCCTCAAGTATTCTTTTAAAAAATATTCAATGTACAGTTTTGACTTTCCTACGATTTTATTATATGTATAGATAAATAAATAAAAATAAATAGATATTAAAAACCATTTTAGAATTACTGTAATTTTGATATTATTTTAATAAGAAGTAAATGAATACAAAATTAATTTGCCAGACATTAATTCGATTGTTTAGTCTTAGATTTAAAGTTATAGAGTACGGTGGTATTATGTTAATTGTTAGAGAGAGATAGCGGCAAAGTTGACGGGCGGAAGAGAGATAAGAGTACATCAAAATTATTGAAAAAAAATTTTCTGAGTTGCCTACGACGCGACGTGTCAATGTGTAATAACATATCTAAGAATCCTAAACGTTCGACTCAACCGCAGCTTTGTTCCATGAATGAACCCCTGGTTACCTTAACCGTCTGTACATCTTTTTGAAAACTACAATCTAGAATACACTCCGGATAATTTTCCTTTATGTTATTACAACGGGTCCCACATATACTGATGCAACAAGCAAAACAACGGAAACCATTTTCATGCATGAAACGCCTTAAAAATTACCTTATCCTAATATAGTAATGTAATGTAGTAAAGCTCATGTGGTCCAGCGTTGGCGTCGACCACATGAGGTCCCGGGTTCGATTCCCAGGTCGGGCACATAAAAAAATGTTTTTTCATTTTTCTGAGAAACACAAAGTTGCCCGGGATTGGAAAGTGCCCGGTTGGCGATAGGCTTGCCACCTATCACACTGTGGGACCAAGTATCTTCGGCTAATCGTGGGTGCACTTGTTGTACCTCTGCCTACCCCTTCGGGGATATGGGCGTGAAGATACTTTTTTTTTTAAAGTATTTGAAAATTTATACAAATTTTCAAATACTTCTATTAATTTAAATGTCAAAATGACAAGCTATAGAATGTTTAATCCGCTCTCCTGTAAAGTTGTGTCCACGTTGTGTCATTGCACTTGCACTAGTATACGCAGGACCTGTCGATTAGTCTCTATTTACTTACAATAAAGGTTTATTGTAAGAAAAACAGGTTGTCATTGACAACATCTAGGATATTTTGGGTGCACAGTACAACATCTCCTTTTCAACAATTTATTGAAGATGGACGACACCTGAGAAGGATTTGTTATAAAAGGTTACTTTAGCACCGCTATCAGGCTAGCATGGTGAAATCAGCAAAATTGCAAAAAAAAAATACATCAATTTGTAGCTAATTAGTTGCTAATTAGTTGCCAAAACGACGATTTTGTTGCTCGTGCCAATCCCTAGAAATCGTGAATTATGCTATCGTGATATCAAGGTAGCAAGGTAACTTAATGAATTATATTCTTTTCCGTTCATCTTTATAGAAGATTTAGTTACTATTTTGTTGCTATATCTTAGATATCGCAAAAATTTTTTTAATAATTGTTTTTTTTATTTTTTCTGTTCTTGCTATCTTGAAACTGGTTTTTCCTGGCATTAAAGAGTCTTTGAATTTTGTTGCTCATCAGGAGGCTACTCAAATACACTCAAACAACTAGCAACAAAATAGTTGAAACCGGTCAGCCGATTTTTGAATTTTTTTTTCATCTTCCTCATTCTTGCTATCTTGAAACTGATTTTTGTCGGCATAGAAAGTGTATTAAATTAGTTGCTCATCAGGAAAATACTCAAATACACTCCAAGTATCAGCAACAAAATAGTTGAAACCGGTCGGCCGATTTTTGAATTTTTTTTTCATCTTCCTCATTCTTGCTATCTTGAAAGTGGGTTTTCCTGGTAATAAAGAGTCTTTGAAATTTGTTGCTCATCAGGAGGCTACTCAAATACACTCAAACAACTAGCAACAAAATAGTTGAAACCGGTCAGCCGATTTTTGAATTTTTTTTCCATCCTCCTCATTCTTGCTATCTTGAAACTGATTTCTTTCGGCATAGAAAGTGTATTAAATTTGTTGCTCATCAGGAGACTACTTAAATACACTCTAAGAACCAGCAACAAAATAGTTGAAACCGGTCCGCCGATTTTTGAATTTTTTTTTTCATCTTCCTCATTCTTGCTATCTTGAAAGTGGGTTTTCCTGGTAATAAAGAGTCTTTGAAATTTGTTGCTCATCAGGAGGCTATTCAAATACACTCAAACAAGCAACAAAATAGTTGAAACCGGTCAGCCGATTTTTGAATTTTTTTTTTGCATCTTCCTCATTCTTGCTATCTTGAAACTTGTTTTCCCTGATAATGAAGAGTCTTTGAAATTTGTTGCTCATCAGGAGGCTACTCAAATACACTCAAACAACTGGCAACAAAAAACAAGTTTCAAGACAGCAAGAATGAGGAAGATAGAAAAAAAATTCAAAAATCGGCTGACCGGTTTCAACTATTTTGTTGCTAGTTGTTTGAGTGTATTTAAGTAGCTTCCTGGTGAGCAACAAATTTCAAAGACTCTTTTTTACCAGGAAAAACCAGTTTCAAGATAGCAAGAATGAGGAAGATGAAAAAAAAATTCAAAAATCGGCGGACCGGTTTCAACTATTTTGTTGCTGGTTCTTAGAGTGTATTTAAGTAGTCTCCTGATGAGCAACAAATTTAATACACTTTCTATGCCGAAAGAAATCAGTTTCAAGATAGCAAGAATGAGGAGGATGGAAAAAAAATTCAAAAATCGGCTGACCGGTTTCAACTATTTTGTTGCTAGTTGTTTGAGTGTATTTGAGTAGCCTCCTGATGAGCAACAAATTTCAAAGACTCTTTATTACCAGGAAAACCCACTTTCAAGATAGCAAGAATGAGGAAGATGAAAAAAAAATTCAAAAATCGGCCGACCGGTTTCAACTATTTTGTTGCTGGTTCTTAGAGTGTATTTAAGTAGTCTCCTGATGAGCAACAAATTTAATACACTTTCTATGCCGAAAGAAATCAGTTTTAAGATAGCAAGAATGAGGAGGATGGAAAAAAAATTCAAAAATCGGCTGACCGGTTTCAACTATTTTGTTGCTGGTTTTTAGAGTGTATTTAAGTAGTCTCCTGATGAGCAACAAATTTAATACACTTTCTATGCCGAAAGAAATCAGTTTCAAGATAGCAAGAATGAGGAGGATGGAAAAAAAATTCAAAAATCGGCTGACCGGTTTCAACTATTTTGTTGCTGGTTCTTAGAGTGTATTTAAGTAGTCTCCTGATGAGCAACAAATTTCAAAGACTCTTTATTACCAGGAAAACCCACTTTCAAGATAGCAAGAATGAGGAAGATCAAAAAAAAAATTCAAAAATCGGCTGACCGGTTTCAACTATTTTGTTGCTAGTTGTTTGAGTGTATTTGAGTAGCCTCCTGATGAGCAACAAATTTCAAAGACTCTTTATTACCAGGAAAACCCACTTTCAAGATAGCAAGAATGAGGAAGATGAAAAAAAAAATTCAAAAATCGGCTGACCGGTTTCAACTATTTTGTTGCTGGTTCTTAGAGTGTATTTAAGTAGTCTCCTGATGAGCAACAAATTTCAAAGACTCTTTATTACCAGGAAAACCCACTTTCAAGATAGCAAGAATGAGGAAGATGAAAAAAAAATTCAAAAATCGGCCGACCGGTTTCAACTATTTTGTTGCTGATACTTGGAGTGTATTTGAGTATTTTCCTGATGAGCAACTAATTTAATACACTTTCTATGCCGACAAAAATCAGTTTCAAGATAGCAAGAATGAGGAAGATGAAAAAAAAATTCAAAAATCGGCGGACCGGTTTCAACTATTTTGTTGCTGGTTCTTAGAGTGTATTTAAGTAGTCTCCTGATGAGCAACAAATTTCAAAGACTCTTTATTACCAGGAAAACCCACTTTCAAGATAGCAAGAATGAGGAAGATGAAAAAAAAATTCAAAAATCGGCTGACCGGTTTCAACTATTTTGTTGCTAGTTGTTTGAGTGTATTTGAGTAGCCTCCTGATGAGCAACAAATTTCAAAGACTCTTTATTACCAGGAAAACCCACTTTCAAGATAGCAAGAATGAGGAAGATGAAAAAAAAATTCAAAAATCGGCCGACCGGTTTCAATTATTTTGTTGCTGATACTTGGAGTGTATTTGAGTATTTTCCTGATGAGCAACTAATTTAATACACTTTCTATGCCGACAAAAATCAGTTTCAAGATAGCAAGAATGAGAAAGATGAAAAAAAAAAAATTCAAAAATCGGCGGACCGGTTTCAACTATTTTGTTGCTGGTTCTTAGAGTGTATTTAAGTAGTCTCCTGATGAGCAACAAATTTAATACACTTTCTATGCCGAAAGAAATCAGTTTCAAGATAGCAAGAATGAGGAAGATGCAAAAAAAATATTCAAAAATCGGCTGACCGGTTTCAACTATTTTGTTGCTAGTTGTTTGAGTGTATTTGAGTAGCCTCCTGATGAGCAACAAATTTCAAAGACTCTTTATTACCAGGAAAACCCACTTTCAAGATAGCAAGAATGAGGAAGATGAAAAAAAAATTCAAAAATCGGCCGACCGGTTTCAACTATTTTGTTGCTGGTTCTTAGAGTGTATTTAAGTAGTCTCCTGATGAGCAACAAATTTAATACACTTTCTATGCCGAAAGAAATCAGTTTCAAGATAGCAAGAATGAGGAAGATGCAAAAAAAAATTCAAAAATCGGCTGACCGGTTTCAACTATTTTGTTGCTAGTTGTTTGAGTGTATTTGAGTAGCCTCCTGATGAGCAACAAATTTCAAAGACTCTTTATTACCAGGAAAACCCACTTTCAAGATAGCAAGAATGAGGAAGATGAAAAAAAAATTCAAAAATCGGCCGACCGGTTTCAACTATTTTGTTGCTGGTTCTTAGAGTGTATTTAAGTAGTCTCCTGATGAGCAACAAATTTAATACACTTTCTATGCCGAAAGAAATCAGTTTCAAGATAGCAAAAATGAGGAGGATGGAAAAAAAAATTCAAAAATCGGCTGACCGGTTTCAACTATTTTGTTGCTAGTTGTTTGAGTGTATTTGAGTAGCCTCCTGATGAGCAACAAATTTCAAAGACTCTTTATTACCAGGAAAACCCACTTTCAAGATAGCAAGAATGAGGAAGATGAAAAAAAATTCAAAAATCGGCCGACCGGTTTCAACTATTTTGTTGCTGGTTCTTAGAGTGTATTTAAGTAGTCTCCTGATGAGCAACAAATTTAATACACTTTCTATGCCGAAAGAAATCAGTTTCAAGATAGCAAGAATGAGGAGGATGGAAAAAAAATTCAAAAATCGGCTGACCGGTTTCAACTATTTTGTTGCTGGTTCTTAGAGTGTATTTAAGTAGTCTCCTGATGAGCAACAAATTTAATACACTTTCTATGCCGAAAGAAATCAGTTTCAAGATAGCAAGAATGAGGAGGATGGAAAAAAAATTCAAAAATCGGCTGACCGGTTTCAACTATTTTGTTGCTAGTTGTTTGAGTGTATTTGAGTAGCCTCCTGATGAGCAACAAATTTCAAAGACTCTTTATTACCAGGAAAACCCACTTTCAAGATAGCAAGAATGAGGAAGATGAAAAAAAAATTCAAAAATCGGCCGACCGGTTTCAACTATTTTGTTGCTGATACTTGGAGTGTATTTGAGTATTTTCCTGATGAGCAACTAATTTAATACACTTTCTATGCCGACAAAAATCAGTTTCAAGATAGCAAGAATGAGGAAGATGAAAAAAAAATTCAAAAATCGGCTGACCGGTTTCAACTATTTTGTTGCTAGTTGTTTGAGTGTATTTGAGTAGCCTCCTGATGAGCAACAAAATTCAAAGACTCTTTAATGCCAGGAAAAACCAGTTTCAAGATAGCAAGAACAGAAAAAATAAAAAAAACAATTATTAAAAAAATTTTTGCGATATCTAAGATATAGCAACAAAATAGTAACTAAATCTTCTATAAAGATGAACGGAAAAGAATATAATTCATTAAGTTACCTTGCTACCTTGATATCACGATAGCATAATTCACGATTTCTAGGGATTGGCACGAGCAACAAAATCGTCGTTTTGGCAACTAATTAGCAACTAATTAGCTACAAATTGATGTATTTTTTTTTTGCAATTTTGCTGATTTCACCATGCTAGCCTGATAGGGCTTACTTTAGCCCTTACTCGTCTCTGAGGTCAAAGCTACTTAATTGCTCGATTTCAGTTCTTTGTCGTTTAAATTTTATGGCGTTTGATATAATGTTGCGAAGGCGGATCGTATCTATTGTTTCCTTACAATTTGTTTTGAGCAGAATAGAAAACGAGGGGTTGTTGTATCATATCGTTACTTGTTTATTACTCGATAAAAATGGATCTTAAATGGATCTTGAATGGATCTTGTAAGACAATCAGAAACGCTATTACAATGATTGAACCAGCCAAATCCTACTACAAGCGGAAAATGACTCAGAAAAATGTAGTGGTAGTGTAGCGGTCATGCAATATTCAACGCAATACATAAAACATTTAAACAAATCTTGTAACACTATATACAAGTTTCGAAGCTTCTCAGACGGACTTCAGTCCCCAAGTAGTACTTACATCTTGTCTGCTTATGAAGATCGTTTCTTTTTACATACATATATTCACGCCAGATCCCTTACGGGGTAGGCAGAGAGAACCGAGTGCCATACATCACGATCCTTGCAGGCTTGTCTCGCTTCCTCCACATTCATCACTCTCTTCATACACACACGCCAGTTGCGAAGACTCTTGACACCACCTTCGGACAGTACTCGATCAATCTGATCGTGGTATGTCAGTCTTGGTCTTCCCCGGTACCTACATCCTTCCACATTCGCATTGTATATCTGTTTTGTTAACCTTTCATCTTTTCTTTTTCATCCTTTTAAGACTTCATCAGCCTTCACAGTAGTGACGTCACTCGATGATCGACATTCTCATTGTAGTACGTCTTTGGTTAGGCGTTTTAAACAGTGTGTACACATTTCATCACCTATTTCGGAAAGACTTTACATAACCACGTTCCATCCTCACCACCTCGATGTCTGGAAATCCGCAACCGTGCGCCTTTGTCGGCACTTTTTGCCTCGCACTACTCCATTGTGGAATCAATTACCCTTGGGTGTTTCCGAACGGATACGACTTAGGGACCTCCAAGAAACGAACTTATTCATTCTTAAAAGGCTGGCAACGCAGCTGCAAGACCCCTGGTATTGCATTTGTCCATGGGCGGCGGTGATCACTTACCATCAGGTGCACCACCTGCTCGTTTGCCCCTTCTGCTATATAAAAAAAAATAACCTATAATTTGGGCCACAATGTATTGTTTTATGTAACGTATTATCAATGTATACCACATTGTATGTAATGTATTATCAATGAGTATCTACCAATTTTCAACACGATCGGTCGAGCCATTTTTGAGTCATAACTGTTAGACCGTGATTTTAGGGACATTTTTATTCTTGATTAATAACAAGCTGAATTTTTGTGAACAGCTCCGTCTTGACGAGGCTCTTACCTTTTCTATCTTCGACAAATCTCAAATCGGGTATCTAATAAAGGTAGGTATAAAAGAAAATTTTAGAGTGTCGGAATAAGAAAAGCTTCCATTTTATATGTAAAGTTACCCTTGCATTGTTGTGAGAAAATTAGGTTGTTTTTAAATTGATTAGTATCAATTTAAAAATCTCGACATAATTCCGATATGTGAGTGGAGGAGGAGGACTCGTCAGAAAAACCATCGAATATGTAGAACAAAAGTTTTTTCATGTTTTTCGTAAATCAATCAAGCGATTAAAGTTAAAAAGTAATGATTGTTATAAATCAATATTTTTCCTTCTATAGCATGTTTGAAGCTCCCTAACTTTATTAGTTACAAGAGTTGAAATTTTCTGAAGAGAGAAAAGATGGGGGTCTCGTCAAAACAAAGCTGCTTACAAAAATTCAGCTTGTTATTTCATCAATTAATCAGAAATAAAAAAGTTCCTGGGACCTTGTCTATGTACTTACTTAGAGGTAGCGAAAATTTGTAAACTGGTTGATTCTGCAGGTTACCTCTCTGAAACAAAAAAAGAGTTCAAAAATCGAAAGATTGCAAAAAAGTATTTCAATTTTTGAAAAACTGTATATTTTAAACGCGATAATCGATTTGATCTTCCCAACGGCAATCAACGCACTTCTTAACCCCTAACCTCTTCCTCCACTCACATGGGAAAGGGGAATTTCCTCTCTCCACTCTATCCTTCGCACTTCCCTGTCTATTCTTCCCTTCCCCGTTTCTCTATTTACTTTCCCTTTCTTTCTCTTTCCACTCTTCTCTTCCCCCTCTCTCCGTCTCAACCTCCTCTATCTCCCATTACCCCTCTATCTTTCTCAGGCAGATGGTCCTTTTCTAATGACTATTTAATTTTTCTTCAACTTTTTTGTAACAATTTTTTTTTAAATAATATTTTAACATAAAAAGTTTAAATGTTTTTAAAATGTTGTTAAAATAAATCATACAAAAGAAATAAATACTGAAAACACAATTAATACTTATAAATTGATAAATATACAAATACAAGTTAATTAGTAGCTCATTCTTTAAGAACATCTAGTTTTGTAATTTAGTAGTAAGAGATTCTCCGTTACTACTAGTGGGGAATTTGTAAGCCTTCTGATGCTAGTTTAAGTTTTAATTGTGTTTTTCTTGTGCTGTTATTCCTCCTAATAAATAAATAAATACATGTATCCACTAGGAATCGAACCTTAGCCTGATTGTTTTCATAGTTATCTTTCGAATCACTCGACCTGTGTATCACGCCATCTTTCTTAAATCGTTTGAATTACGACGTCTGAACTAAAATTCAATTGTATATCGTAAGGTATCAATGGCCTAAGGTTTTTCTCCTTAAACAGACAGATGGTCCTATTCTAAGGACATTTAATACTCATTAATATTCTAACTAAAAAAGTAATATTTATTGAATTAAAATAATGTTTGTGTGAAATAAACATACAAAAGGAATAGGTAAATACTGAAATTATTCATTATACAAATTCTTGCTCCTATTAGGAAATGTACCGTAAGCTCATAGATTCACCTTCATATTTAATGCGTATATGTTTTTAATAAAATAAAAAAATAAGAAAAAAAATTAAATACTTATGTTTCCTAATCGTTCGATCTAGAGAGAATATATGGATTCGGCATTAATTTGCATAAGCAATCAAAATTATAAAATAGCATGCACTCCAACGCTGAATATAAAAATGGCTTTATCTCTGTCTAACAAGTTCGTTTTTTTATAATAGAAAAATCTATAAAATTTTGCCAGTGCTCTAATTTCAAATCATTTAAGAAAATAACGTCACCTTAAACAGCTTGCAGCCGGTTCGCTATTACTAACAAACGCAGTAAATGTTCATGAAACGTCAAATGATTATGTTTACTCAAATATTTACCGATTTTAATAATTGTAGTTTTCCATAATTGTGGCCTGTATCTTTAATATAAACGTGAAAAAAAGGATGATGTCTAATTGCAGCATTATAGGATATAGAATGAAATCGTCGAATAAAACATTGCACCGCGCTGATACGTATTGTTTAAATGTACCTACTTATTTATTAATTAAATAAAAGTTTTCGTATTCTGGTTTCATCCAGGGTTTTATTCAGTTCTTATTATAATTATTGAATAATCCATAATATAATTTATATGAATAAAAATTATCTATACATATAATAAAATTTCAATTCTTCCGTACTTATCCAAAGTGCTCGAGCACATTGTTCACTCTCAACTGGCTGATCATTTGCGAGTAAATAGCCTACTTAACCCGTACCAGTCGGGCTTCCGGTCTGGACACAGCACTGTCACGGCACTGGTAAAGGTAACTGACGATATTCGTTCAGCTATGGATATTAAACAATTAACTATTGTTGTGCTTCATGACTTCAGTAGCGCTTTTAATTCAGTGGACTTTGAGGTTCTTATCGCTATCCTCAAATCACTAAACATTTCTAACGATGCGGCTAACTGGTTTAACAGCTATCTCCGGGGTCGCTCTCAGCGTATTCAAGTGGATGAGTTATCCTCAGATTGGGCTAATCTACTGGCAGGTGTCCCTCAAGGAGGAGTGCTTTCTCCCCTTCTCTTTTCTACTTTTATAAATAAAATTACTGAAGTTATCTCTTCTAGCTTTCATTTATATGCAGACGATTTGCAAATCTATCGTCACTTCAGTGTCATGGATGTGGCCAAGGCTATTGACTCGATAAATATGGATCTTGAAAGGATTCACGCTTGGGCAAAAGCTTTTGGGCTTACTGTCAATCCATCGAAGTCCAAGGTTTTAATTGTAGGCAGTAGGTATATGTGCAAAATCCTTGGTAACATAAACCTTCCTCAGGTTGTTTATGATAACACAGTTATTCCAATATCAAACTCGGTCAGTTACTTGGGTGTAACAATTTCAAACGATTTATCATGGGATTTGCATATTAACAGCATAAGTAAAAAAGTTCACTTTGCTCTGCACTCTCTAAAACACTTACAAAATTATTTGCCTTTTAAAACAAAGATATTACTAATGCAGAGTCTCATACTACCTATCATCGATTATGCGGATGTTTGTTTTATTGATGCTACTGAAGAACTGGTGAACAAATTAGAGAGGCTGCAGAATCTCTGTATCAGATTTATTTTTGGTTTACGGAAGTATGACCATGTCTCTAACTTTAGAGCTCAACTTAAATGGCTTCCAATACGGCTGCGTAGGAACACTCATATTCTTTGTCTTCTTTTTAATATTCTGTTTAATCCTAATGCACCAAGCTATCTGCGTGATGGGTTTTCTTTCTTGCATCCACCTGGATCACCTTGTAGATTAAGTGTTACTGCCCTTTTAAAATGTCCCCCACACAGTTCAAAATTTTTATCAAATTCTTTCCATGTTCAAGCTGTCAGGTTATGGAACTCACTACCGCCCAAGATTCGTATAAGTCAATCTCATCCAATTTTCAAAAAGAGTCTAAGAGAACATTTTCTTGCTGGATCTACATAGTACTTTTATTTTTTATTTTATTTTTTATTTTTTCTTTCATTTGCATCGATTGTTGTTCACTTTTAAATATTATGTGGATAAATTTAATGTATCAAGACTGTTATATTCATATGTATCTAGTTTTATGATTATTGTACACTATTTTAACATCTCAATAATTATTGTGTTTACTCTTATTCGGGTCAGCTGGAAGAAATCTCTTTTTTAGGGATAAGCTCGCCCATTGTACAGTCTGTTTTTAATAATTCTCTATGTACTACTTCTCTTTTAATTGTGTACAATAAAGTATTAAATAAATAAATAAATAAATAAATAAAATCGTAGGAAAGTCAAAACTTTACATTGAATATTTTTTTAAAAGAATACTTGGGGCGTGATCTTCAATCGATATAGAAGCCAAAAATATAGTTTTTAGAATTTTTGTCTGTTTGTCTGTATGTATGTCCGGGGTAATCTCAAAAAGTACTGCATGGATTTACTTCAAATTTTGCATGAATATTACTAACAGGTCGGGTCAACATATAGGAGTAGCTGTGCGGAGTAAACGAAGTCAGCGCGGACGAAGTCGTGGGCAATAGCTAGTATTAAATATATTGGTAAAATATCGATATTTTTAAAATTGAAGTATTGAAAATTTGTCAATTGTTACCTATGTAGACAGCTGTACTTAACTCCGCCATTACTTGGGACGGAATTACACGTTTTTTCCTTAATTAATTCATAGTTTCCTTCATCTAAGCGCTCGATCAATATTTAAGCATGTTGCTGACGCTAACCCAAACGCTTTCCTAAAAAAAATCATCTAATGTGGCTACAGAGGTTTTCATTAAAAAAATTAAAATGGTAAAATTGATGACTGTGAGTCATAAAACGAATATTTCTAACGAAATTAGACAAATACATTGAGATTCAGATTTATATAGAAGTACAGATGTACGAGTACAAGTTTTGAGCAGGGTATTTGTTAATTCTTCAAATTTACTATGAAACCATTGAAATAATAGGAGAAAATCGTATTTACCCTGAACATCGGCCGACAATATAAACTTTACACAATTACAGTACCACAACAGATGTGTTCACGGTCCGTTGAAAGTTAGGAGCAATTACGTAATAGGGGCTAATTCTGAGAGACTCGTTATTTCAAATCATCCAGATCTACGAACGTGATCCAATACATTTAACTTTCACGTATACTTATGATGCTGTATAAAACTCAGATATTAGGTGAGCTGTGTTCTCATGTCCTTATTGATGTTAACTTTCATATGAAATGAGTTAAAGCAGTAGATCATTTTGTTAAGTCTACTTAACAACATTTTTAAGTAATGACAAAATTGGAAACTTAAAAAGGACTCACGAAGCGGTTTTGCACCCGCGCCCGTCGCGGTGGCGGAATGGAGTTTTATTTTCAAAACTCACGAGACCGGAGTTTTGTGCGGTTACGCAGCCGTCGCGGTTGCGATTGCGCGATCGCTCTTAAACTTGGCCGTTGATCATCGCAATGCGGGCGGTTAAAAAATCAGTTGAGTTCCAGACCGCCATGGACACACACCAGAAACGAGCTGTTGCGTTATATTTAATTCACAGAAGAATTAAAAATAGAAGGTCTATAAGGTTCTGGGTGCATCCACTGATCGACTTCAGTATCAATATCCATTTTGTTGACAAACGTGCACAAACGCGTCACTACGCAACGAGTAATAACAAGTCACTGCAAAATGGCGTCGAATTTCGGATGGAGCCCGGATCAACACGGGATAAACATGCATTTTCAGTTTGCATGTAAATATATATCTACACATCTTTACGCCAAATCCCTTACGGAGTAGAAAGGTAAAAAGAGAGAATCAAGGGGAATTTAACACGGTCTAGACAATTGCCTTGCTTTTTTTCACATTCATAATTCTCTATCTGCAAATACGCCAGTTTCTAAGACTCTTTACATCTCCTTCGGACAACACTTGAAAAATTTAATATTGGTGCGTCAGTCTTGGTCTCTCCAGGTATCTACATATATTGAATTCGCATTGTATATCTGTTTTATTATTGCACTGTTCGCATTGTATATCATTCATCTGCCACTCTTTCAACATGTCCAAACGAACGGAGCATGCCCTTTTTCATTTTTACCACGATACTGTCTTTTAATCCTTACCTCTATCTGACGTGCAAATACTGTATCAATAGCGTCAGTGCTTGTTGCTGTCGTGTTCCGGTGTGACAAGCACTGACGCTGATGCGGCAGGAATAGGTAAGACGGTGGTACCAGACCCGGGCAAGACAATGCAGAACTCTACCACCTAGTAGCCACAATAGTAGTGACTCGATAGCCAATCGGTCGCCTTTTACGACCTGCCTGGCAGAACGGCAGTTGGCCTATTCTACAAAGGAGGCCGGGACCAACACGGCGAGAAAATCTAAATTTATCGCGTAAACAATAACAATTTTAATTAAAAGCAACTTATGATAAACAAGTCCTAGTACACGCTACCCTTATGCCCTATACCAGAAAGTCCATTATGGCATAGCTATTCGGATAGCGGTCAACTATTTGTTTATTAATAGGAGTAGCTATCTTTTTCTTTTATTTCTAGATCTCTTCATCGTTTCTACTTTTCACGTTTCTGGATTATTTGTAACAATATTTAAAAAAAACGTTTCGATTGGACGGAATAGTTCAGCGTATTAGTCAATCCTAATAAATGCAGTTATCCTTATTGATTGCTTGAAGTAAAGTCGTACTAAAGAGTATAGTTAGCCCACAGACCACATCTGTGAATTAGCCATACAGGTTGTTAAGATAATATCAATTTGATTGATTTGGGATTCATTTATTATTTTTAATTTTTAATGTGTTTAAATATTTTAAGTGTTACGGTGTCCAAAATTGACGCGGCTTGCGCAAATAAGAGTATTTTTTTTGTTTTCGGAGACTGATGAAAAAGATTGTCCATAATTTGTTCACGCAGTAAAACTGCAGCAACTGACTTCCCATTTCCTGTATCTCCGGAACCCTGCGTCAGATCTTCACCAAATTAAAACAGGACCACACTCAAACAATAAAATAATTTTCAAAATCGTTTCATGGATGACCGAGTTCTGAGGTAAAAAACGTAGAAAAACATATCGCCGAATTGATAACTATTAAAAAATAATTTTGAGAAGTCGACTGAAAAAAGTACCTACAGTATACTACAGTAATTTTGTGTTGACTAGTAAATATTTAATTTAAACAAAAAAAAACAGAGTATTAAAATTAAAAAGTAATCAAATATCAATTTCCTAATTTTTGGATTAATTTAAACAATGAATCCAAATTCTAGAAAATTGATATTATATTAAGTTAACTCGCGGGGTTAAATTTATTCTTTAGTAGGAAAACCTCTAGCAATCAACGACATTGACTTAGCATTTATTAGGGTTAACTGATACACTGAATTTTTTCATCCAATGGAGATAGTTGTATAGAAATTGCATGCAATCAAGCAATCGACTAGGTATGTACGATATGGCGTAAGCAAAATTAGAGTAAGTAGTCACTAATTAAGTAAATGATTAAAGATAATAATCCATTTTGGGAGACGCTTGATAAATAAATCACACCAATCGGATAAACGAAACTTTCAAAATGAAATACTATAATTTCTCCTTTGTGCTAGGCTCTAACTGCTAGGCATCTCGTAAAAGGAAACGATAGGCTAAACAGCGTATGTAAATAAAGTAAATGGTAGTGGTATATGGCAAACGACTAGCTCCACCGCAATGCCATAATTACTCCGTTTTCTTTAAAAATGGCATCGACTTTATTCGTAACAGGAACGCTTGTGCCAATTTTGTCCTACTCAATGTCATGATATGAAAAAAGTCAGTTGTTCTAAAAAGAAAATAATAATGTTATGAGAATATTTTTTCCTATATTCAAAACTAACCCCCCTGCAGAGGGGGGGGGGGACACTTGACTCTAACAAAAATTAGCACTTAAAAGCTTAATATTTTACAAACGAGTTCCTTAATCGAAAATTTGTTTTAACAAACCTGAATATTTTTTTAAAAATCTATCAAATTAAAAAAATCACGATGGAGTACCTACGTGGAAAATAATTAACATCCCTACTTTACATGTAGGAGCGCTACCCTAAAAAAAATATTTTTCAAGATTGTATGTTGTACACTTGTACCACTTTGTTGACGAGACTAATATATATAAATTTCGGACACAGGCGATCGCAAGTTTAATAGATAAATAAACAAAATCGATCTAAATTCTAATATAGGCACGATGCCATCCAAAATTATACCGACTGTTTTATTCACTGACCACATGAATGTTTTATTGCAGCATTAAAACAGAGAATATTTCTTGCGCGATACAATTATTTGTACATGTCTATTTGATACTATAACATTTAACCTTGAATGTTTACCCACACTAGCTAACTAACACGGCAACTTCAATTATACATACATCCAGAGAGGGTAATTTTAAGTAAAAGATGTTTAAAAACGTCCCTATAAAAATCTGTCTGTGTGATTAATTCACTTAGGTAGCTCCAGAATAAGAGGTACAAATAAACTACCTCTTTGATTTCTATTTAGCTCTCAATTTAGCTCAATCGCTTAGTTAATAGTTAATCGGCTCTTTGAAACGTGTAGTTCATTGAATCGCTAGCCAACCAAAGGGTCGTTCGCAGATGTCCAAAGCCCATTATTCTCAAAGAATAAAATTGCATACTATAAATTCAGATCTCGTCGACGGTCGACGGAGACGGAGCTCTTTTTCCCGGGTGTGGGACTTAAAGGCAACCTAACAAATCTACTTCTTGTTTATGTAATAAGCCGGATAAGCCGGATAGCGTTATAGTTCTAAATAAAAAATCCATTTACATAACAACTAATTTAAACAATATGAAGCCGGAATTTGTTATCGGTGGCGGTAAATGTCATGCATATTATATAATGACGACATTTTACAATGGGTCTAAGACGTTTTCTCAAACGTATTTATCTTTGCAATCTGACGACGTCATATTTTGTATACGGATGAATATAGAATTTGCCTACAACATAATATTATATACTAGCGAAATAAATGTTTCGGACCTAACGCCAAATCTAGCTTTATTGTAAGAAATATTTTAAATATTATAATAATTTTAAATATAATTTTCTTAATATTATTAGTACATTTTTATAAGCATACTAAAGTTAAAAATATTTTTACCAAGAAACACTTACAGCAAGAAACAAGAAACTTAGGATACAAAAATATTTTACTAATCTTAAGGAAAAACTTAAATGGAAACATTTAGTGCATAAAAAAGAATATTGTCTGATTGTTGCCAGTTTACTTCCTCTTAAATTCATATTTTGATCTGGGAGATAAGATTATTAAATAGGTTTTAATTTTAAAATACATAACAAAAATAATCGCATTAATTTAATTGGTATTTAAAGACGCGTTATAAAATCATATTAGTATTCTGTTATGACAGAATGTGTATAATATTAGTATATGTCCATAAACGACAAAATAATTTTGGCAGCATGTATGGCATTTTTTCTATTTTGTATAAATATTCAAAATACATTGAATTTCTTCGTTAGATTTACTTATTTTGAAATACAGGAAAACAATAGAAAAGGGGCGGGAAATCGTTTTTAAAATGTCACCTATTCAATGACTTCTAGGTGGCAGAGCTACATAACGTTTCTCCCGGGTATCTATTCTTACGGCAATAGCGTCAATTCTTGTCGTTGCCGTATTCCAGTTTGAAGGGTTCCCTACTTTAGGTACCCTTCTACTTTAGGTAGCCGATATCGAGTATGTAACCAGACGAGTGGCTATGTTGTTTGTTTTATTAGAAAATAAATTCATTCCGCCAAAACACCACGCCGCAGCAATAGTAAACGCGTATTGAATAAAATGAGATAGTTGTATATAGGTTACATCTAGGCAAGAACGAGACGCATAAACAAGTGTCCACGTGTTTCGTGTTATCTGTCCAGTTTAACTTGAGCTATATTATATAAAAGTAAATTAAAATAAAATCAATGTTTATTGATGCCGATATTCCGTCTGTTTTATAATTCGACGTTTTGCTGCTTTTTCCACACCATCTAATAGAACAACACGACATTATGCGGTATAATATACCAAACTTTGAATATTTTCGAGAGTATTGGGGACGTACACACAAGTCACTTGTTGGTGCGGTACTGCTTTAGTGCGAGCGTGAATTGCTAGTTATCAGTGGCAAAACACTATCAGTTTCGGAATTAGATGGCTCATATTGCTACTCTATTAGGTTACATGCTCGATGGTAGCCGGTAAACTTATGCATGTGGCATTGCCATCCCGAGACACGTAAAGCAACGCACCATTAACATCTTTGGTATCTATAGGTGACGGTTTTTATTTTCATCAGGAGAGCCATCTACTTATTTGCTATCTAAAGATATAAAATGCTGATATAAATAGCATAATCAAAGAGATTTTACTGCAACTTTTTAATAAGAAAAGCCTTTTTCCTGATCTATTAGAAATATCCGCAAACTAATGCCTTAGACCATTGATATAAAAGAGGCCTTAGACTATGAGATAACAAATTGAACCCGCAAAACCTAGAAAATGGTTATCTATTCGTGAAAACACCTATTTTTTTATCATTTACCATGGAAATGCCGCTACGTGCCTAGAATTTTATTTCTATGTTTTCCAAACGCAGCAGATAATATCCTGTTACGCGTGCAGGGAATATTAATATTATTCGCCCGTATACTGTTATTGTAATTAAGATTAATATAATTAGATATCTCGTATAAAATAAAGACAAAAATGTTGAGCCTTTCACTAATTTTCTGTACATCCTTTCATAAATTCGGTAATTTATCTGTAATCAGGCTATTGCGGCAAATGTGCTGTTCCGTTTTGGAGAGTCAAGTAGGCGGTAGACTTATATAACTGGCAATACCATCCCGCCACTCGAATAGCAACGTGCCATTAACATCTTTGCTATTTGTAGACGATGGTTTCTTTTTTCATCAGGAGTGCGATTTGTTTGTTTGCTATATTATGCTATATAAAAAAACTTACACATATCTTCACGCCAAATCCCTTACGGGGTAGGCAGAGAGAACCGAGTGCCATACATCACGATCCTTGCAGGCTTGTCTCGCTTCCTCCATATTCATCACTCTCTTCATACACACACGCCGGTTGCGAAGACTCTTGACACCACCTTCGGACAGTACTCGATCAACCTGATCGTGGTATGTCAGTCTTGATCTTCCCCGGTACCTACATCCTTCCACATTCGCGTTGTATATCTGTTTTGTTAACCTTTCATCTACCATTCTTTCTACATGTCCGAACCAACGGAGCATGCCCTTTCTCATCTTTACACCGCCACTTTCTTTCAAATCTAACCTCTCTCTCACTTCGACATTACGAACCCGATCCGCGACTGTCACACCACATATTTTTCTTAGCGACCTCATCTCAACCACGTTGATTCTACTTTCATGCTCTTTCTGACATACCCAACTTTCACTTCCATACAATAGCGTTGGGATTAGCACACGATTATGCAGGGCTAGACGGGCACCCTGACTTAAAATTGTGCTATTAAGTAATCTCCCTAACACTCCATTCACTCTGTTCCCTGCACATACTCTTCTTCCAACATCAGTGGTGTACCTTCCATCCCTGCTAAAAGCACATCCAAGATATACAAATACTAAAACTTTAGTTTTCTTCGCATTCAAATGTAAGTCCATACCCACTGGTATTTGCAGCTCAGATGGAGTTGAGCCTAGAAGTACAGCGTCATTTGCATAAAGCAGGCAGTTCACCACTAGATCACTCATGCGCATTCCCACATTCAATGACCTCAATCTTTGGAGACACTTATCCAGATACAGAATAAACAGATGAGCTGACAACACACAACCCTGCTTGACGCCGATATTGACATCGAACCAGGGTGATATGTTTCCGTCCACCCGCACACATGCTTTGCAATCCCAGTACATGGATTGCAAAGCACGCAGCAGACGCCCATCTATCCCATAACTGGGTAAAATGTCCCAAAGTTTCTTTCGCACAAACCTATCAAACGCTTTCTCCAAATCCACAAAACCGCAGAAAACCTTCTGGCGGACAGCAGATACTTCTCTACGATGTTGCGGAGTGAGAAAACTTGATCCATAGATCCTCTTCCCTTGTGCCTCCCACAACATTCCCTCACATAGAAAAATATAAATATTTTAGAATATCCAAAAGTGCACGCCACACGCTTATAATTTTACAATTTAAAATTATTAATTGACTCATCTATTCAGTAGTATATCTATTAAAAATAACAAAAAATCTGTATACCAGTTAACCTTGCAGACCATCCCTGAAACTTCCCGCTAAATTGAAGTATTTTAAGTTGAAAAGAGTAAAAACTATAAGCATAGATTTTTTCAGCAAAAGCGTCTATTTTGTTAAAATTACCATAAGTATATTGATTTTTGAAAAGCTGTATACTTTGGAAACTGATTTAGATCTTTCAAATGGCATTCAACGTAATTAATTGTTGAGATCTAAAATGTTTTGTTAGCTACATAATCTACAGGCTGAAAAATGTCGAAGTACTGGCAAAGAACATAAAATTTATGTCATTGATTGATAAATCAAAATGATATTATATCTTCTTAATTTTTGTATTTGTACGGTGGCTTTGTAATAGGGTCCCGTTTTTACTTTTTAGACACGGAACCCTAAAAACGATATTTTTGTTAAAGTTTATTTATGGATGCAGGGGCACGTACAGGCGTAGATTGTTTAGGGCAACAAGTAGTTTTAATTCGGCTCTGGCAATGACGTTTAATACCCTTAAGGTGCTCATCGATGGGCGAGCCTATACGGCGGCCTTTATGGTCTAAGAGCTCTCGACACAAAACTTATGGTCGATAGATCAGGACCTTTAAGGCCTTGATCGACGAGCGATCCTATACCGCGGTCCTATGGCTCGTCGGTAAAGCTCGCACGTGTATTTATTTATTTATTTATTTCAACTAAAAATCCACAGCCGAATATCAAAATAGGTACAATATTATAATATTATAATATTATTTATATTATAATAAATAATATTATAATATTTACATTACATTGGCCAATTAAGGATTTTCTTTTTGTACACTGTTACTATAAGCATATTTATAGTCACTGACGGGTAGCTAATAGGTTTATATATCAAAAACTATATCCGCCTTATTTCAAAACGAGGTCTAAATATAGTACCGACCTTAACACCAGTTTTATTACTAGTATTAGATGAAACGTTATTATAAAACCGGGTTTAGCGCTAGTCAGAGTATCTTCTATGGTTCTAAAGATAAACCTACGCGACCCCTAGTTTAACTTTAATATAGGTTTATATCGTAATAAACAAAACTAGACATACAACAAGAAGCAATGCTATAAAAATATGTGTGTTTGTGTTTGTTGTTTGTTTGTGAGTGAGTGTATTAGAATACAATCAATACTTCAGTTAAAGAATAATAAGTTAAGTTTAAGAATAATAAAAATAAATATATTGGTACATAGATGAAATTATGTCATTTACACAGGATGGTTATGGTGCTTGACAACAAATACATTACAAATTACAAAATAATAAAAAACGAAGAAAAAACGAATAAACGAATAAGCCTTTGATCGGGTATGGCACAAAGCGCTTCTAGCGAAGCTGCCTTCCTATGGGCTTCCTGAGAAATTATGCGAGTGGATCACCAGTTTTTTGGCTGACCGGAGCATCAAGGTCGTTGTCGACGGTGCGTGCTCCGACCTAAAATCTGTCAATGCTGGTGTTCCCCAAGGCTGCGTGCTATCACCGACACTGTTCCTTCTGCATATCAATGATATGATGCAAATTAGCAACATACATTGCTATGCGGACGACAGTACTGGTGATGCTACATACTCCGGCCGAAGCGGTATTTCTCGGGAACACGTCGAAGAGTGCCGAAACAAGCTTGTGTCTGAAGTCGAGAATCGACTTACCGATGTCTCGGAATGGGGTCGCCAAAACCTGGTTACTTTTAACCCCAAGAAGACACAGCCTTACGTGTTCACCGCAAAAAAGACGCCCTTTGTTGTATCACCTCGATTTGAGGATACTCTCCTGACAGCCACAGCTAGTGTCGGAATCCTGGGAGTTGATATATCGAATTACGTTCAGTTTCGCGGTCATTTGGAAAGCAAGGCTAAACTAGCCTCCAAAAAGCTCGGTGTGCTCAGCAGAGCGAAACAATACTTTTTGCCGGTCCATCGCCTTCAACTTTATAAGGCACAGGTTCGGCCTCACATAGAGTACTGTTCGCATCTCTGGGCCGGAGCTCCCCAGTACCAGCTTCTTCCTCTTGATCGCATTCAGCGTAGAGCGGTTCGAATCGTTGACGACCAGGCTATTTCGAAACAGCTTGACTCTTTGGCATTGCGCAGAGATGTAGGTTCTCTCTGTGTCTTTTATCGTTATATCATGGAGAGTGTTCCGACGAGTTGTTTGGATTAATTCCTGCCGCCGAATTCCACCATCGGACATCGCGTCAAAATTTGAAGTTCCATCCTCACCATCTCGATGTCTGGAAATCCACAACTGTGCGTTTCTCCCGACACTTTTTACCTCGCACTACTCTGTTGTGGAAACAATTACCGGCAGGGGTGTTTCCGAATGGATACGACATAGGGACCTTCAAGAAAAGAGCTTACTCATTCTTAAAAGGCAGGCAACGCAACTGCAAGACCTCTGGTATTGCAGATGTCCATGGGCGGCGGTGATCACTTACCATCAGGTGCGCCTCTTGCTCGTTTGCCCCTTAAATATATATATATATATATATATATATATATATATATATATATATATATATATATGTATATGTACATACATACACACATACATATATATTATAAACGAAAACAATATGAAATAACATAACGAGTCTTGTTTAAGGCATAAAGAATTATCATCGCTAGCGACATGCATTGCGCTAGTAAACAAACTGCATAAGGGATAAAGCAAGGTTTACATGCAACTGATTACGAGTCAATAATTCTACATTTTTAGAATTAACAACTTTGAATGTTATTTGGGATAATTATGTCTATTTTGTTTTAAAAGTATTTGGCAGATTTTATTCCTAGAAACATTTTTAGAACAAGCAAATATGTCTATGTCATCAAATAGCTTGTTGTATACACGGGGTAACCTTCTTACGATACTGTTAGACTTATAATTAGAAGAAGTCAAGGGGACATGTAACAGGGCCATATGCCTCGTTCTTTTGGTTGGTACGCAAAGCCTTAAAACTTTGTTCACTAGCTGAGGGCAGTCAATCGATCCAGAAAGTAAATTGTACAAAAATAGCATATCATGACATAAACGTCTATCTTGTAAAGTCATAAATCCGTACCCGCAATAGTTTTCTGCAGAAAATTTATTATTAAAATACTTGATGAATTTATTTTGTATTCGCTCTAATAAATGTTGATGTATATAAATGACATATTGTGGATTCCAAATAGAATTACAGTACTCTAAAATACTACGGACATAAGAGAAGTACAATAGTTTTATACAATTGGGATCAGTGAAATCTCTTCCAATACGCATATGAACCCCAGATTTCTGTATGCTTTATTGGAAATGTTATCAAAATGATATGAGAAGATTAACTTTTCATCAAGCGTGACGCCTAAGTCCTTAATAAGTGGGTCAGATTTGATTATAGTGTTATTCAATTTGTAATTATATTTGATAGGGGATAAAGATCTTGAGAACGTTATTTTTGCACATTTTCCAAGTTAACATCTATTTTATTCAAAAAGTAAAATTCTGATAGTCTATTTAAGTCTTCTTGTAATAGCAAACAATCGTTTTCACAAGTTACTGATCTATATATTTTTTTGTCATCGGCATATAAAAGGATTTTTGAGTGTCTTAGATATCGACCAATATCATATAAGTAAGCTGTATATAGAAGAGGACCAAGTAAAGAGCCTTGTGGTACGCCAGAGGGAACTGTAATAAAATCAGATCTATGTCCACCGACAACAACGGCTTGTTTTCGATTTTTAATGTAGGAGTCAAATCACCCTGAATTCCTAGTTCATACAACTTTCTAAGCAGGATACTATGATCAACACGGTCAAAAGCTTTTTTAAAGTCTGTATAGATGACATCGACTTGTGACTTATAACCCATAGATTCAGTAACTTCGGTTGTGAATAAAACTAAGTTTGATTTAGTTGACCGGCGTTTAACAAAACCGTGCTGTTCTTCTTTTCTTTTTCAAAACATTTACTAAGGACATTAAGAATGGAGATGGGCCTGTAGTGTGTGTATCATCACAATATCGCGGTTTTATGTAGTGCAATTGACCATAAGTTTTATGTCGAGAGCTCTTAAACCATAAAGACCGCGGTCAAGCCTCGCCCGTCGATCAGCACATCTAGATTTTCAAGTTACCTTCGCTTGAAACACACTAGCCAGGTTTGCCATTGAAAGAAACACCAAGGAAGATGTTATCATCATCATCGTACAAATAGTGTTACTTAAGTATACGTATACTGAGTAAAAATGGTTATTTTACTTAGGAACGACGTAACTTTCTTTAAAATGCTCATTTGGTGCAAAGTAGTGGTGTTTTAAAGTTTTAAGAAGAGCAATTTAAACTTTTTAAATAGTTTAAATTTTCCAGATCGTTCCTCGCTAGCTAACCAGAATTAAAAATTAGGGCCATGCAGCTATGCAGCAAAAGTTACTAAAAAGTTTTTTTTAAAAACTTATCTATCGCGCCATTTACGTTGGTTGGCGTCACATTAATTTTAATGGTAGTTGACATTTAAAAGACAGATAAAAAACACAGCCTTAATTATATACCTGAAATTTATTGATAATAGAACTACAAGTGATTAGCTAGTTTGGTTAGGACTTAGGATCGACTTAATTTGGAAGTAAAGATTGTTTTGTTTTTCTATTATAAAAGAAGGGGGCTAACGAGCAGGGAGGTCACCTGATGATAATCACCACAAACTATAGATAACTGCACCACCAGAAGTCTCGTAACTATGTTGCCAGTATTAAAAACCAACGATAGCCCTTGAAATTCTTCCATAGACTAAACAGTAAAATCTTTTTTAAGTTTTAACAACAGACTTTAATGCTGGAGCCGCACTTTTATTTATCGTCCCGAAGCTATATGCACGCCAAGGCACACGCAGTCCGGAATATATGCGAAAATAGTCGATAATAGACCGTCACGTCTGCATTTATCGTGTCATTTATAAGGGTGAGTAGATAGTATTCGGTGTGAATAATAAAATAAGCATGTTCGTAATGTAATCAACAGCATTTAATCTATTCACTTATTCAATGGTCAGCTATAACCATACAACATCACGGGAAACTCAGTTATTACACTCCACCACACATCTCTCTATTTATTATAAGATCAACACAATTTCTTAGCAATTATTCTAGTATGATTCTCTGTTTAATATTTAATATGTTTTAATAAAATTATTAGCAAAAAATATGAAGAAATCACTTACGTTATAAAACAGTTGTGCACTCGGAGACGATCACAGTGAGAATGGCCGAGGCTTGCTTTTTCGTTGTTATTTATACTACGGCGCAAACAAGTTGTTTACTTGCATTTTTGCACGTGCGGGCGCACGTGCGATAGTAACAATAAAATATTATTAGGACAAATTGAATAAATATTGTTGTGTTCCCTAACAGCTCGGCCATCCTGCTGCGATGAGTCCTCGCGTCGCTTAAGTATAATTAAATAATAATTATTTAAATGAAAATATGACAATTATACATATAAAAAATAATGTTGAGGTATATTGTATATTACGTTGTTATCATTATTTTTTTCCATCTAACCGTTCTCAGATTCTGAACTAGTTATGAATGTGTTATCATAATTTAACCATGGTTTTAATTTATCAATGGACACACAATTTTCATAGCGACGATTGCCACTCTTGCGCGTCAACGGCGTGACTTCTATAATGAACCTGTCATTATTTAACACTTTAGTAATACGGTACGGGCCTTGGAATTTTGGAGCTAATTTCATTGATTTACCATCGTTAGGTACGTCCCGCTTGACACTTACTAAATCTCCAGATCGGTAAACCTGGCTTTGTTTACGTTTAGCATCAAAACGAATTTTGTCTTTGCTTTGTTGTTCAGTGATTCGTTTTCTTGCTTCATTCCTAATGACTTTAAAGGTTTCAGGTGATGGTGTATTCGAAGTTTCAATAAGTACTTCATTTAAAACATTTTCAGTGAGACTATTTATTTTAAAACCAAATAAAAGCTCGGATGGACTTTTACCTGTGGTTTTGTGAACGGTTGTATTTAACCCTATTTGTATATCCGTTATATGTTCATCCCAATTTGTACTATTTTTATTGTCACATTTGGCAGAGAGCGCATTTAAAATAGTCCTATTAAACCACTCTACTTGACCGTTCGCTCTGGGAGTAGCAACTGCGTTATAAATATGCTTAATGTTACATAATTTAGTAAATTCTCGAAAGGCTTTGCTGGTAAAAGCTGTTCCCTGATCTGTAATAATTCTCGCGGGCATACCAAAGAAACTAACGTGTTGTTGTAAGACTTTGAGCGTTGTATTGCTTTTTGTATTTTTAACTGGTGTAATATTAATAAATTTCGTAAATCCGTCTATAATTACTAATATGTACGTGTTCCCCTTTCTACTTCTAACAAATGGGCCTAAGTGATCCATGTGTATGGTAGAGTATAATGGCGAGCTTAATGCATAAAACATTCGCTGACAGCTACCCATACGGCTAATCAGAAAATCACACAGAGAGGTTAAATTTTCTAATTCGGGTTCTTAAGGTTCGAAATACGAAAGATACTACGAGCGTTATAGAGCACAAAAAAAAAAGTCGACAAAATTTTCATATCAGCTACTTTTTAGTATATCTGATAAAGCTTTGCACTTTAGATTTGTCTAACCACTGAACCGTGGGCGGGATAAACGAGTGATGGTTTGATGCCATACCCGCTTATCCCACTTCTGAGTTATAAGGGTGAGTAGATAGTATTCGGTGTGAATAATAAAATAAGCATGTTCGTAATGTAATCAACAGCATTTAATCTATTCACTTATTCAATGGTCAGCTATAACCATACAACATCACG
The DNA here is from genome assembly GCA_036924255.1 of Apodemia mormo. Taxonomy (NCBI): domain Eukaryota; kingdom Metazoa; phylum Arthropoda; class Insecta; order Lepidoptera; family Riodinidae; genus Apodemia; species Apodemia mormo. Next base: position 8,473,873 of record JAUPFN010000013.1, on the reverse strand, counting down.
GGAAACTCAGTTATTACACTCCACCACACATCTCTCTATTTATTATAAGATCAACACAATTTTTTAGTAATTATTCTAGTATGATTCTCTGTTTAATATTTAATATGTTTTAATAAAATTATTAGCAAAAAATATGAAGAAATCACTTACGTTATAAAACAGTTGTGCACTCGGAGACGATCACAGTGAGAATGGCCGAGGCTTGCTTTTTCGTTGTTATTTATACTACGGCGCAAACAAGTTGTTTACTTGCATTTTTGCACGTGCGGGCGCACGTGCGATAGTAACAATAAAATATTATTAGGACAAATTGAATAAATATTGTTGTGTTCCCTAACACATTGCACGAAGCTTTGTACCGATAGATGCTAGGGCGGCTCAAATATATACGCGTAAAGATAATAGTATATATATGTGTATGATATCATGTATGTCACAGGAATATAGCGTGTGTAATGCAAAGTTTTATTAATATTATTTTAAAATGTTAGTTTTCTGCAATTCTTCGCAATCCAAAAGCGGCCCCAATGATTTCATGTTTATTAGTATGCAGGGATTTACTCTTAGTATTTTAAAAAATCCATGCTGACAACACTGATTTGTATCGAATGACGGTAAGACACTCGTATAGATAATACTAGCTGTTGCCCACGACTTCGTCCGCGCGGACTTCGTTTACTCCGCACAGCACCTCCCCCGTAGGTGATAGCGTGATAATATGTAGCCTATATGTTGACCCGACCTATTGGTAATATTCATGCAAAATTTGAAGTAAATTCATGCACTACTTTTTGAGTTTACCCCGGATATACATACAGACAAACAGACAAAAATTCTAAAAACTATATTTTTGGCTTCGATATCGATTGTAGATCGCCCCTCAAGTATTCTTTTAAAAAAATATTCAATGTACAGTTTTGACTTTCCTACGATTTTATTATATGTATAGATGTATTAGATGTATAGATTATAAAGTATTTTGTAGACACGTAGCGTAGACGTTGTTTTAAAATTGTTACTTAATTTGTTTAATATCTGCTGCTTTTTGTATTTGTGTAGTGTTTCAATCGCAATTATTGTGAAACGCATGCAGATTTTATTCGTAAGCTGCAATTTGTTTGTCTATATTATTCACAGATACTCTGTTTTGGAAATAAGTATTTAAAGTGTCATATTACTTACTACCATCACACAAGGCAACCTCTTAGACATTTAAAATTAAAATTCTTTAAATTCTGGGTATTAAGGAAGAAGGCCTTTGTTTATTAATGCTCAAAAATAGATGCTGTATTTTATTATATATTTCTCATTTAAAGATGCTAGTCGGATATTGTGATGTATGAGAGTTTGTCGATGCTCTTTACAGTTTGACCTTCCGGTGAGAATTCCGAGTACACAAGGCCGCGATTAAGTTAAAGAAAATAATCAACATGACTGAATTTTGAACCACTTTGGCGTCTTCGGCGATATTCGATTTCGGTTGAGTTGGAAGGCGTCATTTCGAAAGTTTTTGACTAGATTGAATATTAAACTCGTAAACCCACGTCTCGTTATCAGTAAAATGCGTTTCGTGAATGTTGGGTCAGAATTGAATCGTTCTAGCATATCCTGTGCGACTCTTACGCGATTGAATTTTTCGAGAAAATTAAGGATTTAGTCGAGTGGCATCTGCATGCTTCATACCCAAGTGATTATTTATGTATATATATGGGTTCGAATTCATTGAATTACAGTATTCCGTGACGTGAGCGTTGAATGTCCTTTAGATGACTAAATCTCCTGATGGAATAAGACAACCATCGCCTATAGACACCAAAGATAAAACATTTACTCACGTGTATTTCTGGGTTTCTTTGAAGAATAACCCAACTGCCCTTTTGCCAGGGAGGTCGTAAAAGGCTACTAATTAGCTATAGGTGAGGGTCATTGTCACCATGACTAGATTTACCCAATGTCTTGCTCGGGTATTTGATACCACCGTCTTGCCTATTCCTGACGCAATAGCGTTATGCTTGACATTGTCGTGTTTCAGTTTGGAGGGTATGGTAGCCGGTAAACTAATACGGTAAGCCGGTATACAAACCACGTCGTACGGAGCGCAATCTATTATTGACATCTTTGGTGTCTCTAGGCGACGGTTCTCTTTACATTAAGAGAACCACTTGCTCGATCCTCCTAGGAAAATAGTCAAGTGAGTCTCGAAAATGACGTTTATATTGTGGATAACCATATTCAAAATAATGCGACTTTCTAATTACGAAATCGTTTCAGTACTTTCCTGAGAGCAAAAATTTAAATTTTCAGGCGTTTAACTTACAAACTATGGAAATTCAACCCTTTCAAACTTTTAACCCTTTTTAACCCTTTCAGGGTAGGGTTTCCAAGAACAAATGATCTCGTTATTGTTCATTACCCTAGAAGTGTTAACCTAAAATTTCAGTTGCCTAACTTCTAAGCTAAACAAACTCTCGAACCTTATTTATCTTCTTAGGTGTGGAATTTTCTAAAACCGATAAATACGCCTTTTTTATTAATCAGAGAAAACATTTTAGCGGTTACGTCCTCGCGTTTTCGTTCGCGTGACCTGAAATCATTACTTCGTTTGGCTCAGTTGGTTAAAAAATTGCCTATACTGCACCTGCATAGCGTAAAGGTAACTTTGTAATGGTAAAATAATGTTTGAGATCGGTACACAAAAGCTAAAACTCGGCCCTAAGCACTTTCACAGTCACAAGAGTATCATAGTCATATTTAGACTATATCTTCCGATATGTGAAAATAATCTATATATATATATATATATATATATATATATATATATATATATATATATATATATATATATATATATATATATATATATATATACAACTGTGAATATATGAATTGTACAACACCGTTATCCTTGAAACCAGTGGTTTGGTTTCACGTATAGAACGTAAATTTAATGACAAAAAAGATTTTTTTTAGTCTCCATTTTTACTTAAAATTACGTTCACGTGCACGGTCAAGTGGACATAGCACGGGAAACAGCGCTTGACCAGACACCGCAAGCCGACTGGACGGCCAGTGCAGCAGGTCAGCGCCCTTTTGCGCATAGTATCCATGAATTTACATGATTATATGAAATACATGAATTTCAATATCGGACAGAAACTTTCTTATATTTTTGAAAGAAAATAACTTTTTTTTAAATTTTTAAATTCACGTAAACATATTTATAATTAAGTCAAGTACCTATGGTTTTAGTGACAACGATGTTTATCCTTACAGCCTGTATATTATGGATAAGAGTGAATTCAAAATTTCACGTGTCTTATAAACTCTAGCTGTTTTATAGAAACGTTTTATGTCACAATATAGCAAACAAGCACGTGGCTCTCATGATGGAAAGAGAAAACCATCGCATATAAATACAAAAGATGTTATTGGTTCGCTGCTATCATTATCACGGGGTATTAATGCCACATACATAGTTTACCGGCTACCTTACCCTCCAAAGCGAAACATGACAGTGGCAAGCACTGACGCTATTGCGGCAGAAATAGGTAAGGCGGTGGTATCAGATTCAGGCTAGACAATGCAGAAATCTACCACCTAGTAAAGAATAAAAGAAACTTGCACAGGTTTACCAGTAACCTGATAGTAATTCACATAGTCATACAGTCGCCTTTTACGACTTGCCTAGACAACCAGACCCAGGCGAGACAATGCAAAACTATAGTGCTTAGTAGCCACGATGGTAGACTCGCTATTCGAGTGACTCGCATACAGCCATCGGGACAGGCTCGGATTTTTTTCAGTGTTTTTTACACTAAACACGATGTCTTAAAAATACATGTCTTAACAATAAATGTTTTTTTTTATATAGTAGAGGGGGCAAGCGAGCAGATGGTGCACCTGATGGTAAGTGATCACCGCCGCCCATGGACATCCGCAATACCGGCGGTATTGCAGCTGCGTTGCCGGCCTTTTAAGAATGAATAAGCTCGTTTCTTGAAGGTCCCTAAGTCGTATCCATTCTTGTCTTAAATATAAAACTTTTAAACGAGTGTTTATTCTTGATTCGTATTCTTATTACTTTATTAATGAATTATGAATAATAAAGTCATTTTTACTTGAATTTTTAGAAATTTATTTGATTTGTTAAGCTGAAAGTATAAATAACTTGACTCGTACTGTGGATGCGTGCAATATAAATTAAAAACACATTTAATAATTATTTTTTCAGTAAAAAATAAATGATTAATGAAAATGATTAAAATATGTTGTTAAACTTATAAGAGACTTTATAATTTATAGTCGAATTTCAACCGGAGGGCGCTGGTTAAATTGAACAGTTTATACAATATGAGACCGCAGGTTGACCGAAGCTGCAATTGTGAAACCGCAATTCAGATTCCCTGCTAGTAGCGACAGTTTGGTGCAATGCATAATGAAACCGAACACTATGTAACTTACCATTAGAAACAATTTATATAATTTATAAAATTATCTGAGTGCTTAAAAATAGTAAATTATTAATATTATTTCATATCACAATATAGCAAATAAGCTGATAGCTCTGCTGGTGGAAAAAGAAACCATCATCTATAGACACAAAGATGTTAATCCTGCATTGCTATCCGTATGGAGGGTTGGAAATGTCACATGCATAAGTTTACCGGCTACCTTCGTCTCCAAACCGAAACACGATAATGACAAGCATTGATGTTATTTGCTATCTTATGTCATAAAAAACATTTTTTTTTTAATTTTTTTTAAAAAACAGTGATTGCGGTAGTGCTGTCATGCCTATGTAATTAGTACATTGCCACTGGCAAAAATAATATCTCGCTGTATATACAAAATATCCAGATGTCGGCATTGAATATGCTCAGGGAATTTATGGTTGCAGCTCATTTCAGATAATTAAACAACTTATAATTGAGTTTTTGCCCACAACGAACAATTATGAAATGCCAATTTGGATAGCAAATAATTAACTTTGTGTTATGATTCACAAGCAAAATATGTAAGTAAATATTAAGCGGAATCTCATTTGATATTTTGTTTTCCTTCGCATCTGTTTTCTTCTTTGGATAAAAAAGATGGAAGGGATAACGAATATTTAATAATTTTTTTATCTAATAATTTAAACTACTAAACCGACTTCCATTCTGCATTTCTGAAGTCCTGGATCAAATCTTCACCAAATTTATATAGAACCATTTGTTCGTGCATGGATACTGTTTCCACCTCGGGGATGGTTCCGCCAAATACCAGCTAGAGACGCTTGAAGCGATAGAAAGGCGTGCCAAGAGGCTCATAAACGACGATAATCTGGTAGGCAAAAAACTTCAGAGCCTCGCTCATCACCGCTGAGTGGCTAGTTTATCGGTCTTTTATCGGATACACATGGAGAGTGCGCTGCGGAATTGCACGACTTCATTTCGCGAACCGCAGGGGACTGGAATATGCTTCCTGAGTCTGTTGGCCGCATCTTACCTTATCATCAGGCGAGATCCTGGTCAAGCGCTTCTCTATCGATATAAAAAAAACCAGATAGGAATGGGAAAATTTTCCATAAATGTGCGTGCCGATAAAACTTAAAAAGGAGTCCCGGCACGTAAAAGGAACTTATATAGTGTGATAGCCCTTTATCCCCCCTCGAACAAGAAAGGTCCCATTTTAACCTAAAGGAAGGTATTTTCCAACTTTTCAACTTGGAAATTAAGTTCATTTGAACTTCATTCAGAACAACGATTATTTGGGTTGCATTTCGAAAGGCGCTGCGAGTAATTGCAGCATGTGTAGTAATAGCGCGAAATTTAAAATTCCAATTTCAATAAAGTCTTAAATTACATTTGTTATATTTCAACTACCACGTAATCTCATATCAACTCCCGAGCGAAGCTGGGTATCATAGCTAGTATAGGTACATATAAACTAAACATCATCATTAAATAAGTTTTGAGGTAACAAAAAAGAATCTCCTTATTGTGAAGTCAGTTGAAAGGCGAAATAAATTGGTAGAGGAAAATATCAAAGCAGATGTAATTCCCAATAGCTTGAGGGTTGTCTAATGGCATTAAGTTTAATTAATGAATTACATATTAAGTAGCTCCTTTTGTTAATTAATAATTAATTACATTTATACGGCATAATCATTCGGAAAAACATAATTATTACTAAAGATGGCCTGCGGCCGAAATTCGACCATAAAGTCTAAACAATAAAATCTCTAAATTTGATAACTTGCTTTAGCAGCAAAGAAAATAGTAAGTAAGTATACACGTATACTTACTATTTCCTTTACGGCTAAATCATATTATTATGTATATTTTTATGTATGTTTTTTTATATTATTTTTTATATTATTTACAGCAAACAAGCAGATGGGTCTCCTGATGGAAAGAGTCAACCATCGCTTATAGACACCAAAAGTGTTAATAGTGCGTTGCTATCTTGTGGCGAGGTCTAATGCCACATGCATAAGTTTACCGGCTATCGTACCCTCCAAACCGGAACACGACAGCGACAAGCACTGACGCTAATGCGGCAGGAATAGGTAAGGCGGTGGTACCAGACCTGGACGAGACAATGCAGAAATCTACCACCTAGTAGCCACGATGGTAGTGACTCGCATAGCCAATCGGTCGCCTTTTACGACCTGCCTGGCAGATCGGCAGTTGGTCTATTCTTCAAAGGGACCAACACGGGGAATAGTGTCACATGATGTCGTGTGTGTAATGTTTATTTTTATTAATTTAATGTATTTCTAATGCATTTTATTTAAATCTATCAATCTCTGCAATGAAAACTATGTCAAAATTCGGACTCCACCGTTCGTGCAATTTTCGCTTCACGTATGTAGATCTATATCTATATTAATATTATAAATGCGAATGTTTAGATGTTTGGATGGATGTTTCTTATTCAATCACGCAAAAACTGAACGAATTTGAATGAAGTTTGGCACACAGGTAGATGATGATCTGGAATAGTAACACAATTATTGTAACACTTGTACTTTAATTTCACATTAAAACTTTTATTTTTGTATGTCACTCGACCGGTTTCACTGTTTAAGCATCTTCAGGATGTAAATATACTTAAATTGGTTAGATCTGGAGTAGCACATATGCTATTTTTATCTCGAAAAAACAAGTTTATCCCGTGGGACTCACCAAAAACTGATATAAAGCAGCGGGCTGCACGCTGCAGCTAGTTAATATTATAAATGCGAAAGTTTGGATGTTTGGATGGATGTTTGTTACTCAATCACGCAAAACTACTGAACAGATTTGAATGAAATTTGGCATAGATAGCTGATGACCTGGAATAGCATTTAGGTCACTTTTTATCCCGGAAAAATTAGGTGAACCCGCGGGATTCACCAAAAAATTTTATAAAGCAGTGGCTGCACGTTGCAGATAGTATTATATACGTGAAATATACGTATAATATATAGATATTACGGACGTCATTAGAAATGAGGAATTTAAATTGTCCTTCACAGGTTGTTTCGGCCATGAACCTGTAGTTTTTTTAGTATCGATAAGGAACCACGATCTCGCCTGATGGTAAGCTAAAATGCGGCCTAAGATGCAATGGACATCCCTAGAAGGTACTTGTTCACTCTTCTCTTGAAAAATCCCAGGTTGAACTCGTCGGGGTTTGATAGAGGAACGCGCCGCAATTCGCGTCGCCGGTAGCTGTGGCATACTTCATACAGTTTCCTACATTTGTTTTCGCTCGTCGCGCCGCAATTCGCGTCGCCGGTCGCGCCGCGGGAGCTGTGGCCGGGCCGTAAGAGATAATAGAATTATTAAATACTACTGGCGGCAAATTTAAAATATCTAAAGAATTTAACATATACCGACTGCCAATAAAAAGCTTTGGATTTATTCGGGTTAACACAGAGACCATAGGACTGAGCCCATGAATAAATAGCACCCAGATCTCTATTAATCATATCTACAGCATTTGTTAAATCTTCGCGGCTAAAATGTCGATATTATAAATCGTCAGCATAGAGATGGTAATTGGAAGATATATAAGAAGATACTGAATTAATAAAAAGGGAAAATATCAGAGGCGAAAGAACTCCACCTTGGGGTACACCAGCTGTAATATCTAGCCAATCAGAATGAGATTCTTTGTATAAAACACGCTGCTTACGACCCCGAAGGTAAGAACTAAACCAATCTAAAGCAGATGTCGAAATATTAAGAGAACGCATAATCCCAAGGAGCACATTAAAATCAACTGAGTTAAATGCGTTGCTAAAGTCTAGTAGAACTACCAAAGTAAGTCGTTTTGAATCAATTGCCAATCGAATATCACCGGAAACTTCCACTAGCGCAGTGACGGTACTATGGCCAGGCCTGAACCCAGATTGATATGAATTTAGCAACTTATTTGTGTGTAGGAAATCTGCTAATTGAGATTGAACAATACTTTCTAAAACTTTTGAAAGGAAAGGCAGTATGGCAATTGGTCGATAGCTTGATACAACAGAAGGTTGAGAAATTTTGGGAAGAATGATAACATTAGCCAATTTCTAAACAGCCGGAAACGAATTAGAAGAAAAAGAAAAATTAAAAATGTGAGTAGAATAATTAGTGAAATCATTCGAGAGCATATATTGTCACTATCTACTGCTGCAGAAGAAATAGAGAGAATGTGCTTTTTAAAGACTTCCTCAGACACCGGTTTCAAAAAGAAATTATGAGAGTTAGGCAGACAAGTAGACGAGAGAGAATTGAGTGTAATAATTTTGGTAGCATCATTTAATAAAATTGGAGGAGTGGAAAAATGTGTATTGAGAATATTAAGATCGGTAATACCATCACTGGAAGTCTGAATTTTGCCAATGCCAAGAGATTTAAGGAATCTCCAAGTTTCCTGAGGATTAGAACTTTCTAACACAACTATAAAAAGAGATGGTGAGACCTCATAGAGTGAGATATAATGTAGATATTTGTTTCAAATGCTTAATACGAGTAGTAGCGCCACATTTACCTACTACTTCATGGTTGTGGCGGATTAGCAATTTGACAGCTATAACAGTAACTGACATGGTAGAAGAAACTCAGCGAGTTTGTATTTATCATTTAGACAATTTCTTAGTTTGTCAGTGTAGCTTGCAATTACATAAGAGAGTTTATACTACTTACTATTTAAATAAAATTACTTCAAGGGTAATTTTTAAACCTTGTCATCTCATTCGGTACGATAAAATAGAACAACATTGTTTATTTCTATTTTACAAATGTATGACATTTTTGACAGTGATAGGAGCGTCTGCTCATACGCGCGGGGGCACTTTTCCTTCCCAATGGCGTGTCTATTAGTATTCAAGTCGTCTGTGGTATTTTTTATTCAGCTTTTTTAAATCAGATGTTATTTAATGAGCTATAAAGGAGGAGCCTGATTGATTGTAATTACCCCATATTATTCCGGGTCTTAAATAAAAACAGACCATCTGCCGTTCTGCCAGGCAGTTTATAAGAGGTGAACGATTGGCTATGCGAGTTGATAATAAAATATGTATTTTAGGATTTTTAGAATATCAACACTTAACCTTTAAGTTTTTTCCCGTAGAAATTAAAGAACACAGGCGACTTTGGTTTTGTACACTCACACACTGTCAGACTGAAAGACACGCACACTGAAAGACACGCAAGGGATATCCCTTGCGTGTCTTTCAGTGTGACGAATCTATACATATAATAAAATCGTAGGAAAGTCAAAACTGTACATCGAATATTTTTTTAAAAAAATACTTGGGGCGTGTTCTACAATCGATATCGAAGCCAAAAGTATAGTTTTTAGAATTTTTGTCTGTTTGTCTGTTTATCTCTTTGTCTGTAAATAATAAACTCAAAAAGTACTGCATGAATTTATTTCAAATTTTGCATGAATATTACTAACAGGCCGGGTCAACATAGGCTACATATTATCACGCTATCACCTACGGGGGGGAAGCAGTGCGGAGTAAACGAAGTCCGCGCGGACGAAGTCGCTGGCAACAGCTAGTATTAATATAGATTCTTTGTTTTCAGATAAAAAGCTATATCTTTTTCAAAAACTTAATCACTGTGTTAGTACTAGATGACAGTGCGAGTTGTTTGTCTTCGGCTTGGTATCATTTTACATGAAAACGTTTTGATGGGATCTATAGAGGGGAAAAATGCTTATACTAAACCATATGTTACATCTGTGACTAACAGTTGCAGTGACGTACAGTCAGAACTACTCCTAGTGAAGTGTTCAGTGAACTCTGAACCGTGAGTGACTTTAGTACATACAGTGTTACATCTGTGACGAACAGTTGCAGTGACGTACAGTCAGAAATTTAAGTCACTGGTATCTTGGTCCTTCGAACCGGATAGTTTGAATTTTATCAAGCAAAAACACGAATCCATAAAAAAAATACAATTAAGTCTCCTTAATACATTATACTGTTGTCGAATATAGCGTCGCTCATTAGCGAAAAAAGTAATTTGTTACGGAACGTGACCCAAGCGTAACTAGAGTTACTGTGAGGTACGATTCAGACCGACCGGCTCGCCTCGAGCCGGGCCGGATAGTATTTTACGATACGGTAAACGAAACTGAGTGCTAAGTGTAAGTTTTTCCTTTCGCATTCAATCGTGAGCGCGTTTGGAGTTTACTAGGAATTTGTATGTGATTTGTACAGCGCCACCTAGCGGTAAACTGGTTTCTCACGTTTACCATTAGGTGGCGCTGTACAAATCACATACAAATTCATAGTAAACTCGAAACGCGCTCACGATCGAATGCGAAAAGAAAAACTCACACTTAGCACTCTGAAATGTGTAAAGAGGAATTACAGTTCGAATTCCCGTCATATTTACATTTCTCGATAGCTGAACGGCTCTGCAGAACTCCTTACTGCTTTGTTCAGCTCCGAACGGACTCCGCAGCAGGTAGCTAGTTCCACCGGCACGGTAATGTTATCTACCAGTATTCTATCTTCATACAAAAAGGTGGAACGCGGGTTATAACCTATGCGCTCGGAGTTCGGCTAGCACTCGATACACAACAAACTGAGGGTTGCGCCGCTGTGAGGCCAGCTGATGTGACAGCACAAGCAAATGTAGGTAAAATATTGAAGACGGGCAGCCCTATCGCATTTTACGTACAGCACGGCGCGGCCGGCTGTAGGTATGTATTTCAAGGACTGGGCCGGGTTAAAATACTGGTAGATAGCATTACTGTGCCAATGGTGGGCGTCGGATCCATTCGGAGCCGTAAGGGCGTCGCGGAATGTGGAACGATGCAGGGAATCGAGTTATTCAAGTTTTGACGTACGTATGCCGTGAATGCTGTTGCGACGGTTGCCAGCAACAGTTTCTGAAGCACTTGTATGGCCTCCTCAGCATAATACGAGCCGGCCGATGTGAATCGTACCTAAGGCGTTGGGCAAACTTATGTCAGGTTGACGTGTGGCAAGACGCTTTTGATAGTGAAACAGTTACTGCCTGTCCAAAGCTACACGCACTGCGACTTTTGACGCGAATTGTGGCATGGCGGGTTGCACGGTTTTTTGATTATGCCACAGCTTGACTAATTGCGACTTGCGACAGAGGCAGCGTCGGTAGTGGACGTATTTAGAATTTTTAAAATGGCGCTATCTAAGGTGGCACGTTATTGCGATGAACCATGTGCATTTTTGGCTTAAGATATTGTATACGAGTGTTAGAATAGGAGTGCATCCAGTCAACAAAAAATGAGAAAATTCCACTGTTTTAATTTTGAATACAGAAACTATAAAAACTGATGATGTTTTGATATCGATTCATGACTAATTTTATACTCTTCACACAAAAAACCAAAATATTTTGTTTTGGTCACGCTATGTCGAATGCGGTCGCGCGTCGCTGGGTTCTTTTCGGTGCAAGTCGCCCCGCAATTCGCAAAAAACCACTAATCAAAGTGAAAACGGGGCTTAAACGAGAGGTTCACAGTGGTTTAGTCAGTGAACCAGCAAGCGGGGCGCGTGGTAGGGAACGTTACTCTCTGAGAAAATAGAACTAAATGGATCTGATCGGAAATCGGTTCGATTAAATTATGCATTAATCTACTTATATTATGCAATAAATTTTTTTGGTGTTTAACATTTGTTTTACTCACTACTCGACTAAAATACTATTACTAAATTACTCGCCACTCGACTAAAATACTAGCCTCATCAGAACGAAGCTTTAGGTGTGTATTTGTGTGTCTATGGAATCGTAGATACCAAGCGGATTTTCTGATTTGGTAACGGTTTTTTAATTGAAAGCCTTGTCTGTCGAGATGATTGTCTAAAACAATATTATTATTAATAAAAATAATGTTATAGTTATAAATGTGTTTAAAATAAGAAAACATTGTATATAGATATAATAATAATATTGGTGGGAATATTATACGAATTTTAGTATCTCTTACATTTTAAAATTAGAAATCCTTATACATAAATATTTGACGTGAATACGTCTTTAAATTTGCTTTCCTAGTGAGGGTAGTTCAAAAAATTTATGATAACAAAATTGGGCGATAAAATTTGGTTATGTTGCTACATCTATCATCAACATCCACAATCTAATTACACCGTTAGATCGCTACAGAATCAAAGAATTTGTTAAGCTAAGAGCGGACTACGATGCTTCGCGGGGGATGGAGGAGAAAGTGTTGCTATGTTTAGATGGTTTAGGTAAATTCGCTGCGTTACTGAATTTGCATACAGTATATCTTTTTACTCAGAGCAGTTCAGACATTTTATTAAGTTTTGTTCAACAGCTCTTGTAAAGATTTATCAATTGTGTATGTAAAAAAAATATTTTTAAATGTTTATAGTAGTGCTGAAGACGCGCAGCGCACTCGACATTTCTGCGTAATTTAAATTATATCCATGCGTTGTGTTTTCTGTGTCGGATAAAAATGAAATTTTGATTTTTTTTTAATTATTTTGTTTTATTACATAAATCGAACATAATATTATTGATTCCGATCAATCCCTGAGAATCTGGCTGGACTTTTAAAAGCAACCCTGTATATGGCGTTTAACTGAAAAAAAAGAAAATAAATTCATTGGTCAAAAATCTTTCAAAAGCCAAATAAAGATAGAAAGAACGTATACCATCTAAACGGGATTTTAAATAGTAGCAAGTTATGATATACATGAACCTTCATATAAAAGAGTGAAAAACTTCCAGGAACGTAAAAAACGAAGGCGCCTGAACCGATCAACAACTGCACCTGTATCCCCATTCGTTTAGCCCCCCATTAATTAATAATCTAACATTTATATATCTCAATCGTTTGATAGTCGTTTGATAGTGAATGATAGTATGTTTATATTATTTGATGGTCATTATTTTATTTATTAAAAAATTTTACAAATTAGTTGAAATATACATTTTTTTGGCCCCTCAATTATTAAATTAATGTTTTTTTTATTCTTAATCGTTTGAATCGTTTGATGATAATTGATAGAGTTTTGGTTTTTTTTCAATAAGCATTATTTAATTAATTGTGAGTGGTTACGCAAAAAGGGACCTGAAGGGATTGGAAACGGTTTTTTTTTTGATAAATTCTGATTCTATGGTCCTTCATCTTTGTTTTGTTCTAATCAAAATAATTTTAGGTGCCGTAGTTTTTTTTTAATGATTTTTTATGTAAGCCGAGGCAGTTTTGAAAATATTACACCTTATACACAGCGCACACTAGTTTCTTTTTCTAGCGCGCACATAAAGACAAGTAAAAGACGAATAAATAAGTCACCAATAATACAGCTATCGCAAACACGTGCTATTTCTCACTGACGAAGTCGCTCACTAACGACACTAACATAAAAAACCCCGCGCCTCTCTCCCGCACTCGTGGCGAAACTCATTTCGACTCAACATTTTAAACGTGATTTACTCGAAATCAATTATTTTCCCTGAGGTCCCTTTTTGCGTAACCACTCACAATTATTAATAATTAACACTATCAAGCCGTCAACTTAAGAGTGACGGCGTAACTTAATTTTTTTCACTTTTTTTTTGCTAAATCGTTTGTTTGTTGCTAGTTCGTGATTGTTTGATCAAATTTATTGTTTGTTCGTTTTTTATAAATATTTTTTCAAATTTCAACCTGAACTTGGCTCTTGATATTCAGCTATCTGTACTTTTTTTTATCAATTTTGATGAGTTTTTGTTTGTTCGATTAAAAAAAACGTTTGTTCGATCGTATTTTTTTTATAATCAGTTTTTTAATATCATTACATTTCAATCAAAATTTAGTAATAAATAACTTTTGAAAGATATAACTGTTTGTAGGAAAAATATTTAATTACAATACATCTTATTCTTTTTTGCATGATTGATTCAAATTATTATTTTGAAAAATAAGTATTGTTTATTTAGATATAAAGCATTGGTACTATACTATAGATATAAATGATTTTTTTAAATTTTAATATGAAAAAAATTTATGAAATAAAAAAAAATATTGACTTACTACTATTAAATACTTAGATTGAACGATTAAGGCGTTGTAAAAACAGATTTGAAAAAATCGCGCCAAAATGGATAGCGGCGGCGATTGGAACCTTAGTAGCATGGGTATATCGTGATTATCGTGATAGTGTTAATTATTAATAATTAATTAAGTAATGCTTATTGAAAAAAACTAAAACTCTGTCAATTACCATCAAACGATTTTACGTCGATTAAGAATAAAAAAAATCATTAATTTAATATAATTGAGGGGCCAAAAAAAAGTATATTTCAACTAATTTGTAAAAATTTTTTTATAAATAAACTAATGACCATCAAATAATTTAAACATACTATCATTCACTATCAAACGATTGAGATATAGAAAAGTTAGATTATTAATTAATGGGGAGTTAAATGAATGGGGATGCACCTGTACTGTACGAATGATAAATTGGTAAAGTGCGTGTCGGGCCACGCGCAATTTAGATTTTCGAAGTTGCGCATCACAATAAGGCGGTCTAAAAAGAGTGCTCTTATTATTTCACACTATGAACATTCAACCTATTTAACATCAATGATGGATATATACACATCATAAGTTCAGCGCCTATAAAAATTTCTCTAAGTATATTTTATAAGTTGGTCGACAATTACTCAAAAACTTTTAATGCCTTCTAAGCCGTAAAAGTTTTTCTTTTAACTTGATTATATTTATTACTACCGTGACTTATTTGCCACCCCCAAAATTAACCGTTTAGCTGGCAAAGATAGTCACTTGGCTCTAGCAAAAATTATCACTTTAAAGCTTAATATTTCAGAAACGAGTCCTTTAATCGAGAAATTGTTTTTAGAGAACTCCAATCTTTTTTAAAAACTTGTCCAACAATATCCCACATCATGGTGTCGTATACACCAACGAAAAAAAATTACTTTACATGTAGAGGAGCTACGCTAAAAAATATATTCTATACTTTCCATCGTCGGTGAAATTCCATTGTTATTAGACACTTTTACTATTCCACTTGTACATAAATTTCACTTTTACACAATTTTTTATTATATTACACGACCGGTTTCACTTTTTAAAGCATCTTCAGGATGTAATATACTTAACTGATAATTATTGACTGTTGTGGAATATAAACAAACGTAAAATTTATTTTAAAAGGGTAAGGGTAATAAATTGATTTTAAAAGGGTAAGCTTAAATATCGCTTACAGGTGTTGTCAGCCTTAACAATTTTGCCCAAAAATGTGGGAAATTTTAATTTACAAATATATATTGCACTAATTTATAACTATACATATGGATACAAAAATGTCAATTAAATGATTAATTATGCTATATAAATAATGTCAAGTAAAACGAAAATAAAATAAAATAAAAATAGATTAACACACCTATTACCTATTACACAGTTATTTATGTCAAAGATGAGCAAAAATAATTATCACTAAGTAAATAAAAATGAAAAATGTTTAAATGTCAAATCAATAATATAAATTAAAATATTTAAAATAAAATAATAACAATAAAACAGAATAATTATCGAAATGTCAAATTGAAATTGCATTAAAAAATTTATTACATTGCATTACGTTATAATTAATAATTATTTTACTTTTAGTACATATTTGTGCCTATATAAATATTAAAAAGGGTTTAACAAAGGAGAAGTATTGAGCTCCGTTTGGTCATTTAAGAGTCTTTGTTCACCTTTGTGTCGATTAATTTCAAGCGCTTTTGAGGTAGAAGGCTCAATGCCTTAATACTCTAAAGATAATTTATAACGCAACGTATTTAGGCTGTGTTTGTTATGCTTGTTCAGCATGGGCTGATAAAGTTACAAGTGGTGCGATCCGGCGCAAACTACTTAAAAAGCAGCATTACTACTGGAAGCAAAATTAAGTAGGCCATTTTGGTAGGTCCCTAATTTCTAAATTTCCGTAGTGCAATAGCAATCAGGCTTAACCTGATTGTAAAAGTCTCATTTCGTTCTCATATTATATATTATTTAGAAGGAAAAAAAGATATTTATTTTAGATTAAATCACCTGATTTTTATTATTATATTTGATCATGTTTTTTAGAAAGTGGAACTAATGAGAATAGTGTTGATTAATTTTGTTCCATGAAGAATGATGTAAGAGAAGAGAAAATTCTCACTAGTTTCATTGAACAACTATGATGGAACAAGTGAGACAAGACCGATTAAATTTTGTTTCTTCTATTATCAAAGTCCACGGGACTACTGAGAAAAAAATCTCATTAGTTCTAAGGAAATAAGTGCCGGTAGGATTAATAGGAACGACCCTGAAATTTGGCACAATTATCTAAAAATTACATTGCAGAGGAGCGCAGAAACCTAGTATTTTTAATTGATATAATATGCATTCAAATTAAAATAGACATTACACACATTACATTTATGCTATTTTACTTGATTTCATATGATATACATGATTATATACACATATGTATAGAATTTTCTTCACGGCTACAGAATGTTGTCAAACATAGAAGAAATTTTATTTCTTAGTCTATGGTCAAATTTCGAACATTTTTTTTTTTATTTTTTACTATCGATAGGTAAGCGCTTGACCTCTATCTCGCCTGATGGTAAGCTAAGATGACGCCTGACGCGAAGATCGAACGCGCTTCCCTTGAAGGTACCTGTTCCCTCTTCTTTTGAAGATCCTCAGACGGTCGAATTTCACTACAAGCTAGAAAAGCATCAATAATAATGTTAATTTATATCTGACCCGTAATACGAATCTACAACCCTATGCTTTATAATAAAACAACAGAAAGATTTAATATGTATTGCTGTTTATCACTATATTGTCGGAAATTTAATTAAAACTTCCGGCTTTAATGAAACGACTTTCGCATTATGGAGATTTTCATTTATCTATTTGATGCGGAAACACTTCAAAAATAAAATCGTATTCTGATTTTTAACAAGCAAAAAGGAGCGTGGAATTCGTATAAAATAAATTTGAAACCATTTATTTACATTTGGGTTTCGTTAATATACTAAACTTTCAGCTTCATTTTGCACAAAAGTAATTATTTCTTTTTATAGCACCATTTGTAAGTGGTTTCATTTTGGGTCTACAAACAATTTTTTTGCACGCCGCGGCGCGGCTGAAAGCATTATTATCGGTTGAAAGAAAATGTATGGCTCAACTAACTTCAATCACACTCAGTATTAAATTCATACATTAATTTGACATATAAAGTATATGATTATAAAGAGAAACCTTAATTATTCAAATTTTGTATAACTTTAAGCCTTTGAAGAAAGTTAACTACTCTAAAAAATCTCGTTGAAAAAAATTTTGATGGCTGTCAATTGATTATTTTACGTCTGTAACCGCGAAATAGGTTGGTTGCCTTTACGAATTCACTTTATTATCAATATTATTTAATCCACTCAGAATACATCCCTATTGAAAATCACTTCATTCGAATCTGTTTTTTTATAATAAATAATTTAAAGAAAAAAAAAACCGTTGCAGTGTTACTTTTAGATTTTCCAAACTTTTTTATTTTATAAAGTGCTATTGTTCTTTGTGGAATGAATATAGGTAAATTCATAGAATATTGAAGTTCTCCGCGATACATCAGTTCTTATTATTCAGTTCCAACAATATTACATACGTACATCTTTAATTTGTTTTATAGTAATTGTATTTTTTTTATTTTAGTTTTTTTTTGACTTTTCATTTGACAAATGTTTTGAAATTACTGTAATTTTATGCTAGTTTTATCTTTTAATTTGCCAAATTAATTATGGCTTTTAATACACGTGTATTCAATTTTTGCTTATGTAGTTTGTATTAATTGAATGATGCTTATATTTTACTAGCTGTTGCCAGCGACTTCGTCCGCGTGGACTTCGTTTACTCCGCATAGCACCTCCCCGCTAGGTGATAGCGTGATAATATGTAGCCTATGTGTTGACCCGACCTGTTAATAATATTCATGCAAAATTGGAAGTAAACCCATGCAGTACTTTTTGAGTTTACCCCGGACATACATGACTTTCCTACGATTTTATTATATGTATATAGATTTTGTTCTTTGTTTTATTGTAAGTAATGGTACTTTTTTTAATTTAGTTATATTTTTTGACTTTTCATTTGACTTTGTTTTGATATTACTGTAATAATTTTTATGCTAGTTTTCATTGACTTTAGCTGACTTTATTTTCTGTATTTTACCTTTATGTATTTTATAACTATTGTATAACTTGTCACGCCGATAAGTGTTCCTGTGTGTACATTTTCCTATTATTTCATTGATATTTGATTTGATTGATAACAAGTCAACCTGATAGCTGACGTTTTTTGAAGTCGGTCAACAAAGAAGGTTGAAGATTTGTTCAATCCAAGATACGAATCTAATAATTTTATAATCTACAGACAAACAACAAAATAATAAAACTTTTGTATATGAATAAATATAATGGTAGAGATTTAATTAAAAATTCCTGCCTCAAACGATGTTTTATTTATATACTTTCATTTATCTATTGGAAGTATAGTATAGTATAGAATTTATACAAAACTTCCAATAGATATATTTTCATTTATCTATTGGAAGTCTTGTATAAAACAGTAGTCTTTTTACAAACATGATATTATTATGTGGCTTACAAAAAAATCTTGAATTTAAATTTATTAAAAAAGGGATAAAATAAAATTTCAATGCAGTCAATTCATCAACACAGAATACCTCATTTCGCTGAGTCAATCACTCTCAAATTCAACATTGTTACAGATGATGAACTGCTATTCAGTTTAACTATTTCAAGTCGCCTCTGTTGTCTAGTGGTCCAGCGCTGGCGTTTACCACATGAGGTCCCGAGTTCGATTCCCGGGTCGAGCACATTAAAAAAAAGTGTTTTTTCAGTTTTCTGAGAAACACAAAGTTGCCCGGGATTGGAAAGTGCCCGGTTGGCGATAAGCTTGCCACCTATCGCATTTGTGGGACCAAGTATCTTCGGCTAATCGTGGGTGCACTTGTTGTACCTCTGCCTATCCCTTCGGGGATATGGGCGTGAAGATACTTATTTTTTTCAAAGTTGTTGACTTTAGAACTCTTACGCCATCTAAAGCAGAAAACACAATGCAGGAATCGAAGTACACATGTGACACGACGATAATTTCCATTGATTAACGCGTCTGACAGTTCTATAATTATGTCTCATCTTCAGCGTCGATGAACAGGGGAATCACTGATTACAATGCTATCTATATACGCAAACATAGCGGTCTCACTTCATATTCATAGACAAAAGGAGTAAATAACACCAATCGATACTAGATGGCGCTAAGACCGTTAGCCGTTAACTTTAAGAACATACAACCTGTTAAGATTTTACAAAAGGAACATTTTTTGACCTTCTAAGCCTCTCATCTTTATAAATTTTATAGATGTATAAAAGTATGGGTTACACTTTTTCACACTGCTTTATTTAAAAATAACAGGATTACTCAAGTTACTAAGCGATAAATGGTGCCATTTTAAAGAAATTGATTTGACCATTGATGAACAGAAGAGACAGATTCCGGAGTCTTAAAACTCAGTGAAAAATAATCGTCTCTACTATACACTACATGGAGTTTCTCTTATACGTAATAGTCAGGTATAGTTATTTTTTCTTTGTTTTCTGTAAAAAAAAAAAATTACTGTTACGTACATCAATGTAGAATTGGTCATTGGAATTAATAAAACTAAATTTTAAAACTTGCTTTTAATATTACTTAAGTATTTTCATAAATTAAAGAAACACCCAAATTTTTGGGTGCTTATTGGTGTTTACGGGTGTTTATTGGGTTTTTACCAAAGTACCGGATTTACACCCATAGATTTTCAAGAGAGGTACTTAAAGGTACACAGATGATACGAAATATCTGTAACAAATATTCTGAGAAATACACCTGCGATACTGAGTCCTGACGTACACCTGTCTTACCTATTCCTGCTGCAATAACATCAGTGGTTGTCACTGTGGTGTTGCAGTTTGGAGTGTAAGGTAGCTGGTAAACTTATGCATGTGATATTAAGACCCCGTCGCAAGGATGGCAACGCACCATTTATTTACATCTTTGGTGTCGCGTCATAGGTGACGGTTGTTTCTTTCCATGGAAAGAAAGCATCAGGAGAGCCGTCGGCATGTTTGACATGTTATGATATAAAAATATTGTCAACTAGCTGCAGCGTGCAGCCCGCTACATTATAAAAGTTTTTGGTGAATCCCGCTGGATTACATAATTTTCCGGGATAAAAAATAGTCTATGTGCTATTCCAAGTCATAATCTACCTATGTGCCAAACTTCATTCAAATCCGTTGAGTTTTTGAGTGATTGAATAACAAACATCCTAACATCCAAACTTTCGCATTTTTAGTATTAATATAAATAACCTTAAATTAATTTAAACGGCACACAATAAAATCGGTTTCAAATAAATTCCAAAACGTAATCGCATATACGAGATACGGAGTTTTTGTTGTATTATTTTGAACACGAGTGTACTATATGGGGATAATAAAAAAAGTGCTCATCGTAAATTCTGAAGGAGACATAGTGCTTCATCAAGTGCCTTGGAAATTAATCAACGTTTAATGAATGTCGCAGCTGTGTCACGCTGATGTCGCTGCTGTTTATGTCTTTCTGCTGGTGGGGAATATGGGCATGTTCTTTTATTCAACGTAAGCGATACGCAGTTAGCGTGCTTTCCGCTAGATTCATTATTTTAAAATATTTTCACTAAGGATAAATAGTTTTTATATCAATACATAGATGGCGCTTATCTGAAATCAGATATCAGAAGTAATTTGTTGAGTAAAACTTTTTACAAGTTATTTTGATGCGTCAACTTTTTTTTTAACTACTACCTAATCGGAAACGCGGCGACAAAATGAGAAAATCCGGAATCATATTCATCCGGAATAAACTCGGCAAGTTTGTCTTTTATTGTGCGAAGGATAAAGTTAATCATATCTCAATTTTCTGTTTAACGGTGAACGGAAAATTTCCGTTCACCGCTGTTTATAGTCAACTTAATAATCAAAGACCTACAAAAAATATTTTTTTGTAGGTCTTTGTTAATAATGACCTATTTGTGGACGGTCAAAAAAAAAAAAAAACAGAAATCTTTCTTCCTTTTATTACATATGTGATAGATAAGCTTTTTCGTGATTTAATTCAGCGTATTTTCATTAACAACGAGGACACCAATAAAAATAAGCAATAAATAAAACTGGATCTAACCCCAAAGTAAGCAAGGTTGTCAGTCAACGATATTAATACATAGAAATACATATATAAATACTTAATATATTTAATATATTAATTAATTTAATTTTAAATTCAATATATTAATTAAAGTTAATATATTTAACTAGCGACCTGCTCGCGGTTTCACCCGCGTAGCTTTTGTTCCCGTGGGAATATCGGAAAGGTTTATATATTAAAACCTTCCTCAAGAATCTATTTCTCTATTAAAAAAAAACCGCATCAAAATCCGTTGCGTAGTTTTAAAGATTTAAGCATACATAGGGAAATAGGGACAGACAGCGAAAGCGACTTTGTTTTATACTATGTAGTGATAAACATCCAAACTCAGGTAAACAAACATCTATGCTCGTCACGCAAATTTTTGTCTCTGTCGGCAATCGAACCCAATCCCGTAGTCTGATGCGTAGTCGAGTTCGCTAAACACTCGACCAACTATGAACTTTAAGCGATGAATTATGGCATTTAAGTTATTTTTTTTTGTTTTGTTAAGTTTTTTGAGTTGTTGAGTTGGTAAGGTTATTGTTTGTATTATAATATAAATGACGAGGAATCGAAAGAGAAAAATTTACCGTTGATGTAGTTAATTATTTGGTCATGGCTGAGACGACTATCGCAGATAAAAAATGTTGTATCTCTAGAAGAAAAATAAATCAAATTTTATAGAATTAAGTTGTTTTATTTACTTTATGTACTAAAGTAGAAGTAAGCATTTGCTAATATGATCGCTGTGCTTATTGTGTAATCTTTCATGTAGCGCCATCTGTGTTTGTGGGTAGGGAGAATTTTATATTTGTTTTACGTTTCAATATCCCGTGATGGTCTGGGATCTATTGAAGAATAGACAAGCTGCCGTTCTGCCAGGTCCTAAAAGACGACCGATTCGCTACACTTGTCACTACCATCGTAACTACTAGCTGGTAGAATTCCACAATGTCTCGCCCAGATATTTGGTACCACCACCTTACCCATTTCTGCAGCAATTGAATCAATACTTGTTATTATCGTGTTCCAGTTTGGAGGGTAAGGTAGCCGGTAGATTATGCATATGGCATTGCCATCCTGCCACACGGATAGTAACGCACCATTTACATCTTTGTTGCCTAAAGGCGATGGTTCCTCTTTTAATCAGGAGAGCCATATTCTTATTTGCTACTAATGATATAAAACAATAAAACAAAAAATACGTCTTGAGATAGACCTCTTTTTAAAGATTTAATACAAAGTCACAGAACTTTGTATTAAATCTTCTTATCGATACTTCTCATCGACTCGCAGCTCGTTAATTTTAAATAAGCGGACTTTGTACTTATGAAAGGCTGACAGTGAAAATCAACATTACATAATTACTTGAAAAATGATAATTATATTTGTTTGTCCTCATTTAATCATAAAAGAACTCCGTGTAAGTAATAAAAAAACTCGAATCTCTTATAAAAGACTTGAGTTTATTTTAAAAAGCTAAGTTCTTTAATAGGAAACCTTTTCTAGAAAGACTACAAAATTGCTAATTAATTGCTGGTCTTTTTTAATAAGACTACATAATCGCTAGTACTAATTAAATAAGTACCAGTAAAAAGAATTGAGCCTTTGGCATCATTAAGGACCACGAATCTTTACGACTTGAAACAGGCTTGAGTTCGTGAATTAGGCGTGAGTCGTTTAAAAACTAACACCAGTCAGTTATAGTACCTAGACTTGCAGCTTGCAAACGAGCAAACGAGCAAACGAGTGAACCGTGTGCGTATAACACACTGGCAGCGAGCAATGTATCGCACTTGTGTGACAAGCGACTGAAACTTTGTTCGTCGCAAACGAGGTGTGGTCACCGCACGAGCGGCTAGCGGTAGATTAATTTTGAATTGAGTGAATAGTTGCTCTGATACATAAACTTAGACATAAACCACATTAAATATTCTATCAGCAATACTTATATATTTTCAACGAGCCATCTTATATAATATCGGCAACGTATGAACAAAACAGACCATGTTGTCTGAATTGGAAATGATAAAAAAATAATGCCGCGTTGACAATCTAAAGTGAGATAAAAAATTTGAAATAACTGACCTTTGCGAAGTTTTCTGTTACCTATTCCTGCCGCAATGGCCGGCAAACTTACATTTAAGCCCCGCCACAGAAATAACAACGCACCATTAATATATTTGGTTTTTATAGGTGATAATTATCTAATTTCATCATAAAAACCATCTGCTTGTACGCTATGCTATGAAATAAAATAAACATAATGAATTGTGCCTAAGGTATTTTAAGCATTGACGCCAATGACCTACAGATATTGAAACGAAGTAAAACTCTTCATAAAAAAGAGTTTAATAATAATAATTAGTCTAGCTTGTATCCTAATAATATGTATTTAAACGATGTCGTAGATATGATTTAAACTTGTTTTGCATGCCAAGTAAATAAATATATATTGACGACACTTTAGAATACATCATCATAAGTAATAATTGCCTCGTGGTGTAGGAGTTAGGGTATTCGGCCCAGATCATGAGGTCCCGCGTTCAATCTCTGGGTCGAGCAAAATGTTATTGAGGTATTTTTGAGGTTTTTCTCGAAAATCCAAAATCTCAATATCAGTCCGGAGTTTGGCTGCAAATGTGTTATAACTTCTATACCTCGAAATAAGCACGAAAAGCCACCGGTATGGGATATCGCTAGAAATAGTCGATAATAATCTTTATCAGATCGGTAAAATGCAGCGATGGGGATCACCACTCATCTTTCCAACTGGCAAAACGGTAAATCGTAGTGATCCGGAAAGTCTTTAGATGTCAGGCTTACTCTGCCTACCCCGGAAGGGAACCGGGCGCGATGAAACCATCATATGAATTTTCTGCCATTTTGCCTCTATTTCCTTTAAAAAATCACCATTAAAGCCGTGATTTAGAGCTATATAATTCTGTATTCCGAGTTCCGAAGTATGTTTCCGACCACAGAATAAATCAATTTCGTAAAGTTGTTTGATTTGCTGTTAGATACAACCATGATACAACTTGTTATGATATCAAAAACTTTTAGCCGATAAAATTAAATGTTAATGTATAGAAATATAAGCTTGTTGAATTTGCCCTAAAAAATTTCAATGTAACAAAATTTTGTAAATCGTGAAAACTTTGTAAATTATAAAAATTTCAATTACACGAAAAATTAAACTTGTAATTATAAAAATAACTTTTGTCATATGAAATCATTTTTGTACATCCATACTAATATTATAAATGCGAAAATCTGTCTGTCTGTCTGCTACGCTTTCACGGCTAAATCGCTGGACCGTTTGTCATGAAATTTGGCATGGATATATTTGAAGATCCGCGGTCAAACAAAGACTATTTTTTTTTCAAAAATCAGTCCCTGTTGGGTTGAAATAGGGGATGAAATTTTTATTAAAAGCTATCTGGATGACTTATTAATTTACTCGCGGGCGAAGCTGCGCGGTAGTTAGTAATAAGTTCATAAAATAGAGAAAAAAAATACAAACCCACTGAGTTTATTCCCCAAGATAATTTTAAATACTTGCACATCATTTAATAGTAGGATATGTTGGTAATTTAATTAATTTTTAACAAATTGTAACACCCATATATTTCCAAATAAATATTTTCTTTCTTCTTTCTTTCTTTCTGTGATCAACACCGATACCGTACGTCTGGACCACAGGAACATTAAAAATAAACGTTACACACACTACATTCTATTGACCACGAAGTATTAGGTATAGGTGGAGCTAGCACTCGTATTAATCACTTGAAAGACATATTTACGTTATATCTCTATCTATGAGGTCTCTCCGTCTCTTTTTATACGGCTGTGTTAGAAAGAGAGAGTAAGACCTCAGAAGATGACAGCAGTATTTAAAATTGTGTTTCAGGTAGGTATTAGAAGTGCTGCCTCCAGATATAATACAGCTTCATGCTTGTGACATACATGGTAATATACACGCATGTATAATATTTTTTACGGCTAAGGTCTGTTGTCAAAGTTAGAAGAGATTTGATTGTTGTAGTCTACAGTTATGTTTAAGATTGAATTTTGACCACAGGGCGAATGCTCGTTTATTTAAATCATTTGCCTACTTAATCTTAAACTATTACTTTGTATAGAAGAGTGGAGTCTCCTAAAACAGATATTTATATACTTATGCTGGGGCCACATGAAGTAGTATGCACCGAAGCTTTGTATGATTTGACATTAAAAAATTATCGCGTTAGAAGCTGTGATCATATTAGTGGTAATGATATTTTGCACGAAATATGGTTTCTCCCCGTGTTGGTCCCGGGTTCCTTTGAAGAATAGGCCAACTGTCATTCTGCCAACAGGTCGTAAAAGGCGACCGATTGGCTACAATCGTGACTACTAGGTAGTAGAGTTCTGCATTGTCTCGCCCCTGGTCTGGTACCACCGCCTTACATATTCCTGTCGCAATAGCGTCAGTGCTTGTCACTGCCGTGTTCCGATTTGGAGGGTAAGGTAGCCGGTAAACTTACGCATATGGCACAAGACCTCTCCACAAGATAGCAACGCACCATTAACACCTTTGGTGTCTATAGGCGATGGTTGACTCTTTCCATCAGGAGAACCATCTGCTTGTTTGCTATCTTATACTATAAAAAAATACAAGACGACTGAAATCATTTTTAAACGTGTAGCTATAAACGACGACTTTCCTTACTTTTAATTATTAATTATATCTATTAACTGTGTACTAACAAGTAATTACTAAAATGTTTTTTTTATGACTCACATTTTTAGGATCCTGTATGATAGGCTCAGTTTACCATTTCATCGTCCTACTCCATTTTACACAACCACCAATGAATACGCTACGCGAAATGAACAACGCTAGTCTGACTACTGTGTTAGCGCGCTAAAACCCTTTGACGTACCGATACCCACACGATAACGTACACGCAGTCCGAATGTTTACGACAGTAGCCGATAATAGCCATCTGCATTTATCGTGTCATTGCTCGAAGCTTTGTGACGGTAGACGCAAGTGCGGCCGAGTTATTGAAAGTAGTGCACCCTCCACTAATAATTATAGATTAAGATGAAAGATATATATTATTTTCCGCCGTGTTGGTACCGGCCTCCTTTGTAGAATAGGCCAACTACCGTTCTGCCAGGCAGGTCGTAAAAGGCGACCGATTGGCTATCGAGTCACTACCATCGTGGCTACTAGGTGGTAGAGTTCCGCATTGTTTCGCCCGGGTCAGGTACCACCGCCTTAACTATTCCTGCCGCAATAGCGTCAGTGCTTGTCGTTGTCGCGTTCCGGTTTGGAGGGTAAGGTAGCCGGTAAACTTATGCATGTGGCATTAGACTTCGCCACAAGATAGCAACGCACCATTAACATCTTTGGTGCCTATAGGCGATGGTTGACTCTTTCCATCAGGAGACCCATCTGCTTGTTTGCTATCTTATGATATAAAAAAAATATATATTTTTACCAACAGTTATTCAGATATTCGCTTCCGCTTAAGTCTGTTATTTGCGATATGTCATTAATCCGCTTTCGCCCCCTTCCTACTTTGTTAAACAACGTAAGATCTTTTTTAAAATGTCTTGAGGCTAAATAACTGGTGCGTGTTTAATGTTACAAAAAATGACTCCCTAGCTGAAACGAAGACTTCCGCATTAAATAAAATAAACATTAATTTTCCTTTGTCTCATTAGATACATTTGAATGTCAAAAAAATAAGAAATATTATTCATGATATTACGTCATTAATGATTTATCGCTCTTAGATACTGAGATGTTGTTTTTTATAAACAGAAATCAAAATAAAAGTAAACCGAAACAAAGCTTTCCTCCTTGTTGACCCACTACGCGGAATACTGGCTGGTATTCTGTGCCCTCGTTGCTTTATAAATAATAATTAATAGATCAACTGCTTCACTACTGAGCATCTCGTTAAATGTGAGATAAGACTTACGCCGCGACTACTAATTAGGTGATAGTTACGTAACATCTCGCTCGGATATTGGCACCATCGCGTCGCCTTAACTATTTCTAGACATGTATAACACTACGCTGTGCTGCACAATTGCGCTAACTCAATTCACTGGTCGGTCAACTCACAATGTGTGTTGCAGAATACATTATACGCAATAAACTCTCATTCATGTGCAAATTTATGTGTTATGACTCTCATGTGTCACGACCCACTCGTTGAGTTACGAATGAACCAACACAATTCACGCGCTGTGTGCGAATATGTAGCGTGGCGCACCGCGCACGATTCGCTCGATGCATCTATCGTCCCGAAGTTAGTTAAATGCCAGCACTCACTCCGAAATGTATGCGAAAATAGCCGATAATAGTCCGTCACATCTGTATTTATCGTGTCATTGCACGAAACTTTGTGGCGATAGACGCAAGATCATCTCCCAGCATTAGCGCAAACAGCAGGACACTGCGCCTGAGTTATTGAGTTAACGCAAGGAATTTCGCTGAGTTACCTATGTCTACCTATTTATGTTACATTAGCGTCAATGTGTTTAATTGTGGTGTTCCTGTAGTATATGCCTAACTTATATCAAATTAATAGTTATTTGTATAGAATACATTTACAAACATGATTTATACAGTGTGTAAAGAAAATCCTGTCGGATAATTAAAGGTGTTATTCGGTACCGTAATACGGTTACATATGTGTAATTATTTTATGGATATTAATTAGTTTTCCCAATAAAAAGTGTAATCTTAAGTGGTATTTTCATACATTAAGTACGACAACACCTACAAATATGTAAATTCTATTATCAAAGAATGCCGGGCAAGTCATATGTTACAGAAGGTCACGCGGCGTGTTTAAAATTCCTTTATAAAAAGCCGAAAAACAAAGATCGCGCATTCGCGCGGTGTTACAAGCAGCGACAAAGTGTTGTGATTTTTAAAATATTTGCTCAACGCTAGGGAAGTATAAGTAAAAATGCGAATATTAAAAAACGATATCTTTTTTATTTTTCAAAATAAAGTCTATTTAATATTTTTTCAGTAATCCCTTTTTACACACTGTATATTATATATGATAAATATATTAGAATATACTTATATTTATATAATTATGATGAATATAAAATATTAATTGATTATATTTAATCGGTCGTCTCCGGCCTCAAAACACGTCTGTTTTTTCGAAATGACTTTTGCGGTTGACTTTAAGGGTCGTTACTGCGTAACCGGGCTTTTTGGGCGAGCAGAGTGCTCAGCCAGAATTTAAGCTTAAATTTGGGCAATAAACACCCGCGCTAAGGGTTGTCTCCTGCGAAACCGGACCTCGGCTTAGTGCCGTTGTTTGGATTAATAGTTGGGGGAGGGAGGGGGAGGAGTAGTGGCATTTCGCTCTGCCTTAGGCGCGGGGCGAAATAGAGTCTTCGTCGCCGTTGTGACCGGCGGCGGCGACGGTGTCTCCAAAGTTGGCCGTGCACAGAACGAACATTAAGTACAGAACGACTGAACGAACTTAGCTTATTCAGTTCAGTTGTTACTACACCGCCAAGAGTGCAAGACGTAGTGCGTGAGCTAGCGAACCGACAGTAGTTGCTGTCTAACATACATAAATAAATATCATATCGATGTCTTATATAAGTATTGTTAATAATTATAAATATATATGATTATTATTTGCGTTGAAAAATTGTGAACATTACAGTTCCGGTTTGGAAGGTAACTGGTAGACTTATGCGTGTAGCATTGTCACTCCGCTATACAGATAGCAATATACCATTAACATCTTTGTTGTGTATAGGCGATGGTTGTCTCTTTCCAAGATGAGAGCCCTTGTTTGCTATCATAATATAAAATAACTCAATATGTTGCAAATCAGGAATTGGATTAAGTCACGTGTACATTATTGAAGTAATAGCCAAGGCGACGGTAGATCAGATCGCGTACAATATCAATCTTTTACATTAACATTTTTCGGCTTGAATTGATTGATGCATGTGCCGTCATCACGTACGTGATTTCTTAGCTAGTATTTGAGTTCAAGAATCGAAATATCGAATTACGTTTAATACGTAGCAGTTTCACCCTACAAATGTAAAATATAATCAGCAAGACGAAGTTATATTTCGTGCTCGGCCTTTTATTATAAATTTAATAATAATAAAGAAATGCGTGAGTGTTGTGGAGTTTTTTATTTTCCCCATTTTTTATCTTCCTACCTTTTTCCACATTTCCTTGTTTCCCCCTTCTCCCCTTCCTTTGTTTTTTTCTCTTTCCACTGCTTTCTCACTTCCTTTCCCTTCTCATTTTCCCCTCCTTTCTTCCCTTTTCCTCTCAATCCCTTATCCAGCCTCTTCCCCTCTCTTCGCTCCCTTTTTTTTTCTCCTCCCTCTCCTCCCCCATTTCCCCCTTGTTCCCGTCTCTCACTCCCCTCTCTTAAACAGATGGCCCTTTATTAGACTATTTGACTTTTCTTCAATTTTTTGTTAAAATTAAAATTAAAGAAAGGCTCGAGGCGGAACTTGTGTTAGCAAATTCATATACTTACATGTATATCCAATCGTTTGCCTTTTACGAACTACCAGGCAGAATGGCAAATGGTCTTTTATGTGTTACTGGGGTTCTTCGCTCCTCTCTCTATTTGGATAGGCGAATTAATGCTACAGTATCGCCCAACGTGGGATAGAGTAAAACGAAATAAAACAAAGGGAACTATTCTAATATATTGGCCTAGAAAAACTATGTACAGTACCCGGCGATAAATATTGCACATCGACCTTTGGAAAGAGACAATCGGCTAATTTCAGCTTCGTAGAGCGTTATCTCTGCCGCACAAAATACAAACAGTCCGGTACCTATTAGGAGCTGTTAAAACAAGTATGATTTGCTTCTTTTGATATTTTTATTCTTTGTATAAAATACACTAATTTTTCTATAAGTGATGGCTTTAGGTTGGGGTAAAATAAAATAAAAAAACATTTTTACATTATGTTTACGTATTTAATTATTTTGGAACATTACAGCTTTAGTGTACATAATAAACACCATTATACCTATTGCTAAAATGAGACATTGCAATAAAAATAATAATAATTCTAATCTTAATTACTTCCATTTCACATCTGTGCTCTCAAAGAGGTCAATATCACTGTCACTATCAGCCGTATTTATTACTAATCTATCAGTGTAATTGTCTAAACTGTGTTGAATGCTTCTATATTCATTCTCACATTTGATTGCATGATCGCAAACCTTTTTCCACTCTTCAGCGCCGATCATGTTTACTTTTTCAGTCAATAATGTTTTTACTGTAGTTAAGTTCATACCCACATTTCTAGAGGCTACATAGCCTTTCAGTTGAGACCATATATTTTCAATTGGATTAAAATCCGGATGATATGGTGGCAATCGCAACACAGTGTGCCCATGTTCGGCAAGTATTTTGTCCACAGAAAACTCTGTATACCTCTCCTTGTGCTGACATATAATAGCGTAAATCTGGGTTTTTGTTAATTTTGGATCAACTGGAATTTCATGTCTGTTTAACCAGTTGATCATTTCCCGTTTAATGGTGTTTGAGTTGGGGGGTCTCTCAACATACTTGTTGTGATAGGGTGCGTTGTCGATAACTAGAACAGAATCACTGGGTATATTTGGGATTAATTTGTTAACCAGCCATTTCTCATAGTTATCGTTATTCATTTCATTGTGATAGTCACCTGTAGTGTCCGTGGATTTATACGTTAAAAAAGCACCGGGTACAAAGCCTTTTTCATTTCCCGCATGAACTATTATCAAACGTTGACCTTTTGGAATTGGCTTTTTTACTCCTTTTTTCTTATCGTCACTGCAAGATTTCCCTTTAGTGTGGGATGCATGTACATATGACTCATCAATGTAGACGATATTTTTTCCTGTTTCGCGAAATTTGCGTATTTTATTAAGGTATTCCATTCGTTTGAGACTAACGTCGTGCTTTTCCATTAGAATTTTTCGATTATCTTCCATTTTAGTGAACTGAAATCCCATGTCATGAAGTATTTTTCTCAACGTTTTTTCAGACCCATTGTAATTAATAGCTTCAGATAACTTAGCTTTTAATGATTTTATTGTTGGCAGTTCACTAAATCGTAAGTGAAAATCATACACCATTCTTCGAACAACATCGTAATCAAAATCGTCCATATCCAAACGAAATTGCTTTTTTGGTCTCCCTTTTTTTGGAGTGCTGAACTTAATTTCAGTCGAATGTGTTTCAGTACTGACTTCGTTTAATATATTGTTCAAAGTTCTTCTTGAAATTCCAGTGGCATTTGCAACTCGCTCTTGAATCTTCTTAAAATAACAACTTACATTTTCATCTACTTTTTTTTTAAATCTATCAGCTTCGGTTACAAAGTATTTATAAACATTGTAGATAATTTCACGTGACTGACCTCGTAAAGGTTTCCCTCTTTTTCCGAAAGATGCCATATTACAACTTTAAATTATTTAAATTTGTGGGTGTTATCAACTCTAAATATATATTTTGATCGGGACGCGACTGCACTCTATCGTACTTGAACAACGACTGACTAAACGTCACATAGGTAGTGTGGGACAGAGATAACGCTTTACGAAGCCGAAATTATCCGATTGTCTCTTTCCAAAGTTCGATGTGCAATATTTATCGCCGGGTACTGTACACTATAACAATCTCTTTTTATTACTCCATATTATAAGGATGTATATAGGTAAGCTGTATGATTTTTTAGATATTGACTGACGTGATTGTAGAGTTCTGCAACGTCTCGCTCTGGTCTGGTACCATCGCCTCACTGATTCGTGTCGCAATAGGATCAATGATTGCCACTGTTGTCTTCCAGTTTGGAGGGTAAAGTAGTCAGTAAACTTATGCAATAGTTGACTTGTCTCTTTTCATCGGGCGAGCCTACTTGTTTGCTATATATGTATAAATTTTTTTTCTTAAATAATTATGTATATATTAATAATACTATCACTTATTTTTATCACTATAATAGTCAGTCCGCTATGTACACCAGCTCTTGCTCTGCGATTAGTGTAGGCCTGTATATAGACTCAGTGAGCTAGGACTTTCGCGAGTACAAAAATTGCTCTATTACTCTCAGCCGCACTGTGTTAGTGTGAGTTTTAGCCAGATGGAAAAATATTCACACAAAGTGGAGCTATTAAAAATTTATTAGAGTTTTTGATCCGTTAATCAGGTTTCAAATCAGATTACAGCACATGAATGCGACATAACAAAATCATAAAAATTCAAGTGTAAGAAATCAAAGAAAAGAAGTCTAACAATGATAAAATGTCACTTGAAAAATTTTCTCTTGTTTCGATTTTGACAATTCATTTGAAAATTTAAATATCGACGTAGGTATGCTATTTTCCTTTATTTTGTCAGAGAACGAGAATAACATACGACGATATGAAACCTTTACAATGATACTAAGTGTCGTAGCCGTGTGTCAGTGGAGTACGAAATAGAAGCATAAAATGATAAAATTTAAGTACCGTATGTAACAGCGTGAAGAAAAAAACTTTTTTATAGATTTGCAAAACTACGTGATCACAACAATTATTAAAACAATATTTTCATCCATACTGTTAAGTTTTTGAACTGATTGGTTATAGGTCATTAAATTGAATAAGCTAGCATTATGCCATACTTAATGTGTATTCAAATATCGAAAAATGTCTTTCTTCTATTTTAATTCGAATCGAACTAATAATTAAATGTCATTATAGTTTTATTACCCTACACTAGGAATTACAATTCAACATTTCAATATAAGTTGTTAGTTATATAAAATAAATATTTGCATGACCGGCAATAATATTTTTTGACAATGAATAGAGATTTTAGCTGTTTTCTGAACTTATCGACTTTTTACACAATTCGACATTTGGGCATGAATAAGTTACAAAAACTAGTCTCGCTCACATAAGTTCAGATAAATCAATTAAAACACGTCCGTCTCGGTACAGTATATGATCACTACTAACAACAATTATGTACAGCTGTACATAATTGTTAGTAGCACCTGTTTCCAGCTCGCTTGCCATGGGGCATTTCCTCTCTTTGAAGAGTAGATTCTGCCATTCTGCTAGGCTTGTTGTAAAAGTCGAACTATTGCTCGAACGTGGCAATACCATCGTGAAAACTATGTGGTGAAATTCCATAACGAGACTTATTCCTGCCGTGATAGTGTCAATGATTGTGACTGTCATATTTCGGTTTGGAAGGTAATGTAGTTGGCAAACTTATGCATGTGGCCTTACTATCCCGCCACAGAGACAGGAAGATACCATCTCTGTTGTCTTTAATATCTTTGTTTTTTATAGGTGATTGTTAACTCTTTCCATCAGAAATATTGTCTGTTTCTTTGCTATCCTTTGCCGCTATAACAACAAATAAAAATGAAGTAATGATTTGTTTAGTTGTTGTAGGGGTTATGTTTTGTGGGTTTAGTATTTTAGGGGTTAGCCTATTCGGCGTAGAACATGATGTCTCGGATTCGATTTCCGGGTCGGTGGAAAAAAGTGTGATTTAGGTATTTTTCGAGGTTTTTTCGAAAATCCATAATCTCAGTAGCATTTAGAAGTCTGGCAGGTGGTGTGTCGTGGCTAAAAGAACATTGAGCACGTCAAGCTATCAGTCTTTGTTATCGTATTTTAGGGTTCCGTACCTAAAAGGTAAAAAGGGACCCTATTACTAAGCCTTCACTGCCTGTCTGTCCGTCTGTCTGTCACCAGGCTGTATCCTAAACCGTGATAGCTAGAAAGCTGAAATTTTTACAAATTAT
Organism: Apodemia mormo; assembly: GCA_036924255.1. NCBI lineage: Eukaryota > Metazoa > Arthropoda > Insecta > Lepidoptera > Riodinidae > Apodemia > Apodemia mormo. Next base: position 8,439,292 of record JAUPFN010000013.1, on the reverse strand, counting down.
GTATTTCCGTTGCCGCTATAACAATAAATACTAAAAATGAAAATATTAAGGGGGTTATATACAATAAACGTGTTTTTATTCGTTTTTTTTAAAGATGTTGGTACGGAACTCTTCGTGCACGAGTCCGACTCGCACTTGGCCGCTTTTTCAGTTATCATTATAGAAAATCGTTACAGGTCGGTAATATGCGGCGATGGAGTCACCATTCAACCCACCCACAGATCAACCACAGAACAAATTGATGAATCGTGTTGACCAGAAAATCTATAGATGTAGTCCAGCTTCCCCATCAGAGAACCCGATGATACTTTTTGAGTATAAATGCTCTCCATTAACATTACATTATAAAAAAAACCAGAAAAGTCATTAGAAAAAAAAGAAAAAGTACATAAACAAGATACAATTGTATTTAATATAATTTTGGAACCAAGTGCCTTATCGCGCCTTTTGCAGATGAGAAACGGGAAAAGTGTACAACGGACGCTTATCGTAGTAATTTACAGCAAGCCATTAATGTAGTAGTGTATTAGAAAGAGTGAGATTGAGGGGAAAGAGTAGGACGGGCAAGCGATATGTTAAAAGCTGTGCGCGACGTATTAAAATTTTATTACCTACCATTTCTTCATTGTCCTTGTTATTTAATAATATACAGCGACATAAACTTCATTCATATCAGCTGTCCTGCAATACCTCCCGATTTTTATTACATTAAAAAGTAAGTATCATCACGCTGGTTCTCTTGCGAAGTAGTAGAGTGAACGTGTATAGACTTTTCAATGCATTACGATATTGGCGAGATGAATGGTGATCCCCATCGCCATATTTTACCGATTTGACAACGATAATCGCTTGAAATAGCATTAACTGAGATCAACAGCTTTACGTGTTCATCCAAGATACGAGGCTGGTAGCACACGTACCGTCAGACTGCGAGCTGCTACTGAGATGTTGGGCTTTCGAGAAGAACCTCAATAATCTTTTGCCCGACCCGGGAATCGAACTAGAGACCTCCTGATGTAAATAAACTAACCTCTAGACCACGAGACAGTCACAGTTACGTCAGTTACATTATAGGTATTGTAAGAAAGAACTATTAAATGAGTTTTTATATCATAATATAGCAATCAAGCAGATGGGTCTTCTGATGGAGTCAACCATCGCCTGTAGACACCAAAGATGTTAATGGTGCATTGTTATCTTGTGGCAAAGTCTAATTTTTCGTGCAGAAGTTTACTGGCTACATTACCCTGTAGGTAACCTAAACCTAACCCAAGCGCTGACGCTATTGCTGCAGGAATAGGTAAGGCGGTGGTACCAGACCCGGGCGAGACAATGCAGAACTCTACCACCTAGTAGTCACTCTCGCAGTGGCTACTAGGTAGTAGAGCTGACTCACATAGCCAATGCAGAACTGCAAATGGCCTATTCTTCAAAGGACCATGGACCAACACAGGGGAAAAGTTTATTAAGTTTAATACAATTCGATCGTTCAGGTTTAAAATTTGTCCATAGTAAGTAATCTCAGGTCTACCAGTCTAAATATGTAATAACGGCGGATTAGATTCGTGATAACTTCCTAGATGCTACTTAAAGTTTTAGCGAAATGCCTATTTGTTGAAAAGCAAAGCAAATTAAATTTATTAATAAAAAAAAATGATGTGGTGTCGCGGGACACCAGGTAGGAACGAACTTCCTTCGGCTAAACGGCACTGCTCGCTTGTGTACGCGACTGTCGCGCCTGCGCACGTCTCATTTAACGCTTTTATTCCACGCATTTTTCTTACGGTTTTACTATCACATTTTTTTCAGTTCGGTCGCGCAGCAAAATCCCTATCCCCTCCAAGCCTGCCGTAAGGAACTTCGTTCCAAAAAAATGGTTATTATGTTCCTAACGCAGAATCAGTGCTTGTAGCTGCTCTCTTCTGGCTTGAAGCATAATTAAGGTAACAGTACCTCCTCTGCACACGGATGACGACGCAAAATTTACATATTCGGTACCTACGAGCAATTTACCTCTTTTCATCTGCTTGCTTGTTTCCTATCCATACTAATATACTAAAAGGTGAGATTTTTGTTCGTTTGTTTAAACGCGCTAATATCAGGATAATATATCAGATAGATTTAAAAACTTCTTTTTGTGTTTGATAGCCACATTCATAAGAAAAACTAAAATCTTTTTGCAACTAGGCAAAACTAAATAATGTATTTGCATCACGCTAAATTAGTCGTAAGTAACAGCTAATCCTCTGGTATAAAAAAACTATAATAATAAACATGGTTACGGGATTACCAACTTTTCCAATTCACGTAATAAAACGTCAATTAAGTCGTTTTTTTTATAGGTATCATAAGATACTAACAGAAGGGTCTCCTGATGGGAAGAGTCAACCATCGCTTATAAACACTAAAGATGTAGTGCGTCGCTATCTTGTGGCGAGGTCTAATGCCACATGCATCGTTTAGGATACATAAACGTTATGCCGCGTCGTAGCACGACGCGACAAAGTATCATGTTTATGTGTATGAGAGCCCTAAGCACTTTGATACGATTAGGTTTTGTAATGCGAATCAGAATACTTGAGTTGCTAGAGTAATGAATTCGATAGGTTTTTTACGCATTGACTCATGGTATCGATTTTAGTTTTTCAAGTGACCGCTAGTGGTGCTGCATAGTTTTCCATACAAAAATTTGTCACCGTCGCTAGCGAGAACGATAGTTAAAAAATGATGTGGTGTCGCGGGACACCAGGTAGGAACGAACTTCCTTCGGCTAAACGGCATTACTCGCTTGTGTACGCGACTGTCGCGCATGCGCACGTCTCATTTAACGCTTTTATTCCACGCATTTTTCTTACGGTTTTACTATCACATTTTTTTCAGTTCGGTCGCGCAGCAAAATCCCTATCCCCTCCAAGCCTGCCGTAAGGAACTTCGTTCCAAAACTCATGGTAGCGCAGGTGTTTCAGTAAAGTTAGGCGTTTATAGTTGCTATTTAAAAATTTCACATGACAGCAGAATGACAATTTCCAAGATGGCAACCGTAGTTCCGATTTTGTTCTCAGAACAGATAAGTTGGTGGCACTCAAGGAGTACAGAGGTAAAGAGGAACGCCTTATATAGAGGGAAACTCATAAGAGCACCACACAGCTGTGTGGCACCACTCGTACGTCATTCGCTTATCCAGACGTGAGCTGGGATTATTGACGATCTTTTCACAGGGTCACATAGTCTTCATAATCGCAATCTTCGATATTATCTAAGCTATTCCTAAAGCTACGGTCAAGAATAAATGCGTCGTTTTCTCGTAGTAAAGTATGTTTGATATGGCTTGTTCATCATCATTCATTACTGTGGCGCTTCAGTTTTCGTGGCGGCGTACGGCCCCAAAACCCTTAAACATCTATTATTATCTACCTATTTCCTATTATATAAAATCATCTAAGCCCACAATTAAAAATAGATTTTATCGATGTCTGTGTAAACTGTACGTTTCTGGAATAAAAAGTTGTTACATTTGTGAATATATAAACACAAAATTAAAAAGCAGGTTATTTCTCGAGATATTCATATTCACATATTGTATTTGATACAAGTTAACATAATTTTGAATAATTGTTGATTAAACGAACTTACCTGTATGTGAAGTTCGATCACAATTACTAGAAGAGCTCCGTTCGAAGATATTATTCTAGTAAGAGTTCGAAATAGCAGCCGAATATGGTCGTTTTGTTCTTCGACTTCCGCCTTATCATTCCCAGTACAATGCTATAGAAGTAATATGGGCACAAATCAAAGGACACACCGCTCGAAACAATACCCATCCCCCTTTTACGGCAAACAATAAGTTAAATTTATTAAAAAATGCTTGTGCGGAAGTAACTGCGGAAAACTAGGAAAAGTTCTGAAAAGAACCCAAAGTATATAAGCGTTGGATTGGGAAATACATGTGGCATTCAATAATATACAAGAACAGGAACTTATAAAAAAATGTTGGGGAGAGCTCATCGAGTGACAGTGACGATTCATCAGATTTTGATTAAAATAAATAAAGATTACCTGTCGTTATAATTATTTCGTTTCATTATCGAGTACCTACCTATACTTACTTATTTTACAACAGTTCCGAAAATTTTAAAAAAGTAGGCATTATCAATCAAGAATTTATACGTATAATATCTTGTAGTGAAATATAATATGGTACTAATATATAATATAATATTATAGATCATAAATTTGTACAAAAGTATCTGGTAGTAGTTTAGTTTCTTACATTTTGTAAAAAAAGCGGGTCTGTTATCGTGTTACGTTTATCGATATAGTTACACATAATGATTACTATAGGATATCCCCTATAGTAGTAATCACTAGCTGTACCCGCGACTTCGTTCGCGTTTGGCCATCCTTGCAGAGTAATTATTAGTAATTGACCACAGTATTTCTCGTATTCAGCAATACTTTGGACGGCGAAGCACTTTTATCAAAGGAGAAATATTAAGAAACTCATTCCATATAACTAAATTTGAATAAAGATCATTTTTACAAAACCTATTTTTTATTGGGAGAAAGATCACACACCGTGAAGCAAAAGTCTTTAACGGTATTGTCATTTTTAAGCATGGCTGGGGCTATCCTTCCACCGGATAAAAAAGATTGAAGGTGAAATTATCGGCTTGTACCTAGGTTCTTAATGGGCAACGATGATTATTCAAGCTAGTTTGAATATGTCTGATAAATAACAATATCTGACTCCTTTGCAGTAGGCTTAATTTGACGACAGACCTATTAGTCAGAGAGAAATAAATAGTATTTGCTTGCAGTAAAGGTTATAATTGCAATGTTATTATTATTAAGCATAATATCTTGACCGTGTAGGGGGTTAGGAACATTTTGTTTAAAACAATTAAAAAACGGCTTTTTGCAATTTTTTGCCAATATTTCGTAAAATATAATATAAACATGTTGTTTTAATTATCTATAAGGAAGCGCTTGACCACGATCTCGCCTGATGGTAAGCTAAGATGCGGCCTAAGATAAAACACGCTTCTCTAGAAAGTACCTGTTCACTCTTCTCTTGAAGATCCCCAAATTGTACTCGACGGGGAGCACAGATTTAGGAAGCATGTTTCAGTCCTTTGCGGTTCGAATGAAGAATCTTAAGTCTAACCGCTTTGTCCGGGCATGTGGAATGTCCACCATATTATGGCGATGCCTAGAATCTGTGCGCCTCAACGATCGATAGCATGTATATTAATGTATTTGGTCTATAAAAATTCACTTAGTGGTAGGCTATTGTGAAAATTTGCAATATTTGTTTTTATGTCGCAAAATTAGCATTCAACGTAAAAGGTAAACTTTTCAAAATTATATAATTCCTAAAATTATCAAATATTCTAATAAGATATCGACATGAGAGAAAAAGTAATCAAAAGGTATTTATAATAATTTTATGTAGTGAATATAAAAATCTGTAATACGGATGACCCTGCTGGCCATCCCTGAAACTTCCCGCTTCATTGCCGCATAAGCTAAAAGAAGCAAAAACTATACTTAAGTATAGATTGTTGAGTTCGAAGAGTTCAAAAAATCTGGTTTGTAAAAATGATATTTAGGAAATTAATGGTTGAAAAATATACATCATATTTTTTTTTAAATTGATGATCGATTGTGATCTTTTGAATGGCATTCAACGCAATTTTTAACTCAAAATTGTTTTAATAGCTAAAAAATCGATAGGTTAAGAAATCTCAAAGAAATGTAAAAAAAAACTTTTCTTTTTAAATTTTTTTCATTGACAAATCCCAAATAAATCAAACAATTTTGATCCAATTTCCAGTATTTGGCGCAGTTTTTTAGAGGGAAACTCTAATTCGATTTTTATATCAATCGGTATATAAACCTGAAAGTTATTTAAACAATATATAATAAGTTTACTGTATACCGACCGATTGATATAAAAATCGAAAGTCTAATTCGATATTTTATATCAATCAGTATATAAACCTGAAAGTTATTGAAACAATATGTAGTAAGTTTACTGTAAACAACGTAATTTTATTGTTTGAAAAGCTGTAACTTTTGAAAATTTGATTCGATTTTGATATTTGAAACGGCATTCAATCTAGTTTTTTAGTACTAAAAGATTAAATCTTCTGCAATATTTAATGATTAAACTCCCGAACGGATAAATAAATTTGATGCAATTTAAGCATTCGTCACAGTTTTTTGAGATGTAAAGCTGATTAAATTTTGTACTCTGTCGGTACATTAATCTGGAAATTGTATTAAAAAAATACTGTTTCGCCAAAAACGTATGTGAGGTTTTTTCAAAATTTCTCAAAATATCCTTGACTGAATTGGTTAAAATTTTCAGGAAGTCTAAGTTGAGTGCAATCCAATCGAATCCTGTTAACCGCGTTTCGATCGGTCAAGTCGTTCAAAGTTTTGAGATGTTTACATACACACATACACATACACACACATACACACACACACGCATACGCACACACACACGCGCGTCATCATGAAAGTAGTCGAAAAAGGTTCCTAGGACCTCAAAACGTGGAGAACTGGTGAACACTCGATTTTCGTTAATCGGGGTAAAATCAGTAACTTCCTTATCTAGACACGTAGCGGGAAGTTAAAAATATATACCTAGTTAGAAAGATGAAAAGTTATTTATTCAGTTTTATTTTTTTGAATCATTTTTATTTAAGGAACTTTTTGTAGCGGGAAGTATAAAAATAAAATAATTAACACACGGCTTTGTGGTTTGTTATTAATAAAAAACAAAATAGCTTTTGACTAAGAAGCTTATCTTTTTTCATTGAAAACGATTTGCAGTAAAAAATCTTGTTGCAATTTTCTTAAATTTATTATTATTTTTAAATCTCTAAAAGATGTTTTTAATGTAAATTTGTATAATTTTCAATAAGCAAGATAAACAGTCAAGGGTTTTTTAATTAATAACAAACTACTCTGCCTCGTGGTCTTGGGATAGCCTATTGGGCTCAGATCGTGAGGTCCTGTTATTGTGATATTTTCGAGGATTTTCTCGAAAATCTAAAATCTCAGTAGCAACTCGGAGACTGGCGAAGTGGTGTATTACCACTCCCGTGCCTCGGATGAGCACGTAAAACTGTCGGTCCCGGTTATCGCTAAAAATAGTCGATAATCGTTAACGTGTCGGTATATGCGGCGATGAGGATTACCATTTATATCACCAACGGACAAACCGGTGAAACGCGGTGAAGCGGAAAGTCAACAGACGTTCGGTTTACTCTGCCTACCTCGCAAGGGAACCGGGAGTGATGATACTTCAATAAAAAACAACAAAGCCACGTATTTTTTTTTCTCACATTTTTGATTTTCGATTCTCACAAATAAAGGAAAGTTACGTAACTTTTTATTGAATTTGTTTTGATGAAGTTATCTATGTCTAAAGTTTTTTCTGTAATATGGTGATCTTATCCAGGCCTGAAGTTATAAGTACATGTTCGTATATTCTACTTAACAATTTTTTAAAAAGTATTTTGGAGTCTGACTTTAATGAGTACACTAAGTAGTTTAGGCACTCCAACATCTACACTGCGCAGAAATTTTATTCATTTTCAAAGAATTTTGAAATATTCACCGTGTTGTTAAGTGATCCGGTGTCATCGTTGACCATATGAGGTCCCGGGTTCGATTCCCGGGTCGGGCAAAACAAAACGTGTTTTTAACTTTTCTGATAAAACAACATTGCCCGGGATTGAAAAGGACCCGGTTGACAATAGGCTTCCCACCTATCACATTGTGTGAGATGGTATATATGGCTAATCGTGGGTACACTTCTTGTACCTCTGCTTACGTATTCCGGGTATGGGCGGTTAGATACTTTTTTTACCCTTTTTTACGTTATGCAATGTAAAAACAAAATAGTGAATTTTCCCAATGGCCTATCCTTACGTAAAATTTTGTAAAAAACAAATTATATTAGTATACTTAATGTCGATTAGATGCATATTTTCTGAGATATTGGCAAGAAACTGAAAAATGACCTGTTTTATTTTCAAATGTATTATAATTCTTATATAAATAAATAAAATGTTTAGGTTTACATTTTACACATATTTTATTCATTTTTAGGCTAGTAAAAATGCATTTATAACATTTTAATAAAACAGTATACATTCTAGAACTGATTCTCTCGGGTTATGTCCATTACACAAATACTATGAAATGATAACGCTAACTTATAATGAGCCGTGCGTTCAAAGGTTTTGTATACATTCCGGGTGTCACATTCAACTGGACATTCCATCCGAGACCGTTGAAACTTGCGATGTCTGTAACTTCTAAATTATAAAACTCATGACTTTGAAATTTTTAAGGGATAATCTTTATAGTAGTTACTTTTGAACAAAAAAATAATAAAGGATTTCGGATGATAGGTTAATGAATTAAAGCTAAATATACGTTTTTATTTTCATCCCCTATCCCACGGGAACCGTGCTGAATTTTGGGATAAAAAATATCCTATAACCTTCTTCGGAGTATGAACTCTAATCGTGCTAAATTTTATTTGAATCCGTTCAGTAGATTCGGCGTGATGCGCGGCCTTGATACAGACAGACAGACAGACAGACAGACAAAAATTAAAAAAAATATATTTTTCGCTTCAGTATCGATTAAAGAGTATCTTCCAAGAATTTTTTTTAAAATATCTTCAATGTACAGAAATCGACCTCTTACAGTTTTATTATATGTATAGATATCTTCAATGTACAGAAATCGACCTCTTACAGTTTTATTATATGTATAGATTATGTGTAGCACATCACTACCCGTCTATAAAGTCCAGTTTTATTTGTTAGACATTTTAACGTAAACAACACAAAATTACATGGGAATCGATCTGTCGTCGAGAAAAAGAAATGGAAATAGTATAGTGACAAGATTATTAATATCTATCCTTCATTCGTTTGTGGAATAAACATTTATAAACAGTATTTGTAGATAGACGAGATAACAGCGATTGCAATAAATGTCACACAAACTCGACAGAAGTATGCAATAAGAGCAATATTGTCCACAATGCTTTGAATCGGGCGGTAAACAGATGGGAAATTTGCTTACACAAGAAAAATCTGTCTGAAAATTTTTAAATTATTTTAAACTTCCCGCTTCGTCAGTAGAAAAATGACAAGTCAGTAGGAAAAGTTTTGTCCTGAATTTCGTAAGTTGAGTTTTCACCAGATCTCCATGTTTTGAGGTCACGTCAGTATGTCTGTGTGTATGTATTAATCTTGGCTACTTGTTCGTCACAATGAACAACACAACATGGCATGTTTCTATTTTTTTTACGATAAATTACATCTACAAGCGTTACACTTATAAGCATTTGCTCATATGAGTAGCTACATATTTTCCGTTCAACACCATGCCTATTCATATTTGTGTGGTTTGTGGTTTATCCACCCTATTTTTTCATGGGGTGCCCATTGTCATGATAGCATTGATATAAAAGGGGAAGATAAGTTACCTAGCCACAGCGCCCGGTCCTATTAAACTAGGTCCATGGACACAGTGACAATCAATCACGCGCGGGATATCATATCATACGCTTATATTTTCCGACTGTTTTTACCATTAAACGCGCATCAAAATGACTTCTCGTGTATTCAACCAGTGTTATAATAACTCAAGGAAAAAAAATGTGTAAACGGCTAACCCTACGGGCCATCCCTGAAATTTCCTACTAAATTAAGGTATTTTAAGCTCTTTTTAAGGTATTTAAAGAGTAAAAAATATAAGCATAGATTTTTCAGTTCAAACATCTATTTTGTTTAAAATGCCAGTATATTAGTTTTTGAAAAGCTGTATATTTTAAAAACGATGATGGCATTCAACTCAATTTTTGAGATCTAAAATATTGCTTTAGCTAAATAATCGATAGGTTGGAAAATTTCGATGCAATGTAAAAAACATTTTATTCTTTATTTTTAATTATTAAATTTCTTCTTGATAAATCCTAAACAAATTGGCAGATTTTGATTAAATTAACGGTATTTGATGCAGTTTTTTAAGGAGAAAAGCTGATAAGATTTTCAAGTCAATCGGTGAATTAACTTGAAAGTTATTAAAAAAAATTAAGTAAGTTTGCTAAAAACAACAAAATTTTAATATTAGAAAAGTTATAAGTTTTTAGAATTAAATTCGATTTTGATTGTTGAAACGGCAAGTGACGTAGTTTTTTTAGTACGAAAATATCGTATATTACCAAAAAATGATTGGTTGAAAAATTTCGAAGCTATGTCGAAAAAATACTTTTTTCAAATTTTTTTGTCAACGATTACTTCCAAACGGATAAACCGATTTTAATGTTTATGTATAAGACGTAGTTTTTTTGAGGAATAGAGCTGATTAGTTTTTGTATTCAATCGGTACCAAAATCTGGAAGTTATATAAAAAAATAGGCATTTATATATTTAATACTGGATAAATTTCCGATAGACTATGGTCTCAGGATAAATTTTGTTTCTGATTAAAAACAACCTGAATTTTTGTGAACAGCTTCGATATTATGACCCATCAGGTGGTCTGTGTTATAACCAGAAGCCAATATTTTTTATCTTCAAAATCTCGAATTGGTTAACTAATAAACGTGGTCAAAAAAAGAAAACTTTAGAGTATCGGACTAAGAAAAGATTTCACTTTACGTGTAGGACTAATATATCCTTGAATTATAATAATGTTACGAATAATCTAGAAGCGTGTAGAGTTGGAGCGCGCGCGCGCTAACTATCTAGAAATAAAAGAAAGAGATAGCTACTCCTATTGACAAACAAATAGTTGACCTGGGCTATGCCATAATGGACTTTGTGGGATATGGCATAAGGTTGAAAGTAGCGTGTACTAGTATTTATGACTCATAACATGTTTACGATAAGAAGTGATTCATTGTTTCCCGATACATTTAGATTTTTCTGGATCCAGCTAGGACTTTTCCCTGCCTATAAATAGAGAGGTGTTGACAAACACAGGGCAGTTTTTATCAAGCGATCGAGAACGATACATCAAGTGACCAGTGTGAAGCGAGAAGTGTTTTATTGTGTAGTGTTCTAAGTTCAGTGATAGTACAGCGAGTGACTAGAGTGTAAAGTGTATTTTAGTATTACGTTGTGTTGTATTGTGTAAATACACGGATTCAATATAAGTGGTGTTTTCTTACAATTACGAACCCGAGGTACAACAATAATCGATAAGTTTTTTATAATAATAATTTTTTTATAATTAAAAAAAACTTATCGCATATTTAGAACTAGCTGTTGCCTAGGACTTCGTCCGCGCCGAATTCGTTTACTCCGCACTGCTCCTGCCCTGTAGGTGATAGCGTGATAATATGTAGCCTATATGTTGACCTGACCTGTTAGTAACATTCATGCAAAATTTAAAGTAAATCCATGCACTACTTTTTGAGTTTACTACGGACATACATACAGACATACAGACAAACAGACAAAAATTCTAAAAACTATATTTTTAGCTTTGGTATCGATTATAGATCACGCCCCAAGTATTTTTTTTTTAATATTCAGTGTACAGTTTTGACTTTCCTACGATTTTATTATATGAATAGATGATAATTATGTTTGTCCAGGCTCCTTGTGAAGAATAGGCCAACTGCCCTCCTGCCAGGTAGTTCAAAAGAGGCAGATGATTGCCTATACGAGCGACTACTATCTTGACTACTAGGCGGTAGAGTTCTATAACTTGAGTCTACTCCAATCAATAGCGTCAACACCTCTTCCAGTCGTGTTGCGCTTAAATGGGTGGAGTAGATGGTAAACATTGAACTTATGCATGTAAAATTAACATCACGCGACACGGATAATAACTTACCACTTACATGTTTGGTGTCTGTTAGGTTTCAACATCCATAGTTTTCCGAACGAGTAGTCTAACAGCGCCGTATCGAAGTAATTGAGAACTAATCTTATGTCACACTGCATACGTCTTACATAATATATTACAACCTACAAATTTATATTAAATAATATTATTGACTTGATCAGATATCGATATTAGAAAAAAAGTTTAATGTATAGATAGTGACGATATTAGGTAAAATAAGTTTAGAAGTTATAGGAAGTTTAGGTTTTTTTTATACAAATAATGGTTTCGTATATTTTATAATATTCCCGTTATACTTAAATAAAATTATATTTAGAGAAAATTGGCCTATTTTTCTATAATAATAGCTTGCACGAACACAACAGTGTCTATAGAAGGTGGTTGCCTTTTTACATCAGGAGAGCCTTCACCTTGTTTAGTATCTACAGATATAAAAAAAGTGTAAAGCAAAAATATAATGAATATAAGTGTGGAATTACTTTAACCAATTGCAATTTATAATTACATTTATATGTGACTAGCTGATGCGTGCAGCCCGCTGCATTATAAAAGTTTTTGGCGAATCCTGCGGAATCACCTAATTTTTTTCAAGATAAAAAGTAGCCTGTGTGCTATTTCCGGTCATCATCTATCTGTATGCCGAATTTTATTCAAACCCGTTCAGTAGTTTCTGCGTGATTGAGTAACAAACATCCATCCAAACATCTAAACTTTCCCATTTATAATATTAAATTAATATACATGGGCGTACCCAGATTCCCCCCCCCCCTCTTTAATTTTGGCTGATTGTAATACTTTACATAGTGTTTTTTTTTATAGTAAAATTTAAGAAAATATACAAAATAAGCAATAAAATAAGCCGTGCAAAAAGTTCGAGAATTCTGCGAACAATTTTATTTTTACGCTGAATTTTTGTAAACAACTTCGTTTTGCGAGACGCACATCTTTTCTCTCTTCGAAAAATCCCGAATCGGGTAAGTCATAAAGTTATTTTTTTTATATCATAAGATAGCAAACAAGCAGATGGGTGTCCTGATGGAGAGTCAATTATCGCCTTTAGACACTAAAGATGTTAATGTTGCGTTACTATCTTGTGGCAAGGTCTAATTCCACATCCACATAGGGTAAGGGTATGCATAAGTTAGCATAAGAGAATAGGGTAGCCGGTAGGCTACCTTACCTTCCAAACCGGAACACGACAGTGACAAACACTGACGCTATTGCGGCAAAAATAGGTAAGGTGGAGTAGCCACGATAGTAGTGACTCGTATAGCCAATCAGTCAGTCACCTTTTACGACCTGTGTGGCAGAACTGCAGTTGGCCTATTCTTCAAAGGAGCCCAGGACACGAGGAAGGTAGCTTCAAACATATATTTACTTGGTGAAGGAAAAATACTGATTAAGAACTACACTTAGTTTTGTTACATGTATCTCTTGATTATGTTATGAAAAATACGAAAAAACTTTTGTCATACACATTTAATGGTTTTTCTTACGAATCCTACACTCTTGAGGATATCGGAATTATGAGATTTTTAAATTTATATTAATCAATTTGAAAACAATGTAATTTTCTCATCACTTCTTAATTATTATTGTTACGTACCTCGGGTTCGTACTTGTAAGAAAACACCACTTATATTGAATCCGTGTATTTACACAATACAACACAACGTAATACTAAAATACACTTTACATTCTAGTCACTCGCTGTACTATCACTGAACTTAGAACACTACACAATTAAACACTTCTCGCTTCGCACTGGTCACTTGATGTATCGCTCTCGATCGCTTGATAAAAACTGCCCTGTGTTTGTCAACACCCCTCTATTTATAGGCAGGGAAAAGTCCTAGCTGGATCCAGAAAAATCTAAATGTATCAGGAAACAATGAATCACTTCTTATCGTAAACATGTTATGAGTCATAAATCCTAGTACACGCTACTTTCAACCTTATGCCATATCCCACAAAGTCCATTATGGCATAGCCCAGGTCAACTATTTGTTTGTCAATAGGAGTAGCTATCTCTTTCTTTTATTTCTAGATAATTACCGCGCGCGCGCTCCAACTCTACACGCTTCTAGATTATTCGTAACACTACCCCCCTCTTAGTTATGTTCGTCCCGAACATCATTACTTCTATTATAGATGGCTAATCGATCAACATGAACAATCTTCATGGTCGATTTTGGTTGCTTCTGCCCTCGGTAGGTTACGTCATTGATCCGATTGTCTTTGGATTTTCGGCACCAATTCTCGACATCTTCTCGGCAATTCAACCAGTAAAAACGCTCTCGTACTTTTACCAATGTTTGTCGTACTCCAAGATGTCCCCCAGAAACCCCATCATGCAACTCACGTAGTATGTCCTTGATTAGTTTTCTTGGCACTACCAACTGTAGGTGATGTTCTCTTCCTGATGGCTTTTCCCATTTGCGGTACAGTAAGCCGTTTTGCAACACAAGGCTTTCCCACTGCGCCCAATAACTTTTCGTAATGGCGCTGAAGGGATCCAGCTCCTGCCATTCGGGCTTTCCCGTGTCTTGCTTCATCCAATCTATTAGAGGCCGCAAATCTCTATCTTCATTCTGGGCCTTACGCGTCTCATCAGTTTCCCACCTGTCATCCGTAGGCTTAGCTCGCAATACTTGAACCTTTTCCTTCGTCTCCATCCTTACACAATGTTTACAATCTTCCGTTGGTCCTTCCAATGGTAATGTACTTTACCGAATTTGGAGTTTTTGTAATGAAATCAATTGATCAAATTGTTAAAAAAGGTGAATTTTTCCATTAATATAAAAATCATTTAAATTCATCGCGAAAATAAAATTCAAAGTTCGGATCACGTCTTAAAATTTGATCAGTGATTCAATTAGTATGAAGTAGGCTTTAAATCGTGGAGTTGTTACATTCTAGTCACGAAATTGTTGAAATGTTTATCTTAACTTATTTTCACTAGCTGATACCCGCCACTTTGTCTGTGTTATTTATCATACAGTTTGAAACTAAACCCTTTTACAATCGTTAAAGATATTAGTGAGGGACCCCAAAAGAGTATTTGGGGATTTATCGAGCGGGTCAGATTAACATTCTCCCATACTGTTGAGAATATTCCATTAAATATAAGCCCTTTATATAGAGCTGGGCATTTAGGGCAGTAAAAAAACAACAACTTATGTGGGGAAATGGGTATATGTATAAAGTTACCAATCTTTATATTATAATACTATGTTTAGTAGTTACTACTAGCCACTGTCAGGGGATATCTTTGTTATTGTGATTGTGAGTTAATAAATAAGTAAAGGAATAATCTTCGCATATTCTGTATTGCGTGTATCACACAGGTGATCGCTAGTATATACAACCATATACTAGCGATCACCTGTGGCCGAAATTTAAGCATAGCTAAATAATAAAAAGAAATGTGTAAACGGTTGACCCTAGGGGCCATCCCTGAAACTTCCCTCTAAATTAAGGTATTTTAAGCTCAAAAGAGTAAAAATATAAGCATAGATTTTTCAGTTCAAACATCTATTTTGTTAAAAATGGCAGTATATTAATTTTTGAAAAGCTGTATATTTTGAAAACGATGATGGCATTCAACTCAATTTTGATATATAAAATATTGTTTAGCTAAATAGTCGATAGGTTGAAAAATTTCGATGCAATGTCAAAGAAAATTTTATTTTTATCTTCATTGATAAATCCCAAACAAATTGGCCTATTTTGACTAAATTAATGGTATTTGACGCAGTTTTCAAAGGAGAAAAGCTGATAAGTCAACCGGTGAATTAACTTAAAAGTTATTTAAAGAAAAATAGTTTGCTAAAAACAACGTAATTTTAATATTTTAAAAGCTTTAAGTTTTGGGAATTTTCGTTTTTGATTTTTGAAGCGGCATTTGACGTATTTTTTTAGTACTAAAATATCATAGAATACCAAAAAAATGATTGATTGAAAAATTTCGAAGCTATGTCGAAAAAACACTTTTTTCAAAATTTTTCGTCAACGATTACTCCCAAACGGATAAACCAGTATTGATGAAATTTATGTATTAGACGTAGATTTGTGAGGAATAGAGGAATAGAGCTGATAAGTTTTTGTACTCAATCGGTACATAAATCCGGAAGTTATATAAAAAAATACTGTTTCTTCAAAAATTTTTATAGTGTTTTTTCAAAATTTCGCAAAATCTCCTGACCGAATTGGTTTTTTCATGAAGTCTAAGTTGAGTGGAATCCAACCGAATGCAATTAACCGCGTTTCGGTCGATCCAGCCGTTCAAGAGTTATAAGATGTTTACATATACATAATCACACACACACACACACACACATTACACTAATACATACACACACGCACACACACATACACACACACATACATACACGAGACATACTGAAGTCATCGTGAAAATAGTCGGAAAAGGTTCCTAGGACCTCAACGTGGACATCTGGTGAAAATCGGAGTAAAATCAGTAACTTCCTTATCTACATACGTAGTGGAAAGTTAAAAAATTAAGTTTGATTAAAGACTGCAGCCGTAATTTTCCGCGTGTTGGTTCCGGGGTCTTTAAAGAATAGACCAACTGCCGTTCTGCCAGGCAGGTCGTAAAATGCTACCGATTGGCTATGCGAGTCACCACCATTGTGGCTACTAGGTGGTAGAGTTCTGCATTGTCTCGCCCGGGTCTGGTACCAACGCCTTGCCTATTCCTGCCGCAATAGCGTCACTGCTTGTCGCTGTTGTGTTCCGATTTGGAGGGTAAGGTAGCCGGTAAACTTATGTATGTGGCATTAGACTTCGCCACAAGACAGCAACGCACCATTAACACCTTTGGTGTCTATAGGCGATGGTTGACTCCTTCAAACAGAAGACCCATCTGCTTGTTTGCTATCTTATGTTATAAAAAAAATTGTGTCACATAATTGTAGCGTAATGTTTATTATTATAAATTGAAAGTAATTTTAATGCATATTATTTGAAATTATTAGGTTTCTGCTGTCCTGTACTGTACAAAGTAATTATTAGGTTTCTGCTGTCCTATACTATACAATGTAATTATTAGGTTTTTGCTGTCCTGCACTGTACAATGTAATTATTAGGTTTCTGCTGTCCTATACTATACAATGTAATTATTAGGTTTCTGCTGTCCTATACTATACAATGTAATTATTAGGTTTCTGCTGTCCTATACTATACAATGTAATTATTAGGTTTTTGCTGTCCTGCACTGTACAATGTAATTATTAGGTTTCTGCTGTCCTATACTATACAATGTAATTATTAGGTTTCTGCTGTCCTATACTATACAATGTAATTATTAGGTTTCTGCTGTCCTATACTATACAATGTAATTATTAGGTTTCTGCTGTCCTGTACTGTACAATGTAATTATTAGGTTTCTACTGCCCTATACTATACAATGTAATTATTAGGTTTCTGCTGTCCTATACTATACATGTAATTCTTGAAATCTTTAATTGTGCCAAATTTCATTCTTCGCCATTCGTGTAATTGTTTGTAAAAGGGGTACAAAGTTTTTACTTTACGTATTAATATATAAATTAACGTTCGACTGTGGCCAAAATTCGACCATAGACTAAACAATGTAATATCTTTCAACCTCCCCGTTGGTCAAGTGTTTAGCGACCCTGACTACGCAATCGACGGTGCTCGGGTTCGAACCCGACGGGGACAAGCATTTGTGTGATGAGCATAAATGTTTGTATTTTCGGTTTTGGGTGTTTATTAAATATATTCCTGTATTTATATATGTATTTCAATGGTATTAATATAGTTGACTGACACCCATAACACAAGCAAATAATTTTCTTACTTGGGGTTAGATCAGTAAGTGTAATTTGTCCCGTGAATATTTATTTATTTATTATTATTTATTATTTTAAGTTGGCAGCATACTTTATCCTTAAAGAAAATATTATACTTATACGTATGTGTTTTATTAACTTAATATATGTATATCAATTGCATAATATTTAAAAGCATGAGGATTTTGCAGTCCTCCGCTATGTATGCTTTGATAATTGTCTAATTTCTAATTTCTAATTTTTTTCAATTAAATTATTTAATGAAAAATCAAACTAAATTTTTCATTAAATTGTCTAATTTCATACTTTACCGTTCGCGTAATTGTCTTAAAAAGGGTAAAATGTTATTGCTTCACGTATTTAATGTATAGGTTTTCCCCATGTAGGTCTAGGCAACTTTGAGAAATAGACCGACTGTCGTTCTGCCAGGCAAGTCGTAAAAGGTGACCGATTGGTTTTACGTGTCACTACCATCGTGTTTACTAGGTGGTAGAATTACGCACCGTCTCGCCCGGGTATTTGGAACCACCGCCCTATCTATTTCTACCACAACAGCGTCAATGTTTGTCATTGTCGTGTTCCGGTTTGGAAGGTAAGGTAAGCGATAAACTTATGCATGTGGCATTGCCGTTCCGTCAAACGGATAGAAATGCACCATTCACTCTTTGGTGTATATAGGCGATGGTTTTGTGACCATCTGTTTGTTTGCTATGTTATGATATCTATACATATAATAAAATCGTAGGAAAGTCAATGTATGTCCGGGGTATACTCAAAAAGTAAAGGTAGTAAAGGAAAGTCAAAACTGTACATCGAATATTTTTTTAAAACAATACTTGGAGCGTGATCTACAATCGATATCGAAGCCAAAAATATAGTTTTTAGATTTTTTGTCTGTTTGTCTGTATGTATGTCCGGGGTAAACTCAAAAAGTACTGCATGGATTTACTTCGAATTTTGCATGAATATTACTAATAGGTCGGGTCAATATATAGGCTACATATTATCACGCTATCACCTACAGGGAAGGAGCTGTGCGGAGTAAACAAAGTCCGCGCAGACGAAGTCGTGGGCAACAGCTAGTAATAAAATAAAATATGTATGTAATAGATAAAAAAATAGCATAATATTCTTTCTCTACTCTATTTCCATTCCAATAAATACGCTATACTTACGAAATTTATTAATACTTTTAACTCACAGGCGTAGGTATAAATATCTTTTCTAAGAAATATAACCATTGCCACCTCGCATTTGTCGAAATGATTTTATAAAACCCTTTTGAGAGCATAAAAGGCTTAGCGAAAACCTCGATAATTTGGTAACACGTGTAAGCTCTAAAATTTTATGGGACGAACAAATATCGTAGAAAATATATTTTTAACCCGCGACGCAGAAACGAGGGGCGTTGTAAGTTTCAGGTGTGTAACTGTGTAGACACACAGTCCATGGCATCGGATAGACACACAGATACATACCGCCCAAGCGGATGGTCCGATTTGATTGCGATTATTTTTAATTGAAAGCCCTGTTTTGCGAGATGGTATTTAGCTATGATGCAATATGAAAGGAATTGATCAACTTGTAATGTAAAATATAAAGGCTTTATCAGTACTAAATTTTGTATTCTGTTACTTACAGATCGCGGCCGATCCGTTTGATAATTATTAAAAACAAAACAAAATAATAGTAGGATAAAACCATTGCAAATGGAAGAAAATAAAGCCAAAATAAGAAAAAAAACCAATTACGGGTGATTTGAGTTCAGGACGTGGGGGAAGGCTTTGAAGGGGGAAAAGGGGGAAAAATTGCAAAACTACGAGTCCTATCGGAAAATTATAAATAGCAAAGTTATCGGCAATAAGAAGATCTACAACTTTTGTATACACACTTTTTTCATATAACCTCAAAATTATGCGAAACATTTGAAAAACTGACTTTTTGGTTTTTTATTTTTATCTCATACTATATATACTATAGATTATTATTATATACTCATACTATAGCTTTTTTTCATGAAACTTGGTAAAAATTTGCCTTTTTATGTCCCAAATATACTATATTTTTTTTATTTCAAATATTAATTTTTTGTTCTTATTCTGACTTAATATTAAAAAAACATCATAATGTTCAATTGAAAATTCACCTGTCAAAATATCTGAAGTTTTTAAAAAATCGGTATTGGGTTTATTTTTCGGTATCTCTACTTTCTGATGGTATTAAAAAATATACAATACTGTGAAAAATTTTCGAAGAAAATCTAAAAAAAACCGTTTTCCCCCCTTCAAAGTCCTCTTTTTCGCAGATTCATTCATATTATAGTTCATATTTTTCCTCTTATTTTCGCTTTATCTTCTTCCATTTGCAGTGGGTTTCATCCTACTATTATTTTCTTTTGTTTCAGAAATTATCTACGCTAGCCTATTAATGGATATTACAATTACATGATAAATTTTACTTAATACTGTAAGATCCTCATTTGAAGACCATCAGTATCTATTTTACTGACAAATACGGTTACATACCATTTAACAATTTCTTAATATCCGTTTGTACTAAAACTTGGCAGACTTGTATGCATAGTACCATTCAACTGATTTCATATGTAGCCTGGACGTAGTGACAAACTCTTTGATGCAGAGTTTTAACGAGACAACTATGCTTAAGCATATTGGATTTTGATTATAATTTTGATGATTATTAAGTTTTAATTATTTCTCAGGATGACGAGGATCTGAAGTTGGAGCTGAAAGAATGCTACCGAAACTCACATGTAGAATGTAGAATGAGATAAAACAGTTAAGTTTGGACTCGGTTTTTTGATGTGTATATTCCATTACACATAACGTGAACAATCTGAAGATGGAGCTGTAAGAGTATCATTGTAACTTACATAATATAGAAAGTGCTAATATAGCAGGAGTTTGGAGTGGTTTCTTTTGTTATAGTAAGTTCTTTCTCATGATGATGAGGCTTTGAAGATTGAGCAAAAAAGTGGCATTAGAACTTTCAGAATCTAGATGCAATGTGCAAAGAGAGTGAACTCCTAAACTAAACGAGGTAAATTTTTTGAACTAGCACTTAATTGTATTGGCAAACATCTTTGTGCTGGATGATTTTGAAGATCTGATGATGGAACAGGAATGTGATCAGGAGAACTCCTAAACTATAAATAAGATAAACAAATTGATTCTGGACTAATTTTTTCTGTTTTACAAACACTCTGGTGGAAGTGCTAGACGATTTCCAGGATTTCATGATAAAGCTGGAAGAAAGTTGTGGAAACTTTAGAATAAAATAGAGCAACACCATCAACTGAGGGTAGTTTGATTCATTATTATAAAGACTTTGGGATGGGATGGCTTCTAGTGCCTGATGATAAAACTGGAAAAAGTAGCCGTGAACTCCTAAGCTACGCCAGGTTAACTCATCGAGTGGGGACTAATTTCATTTGTTTTGGGAAAAATTTGGTGCCGGACGACTTCTTGGATATGATGATGCAATTGAAAGGTAGTCATGGGGTAGTCATGGGAACTCCTACACTAAACAAGATAAGCTCATTGACTTTGGAATCGATTTTGTGCTCTTCTAATTCGTTCTTTTAAAGTCTTTGAAGCAGAATGGCTTAAAAGCCACACACAAAAGTCAGACACTGAAGTGTCTGATGATAGAGCGGGAAGAAGTCCTTGAGAAATTCTAGACTAAACCAGAAAAACCCATTGAGTGTGGGCTACCTCAATTAGTTTCGTATATTTTTGGTGCTAGATGATTTTTTTAGAATGTAATAATGGAAATTGAATGGGAATTATTGAACTAAAAAGATAAACCCATCGAGTTTTCACTCATTTGTTCTGAATTAAAAAATACCTTGGTATTAAATAATTTCTAGGATCCTATGTCATCAGTGTCTGATGGTAAAACTGGAAGAAGTTGTGGATTTCCATACATCGAGATGGTGAGGATGGAATTTCAAATTTTGACAAATTTTAAAAATTAATCCAAACAACTCGTCGGAACACTCCCCATGATAAATCTATATTAATATATAATATTATAAATGCGAAAGTTTGGATGTTTGGATGGATGTTTGGATAGAACTTTGGATGAATGTTTGTTACTCAATCACGCAAAAACTACTAAACGGATTTGAATGAAATTTGGCACACAGGTAGCTGATGACCTGGAATAGCACATAGGCTATGTGTGTGCAAAAACTGTGTATAATGCAGCGGGCTGCACGCTGCAGCTAGTACGATATAAGACGTAGAGAGAACCTACATCTCTGCGAAGTCCCAAGAAGTCAAGCTGTTTCGAAACAGCCTGGTCGTCAAAAATTCGAACCGCTTTACGCTGAATGCGATCAGGAGGAAGAAGCTGGTACTGGGGAGGTGCGGCCCAGAAATGCGAACAGTAATCCATGTGAGGCCGAACCTGTGCCTTATAAAGTTGAAGGCGATGGGCCGGCAAAAAGTACTGTTTCACTCTACTGAGCACACCGAGCATTTTGGAGGCTAGTTTAGCCTTGCCTTCCAAATGACCGCGAAACTGAACGTAATTCGATATGTCGACTCCCAGGATTCCGACACTAGCTGAGGCTGTCAGGAGAGTATCTACAAATCGAAGTGATATGACAAAGGGCGTCTTTTTAGCGGTGAACACGCAAAGCTGTGTCTTCTTGGGGTTAAATGTAATCAGGTTTTGTCGACCCCATTCAGAGACATCGGCAAGTCGATTCTCGATTTCAGACAAAAGCTTGTTTCGGCACTCTTCGACGTGTTCCCAAGAAAAACCGCTTCGGCCGAAGTATGTAGCATCACCAGTACTATCATCCGCATAGCAATGTATGTTGCTAATTTGCATCATGTCATTGATTTGCAGAAGGAACAGTGTCGGTGATAGCACGCAGCCTTGGGGAACACCAGCATTGACAGATTTAAGGTCGGAGCACGCACCGTCGACAACGACCTTGATGCTCCGGTCAGCCAAAAAACTGGTGATCCATTTGCATAATTTCTCGGGAAGCCCATAGGAAGGCAGTTTTGCGAGAAGAAAGTGCGAAAGTGCACTTTGCACCCGATCAAATGCCTCCCCCTTGGACGCAACTGCTTCCGCCCATCGATGAGTTAGGTATACTAGAAGGTCACCAGCTGAGCGGCCGCGACGGAAACCGTACTGACGGTCGCTAATCAGTCATAACCTTTTATATATACAGATTATTAATGCGAAAGTTTGGATGTTTGTTACCCAATCACGCAAATTTTACTAAACAGATTTAAATGAAATTTGACACATCGGTAGATGATGACTACCTAGAATAGGTAGATTTTTTTTATATCATAAGATAGCAAACAAGCAGATGGGTCTCCTTATGGAAAGAGTCAACCATCGCCTATAGACACCAAAGGTATTAATGGTGCGTGACTATCTTGTGGCGAGGTCTAATGCTATATGCATAAGTTTACCAGCTACCTTACCCTCCAAACCGAAACAGCAAGCACAAGCACTGACGCTATTGAGACAGGAATAGGTAAGGCGGTGGTACCAGACCCAGGCGAAACAATACAAAACTCTACCACCTAGTAGCCACGATGGTAGTGACTCGCATAGCCAATCGGTCACCTTTTACGACCTGCCTGGCAGAACAGCAATTGGTCTATTCTTCAAAGGAGCCCGGAACCAACACTGGGCTTATCGGATGGAAAGAGAAAACATCGCCTATAGACATCAAAGATGTTAATGGTGCGTTACTATCGGTGTGGCGGGATGGCAATGCCTCATGAGTATGAGTATACCGAATACCTTACCCTCCAAACCGGAACACGACAATGATAAGCATTGACGCTATTGCACCAGGAATAGGTAAATCCACCTATTACCTATTGGTACCACCACCAATTACCCAGGCGAGACGTTGCAGAACTCTACCACCTAGTAGTCACTATGATAGTAACACGTATAGCCAGTCGGTCGCTTCTTACGACCTGCCTGTGCAGAACGGCAGTTGGTCTATTCTTAAAAGGAGCCCGCACCAACACGGGGATATTTTACATACGTAATCTATCACATACATTTAACTAAAAGAGGATAGAAATTCTATTATTGGCAGCCACAGACCACATGAATACTGATAGACACGCCATTGGGAAGAAATCGTGTCGCTTCACACATGACCAAACGCTCCTATTACTGTCAAAAATTTCATACATTTGCAGGTTATATTGCGAAAAAATTGAAATAAACAACGTTGTACTCTTTTATCGTACCGAATGAGATGACATAGTTTAAAAATTACCCTTGATATGATTTTATTTCATTGGTAAGTAGTAAAACTCTGTGTTTCTGTATGTAATTGCAGGCTACACTGACAAACTAAAAGATTGTCTTGATAGGCGTATCCATTTAATCCGTGTAGGCAGTGGATATTTTGCGATTGTCAGGACGTTCAACAGTCGTTCAAAAGTAGCAAAGTTCCATTTTATGAGAGCTTTAAATTAAGATTTTTTCTGCTGGAGAAATACAGCTTATTATCTTATTACTTATCTTTACTATTTACTATAAAACGTAGGGACGTATAGTGACAATATCGATATTTATTTCATTTCATAGTTGTCATTTATCATGTCTTTCATCCTCCCTTTTCTCTGACACCACATGACAGTAAATTATCGTTCACAACAATGGGTAGTTTCTAGGAATAACATTATATCTAAACGTACACAGCAAATATATTTTCATCCACAAATCAATTACCTTCGAAATAGAATTTTTTTCCCAATTCTTGGGAATATTTTTAAGTTTTTTTATTATATCATAAGATATCAAACAAGCAGATAGGTCTCTTGATGGTAAGAGTCAACTATCGCCTATAGACACCAAAGATGTTAATGGTGCGTTGCTATCTTGTGGCGAGGTCTAAGGCCACATGCATAAGTTTACCGGCTACCTTACCCTCCAAACCGGAACACAACAGTGACAAGCACTAGTGCTATTGCGGCAGGAATAGGTAAGGCGGTGGTACTAAATCCGGGCGGGACAATGCAGAACCCTACCACCTAGTAGTTACGATGGTAGTGACTTGCAGAGCCAATCGGTCGCCTTTTACGACCTACCTGGCAGAACGGCAGTTGGTTTCTTTAAAGGAGCCCAGAACCAACACGGGGTGATCAAAATACCCTCCAAACCGGAACACGACTGTGCAAGCACTAACGCTATTGCGGCAGGAATAGGTAAGGCGGTGGTACCGCTTTTTTAAGTCGATTTTTGTAATTTTACTATGTTTAAAATTATTATAACCTCATTAACCCGATATATATTTTTTAATTTTTTTTGTAAATTGTTTAAATTTCAATTGAGCATAAGATGATATTTTGTAAATTGTAAAAATAAGTTTTTGTTGTGACATAATCCTTGTAAATATTGTAATACATAAATAATTGTGATACATGAAATAGAAAAAAAAAACAAGCCCGCTGAGTTTCTTCCGCCGGATCTTCTCAGTGTGTGGCCGCGTTTTTTTTTATATAGATATTCACAATTTTGTTGTACGACCCGTTAGACAATGAAGATTAGACAATGTGTCAAATAGACAATACGTGACGAGTGGTTCGTAAGAGGAATGCAAATGCTATGATATCACTACCGCGACCACGAGCTGGAGTTCACGATGCTCGCCCCAAAAGCCCGGTTTCGCAGTAGCGGTCATTTGGACCAACTGCTTAAGTTCATTTCGAAAAAAAAAAGAAAGGAGTTCACGATGACTAACCTCTTTCACGTGAAAGCCATTTTTTATTTTATTTTATTTGGAAAGCATACAGTGTTCATATTTAATTATATTAAAATACTAGCTGTTGCCATTAACTTCGTCCGCGCGGACTTCGTTTACTCCGCACTGCTCCTCCCCCGTAGGTGATAGCGTGATAATATGTAGCCTATATGTTGACCCGACCTGTTAGTAATATTCATGCAAAATTTGAAGTAAATCCATGCAGTACTTTTTGAGTTTACCCCGGACATACATACAAACAAACAGACAGATAAACAGACAGACAGACAGACAGACAAACAGACAGACAGACAGACAGATGACAGACGGACAGACGGACAGACGGACAGACGGACAGACGGACGGACGGACAGACGGACAGACGGAAAGACGGACAGACGGACAGACGGACAGACGGACGGACGGACGGACAGACAAAAATTCTAAAAACTATATTTTTGCTTTGGTATCGATTGTAGATCACGCCCCAAGTATTCTTTTTAAAAAATATTCAATGTGCAGTTTTAACTTTCCTACGATTTTATTATATTATGTATAGATGAGTAACTAGGCGCCATTTATTTGCTTTTTCATATTACATCCGGTAACTATAGTGTTTTTAGCAATTTTTTTTAAGTTTGAGTTAAATTCTTGTTGCCGAATGATCAATACCAAATGTAGACATTTTTTTATTTTTATAACAATATTCGTACTTTGAAACGTGAACGTGAAGGTTATCCTCATTTCGTTATGAACAATGAATAAATTTCTCACATAAGCAAAGCTGCAAACAACACTTTTTATTACAGGCTGGCCATTCTGAAATCTCTTGATGTATGATGAAAGCAAACATTATCTTAGTATTTCCACGTAGTATCATAGAATAAGCGTTATTACTCTATGCGTAGTATTTCCACTTGGTATGTGGTTCCCTCTGTTTTACAAATACATTAATACAATGCTTTTTTTTATTGGTAAAGAAAATGTTGACACGACTGGGATTGAACCAGCCACCGTCTTGCTTGTAAGGCAGTGAAGCTCTTCCAGCTGAGCTACGTGTCAATGGTTCGATATGGTGAAATTTTCTTGTGCTTTGTTTTCGATTCCGTTGATTTTATTGAACGAAAGCCGGTCGTCACTTCAATCCAAATCATGTTTTTTCCCCAAACAAAGGTATTCCACAAACACCAATTCAGAATTGATGGATGTATTTTCATGGTAAACATACTTCCTGATCCATCACACGTTACATGTTCATCTCTTTTATGATACTCTTGGGATTGTAGGCAAGTCACATTCAGCCTAATGTGTTTTGGGTAAAGGGATAATTGTCACATTTAAATTTAATGGCTACAGTTGGCTGGTACCTGAGCTTAAGGTAAACGTGTAAAATATTGAGATATTATTTGTGCCCGTGACTCCGTCCGCGTGGATAATTTTCTAAAGGCAGTCCCGGAGTTTTAACTTCATTGTTTCTGTTCCCGTGGGATTTCCTGGATAAAAACTATTCTATGTCCAAGAAGAAATTGTGGTATTTAATTTGCAAAATTTAACGTAACGCTTTGAAGTGTTATGCAATAATTTGCTTCACTCTTCATAGGGTGAAGTGCTTTCGACTCTCCTGAAGATGCTTCGGTTGCATAGTGAAACGTGCGTTGAGTACATAATTTGTGTGTTACTGCATTTGCTTTTGACGTGGAAGAAAGTGTGGTGGAAGTGGGTCGACTATTGGGCCGCTGTGGTCTTCTCTAATTTTCAGGCCTTTGATAAGTTTACCCCATTCCTCACACTACCTTTCGTTTCAGTTGCATCACAGCACTGCTAGAAAAGGTTTCCCGAAAATTTAGGAGATTACCACAATTTCTTCTTTAAATTATGGATTTCCGCAAGGTAACGCCTGATTTAATTAAATATTCTATGCTCTTTCTCGGGTCTCAAACTATCTTTGAAACAAATTTCATATTTCATGCTAATCGGTATAGTAGTTTAGACGTGAAGAAGAGACAGACGAAGTTACTTTCGCATTTATAATATACTAGCTGCAGCGTGCAGCCCGCATTATAAAGTTTTAGCGAATCCCGCGGAATTTTTCCGGGATAAAAGTAATCTATGTGCTATTCTCTATCTACCCGTGTGCCAAATTTAATTTAAATCCATTCAGTAGTTTTTTGTATAATTGAGTAACAAACATCCATCCAAACATCCAAACTTACGCATTTGTAATATTAATATAGACTAGCTGTACCCGCGACTTCGTCCGCACGGAAAATTTTCTAAGATAAAAGTAGCCTAAATTACAGCTCCTTACTACCGTGGTTTAAAACATTGACAGTTCCGGGGGTTTACCCGCATAGATCCCGTTCGCGTGAGGTTTCCGGGATAAAATTATCCAATGTTCTTTCTCGGGTCTCAAACTATCTTTGTACCAAATATTATTTAAATAAATTCAGTGGTTTAGGCATGAAGAAGAGACTGACACAGACATACATACCTACAGAGTTACTTTTGCATTTATAATATTAGTATGGATACGATTTAAATGTAAGGGCATATACATATAGATAAGATTTTATCTGTGATTTTATCTATACACGATTAAAAATAAGTTCAATGTTATTGCGTACAAGCTGCACCAGCGACGTTGTTCGCGATTGTCATCCCTGCATACTAATTATTTGTATTTTACCATAAGTACGTATCATATTCAGCAGTGCTATTGATTGGGGTGAAGCCCTTTTATCAAGAAAAAAAAAATACGCAGTGGATTTTTGAAAATATGTTGATTTCGATACTTAAGGTAGGTTTCAAAATCATCGCGTTTTCAAAATCTGAGAAAAAAATTTGAGTCTTAAGACAGTGTTTGCCTAAATCACCACAAAGCATCCGGATCGCCTAACATAGGCCTGTTGTAACTTATATGTTCTACAGTCAAGCTTACTTTGTGCGCCATTGTAAGCTCACTCTATGTATTAAAGAACATTTTTAAAAGCAATTTTTATTTCGAGAAAGGTACATATCGGTTATACAAATGTCTCTAATTGTATAGTCATCTTATACATCGCTGGAGGGCTATCTTTCCAACGGTTAAGAGTTTGACAACCAATCGGAGCTACTACTAGGCCTAAGAGCTGATGGCAGCCTCTTACGAACTGCCTGCCGTTGTGCCAGGCAGTTCGTAAGAGGCGAACGATTGGCTATGCGAGTCACTATCGTATGGATATTAGGTGGTAAAGTTCTGCATTGTCTCGTCCGGGTCTGGTACTAACCTTTTACCTATTCCTGCCGCAACAGCTTCAGTGCTTGTCATGTTCTGCTTTGAAGCGTAAGGTAGCTGGTACATTAATGCATGTGGCATTAAGACCCTGTCATAATGATAGCAACGCACTATTAAAATCATTGGTGTCTATATGATTGATTCTTTTCATCGGGAGCGCCATCTGCTTGTTTGCTATCTTGTGATATAAAAAAAGTCAAATCAAATCTATTAATGCTTTTAAACAGGCATCAAGTTTTAGACAATGACATGTAAGTCAGTGAACAAAAATGTTAAGAACTAGCTGTTACTCGCGACTTTGTTCGCATGAGCAAAAATCGTTACTTCCCTTTGCCCGGTCGGGTAAAAAAGTAGCCCACGTCAGTCCTAGACAATGTAGCTTTCTTAATATGAAATAATTTTTAAAATCGGTCGTCTTTTTATAGTTAAATGGTTACGAACGAACAAAAAAATTAAATCTTTCAATATTACTTTAGAAGTATTGCTTGTTAATGTAACGGGAAAATGTCGTCTACGCCACTGGGTGTAAAAACATCCATTAAAATATTTAATTAACTCGGTGTAGGGTTTCGCCAGTCCACATTACCCAAATGGTCCAAGAGTTGGCGACGAATTTTGGGAAGGTCCCTTTAGCAGGTTGAAATTGCGAATATTCATAATTTCGTCAAATGGCGATACTGGGCCTGCGAGTCTAGTAGAGCGCATGTGCATGTGCAAAAAAAAACCGAAAAGGGGTATTTTTAGCGACTTGATTGTTATTTTATCTTTTTAATTAGGTGTTTTTAGAATTCAAAAAAAAATATGCCAGATATTTTTGTCGGTTTTAAAGTACTTCCAGACACCTTCAAATACATTTAACGAAAGTTATCAATAAATTTATTTTATATTTATTTATGTAACATTTTATTGTACACAACGAAACATGTAATAAATAAATAAATATCCCCCGTGTTGGTCCGGGCTCCTTTGAAGAATAGACCAAGTGCTGCTCTGCCAGGCAGGTCGTAAAAGGCTACCGATTGACTATGTGTTACTATCATTGTGACTACTAGGCGGTAGATTTCGGCAATGTCTCGCCCGGGTACTTGGTACCACCGCCTTACCTAATCCTTAATCCTAATCCTATATAGCGTCAATGCTTGCCATTGTCGTCTTCCGGTTTGGAGGATAAGGTAGACGGTAGACGTATGCATTTGGCATTACCATCCCGCCACACAGATAGCAACGCACCATTAAAATCTTTAGTGTCTATAGGCGATGGTTTCTCTCTTCATTAGGAAATCCATTTGCTTGTTTGTTATCTCATGGTAAAAACCTGCAAGCTTTTCTTTTGCTATATTTTTATATTATTGGATAGCAAACAAGCTATTAACTAGATAGCAAACGAAGATGTTAATGTGAACGTTGCTATCCATGTGGCGGGATGGCAATGCCACACGCGTAAGTTTACCGGCTACCGTATTTTCCAAACCAGAACACGACAATGGCAAGCATTAACGCTATTGCGGCAGGAACAGGTAAGGCGGCGCCACCAAATACCCGGACGCGACGTTGCGAAACTCTATCGCCTAGTAGTCACGATGATAGTGTCACTTACAGCTAATCGGTTCAATTTTACGAACTATTTCGCAGAACACCAGCTGGCCTATTCTTCAAAGGACCTCGGACCAACATGGGGGGATTTTCAATTATTTATTATATATTTTGTTGTGTACAATTTAAATGTTAAATAAATAAATAAAAATCAAATAAAATTAGTGGTTACTTTCGTTAAATATGTTTGAAGGTATCAGGAAGTACTTTAAAACCGACAAAAATATCTGGCATTTTTTTTCGAATTCTAAAACCTTATATACGAAATAAAAATCAAGTTGCTAAAAATAGCTTTTTTGGGATTTTTTTGCAAATGTTGTATACTGTGCAGTAGTGAAATAACCGCAAACGCTCTACCAGACTCGCAGGCGATTTGACGAAATTATATATTTTCGCAATTCAATCTGCTCAAAGGACCCTCACAAAATTCTTCGCCAGCTCCCAGTCTAAAACAGCTTCATCTAAGTATTTTTTAATAGAACTACTACTAGGCAGTGGTCCCAGGAACAAACTTTTTTGATTAATTACAAGCTGAATTTTTGTGAGTAATAAAGAAACTAATAAAGATAGATATAAAAGAAAATTTTAGAGTGTCAGACTAAGAAAAGTTTTCACTTTACGTGTAGGACCAATTAACCCTTGAATTACAATAATAATTAAAAAGCTGTTGTGAAAAAATTAGGTTGTTTTTAAATTGATTAATATCGATTTCAAAATCTCATAATTCCGAATTTTTAGAGTGAAGGACTCGTCAGAAAAACCATCGAATGTGCAGGACAAAAGTTTTTTCGTATTTTTCATAAAATAATCAAGCGATTAAAGTAAAAATAATAAATGTTATTAATAAAATATTTTTCCTTTACCGAATTAAAATGTTTGAAGCCCCTTAACGTTTTCGAGATTTTTCGAAGATAGAAAAGCGTCTTGTCAAATCGAAGTTGCTCACAAAAATTCAGCTTGTGTTTAATCAAAAAAAAGTTTGTTCCTGAGACCACGGTCTATATGACATTCTTCTTTTCACCTCTTCAGTACATTTAAAAGTTGGACTATTACTCGAAAGTCCAACTGTGATAATTTTCATTTTATGTGCTATTGTCCGATTTTTCACGCAACTACAAACAACCCCTTTAAGTTTGATCTTCCCCTCCTTGTTTTGAGTTTGCGGTAGCTAAACTACTAAACTAAACTAATGAATAGCAAGGAGGGGAAGCAAGAAAAGAGGGACGTTCAAAAAATAGTAATATAAAGCTTATTATTCTATGAACGGATTTCTAAGCTGAAATTTTTTAACGCAGTAAAACTGCAGCTTCCCAATTCCTATATCTCCGGATTTTGCACCAAATCTGCACCATATTAAATTGAACCCACGCAGTGAGCGCGCAGTTATCTATGAATTTTATCCCTCTTAAATAAAAAAAGAATTTTCAAAATCGGTTAATGAATGACCGAGTTCCGATATAATATATTATAAAAAATGGCGTTTTCTCAGAATAAAAATTTTCATCTCTCGCTACCACCGTGACTAATTTAGGTGATAGATTTCTGCAATATCTTGCACGGGTATAAGGTACCACCGCCATACATATTCCTGCCGCAATAGATTCAATGGTGGTCAATGTCGTGTTCCGATTTGAAAGGTATTCCACAAAAGATTAGTACAAGGCAAAAAGTGCCGACAAAAGCGTATGGTTGTGGATTTCCAGACATCGAGGTGGTGAGGGATGGAACTAAATTTTGACGCGATGTCCAATGATGGAATTTAGCGGCAGGAATTAATGCGAACAACTCGTCGGAACACTCCCCATGATAAATACGGTAAAAGATGCAGAGTGAACCTACATCTCTGCGAAATGCCATGAGTCAAGCCGATTAGAAATAGCTTAGTCGTCGACGATTCGAACCGCTCTATATTGAATGCTATCAAGAGAAAGAAATTGGTACTGAGGAGCTCCGGCCCAGAGGTGAGAACAGTACTCCATGTGAGGTCGAATTTAGGCCTTGCTAAGTTGGAGGCGATGAGCTGGCATGAAGTACTGCTTTGCTGAGCACACCAAGCTTTTTGGAGGCTGGTTTAGCCTTTCCTTCCAAATGACTGCGGAACTGAACGTTGTTCGATATGTTGACTCACAGAATTGGAATACTGGTTGAGGTTGTCAGGAGAGTGTTCTCGAATTGAGATGACATGACAAAGGGTGTTTTTTTGCAGTGAACGCACAAAGCTGCGTCTTTATGGGGTTAAATGTAACAAGGTTTTGACGACCCCATTCTGAGACATCGGTTAGTCGATTATCGAGTTCAGACACGAGCTTGTTCCGGCCCTCTTTGACGTGTTCCCGAGAAATATCGCTAAGGCCAGAGTATGAAGCATCACCAGTACTGTCGTCCGAATAGCAATGTATGTTACTAATTCGCAACACATCATTGATATACCGAAGAAACAGTGTCGGTGATAGCATGCAGCCTTAAGGAACACCAGCATTGACAGGTTTGAGCTCAAAGCATGCACCGTCGACTACGACCTTGATGCTCCAATCAGCCAAAAAACTGGTGATCCACTTGCATAATTTCTTGGGAAGCTCATAGGAAGGCAACTTCGAGAGAAGCGCTTTATGCCATACTCGATCGAAGGTCTTCGCTATGTCTAAACTAACTGTGAATGCCTCTTCCTTGGACTCAACTGATTACGCCCAGCGATGCGTCAGGTTTAGTAGAAGATCACCAGCTAATCGGCCACGAAGGAAACCATACTGACAATCGCTAATCAGCTGGTGCTCTTCTAAATACTTCAGGCGCTGACAGTTTTTATAAACTATGGAGACACTTATGTGTGTCCATGCTTTTGGAGAACAAGGAAGTTATGGCTATTGGCCGATAGTTTGACGGATTAGAGCGATCTCTTTTTTTAGGGATTGGATGCACCTAAGCTGTCTTTCATGAATTCGGTACCACGTCGAGTGAATAGGAGAGCCGGGATAGGCGCGTCAATACTGGCGCCAACTCTGGGGCACATACTTTAAGCACAATCGGAAGGATGCCATTAGGCCCATTCGATTTGTGGATGTCCAAGAAAAGTAGTGCTTTAAGCACAGATGACTGCCGAAATTGTAGTTCTGACATGGAACTATCACACTGCGGGATGGTAGGCGGTGCGTTCTCTTGGTCATCTAGAGTCAAGTTGGCCGCAAAGAACGAGCCCACAAGATCGGCTATCTCCTTTGCAGTTTGGGCCAGATAGTTATCATCTGTGCAAGGATGGAAATGAAAGCTGGGAGAAATTCCCTAAGACAGCCATTGGCAAGAGATTAGAACACACGAGTGCCCGAAGGAAGGTGAACTAATTTCTTACCAATGTGTTCCGCTTTTGCCTTGGAGATAGCTCTTTTGAAGAACCTCGAGGAAGAATTGTACACCTTTCATAATGCGCTAGTTTTTACATCACGAGATGCCGGCGCAGCAGCCTAAGCTGGGTAGCATTCCTTCTTTCGGCGTAAAGCTGCTTTGTAATGGCGACCAAACCAAGGCTGAGACTTGCCACCGATGGGCACCGCAGAAGACGGAATGAAAAGTTCCATGCCCTGTAAAACCACATCAGCGACAGAGTCAGCGACAGCATTCGGATCATCCAGCGACAGGGTATTTTCCGAACGGATACGACCCTCAAGAAAAGAGCTTACTTTTTCGTAAAAGGTCGGCAACATCATTGCAAAATTACTTACCATCGGATGAGCCCCTTGCCGTTTGTGTCCTCTTTCTTAAAACAACCAACTGCTTGAATTCAAATTAGAAATGAAAAAACAAGTTGAGACACGAGGTAGAAACATATTTTCTCAGTAAAATATAAAGTGTCGTTTTCTCGCGTAAGTTAAGTTCTCTCGCTGCGAGGGAGAGTAAACTGAACGTCTATAGACTTTCCGGTTTACGGTTCACTGGTTTTAGTTGGTTGGCGAGATGAGTGGTCCCATCGCCGCATTTTATAGACAATATAAAGATTATCGATTTTTTATAGCGATAACCGGAACCAACAGCTTTACATGTTCATACAGTGTTTACACACAACCCGTCAAACTCTGAGCTGCTACCGAGATTTTGGATTTTAACCTAGAAAATGTAGAAAAAACCTTTATAAGGCTGGTGGCACATGTGCGGTTTTTTGGTCAGGATTCTTGATCCGTAATTCAAATTCGGAGGCCTTCATGTACGACTTCCATGCTCGGAAAATACAAGAACATGTGCGCCTTGCTGATCATTTTGTATGTTAAGACGTGCATTGAGGTTTCCGAATCTAAATTCCGGATCAGGAATCCTGACTAGAAAACCGTACATGTGCGACAAGCCTAACACTTTTACCCGATTCGGGCATCTAGCCCAGGAGGTCACAACCTGACCTTAGAAAAAATAGATAAAAAATAAAATACATTAAATATTCATATTTTTCCTCCTGGTAACAATCATATAACTTTTTACAGACACTGCATTCAATCCATACAATACGATTAAAACTTTATCTATGAAAAGAACTTCCATTTCGGATAATTTGTTTCACAACTCGTATAGTGTGAAAGCGCTGAATCGTAGCCAAATGATCACATCGTTATTCGTACACGTGTTGCGTTAAAGGCTAGGGAGTAGGGATATTGCTAATTCCGCAAACGTCAGTGTATTTCCGAGTGAATGAAACGCATTGTGCTTGTATTTGCATTGCTATGTTTCTGTTATGTCCAATATTTGCTGACCTGTAGCTTCACTTGTGAGGAAGTAAAATGCCATGGATGTTATCTTTTAAATTTTCATCTTCTATTTTAGCATCTTAGGGATAATATATTAGGCAAAAAAATGATTACTACTTTTAATCCATTGAATGAAATGAAAATATTCATTTGCAAGAATATGGGTTATTACAAATTACAAATATTTATTTGCAAGAAAATGGGTTATTGAAAATTACTTAAAAATAACCAACATATTCAACCATTATATAATGTGTAAATATTTAAAATAAAAAAATCACAATGAGGTTTGCCAGGCTGTTCGTAAGAAGCGAACGATTGGCTGTGTGAGCCACTTCTATCGTTGCTACTACATGGTAGAGTTATGCATCGTCTTACCTATTTTTACCGCAATAGAGTTAGTTCTGGTCACTGTCGTGTTCTGGTTTAGAGGGTACGGTAGCCGGTAAATTCATGCATGTGACATTAAAACCGTCTCACAAGTCACCATTAACATCTTTGGGGTCTACAGGCGATAATTGTCTCTTTCCATCAGGAGAGCCATCTGCTTGTTTGCTATCTTATGATATAGAAAAGCGCAAAAAATTTGTATCCCTTTTTACGACATGAACGGAGGAGTATCAAACCTTGATACATTTAAAATTTACATGATGATGGAATACATTTAATTACAGAAGCTAATATTTTTGTAGAATATTATTCAGAAACACATTAAGTTAATAAAATATTATACGCTGTT
Source organism: Apodemia mormo (assembly GCA_036924255.1). Taxonomy (NCBI): domain Eukaryota; kingdom Metazoa; phylum Arthropoda; class Insecta; order Lepidoptera; family Riodinidae; genus Apodemia; species Apodemia mormo. The sequence continues at coordinate 8,403,471 of JAUPFN010000013.1, read as the reverse complement.
CATTTAACACACATCATTATTTAAACTGTGAAGTATTAGGTAAAGGTGGAGCTATCATATCCGTATTAATCACTTGAAACAAATACCTACTAGACCGTGGTCCCACGGACAAACTTTTTTTGATTACCCAATAACAAGCTAAATTTTACCCGATTTGAGATTTTACGAATTTAGAAAAGATGGTTGTCTCGTTAATCCGAAGCTGTTCACAAAAATTCAGCTTGTTATTGATAAAAAAAAAGTTTGTTTGTGGTACAAGTCTATAAGTTACATTTCATTCTATGGGGTCTCGCCATCTCTTTTTATACAGCTGTAAGAAAAGGTAAGTCCTAACCAATTTCATTATAATTATAATTTCATCAGAAGATGACAGCAGTGTTTAAAGTTTTGTTTCAAGTAGGTATTAGAAGTGTTGCCTCCAAATATAATACAGCGTCATGATTTAAACACGTGAATACTATTTTGTTTATGGCTAAAGCCTGTTGTCAAATTTGAAGAGATTTTAATGTTTAGTCTATGGTTAAGGTGGTCCCTATGTTCTTATGTATGCTTAAATCTTTAAAACTGCGCTACGGATTTTGATGCCGTTTTTTATAGATAGATTAATTCTTGAAGAAGGTTTTAGTATATAAACCTTTCCAATATTCCCACGGGAACAAAAGCTACGCGGGTGAAACCACGAGCAGGTCGCCAGTTTATGATAAACTATAAACTTTCAAAAACAATTCGTCACGTGTGATCTGTTGGTATCAGTATATCAGGCATTTCCTAATAATTATTGCTCAAGTAATTATTTATACTAGCGATCGCCCTGTGGTTGAAATTCAACCTTAAACTAAAAAGTAAAATCTCTTTAAATTTGACAATAGACTTTATCCGTAAAAAAATAGTAAACATATTGTGTACGTGTTTTATCGTGAATGTAGTGCGTGTAATGTTTATTTTTACTAGAGTAATGTATTTCTAAGGCATATTTTTAAAAAATATTTATAAAATTTACACTCCTCCACAATAAAAATGTACCTGTGTCAAATTTCAACTTCACCGTTTGCGTAATTGTTGTAAAAAGGAGTACAAATTTTCTCTTCGCGTATTAATATATAAATTTTTATACAATTGAACTGGAAATTAACCAGTTTGTCACCAGTTGACTAGAAAGAAAAGTAGTCAGTAAGTTACATATAAATACCGTGAAATGTTATAAAGATGTAAATTTTTTTATATTTCTGATAGCAAAAAAGCAAATAACGCTTCTGATGGAAAGAAACAACCACCGCCTATAGATATCAAAGACGTTAATGATGTAGCTATCTATGAAGCGGGGTCTTAATGTCATATGCATAAGTTAAGCGGCTACCTTACAATCCAAACTGGAACACGACACTGACAAGCGCTGACGCAATTGCGATAGGAATAGGTAAAGAAATGGTACCAGACCCGGGCGAGATGATGCAGATTCGATCACCTAGTAGCCACGATGATAGTCACTCTTATAACCAATCGTTGGTGTTTACGAACTGCCTGCAGAACGGTAGATGATCTTCTTTCTAATAGGGCTCGGAACAATACGGGGAGATAAGTAATAAAAACGTGAAAGGAAAACTGTAATATGAGAAAGGGCATGCTCCTTTTATTCGCACATGTTAAAAGAATGGCAAATGAACGAATAAACAAAACAGATATATTATAATGCGAATGTAGATGGATGTAGGCACGGGGGGAGGGGAGACCACTAAAGACCTATTATAATGAAATTGGTCAGGTGCAGCTGTCAGAAGGTGGCAGCAAGAGCGTGCATGCTTGAACAGAGTTATCGATGTTTAAGAAGTAAGGCAAGTCTCTTTGGATCGCTATGTAAAGCACTGAATTCCCTCTGCCTACCATGAATGAGATTTATTATTAAGATATGTATGTGTGCATCTTCTGGTTACATTTTATGTTTATATTATTTAAAATGAAACTAATAGACACTACATTTTTAGTCTGACCATGAAGCTTAATGACCTAGCAACGTGGAACATCACTCTCACTTCCTTCATTTTCGGCGGAAAGAAGTTAATGGATTTAGGCTATGTTTCCCGTTGAACGCCTAGTGATCGCTTTATATCCGGGCTAAAATTAAAGGAGCGTCGACGACAAAAGTGCTTAAAATGCGATGTTGGCACATTCACCATCTAAATAATTTACCACATGTTTACCAACGCTTACATTTTACACGAATACATTATTTACACAATTTTTTATATATAAATATTTAGATGTAGCGAACGTTGTACTAACAATATCGTACGCATTTTCTTATTGACAACTAGCTGACCCAGCAAACGTTTTTTTTAACTACTCTTATTGTTTTTCTATATTTTCTCATCTTTTAAACCCTCCCTAGATTTCAACAATTAATTCAAAACCAAAATTAGCTAAATCGGTTCAGCCGTTTAAGCGAGACTAACGAATAGCAATTGATTTATATGTATATAACATTTTAAATATAGCATAATAGTTCTTAGACACCATCACATGGCATCACGTAAGATATTTTTGACATTATTATTTTATTATTATTTCTTATATATTTTAAATTAGTAATCTTCTAATGACAGAAACTTATGCATGTGGCATTAAACCTCGCCACAAGATGGCAACACACTATTAACATCTTTGGTGTTTATAGGCGATGGTGGACTCTTGGATGGTTGAAGTAAATACTTAAATACTATTAGGGACTCCCTAAATCTAATGACTCATTGTAGAAAAAAATGTGCATAATGAACAGTAATTACGCTCTCCTGTAAACCTCAGTTTTTACATGTCCGTTTATACGTAGGGACCGTCAATCTGTTATTCATTTTACCATTTACAATACATATTTTCTTTTAAATAATTGTAAAGAGTTCTGAAATCAGAAATCAGAAATCAGAAATTAGAAATCAGAAATACTTTATTCAATAAAACTTTTTACAAGTTATTTTGACACGTCAACATATTTTTTTTAAAAACTACTACCAAATCGGAAACGCGGCCACACATTGAGAAGATCCGGCGGAAGAAACTTAGCGGGCTTGTCTTTTTTTTCATATCATTGATTTTTTTACATTATTACAAAAAATATATATGAGATCGGTATGAGGAGCAATTAATCCCAGGCTTTTTTGTCTTCTAAATAATCTGAGATTTTATAATATCCTTTTTTACACAGTTTTGTTTTAACACATTTTTTAAATTTATTGACAGGTAGATCTCTTATAGTTTCGGGAAGTTTATTGTAAAAGCGTATACCCCCCATAAAAGAGTCACTTATTCTGTGGAGACGAGATGCATACACAACAAGATTGTTTTTGTTCCTTGTATTAAGTGAGTGTACGTCACCAATTTTTTTTAAAAAAGCAAATATTTTTACGAACGTACATTAAGTTCTCAAATATATATTGGGATATAACAGTTAGAATATTGATTTCTTTGAATTTATCTCTCAGGGAAACCCTCGGGCTAAGATTGTAAATTGCCCTAATAGCTCTGGGTTTAATAAGTCAAAAATCATTTCTTCTAACTTTATTATGATTTAAAATCGATTAACGTTCAGATGATTGCTGCAGGGAGAGGCTATGCTCACGGGAGCTACCGTCCACTTTAGATTATTTTACATCAGCAATTTTCTTCTTTTTTAAGAAAGGCGCGTTTTTCGATTATGAAGTGATTTTTTTCAACATTATTTTTACAACACAAAACTGTGTAAAAACATGGTTTTTTCAACACAAAACTATGTAAAAAAGGGTATTATAAAATCTCAGATTATTTAGAAGACAAACAAGCCTGGGATTAATTGCTCCTCATATCAATCTCATATATATTTTTTATAATTTTGTGGTATTGTGAAAAAAAAAAATAATATGAAAAAAAAGACAAGCCGGCTGAGTTTCTTCCGCCGGATCTTTTCAGTGTGTGGCCGCGTTTTCGATCCGGTAGTAGTTAAAAAAAATGTTGACGTGTCAAAATAACTTGTTAAAAGTTTTATTGAATAAAGTTCTTTTGATTTCTGATTTTTTGATTTCATTATTGTGAATTATACTATCAGCTTAATAAATCTCTGTTATTTAATTTAATTTAAATGGATGTTAAAACTAACCATAGTTTATTAAAGTTATACGGGCTGACTGGTAAAATATTGTACACTAGCTGTACCCACGACTTCGTCCGCGTAGAAAAAATTCTAAAATAAAACTTCCGAGGTTTTACCCGCATAGTTTTCATTCCTATTTGGAATGGTGCACCACACGCACTTGTTTATACGTCATCAGTACATATAATCGTACTTTTCAATATCATTTACAATCATTGGTATAAAAAGAGAAGATAGGTTACCTAGTCACAGCGCCTGGTCCTACAAAACTAGGTCCGTAGACACAGTGACAATTGGTGACAATCAATCACTCGAGGGACCTCATATCATACACTTATATTTTCCGACTGTTTTTACCATTAAACACGCATCAAAATACCTTCTTGTATATTAAGCCAGTGTTATAATCACTCAAGGAAAAAATAAGACACACGTGATTACTTTCCATTCGTTGGTACGGTTAAAACAATTTTTTTGAAAATAAGATTAAATTATTGTTTAGTTCGCCATGTTTGCGAGAGTGAGATAGTACAATACAAAAGTAAGCGAGAGAAACGTAGTTTGCTACGTTCGTCGCATTACTTTGCGTTCGACTGATCGAGCTTAGGTTTAGCATTTGAGATATTAGAGCGTAACATATCTTCCCATTTTATATTAATGTTTACAATCGTGCTTATCAATAGCATTTGTGTACTTTTCTCTCAGTGATTGTAACCATTAATGTGATATGTATAAAGAAATGGTAAGGAACTATCACTTCAAAAACAGCTCACGCTAACTCAAATGATAGCACATTGTCAACGTTTAAAATTAATTGTTACAATAAAGATTATTATTATTATTATTGTCCTTAAACTTAATCGTTTCTCAGGTTGGCCTGACAATATAAGATAGCACGGGCTTTAGCGAAGTGCTATCCCAAATTTGGGTAATTTGCATTTAAACTGTTTTGAGCTGCAAGAATTTTCGGACGATACGGTTAGCATGTGCTGAGTATGGCGCTTTTCTGTAGAGTGATGTAGATATTTTTGGGTAGGTTTAAAAGTTTTAAGGCATTATGCAAAACTGTAGGTATGACGCCAGTGTTCAATACTACTATTGGTACTATTGTTACTCTATCCATTTTCCAGATTTTACTTAGTAGTTCTGTGTATTTTCTAATCTTTTCTGTAATAGTTGCTTGAATATTGTTTGTGTTAGGCACGGCTATGTCGATGATGTATTTATGTCTGTTCTGTTTGTCTACTAGCGTGATGTCTGGTACGGTGTGGGTGGACCTTGGATGGATAGTTTTAGTTTTTATTTGTAAATTCTGAAGTTCTGTTTTGGACCATTTAATGATGCTAAATGGATATGTTAATATAGGTATTGCATACGTATTGATTGATTTAAAAAGATTTTAACTATTTATACTTTTTTTACATAAAGAATACACTCTATTGATGTATTCTTCCTTAAGATGAGTTTGAATTTTAGTATGTTCTCTTTGTCGCGCCTGATTATACCGTAAATATTTATATAAATCATTGCATTCCATTACTTTTATAGACTGATTTTCATCAATGTGGTAGTTACCCGGTACTATTTTTTCCTTCTTAATATTAAGTTTCTTGCATTTATCTAGTCCTAAATGCATGCTAATATCTTTCGGGTTCATTGTTTAAAAAAAATTATATGCACAAAAAAGACAAGCCTGCTGAGATTCTTCCGCCGGATCTTCAAAGTATGTGGCTGCGTTTCCGATTCGGTAGTATCTCAAAAAATGTTAACTCGTCAAAAGTCACAGTCAAAAGACTTTGACTGTAACTTTTTGTATTGCGTTTTAATATTTAAGAGTTCTTCTTCTTATTATTAAGTATTAAAATTTTGTTTTAGATAAAAATATGGTGAGATTTCCGAGTTAAAAACTACCCTATATCGTTTCTCGAGTCTTAAATTATCTTTGTATCAAATTTCATTTAAATCGGTTCAGTGGCTTAGGCGTGAAAAATAGACAGACAGACTGACAAACAGTTACTTTCGCACTTATAATATAGGTATGGATATTAAAAGACACGATAGTTATTGGTCATAAGCAAACAAAAAATATAACAAAATGAATCTTACTTTTAACCACATAGTAAGCCCCAACGAAATTGTTGTAATAATGTTTAAAAAGTATGGGTAATGCACGTTAGTCACGAGTTAGTATTAATGTGGTTTGTGGTCACGAGTTTGGTGACCGTCTGTAACAATGAACTTCTGCGCTGTGTATGATCGCCCGTATTAGAAAAACATTCTTGGTGAAAAATACATTAAACATACAAAAAACGCCGTCTTTCGGTACCCACAATCTTTCACCAGTTAGTCTGTATAAATCGGTGTGATGTTCCGGTATCGATGTCGACCAAATAAGGTCCTGAGTTCGATTCTCGGGTCAGGCAATTCAAAAATGTGTTTTTTTTCTTCAATTTTATGATAAAAACAATATTGACCGTAAAGTGTCCGGTTGGCGATAGGATTGCCACCTATAGGTGTAGTTGTTATATCTCTGCCTACCTCTTGGGGGATACGGGCGTGAAGATATTTTTTGTTAGTCTGTATAACGATTAAACTAAATGTGATAACCCTCTATGTATTGCAATGCATAAAGAACATACTCTTATCGATATTAGTTGCTGCTAAAATTATAACTGTGATAGTCTGTGTGTTTGTCCATCTATCCGCTGTCTGTTACGCTTTCGAGCCTCAAACTGGATGTCAGCGATGTGCGGCGCGGCGGCGAGAGCGATGTATTTAGCCACAGAATACTGGAGAATAACAGAAGTCAATGTTCCATACAAGCAATATTCGAGCATAACATACATAGATAACTCTAACGGACGTGATATCTCGGAACAAACTGTCCCGAACCATTCTGAGTGCTAAGTGTGAGTTTTTCTTTTCGCATTCGATCGTGAGCGCGTTTGGAGTTTACTAGGAATTTGTATGTGATTTGTATAGCGCCACCTAGTGGTAAACGTGAGAAACCAGTTTACCACTAGGTGGCGCTGTACAAATCACATACAAATTCCTAGTAAACTCGAAACGCGCTCACGATCTAATGCGAAAAGAAAAACTCACACTTAGCACTCTGAGATATCGCGTCTGTGAGAGGTGTCTGTGTGCGTTGCTCAAATATTACAAGTATGTAGATTGACTTCTATTAGTCTTCAGTATTCTGACACCGCTCACCGCGCCGCATCGCGCCTTCTCGCTGCTGCCATCCAGCCCCCCAATTCACGTAATTGAGTCAATGCGCTTAGGATTTTCACATATATAAACAACGTCGGAACGTGCTACGACGTAGGATAATACGAGTATGTAAGAAAATGTGGATGTGTCTTAAACGCTTCCAACTCGATTGCCACTTGATTACGTGAATTAGACCCCATAAGAATCTATGTGTTAGATCGTGCCGCTCTCGCCGCCGCGTCGCTAATTGCTGTCATCTAGTTTGAGGTCTCCTAGATAAACCGTTGAATTTTGATGAAATGTGGTATGGAGAAAGTTGCAGAGCTGGGATTAAACCTAGGGATTGATTTTAGAAAAAAAAAACATGTCAAGTGCGAGTGGATTTGCATACCGAAGGTTTCGTATAAACTTGTTCTGAACACCCCGTTGGTCGAGTGGTTTATAATCCTGACTACGCAATCGTCGGGGCTCGGGTTTGATCCCGACGGAGACAAGCATTTGTGTGATGAGCATAAATGTTTGTATTTCCGGGTTTGGGTGTTTATTATTAAATTTATTCTAGTATTTATATATATTTCTATGTATTAGTATCGTTGACTACATCCATAATACAAGCAAATAATTTGCTTACTTTGGGGTTAGATCAGTCAGTGTAATTTGTCCCGTGAATATTTATTTATTTAATTGTAATTACACAGAAATTCAATGCAATTCAGGATTCTAGTTCAACAGAAAGTACTCTATAGGATTTGATTCCCCCGTGGAATCGCAAAATATGCGAAAAAAATATAAACGCTCGAAGGCACCAACACCAGCGACAATAAGGGTTCCTAGTTTACTTCGGAACCCTAAAAATGAGCGCGCGCACAGATAATGTACATTATTGAGTAATTATATTTTTTTAATGTTCGCAGCGTTACTAAGACTGAAATCAAAGAGGAAAGTTGAGAATATTTCCCTACATCCCAATTATAAATCTTTACACCTAACATTAAAGTATCTCATAAATCGTGATAGCTAGAAAATTGAAATTTTCATAAATTATGTATTTTCGTTATAATAGCAAATACTAAAAATAAAAAAAATGAAAATATCAAGCAAAAAAATACAAAAAACACGTTTATTGACCGGGATCCCAGGAACAAACTTTTTTTTGATTACTAACAAGCTGAATTTTTGTGATTTTTTAAATGTTTTTTCTGGCGAATCCACCACTCTGAGTTATGAGATATTTAAATTGATATTAATCAATTTAATAACAACCTAGTTTTGTCTCAACAGCTTGTTAATTATTATTGTTATTCAAGGATAACATTATCCCACACGTAGAGTCTTCTTTTCTTAGTCCAACACACTAAAGTTTTCTTTTTTATCTATCTTTATTAGTTACCCGATTTGAGATGTTTCGAAGATAGAAAAGATGGTTGTCTCGTCAACACGAAGCTGTTCATAAAAATTCAGCTTGTTAGTAATAAAAAAAAGTTTGTTTCTGGGATCCTGGTCTATTCTTGATCGAAGCACGGTTGACGGTATTTGATTGGGTTCTACGAAACTTAGATTTTCTGAAAATTTTAACCAACCTGGCTTTGCAGATTTTGAGAAATAACCTTAATTAAGCGTTAGCGGAAGTTTCAGGGTAGGGTCAGCCGTTCCATATATTTTTTGTTTGTTCGAATGCGATTACATCAGAATGAACAACTCGGATTTAAAAAAAAAAATATTTTTGTGTATGATATAGGTTTCAGACTGAGTAGTGATTTTTGTAGAAGTCGCAGCTAAAATAAGCTTATTGCTTAATAAATTAATTTACTGTTAAGTAAGCTTATTTTTTAAGAGCTTATTTATTAAGTAGTAAGGTTAGTTATTTAAGCTATTTAAATTTAAAAAAGATATCATAGATAGCTCCGTATCTCGCTGTTATATACATAAAAAAAAGTTGGAAAAACTTTAAAAACAACAAAGAAAAATATCGACACGCAGAGATTAAACCTGCGACCGTCTCCCTGAAACCGGAACGCTCTTCCATTGAGCTAGTGTTGACAGGCTCGACGTAGCGAAATTCTTCTTTGCTATATGATCGATTACGTCGATTGTACTGATCGCTAGTATAGTTATACGTATGTGTACCTTAATAATGAATAAATCCAGGCGGATACTAAATAAAGCTTTTTGCTGGTTTTTTTGTTGGTGACTCCCACAAGATCGAAGCGATGTCAGCAGTACCAAGAAAGATCCGTATTAGTATCCGCATTAAAACTACGATTTCCATGACCTATAATAACCTAGTAGTATAGTAACAGAGCGCATGTGTTAGTTTCCATCCACTGTTTTACTAACTATTTATTAATATACTAGACAAGGCATGCGTCACTCCACTTGTATTCCACTGAAGTCCATGGACTGCACCTACGTCAAAGCTCGTTAGATAAACCTCGTAAGCGCAATAAAAATATGTTTGCCACTGCTTTGTTTCGGTTTAATCATAGATATATTAAACTACACTCAAAGGTTTCAATTTACAAAATTTGACTTTTTATCTTAAGTCGCTGATCCACGGGCGACCCTATACCGCGGTCTTATGGCTCGTCGGTATAGCTCGCCCGTGTATCATCACAATACCGCGGTTATATGTAATGCAAATTGGCCATAAGTTTGGTGTCGAGGGCTCTTAGACTATTAAGACCGCGGTATAGGTTCGCCCGTCGATCAGCACTTTAAGCCTCAAAAACAATAATTCATTAATAAAATTAGCAATAAGAGAGTCATATTTTTTGTTATCAAAAGAAATTAAAATTAAAAATATTATCAGTAATTAATAAACTATTAATAGTGAAGTAATTTCCTTTTGTGTTTAAATATTTAAAGTTGGGATAGTTAAGTTGTAACTCCTGAACGCTATTTCAATGGTTTCAATATAGAATATTATCAAGAACAAACATATTATCAATTATGGCTGTCAAATAAATTCTTTTTATTTTCAAAAAGTTTATCTTTTATTCTAAATGAAAAGTTCTTTACGTATTATGTTCTTTATGTAGCACAAAATTATCTTTGTGTAAAATCTGAATGGTTTAACATAAATAAAAGATAAGTTTCTGCGTTCTAAGCAAACAAGGGCTACATTATTGTCAATATATTTTATTTCATATCAGCAGTAAGATAGGTAAAAGAAAACCTAGTATAAGAAATTGAAGAAAGATATATTCTTTAAATTACAATAGAAACGGGAATGTTTTATAAGACTTTTTTGTCTAGTAAATAGTTTTAAATAATAATGAAAAAATATTTAAAATAAATGAGTAAATGTAATCGCTACGTATAAATCAGGCCTTTTGTAGTGACCCCCCAATGCATGTAATGAAACCTTAATTCATTCGAAACGCTTGAGCCTCTTACACATAGACCATGGTCCCTGGAACAATTTTTTATTAATAACAAGCAGAATTTTTGTTTTTGCTTCGTTTTGACATCTTTTCTGTCTTCAAAAAATCTCGAATCGTGTATCTAATAAAGCTAGGGGACCTCGAATATTTTAGTTTGGTGAATAAAAATATTGATTAATAACAATAATTATTTTTTACTTTATTCGCTTGATTATTTTCTGAAAAACACGAAAAAACTTTTGTCTTACGCGTTCGATGGTTTTTTTGACGAGTCCTCTACTCTAAAGATTCAGAATTATGAGATTTTTAAATTGATATTAATCAATTTAAAAACATCCTCATTTTCTTACAACAGCTTGTTAATTATTATTATAATTCAAGAGTTATATTGTCCTACACGTAAAGTAGAAACTTTTCTTAGTCCGACACTCTGATATGTTCTTTTCATCTATCTTAACTAGTTACCCGATACAAGATTTTTCGAAGACAAAAAATATTGGCATCTCGTTAAAACGAAGCTGTTCACAAAAATTAAGCTTATTATTAATCAAAAAAAAAAAAAAAAAAAAACCTGGCACCACGGTCTAACACATAAACACAATACACCTGAAGTATTTAGAAGAACACCAGCTGATTAGAGACCGTCGCGCGTCGGTACGGTTTCATCGGCAACGGAATCTTTTACCGTATGTATCATGGGGAGGTTTCCGACGAGTTGTTCGGACTAATTCCTGCCGCTAAATTCCAACATTAGACATCGCGTCAAAATTTAAAGTTCCATTTTCACCATCTCGATGTCTGGAAATCCACAACCATCCGCTTTTGTCGGCACTTTTTGCCTCACTACTCCTTTGTAAAATGAATTACGCTCGGGGTTTTTTCGAACGGATACGACTTAGGGACCTTCAAGAAACGAGCTTACTCATTCTTAGAAGGCCGGCAACGCAGCTGCAAGACTCCTGGTATTGCAGATGTCCATGGGTGGCGGTGATCACTTGCTATCATATCATAGCAGGTACACCACCTGCTCGATTGCCCCCTCTACTATAAAAAAAAATACAGCGTCGCGTCGTGCTGTGAGGCATAATGTGTAAGAAAATGCTCAGACTTAATTGGCGTTTTGTTAAGTGAATCGGGCCCGACTAGGTAAACGGTTGGCCAAACATATCTCTACTATTGTGGCTACTAAGTGGCAGAGTTCTGAAACTTCATGCTCAGGTTTGGTTTTACGGCAGGAAAAGTAATGTGGTGGTAATTATGTTAATACGCTTGTACTGTTTCACAAACCACTTTTAATTTAATTTATCCCCCGTGTTGGTCCGGGCTCCTTTGAAGAATCGACAAAGTAACGTTCTGCCAGGCAGGTCGTAAAGGCGAGCGATTGGCTATGCTCTAAAACTCATTATCATTGTGGCTACTAGGTGGTAGAGTTCTGCATTGTCTCGCCCGGGTTATTAGTATAGTATTATATAGAAATATGTAAGGCGGTTGTACCAAACAACCGCCTTACCTATTTCTGCCGCAACAACGTCAGTGCTAGTCACCGTCGTATTCCGGTTTGGAGAGTAAAGTAGTTGGTAAACTTATGCATGTGGCATTATCCCTATCCTATCTAGAAAATAGCAACGCGCCGTTAACGTCTTTGGTGTCTATAGGCGATGGTTGACTCTTTGTTCTTCTGCTATCTTGTGATATAAAAATATATGTCACAAACCGGTTTCGCCTCTTACGGCATCTTCAGAGCTATAAAACTTATAAATATAGCCTTACCCGTATTCATAAAAGTCGTAGCCCTGAAGATGCCGTAAAAGGTGAAACCTTGATCGGTGACTAATCGCGGAAGCTAACTTAATATTACCGTATTATTTTTTTTAATTTTTTACCTTCAAAATATAGTGCTAATGTTTTTTTTTTTTATCATAAGATAGCAAACAAGCAGATGGGTCTCCTGATAGAGAGTCAATCATCGCTTATAGACACCAAATTTGTTAATGGTGCGTTTTTTTTATATCATAAGATAGCAAACAAGCAGATGGGTCTCCTGATGAAAAGAGTCAATCATCGCCTATAGACACCAAAGATGTTAATGGTGCGTTGCTATCTTGTGGCGAGGTCTAATGCCACGTGCATAAGTTTACCGGCTACCTTACCCTCCAAACCGGAACACGACAGCAACAAGCACTGACGTCATTGCGGCAGGAATAGGTAAGGCGGTGGTACCAGACCCGGGCGAGACAATGCAGAACTCTACCACCTAGTAGCCACGATGTTAGTGACTCGATAGTCAATCGGTCGCCTTTTACGACCTGCCTAGCAGAACGGCTGTTGGCCTATTCTTCAAAGGAGGCCGGGACCAACACGGCGAAAATCTTGTGGCGAGATCTAATGCCACATGCATAAGTTTACCTTATCCTCCAAACCGGAACACGACAGTGAATAGCTCTGACGCTTTTGCGGCAGGAATAGGTAATGCGGTGGTACCAGACCGTCGAGCTGATGCAGAACTCTACCACCTATTAGTCACGATGGTAGTGACGCGCATAGCCACTCGGTCGCCTTTTACGACCTGCCTGACAGAACGGTAATTAGCCTATTCTTCAAAGGAGATCGGGACCAACATCGGTAACACGAGGATGTGATACATTGTATTATCTGCTAATGTATTCGAACGAGGCTGATATAGTAATTGTGTACGAACTTCACATACAGATAAGTTCGTTTAATCATCAATTATTTATTGCTTTAGTTTAGATCAAGTTATGAAATTTATCCCGCATTTTTTTTTAAATTTAACTTTTTGAGTAAAATGTGTCGTTTGGGATCACCACCAACAAACAATATTTTGTGAACCGACATCTATTATTGATGCTTTTCGCTCAGTCTACTCCGCAAGAGAACGAGGATGATAACATTTGTTTTTATTATTATTATTTATTTCGCTGTCATTACATTTTTACCTTTTGGGTAGGTCATGTAACAATAGATATTTTCTTGATAACATTATTAACATAATTTAAACGCGGTTAACCTGTGACAATCTAATTTCAATTTCCTGTAACTCTGGAAATTTACATTAGGTCTTCCCAAAATTTAATAGGCGCCTCATGGAAATAAACCTACCCTCTTAAAAATTATCAAAATTGATTCATAAATGACCGAGTTCTGAGATAGTAAAAATATACAACAGATTTGAGAACCTTCTCCTTTTTGGAAAGTTGGTTGAAAATTCAATATTGTTTCTCACTCTTGATTCAAAACTTGTACCTAGTTATCCGCATTCGAACGAATATATTACTAAATCCATACTAATGTTATAAATGCGAAAGTAACTCTGTCTGTCTGTCTGTCTGTTACGCTTTCACGGCTAAACCGCTGAACCGATTTGAATAAAAGGTACAAATATAGTTTGAGAGCCAAGAAAGGACATAGGATAGTTCTTATCCCGGAAGTCCCAAGGGAACGGGAACTATGCTGTTTTTTATTTTAGAAATTTTTCCACGTGAACGAAGTCGCGGGCTCTACTAGTATTCAATAATACAGTAATATACTCATATTTTCGATTCGAATTCGATTTCCGATTCGAGTAATACCTGTATGATTCGAATTCGATTCGAATCATATAGGTATTACTCACGATTGTCGATTACACACCACTACACACATTCCTGACAAATTTAAACATGTTATGCAACATTGAGTCATACGTGTTGCTAAACAAGGTCAAATAACCTAAGCTTAGGTTAATCGCCTCTGTTGTGTAGTGTAAATTTAAGTTGCAGTAATTATATATATAAAAATCAATCCCTATTTTCCTTGGTCACGACATCACGCCTGAATGGCTGGACCAATTTCGGTAATTTTTTTTGTTGTGTTTGTAATTGTAAGGAGAAGGTTCTTATAAAAGAAAATATTAAGAAAATTGCGCGGAAAAAGAAAATGTAAGAATACATACTTAACCACCATATAAAGTTTAATGCCATTTTGGCTGCGTGGAAGGACAATCCCGTAGGCGTATCATCTAACGTTTGCAATTCGCCAGCGATCAGCGATGACTCTTAAACGTAATGAAAAGTCATCAAAAACGTCGCCAATTGCTTGCTGGTCACTAGATGCACTTTTTGCAATGTCACAGCATCAAAACTAATCAAGCGGGAACGACTACCACTAATGTACAACGCTGTTATGTGTCTTGCAATAACTAAACAATCACGATAATTTCGCATTGCGAGTTACGTGATCACCCCGTCGTAGTCTTGTATAAATTACGTGTCACGTTGTTTGTCCGCTATGGATTCCTAATATGTAAGGCAAAACAACGTTTGCCGGGTCAGCTAGTTGTAAATAATGCAAAATATTGATTTAATCGATTCATCCTGTGGGTTCAGTCGAAGTGGGTCCAATCGACTAAAGAGCCGTTGTTGTAAGTAGCCACAACATAAATAACTTTGAGTATGAGTAACATAAATAACAGGCCCCAATACATAAATAGGCGACTGCCTTTTTATTTGTCTTTTAATAACAGAGTGCTAAGTGTGAGTTTTTCTTTTCGCATTCGATCGTGAGCGCGTTTGGAGTTTACTAGGAATTTGTATGTGATTTGTACAGTGCCACCTAGTGGTAAACTGGTTTCTCGCGTTTACTACTAGGTGGCGCTGGACAAATCACATACAAATTCCTAGTAAACTCCAAACGCGTTCACGATCGAATGCGAAAAGAAAAACTCACACTTAGCACTCAGGTCTGTTATTTATTCTCTCCGTAAAGCTTCTTTTGAAATTATATGAGAAATCGAACACCTAGTAGATATTGAATTAATGCTGTTCTGAGCATAGCAACTCTTACAGTCATATTTTGCATTGTACCATTTTCTCGTTAATTTTTTTATTCAGTTTAAAAACCTGTGCTGACTATAATTTCATTTTGTTTAGTGCACGCATTTTATTTTACATATTTATACAGATAATTGAATTTATAGACGTCCATTTTAACTCGTTTTCATATCTATACATATAATAAAATCGTAGGAAAGTCGAAACTGTACATTGAATATTTTTTTAAAAGAATACTTGGGGCATGATCTACAATCGATATCGAAGCCAAAAATATAGTTTTTAGGATTTTTGTCTGTTTGATTGTCTGTATATATGTCCGGGGTAAACTCAAAAAGTACTGCATGGATTTACTTCAAATTTTGTATGAATATTACTAATAGGTCGGGTCAACATATAGGCTGCATATTATCACGCTATCGCCTACGGGAAAGGGGCAGTGCGGAGTAAACGAACTCCGCGCAGACGAAGTCGCTGGCAACAGCTAGTATTATTTAAAACTGTAGCTTTTAATGTTTCAGTGAGACAAAGGCGTATTCATCTTTGTGTTTAAATAGAGCGAGCAAGAAGAGTGGTGACCATTATTTTTATAGATTATTGCATAGTTTTTATATTTATTGTATATCATAAGATTTTAAAACAATATCCTAAGATAGTAACCAATCGAATGTGTCTCATGATGAAAAGAGGTCGTATATATATTAACTAAAGATTGCGTTATTGAAGAGTGCGTTGTCATTTATTATATTTCACCCTCACAATTTGGATGTCGGCAAGTCCACTACAGTGTAATTTTCAAGGTATTTTTTGCCTAGCACGATTGCTCAGTAGAATCAATTACCAGTGGATGTGTTTCCGAACCGTAACAACTAGGGGCCTTCAAGAAGAGAGCGTACTTATTCCTTAAAGGCTGGCAACGTACCTGCCTCCTCCTCCTCCGGTGTTGCAGCTGTTCACAGGCGGCGGTGACCACTTACCATCAGGTGAGCCCCTTGTCCATTTGCCCCTTATTCCATAAAAAAATCAATCACGTGGCAGGGATGGGATTTGAAATGCAAAAGTTTAGCGGCTACATTACCAAACCTGGAAACAACAATGACAAGTACCGAAGCTATTGCAGTAGGATTAGGTAAGGCGGTGGTACCATACCCGGTGCAACAATCAAAACTCTACCACCTAGTGACTACGATGGTAGTGACTCGCATAGCCAATTTACTCTTACGAACTGCCTGACAGAATGGCAGATGATTATTCCTCAAAGGGGACCCGGACCAACACGGGGAAATTATCATTTTTAAATAGTTTTTTAATATTACTCGCGCCGCTAATCGCCTTGCTATCAGAGTTTCTAATCTTGTAAACTCTATTCCGAGCCTTACGTTACATATAGTATTCAAGCAACGTAATTACTTCCAGAGAAATAGTATTTACTGTGAGCAAACCCGAATACAATAGGAACAATTAATGCGCTGTACGCCATTGTTTAGAATTCGCTCTGGTTTTGGCTAAATTGAAAGCTTTCTTGATACTATTAATTGAACTCAGCTGGTATGTATATCAAGAGGTAAGGAATTCTCGTTCTGTTCAGCTACAGTATTGTTTGCATTAGCTCGATTAGTTTACTTAAAGCGATACATTTTAATTAATAGTACTAAAATGTTACATATCAAACCAATGACATTTTACTAATTAGTACATTATCGAATCGTAGTAAGTTTGGCCTGTCTGGCTAACATTATAGTCTGCGCGACAAGTTGAAAAGTGTCTAAAATAGAGATACTGCTCTTAAAATTATGTGCGGTAGCTCATTGGATTCGGAATGACGCCTAGAAAAACGGGCCAAAAGCGTGTATTAGCGCATAAAAAATTGCAAGTTATAAGCAATAATTAAAAATGAGAAAAAAAATGGCATTTCGTTTTTGGAAGAATATTTTAAAACGATAGTACCTGGTCATCTATACATATAATAAAATCGTAGGAAAGTCAAAACTGTACATTAAATATTTTTTTAAAGAATACTTAGCGCGTGATCTACAATCGATATTGAAGCCAAAAATATAGTTTTTAGAATTTTTGTCTGTTTGTCTGTTTGTCTGTGTGTCTGTTTGTCTGTTTGTCTGTTTGTGTGTTTGTCTGTTTGTCTGTTTGTCTGTTTGTCTGTTTGTCTGTTTGTCTGTTTGTCCGTTTGTCCGTTTGTCCGTTTGTCCGTTTGTCCGTTAGTCCGTTTGTCCGTTTGTCCGTTTGTCCGTTTGTCCGTTTGTCCGTTTGTCCGTTTGTCCGTTTGTCCGTTTGTCCGTTTGTCCGTTTGTCCGTTTGTCCGTTTGTCCGTTTGTCCGTTTGTCCGTTTGTCCGTTTGTCCGTTTGTCCGTTTGTCCGTTTGTCCGTTTGTCCGTTTGTCCGTTTGTCCGTTTGTCCGTTTGTCCGTTTGTCCGTTTGTCCGTTTGTCCGTTTGTCCGTTTGTCCGTTTGTCCGTTTGTCCGTTTGTCCGTTTGTCCGTTTGTCCGTTTGTCCGTTTGTCCGTTTGTCCGTTTGTCCGTTTGTCCGTTTGTCCGTTTGTCCGTTTGTCCGTTTGTCCGTTTGTCCGTTTGTCCGTTTGTCCGTTTGTCCGTTTGTCCGTTTGTCCGTTTGTCCGTTTGTCCGTTTGTCCGTTTGTCCGTTTGTCCGTTTGTCCGTTTGTCCGTTTGTCCGTTTGTCCGTTTGTCCGTTTGTCCGTTTGTCTGTTTGTCTGTTTGTCTGTATGTCTGTTTGTCTGTTTGTCTGTATGTAGGTCCACGGTAAACTCAAAAAGTACTGCATGAATTTACTTCAAATTTTGCATGAATATTACTAACAGGTCGAGTCAACATATAGGCTACATATTATCACGCTATCACTTACGGGGGAGAAGCTGTGCGGAGTAAACGAAGTCCACGCCGATGAAGTCGTGGGCAACAGCTAGTCAAAAATAAGCAGAAACATGTGAATGTCGTTGTTGGTAAAATATGGTGATCACTACTTATCTCGCTTACCTAAAAATCGGTTAACCGGAGCGACTGTTATTTATTGCTACTCGTAGGATTACTCAGTCTACTTCGTCAGGAGACACGAGTGCTATATATTTTTTATTTATTTTAGTTAAACAAATATTATCTCTGTTAAAAAAATGAATTCTATTTAGTTTTGAAAAAAGTTATTAACTTTACCGAGAAGGTTAGTGACTTTATCAATGAGCTAAATATACCTAACCTAAGTGTATAATTTCACAATATTTACAAAATAGTTCTGTGTAATTGGTTGCACAATATTATTTCTGGCTTTATTTCCTTTGAGTCATGCTCTTAAAGCTCTTGCACATATACACGAAACAACGACGATTCGAACGACGTTGCGGCAAAATATGTAAGAAAACTCTGTATTCGTGGCTCTATAACCACTGGCGTTTGTATTCGTCTGTGTGAACCCTTGGTTTTATCCTTATTTAATAACGCAGATGTTGTAACAGTACTTTGACTATTTAAAAGAATTCAGAAATTCATTCAAAGGGTACAAATGTATGTGCGCGTTATCGTTTTAACATTCCCTCTCGAGCTCAAGTAACACCATTTTTGTGACTAGTTCGATTTTAAAGATGAACTATCGTCGATGTATGCCTTTTGCCACATTATTGTTTAACTAGCTGTTGCCCGCGACTTCGTCCGCGCGGACTATGTTTACTCTGCTCCTACTGGTCATAGCAAGATGTTATATAGCCTATAACCTTCCTCGATAAACAGGCTATCCAAATCAAAAAGAATTATTTAAATTGGTTCAGCAGTTTTCGAGATTATCGCGTACAACCAAAGCTGCTTTTATAAATATTAGTATAGATTTAATAAACTACAGAATTTCAACTTATCTTTACAGCAAGCTCCGGTAGAGTTTTTGAACTTATATAATTCCCATTTCACTAGAGCTTTGTTATTTACCCCGTGTTGGTCCCGAGCTCTTTTGAAGAATAGCCTACTGCCGTTCTGCCAGGCAGGTCGTAAGAGGCGACCGATTGGCTATATGAGTTACTACGATCATGGCTACTAGGTGGTAGAGTTCTGCATTGTCTAGTCCGGGTCTGGTTTATTTCTGCCGCAATAGCATCAGTGCTTGTCACTGTCGAGTTCCGGTTTGGAGGGTAAGATAGCCGGTAAACTTATGCACATAGCATTAGATCTCGCCACAAACGCACCATTATCATCTTTGGTGTCTATAGGCGATGGTTGACTCTTTCCGTCAAGAGACCCATATGCTTGTTTGATATCTTATGATATAAAAAAAAATTAATTAGGTATGCCATTGCACAATACTACAGCTTTTAGGGCAGTTTTCGTTTCATTCACATTTTCGTAATCTACAATCGTCTCTATCTTTTAAGTTAAAATATTATTTATTAAATCTATGAAAGCAAAACTAATCTATATTAATATTATAAATGCGAAAGTTTGGATGTTTGGATGGATGGATGTTTGTTTCTCAATCACGCATAAACTCCTGAACATATTTAAATAAAATTTGGAACACATGTAGACGATGATCTAGAATAGCACGTAGGCTAATTTTTATCCCAGAAAATTAGGTAATCCCGCGGGATTCGCCAAAAACCTTTATAATGTGGTGGGCTGCACGCTGCAGCTATTTTGGTATAATGTTTTCTTTTTAGTATATTTTAATTCCAAATACTTGTATCGCGGATTATAGTAGAGACAGTATACTGGAGACTAGCAGTAGTCAATCTACATACATGTGGTATTCGAGCAACGCACACATAGACAACTCTCACGGACGCGATATCTCGGAATGGTTCGGTACAGTTTGTTCCGCACCAGTCGGAGATATCGCGCCTGTGAGAGGCGTCTATGTGTGATATGCTCGATTAATAATTGTATGTTACATTGACTTTCAGTCTCTAAGTATTCTGTGGCAGAGAGCTATGCGAGTATTATTATGCCGTGAATATAGTATTTTTATTACAATTTTACCATAATGCTGCTATACATAAACATTATTAAATTTTATGTTTTATTTTCATATATGTAAATATACTATATAAATTGAAATTATCGACGTCTTTTAAATGTTATATGTTTTTTTTGTTTGTTGTATTTGTTGGCTTTTTTTATATTATTTGTACGCTTGTTCTTGTTATTTACTGTTTTGTTACGTGAATCAGACCAATCTTGGAGCATCACATCATATTGATTAAGAGCGCCCGCCCATTGAGCCACTAGTCTCGGTACAAGTAGCGGACGTGTTTTCTTCATACATTTTGTATAGCATCGGCGCAAACCAAACGTTCAGGCACAGAATATTTAGAAACTAACAGAAGTCAATGTTCCATACAAGTAATGTTTAGAGCACAACAAACAGAGACAACTCTCATGGACGCGATATCTCGGACTGGTGCGGAACCAACTGTCCCGAACCACTCCGAGATATCGCGTCCGTGAGATGTGTCTATGTGTGCGTTACTTGAATATTACATGTATGTAGATTGACTACTCTCAGTCTCCAGTATACTGTGGTTCAAGTGCCTGTGTTTGATTCATATGCATCGGGAGTTGGCCGAGCTTGCTAATTGTGGCTGCGTTTTGTCGCTCGCATCACGCAGACTAGACCAGAACTGGCTTATTTCCTGGGCCCGCATCCCTGCACGCGTTAGACTTGCTGCAAGCACGCAACCAAACGCTAATATAATAATCAGCAACAACGAAATCAAAAGTGCTTCCATTTCACAAATGCGTTAGAGCCCTGCAAGCTTTCGACGGAAAATAACGGAATTCAGCCAAAAGTGGTGGATAAGTAGTGGTGAGTGGTTGCCGTCGTGGTGGCGGCATCTAGTGGTTTGACTGAGCCACTAGTGTTTGCATTTATTGGCTGCAATTAGTGGCTTAATGTGCGGGCACTCTAATGCCGTACTTCGTATAATATATCTATTTAAATTTTTTATATTCCTTAAGTTTCATTTTTTATAAATATTTATAATATGCTATAAAACAATCTGATAGTCATAGCGATGGAAAGAGATAATTTTTGGAGACTAAAGATTTATTTATTTAAATTTATTTACTTATTCACAATTACTCCTATTATCAAAGGATGTTCTAATAAATAGTGTAGTCATTTTAATATTATTTATTATGAAATACAAAATTAAAAAAAAAAAACAATAATAACTTTATACCAATAAAAGAAATTAAAATTATTAAAATTAAAATATACGTAAAAATCGTCATAAATATAAATACGCCGGAAATAAATATGAGCTAAAATTATCTACTGAACAACAAAAATTACAAAGAACACAGGCGGTTTTAGTTTTGTACTTCCTTGTATGTCTTTCGCAGTGACGAATATTAGGTAAACTAGAATAATTTACTACATTTTTAAATCAATAAAATAAAATGTACCTATGAACAATCATAGAATCACGCTAGGAACAATCATACAAAAAATATTGAGACTTTATTTTGATTGACTTCTATCATCATATCATATATAAGTGTAACAATTATATAAAACTTTCATTACATTGGTATTAAACCATTATAAGTATGTATCAAATAAAAATTATCCCTGTTTTTGTACTAAAGAATAGTTTAAAGCTAATTTCTTTTTTGTTATAATAAGTATCTAAAAGTATCTTGACAAAATCTTAGCTCAGAATTTTGTCAATCTAATTTAGATTTCTGAGATCAGCAGTTGTATTAAAGACACCCAATGACAAGATAAATACCTAAACACAGACTACTCAGGAGAGAACTGAATATTACGGAAAATATTAAACTTTAAGGTGATAATTAAAAAATGAGGTATGAAGTCTCGCCCGTGTTATTTAAAGAAATATTGTTTGAAATTGTCAAAAAACAATATTACAAGAAAAATAATCAAATATAAGTCACAGACTACTCAGGAGAGAACTGAATCTTACGGAATATATTAAACTTTAAGGTGATAACTAAAAAAATGAGGTATGAAGTCTCGCCCGTGTTATTTAAAGAAATATTCGCTTCCGGCTGTTTTGGAGAGAAGGGCAAGACGGGCAGTCTAATTACTGGCACCGAGATTTAACATCTTATGTCTCAGGATAGTCAACACACAAATGGAATACCTGGGCTAGTTCCAGCCCAGATATACCATTTTTGTTCATTGGCGACGTCGACCACTTACCATCAGGTGGCAAGTCTGCCAGTTTGCTTATCTCAATAACATAAAAAAAATTAAATATTCAATTTCTCAAGTTCTAAAATATTGTAAAGAGGGTAAAAAATTGATTAAATGAAAATTTCGGAAGTTGTGTCAAAATTTTTTTTTCAAAAATGTTCGGTAACGATAACTCCCGAACAGATAAACCGATTGTGATGCGATTTGCGGAAATGAATGCAGTTTCTTAATAAATCGAGCTGATTAGATTTTGTCAGCAATCGGTGCATTAATTTTGAAGTTATTATCAAAAGACATTGTATTCCCGAATTTTTAAAACTTTTTTTCAAATCTCCTGGGCCAAAATGGTTCAGATTTTCTGGAAATCTAAATAAGAGAGACTTTGCGCATTTTGCCTATTTGGATGAAATTTGACACAGGTAAGTAAGTATATGATAGCCTAGTAGCTAATTTTTCGATTCTTACGACCTGCTTGGCGGAACGGCAGCTGGGCTATTCTTCCAATGAGCTCGGACCAACACGGGGAAAAAATCTAGCAATATCATTCATATCATGACTAGGAAACAGATCGAAATTGTATAGTACAATTTCGATCTGTTTCAAGCAGTGACTCAAAATAAACATATTATATTAGCCTTTAAGAGAAATCACAAAACGTGGCTTAAAGGTCTCTTCCAAGCTGTACGAATCTTTTAAGTAAGCAAAGTACAATAAACACGTGCCGGTTTTGTTAGAAAAACTTTTGCAAACTTTAACTAAGAGTACGTGGGATAAATATATCCCACGTACTCTTAAATCCAATTTTGTGAAGCACGTTACGTCCGTACGCGCATACTTTCCCTCGTTGTTTCGTGCCGTTTTCGAATTTTTTTGACTTTAAACTGAAATGGAAGACGTGGAAACAGAAGCGGAATTCATGGATGTGTGTAGCTTACAGATTAATATATATATATATATATATATATATATATATATATATATATATATATATATATATATATATATATATATATATATATGACATAGGACAGATATTTGTCTATAGTACGGTATGTATGAAATGATACAAAGTCGCCGTAAACCCACAAACCGTAACTACGTGCGTGAGTGCGCAAAAACCCAGCACGATTATGCAAATTTGCACTCCCGCAAGTACGCGCGGAGGTGCGTCAACACGCAATATGCAGGGTAATGCGTGGCAGTGTGATAATCGCCTAAAATTAATAAAAATGCCAACATTTTTATTGCGTTTATTTATTATTTTATATATATATATATATATATATATATATATATATATATATATATATATATATATATATATATATATATATATATATATATATATATATATATATATTAAATTAATATAATATATAATAATATAATATTAAATTTTGTATATAAAATCGAAATGACCACTTTATGATTCATTACAATAATAATATGTAAAATATTTTAAATATTAATATTCAATATATAAATATTCAATATAAATATAAATATATATATATATATATATATATATATATATATATATATATATATATATATATATATATATATATATATATATATATATATATATATATATATATATATATATATATATATATATATATATATATATATATATATATATTCCATATATGTAAATGGTGCGTTGCTATCTTGTGGCGAGGTCTAAAGCCACATGCATAAGTTTACCGGTTACCTTACCCTCCAAACCGAACACGACAGTGACAAGCACTGACGCTATTGCGGCAGGAATAGGTAAGGCGGTGGTACCAGACCCGGGCGAGACAATGCAGAACTCTACCACCTAGTAGCTACGATGTTAGTGAATTGCATAGCTTTTACGACATGCCTGGCAGAACGGCAGTTGGTCTATTCTTCAAAGGAGCCCGGGACCAACCAACACCAACCAACCAACCTCATATTATGGTATCTGGCGTGTAGATATTTATGTACACAACTACAAAATAATATCATATACATAATTTTTTTAATTTATCAAGTAGTGAACCTCTAGCAATGCGGCTACATTATTATGGTGCGACGAACATTAGCGACGTCCCGCCCATAACCCAAATAAGCCCCTGGTTACAGGGTCCTTAGGGTTTCCGTTGGATTTTTCTTTTATTCCGATATATATGACATAGGACAGATATTTGTCTATAGTACGGTATGTATGAAATGATACAAAGTCGCCGTAAACCCACAAACCGTAACTACGTGCGTGAGTGCGCAAAAACCCAGCACGATGATGCAAATTTGCACTCCCGCAAGTACGCGCGGAGGTGCGTCAACACGCAATATGCAGGGTAATGCGTGGCAGTGTGATAATCGCCTAAAATTAATAAAAATGCCAACATTTTTATTGCGTTTATTTATTATTTTATATATATATATATATATATATATATATATATATATATATATATATATATATATATATATATATATATATATATATATATATATATGTATGTATATTCCATATATGTAAATGGTGCGTTGCTATCTTGTGGCGAGGTCTAAAGCCACATGCATAAGTTTACCGGCTACCTTACCCTCCAAACCGAACACGACAGTGACAAGCACTGACGCTATTGCGGCAGGAATAGGTAAGGCGGTGGTACCAGACCCGGGCGAGACAATGCAGAACTCTACCACCTAGTAGCTACGATGTTAGTGAATTGCATAGCTTTTACGACATGCCTGGCAGAACGGCAGTTGGTCTATTCTTCAAAGGAGCCCGGGACCAACCAACACCAACCAACCAACCTCATATTATGGTATCTGGCGTGTAGATATTTATGTACACAACTACAAAATAATATCATATACATAATTTTTTTAATTTATCAAGTAGTGAACCTCTAGCAATGCGGCTACATTATTATGGTGCGACGAACATTAGCGACGTCCCGCCCATAACCCAAATAAGCCCCTGGTTACAGGGTCCTTAGGGTTTCCGTTGGATTTTTCTTTTATTCCGATCTGTTATCCTAGAGAATTCATCCTAGGGTGAATTCTGGGAAACGTATGTCTGAGAATTTACCTGAAACTGGGTGAATAATAGGATTTTTTATCTATACTGACTTCCTATTTATCATCTCAATAATGTACACTTCACTAAAGATTTTCTAATACACTTGATATAGAGCACACATAAAAACAATAATTATCGTCGACCTGATGAATTTATAAATGTCTATAATGATGATTGTAAATGTAATAGAAAAATATATGTAGTGAAAAAAATCTGTTGTTTTGTTGCTTTATTGGCTCTCACGGTTGGTGCTACTCCGCACCGTTTAACCGGGATCAAAATATAACGACAACAATCAATTTATGTTATAAAAATCATAAAGATATTATAAATAGACACGCAGATTGTACCTAGGGTGAACAATCGCAATAAGTATTCAAAGTAAATTCCATTTTTTAACCTAGCATAGGGTAAATTTTAGGACATATGTTACCCACAGTTTACCCTAGGGTGAATTCTTCAAGGTAACAGATCGGAATAACCGGGATTTTTACGGTTACAACTAGAAATATTAACACTTGTCTTTATTTTGTTAAAATCAGAGAGTTTAATGTACTACGTACTAGACCAACCTAAGCTAAGCAAAAGTCGAGTTCCATTTTTTTAATCTCGCTGCAGTGCTGTTAATCGTCCAACGAAAGTCAAAATTGAGTAGCGTTGCACCGTATAATAGATTACAACATACATTCGCGACTAAAAGATCCCCAATGAGATCTGAAGCAGGTGCGGTCCGTGAACACACGTGACGTGACGTATGCCTTGTCTAGTACGTTAGTACATAGAAGTCTGGTTAAAATGCACTAATTGTACTCATACAAAAACACTTTTTATTTAGTTTATATCACCAATCGATTGCGCTGTTTATGCCACCTTCAGGGCTACGATAGTTTTATTATTTTATTTATCTTTATTTATTTTATATTATAAGATAGTAAACAAGCAGATGGGTCTCCTGATGGAAAGATTCAACCATCGCCTATAGACACCATATGTAAATGGTGCGTTGCTAGCTTTTGGCGAGGTATAATAACACATGCATAAGTTTACCGGCTCCAAACCGGAACACGACAGCGACAAGCTCTGACGCTATTGCGGCAGAATTAAGTAAGTCGGTGGTACCAGACCTGGGCGAGACAATGCAGAATTCTACCACCTAGTAGCCACGATGGTGCTCGTATAGCCAAGCCAATCGGTTGCCTTTTACGACCTGCCTGGCAGAACGCAGTTGGCCTATTCTTCAAAGGAGCCCGGGACCAACATGAGGAAATTTAAATAAAGTTTTGACGTATTTTTATTGTTATTTCATTGTGGTTTGTTTTCATTTTATTTTCTGTCACAAGTGTCACGGTAAGAACCCTTTAAATAATTATAAATACTAGCAATGGCCTTGTGCTCTAAATTCGACTATAATTTAATGATTTTTTTTTGACCACTAAAAACAATAAAGTTTGACAACAAAGTTCAACTGTAAATCTGGTGGATCTTCTGATGGAAAGAGTCAACTATCGCCTACAGATCTTGTGACGAGGTTTAAAGCCACATGCATAAGTTTACCGGCTACTTTACCCTCCAAACCGGAACACGACAGTGACAGGCACTTACGCTATTGCGGTAGGAATAGGTGAGGCGGTGTTACCAGACCCGGGCGAGACAATGCAGAATTCTACCACCTAGTAGCCACGACGGTACTCGTATAGCCAAGCCAATCGGTCGCCTTTTACGACCTGCCTGGCAGAACGCAGTTGGCCTATTCTTCAAAGGAGCCCGGGACCAACATGAGGAAATTTAAATAAAGTTTTGACGTATCTTTATTGTTATTTCATTGTGGTTTGTTTTCATTTTATTTTCTGTCACAAGTGTCACGGTAAGAACCCTTTAAATAATTATAAATACTAGCAATGGCCTTGTGCTCTAAATTCGACTATAATTTAATGATTTTTTTTTTGACCACTAAAAACAATAAAGTTTGAAACAAAGTTTAACTGTAAATCTGGTGGATTTTCTGATGGAAAGAGATGATGATCAACTATCGCCTACCGATCTTATGACTTACCCTCCAAACCGGAACACGACAGTGACAGTCACTTACGCTATTGCGGTAGGAATAGGTGAGGCGGTGTTACCAGACCCGGGCGAGACAATGCAGAGCTCTATCACCAAGTAGCCACGATATTAGTGACTCGTATAGCTATTCGGTCGCTGTACACACATCACTGATCCGTTTTTCTTTCAATTACCTATTTCATTTCAAAATTAATAATTTCTTCACGCCGCTTGCGCTGAGCCAATCAAAGGCGCGAGCGCTTGTCATTGGCGGAGGTGATGAAAAATATAATAATAGTACCAGTAGCTAGCTAACGTGAAATCGCCACGTCAACCCGCACCAATCGAGGAAGACAGGACACAGGAGATCTCCCTGGATCCCAGACCCATTTATCCCGGTGAGTGTATTTGTGTTCTTTCCTGCTTGAGTCCAAGGTTGTAGGTACAATTGTAGAGATCAATGCAGCAACCACTATCGCGAGGATCATACAATCGCCTTTTACGACTTACTTGGCAGAACAGCAGTTGGCCTATTCTTTAAAGAAGCCCGGGATCAACACGGGGAAGTAACCAAACAATTAATATCACTGGACAATTAACATGAATTGATCTAACTGATTACCAAATTATTTGCTTGTAATATGGGTTACAGACAACGATTCTAATACATAGAAATACATATAGTAATATTCAAATAGATTTAGTAACCACCCAAACTCAGAAATACAAACACATATGCTCATCATACAAATGTTTGTCCCCGTTGGGAATTGAAACCGAGGCCCATTGATGCGTCAGGTTCGCGAACCACTCGACCTACAGGACGGTCAAAAATAGTATGTATTTTGTAGTGTATGTATAGTGTGTGTATTATTAATAATAGTGTGTGAAATGTATTTTTTTATTATTTATGTTTCTAAAATATATTATATAGAAATATTAGTTTTCTGTTCTCTTTTTTATTTTGGTAATGTTTTACTTTCTATTTCATGCTGTATTCATGTTTTTATTTATGAACATTTTCCATTATTTTGATTTTCATAATTTTGACATGACATAATGTATGTCAAATTTTTTTTCTTAAATTTGAAATTATGTCTTCTAAAGGAATTCCTAATTAATGTACCCCTAATATAAAAAATATAATTCCATCCTTGGGCCTATAAATACCCAAGCCAGCCATCATCGAGTCAGTCATCGACGGGAACTAGTAACTAAAAGTATCACGAAGAAGTCTTGAAGAAAAGTCTTGAAGTTGCAGTCTCCGGAGCCTTCTCTGCTGGTCCAGAGCCGGGACAGTTCGGGCCAAAGCCATCAAGACGTCTTCTACGCGCGTGCCTAAGCGCGCGCCCCTCGGCGTGCGTGCCAGCTGAACGCGTGCCGGAGCGTGCGCCCTTCTACGCACGTTGTGTCTACTGAGCGCGCGCCCTTCTGTGTGCGTGCCAGTTGGGCGCGCGCCCCTCGACGTGCGTGCCAGTTAAGTGCGCGTCCTTCTACGCACATGCCTGAGCGTGCGCCCTTCTACGTGCTTCCTGTACTGTACTACGTCCTGTACTGCGTGCCCGTACTCCGTGCCAGTACTACGTGTCAAGTTCCTCGTATTCCTCCACGTGCATCTACACCAGCGCGACTCCGACTTCTACACTTGACCCGGGGGGTCCAATAAATATTCAGTGCTGGACGTTGTCTTATGACAATATATAATATTTTGTACTACATTCATTTAACTTTCCCCTTGTGCCACCAGGTTTCTCGAACTTCAGGAATCTGGTGACAGCTTATCTTGTAACTTGGATCCTCTCCCTCTACTCTCCATAGGGGCAGAGGCTCTAACGTTACAATGGTTGGCGCCAAAACTTCGTCGTCAGACATGTTATGGTATCTGACTGGCTTGTCAATTTTACAATACAATTTTAAAAAAATTTACAATTTTACAAACACGAAAATATTGATCAGACTGGTTTGTCAATTTTAATGAGTGAATTTATTGAACGTTTGGAATCAAAGGGGTATTCAATATTATTGCACAATAAAAATATTGCTCAATATTATTGTATATCTATGGGGCACCTAAACTTATGAGCAGACCAATATACACAAAAAAATTTACATATATAAGTACACAAATAAATAGAATAAGAATATAACTATACATATATGCATTAGAAATATACTAAATTAATAAAAATAAACATTACACACAATACATTAATGTGACATACGTGATAATATATACACATATCTTTACGGCTAAGTTCTATTGCGAAACTTAGAAATGATTTTATTGTTTTTAATGTTTATAGACTAAACTTGCTGAATCTCAACCACACGGTGATTGATAGTTTATATATTAACTCGTAGAGTAAGAATTCTGTCCTCTTTTACAGCAATTACACGAACGATGATATGAAACTTACACAGGATCCTATAGTTTATATTGCGGAAAAGTTATGAAATCTAATATTTTTAAATAGCGTGCATTAGAAATACATTAAATCAATAAAAATGTACATTTACATACATTACATACATTACATTTATTTAATATACATGATAATGTATACACATACTTTCGATTTTGTGTAACAAACATCAACAATCTATTAGTGTAGTACTAATCGATTTTAACCTAATAAGTAATTTAATTATAGTTTATGGCTAAAATCTGTTGTCAAACTTAGAACAGATTTTATTGTTTATTCTATGGTTGAATTTTGAGCAGAGGACGATTGCTTATAATTAATATAATTCGCAGAAACAATGTCAAACTAATAGAAATTGTTGAAGTGCGTGTCGGGCCACGGACAATGTAGGGTCCCGAAGTTGCCCATCACAGACTTGGAAAAGGGCTTTTATTGTTTCACACCATATACATTTAACCTATTTTAACGTCAGTGACGTGTATAATATCTGCACCATACCTGTAAAAACTTTTTCAAACTACATTTAATAAGTTAATCGAGTACTCATAAACTTGTGAATCCAAGCCGTGATATTTTTCCTTTTAAATTCTATCTTTGCTATTATCGTGATTTTTTCTTTCCCTAAACCAACCGTTTAGGTGGTAGAGGGGGGATATACTTGACTCTAGCAAAAGTTAGCATTTTATAGCTTAATATTTCACAAATGAGTTCCATAATCGAAAAAAAGTTTTCGCAAACCTACAACATATTTAAAAATTTATTCAATAACACCCCACACTAATAGGGCACGCAAGAAAAAAAAATTAACGTCCCCACTCTAAAGGTAGAGGAGTTACCCTAAACAAATGTTTTCAAGATTTTATGTTATCATTTATATTTATTTCATTTCATTTTATATGATAAGATAGCAAACAAGTAGAGTCTCTGGATGGAAAGACCATCGCCTTTAGACACCAAAGATGTTAATGGTGCGTTGCTGTCATGTGGCGAGGTCTAATGCCATATGCATAAGTTTACTGGCTGCCTTACCCTCCAAACCAAAACACGACAGTGACTAGCACTGAAACTTGTGGCAGGAACAGGTAAGGCGGTGGTACCAGACTCGGGCGAGATAATGCAAAACTCTACCACCTAGTAGCGACGATGATAGTAACTCGCATACTCTATCGGTTGCCTTTTATGACCAGTCTGGCAGAACGGCACTTGGAATTATTATTCTTCAAAAGAGCCCGGGACCAACACAGGGGAAAAATTAATTAATTTAATTTTAAATTATTTGTTAAATATTGTATTGAAATGGAGTATCATTCATTCAAGTGCTGGCGGTGAAAAGTGTAGAATATATCTGGAAATCGACATTTATTACAAATTATTTTACTGTTCCAGACAATATTGAACACTGAATTGCAATCAGAGTTAATTGCAACGTTCGATTCTTCTTAGTTACATGAACTGCATTTTTAAACTCGTTGTGAATTTCCTGAGAAACAACTTCAATTATCTCTTTGTGATCTAATGTAAATTAAGTGCAGTGTTAGAGGGTCAAATTTATATACAAACTAGCTGATCTAGAAAACGTCATAGAAATTACTTGTATTGAATATTTTGGTGGGATGCTTGGGAGGGGTGGGGGTAATTGTAATAAAAACTATCCCGTATTTCAAGTTGTACCATACAGTAGATATCTATAAAGTTTTATTGAAATCAGTTTAGTAGCTCCGGAGTCCATCGCGGATAAACAACGTGACACGTAATTGATTTGTGAGTTACCTTCGATATTCGAGTACTCGGTACTTGATTCTCGTTAAAATGAAATAATAAAATTAGGAACTTAATTTTTGACCAATATTTCTCTAAAAATAAGTGAAATGTGGATATTATAGTCTATAAGCACGCCGCGGTACGCGTTAGTCGACATCAAGGACACGCCGCCACCATCCCCCTTATTCTGTGTTGATAGCACGATTGGCGTTTGGATGGATGGATGTTTGGATAGATGTTTGTTACTCAATCACGCAAAAACTTTTGAACGGAATTAATGAAATTTGGTACACAGGTAGAGAATGACCTGGATTATAGCTCATATACTACTTTTTATCTCGGAAAAATTAGGTGATCTTGCGGGATTTGCCAAAAACTTTTGTAATGCAGTGGGATGCACACTGAAGCTAGTTTAATCTATATTAATATTATAAATGCGAAAGTTTGGATGCTTGATGGTTTGGATGATTGATGGTTTGGATGATTGATTGATGGATGTTTGTTGCTCAATCATGAAAAAACTACTAAACGGATTGGAATAAAATTTGGTACATTTGTAGATGATAACTTGGAATAGCACATTGGCTACTTTTTTTCCAGGAATAATTAGGTGACCCCTCGGGATTCACCAAATCTTTCATAATGCAGCGGGCTGCACGTAGAAATGAAAACTGCCGAAAGTTTCCGAATGTTTCTAGGAAACTTTCCAATACTGCCACTTAATACGGTAACATTGCGCAATGTGCTTGAAACTTGCCAAAGTTGCCAAATTACATAGGTTTTAATATAATTTTCTATGTTTATGCATTCACGCAGTTAGTTATGTAATTTGTAATTAAACTTGTTTGTAGTAAGCCACAAGTACAGTACAGTACAAGTACAGTAATCACTGCCTTCAAATTAATCTATATCTATATTATATTATTAGTATTATAAATGCGAAAGTTTGGATGTTTGGATAGATGTATTGGATGGATGTTTGTTACTCAATCACGCAAAAACTACTAAACGGATTTGAATGAAATTTGACACACAGGTAGATGATGACCTTAAATAGCATATAGGCTATTTTTTATCCCGGAAAAGTTAGGTGATCCCGCGGGATTCACCAAAAACATATAATGCAGCGGGCTGCACGCTGCAGCTAGTAATGAATATATATGAAGATAAAGTTATACAAGTACAAGTTATATATAAGATAGTGTTATCTATGAACTTTATGATAGCTGACCCCATAATTTTTTTTAGCTTTCATTTGTAAAATATATATACAAAGAAAGAGGGTATTGATACTGAATGAAAGAAATATAAATCACACTAGCTGACAAGCGCAGCTTTGCCCGCGAGTAGGTTATCATGTTATCTATAAAGTTTGGTTGGTCTGTATTGATGTTTTTTTAAAAGTTAGCCTATGCTTGACTCCAGATCTTCAAATATCAAGTTGCATCTCTCCATGTCAAGTTTCATCAAAATCGGTAAACAAAAATATATATTTATAATATATACGTATAATAGACTTTCTTACGTATAATAGAAGTTTACTGTAAGAAATTAATAAAAGAAATCGATGACTTTTTTATAACAGACATGACTTCATCACCGATAAAATGTAATAGATCGCTTATTTCTTTTCTTTAGTATATCAGTAATAAAATAAATTTATAGACCAAATTTTTCGTTGGGATATTGTAGAAGAGCATTAAAACTACCCCCTGCAGGCCGTTTTTGTATTAAAATAAATAGTGTTATAAGAAAAATATAGTTCTTTATTTACACGTTTCTTGCCAATGTTACCGGCAAGTTTAGAAACATTGGTGGCAGTAATGACAACATTTGGGAATATTGCCGGCATTTTTCATCACTAGCTACACGCAGCAGTTAGTTAAATATATTGGTGAATATAAAACTTCATTGAGATCGGGTAAAGTAATTAAGGAATCCACGGATAAACAACATGATACGTAATTATAAAAAGAAAAGATTTATTTGTAATGGAAAAACTCAAAAACTACTGGGCCTATTTTTTTCTTTATTTTATTCTTTTCTTATTATAATGATAGAGAGTGTAATTTTTATCGTCAATCAAATCACGCTCAACGAAGCGAGAGATTAAGTAATCTATACTTACTTACTATATAAATATGTAGCGTCTGCATGTAAGTACATTATGTTCAGTTCTAAAATTGAAGTGAAAGGTAGTATAATAGGTATGTAATATAATGTAGTAATGACTTGTTTCAAGTGTAAAATTACCTACGAAATAAAGAATCTTTGAATTTTGAATTTTGTTTTTACAAGTTTCGTGGTTTGACGATGACAAGACTTTGGTTGGACGATGGTAGATTCTTTCCGTCAGGAGACCCATCTGCTTGTTTGCTATTTTATGATATATAAAAAAAATTCTCGATTGGTTTACTGCTAGAAATAGGCGATACTCGTTATCAGGTCGCGCCAATTGACAATACGTGACACGTGGTGAACCGGAAATTCGATATAGAGGTTCGTCTGTATAGATCAATGTCGTGTATAATATTACTTATACACGTCATTGGTATAGACGTACGACGCACTCTGCTTATCACGCTAAGGAACTGGCGTGGTGATGTTTTTATGTTTATGAAGTTTATAAATTTGTTGTTCTATATATAATAGGTATATTTGACATCTATTGAAAAAACAAAACTTTTTACGCTAATGTGTGTCGTCGACCGGTTTTGCGGGACTTACCGACTAAAGGTTGATTCTACAACAAGATTGAACAAAGTAAAATCATTTCCAAGCGTGCGTGTGCAATAAGGTTTAACTATTCGTATTTTGGGTAGCGTGAAAATTGATAAAACTATTTTATGGTATATTCTTTACATTTAAGGAAAGTCCTTATTTATAAGTTTGATTTATTTTTTACTAGCTGACCCGGCAAACGCTGTTCTGTCTTTTTAACTACTCTTTTTTTTCTATATTTTCTCACCTTTTAAACCTTCCCTGGACAACAATTAATGCGCTAGTTTTTACATTACGAGATGCTGATGCAGCAGCCCAAGCTCAGTAGCACTTCTGCTTTCGGCTTAAAGCCGCTTTGCAGTAGTGACTAAACCAAGTCTGAGATTTGCTACCGATGGGTATCACAGAAGACGGAATAAAAAGTACCATATCCTGCAGCTAATCAGCGACAACATTTGGATCATCCAGCGAGAAGCACAATCGGTCGATTGCCTCCATGGGTAGGATGCAAACAAAGACCGCGCCCCGTCTCAATCTGCTGACCTATATTTCTAACGTGACCACGGCCTGCAAAGGGAGACCGTGATAGGCGCGCGAACGGCACTTTGGGCCGGATCAGGCAGTGGTCTGACGTAGCAAATGGAACGTCCACATCTGTGGACGTTCCATTTGCTACGTCAGACCACTGCCTGCCAGGTATCTACCTGATATGAGGTTAGCAGGAGGTCTAACAGTGAAGGACTATGTTTGTGTTAGACCATATGCCATGGCAAAATCGTGAACAGACCTCCCCACATGATTGGTTGTACGTGAACATAGCCATTCTGCGTAGTGGGCTTTAAAAGCACCCAAGATCGCGATCTGTGCAAAAGGGGTCTGCTCTAACACGAAATCTACACCGTTTATAAATCTTCAACGAGCCGGTCAATGCTGGCCGCCTTGGGACCTATATAGGCACGCGTAGCTATGTGGATGGTCGTCGGAAGCTATACGTAACCAGAGAATGGATAGGTCCAGACCTTCAAGTCTGCCGAGGCGCCGGTAACAGATATCTTCTCTGACGTAGGCACACGCACTAGTCCACGGTACAAAGAAATGTTCCAGTTTTTACCCCCGGTAGGAAAGGAAAGAAGTATCAGCCGGAGAAGAAATCAGTGTCTCAATAAAGAAGGGCAAAGATGGCTTCGCTATCTCGAGATGGTAGTAGATGGCGTTTAGGTTGGAATGAAGCCCCCTGATATTGCAAAAATCCACAGCGAGCGTAGAAGGGGGTGCCATTGCTTTCTTACTCTAATCACTTCGGGCAGAATTGTTTATGAGCTCAATTTTGTCCCCTTTTTCCCCATAATACGCAAGGCAGACTATGAGTCCAGAACACGGACGCCCAGGGGTGAATTAACCACCGCTGGTGCAATAAATTTTGTTTAAATTGCGCGTTCTAAGGGGTTAGGTTAGGTTCCATTGTTACGAACGAAACGTAACAATGAAGTTGTTACAGTACGTCAGTGTTAAGTGAGAGAGTGGTATATCCATAAAAATGCCACCAAAATTATACCACCGTTGGGCGATGAGGTCGTCATAATATCCCTACGTTGGCAAAACATTACATAAAAAAGGTGAAAAAAGTTAACATTAAATTAAAAATTCACAAGATTGAGATATTATTGTACAGTAAAATATTCACAAGATTGTGAATATTATATTACTTATACTCGGAAGTTTTTGAAGTCAATCAAGTAGATTCATTATCGAAACCCGTATTCTTTTCTAGTATTTATTTTAACAATACAAGGAAACGAAATTGATAGAGTTCTTTGAAGTAGTTTCTCAGAAATATAGAAGTCTGAACTATTTTAACTTTTAACAAGTTTTGTTCAAGTGTTTTCAGTTCTGATTGCACATTGTACAAAAGCTTTACGTTCATTTCTTTAAACTAGATTACGACTGTTGTTCAAGTAATTAGAATAACTAAGTATGGTTTTAGAACAGCCGTCTTGTAAATACAAGATACTGTCTTTGTTCTACCTTTTTGGTTGCTCATTAAAATAGAAACAAGCAACTGACCTGATGAAATAGATTAGGTCAAGGGTACTAAATTCAGGCAAGGCACTCTTTCACCTAGAAGTAACGTTGATATTAATATGCCTGCATGTCATTAAAGGAGCCCATAATTATTTGGGTTTGTAAATATCAATACAAGACTTAACTGCCCTGTTGGTTTAGTTAACCTGTATTGATCAGTCAGACCACAATGACTCAATTTCAATTGTTGGGCCGGGTAAAAAGTTAATGTATTTTTTTCTAAAAACATGTAAGCAAAAGCATGGAGACTAATGACGACATGGTTTTAGCCTCGTGCCATAGAAAAATGCAGAATGCTATTTATTAGTTTTGCTTATCACATGTAATCTATATATATAAAAATCAATTGCTGTTCGTTAGTCTCGCTAAAACTAGAGAACAGCTGAACCGATTTGGTTAATTTTGGTTTTAAATTAATTGTTGAAGTCCAGGGAAGGTTTAAAAGGTGAAAAAATATGGAAAAAAAGTAGTTAAAAAGGCAAAATAACGTTTGCCGGGTCAGCTAGTATTCTATAAAATTGGCATCTGTCAAGTAAAAAATAGTAAATTATGATTAACTAAGATTATCTTTAAATATTCAGTCCTCTCTACCTGCTTACCATTTCCGAGGAACCGGCATCATTTTATTAAAATCTGTGACAGAGTCAGAGTTGAGCTACATAATAAATAATAATAATAATAAATATTTACGGGACAAATTACACTTACTGATATAAACCCAAAGTAAGCAAATATTTGCTTGTATCTGTCAACACGGAATCGCCTGACAAATGTCCAACCTTTAGCCTCATCCTTATTAAGCCACTACATAAAACATGCATTTTATAATAAAACTGGCAACGAAACTTAGGGTAAAAAAGTGAAGGAGATCTATCTGGCTTTAATCTTTGCTTCTCTTTCAAAAAATAAATAAATTATTAACATATAATTTACTTATTAAAAAATTGTACTAACCTTGAATTAAACTTCAAGGTTAATCCGTATTCATATTATAAATGCGAAAGTCTGTCTGTTATGCTTTCACAGCTGAACCACTGAACTGATTTTGATTAACTTTGACGCAGAGATAGTTGAAGATCCGGTGTAAGATATAGGCTAACAAAAATCAAGCACTAAGGTGCTGAATTTGGGAATGCAAGTTTGTATGAAAAACTATATCGATGACAGGTTAATATACTCGCGAGGAAAGCTGCGCGTGTCAGCTAGTATTATATTATATGTATGCATTAGATGCAAATACCAAAGTTTTATGATTTGACTGTTTTTCACGAAATTATTAATTAATGACTGTTCATATTACAAGGAAAAAATTGTAGACTAACCGTATACGGAGATCTTAACACGTCATATACTTCGACGATGCTATTTAAATCATACTCTCTGCTAAGTAATGACACTATCAACTCGACCGTGGAATTTCACAATTAGATATGGAGAAGATTATTTTAGTTATTGCAATTATTTACTGTATATATCCAACACATGAAAGGCATATTTACTACAGATGCAATTACAACAAGGATAGCGAAACGGATATAATTGTGTTTGATGGACCTACCAACTGTGATGAGACGGATAACTCTGACGATAAATTCAATTATATAGATGATGAAGAAGCTTATGTTGATCTGGATATTAGAAACAAGCAAGCAAATACATGTCCTGATGGATATCAGAATGACGGAAATATTTGTTTTCCAAATGATTAACTAAATAGTGATATTTAAAGTGTTATAACCAAGTAAAGCGAATAATGATCACTGATTATTGAATATTGTAAAATAGATTTTACATTTGACATTGAAACATTTCATGTTTTAAATATGGGCGCTGAAGTGAATTTATTGTATGATAAAAATAGGTTTTAAAAGACAAGCAGAAAAATATTAAGCTGTGGCTACAAATGGATAAGCTGGAAAAAATAATTAAATGTTAAAAAAGGTTAAGTAGAAAATTTTATTTAGGTATGTAATAAATTATTTATTCTGTCTAAGCCTTTTTATTTTTATATAAATAAATAAATTTTATATAAGTAAATTGTTGTGTGTAAAAAATATCTTTAATCGAAAGGAATCAACGATATTACGGTTGTGTATTTAACTTACATATTATTTATTATTAGGAGAAGTTGTTTGGAATTTTGTTATGACAATGTAGAAATCAGGGTCATTTGAAGATATTTTTTTAAGATAACCACTATAATGCTATGTAGAAAAGCTGATACATATTATTTACAGTAGACCCTCGATAAACACAAGGGAAACGTTAAATAATTTATCGAGTTTTCAGCTTATTAATGGGTTTGAGGTAGATTATTTACAAGTGCACAATTTTTTGAACTCCCGGTCCTATATTTACTTTAAACTTTCCAACCAGACGTTGCTAGTTTCGAAATTATGGATTCCCTGTAATTTAAAGATTTCTTTTGTCTTTCAATATTGGTTTACTACATAAAACTAATGCTTTTCTGTCGTTATTGTTTAATTATCGAGATCTCTAATTTAAGAAATTCCCCAATCTTGCATATTTTTATTTCTACAGTTCAGTTTCTTTTTTCAACACGTTACAGTGAATTCCTGTTTATTTTTTACAACAGGTTCGTTGTTTTACAGCCATCTGACTAACTGGCTAACTTTAGAAAGATAGAAGAATGGAATTACTGAACCTTCTGTTTAGTACATTTGTTTTGAATTAGTAATTAATAAATGCTTTAATTTACCGAGGTCGTCAAAACAATACTTTAAATTACAGAGGTGCAATACCTAAATGGTTCGTTTAAGTTATATATATACCGTGTTGGTCCCGGCCTCCTTTGTAGAATAGGCCAACTGCCGTTCTGCCAGGCAGGTCGTAAAAGGCGACCGATTGGCTATCGAGTCACTACCATCGTGGCTACTAGGTGGTAGAGTTCTGCATTGTCTCGCCCGGGTCTGGTACCACCGCCTTGCCTATTCCTGCCGCAATAGCGTCAGTGCTTGTCGCTGTCGTGTTCCGGTTTGGAGGGTAAGGTAGCCGGTAAACTTATGCATGTGGCATTAAACCTCGCCACAAGATAGCAACGCACCATTAACAACTTTGGTGTCTATAGGCGATGGTTGACTCTTTCCATCAGGAGACCCATTTGCTTGTTTGCTATCTTATGATATAAAATATATATATATATATATATATATATATATATATATATATATATATATATATATATATATATATATATATATATATATATATATATATATTGATTGTTAGTAGACTGAGAAAAATAATCACGATAATATTTTTTTTTTTATTTTGTGATTGAATTATAAGTACGATATGTTATCGTAAAAAGCAAAAACCTTGAGATATCACCTATAAACCGGAATTTGAAATATTTTGAAAGCTGTTATTCGTGCACGTTAATTTTGTATTATTTGTATACATAAATCTTTGAGGCAAAATGAATAGATAAAGCTCTTAAATAAACAAGATATAAATATTTTTTTCCATTTAGTTGTTGAATACCTTCTTAGCTTGATAGTTACTACCTGTCTGGAAATCAAACATACTAAAATCTTACGATAAGATGACTATATAGCACTGTCAGACAAACATGAGCTGTAAGTGAAGGAATCAATTAAAACCAGATTTAAAGTCTGTTACATACGTTATTTGTTTATTAACCTTTTTTTGTTTTTTTTCAAATACCACATTAATTTAATGCAATAGAAATAGGAAAACTGTTAACTTAAGCAGGATATAACTGAATTATTTCTGCTTAGTACGTTAATGTAAGTTTATTATAGGCTTAGTTTACCAGTTTACTAGTATTTTTTATATACAATAACAAACAAGTTGCCCTTCTGATGAAAAGAGGAACCATCGCCTCTAACATCTAAACACCAAAGATGTTAATGGTGCGTTACTATCCGTGTGGTGGGATGGTAATATCACATGTATAAGTCTACCTTTTACCTTTCCTCCAAACCGAAACACGACAGTAACATGTATTGATGCTATTGAGGCAGGAATAGATAAGGCTTCTGTAATATACCCGGGCGAAAGGTTGCAGAAATCTATTACCTAGTAGTCATGGTGGTAGTGACTCGCGTAGTCAATGGTTCGCCTCTTACGAACTACCTGGCAGAATCGCAGATGGTCTTCAAAAAGAGCCTGCATTAACACGCGGTAAGGTGAAGGAATCATTTATAAACCGTTGAAATGCTGCTAATCATGTTCGTTATTTTTTTAGATTGTATTTTTTTTTTAAATAACACAATAATTTAAGGCAGTAGAAATAGGTAAGGCTGTTAATTTAAGAAGGACAGAAATAAATTATTTCCACTTAGATGGTTAATGAAAGTACTTAAGTCTTAGCTTGCTAGTTCGTTAGTATATTGTATATTTGATAAGATAATAAACAAGCAGATGGCTCTGTTGGAAAGAGAAACCATCGCATATAGACACCAAAGATGTAAATGGTACGTTGCTATCCGTGTGGCGGGATGGTAATATCATATGCATAAGTTTGTCGGCTACCTTAACTCCAAACCGAAACACGACAGTGATAAGCATTGACGTTATTGAGGTAGGAAGAGGACTCGAACCGGAGGAATAGACCCGGGAAAGCCGTCTCGGAACTGTACCTGTCAGTCAAGCAAAGATGTATTAAAATCTTAATACAGTTAAATAGCTCTGTCAGAAATCCATGATTAGAGGAGTACTAAGCTTACTTAAAGTAGTTAAGAAATATAGCTTTATGAACATTAAGACAGCTCTATTTAACTTATAGATTCCGGACCAAAAACATATCAATTTTTATGGCAACATTGTGCACTAACCTTGAAAAATTTTTATAGCAATAGCAACAGTAAAGTGTTTACATGTATAATGTAATATAAGAAGCTCTTGTACTGTTTTACTATATTTTAATTTATAAACATGAACCGGATTCAAGGTTTAGCGCATCATAAGTGCAACAAATCATTGATTTGTTTCCATGATGACACTGGGCCGTCCTTAACAAATAAGCCAATCTGCCGTTCTGTTTGTAATATTCAGTAATATACCAGTCTATAAGTCTTTGTGTAGTTTATTAGACCGTGGTACCAGGAACAAACTTTTTTTTTATTAATAACAAGCTGAATTTTAGCGAACAGCTTCGTTTTGACGAGACGCCCATCTTTTGTATCTTCGAAAAATCTCTTTAATTTTCTGTAGTCCCACGCAATGTAAATTTTAAATGTGATGAATTTTAAACTCTACCGTTCCCATAATCTTCTTAAAAAGGAGTATAAAGTTTTTGCTTCAACTGTTAAAATAAAGGTTAATATCGTTGACTAAAATCCGTATTGTAAACAAATAATTTACTTACTTTGTGGTTTGAAAAATTCGTGTGATTTCTTGAGTGTTTTGCCTGGCAAAATTTATTTATTATTCAAGTTTTCTCAGAAAATGGTCTGCTCTGCTCATGGTTTGCGCTATCCCTAATTCAGTCTATAATGACAGATTATCTAACACAATAGTTAATACATAGATTACATAGTTATTATCGTTTATAAGTATGAAACTATAATTTAAGCAAACTATGACTGATGTGAAATAATATTAAGTTATAACCAAGGTTATTCTTGATGACTTAATATTTTAAATGTATAATCCAGTTTGCATACTACGATCGGAATATTATTGTTTGCGTATTATTGACATTGAAGACCACTTACCTGAATATTTGTTAGAAACAAAACATTGGATAATATTTAGTTAAGATTATAACGTTTGATTTCTTATACAATGAAAATGCAAAATCATCATCCGTGTCGATCCGGGCCTCCATTTGAGGAATAGATCAATTACCTAACTATTAGGCATCTCGTAAAAGGCAAGAGAAGGTAAGTACGATTGGTAGTGTATGTAATGTTTATTTTAATTAATTTAATGTACCATTTATTGCATATTATATTAGCTTTTTGCAGTTCTTCGCAACGTAAACTTTACTTATGCCTAATTTTACACTGTTTGCGCAATTGTAAAAAGGAATACAAAGTTATCGCATATCTATCTATATATGTATATGAATATTTAAATATGTATGTATGTGTATGATGATAATAATAAAATATATAAAGTTCAATGGCACCTTCACACCTTCATTCTGTTGGCCCAAAGGTTGACTGGTGGATAATGCCAATAGGCATTAAGTTCGCCTTTTGTACGAAAATGTATGTTTTTGGTGTACAATAAAGTTAAAATAAATAAATAAATAAATATAAAAATAGTATTTCTTGAGATATCAAACAGGTTTAAAATGTCTGGACCAAACCGAATACTTAGTAATTTAAATTTTAGAGTGCAAAAAATTTTAAAGCGTTTTTTTTTAACATTAATATTGTATTAACTTGCATAGTTGACTGTTGCAAGCTAAGCAAAAAGCGCTTGTTATTGAGAAGTGACATAAACGCTAGTAGAATAGAAATAAATATTCATAAGCGTTCGATTGTGCTTATGTCGAATCCATACGTTTATTTTTCTATTATACTAACGTTCTATGCAATTTTTCTAGGCTCCCAGTTATATTCCTAACTGCCTTCCTGCCAGGCAGTTCTTAAAATATGAACGATTGACCAAAGGTATCGAATACTAGGTGGTGGAGTTACCATTTTATTTACTGCATTATTTTAATTGAATAATTTGGTTACTTAGTAATTTAAATTTTTTACTTCGATTCAGTGACAGGGTAGGGCAGATGCCTCGACTGCTACTTATGTTACGTTATTAATTCGGCTCTTGTTGAGTGCAGTAGTGTTTCTTTCTCCTAAAGATGCTTCGGTTGCTAAGTGAAACGTGCGTTGAGTGCGTAAACGTGGACGAGGATGGATAACTGTGCTGTTGGGGTCTTCTTTATCTTTTCAAGTCTTTAGTGTGAGTTTCACAGTCTTTAGTGAGTTTGTTCCATTTCTTACACCACTTTTATATTTTTCACTCTCAGTGGCATCGCAAGGATACACGTGAAAGTTCATAGTTTCCTACGTCGAGTTTTGGATTTTCGCAAAATAGCACCTGAATCTGAAAAAAAAGATAGTCAACTCGATTCTAAACCTCTATTAATAATAGCCTCTTTTAAATAATAATCACATCTCTAAACGCAGAGAAACATACAGCCTTTAGACAGTACAATATCATATAAAAGCCACATTAATCTTCATTTGGAGCTGCTGAATCCGTTTATCTAATTAACAGTCGATCGATCTTCATCTACACGACTTAGTTTCTTTTATCACAATCATCTAGTTTATATCTTTTGAATATTATGATATATTACCAGGCATTCAAATCAAGCTATACAATGCAACGGACAAAGATCTTTATTATTTAAGGTATATTTCTTTTGACACGAAAGATTTTTGGGGAAAATTTCCAGTTTAAAATTAGTCACAAATCTTACTTTTTGTGAAGATATATATTATGTGCCCGCAGTGACACAAAACTTTCAGAATTTAGTTAATCAATAAACCTCTCTCAAGTGTAGGGACATATTTGTTACG
The DNA here is from genome assembly GCA_036924255.1 of Apodemia mormo. NCBI lineage: Eukaryota > Metazoa > Arthropoda > Insecta > Lepidoptera > Riodinidae > Apodemia > Apodemia mormo. Next base: position 8,359,151 of record JAUPFN010000013.1, on the reverse strand, counting down.
GTATTTTATATTGGCCGGCAACGCAACTGCAATAGTTTTTCGAATGTCCATGGGCGGTGGTAATGACAATAACTCCTAGGGTGAGCGTCCTCTTTATCATCATTTTATCATCATTTCTTATAGCATCTAATGCTATAAGAAAAAAGAAACCTTTCTTATAATATAATTATTTATTTGTCACTATCATGCTTAAGTTTGGAGGATAGGCGGTTTTATGCATGTGGCATTACCATCCAGCTCCACACGGATCGCAGCGCACCATTTACAGTTAATGGTTAAGGAGAGCTATTTGTTTCTTTGCTATCTTATGCTGTAAAAAAAAAACTATTCCTGCTGCATAAGCATCAATGTTCGTTACTAAAAAGTTCTGGTTGCTGGGTAAAAAGCCAATAAACTCGTGTGTGGTATTAAAATCACGCCAATACTGGAAGAATGCGCCATTAACATCTTTAGTGACAACAGGCTCTGTATCATGAGTACTATTAGACTGTATGCTATCTTATTATGACATATAAAAAAGATTATTTAAACAATATGTTGTATTAGCACCGTTTTCAATAAAAATTATGCATACTGACGAATTTAGATTGGATTTAGATTCGAGACCATATAATAATGTATTTACACATTTTAGCAACGGTTTTAATTAAAAGCGTCAGCCATGCCCTAACATCCATCGATTTGTACTGAAAACTAAATTTAACTAGCGGTTGCCTCGCGTGTGCGTTACTATTTACTATGTTAAAAGAAATAAATTTTGTTAACTTCCCGCTACGTAGTACGTAGTGTACGTAGATAGGAAGTTACTGAATTTGCCCCGATTTTCGAAAATCGAGTTTTCACCGGATCTCCACGTTTTGAGGTCGTAGGAATCTTTTCCGACTATTTTCGCTAACATGTCAGTATGTCTGTATGTATGTGTGCGTGTGTGTGTGTGTGTGTGTGTCTATGCGTGTATGTATGTATGTAAACATCTCATAACTTTTGAACGGCTGGACCTATCGAAACGCGGTTGATGGCATTCGATTGGATTCCGCTCTACTTAGACTTCCTGAAAATTTTAACCAAATCTGTCCAGCACATTTTGAGAAATTTTGAAAAAACCTAAAAAAAGAATTTGGCGAAACAGTATTTTTTAACATAACTTTAAGATTAATGTACCGATTGAGTACAAAAACTAATCAGCTCTTTTCCTCATAAAACTAAGTCTAATGTAATAATTGCATACTACGATATTTAGTACTAAAAAAATACGTCAGATTTCAAGAATCAAAATCGAATCAAATTTTTAAAAGTTACAGTTTTTCAAATATTAAAATTACGTCATTTTTAGCAAATTTACTTCATATTTTTAAAATAATTTTCAGGCTAATACACCGATGGACTTAAAAATCTTATCAGCTTTTCTCCTTTAGAAACTGCGTCAAATACCGTTAATTGGATTAAAATCGGTCAATTTGTTTAGGATTTATTAATGATGTAATTATAACTTTTCAAAAATCAATATACTGCCATTTTAAAAAACAGATGTTTGAACTGAAAAAATCCGTGTTTATAGTTTTTACTCTTTTGAGCTTAAAATACCTTAATTTCGCGGGAAGTTTCAGGGATGGCCTGTAGGGTCAACCGCTTACATATTTTTTATTTAGTACCGTCACCTTTAATTTGGTGAGGTATAGGGAATGGATTTTTCTCAATATTGGTCCGGGCTCCATTAGAACATATTTCATTCTGCCAGGCAATTTGTAGAAGGTTGGCTGTACGAATCATTACTATCGTGACTAATATGTGGCAGAGTCCTGCAACGTCTCGCCCGTATCTGATACCACCCTCTTAGCTATTCCTGTCGCTATAGCCTCATAGCTTGTAAATATCGTATTCCAGTTTAGAAAGTAAAGTAGCTGATAAACTTATGTGGCATTAAACCCACGCCATACGGGATAGCAACGGACAACAGGACCAACCCAGGGATATACCCAGCCCAAAAAAAATCAAAATCGGACTACTCTGTAAAGATTTATGCGTGGTCTAACATGAAAAAATATATGCGTCGAATTGAGGACCTCCTACATTTTTTGTCGGTTTAACCAATTGATGTACCAGACTAACTTAATTCAAAAGACAAAATAAAAATACAATTTTTTTTATATCATAAGATAGCAAACAAGCAGATGAGTCTCCTGATGGAAAGAGTCAACCATCGCCTATAGACACCAAAGGTGTTAATGGTGCCTTGCTATCTCTTGGCGAGGTCTAATGCCACGTGCATAAGTATACCGGCTACCTTACCCTCCAAACCGGAACACGCTAGCCGCATGCCGGACAAGCACTGACGCTATTGCGGCAGGAATAGGTAAGGCGGTGGTACCAGACCCGGGCGAAACAATGCAGAACTCTACCACCTAGTAGCCACGATGGTAGTGACTCTCGATAGCCAATCGGTCGCCTTTTACGACCTGCTGGCAGAACGGCAGTTGGCCTATCCTTCAAAGGAGGCCGGGACCAACACGGTGAAATTATTATTATTTGTCTAATGCCCACAAAGCAATAAAGTCCATATTTGTTGTTATTCTGTCTGGTTCCTCATCCTTTTTGACGGTCCCCGCATAGACTACACCACATATAATATAGTTATATTATATGTAGTTATAATTATGATGTGATGCAACCTTCGCGTTCTTTCGCCATTTATAAGATTGTCTAGCAATAAAGCAGTTTCAATATATTATTCAAAAGGGGCCCGCACCAAAGTAGAGAATACTTATGTAAAGAGTTACCTATTTAACAAAACTGTTCTTGAAGTGATTACTAGTACTTATTTAGTACTTGTGATTACTTAGTACTTCTTATGGTAAACCGCTTCGTTACGTAACGGGTTATGGCACCAGTCTGTCTGGCTTCCTTTTCTCTCACGCATACGGCAGCGGCAGGCAGGCTCCTCCTCTCTCACTCTAACTCACAGCGCTAGCCGTATTTCGGACAGACGCTTCTCTATCCTTTTCGCATGAGTTAGTGTTTATTTTACTTTATTAATTAATAATTTATTTTGTTAATAAATAATCTTTCCTCACGTTATCATATTAATATACATAAATTTTAAGTAATAACCTAAGCCTTTCTCAAGTTAAACAATTTCAATATTAAATAGTTCAACTTAGATTAGTTCAAGTTATCAGTTATCACTTCTGTTGGGCGTCTCGAGAAGCACACGTTTTTTTCTTATCTATACATATTGTAGCGGTTCAAAACAATCACAAACGCTACAAGAAAAAATAATAAAAAATGGAAAAAAATCAATAACAAATGGAAAAAATGAAATTCAAAATAAAAATCCTGAATCGCGATATCACAATTATTTATCTTGTAACACTATATACAAGTTTCAACGTTTCTCAAATGGACTTCGATCCCCAGGCGGTACAACTTGCCTGGCTGGAAAGATCTTTCTTTTCCCCACTTCTCCTTGTGTGACGTCATCGACTTCCACAGTTATGACGTCACCTGACAAGAAGCTGGCCCGCTGGTTCCATCACTATGACCCTTCAGCGTTACGGACCAGCGGCGCCACAGTGGTCATCCCGACGTGATCCTTCTCCCTTGCACGTTCTTCCGTGATGTCATCGACCTGCATAAGTGATGACGTTATCCCGACGTGATCATCACCACTAACAGCTATCAACATGCCACAGTGTTGACCCTCGGAAAAACAACACGCATCAGCCTTCTGACCATTAGCGTCTAATATACTCCCCTCTGCTTCCAAACAGCATCACCCAGCTTCACAAGCTACGCCTCAACTACGCTTTCCGGAATCCACTTCGAACTGCCTACGTTCACTGGATCTCCATGCAGCAACTCTGTCCCGCTCGTTCCGACTCATTGCGAATCACAGCGGAGGCGCACTCGTCCCGACTCACCGAGGACTGCGCATATTCGGCTCGTCTCGATGCACCGCAGACTCGAGCACTCAAGGCACATACGCTTCACTGGTACAACCAGATCGACACTTCGGTCTTGGGGAAGAGTATAGTAGCGGCTCAAAACAATCACAAACGCAACAAGAAAAAATAATTGAAAATGGACAAAAATCATAACAATAACAAATGGAAAAAATGAAATTCAAAATAAAAATCCTGAATCGCGATATCACAATTATTTATCTTTTGACACTATATACAAGTTTCAACGTTTCTCAAATGGACTTCGGTCCCCAGGCGGTACACCTTGCCTGGCTGGGAAGATCTTCCTTTTCCCCCTCACTTGTCCTTGTGTGACGTCATCGACCTCCACAGTTATGACGTCACCTGACAAGAAGCTGGCCCGCTGGTTCCATCACTATGACCCTTCAGCGTTACGGACCAGCGGCGCTACAATATAGTAAAATCGTAGGAAAGTCAAAACTGTACTGTGTTTTTTTAAAAGAATACTGTGGGGCGTGATCTACAATCAATATCGAAACCAAAAATATAGTTTTTAGAATTTTTTTCTGTTTGTCTGTTTGTCTGTTTGTCTGTTTGTCTGTTTGTCTGTATGTATGTCCGGGGTAAACTCTAAGTCAATAGCGCTTTTCTAATTTATTAAGTTTTTTCGAATTCTTTTAGGTGCAATAAAAAAATGTACAGGCGTAATGTGACAAGTATACATTCTGTTAGTGTAAACACGGTTAAATCCTTGATACCAGTGGTTTGGCTTCATTTATAGGACGTAAATTTAATGAAAAAAGAAACATTTTTTTAAAGTAGTCTCCATTTTACCTCAAAATAATTTCACCCTATACAAGTGCACGGCAAAGTGAACGGAACACGGAAATATTATGAAATATTGTGTAGGTGGTTAAAACGGACGGCCAGTGCGACAGGTCAGTGCCCTTTGCCCATAGTATCCATGAATTTACGGACGGTGTCGGACAGAAACTTTCTTATAATTTTGAAAGGAAATAACTTTTTTTTTATTTCTAAATTCACATAAACATAATATATAATTAAGTCAACTATCTATGGTTTTAGTGACAACGATGTTTATCCTTACTGCCTGTATATTTTTCCATACTCCCAGAATAGTTTCCTGAACAACGTTAAACAATTTTAGCAGTTTAGAAATATATTAATGAAAAAAATACGACGCGGCGCGCCGCAGGAATTTAATGAGACACGACTAGAGAATAATAAAATTACGATATAAAACTTTATTACTGAGGCTCTATGATGCAGGAATCTTACTATACCACTAATATGGTTCGGCTTTTATAAAAATTGAAAATATTTGAGATAAAAGTATCTTCACGCTCGCATCTCCGAAGGGGTAGGGGACCATCCGTTAATTACGTCACACGTTAAGGGGGAGGGAGGGTGTCGACGAAGTGTGACATTATGTGAAAGGGGTGGGGACATCACAATTTTGTAAGATATAATATTTTATATCTACGCATTACAACGGTAAATTTGAAAAGCCACCTATATAGATAAAAAAAAATTGAATGATTTCATTGTTCCAATGTAAAATTGTAAAATATGTGACATCACACTACATTCGGCGCGCGAGCTCCGAGGATTCGGAGACTGAAGTAAGAGCGGGTGTGCGGGTGTGTACGTCTCTCTCTCTCGGGTGTGCTCTCTCTCTCTCTTCACTGCACGTCAACATTTCTCAAAATTCGTCGGAGCTTGCGCGCGGACAGTAGTTGTTTTTTTTTTTGGCATGGGCGTTAACAAACAGTAGTTGTTTGTAACGGGGTGTTTTACAAATGTGACCAGCTGTTACAAGGACGGGAGAGGGGTCATAAATCATGAAATTTGTGTGACGTAATTTATGAATGGCCCCTAGGCAGAAGTACAACAAGTGCACCCACGATTATCCGAAGATACTTAGTCCCACAATGTGATAAGTGGTTGTATATCGCCAACCAGGAGTTTTTATCAATCCCGGACAACGTTGTTTTTGTCAGAAAACTGAAAAAACATTGTTTTAATATAAAATAATTAAATCAACTATGTAATAGCCTGTGTGGTCTTAGTGGGCCGGTGTTGATGTTGACCACATGAGGTCCCGTGTTCGGTCCCTGAGTCGGGAAAATTAATTTTTTTCAGGTTCAGGGGTTGAATAAACACATTGTGTGACAGAGTATCTTTTGTTAATCGTGAGTGCAATGGCTGTATCTCTGCCTACCTATTTAGTGATACGAGCGTAAATATACTTTTTTATCTTATTTATTATTTGATTATTTAACATTGTATGTAGGTACACTACGCAAATAAAAACAAAACTGCAACAAACATAATACATAAGGTTATCTAAAGTTAATTTTAACCAGAAAACTCGAACAATAGAAATGTTATAACAGTTAATTGATTTTATCAAAACAAAAACACATTTAAAATTTAACAAATTAAATGAAAAAATACTAGTTAAAATTGACTGCAGATAATCGGTATCATATACAGCAGTACGTCTCGAGTATAAAATAAATAGATTTTCTATATACTTACATTCAACAAAAGACATTCGTTCAATTTGTGTTTAATGGATCAATGAACTGCGAAGACATATAATTCTCTTATTAATAAAATAGATGATGAAAAACATTTCTTTGATCTGGATGCTACATCCAGTCAAGCAAATACATGTCTCGATGGATATCAAAACGAGGCAAATGTGTGTTTTTAGAGTGATTAATGAAGCAGTGAATATTTGTTTATAAAACAAGTGGAGCGAATATTCTGCATCAATTTTGTAGTATATATATACACAAAACATTTTGTCTTGGCGTGGCGACGTAATTTGTAGCTGATAAAAAAAAATGAATGAATGAATTTTTTGTCTATTTAAACTTTTGAGGCCGACTACTGACTCGAGACATTAATTTTTAATAATAAAAAATTAATATCATAAATATTTGTACATGTATGTATTGACTATGGAGGTTTGTTACTCAATTACACGGAAACGACTAAACTGATTTGAACGATTTAAATGATGATGACCCGGAATAATACATAGGATTTTTATCCTGGAAAAATAAGTTTTTTCCGTTGGATTCAATAAAAACTTTTATAATACAGCGAGCTGCAGGGTACACCTACTGATAAATAAAAAAATGGGATTAATTTTCTTCTTGTGATCCTTGAAAATATCTAAAAACTAACAAATATGACTATTTTCACCTGAAACTCAACTTATTATTTTTTTTAAAGTTATTTTTATTAAATTACAACAATATAATCACAAATAGTGTATTTCTAAAAGGTAAAAACGGGACCCTATTGCTAAGCCTTCGCTTCTTCTGTCTGTCCGTCTGTCTGTCTGTCACTATAGTGCGCACGGAACTAGTTGGCCGCACCTTACGTATTACGTATTACGTATGGCGCGGCCAACTAGTTCCGCGCGCACTATAGGCCGTATTTTCACAAATTGTGTATTTCCGTTGCCGCTATAACAATAAATATTAAAAATTTAAAAAAATATATTAAGGATGGGGGTGGGGGGAAGGGATTAACGTATAGAATAGAATTAGAATTAACGTGTCTTCGTAGTTTTTTGCTCAGTATTAATAACGGTAACAGGCAGAAGCTTGAAATTTTTAAAAGAATATTTTACCTTTCAAAATAATAATTAAATAAAAATAAAGTAAACATTAATGGGGTGTTCCCATACAACAAACGATATTACTAAACTTGAATAGGGATAGTATGGAACCCTTCGTGCGAAAGTCCGACTCGCTCTTGGCCGGTTTTTATTCATTACTTATCAGGGATGTTACGAATATTCGCATCCGCAAATACGGAATATTCGCATCAATTCAGACATCTGCATCCGCATTCACATCCGCATCAATCAATGCGGAGTTTTTACGGATGTAGATTCAAATTCAAAAAGGCTTCTACATTACTATTTATTAAATATGATTCACCAATTTTTAAGTTTAATTACTAAACAAAGCTTAAAATTCTGTTGTGTCATAAATAAAACTAAAAACTTGTGTAGTTTTGTTTTAGAAATAGGATTAAATAAATAAAACATTTAAGTTTAAATTGATTTCCAGTTATTTGTGCACTTAACATTTTAATAATTATCCCTTTAAAATCCGCATCCGCCATCGTATCGCATCCGCATCCTCATCAAATCCGCGTCCGCGGATGTGAACTTTTAATAATCCGTATCCGCATCTGCATCCGCGGATGTCAAAATTCTTTCATCCGTAACAACTCTGTTACTTATAATTGGCTTTAGTTGACACTAATGTTCTTTATTTTCACAGAAAATGTATTTTATTTAACAGTTTACAGAACCACTTAAAAGAACTGTTAGGCCCTCAGGCCAAGAAATATACAGCGTGTAGATAAAACTCTGTTCGACCTGAAAGGTATATTCGTATACCAATAGGGCAAAAACATTATCAAAAATATACCTAGGCAATGAAAATATTCTTTTTACAAATAATGGTTGGTGTTGGTTTCGGGCTTCTTTGAAGAATAGACCTACTGCCGTTCTGCCAGGCAGGTCGTAAAAGGCGACTGATTGGCTTAGCTAGTCACTAACATCGTGGCTACTAGATGGTAGAGTTCTGCATTGTCTCGCCCAGGTCTATTACCACCGCCTTACTATTCCTGCCGCAATAGAGTCAGTGCTTGTCAGTGTCGTGTTTATATAATTTATAAAATATATTGAATATTTTATGTGTTCATTTTTATCCTTAAATTTTCATAACTACAATATGAAAGAAGTGGCTCTTCGTAATTATAGTCGCCCGCGGTCTGTCAGTACTTTATAGTCGACATTTTGTGTTGTAATAATAATATTGACTGTCTAGGGAATAGCCTATTCGGCTCAGATCATGAGTTCTTGGGTTCAATCCCCGGGTCGGGCAGAAGTGTTATCGAGGTTTTTTCAAGGGTTTTTTAAGAGTAGCTGCACGCAGTCTGGTGGGTGGTGTGTTACTCTCGTGTTTTGGATGAGCACTTACAGCCGTCGGTAGTAATATTTAAAATGTCATTTAAGACCCTGGAGAATGTACCTGTCTATATATATAGTCAGTAATACCTTTCACTATCACACACCGTTTTTCTTACACAAACACAACGTAACGTTTGAAAAAAACCGTCACGAAATATAAGTAAAAATGTCGATGACATGATAAAAAATATGAAAATGATTCATGTGCCTTTGTGGTCTAGTGGTCCAGCGTTGGCGTTGACCACATGAGGTCCCAGGTTCGATTTCCGGATCGGGCACATAAAAAAAGTGTTTTTTTCAGTTATCTGAGAAACACAAAGTTGCCCGGGATTGGAAAGTGCCCGGTTGGCGTGCAGAGACTTTTTATGATTCTATGTATAAAAACAAAAATATTGTGTTATTTTAAAATCCTTGTATTTAACCTTCAATTTCGCTAAAATTCAGCGAATATTTCTAATTGTTCAGCGCTCCGTTGAGTAAGCAGATGATATTGTTACCTCGTAGTCACATCTAATGATTGTGGCCATTTTGTGTGGCCATACTTAAAATTCGAAGTATCATTTTAAATTAATTATTCTGATCGGCGTCAATTTATCTATCTATATTAGCAAAATGATACTTTATATATGATTGTATGAGGATAGCAAAAATGCCTATGCTGATCAAATAGGGTTTTTTTACAAATTGTTTTCGCCTTATATTGTATTTGTGCATGTAATTTTTGAATTATCTTCACGCCCGTATTCATGAAAGGTAGGCAGACATACAAACAGGGCACCCACGATCGGCCGAAGGTACTTAGTGCCACAATGTGATAGGTGGTAAACCTATCGCTAACCGGGCATTTTTCCAATCCCGGGTAAACTTGTTTCTATCAGAAAACTGAAAAAACACATTTTTGAATTGCCCGACCCGAGAATTAAGCGCAGGTCTCATGTGGTCGACACCGACACCGACCCCGGACCACTAAACTGCAGAGGCGACATCATTTTTATTTTTTAATAATATTTTTTTATTTATTTATATCTCATTACAATGGGTTCTTATTTTTTCAAATCGACGTCGAATTAATACCCATTTAGTACCACTCGTTATGAGAGAATGATGGATGATGGTTCTAAAAGATCTTGTAATACAGGTCACCAAATTAAATTATTCTCAAGAATAAAATAAAAAACCTAAAAAAAGCAAGTGTAGTCGTGTTTTTACTTACGTAAAAGATTAGTTTAGCCCGAAGAGACCTTTGAGATCCGTTTTTGTGATTTCTCATATTGGATATGTTTATTTTGAGTCATTGTTCTCGAAACAGATTGACATTGTATCGTGCTTAGTCATGATCTAATGAAGGATACATTGTTTACTTTTACTAAAGCAACCATATAATTATAATTGACACATTAGCAATAAAAAGACAGCCATACAACATATTTGGGAGCCTTCTTAAAAAAAACATAAAAAAGCCTTCCATTTTTGGAAAGTCGGTGAAAATGCTAATTTTTTCTGTTTTTATTTATTACGAGTTGCTGCGTGCAGCCCGTTGCATTATAAAAGTTTTTGGTGAATTTCGCGAGATCATCTAATTTTTCCGGAATAAAAAGTAGCCTATGTGCTATTCCAGGTCATCATCTACCAGTATACCAAATTTCATTCAAATCTGTTCAGTGGTTTTTGCGTGATTAAGTAACAAACATCCATCCAAACATCCAAATTTTCGCATTTATAATATTATAATATAATATAATATAATATAATATAATATAATATAATATAGATTCTTATAAATGATTCATGTAACATTGGTTTATTATTCAAATGAATGATTAAACTCGATGTTAACTACGTTAGTATCCACAGAGGTGTTTCTTGTTAAGTCATCAACTCGTCACGTACAGTGTACAGACAAATTAAGAAAACATGTAATTTTTACGTTTTAATCGTGATGAAAATTCATTTTTTAGTAGAAAATGCAATATTTATGTTTTATGAATTTCGCTTATTTTCACATCACACAATGTAAAACGTACTCCAACTCGTCGCGTCCACGTAACTTCCGAATATTAGATTTATCAAATAATACAAAGTTAAGGTGAAATAATCATCAAAAAAATTCGTGTGTGTGAACTGTGATCTTTTGTACGCACATAAGAAGTTATACTTCTTTGGCGTAACAAGTTAAAAAAAATCTAAACTTTTATCCTACACGTTATTCTATACTTGGAGAGAAAACCTTCAGTTTGGTATATAAACAAGCAGATGGCTTTCCTGATAGAAAGCTTCAACCATCGCCTATAGTGTTGATAGCGCGTTGCTATCTTGTGACGAGGTCTAATAACACATGCATAAGTTTACCGGCTACCTTACTCTCCAGAATGAAACATGACGGTGGCAAGTATTCTGTCCTGCTAATTTAGTCGACCGTAAGAGCATGTTGGGTACAACAGAGAAAATCGCGCCCAAAAACTTTTACGTTTATTTTTGACGCTACAAAAAATTTTGGTAGATCAACATTTTTTCCATGTCTTTTATAAATTTTTTGTAGTGTCAAAAATAAAGGTGCAAATTTTTGGGCGCGATTTTCCCTGTTGCATCCAACATGCACTTACGGTCGACTAAATTAGCAGTATTGACGTTAATACGGCATGAATAGGTAAGGTATCAAAACCTGGGCGAGACGTTGCGGAAATCTTATAACTAGTAGACATGATCGAAGTGACACCTATAGCAAATCTTCGCTTTTTCAAACTGCCTGGCTTAACAGCAGACGGTCTATTTTTCTAAGGGCCCACACGGGCAAATTACCTGATATATGCATTAAGCATAATCTTCATTATTAAAAATGAATCGCTAATTATGTTGCTAAACACAAAACTTAAAAAAATAGTTAAACCAATCCTACTATTTTTTTAAATATTCGTAGAAAAATAGAAAAGAAGGTTTTCACGGAGGGGAAAAATGGTAATACCGTGGGGAAAAAAACAAAAACACTTTTATTTTCATATAGAAACATTCTAATTGTCAAATATTTAAGTAAAAATCTATAAACGGTTGACCGTATAGGCCAACCCTGAAACTTTCTGCTAAATTAAGGTATTTTAAGCGCAAAAGAATAAAAACTATAAGCATAGATTTTTTTCATTTCAAACATCTATTTTGTTAAAAATGACATTATTACTGATTTTTGAAAAGCTGTACATTTTGGAAACGGTAATCGATTTTGATCTTTCGAATGTCTTTCAACTCAATTTTTGAGATCTAAAATATTACTTTGGCTAAATAACGGATAGGTTGAAAAATTCCGAAGCAATGTAAACATTTTCGTCTTTGATAAATCCCAAACAAATTGACCGATTTGAATCCAACTAACGGTATTTGACATAGTTTTTAAAGGAGAAAAGCTGATAAGATTTTTAAGTCAATCGTATTATCCTAAAAGTCATTTCAAAAATATTAAGTAAGTTTGCTTAAAACAATGTAATTTTAATATTTGAAATGCTGTAACTTTTGAAAATTAGATTCGATTTGATTTTAGAAACGGCATTCGACGTTGTTTTTTAGTCCTAAAATATCATAGAATACAAAAAAATGATTAGTTGAATAATTTCAAAGTTATGTCGAAAAACCACTTTTTTTCAAAATTTTTCGTCAACGTTTATTCCCAAACGGATAAATTGATTTTGATGTAATTTATGCATTAGACGTAGTTTTTTGAGAAATAGAGCTGATTAGTTTTTGCACTCAATCGGTACATAAATCTGGAAGTTATATTAAAAAATATACTTAGTTTCGCCAAAAGTTTTTTTGGAGTTTTTCCAAAATTTCTCAAAATCTCCTGCGCCCATTTGGCTCAAATTTTCAGGAATACTAAGTCGAATGGCATCCAATCAAATGCTATCAACCGCGTTACGATCGATCTTTCATTCCTTCCGATACACTTAAATCGTCAAATTTTCTAAATTTTAGGTGGCAATTAACCCACCATAGTGTATCTATGTCACATTTTTTTAAATATTTTTTTTATCTGTAGATTTTTTACCCATTATTAAAATGAAAATCATTATACATTTTTTTCTGTAATTTAATCTACAAAATCCAATAGGAGCCCAAGATGCTAAATGTATAGTATGTAATAGGTAGGTAATATGTATAGTATATAAGCGTCGTAGCTCGAGTAACTACCCATTTAGCATCTTGGGCTCCCCTACTACAATAATTTATTAAAACAATTACGCGAACGGCGGTGTATGAAATTTACCAAAGTTGAAGTTTATACTGCGGAAGACTGCAGAAACCTAATATTTTTAAAGCGTGCGTTAGAGTACATTAAATTAATATAAATAAACATTACACCACAATATTCATAGGACGTTCATGATAGTATACACACATGTGTACTATTTTTTTACGGCTGAAGTCTGTTATCAAACTTACAAGAGATTTGATTGGTTAGTCTATGGCTGAATGTCGGTAACGGGCAACCAGCTAGTAATAATAATATCATTATCATTATCATTATAATATATAATAAAACAAAGTTGATAAAATTTACGTGCCGATAAAACTTAAAAAGAGTCCCGGCACGGTAAAGGGACTTACATAGTGTGATACCCCTTTATTCCCCCCCTCGTACAAGAAAGTTCCCGTTTTAATTTGAAGGGCGTTTTTTTAAAGAATTATGGGCTTTTCCAACCCTTCATCTTGGAAATTAAGTGTAGTGGCGGCATCTGTTTTCGAGTATTTGAACTTCATTCAGAACAACGATTATTTTGGTTGCATTTCGAAAGGCGCTGCGAGCAATTGCAGCACGTGTAGTAATGGCGCGAAATTTAAAATTCCAATTTCAATAAAGCCTTAAATTACATTGCTATATTTCAACTACCACGTTATCTCATATCAACTCCCGAGTGAAGCCGGGTATCATAGCTAGTTATCGATAAATTCCGTCCTCAATTTCAGTCACTCGTTACAGCTCCCTTAATTACATTATTACTATAATAACAATAATAAAACTTGATTGGCTATTGTCAATGTTAGTTAGTGACACTCTAATTAGTTATGAAACGGCTGTGTCTGCTTGATGAAGTATAAAATTAAATCATTATTCGTAAATATATTTTAGTTTATATTTACGTATTTTTATGTATTAGTAAAATTAACTTCATATAATAAGCAAATAATTTGCTCACTTTTATATATTATTAGATTAAATAAAGTTTACTCCGATTTTACAATATAGAGTAAACAGAGATCTCATTGCTTTGAGGTTCTAGTAAGCATTTTTAAGTGTATGTGTTTGTGTGTATGTGTGTAAACCTCTCATAGCTTTTGGGCGGTCCACCTGGAGATAGCCGCCAATCTGACAACGGACTCCGTAGTAATGGCACTGCGGCACATGATGTCGCGCTGCGGGTGCCCCACCGAGATTTGGAGCGACAATGGCAATAACTTGCGCGGTGCCGATGCAGAGCTAAGGCCCGCCGCACTAGACGCCACTAAAAAAGCAGCAGCCAACTATTCGATCCGGTGGAAATTCATCCCACCGAGTGCACCTTTCGTGGGAGGCGCATGAGAGTGCATAGTGCACGCTGTCAAAGCTGCACAAGGTGGTATCCACCTGAAGAGGTACTGCACACACTGCTGGAGCATACGCTCAACAGCCGACCTCTCACTCACATGTCGGTGTCACCAGAAAACCCGGCACCATTGACACCCAACCACTTCCTGCTGGGCGGACCATAATGCGTGCCTATCCCGGGCGCGTTCTCCGAAGGCGATACCATCGGCCACCGACACTGGCGGCACTGACAACAGCTGGCCAACCACTTCTGGTCACGCTGGGTACGAGAAGCGCTTCCGCTGCTCCAAAAGCGGCGGGAGCCTCACGGAAGAGGAGCAGAGCTGCTGACGATCGCTGACGGCGCACTACCAAGAAATGCGTGGCCAACGGGGATCATCGAGGCAGTACACCCTGGAGCAGACGCGACGGCGTGGTTTGATGAACTTATTAATACGCAATTGATGGAATTCGACTGGGTTTGACTAAATTTACTTATACTTACTGAAAGTTTGAACGGATTTGGGCCAGGAGGTATAAAGAAATTAATGTATATATTGAGTCCATAATCTAATTATTTCGCAAATCATAATAAAAGCAAATAATTCATTAGGGCGCTTCTTCCACATAACTTGGAGATTTTTTAATCAATCAAGTTTGTAACTAAGGCGATACTTTTGGAGTTAAAAAACTAAAAAAACTGCGTTGAACGAAGTTAGAAAGACCAAAATCAATAGTTGCGTTCAAAAGTAACAGTTCTATAAACGTAAAATTGAAAAGTGCCAACAATCATTATAAGTCATAACCAATATTTTTATCTATGCTTAGGTATATTTTTATATTCTTGAAGTTTCAGAGATTGCCTGCAGGCCTGTATTTTTGAATATATTTAATATATTAAAATTCACTCTTTGAAAATATACACTCAATTTTGTGTAAAGCGAATATTCCGTTACGATGAGATTTATTAAGTACTAGCTGCAGCGTGCAGCTGCATTATAAAAGTTTTTGGCAAATCCCGCGGGATCCCCGAATTTTTCCGGGATAAAAAGTTTCCAGGCCATCACCTAGCTGTGTGTTCATTCAAATCCGTTTAGTAGTTTTTGCGTAATTGAGTAACATACATCCATCCAAACATCCAAACTTTCGCGTTTATAATATTAATATAGATAAATTTATTAATTTAGATTTTAAAAGACTGCTCCATAACGGTCGAGTGGACAGAGACCCCTGACTATACAAAGCGATAGCGTTTGAGTTCATTTTTGACACACGCAATTTTACGCTTTTAAATCAAATTTTTGTCCCGATGACAAGTAATTTTTGCTTGGCATTAATTATAATGTAATTGTAATTAATGATTAATTATAGCTAACTTTCTTATCCCGGATTAATTGTAAAATTCGCATGCTATTCACGTATGCCCGGCGGCGAATATTAGCTGGTTATTTTATTAAAAACTGCTTTGCTTGTGGCGTGAATTCAATGACTATTAAAAATTCCTACATTTTGTAGGAATTTTTAAGTCATTGAATTCACGCCACAAGCAAAGCACTTTTACCTGTATAGGGTTACTTTTAAAGTCTGGCAAAATTTTAAAATTAGGAACAAAATATTGAATTGAAAATGCGTTTTAATTATTATTGTAAAATTATCACAAGATATATTTATATAAAAACATTCGTTTAAAAATATGCCACTAAATTCATGAATTGGATGCACCGAGTCTTGTGAATGAACGCTGTAATGCTGGCACTGTCATTTTACATTTACCTATACTTACGATAGTAACTATAATGTAAACTGTCGCGGTCGTTCTAAGTACATTTTTCCCGATCACTTTTAATTTGGTTGAATGCTCTAATACATTTTGTTTATAATTTTGTATGATTGCAATTATATCCATGCGTTTTGTTTTTTGTGTCGGTTAAAAAGGAAATTATGATTTTTAAATTTTTTTTTTTTACATAAATCCAACATATTATTTATTCTAAACAGCCTCTGATAATAGTAGTCACGATGTTAGTGACGCGCATAGCCACTCGGTCGCCTTTTACGACCTGCCTGGCAGAACGACAGTTGGCCTATTCTTCAAAAGAGCTCGGGACCAATACGAGGGATAAAAAAGGGTAGCAAAAAGCTGATGGCTTACCTGATGAAAACAGCCAATCATCCCTTATAGATACAATATTTGACCGCCAATATTTGGTCGGATGGTTAGCGACCCTGACTACGCAAGCAACTCGGCTCGATCGGGTTCGATCCCCGACGGAGGCAAGCGTTTGTGTGATGAACATAAATGTTTGTATGTCCGGGTTTGGATATTTATTAAATATATTCTAGTATTTATATAATATATGTATTTCTATGTATTAGTATCGTTGACTATCACTCATAACACAAGCAAATAATTTGCTTACTTTGGGGTTAGGCAGTAAGTGTAATTTATACCGTAAAAATAAGCTAATGGTGCGTTGCAAATTGCTTATAATATTTATATACAAGGCGTTACAGAATTTTGCTACCTAATAATCACGTTGTCAGTGACATATTTGGTTGATCGCCTTATTGATAATATCCCTCCTACCAAGCAGTTCATTTTCCTAGTTTTCTAAGATCCTACACAGTTTCAGTAGCATCACCTCATCTATTTTCTGCCATACTGCTTCAGTCTTCAGTTTGGACAAAAATGTAGCTTATGAACATGACACATAGTGACACCACTAAAACGAACCTATTTAGGAGATAAAACAATTTATTAAAATTATAGATTCTTATAATTTTAAAAAAATTATAAGAATATATAAGTAAATAAATTATAAGAATATATAAATAAATAAATATTGTCACGCTGATTTCCTTCTGGGGCAGACAGAAATGTAGAAAGAAAAATACTTTCTAGTCTACGACGACTCACAAGTATATCGGTTGACAGGATGTCAGGATCTTCATTGCCAAATTTTACTGACGTTTTTTATAATATAAGGTAGCGAACAAGCAGATGTCTCTTCAGATAGATAGAGAAAACCATCCCGTGTAGACGCCAAAAATGTTAATGATGCATTGTTATTCGTATGGTTGGATGACAATGCCACAGTCTACCGGCTAACCTACTCCCCAAATTGGAACACGACAATGACGAGCTTGACGCTATTGCGACCGGAATAGCTAAGGTGGCGACCCAAATACTCGGGCGAGATGTTGCAGAACTCTATCACGGTATAAGAGTACATTGTTTGACCGCCCCGTTGGTCGAGTGGTTAGCGACCCTGACTACGCAATCGACGGGGCTCGGCGGGGTGATCACGTAACTCGCAATGCGAAATTATCGTGATTGTTTAGTTATTGCAAGACACATAACAGCCTTGTACATTAGTGGCAGTCGTTGCCGCTTGACCAGCAAGCAATTGGCGACGTTTTTGATGATTTTTTCATTACGTTTAAGAGTCATCGCTGATCACTGGCGAATTGCAAACGTTAGATGATACGCCTACGGGTCGATTCCCGACGGGAACAAGCATTTGTGTGATGAGCATAAATGTTTGTATTTCCGAATTTGGGTGTTTATTAAATCGCCTCTGTGGTCTAGTGGTCCAGCGTTGGCGTTGACCACATGAGGCCCCGGGTGCGATTCCTGGGTCGGGCACACAAAAAAGTGTATTTTCAGTTTTCTGAAAAACGCAAAGTTGCCCGGGATTGGAAAGTGCCCGGTTGGCGATAGGCTTGCCACCTATCACATTGTAGGACCAAGTATCTTCGGCTAATCGTGGGTGCACTTATTGTACCTCTGCTTACCCCTTCGGGGATATGGGCGTAAAGATACTTTATTAAATATATTCTAGTATTTATATATGTATTTCTATGTATTAGTATCGTTGACTAACATCCAAAACACAAGCAAATAATTTGCGTGCTTTGGGGTTAGATCAGTAAGTGTAATTTGTCCCGTAAATATTTATTTATTATTATTATTATTTATATATTTAAAAAGAATGTACAATATTTGAAAAGATAAAAATTTATTGGGAATTATTTAATCGTAATACGGCCCGTTCTGAAAAATATATCAATTGCCATACTACCAGGCATATAATATGCATTTTATATACGGCCTGTTAGGTAAGTTGACCTAAACCTTGAAGGGGGTAATAAGGTACCTGATTCTCATTCCAAATAAATTTTAAAAAATGGGCAGTATTTGTGTAACTGCCTTTTTATCTATGCGCGTTTTTTGCGCGAATGTATTGGTGCGTATGAATTATGAATTTATTGGATAACTAGCTGTTGCCCGCGACTTAGTCCGCGCGGACTCCGTTTACTCCGCACAGCTCCTCTCCCGTAGGTGCTAGCGTGATAATATGTAGCCTATAGTACCCGACCTGTTAGTAATATTGATTTGAAATTTGAAGTAAATCCATGCAGTACTTTTTGAGTTTACCCAGGACATACATGACTTTTCTACGATTTTATTATATGTATATAGATATGTTAAAATTTAAGGGTATGTTTTTTTTAAATTTATTTGGAATAAGAATCAGATACCCTATTACCCCCTTCAAGGTTTAGGTCGACTTACCTAACAGGCGGTATAATATACCTTTTATCACCTTTTACAAGATCGTAAAAGATAATACGAGTATAAGGACACGTCTCGTTAGCATCGTGGCTAATAACTGGGTAATAGAATAGTATTCGCCTCTGTGGTCTAGTGGTCCGGTGTCGGAGTTGACCACATGAGGTCCCGGGTTCGATTCCTGGGTCGGGCAATTTAAAAAATGTGTTCTTTCTGTTTTCTGATAACAACATTTCCCGGGATTGGAAAGTGCCCGGTTGGCGATAGGCTTGCTACCTATTATATTGTGGGGCCAAGTATCTTCGGCTAATCGTGGGTGCACTTGTTGTACCTCTGCCTACCCTTTCGGGGATACGGGCGTGAAGATACTTTAATAGGATAGAATAAAAGGTAATAGAATAGAAGGTAACTTGGAACGCATTGCCCGTGCTTGGTACCTATTCCTGATGCAAGATCGTTAGTGCTTGCCGCTCTCGTGTTCCGGTTTGGAAGGTAAGGTCTCGTTACGATGCTATGGACACGTCTCGTTAGCATCGTGGCTAATAACTGAGTAATAGAAAAGTATTCGCCTCTGTGGTTTAGTGGTCCGGTGTCGGAGTTGACCACATGAGGTCCCGGGTTCGATTCCTGGGTCGGGCAATTTAAAAAATGTATTCTTTCAGTTTTCTGATAAAAACAACATTTCCCGGGATTGGAAAGTGCCCGGTTGGCGATAGGCTTGCCACCTATCACATTGTGGGACCAAGTATCTTCGGTTAATCGTGGGTGCACTTGTTGTACCTCTGCCTACCCTTTCGGGGATACGGGCGTGAAGATACTTTAATAGAATAGGATAAAAGGTAATAGAATAGAAGGTAACTTGGAACGCATTGCCCGTGTTTGGTACCTATTCCTGATGCAAGATCGTTAGTGCTTGCCGCTCTCGTGTTCCGGTTTGGAAGGTAAGGTAGCTGATATACTAGACACTTTTACTATTCCACCTGTACATCAATTTCACTTTACACAATTTTAATTATATTACTCGACCGGTTTCACTTTTTAAAGCATCTTCAGGATGTAATATACTTAACTGATTATTAAGAATAATAATCAGTTAAGTATATTAAGAATAATAATCAGTTAAGTATATTACATCCTGAAGATGCTTTAAAAGGTGAAACCGGTCGAGTAATATAATTAAAATTGTGTAAAGTGAAATTGATGTACAAGTGGAATAGTAAAAGTGTCTAGTAACAATGGAATTTCACCAAGTGCCGACGATGGAAAGTATAATATATCTGATATACATTACGTTTTATTCTAATCCCACCAGATGGATATAGCAATGCATCAGTAACATCTTTAATGTTTATAGGCGATAGTTGTCTCTTTTGATTTGTATTTTCCATTTTATAATATGATTTAGTTTTTATTAGTGTAAGTCAATATGTAAAATACTAACTGCAGCGTGAAGCCCGCTGCATTATAAAAGTTTTTGGTGAATCTCGCGGGATTAAAAGCGGGATAAAAAGTAGCCTATGTGCTATTCCAAGTCATCGTCTACCTGTGTGCCAAATTTCATCCAAATCTGTTTAGTAGATTTTGCGTGATCGGGTAACGTATGAATCCATAGCGAACAACCAACGTGACACGTAGTTTATAAATAAGATTAAGATTAACTTACTCTAATAAAAATTTAATAGTTTCTAAGAACAAGAAAAGTAACAATATGTTTGTAATATATCCATAGCTTTGATATTGCTAATGATATAATATCAAAGTAATTATCTTCACGGCCATATCCCCGAAGGGGTAGGCAGAGGTACAACAAGTGCACCCACGATTAGCCGAAGATACTTGATCCCATAAATGTGATAGGTGGTAAGGCTATCGCCAACCGCGCACTTTCCAATCCCGGGCAACTTTGTGTTTCTCAGAAAACTGAAAAAACTTTTTTTTAATGTGCCCGATCCGGGAATCGGACCCGGGATCTCATGTGGTCAACGCCAACGCTGGACCACTAGACCACAGAGGCGATTAGTTATTAGATAAGTAATTATTTTATTTTGTATCTTATAAAAGCCAAAATATATTTAAAAAAGTTCTATTTGTTTAATCGACTAGAATTGCTCATTAAAACTTCTTTGATAAGATTTGATTAAAAAATCTTTGGAAAACTTTATATTATCCGGTCCTACTTAGGAAACTGTATGTTATTTTATAATGATAACAAGGGGTGGTAATGAAACGAACACTTGCTACCATAACTTTTTTATTAGAAATCAAAGAGTTATTAACAGAATTTATGCAACATTATATAAGTATAATATCCCTTTTAAATAGGGGCTCAAATTATTTCAAAGGGATATACTTGTAAACAAACTTTACAATGTTATGACGGAAATTATACCCTTATGTTACATTTTAAATATTATTATTATACATATTTTATGTACAATATATTATCAAGATATGTTTTATAATTACATATGATACTAATATTGCTGTAAATATATACATAGTTTATATAATTTCAATTCTTAAAATAATTGTTACCTTTGAATTTATATTTATCGAGAATTTTTCACATTACCCTTATTCGTAACATTATATTGGAATAATTCTACTGAAATTCTGAATATTAATATTTAAAATATTTTACATATTATTATTGTAATGAATCATAAAGTGGTCATTTCGATTTTATATACAAAGTTTAATATTATATTATTATTTAGTAACAACTTACATCTATGTACACGTCTCATATTTTTAAATTAATATGAATTAAAATAATATGTTTCTATATATTTATTTTAAAAAGCTGACAATGAAAATTAAAACTAGTATTGATTTGAAAATTAGATATGAATATTTGGCACGAACCGCAGAATCTTCAATTTTATCGTTTCATACCAAGAAGCTTTTTAAAAGCTCTCCTAAAATCCATATTAAATATAGTATAAATTAAAGGGTTTAAACCTGAATTTATGTAGCCTAGCCAAGTAACAAAGTTTATAAACTTGTTGGATAAACAACAACTGGAACAAAATGGTATCACTAAGTATAATACGAAAAAAGGTAACCAGCACACGACAAATACACCCATTATAATCCCTAGGGTCCGCGCTGCTCGCCGTTCTCTCGTTAAAGATATTCGTTGTTTTTCTTCGATGAACTGATAAACGGTACTTTGCTGGTTCGGAGTTTGTATTTTTTGAACTGTAGTTGTTGAAGAATGTATTACTTCTAAGTCATCTTCGTGTGTTTCTTTGGAATTGCTTTCTGAAGAATTATTACGAGTCTCTACATTATCTCCCATGTCTGTGACTGAGTTGTCATTTGATAATATTGGTATTATTAACTTATTGTGGGATTTGTCATCTTTACTCCAGTAACGCCGCAGTTGTTTCTTTTTTGGTGTACATTTTTTTGATTTAACTTTTTTCTTTTTTTCATCATCAGCTGATACAAGACACGTAACACCTTGGTGCTCGTTATGATTAGCTTCAGAACTAACCGAATCTTGATCATGGTGATCGTTTTCTTTGCGATTATATTTATTTTTGCTACAAGATATTGTGCTTATTTTTGTAGCCTTTGCCCTTTCTCTAAGTCTTTTTTTCGTGGCTAAATATATTTCAAAGTATACAACAGTCATTATTACTAAAGGTATATAAAATGAACCTGACGAGGAAAATATAACAAAACCGGGCTGGGATGTCAATCGACAAGGCGTATCAGGTTCAAACACTTCCGGCCAATCATTCCAGCCTAACAATGGAGGAGAACTAATAATGAGAGATAAAACCCATACTATACCGATCATGAAAAGAACTCTTTGTAACGTTCGCTTTTGTGCGTAATTGATCGGATCTGTTATAGCCCAATATCGATCTAAGGCAATGGCACATAAGTTCAATATAGATGACGTACAACACATAATATCGCAAGTAAGCCACATTTTGCACATATAAATGCCAAATACCCATTGTCCTAGGATTGAATAGGCAACATTTAAAGGGAGAACTAAAACAGCGACCGTCAAGTCTGCTACTGCAAGAGATACTATGAAGAAATTTTGAACTATTCTTAAGGGCTTATATGTGAATACGCTTAGAATGACTAAGATGTTTCCAACTATAGTAGATATAATAATAAGCGTGAGAATGATGGCTGTACAAACAGCCTCCCATTGTGGGACAGCTAATATAATACCGAAACTACTCGGAAATATGGGATCGTCAGCTACAGCACAGTCATCTTTGTCAACGTCTAAAGCATCGTACGCCTGTGAATTATTTACAGCTGTGAAATTAGTGAAGGCATGTGTATACGTTTGGCCCATTTTGTTTTATCAATGAGTTCATTTCACGTACCATTGTTTTCGTTATTCGAGAGAATGCTTAGAATACTTCCCGCTAACAAACGACGATAAGTCTTCATTTTGTCTAATAATTTTATTATTCCTTTGGAGTGTCTTCTCTTATGAGGCATTTTCGAGCAATAAATATCTTTTTCGCGTAATATGTAAATATGATCACGGATTACAGTTTATTTTTGTTTGTGCAAACAACTCTTTTTTGGTACACATTGCTTCTATCGGAGAGTTTCTGTTGAAGATCTGAAACAAAGAAAAAAACAAATTTTAGATTTATTCATAGAATTTAATGAATCAGATAAGTATGTTTGAAAATATTGTTAAGAGTTTGTTTTAAAAAAAATATGAGTTCATTGGGTATATTCAATATTCGATCCTTCTGCCTGTTATGTTAAAAAATAGGAGTTCGTAGTTCAAATTTGGTATATTTTTTTAATTTATTTTATAGGATAGAATCATCTCCTAAGAGATGATTCTGATCAAAAGTGATAATCATCGCCTACAGACAACAAATATGTTAATATTAAGTTGCTATCGGAGTGGAATAAAGGAAGGAAACCCTCCATCTGAAACACGATAGCACCGACGCTATTGCAGAAAGTTATTAAGTAAAGCAGAGGTACAAATCGAATCAATATGTTGTAGAACTCTGCCCAATTATCAGCCATGATGTTAGTGTCACGGATTAGCCTTTTCTCGCCTTTAACGACATAGCTAACAGTAAGGCAGTTGATATATCACAAATATGCTATTGTTTTGCAGATAAATATTTACCGATCAGAATAATTAATCTCAAAATGGCGACAGACGTAACTACGAGACCGTGCCCGCTTATAAACTTAAAACTAAAACATTAACACCTTCCACATGGATATCAAAGCATCAAGAATATCTTTGTTATCTATAGGTGATTGTTGTATCTGTCCACCAGTAAAGCTATGCACTTGTTTCCTATTTTATAATATATTAGCTCAGCGTGCAGCCCACTGCACATAACAGTTTTTGGTGAATCCCGCGGGATCACCTAATTTTCTGAGATAAAAAGTATTAGACTAGACCATTAGACTATAGACTATACTAGAATATACTAACTAGATTATATTATAACTATACTATAGACTATACAACCAGACTATTACTAGTATTAGACCTCGCCACAAGATAGCAACGCACCATTAACATCTTTGGTGTCTATAGGCGATGGTTGACTTTCCATCAGGAGACCCATCTCCTTGTTTGCTATCTTATGATATAAAAAAAAGCCTATGTGCTATTCCAGGTTATCGTCTACTGTGTCAAATCTCATTCAAATCGTGCCAAATTTTATTCTAATTCGTTCAGTAGTTTTTGCGTGATTGAGTAACAAACATCCATTCATCCATCCAAACTTTCGCATTTATAATATTATAATAATTATATAATATAGCCATGCAAATTATCGTAACCCCGAAGATGACATAAAAAGCAAAACCGGTTAGCGTTATTAATATAATAAAAAGTGTTTTATAAAAAAATACTAGTGTATTTACATAATTAGTCTAAAATATTATACTGATATCTTACTATTAATTAAAATCGGCTACACTCACATTTAATCGGCGTAGGTTCCGAATAGTTTCGGTACTATACTTTACTTTATTTTACTAAACTAAACTACTAGTGGAATTAGGTATATTTTCCAAACTATTTTCAAAATGAAATCATTTTCGGTTACTACTTTTAACATTTGACAACCAGTTTTGCTGCATGACGCTGACTATTAAACATACTGAAGGATTCTGATAACAAAATATTTATAAAAAATACTTAAACTTAGACCTAATTTTCCAATAAAAATGTTTCGTGTTCGTTCGTTAGAAGTGCATTGTTTGCAAACTGCGATTTAATGAGCTCGTGACACATTTAGTACATCGTGCACACTTTTTGAATATTGATATACTAATTTCGTTGAAGTTTATACTACGTGGTTGAGCAATATTTTCTTTATTATTTTTTTATTTGTTACTCATTTTATTAACAATCGTGTCTTTCAATATGTACAAACTTTTACCAGCCAGCTTGTATAATTAGCTGCCGCCATATACAAATTGTTTCTTTATACATGCGTGTATTATATAACATAAATAAAGAATTTACTAAACCTAAGACTAAACATCTGAAAACTCAGCCAAAACACTCTCAAGGTAACGATAAAAAATATTGAAATGAAATAGTTCGGTTCATTCTCGCAATTTATATGAAACTTATCTCAATAGCATGGAAATAGGGTTCCACTGTGAGCCTTATTTACATACTGTATTGAATGTGCAAATATAGTTCTTTCTTTTATATCACTTAACCTGGTAAGCCAGTTTCATTTTTTTACTTTGAATTTCGGTAAACAAGATATTATTCTGTAGGACATAGGACCTTATAATCTGAGTCGAATAAGCTACGACTTAGATTATGAGGTCCCGGGTTCGATTTCCAGGTAGGGAAATTCTAAATATAATTCTAAATTTGAATCCCGAAAATTCAAAATCTTTAAAATGTTGCAAATGTATCTGTTCGGGGTCTGGCGGGTGGTCTGTTACCACCCCTCAAAACGTGAACATGTACAGCTGTCATAAAATTTTAATCAGGAAGTTACACCATTATGGAGTTCGAAATAAAGCTCTCGATCTTTTGGTTTCTTACTTAAATAAAAGAATATAGAGAATTGATATTAATGGAAAAAGGTCCCGTGGTGCTCTTGTAACCATGGGTGTTCCGCAGGGCTCCATACTTGGTTCATTTCTGTTTCTGATATACATAAATGACTTGCCTTACAACGTAGGGGATAAGCATGGAATCGTACTGTTTGCGGATGACACTTCACTTTTATTCAAAGTGAAAAGACGAATTGGTAAGTATGACAAAGTAAATAATGCGATTTCAAAAGTTGTACACTGGTTCAGTACGAATAGTCATTTATTAAATGGTAACGAAAATAAGTATGTAAAATTTTTATTGCCTAATGTAAGGCATGTAGATACCAGCATACAACTGGATAGAAACAACCTGAATCTGGTGGGTTCCACTGTGTTTTTCGGTATTACTTTAGATAAGAAATTACAATGGGGACCGCACATTAATAATTTAGCAAATAGACTTAGTTTGGCAGTTTATGCAGTTAAAAAAATGAGACAGTTAACTAATGTCGGCATAGCAAGAATTTTATGTCATATGGAATTCTTCTCTGGGGAAATTCTGCTAAAATAAAAACTATATTTGTATTGCAGAAAAGATCTATTAGGGCAATTTACAATTTTAGCCTTCCCTGAGAGAAAAATTCAAAGAAGTCAATATTCTAACTATCATATAGCAACTATAATATATTTATTTGAGGTAATAATATATTCTACACTTTTTATCGTCGGCACTTGGTGAAACTCCATTTTAACACAATATTTGCTAGCATATAACACTTGTACTGTTTCACAATAAGATAATTATATTTAATTTCCGACCGGTTTCGCTTACACAAGCATCCTCAGGGTATTTACAATAATTATAATATTTGAGAACTTGACGTACGTTCGTAAAAATATTTGCTTTTTAAAAAAAATGGTGATTTACACTCACTAAACACAAAGAACAAAAACAATCTTGTTGTGAATTCATCTCGTCTCTACAGAATAAGTAACTCTTTTATGGGGCAATGTATACGCTTTTACAATAAACTTCCCGAAACTATAAGAGATCTACCAGTCAATAAATTTAAAAAATGTGTTAAAACAAAACTGTGTAAAAAAGGATATTATAAAATCTTAGATTATTTAGAAGACAAAAAAGCCTGGGATTAATTGCTCCTCATACCGATCTCAAATAAAAAAGTATGTGATATGAAAAAAAGACAAGCCCGCCGAGTTTCTTCCGCCGGATCTTCTCAGTGTATGGCAACGTTTTCAATCCGGTAATAGTTTTTAAAAAAATATGTTGACGCGTCAAAATAACTTGTAAAAGATTTTATTGAATATTTCTGATTTCTGATTTCTGTCGGTCTCAGTTATCGCTAGAAACAACCGAAAATTATTGAAGTTGACAAATGTCATAAACAACGACCCCTTTTACAAGCCAACAAACTGGAGAACAGGGGGGTGAACTTAAGTATATTCTGACGTATTATGTTGATATTTATTCATTGATGTGTAACATCGTTCTTCTCGGTTTTTTGCAATCTGTGGGATAGATTTCGTAAAATACGATGCAAATGTTTAACATATATAATGATTATTATTATCATTTCATAGTAAATTTGCTTAGACCTACTCTGATTACGATTTACCTACGATATATTACTTATGATATCAAAATATCGACCGCTGCATTCGAAATGTGCCTAAAAGTTAGAGCGTTAAGTAATTATGGCTTTTCAGCTTTATGCGGTTGCATTATCTCACCCGTTTCTAACTCTGTAAAATTAAATAAAAGCTAAAAAAAATATTTTTCTGACATCCAATTTAAACTGGATGCAGTTATATCTCGTGATGTAAAAACAATCATATTAAGAAAGGAGTACAATTCTGTCCAGAAGTTCTTTAAAAAAAGTTATCGCTAAGACAAAATCAGAGCATATCGTCAGAATTGGTAAGCAATTTCTCTCGAGAAACCGTGTTTCTCACGTAAGTTGTCTTACGGAATTTATTTCGGCCCTCTCTTACATCCTTGCACGGAGACTCTCCAAAACAAGATACTACCAATAAATAGATTTGTGAATACTGCACTTATCATCTCTAATGGATACGGTATCTCTAATTTGCTTATAAATATCAGAGATGTGTGCGAATCTTACAAGTATGTAAAAAACCAGACAAAATTAATAAAAGTGATATATTTTCATTTTTAATATCTTCAACTTTAATATTGTGAAATAAAAGATGGTTGGCGAAAATTCTGCTTTATTTTCTGTAGCGTCTTGAAATAAAAATTGTACTCGTGTGATTATTTTTCTGTTACATATTTTAAGATTGAAAGCGTCGTAAGTCGTATCCCCCAGATTAAAATTTTAATTCAAAAAGAAATTAACGAATAAAAGAATCGATGGATGGAACCTGAGACATCCACCCATCCATACAAACTTTCACATTTATAATATTAATATAGATTACACGGATATTGCATCCAAGACGATTCAAATCAATAAAGATGTATAAAAATATGTGAAAATATACATTTTATCTTGTATTTTATCTTATTTTTACTATTTTGAACGTAACACCGACATGAGGATCTTTATACTAAACCATGTATTAATTTTGTTATTTGCTTATAATTTCTTATTTTATACTGTTACCATTGATATAAAAAAGCCTAGAGAACCCTAGCACAGTCCCGAACAAAACTGACACTCAAAAGTGTCCCTAATTTCATGTATTTTTTCAATTTCAATAATGTAGTTATAGATATGGCAAAAACATATGTCTTTGCATATCCAACCTTAAGTGCAAGACTTATAGTTGTTTTTACAAAGCAATGTACGATAATAAATAAAATTGACGGTGACGCGGCCGAAGCGATTCTATTCGAAAAGAGTGCACAATTTAAAATTGTGCACTCATTTTTGGAGGACGTTTTTGACACACTGATTGTGTATCTTGGGTTTTTTATATCAATGACTGTTACTAACATAATACAAAGCTGATTTTATGCCAAATATGTTTAATTACAATTATAAATAAATACTTATGTAACAAAAAAGTAGACCTGTGTTTTTTTAAACAAATCTAAAAACTTGATTTTCTCAAATGTAGCTTTTTCCGAGTTTGAACTATGAAGGCTTTTTTCTCGAAAAAAAAAAAAGTGTATTTTTTTAGTTTCCGTATAATCAAAGGACAACTCTAGTTTCCAAATCTGGCCTTAACTCAATACCCCACTAGAGGACCATTCTTGCTTGGATGCCCACATATGAGAACATGATTCATCATTGAACGCATTAATCATCATTATCACCCCTTTTCCTTGTGAAATTATGTGATGTTATAAGTCCCAAGTATCGTAAATGATTGTGCAAAGTTGTCAAATACGGTAAATAGAATTTTTTTGAAGGAAAGCGATAATCACCGTCTATAGACATGACTAATGTTAATAGTGCATTGCTATCAGTGTGACAAGATGGAATTGCCATTGATATAAGTTGACCGGCTACCTTACACTCCAAACAGGAATACGACAGTAACTTGCATCAACGCTGTTGCGGCAGGAATCAGTAAAGCGGTGGTACCAGACCCGGGCGAAACGTTGTGGAACTCTACCACCTTGTAGCCACGATGGTAGTGACACGTTCAATTTTCTTTTACAAACTGCCCGGCAGAATAGCAGGCGATCTATTCTTCAAACCCTTTTGACCAGACTGACTCAGCGTTATAATCATCACCAATTTGCCAACCAACAAAGTGATCATTGGAAGGTGAATCTGAGTTAGGGACTGCAATATCGCAGCTCATTCAATCCCGCGGGATTTGTATCGGAATTAATCAATCCCATGCGGAATCCGCGGATCCCGCATCTTAGTCATCTATATTAATGTTATAAATGCGAAAGTTTGGATGTTTGTATGGATGGATATTTGGATGGCTGGGTGGATGTTTGCTTCTCTATCACGCCAAAACTACTGAACGGATTCGAATGAAATTTGCCACACAGATAGATGATGACCTGGAATAGCATATAAGCTATTTTTAATCCCGAAAAAATTAAGTGATTCTGCAGGATTCGCCAAAAACTTTTATAAAGCAACGCAGCAGGCTGCACACTGCAGCTTGTTATGTTATATAATCGAATTGAATCTAAAGTTTTTTTTAAATCAACTTTATGCCTTACATTGTTCAACAAGACATAATATTTGTTTTAAACAAAATAATAATTAAGTCATATTACGTACAATAAAGTCTTGTAGGACCTTAATTTTAAAATATTTGGCATCAGTTTTGTTTAATTTTACTCTTACTTCTTACAACAGTTTTATGATATTTTTAATTCAATCTTGTTAAATAATTACTATTATTGAAATCATAAATATCTCTTATCTAGATATTATTACTCTGACTAGTTTTCTAGGTGGCAAAGTTCCATAATGTCTCGCCCAGGGTATTTGGTACCAACGCCTTACATATTTCTGTCGCGATAGCGTTAATGCTTGTCATTGTCGTGTACCGGTTAGGAGTGTAAGATAGCCGGTAGAATTATGCATGTGGTAAACCATCTTGCCGCAGATCCACGTTTTAAAGGTGTGGGATGCAGCAGATTTATTAGTGCCGCGGAATTCTCACGGGAATGCGAAATCACATTTTGCGGGATTGCATTCCCTAATCTGAGCATCTAATATTTTTTACATTTTCATACGAGAAGTCACCAGAATTCGCTTGTTTTGTTATTTCGTCACTGTATAATAAATTGTACATTTGTCAGCACTTTAGATTTTGCGAAAAAACTCACGATAAAATAACCGAATGATATAAATTGAGAAAGGCATTCATTCATGAGTAAAAACGCGTTTGAATTTTTTTCATTGATATTTTACGCGTAAGCCGATTTACAGTATTTGAATATAAAAGATCTGTAATATTAAATAGTCTTAGGACGTATAAAAATAAGTCTTAGGATGCCGATTTCCTTTTATTAAAATATATATAAGAAAGTTTGTAATATTATGCTTCTAAACGTTTTAAATTGCTGGTTCATTTTAGTACACTTATACAAAAAAAATTGTAATGATACGTTTTAAGCGTTTGAATTTTCGGTTTTTGATACACAAGAAAATTTGTAATACTATGTTTTTAATTCAGTTCGTATTTATAAACTTACTAGCTGACCCGGCAAACGTTGTTCTGCCTTTTTAACTACTTTTATTTTTTTCTATATTTTCTCACCTTTTAAACCTTCCCTGGACTTCAACAATTAATTCAAAACCAAAATTAGCCAAATCGGTTCAGCCGTTCTCGAGTACACACACAAACACACACACACACACACACATACACACACACACATACAGACATTATACTGACGTCATCGCGAAAATAGTCGGAAAAGGTTCCTTGGATCTCAAAACGTGGAGATTTGGTGAAAATTCGATAATCGAAAATCGAGGCAACCAATAATTTCCTTATCTACATACGTAGCGGGAAGTTAAAAGCGTCTCACAGTGTAGTGTTTATATGTGAAAGAGTCCTAAGCGCTTCTTTTTTTTTATATCATAAGATAGAAAACAGGCAGATGGGTCTCCTGGTGGAAAGAGTAAACCATCGCCTATAGATACAAAAGATGTTAATGGTGCGTTGCTATTTTGTGGCGAGGTCTAATGCCACATACATAAGTTTACCGGCTACCTTACTCTCCAAACCGGAACACGGAACGGAAGCTTCTACTCAATTAACGTTTTGTTTTGTAAATTGGGTAGCTAAAAGGGAAATAAATTGAAAAAAGGAAGTCAATAAATAAGCAAAAATCCGTAACTAAAAAAATGAACAGTTTATGTAACAGAACTATAGATTTATTTCCCAACGCTAAGATGTTAAGGCAAAATACACTCAGGATGGAAAGGTTTGAATGATATGAATCGGTGTATTGAAATGTATTCCCTGATGTGATTTAAGCCTGGAGTTGCGTTTTTATTGATGATATATCGTTACTCGATATTCCCTGTTTGAATACAAGAGCTTCGACTTCGTTATATGTTTATAACATTCCTACATTTCAGATTTATGTTGGTATATTTTTTTCATCGGGTAGCCAAAAAGCAGATAGATAGGTCTTCTGATTAAAAGGGACATCGCCTATAGATACCATATATTTAAATGGTGCGTTGTCATCTATGTGGCGGGATTACGGACGAAATGTAATAATACTTGTATCGGGTTCGTGGACGGGATGGTAATTCCCAATGCAATATCTCGCCTGCACTGGTCCATGGATGTCAAGGACGTCGTGGCTATGCGTGTCACTACCGTCGTGACTAGTAGGTGGTAGAGTTCCGCATCTACTCGCCCGGGTATTTGATACCACCTCCTTGTTTATTCATTTATTTAAATTTTTTAATGCACAAAAATGGTACAAACGCGTAACTTAATGCTTTTAAGCATTTTCTCATAGTTTTCCTTCCGTGATGCTGAGAGAAAAAGCTTGGGTAGTGCATAATAAATTAATTACGAGCTATTAATAAAACTAAATACTTTTTTTATATCATAAGATAGCAAACAAGCAGATGGGTCTCCTGATGGAAAGAGTCAACCATCGCCTATAGACACCAAAGATGTTAATGGTGCGTTGCTATCTTGTAGCGAGGTCTAATGTCAAATGCATAAGCTTACCGGCTACCTTAACATCCAAGCCAAAACACGACAGTGACAAGCACTGACGCTATTGCGGCAGGAATAGGTAAGGCGGTGGTACCAGACTCGGGCGAGACAATGCAGAACTCTACCACCTAGTAGTCACGATGGTAGTGATGCGCATTGCCACTCGGTCGCCTTTTACGACCTGCCTGACAGAACGGCAGTTACTCTATTCTTCTAAAAGAGCCCGGGATAAACACGGGGAAAAATAATACTTTATACTGAATTACCATAACTAACCTATTAATTATTAAGAATGTTTTACAACAAAGCATGTAAGAATTTTTTTACTTACCTATTCCTTTCGTGATAGCGTCAATGATTGTCATTGTCATGTTTCAGTTTGGACGGTAAAGTAGCCGGTAGAATTATGCATGTGGCATTGCCAGCCCGCCACACGGATAGTAACGCACCATTAACATTTTTGTGTCTGTGGGCGGCGGTTATTCTTTCCACCACGAGAGCCATCTGCATGTATTCTATCTTATAATATTAAAAAAAAAAACTCTACAAACTGGAACACAATAGTGATAGCCATTGATGCTATACGCCTCGGGTATATATGGTACGGTATGGTGTGACGTTGCGAAACTCTACCACACCTAGTAGTGACGATGGCAGTGACGCGTACAGCCAATCATTTTGAAGGGATTGTCTTAAAACATGCGCTTGCAATTTTTAGATGAATGGTTGTTTTTTTTATCTAGCAGACTTCTTGGGTAATTTTGCACTGTATACTGATTTGTAAGTTAGGCTTTTTAATACATAGATACCTGTAGATATCATAGATGTTATTGGTGTGTTGCAATTCGGACTATGGGGTTATAATGCTACTTACATAAGTTTATTGGTTACCTCACCCTGCACACTAGAATAAGAAACTTGACGCTATTAAAGTAGGAAAAGTTAAATTGGTGTTATTGGGCTCTGGTATCTTATTTATAGGCATGTATTTAACGCGGCGACAAACTAATCTGGTTAAGAGTTTTAAATATAGCTAAAATGGGTAGTAAAAATAATAGGTTGGCAGCTACAGAAAAGTAACATTTTAAGCATAAAGTAGCAGCTTTATATTGAGGTCTAAGTTTTGTTTAAATATAAATTGGCAGTGATTTTTTGGTGTAGAAACTGAATTTATTGTTAGGCGACAACTTGACGGCGGATAAAATGTAGAAAATAAGTTATAAATTATACAATGAGATCGTTTTTAAAATTAAATGAGATGAGGATAAAATATGTATATGGTCATAAAAAACATACTATGTGGGATATTTTATGAGGTCTATATAAAGTAAATTGTGGCATGTAAAAAATATTAATGGTTTATAATATTATTTTTTGACTTAATTTTTTTTTAATGGTAAAATAGTAAAGGGCATAAAAAAGAACAATTATCTTTATTTATTTTTGTAATATTATAAAGGAAAGTAGTTATATCGGGGTAGATAATGGAATAGGTACTTAAATTAACTATTGAAAAATAAAAATGCTATTGCATTTTTAGTGCAGGTTTTGATTTGGTGATGGATGGATGGATGGACAGGTGGAGTATTTATTTATTTAAATAATTTATGGCACATAATGGTACAAAGGCGTAACTTAATGCTATTAAGCATTTTCTCACAGTTTGCCTTCCGTGATGCTGACAGAAAAAGCTTGGGTAGTGCATAATAAATTATTTATGAGCTATTAATAAAACTTAACACTAGATACTAATTTATCATAATTAACCTATTATTAAGAATATTCTACAAAAAATTAAATAAACATTATAAGAACCTCGCTATAAATAATTATACAAACAATCAATACTATAAAATAAATATAAGTTGTCTACATACATAGAGAAATATACATACATCAATACTCAATAGTAAATTATAGATATATGTTCATGATATTTAATTACTAAAATATAATATAAAATACACACATATACAATAATTAAGGATTCTGACGTTTTAAAAAGTGATCATATACCGCAGTTTTAAAAATTGATAGTGTTGATGATTCACGCATCTTAGAGTGGAGTAGTTAGATTCAGCCGAATACTAGCTATTCGGCTGAATCTAACTACTAGCCAATGTATCTCTCCCAATATAGCGCTCTCCACCACCCCTCACCGCGGCCTCCGCTCTGATTTTATGCAACCAACGCATTTATCGCTTTTTCACTACTTTACTATTCTACAAACAAAAATTCTGATATCCTAATACTTAATTATTGGACCCATTTTAAATTTTAAAATTGCTTGCAAATCACTGCCCGTAAGTGTATTTTTATATGGAAGCCAATAGTTGCTAATAATACAATGTTTGATATCCCACTGTTAATATTAGCTGCCAAGTCATTATTTTTAATACCTCACCAATTATATATTTCTTTTTCCCTGTTTAATATAGCAGTAGCCGTTATTTAGTTTTTATAGATCTTACGTTTTGTAGCTCCTTATAATATAATTGTTGCTAAAATATTTAATCGCTACCAATGTTATTTTTTGTAACTAAGTAGTTAGTCGCCTAACAAATTCTTAGTCGCCTCAAAAACAAAGTGAAGAAAAAGCTTTGGACCCCTTTTTAAGACAATTGCGCGAACAGTAGAGAATGAAATTTGTTACAGTTAAAGTTTACATTTCGGAGGACTGCAGAAACGTAATATTTTTAATAGATACATTAGAAATAGGTAAAATTATTAATAAAAATAGATAAAGATTACACACACTACAATTACGTGACATACACGATAATATACACACATATGATCAAATATAAAATAAATAAATATTCACGGGACAAATTACACTTACTGATCTAACCCCAAAGTAAGCAAATTATTTGCTTGTGTTATGGGTGTTAGTCAACAATACTAATACATAGAAATTATGTATTTCTATGTATTAGTATTAATATTATTATAATATTATTATAATTAATAAAAAAATAAATACCAAAATATACATAATAAACACCCAAACCCGGAAATACAAACATTTATGCTCATCACACAAATGCTTGTCCCCGTCGGGGATCGAACCCGAGCCCCGTTGATTGCGTAGACAGAGTCGCTAACCACTCGACTTATTTCTTTACGACTAAAAATAATTTCTTTACGACTAAAGTCAGTTGTCAAACTTAAAAGAGGTTTTATTGTTTAGTCCAGGGGTTCCCAAAGTGTGCGCCGCAGCGCCCTGGGGCGCCGTAGGAAGTAAAGTGGGGCGCCGTGAGTTGATCCTCTATCTATCATTATTCGAAAGCACAAATATACGCGGGTGCCTTTTTAGGTGTTGCGCTCACTCGCCAAAGTACGTACGCGCCTGAAAACCGTTGATACCCCCCCCTACGTCTTTACCTCGCCGCGCTCGCTTACTCGTAGTTGGTAGGTACCCGCCTATTTCTTTCGACTGTCTTTTTTGGGCGCCGTGACAAAATACTAAACTTATAAATGCGCCGCGGGTTTTAAAAGATTGGGAACCCTTGGTTTAGTCTATGGTCGAATTTCGGCCACAGGCGACCGCTAGTAAGCAGTAGTTTAAAAAAAATATCATCAAGCCTGTCCACCTTTTCGGTGGACTTTTTTGTCGGTTGGCGAGATGAGTGGTGATCCTAAACGCCACGTTTTACTGTCTTTAAAACGATTATCCGTTATTTCTAGCTATAACCAGGACCGACTGCTTTACATACTAATCCGAGGCATTTGGTGGTAAAATAGCACAGGTATTGAGATTTAGGATTTTCGAGAAAAACGTCGAACTTAAGACTTCATGATCTGAGTCGAATAAACTAACCCCTAGACCATGAAGGACGATGAATTTGATGTATAATTTATTGAATTACTATACACAAAAACAATAAAATAAAGATTTGATAAAAAATTCTGCGTGCCGCAGTTAGTTTTTAATATTAATTTTATATGACTAGTCGTTTTGATATACACAATATACAAGTTTGATCAAGCCGATTGAAATAGCCGTGTATTAAATTTTCCAATCAACTCTGCAAAATTTGAAAACTATAATCGCGTTGTTGTATTTTGTGTTTTGATATTGCTTTGTACTCACGATGGTAGTAACAAGTCAATTTTTGTCTTTTACGAACTGCCTGGCAGAATAACAAAAAAGCCCGTACCGATACGTTGTAAATACTACAAATATATTATTTATTTTAAAATCCCTGAAGATATTGTAAAAAGCGAACCGGTTAGTGTTAATAAGTAAAAGTGTATGTTATGCAACAGTATAAATTTTATCCCAATAAATTGGAATATCACACAAAAAAAAACATGTGCGTGGACTTATGTACGCAAGTAAGTTAGAAAATTTTTATTCTTCCCATTATCCTATGTTTGTAGAGAAAACGACACAAATAATAGAAAAAAGTTTTATTATAACGTTTTCCGTCCGTCTGGTTACTCCATAAAATTTGCTTACTTTGGGGTTTTTTTAATAGATAAATTGATTCTTGAGGAAGGCTTTAGTATATAAACCTTTCCGATATTCCCATGGGAACAAAAGCTACGTGGGTGAAACCGCGGGCAGGTCGCTAGTACATTATATTACTTAAATATCATATAATAATTATTTGATAAATAAAAAAACTGAAATGTTGACTAGCTCATTTCATAATGTCGGTTTTTCGTGACGATGTGCGCGCGCATCATGAAAATTTATTCTCATCATTAATCTCTAACGCGCCAAAAGAAGTGTAACTTCAAAAAAAAAAAAAAATAAATGTCTTTTCTCTTTTATATTGGGCTCTTTCATAAAGCCCGCTAAATTAAGGTATTTTAAGCTCAAAAGAGTAAAAATTAACTATAAACATAATTTTTTTTTTCAGTTCAAACATCTCAGCATATTGATTTTTGAAAAGTTGTATATTTCGAAAACGCTGATTGAATTTGATCTTTCGAATGGCAATCAAACCAACTTTTGAGATCTGAAATATTGCTTTAGCTAAATAATCGATAGGTTCAAAAATTTCATAGCAATGTCAAAAAACATTTTTTTCAAATATTTTCATCATTAATAAATCCTAAACATATTGACTGATTTTGATCCAATTAACGGTTATCTGACGCAGTTTTATAAGGAGAGAACTACTTAGATTTTTAACTCCATTGGTGTATTAGTCTGAAAATTATTTTAAAAATATAAAGCAAATATGCTAAAAATGACGTAATTTTAATAATTTGAAAAGCTGTAACTTTTGAAAATTAGATTCGATTTTGATTCTTGAAATGCCATTTGACGTATTTTTTTAGTACTAAAATATTGTAGAATACCAAAAATGATTGGTTGAAAAATTTCGAAGTTATGTCGAAAAAAAAACTTTTTTTTTTAATTTTTCGTCAACGTTTTTTCCCAAACGGATAAACCGATTTAGATGCAATTTATACATTAGATGTAGTTTTTGAGGAATACATTAATCTGGAAGTTATGTTAAAAAATAATGTTTCGCAAAAAATATTTTTGGAGTTTTTTCAAAATGTATCAATCTCTCCTAGGCCAACTCGATTCAAATTTTCAGGAAGTCTAAGTTGAGCAGATTCCAATCGAATGCCATCAACCATGTTACGATCGGTTTAGCCGTTCAAAAGTATGTGAGATGTTTGATGACATACACACATACACACACACACATACATACATACATACACATATACATACATACATACAGATATGCTGACGTCATCGCGAAAATAGTCAGAAAAGATTCCTAGGACCTCAAACGTGGAGATCCGGTGAAAACTCGATTTTCGAAAATCGGTGCAAATTCAGTAACTTCCTATCTACGTACATTACGTACTATGTAGGGGGAAGTTAAAAAACAAAGTCTTTTATATAAAGAACACCAGCGACTTTGGTTTTGTATATCCCTTGCGTGTCTTTCGGAGTGACGAATATTAGATAAACTGGATAATTTTCTACGATTTTGAAATCAATTAAATAAAATATATCACAAGGAAAAATCATATAAGAATATTGAGACTTTAATTTGATTAAATTCTATCATCATATTTAAGTGTTATCATGGTAAAAAACTTTAATTACATTTTCATTAAAACAGCAATAAGTTTATATATCATAATTTTCATTATAAGTATCAAATAAAAATTCTCCCTGTTTTTGTATTAAAGAATAAATAATAGTTTAATGCTAATTTATTTTTTGTTGTTTAAGTACTCATAAAGTGTCTTCGCAAAATCTTAGCTCAGAATTCTGTCAATCTAACTTAGATTTCTGAGATTAGCAGCTGTTGTACTGAAGACATCGAATGACAAGATAAATACCTAACCACAGACTACGAAGGAGAGAGCTAATTGTTTACGTTTAAATTCCAACTTTATTTAATGTTGATTGAAATTTGATTGAAACTTTTTTTGAAAAAAATTGAAACAGAATTTTTCTAATATAACTATGTACCAATAGAGTACACAATCTAGTCAACTTTTTCTCAAAAAACTGCGTCCAATGCATAAATTGCATCAAAATCAGTTTATCCGTTTGAGAGTTATCGTTGACGAAATATTTTGAAAAAAAAATGGGATTTCGACAAAATTTCGAAATGTTTCAAGCAACAATTTTTTGGTCTTCTACATTATTTTAGTACTAAAAAAACTACGTCAAGTGCCGTTTCAAAAATTAAAATCGATTCAAATTTTCAAAAGTAACAAGTTTTTCAAATATTAAAATTACGCTGTTTACAGGAAACTTACTTCATATTTTTAAAATAACTTTCAGGCTAATATACCACTTTATTTTAAAATCTGTTTAGCTGTTCTGCATAAAATACTGCGTCAAATAACTTATAACTAATTAAAATAGTTTGATTTGTTCGGGATTTATCAATGACGAAAATTTTTGACATTTTTAACCTAATGAAACAATTAAGAGCTCGAAATTGCGTACAATGTTATTCGAGAAAAATATACATCTTTTCAAACACTTAATAACTGTCATTTTTAAAAAATGTGCAAGACAATTGACCCAGTATTTGATGCTGTTTTTTAGAGAGAAAAGCTGATTAGATTTATAAGTCTATGGGCGTATTAGCCTAAAAGTTTTTTTTAAAAATATTAAGTTTTCTGTACACAGCAAAACATTAATATTTAAAAACAAACTTTTGAAAACTTAATTCGATTTTGGTTTTAGAACTACATTTGACGTAGTTTTTTAAGTGCTAAAATATTGTAGAAGGTCGAAAAATTATTCGTTTTAGATTTTTTTCAAAATTTCTCAAAATCTCCTCGACTGAATTGGTTCAAATTTTCAGAAACTTTAAGGTGAGCGGAATCCAATCGAATGCCGCGTTTCGATCGGTAAAGCCGTTCAAAATTTATGAGATTTTGACACACACACATACACATACATACTGAAGTTATTGTGATAATAGTCGGGAAAGGTTCTTAGGACCTCAAAAAGTGGAGATTTGGTGAAAACCCGATATTCGAAAATCGGGGCATAATCAGAACTTCCTTATCTACGTAGCGGAAATTTAATAAACATTAGATTTTTGAACTCTTCGGACTCAAAACTCTATGCTTAGCCATAGTTTTTTTCTTTGAGCTTGAAATACGTAATTTAGCGTGAAGTTTCAGGGATGACCGGCAGGGTCAACCAGCTTACAGATTTTTTGGTTGGTTACATAGGTGTGTTACTTACATAACAATCCTAATATTATATATAATATTAAATATACATAGGTATATTTAGAAGCCAATAGTTGTTAATAATACAATGTTTGATATCCCACTGTTAATATTAGCTGCCAAGTCATTATTTTTAATACCTCACCAATTATTTCTTTTTCCCTGTTTAATATATTTGCTATCTTAAAGTAGCAGCCGTTATTTAGTTTTTTATAGATCTTACGTTTTGTAGCTCCTTATAATATAATTGTTGCTAAAATATTTAATGGCTACCAATGTTATTTTTTGTAACTAAGTAGTAAGTCGCCTAATAAATTTTTAGTCGCCTCAAAAATAATTAGCTTTTTTATATATTAATACGTGAAGAAAAAGCTTTGGACCCCTTTTTAAGACAATTGCGCGAACAGTAGAGTATGAAATTTGTTACAGTTAAAGTTTACATTTCGGAGGACTGCAGAAACGTAATATTTTTAATAGATGCATTAGAAATAGTTAAAATTATTAATAAAAATAGATAAAGATTGCACACACTACAATTACGTGACATACACGATAATATACACTCATATGATCAAATAAAAAATAAATAAATATTCACGGGACAAATTACACTTACTGGTTTAGCCCCAAAGTAAGCAAATTATTTGCTTGTGTTATGGGTGTTAGTCAACAATAGAAATACATATATAAATACCAGAATATATATAATAAACACCCAAACCCGGAAATACAAACATTTATGCTCATCACACAAATGCTTGTCCCCGTCGGGGATCGAATCCGAGCCCCGTTGATTGCGTAGTCAGGGTCGCTAACCACTTGACTTATTTCTTTACGACTAAAAATAATTTCTTTACGACTAAAGTCAGTTGTCAAACTTAAAAGAGGTTTTATTGTTTAGTCTATGGTCGAATTTCGGCCACAGGCGATCGCTAGTAAGCAGTAGTTTAAAAAAATATATCATCAAGCCTGTCCACCTTTCCGGTGGACTTTTTTGTCGGTTAGCGAGATGAGTGGTGATCCTAACCGACACGTTTTACTGACTTTAAAAAGATTATCCCTTATTTCTAGCTATAACCAGGACCGACTGCTTTACGTGCTAATCCGAGGCATTTGGTGGTAAAATAGCACAGGTATTGAGATTTAGGATTTTCGAGAAAAACGTCGAACCCAAGACTTCATGATCTGAGTCGAATAAACTAACCCCTAGACCATGAAGGAGGATGAATTTGATGTATAATT
Organism: Apodemia mormo; assembly: GCA_036924255.1. Lineage (NCBI taxonomy): Eukaryota > Metazoa > Arthropoda > Insecta > Lepidoptera > Riodinidae > Apodemia > Apodemia mormo. The sequence continues at coordinate 8,317,482 of JAUPFN010000013.1, read as the reverse complement.
TATTGAATTACTAAACGCAAAAACAATAAAATAAATATTTGATAAAAAATTCTGCGTGCCGCGGTCAGTTTTTAATATTAATTTTATATGACTAATCGTTTTGATATACACAATATACAAGTTTGAAAAAGCCGATTGAAATAGCCGTGTATTAAATTTTCCAATCAACTTTGCAAAATTTGAAAACTATAATCGCGTTGTTGTATTTTGTGTTTTAATATTGCTTTGTACTCACGATGGTAGTAACAAGTCAATTTTTGTCTTTTACGAACTGCCTGGCAGAATAACAAAAAAGCCCGTACCGATACGTGGTAAATACTACCAAGTATTATTTATTTTAAAATCCCTGAAGATATTGTAAAAAGCGAACCGGTTAGTGTTAATAAGTAAAAGTGTATATTATGCAACAGTATACATTTTATCCCAATAAATGGGAATATCACACAAAAAAAAAACATGTGCGTGGACTTATGTACGCAAGTAAGTTATAAAATTTTTATTCTTCCCGTTATCCTATGTTTGTAGAGAAAACGACACAAATAATAGAAAAAAGTTTTATTATAACGTTTTCCGTCCGTCTGGTCTCTCCATAAAATTTGCTTACTTTGGGGTTTTTTTAATAGATAGATTGATTCTTGAGGAAGGCTTTAGTATATAAACCTTTCCGATATTCCCATGGGAACAAAAGCTACGTGGGTGAAACCGCGGGCAGGTCGCTAGTACATTATATCACTTAAATATCATAAAATAATTATTTGATAAATAAAAAAACTGAAATGTTGACTAGCTCATTTCATAATGTCGGTTTTTCGTGATGATGTGCGCGCGCATCATGAAAATTTATTCTCATCATTAATCTCTAACGCGCCAAAAGAAGTATAACTTCAAAAAATAATAATAATAAATGTCTTTTCTCTTTTATATTGGGCTCTTTCATATAAAATCGCGCGAATTTTAATGAAGCACTCAACCCTTGTTTGTTTGTGAGCTTCACAAAATTTATGCGGTACCCATTTTTTGAGCTTTTCAATTATTGGGAATTAAAATAGAAATCAGGGGAATTAAAATTGTTTTATCGTGGCACGTAACGGTACCATTGAGTAATAAAAATTAATTATACTATTAATTTTCATTTACAATACGAGTACACGTCTACTATTCGCAAGTGGCTTTGTTTCCGTGGAACTGTATCACAAAAAATGTGTAGGTGGTTGACCCTACAGGCCATCCCTGAAACTTCCCGCTAAATTAAGGTATTTTAAGCTCAAAAGAGTAAAAATTAACTATAAACATAATTTTTTTTTCAGTTCAAACATCTCAGCATATTGATTTTTGAAAAGTTGTATATTTTGAAAACGCTGATTGAATTTGATCTTTCGAATGGCAATCAAACCAACTTTTGAGATCTGAAATATTGCTTTAGCTAAATAATCGATAGGTTGAAAAATTTCATAGCAATATCAAAAAACATTTTTTTCAAATATTTTCATTCATCATTAATAAATCCTAAACATATTGACTGATTTTGATCCAATTAACGGTTATCTGACGCAGTTTTATAAGGAGAGAACTACTTAGATTTTTAACTCCATCGGTGTATTAGTCTGAAAATTATTTTAAAAATATAAAGCAAATATGCTAAATATGACGTAATTTTAATAATTTGAAAAGCTGTAACTTTTGAAAATTAGATTCGATTTTGATTCTTGAAATGCCATCTGACGTATTTTTTTAGTACTAAAATATTGTAGAATACCAAAAATGATTGGTTGAAAAATTTCGAAGTTATGTCGAAAAAACACTTTTTTTTAATTTTTCGTCAACGTTTTTTCCCAAACGGATAAACCGATTTAGATGCAATTTATACATTATATGTAGTTTTTGAGGAATGGAGCTGATTAATTTTTGTAGTCAATCGGTACATTAATCTGGAAGTTATGTTAAAAAAATACTGTTTCGCAAAAATTATTTTTGGAGTTTTTTCAAAATGTCTCAATCTCTCCTAGGCCAACTTGATTCAAATTTTCAGGAAGTCTAAGTTGAGCAGAATCCAATCGAATGCCATCAACCACGTTACGTTGTTACGATCGGTTTAGCCGTTCAAAAGTATGTGAGATGTTTGATGAAATACACACATACACACACACATAAATAAATACATACATACATACATACATACATACATACATACATACATACATACATACATACATACATACATACATACATACATACATACATACATACATACATACAGATATGCTGACGTCATCGCGAAAATAGTCAGAAAAGATTCCTAGGACCTCAAACGTGGAGATCCGGTGAAAACTCGATTTTCGAAAATCGGTGCAAATTCAGTAACTTCCTATCTACGTACATTACGTACTATGTAGGAGGAAGTTAAAAAACAAAGTCTTTTACATAAAGAACACCAGCGACTTTGGTTTTGTATATCCCTTGCGTGTCTTTCGGAGTGACGAATATTAGATAAACTAGATAATTTTCTACGATTTTGAAATCAATTAAATAAAATATATCACTAGGAACAATTATATAAGAATATTGAGACTTTAATTTGATTAAATTCTATCATCATATTTAAGTGTTATCATGGTAAAAAAACTTTAATTACATTTTCATTAAAACAACAATAAGTTTATATATCATAATTTTCATTATAAGTATCAAATAAAAATTCTCCCTGTTTTTGTATTAAAGAATAAATAATAGTTTAATGCTAATTTATTTTTTGTTGTTTAAGTACTCATAAAGTGTCTTCGCAGAATCTTAGCTCAGAATTCTGTCAATCTAACTTAGATTTCTGAGATTAGCAGCTGTTGTACTGAAGACACCGAATGACAAGATAAATACCTAACCACAGACTACGAAGGAGAGAGCTAATTAATTACTTTTAAATTCCAACTTTATTTAATGTTGATTCAAATTTGATTGAAACTTTTTTTGAAAAAAATTGAAACAGAATTTTTCTAATATAACTATGTACCAATTGAGTACACAATCTAGTCAACTTTTTCTCAAAAAAACTGCGTCCAATGCATAAATTGCATCAAAATCAGTTTATCCGTTTGAGAGTTATCGTTGACGAAAAATTTTAAAAAAATGGGATTTCGACAAAATTTCGAAATGTTTCAAGCAACAATTTTTTGATCTTCTACATTATTTTAGTACTAAAAAAACTACGTCAAGTGCCGTTTCAAAAATTAAAATCGATTCAAATTTTCAAAAGTAACAAGTTTTTCAAATATTAAAATTACGCTGTTTACAGGAAACTTACTTCATATTTTTAAAATAACTTTCAGGCTAATATACCACTTTATTTTAAAATCTATTTAGCTGTTCTGCTTAAAATACTGCGTCAAATATCTTATAAATAATTAAAATAGTTTGATTTGTTCGCGATTTATCAATGACGAAAATTTTTGACATTTTTAACCTAATGAAACAATTAAGAGCTCGAAATTGCGTACAATGTTATTCGAGAAAAATATACATCTTTTCAAACACTTATTAAGTGTCATTTTTAAAAAATATGCAAGACAATTGACCCAGTATTTGATGCTGTTTTTTAGAGAGAAAAGCTGATTAGATTTATAAGTCTATGGGCGTATTAGCCTAAAAGTTTTTTTAAAAAATATTAAGTTTTCTGTACACAGCAAAACATTAATATTTAAAAACAAACTTTTGAAAACTTAATTCGATTTTGGTTTTAGAACTGCATTTGACGTAGTTTTTTAAGTGCTAAAATATTGTAGAAGGTCGAAAAATTATTCGTTTTAGATTTTTTCAAAATTTCTCAAAATCTCCTCGACTGAATTGGTTCAAATTTTCAGAAACTTTAAGGTGAGCGGAATCCAATCGAATGCCGTGTTTCGATCGGTAAAGCCGTTCAAAATTTATGAGATTTTGACACACACACACACACACACACACACATACATACTGAAGTTATTGTGATAATAGTCGGGAAAGGTTCTTAGGACCTCAAAAAGTGGAGATTTGGTGAAAATCCGATATTCGAAAATCGGGGCATAATCAGAACTTCCTTATCTATATACCTACGTAGCGGAAATTTAATAAACATTAGATTTTTGAACTCTTCGAACTCAAAACTCTATGCTTAGCCATAGTTTTTTTCTTTGAGCTTGAAATACGTAATTTAGCGTGAAGTTTCAGAGATGACCGGTAGGGTCAACAAGCTTACAGATTTTTTGGTTGGTTACATAGGTGTGTTACTTTTTTTTTACACGCTTTTTATTAACTTCACCTGTATGTTTGTATGTTTGTTTGTATGTTTGTTTGTATGTTTGTTTGTAACCGACTTCTTTGGGCGCGATTTTGACCCACTTTAAACGGTAAATTTATCGAGGTCCGATGACAATACACTAATTTGATAAAATTATTCCAATTTTAACCGACTTCAGAAAAAGGAGGAGGTTCTCAATTCGGCTGGTATATTTTTTTTATGTATGTACACCGATTTCTCCGAGGTTTCTGAACCGAATTACGTGATTCTTTTTTTGTTTGATGCGGAATACTTTCGAATTGGTCCCATAAAAATTTGATTCAGGTAGGCCCAGTAATTTTTGTTTTATGAGCATTTTTTTATTTATTGTACCTATCTCGATGTCTGAAATCAAATCTCGCAAGTAAATTTGATCCACTTCCCGGTTACCGATTGAGCTGAAATTTTGTATACGTATGTTAATTGAATGACAATGAAACCTTATTATGACATGGAGCTGATCTGATGAATCTGAATCGGAAGGTGACCACAGGAACTTAATAATTAAATGGTTAAAAATCGGTTAATAACTAGGGTGGAGTGAAAAAAAAAAAATTTTTTTCTTCTTAGCCTGGGGGTCAAATTTGTAGCTTATAAAAAACAAAAATTTTTGAAAAAAAAATAAAATTTTTTACTCAACATCTTGAGGCAGCCCACTCATTTTTAAAATTAATTACGAGTAAAAATATTTGGTTGCAAAAAAAAAAAAAAATTTTTTTGTCTTTTAATGTCTTAAAACATCCAAGAATTGGCAATTATGATCATTTCCAACTCAAATTTTATTCTAGTGCCCTAACGAGGAATGTTACTTTTTTGGATTTTTTTAAAATATTAAAACAATAGTCACAAAAAATTTTTTTAACTTGTGATTTTTAATTGGCATAAAAGAGGATATTTTGAAGTTTTTAGAACGCTTTTAAAAATTTTTTTTTGCAACCAAATATTTTTACTCGTAATTAATTTTAAAAATGAGTGGGCTGCCTCAAGATGTTGAGTAAAAAATTTTATTTTTTTTTTCAAAAATTTTTGTTTTTTATAAGCTACAAATTTGACCCCCAGGCTAAGAAGAAAAAAAAAATTTTTTTTTTCACTCCACCCTATTAATAACAAGACTATTGAGTTTAGACTCATTTGATTCATGTTGACGAGCATTTTGGTGCTTGGTGGTGACTAGGATCTTGCAGGGTCCGATGATGTAGCTAGAAGATGGTCATAGGAGCTCAGCAATTAGATGACAAAACTCTATCAAATTTGGGCTCATTTGATTAGTGTTGACGAGCACTTTGGTGCTTGGTGCTAACTAGGATCCTGCAGGGTTCGATGATGAAGCCAGAAGGTGACCATAGGAGCTCAGCAATTAAATAACACAACTCTATCGAGTTTGGGCTCGTTTGATTCGTGTTGACGAGCACTTTGGTGCGGGTGGAAACTAGTTGTAAAAGGAACTACTCTTAACAAAAGTCTTTGTTCTACGTCTGTCAAGTCGGTCAGTTCAAGAGGTAAAGTTATAACTTCCATGTTGTTCCAGTAGGCCTGAGAAGGAACTTTTCTTTTTTTATGGTAGTCGAGCAAAAAAAAATCAAGACGTGCTTTAACTAATGACGTCTGTTGTTTTGGATATAATAATTTCTTACAGATTGTACATGGTACTTCAGCATATTGATTTATGGTGGTTATAAAATTACGCTCAGTAATTGAACGAAGTCTTTGTGACGTCTGACGCGCTACCGCTAGGCGGTTCTCACGTGGCTGAGCAGACTCAATTGCTGTACGGTTTCGTATCACTACTAATCCACGAGCTCTCTGCTCGGCGGACTCTTTAGCTAAACGCTCCTCAATGAGACTAATTCTATGAGCCTTCTGCTCGGCAGACTCGTTCGCTAGTAGTTCTCTCGCTAGTCGCTAGTTCGCTAGTTCGCTCAATAATGAGAACAACTCTAATAGCTCTCTGTTCAAAAGACTCATTCGCTAGACGCTCTTGGATCTTACCGAGTCTACTTCTACCAAGGCTAGGCCAAAGCGGGTTTACAAGCATGGGCCAGAGGTAGACAGCATTGCGCCAAGCATGGCCCATACCTGGCCCCGTCGTATTGTCCTGTATGGGAGTACGACAGGAACGCCTTGCACACTTACACACACACACACACACACACACACACACACATGTCTATAAGCGTATAAGTAGTTCCGTGCTTCTACCGCGGCACTCGACTAGGTATGCGCATTAGAGTTTGCAACAGTGTCTGCGCATATAACTTAGATTTCACGAGCCACGAAGAATCCGCCACCGTCTCTGTGACTGAGTTTAATTGACTGAATAAAAAAACAAAAAACAAAAACAAAATAAATGTACATAATATTTATAGATATAGATATATCACCATCCATGTTAATTTTACATGGATATATATAGATATACAGTCTTGTAGTTTTCGTTTTTTATTAATTGTAATTAAACGACACTGAATTTATTAGCCATTCGCATGCGATGATCTACAATTGCCGATTAGAATTAAAAAAAAAAATATTCAAATAATTGATTTTTTCATAAGTTACAGTGTTTCCGGAGTTTCATACATGACGGACATGAAAATTTTTTGACCTATTTTCATATTTTTTTCCGTTTCTATTGCACTAAATTAATTTTTAGCAAGTATAGAATTAATTTCCATTAAATTATCTCGACAATAGTATGCAAAATATCTTGATTCCGTTAACTAACAAGGCTATAATACTAAAAATAGTTGCCAAAATAAGGCGAAAAAAAATTCCGAAGGTGGTATCAAGAGTCTTCGCAACCGGAGTGTGTGTATGAAAAGAGTGATGAATGTGGAGGAAGCGAAACAAGCCTGCAAGGATCGTGATGTATGGCACTCGGTTCTCTCTGCCTACCCCGTAAGGGATCTGGCGTGAAGATATGTATATATGAAAAAAAATTTTCGATCGTAAAGCACTCTCTGATGCTTCGCATCATGAGTCGTGCAATAGTTTAAAATTAAAAAAACAAGCTATTATAAATAAACCAAACTAAAAAGTAGAAAATAAATAATAGTTTAAAAAACTAAAAAACACGCTTTTTATAGAAAACCGAACTAAAAAAATAGAAAATAAATTTTAATAAATTTAAATTAAGAATAGTGTTAAAAAATTCAATAATTATAAATTAATAATAGTGTGAATAAAAAAAATAATTTTATTTTAAAAAAAGCGTGGGGTGCTTTTTAAGATATTACCGAAATGATAATCACTCTACTCATATGTGTCAATAAAATATTTATAACTATTGACACCATGCACCCCACGCTTTTTTTTAAATAAAATTATTTTTTTTATTCACACTATTATTAATTTATAATTATTGAAATTTTTAACACTATTCTTAATTTAAATTTATTAAAATTTATTTTCTATTTTTTTAGTTCGGTTTTCTATAAAAAGCGTGTTTTTTAGTTTTTTAAACTATTATTTATTTATGTCATAAGATAGCAAACAAGCAGATGGGTCTCCTGATGGAAAGAGTCAACCATCGCCTATAGACACCAAAGATGTTAATGGTGCGTTGCTATCTTTTGGCGAGGTCTAATGCCACATGCATAAGTTTACCGGCTACCTTACCCTCCAAACCGGATTACGACAGCGACAAGCACTGACGCTATTGCGGAATAGGTAAGGCGGTGGTACCAGACCCGGGCGAGACAATGCAGAACTCTACCACCTAGTAGCCACGATGGTAGTGACTCGATAGCCAATCGGTCGCCTTTTACGACCTGCCTGGCAGAACGGCAGTTGGCCTATTCTTCAAAGGAGGCCGGGACCAACACGGCGGAAATAACAATCCTAATATTATATATAATATTAAATATACATAGGTATATTTAGTTTGGGTTACAGTTCTGCATACATAATATTGTTAGCATAGGTAGTATTAGGTTAAGTATTTCCTATTAATTACAAATAATAACAAAAATGTCATATATAAAAAACTACGATAATATGTAAATACTTATTAGCGGCACGCCTGACTATGTAGAGATTTTTAATTAAGTAGCTTATAAAGGTAAATAAGTTATAAAGTAAATACGCGCGAGCGAAGCCGCGGGTAATACCTAGTATAAAGATAAAGTGTATATAAAAACATAGTAACAATTTTGACCTCTCGAAAGTTATTCCAGCTGCTCGGCAGTAATATTAAGATAACATTTGCATAATCGGTAAGAGGTTTAAAGTTTGTGTCTACGGAAAATGGATATTGGAATAAAGTTGTCGCGTCGTCGAAGAGAAGCAGCCGCTTAAAAGATTTGTTTGAAAGTTGTTTGACTCGAGTTATTCGCGATAATAATTTATCTCTTCTACTTAGTCTAACCTGTATACATTATGTTTAAATTGCGAAAACGATAAATATTATAATATTCGTTCTTCGGTGGTTTAAGAAATGATCATATTTTTATATAATAAACAAAAAAATGGCTCACGCGATGGAAAGAGAAACTATCGCCTGGACACCAAAAACCACTGGTTGTTGGTGCGTTGCTATCTGTGTGGCGGGATGGTAATACCACATGCATAAGTCTACCGGCTTCCTTACCCTTCAAATTGGAATACGACAATGACAACCATTAACCCTATTGCGGCAGGAATAGGTAAGGCTGTGGTACCAATACCCGAGCGAGACGTTGCGGAACTCAACACCTAGTAGTCACGATTGTAGTGACATGTAACCAATTTTAGCCAATCAATCGTCTCTTACGACCTGTCTGGCAGAACAGCAGTTGGTCTATTCTTTTAAGGAGCCCATACCAACACGAGGTCTAAGGTCCTTTTAAGAATAAAACGACATCAATCACATACAAACAAATTTGGCATAATATGTAGAATTTTCGATCATATTTAAATATGAAATGTAATTACATCTATAAAAATTAATTTATTTCTATTTTAAAAATATTAATTACAGTTTACTAGTTTTTGCGAAAAATTATCATGTTGGTAACCCAGTTCTTTTTTTTTTTTTTTTTTTTATATCATAAGATAGCAAACAAGCAGATGGGTCTCCTGATGGAAAGAGTCAACCATCGCCTATAGACACCAAAGATGTTAATGGTGCGTTGCTATCTTGTGGCGAGGTCTAATGCCACATGCACAAGTTTACCGGCTGCCTTACCCTCCAAACCGGAACACGACAGCGACAAGCGCTGACGCTATTGCGGCAGGAATAGGTAAGGCGGTGGTACCAGACCCGGGCGAGACAATGCAGAACTCTACCACCTAGTAGCCACGATGGTAGTGACTCGATAGCCAATCGGTCGCCTTTTACGACCTGCCTGGCGGAACGGCAGTTGGCCTATTCTACAAAGGAGGCCGGGACCAACACGGCGAGAATTGCGGTTCGTGTCAAACTGAAAAATATAACCTCATATAAAACTAATATTTACAAAAAATATTAGTAAAAATTATATAAAACATTATAACCGTGTAAAAAGATCCCTGGTGATGCTGTAATTAGCGAAACCGGTTGAATGTATTTAATAATATAAAACATGACCTAAAAGTATAAGTTAGTTTATTTGTAATATTTAAAAATCTAATTTCAGCAAATGCCGACGATGGAAAGTATACATTTCGTTAAATTTACGTTACAAAATAAATCTGTACCGTCCGTGAAAAGTAGTATAACTCCTTTTTTACTTTTTTAAGTACTACAATTACAAAAAAAAAATCTACCGTTTTGTATATTCTGATTAGTCCTACGCTGCATAGAAACGGAGTTACTTTTTATGGCTAGTGATATAAGTAAGAGTTTTGGTATTTAATTTTCGTGTTGATGCACATAACTTATATTATTATAAAAGATTTCTTCGCTATCTTATAACTGTGTATACCGATACAAGTTATGTAATATTATAATTCACAAAATTTATTTAACAGTTAAGATTGTGTAAACTATTACAACTGTACTTGTCTTAGTTTATACCAGACATTTAGTTTAAGTTAATTCGTAAATAGTGATGCAATTTAAGATATATTACTTATCACCATTACTTCTTTTAATTAAAAAAAAAGTAAAGTAATATAAGTCGAGTTATATTAAAAAACTATTGTAGATCGCGACTGCTCTATGCAATTCATGTTTGTGTAAAATCATACAACTCGCAGCCTCCCCGCTTCAACATAAATCATCTATTTCACTCCTTTCAACAAGAAATTGCAGGTAGTGAGCTTAGAGGGCAGGGAAGCGCCACGAGCAAAAAGTTTGTCTGGTCGAATGTAAGAGTCATGAAATTTCAAAAGGATAAATTTGAGAAATTAGAGTACAAAAATAAATTTTCAGATGAAGATTTTTTGTTGTTGTTTTTTTGAATGTCTTACGAACAAAAAAATAAAACATATCTATATCATTCTATCAATGCGGTAAAAAAACGTTACCGCGGACCTTTACCCATTTCCGTAGCTAAGAAGAAGGACTTACACTCTCTTTTAGAGCACATTGACCCCAGTGCACATTCTTTTTATCATAATTTACTAACTGCTGCAAACGTTAGGTACGTTTCAAGATGTTGGTCCAATTTCAGATGAAGAATAAACGGACATCAAGCTTTTTTTTATTGTATTTATAGCTCTGTTCGTACTGAGTAGATAAGTTTTATTTTTTTACTAGCATTATGTGCCGTGACTTGTGAGACTGTTTTATTATAAAACATATTTTATTGTTAAAATAACCAAAATGGAAAAACATTTATAAATACCTAACTGGTATTTATAAATGTTATTCCTATGCAATAGTTACGTCCATTTTAAATGTTAAACTGTCATAATATGATTGTTTTAGGGCCGATTTTTCAATAATTAATTATTTATAACGATTACCTGAGTAATCTGTGACTTTTTTTTAGTTTTTGTATACAAAAACTGTCAAAATGACAAACTTATTCGTCGGATAAAAGTTAACTGGCGATTGAGAACCAGCTCTTAAAATGCTAACGAATTTTACTTATTACTGCCTTAAATATGTTGTTTGTCTTAAAACTATTCTTAACTAGCTGCAGCGTGCAGCCCGCTGCATTATAAAAGTTTTTGGCGAATCCCGCGGGATCACTTAATTTTTCCGGGATAAAAAGTAGCCTATGTGCTATTCCAGATCATCATCTGTGTGTACCGAATTTCATTCAAATCAGTTCAGTAGTGTTTGCGTGATTGAGTAACAAACATCCATCCAAATATCCAAACTGTCGCATTTATAATATTAATAAAGATAAAGATATAGATTTAGTTTATAAGTTTAACTTTTTGATTGTGTCTGTTTTACGTTAAATTGTGAAAATATTTCTATTTAAAACAAAACTTGTACTTTTAAGAATATTTATTGTAATAGGTACTTAGACACATTTGAATATTTTCACATAATTTGAGAGCCATCGTAGCCTCAAAATATCTCATTCTGTTGTGCCAAATTATGTGATAAGTATGCTATTCTTCAATAAGATAACGTAATAAGTTAAGTGTTAATTATTCTATAATAGCTTTTAATTGCGTTCACATTATTAAAGTCAATTTAAATATTGATCTCGTTGATAATACTAGTATAAGTAAGTACTCAGTAAAGCCTTGTTCACTATTTAAGGATTGTTCATTCCTTTAGATACAGATTATAAAGACTGAAGTAAATTATATTGTAATATAATGAGCAATAACTATTAAGACTGATTTTGTTATGCCATATCCTACTACTCTAATAAAGGTAAATTTGATAGTAGGTCTTCTTCATTTCTCCTACTCATTATCCCTATTTTATTTGTGATTGGCGAACCATATCCTTTTCTTCCACTCTGTCTTATCAGTCGTCACCTCGACATTAATTCAACTCCCTTGTTTTCCATATCTACTTTTGTACAATCCATTCATCTTTTCTTTGGTCGTCATGTCCATCATTCTTCTCGTCACATGCGTATCCTTTCGCCTCGTGACATGCCCATACCACGCCATTCTGTTCCCTTTCAATTTTTCGGTTATTGTTGCTACTTTCAGACTTCCTCTAATATACTTTTTTCTTACTCTATCCATGCGCGTCACTCCAAACATTCACCTCAACATTCTCATCTCCGTCACATGTAATCGTCTCTCATCCGTTTTCTTCACAGCCCGACCTTCTGATCTATGATACATTACGACAGGTTTTATGATAGTAGGTATCATTATTATAAAATTGGTTAAGTACCGTCACAAAAAACCTTATTAAATTCTTAACCACTGAGAGCCCTTTTTATTTTGTAGGCATGACTCACTTTATTTGCAAGCAGTCGGGAAGTTCATTTTTGATTGATAATTAAATTGTTTTAGATTGTTGTTGCCAATCTGCACATTTTACACACGAAAATACGTAAACATTTTGGTGTAAAACAATATATCTTAATAAAAATCTTTATTTTCAAAAAAAGAAATGTAAACATTCTTGTATGTCATAATTTCTTACAAAATTTTGATTGTTTCTTTCAATTGTTCAAAAACTCATTTTTATTAGTGACTTGTATTATTAACATCCATATAGCAGCCACGTGTAAATTGATACAAATTGATTTTCATCACTGTACACAAAAGTAATATCCATGTCAAGTGATACAACTCGCGTTTTTTTAGTTTCAAATTTAAAAACCAAGATAGAAAAAAAAAACATTAAGAAACTGTTTAATGCACACTAACTATTAAGCTTTCATTCAAAACTCTACATGAAATACTGTCGAAGTAATAAATTTTCGAAAATTCTAAAACTTCTTTTTGAATTATCCAACATTTCATAATTTATACCTATACTACTTTTCGCCGACAGTACGAATTAATATCTTCGCTTGTTTCAAGGAAAAGTATAAAAGTTTGAGGAGTTTGTGACTTCCGTATTGTGTTTTATTTTAAAACTAGCTGCAGCATGCAGTCCGCTGCATTATAAAAGTTTTTGGCGAATCCCGCGAAATCGCCTAATTTTTCCGGGATAAAAAGTAGCCTATGTGTTATTCTAGGTTATCATCTACCTGTGTCCCAAATTTCATTTAAATCCGTTTGGTAGTTTTTGCGTGATTGAGTAACAAACATCCATCCAAACATTCAAACTCACATTTATAATATTAATTTAGATGTATTTGCCATTAAAATATGTTCGTTGAATTTTAATATTGGTTAAAAGTACGGAAAGAGATAGCCGAGATTTTATAATCTCGGCTATCTCTTTCCGTACTTTTCGTACATCTCTTATGAATGAACTCAAAATATCATAGTCAGTGAATTGGGTTTTCACAAAGTGTTTTCAAGGTGAGTTCCGCGACTGCTTTCAGTTGAACAAAAAGGACGCGATTGACTTTTTCACGTGACTGTTGAGTTATTTGAATCGTTTTGTTACAATGGACAAAACATGGGTTTATTACTGTACGCCAGAAACAAAACAACAATCAAAACAGTAGAGAAGACCTTGTTCACCACCCCTCAAAAAGGCTAAGGCGTTTTTGTCGGCAAATAAGGTAATTAATGGCTTCAGTATTCTGGGACTCAAAGGGTGTGATTATGATTGTTATCTTGAAAGGGGTCAGACTATAACTGCCTCTTTGATCGCCTCGTTGGTCGAGTGGTTAGCAACCCTGACTACGCGATCGACAGGGCTTGGGTTCGATCCCCGACGGGGACAAGCATTTGTGTGATGAACATAAATAATTGTATTTCCAGGTTTGGGTGTTTATTAAATATATTCTTGTATTTATATATGTATTTCTATGTATTAATATCGTTGACTAACACCCATAACACAAGCAAATAATTTGCTTACTTTGGGGTTAGATCAGTAAGTGTAATTTGTCCTGTGAATATTTATTTATTATTTATTATAAACTCTGATTACTACTGTTTCTTACTACGTCGTTTACGAGAGGAAATAAAAGAAAAACGTCCAGGAATGCTCAGAAGAAAAGTTCTGTTTCATCAAGATAACGTCACACGTCTGTGCAATCAATGGCTGAAATCCACAATTGTGGCTTTGAACTATTACCGCATCCGCCTTATTCACCTGATCTAGCACCGTCAGACTTCTTTCTGTTATCTTACCTAAAAAAACACTTGGGAGGTCAAAGATTCTTGACAAACGACGAATTTTGATTCTAAGGAAGAATCGTTTTTTTTCAACGGTCTAAATGCTTTGAATGGGAGATGGTAAAAGTGCATCGAACGTGATGGTGATTATGTAGAAAAATAAATATATAACTGATTTAGTGTGTGTTTATTTTTTTGGTTAGGTTGATTAATTTTCAATCCACCCTCGTATATTTCCTACTTTGAAACAAGTAGATGAATATAACACAAAAATGACGGAAAATCTAGCATTGCGAACTAAGATACTATAAAAGCAATAGATACATCAACTGAATCTATAACATACGGTCAAGTTCCGAAACAAGAACATATATAAAGTGATCCCAATCATATTGGAGGTATAGTGTGTCAATATCGGTATCGGCTCCCGTGTGAGGCTTAGTGCGTAGTGCGATGGGAGTGACGAGTAAATTTAATATAATTTGATGACTCCACTGTAAATACCAATGAAGATGGACTTGTCAGGATAGGACCCTGTTTGATAGAATTTGATGGCTCAAGAGTATCGGTAAAAATTCAAATGTTACCAATACGTAAAATGTTACCAACAATTCTCACTTAGGCAGTTACTGTGCACAAGTTGAAA
The DNA here is from genome assembly GCA_036924255.1 of Apodemia mormo. Classification (NCBI taxonomy): domain Eukaryota; kingdom Metazoa; phylum Arthropoda; class Insecta; order Lepidoptera; family Riodinidae; genus Apodemia; species Apodemia mormo. The sequence continues at coordinate 8,302,468 of JAUPFN010000013.1, read as the reverse complement.
GGATGTACGCTTAACATAGCTGTAATTTATTTAGAAAAGTCACTGTCTACTAAAGGTCAGACTTATGTGGCCCTGAGAGCACACTCAGATCGAAAGATGAAAGATTTCGCCCAACAACGTGTCTATTAATATTTATGTAATCTGTGGTTCATAGAGTATTAAATTAATTTAATAATATCAGCTTAGAATATATTGTTGTTGGAATTCCGATTTCATAAATCTTCTTTAAATCTTCATCAATATATATCAGAAAGAATGAAGTATCTATGTGAGAATGTGTCCCTTGGTGCCTATGTGAGGAAGGTATAATTTATGATTTTTATTACATAAGAATGAGCCTTCCTTAAATCCCAAGACGCAATAAAGGATTATTCTTCAACTTATGATTTCCTTTATGTCATTTTGTTATTGAAATATATTTTTTTGAAAAAAAAATATTAAGCCTGTTATTTCTAGCTATGGCGTCGCTGATCACCATTGTAAAATGAACACATCGGGATGACGTCACCAGTTTGAATGTTGACGTCATGGAAAGACGTGGAAGGGGAAAGGAAGATCTTCCCAGCCAGACAAGGAGTACTTATTGCCTGGGGACCGAAGTCTATCTGAGAAACGTTGAAACTTGTATATAATATTTACAAGATTGTAATATCACGATTCAGGATTTTAATCAAATTTTATTAATTTTTTATTATTTTTTAAGGTTCTGAAGTAAACAAGGAACCCTTATAGTTTCACGATGTCCATCCGTCCGTCTGCAGTCTACCACAAAAATCGTTACTAGAAAGCTGAAATTTGGAATTAATATACATAATTATTACTCAATGCAGCAAAGTGGTAACATAAAATTTTGAAAAATATTTTTTTCTTTCCTCTACACGAAAAGTGGGGATATTTTTTCTCATGTACCCCATATTGTGGGGTATTGTTGGATAGGTTTTTAAAAATATTGTAGGTTAGCGAAAACGATTGTAAAATATCAAAGCATATCCAATTATATTCTACACTATGGGGTACATGAGAATAAAATTAACATCCACACTTTAAACGTAGAGAAGATACAAAAAAATTATACGAGTATTTATCAAAAAAATTTACTACCACTTTGTTACCGTGACTTATATCTATTTTTAAAAGCTATCATTATTTTTAGCTGAAAATATTACCTAGAAAGTAAATTAACGGTTAGAATAGAAATATAAATTATACTTTGTAATTAAACTAAATTATGCACGTGTGAGTGCCTCGAGCAAAAATGTCAAAAGGAGCGCGCTCCACACAGGTGCGACGCTTTTTATAGATGCGGTGACGTTTGTTTATTTGTATAGCGGAAAGTATTGTCAACACTATATTAATGCCAAATTATAGCTTTCCAGTATGAACGATTTCGGAGCTACACTGCGGACGGACGAGCTGACGAATTGACTGACGGACGTAGCGAACTACATATAAGGGTAAGGGAGTTTACTTCGGAACCCTAAAAAGTGGTTTATAGTCTATTACGTGATCAGCTGTAAACAGTACGAAATATGTATCCTATTGTCAAAAAGTGGTATTTCTTGTAATAATAAATAAATATCGTTGGACAAATTATACGAGTTAATCTATCTCCAAAATAATCAAATTATTTGCTTGTGATATGGTGCTAGTCAACGATACTATTTTTTTTTATATCATAAGATAGCAAATAAGCAGATGGGTCTCCTGATGGAAAGAGTCAACCATCGCCTATAGACACCAAAGATATTAATGGTGCGTTGCTATCTTGTGGCGAGGTCTAATGCCACATGCATAAGTTTACCGGCTACCTTACTGTATACTGTGTACTGTGTACTGTGTACTGTGTACTGTGTACTGTGTACTGTGTACTGTGTACTGTGTACTGTGTACTGTGTACCGTGTACCGTGTACTGTGTACTATGTACTGTGTACTGTGTACTGTGTACTGTGTACTGTGTATGTACTGTGTACTGTGTACTGTGTACTGTGTACTGTGTACTGTGTACTGTGTACTGTGTACTGTGTACTGTGTACTGTGTACTGTGTACTGTGTACTGTGTACTGTGTACTGTGTACTGTGTACTGTGTACTGTGTACTGTGTACTGTGTACTGTGTACTGTGTACTGTGTACTGTGTACTGTGTACTGTGTACTGTGTACTGTGTACTGTGTACTGTGTACTGTGTACTGTGTACTGTGTACTGTGTACTGTGTACTGTGTACTGTGTACTGTGTACTGTGTACTGTGTACTGTGTACTGTGTACTGTGTACTGTGTACTGTGTACTGTGTACTGTGTACTGTGTACTGTGTACTGTGTACTGTGTACTGTGTACTGTGTACTGTGTACTGTGTACTGTGTACTGTGTACTGTGTACTGTGTACTGTGTACTGTGTACTGTGTACTGTGTACTGTGTACTGTGTACTGTGTACTGTGTACTGTGTACTGTGTACTGTGTACTGTGTACTGTGTACTGTGTACTGTGTACTGTGTACTGTGTACTGTGTACTGTGTACTGTGTACTGTGTACTGTGTACTGTGTACTGTGTACTGTGTACTGTGTACTGTGTACTGTGTACTGTGTACTGTGTACTGTGTACTGTGTACTGTGTACTGTGTACTGTGTACTGTGTACTGTGTACTGTGTACTGTGTACTGTGTACTGTGTACTGTGTACTGTATACTATATAATATTATAGATGCGAAAGTAACTCTGTCTGTCTGTCTGTCTCTTCTTCACGCCTTAACTACTGAACCTTAAACTTAAAAAAAATATAGTTTGAGACCTGAGAAAGGACAAAGGACAGTTTTTATCTGGGAAATCCCGTAGGAACGGGAACTATGCGGGTTTTGTTTTAGAAATTTTTCCACGCGGACAAAGTCGCGGGCACAGCTAGTATTATATAAATACTGAAATATATTTACTAAACACCCAAACCCAGAAACACAAACATCTATGTTCTTTTTCCCAAATTTTATCCCTTTTGGGAATAGAACCCGAGCCTATATATAGTAGAATAGTGGAATAGTCATTTTCGTCAATCACTTGACTATAGGGGCGGTAGAAATTTATTTAAGAATTTATGTCCATACTAGCCAACACCCGCCTGCTTGGATGGGCGTAAATTTATCCATAATAATATTTTAAATGCAAAAGTATCTCTTTTCTCTCTCTTCTGTCTGTCTCTCTTGTATCTGTCTCTTATTCAGGCCTAAATAACTTAACCGATTTGGATGAAATTTAGTACAAAGATAGTTTCAGACCCGAGAATGGACATAGGATAGTTTTTACCTCGGAAAACCCATGAGAACGGGAACAAAGCGAATAAAACACTGGGACTTTAGAATTTTTTCCACGCGGACGAAGTCGCGGATACACCTAGTTGATAATAAAACAATATATCTGTCTGTGTTATAAATGAGAAGGTAACTCTGTCTGTCACTTATTCACGCCTTAACCACTTAACCGATTTGGATGAAATTTGGTACAAAAATAGTTTGAGACCCGAAAAAATATATAGGTTGGTTTCTATTCTGAAATTTCCATAGAAACGGAGAGATGCGGGGTTATATGGATTGTTTGTTATTGAAAATTATTATCCAATTCAGTGTCATTTTTTTAAAATTAAATGAGCAGTTTGAAGCGTGCCTTTTGATTTCCCAAACTTTTAGTATATTATATTGAAAAATCTATCAAAGAACAATTCACTGAAGTTTCCGCTAGAATTGAATCTATATCAGGTGGTAAACGCCCCCATACTGTCAGCGTGTCGTGAAATTCGGGAGATGAAAATTACTTTCCGAGAACCGAAGAATTCAGTTCCATTGTGTGTGAATTTAACAGTTTTAAAAATGAATATTTTTAACTATATGTAACCAATCATTTCGTTTTGAATAAATTGTTCATTCGAATCTGATTTTCGGACTTTGTATGTGCAATTTTGGTGCAATATAAGAATTATTGAAATTACCGCCCTGTTATTCGAGTGGTTAGCGAACCTAATGCGTCAATGGGGCGCGGGTTTTATTCCTGACTGGGACAAATATTTATGTGATGAGCATGACTGTTTGTATGTCTGGGTTTGGGTGTTTATTAAATCTATTTGAGTATTTATATATGTATATGTATGTATGAGTATCGTTAAAATTGGCTTACTTCAATTCATTGGGTTCCCCGTGGTGGTTTCACTGTGTTGGTCCCGGGCTCCTTTGAAGAATAGGCCAACTGCCGTTCTGCCAGGCAGGTCGTAAAAGGCGACCGATTGGCTATACGAGTCACTACCATCGTGACTAATAGGTGGTAGAGTTCTGCATTGTCTCGCCCGGGTCTGGTACCGCCGCCTTAGCTATTCCTGCCGCAATAGCGTCAGAGCTTGTCACTGTCGTGTTTCGGTTTGGAAGGTAAGGTAGCCGGTAAACTTATGCATGTGGCATTAGACCGGCGAGGTCTAATGCCACATGCAAGATAGCAACGCACCATTAACATCTTTGGTGTCTATAGGCGATGATTGACTCTTTCCATCAGGGGACCCATCTGCTTGTTTGCTATCTTATTGTATAAAAAACATCAATTCGTGTAATTTGTCTCGCGATAATTATTTATTTACTTATTTGTAAAAATAAATCTTTTTCTTAAACTAACTGTAGGAGTAAGAGTACTTAGAATACTAACAGAACTTATGCAAAAATTGTGTTTTTTTTTCTTTTATTTCATATCATAGAATGGCTAATAATTGGACGGCCCTCCTTAAGGAAAGAGACAAAAATCATCTATAGACACCAAAATGTCACTAGTGCATTGCTATCTGTGTGACGGGGGTGTGTTAAATGTATAATTTTACCAGTTATCTTATCCTAGAAACTAGACTAAGACACTAATGCCCTGCGGAGACGAGGAACTGTCCTCGGGGTATCTTTTGTCCACCAATATAGATTCCTAGATAAACTGTTTCGAATAACACACAGAGAGGACTAAAAGTACCCCGTCCAAAATTCCACCAAATAACCGAGGACGCTGAAAGGCCGGACTAGACAAAAGTACTTGGGAGTTCTCGATAAAAATAGAACTGACGTAACTAGAAGCGGCAGCACACTCAGCAAATTTTGTTTTGAGCGTTCGAGAGTAAAGTACGTATGTACAACAACCGGTAGGTCCGTGGTAGGTCCTCGGCGTATATTTTTTTACGTGTCAGGGATTTTTGCCCTCTGCGGACAAATGTTCCTTGTCTACGCAGGCCATAAAAATTATGGACGCTATTGCTCAATAAATAGCAGAAATGATCATTCAAAATCCGAACGAGATGTTGCTGAACTCTAATACCTAGTAATTACGATGATATTGACATGTTTGGCCTATCGTTTGCCTGCGTGGAAGGGAGGCAGATGATCCATTTTCCAAAAGAGATCTGGCTCACAATGCACAACTGAATAATGAGGTGTGTACCTAACAGCATGCATGCTCTTTGGTTTGAAAACAATAATCTGACACATACAAGACAAAGTAGCTATAGACGAGTTGAGTGAAGGTTGTTTAATGCGAGAGCCTCGGACTCAACCAAAATGGCGATTTTCTGTAGAAGTAGAAAGAAGATAACATGCTTAAAATATATTATTATATAGTTTTATTATATAGTTTTATTTTCCGCCGTGTTGGTCCCGGCCTCCTTTGTAGAATAGGCCAACTGCCGTTCTGCCAGGCAGGTCGTAAAAGGCGACCGATTGGCTATCGAGTCACTACCATCGTGGCTACTAGGTGGTAGAGTTCTGCATTGTCTCGCCCGGGTCTGGTACCACCGTCTTACCTATTCCTGCCGCAATAGCGTCAGTGCTTGTCGCTGTCGTGTTCCGGTTTGGAGGGTAAGGTAGCCGGTAAACTTATGCATGTGGCATTAGATCTCACCACAAGATAGCAACGCACCATTAACATCTTTGGTGTCTATAGGCGATGGTTGACTCTTTCCATCAGGAGACCCATCTGCTTGTTTGCTATCTTATGATATAAAAAAAAAAAAACAAAACTGCTCGGAGATGTGCATTTGTTTTTTCCTCGTAAAAGAGCTTACTCATTCTTAAAAGGCCAGCAACGAAACTGTAAGATCTCTAGTACTGCGGGTTTGTAGGCGCTACCCCCTCTTGAAAAAATGAAATAAAAAAATAACTATCGTTAATTTTAATAATAATTGTGTTTCTCCGATACTTACGTGGACATTAAAATCTGAGATTTGTAATAATAATTATCCAAATTTTGGCAAAACTATAAAAAAATTTGGCAAAACTTTGAAAAATACAAGATTTATTGTAATTCTGATACTTAAAGTCTGGAAAATCCAAAAGTGTACGTGTAAATTATTTATTATAATTTTTTTAGATTAGATTTTTTAGATAGAGATTTTTAGAGTAATTAACTCTCTTCAAAGGCTTAAAATTATACAAAATTTAAAGAACTAAGGTTTCTCTTTATAATCATATACTTTTTATATCAAACTAGCTGACCCGGCAAACTTTGTTCCGCCTTAATGGCAATAAATAAGCAGATTTATTTTTTAATTGGAAAAAAAAGTATCCTATGTCCTTCTCCTGGCTCTAAACTACCTCCCTGCCAATTTTCAGCTAAATCGGTTCAGCCTTTCTTGAGTTATAAGTGGAGTAACTAACACGACTTTCTTTTATATATATAAGATTAGTGTATGAATTTAATACTGAGTGTGATTGAAGTTGGTTAAACATTTTCTTTCAACCGTTAATAATGCACTTGGTTACTTTGCAGTATGTAGGTATATCAAGTATGTTAAAAATAGAAATTCAAACTAAAAGCGAGAGACGACCGCCGCCTATAGACGTCATAGATGTTAATTATGCATTACTATCTGCATAGTGGGGCATAAAGAAACATGCTCATGTCAGCCGGCTTTTATGTGTTCATTTTAAGCTCAAATCAGACAAGAAGTAGCACTAAAGTAACAAAATGAATATTAAAGAATTTATCGATAAAAGCTTTATGAATGTTTTAAATAATTTATTTTAAACCAATAAAAAATTAAACCGATTTCAAATATCGGTCAACTATAATTATATTTCAAAAACTAAAAACTGACTTTATAGAAACTTAGACTATTCACTAGGTTGACCTATGTTTTATTTAAATCAATAATACTATGTAAAGTAAATTAACATAGTGACAGTGATAAATAGTATATTGATTAATAGTCATCAAACTATCTCAAGTAAATTCTCGAAGTGCCGGTGATAAGTAGTGTATTCATTACTAGTCAAAATATGTAAAGTGAATTCCCAAAGAGACTGCGGTAAAATAACCAAACTATGTAAAGTAAATACACAAAGTGCCAGGGATAAATAGTATAATGTTTAATAGTCAAACTGCGTAAAACAAATTCACAAAGTGCCGTTGATTAATAGTATATAAACTGATGCTCAAACTATGTTTCCTGTGTTAGTTCAAAACCACTTTGAAGAATAGACCATCTGCCATTCTGCCAGGCAGTTTATAAAAGGCGAATGATTGACTATACGTGTCACTATCATCATGACTACTAGGTGGTAAAGTTCCGCAACGTCTCGTCCAGGTAACACCACCTCATATATTCTTGCTGCAAAAGCGTCAATGCTATACACTGTTGTACTGCAATTTGGATGATGAGATAGTCATTAGGCTTATGCATATGGCATGGCCATCCCGCCACATATAGGTGTTGAATTCTCTTCCCATTAGGAGAACCATCTACTTATCTGCTAGCTAATGATGTAAAAAAGTTGTAAAGTGATTGCACAAAGTGTCAGTAATAAGTAGTATATTGATTAATAGTCAAACTTGCAAAGTGAACTCGCATTGCCAGTGATTACTTATCACGATAATATTATGCACATATGACGTATACTATTATGTTTATACAAGTCTGTTGTGGAAATTAGAAGAGATTATTTTGATTTGATTATAGTTGAATTTTAACCACGGCGCGATCGCTACTATTGATTAATAGTCAAACTTAACTTACGTAAAATAGTAAATTCGCGAAGTGTCAGCGATAAGTTTTATAAATAAAGTTATAGAATTTATTGCAGGCCAAGACCTCGCTGAAAACTTACCCGTAGTTTTAATCTAACTGAACGGAGCATTTGTTAGTCTACTCGGAGTTGCGAAGATGGAAACTTCCAAACAATTGAAGTTGTTAAGAGATTAACTTTATTAAATTTAGGTTCCTTCACTATCTTCAAATATGCAGCATGCAAAGCAATTTGCATAGCTCTGAAAACTTAGTGTCCTTTAAAGCGACAGTTCATTTAAAATTTAAACGACGTCCCATAGTCAATATACTTTACTTAATACTCGCGCGTATGGTTGTGTGGGTCTGTGTATTTGTATATATATATATATATATATATTTGTATATATATATTTGTATATATATATATATCTATATATCTATATATATATATATATATATATATATATATATATATATATATATATATATATATATATATATATATATATATATATTATTTAAGCGTTTTTCAAAATTCAACGCCTAAAAAGATAAAATAAAAAAGTAATAGGGTATATAAGCGCACAAGCAAAACCTTCAGATAAAGAAACTTAAAATTTCGCACACATATTCCTCCTATAACGTACGCATTCACTAAGGAAGGACTATTCAAAATTCAACCCTCAAGGGGTCATAGGGGATGAAATTTCTTTGAAACTTTATATTCCTTGGACATACTTGCATAAAATTTCGCATCATTAAAATTTCAACCCTCAAAAGGGTGAAATAGGGGAAAAAAGTTTTAAACATTTTATTCCTTAGACATATTTGCATGAAATTTCGTATGAGTATGACAAAAATAATGAGTTATGTATTTCTGCGTTGTACAAAATTCAACTTCTTAGTGGGTAAACAGGGGATGTAAGTTTTATATAAACTCACAGTCCTTCCTAAAAATTTTAAATCCTTAGGGCTAAAAACTTGAAATGTAGCAAACGTTTTCCTCTTATGACTTTGGCATCCACTAAGGAAGGATTTTTCAAAATTCAACTCCAATAGGAATGAAATACGGTATAAAATTTTATATATTTTTTTATTTCTTCAACATATTTGCATGAAATTTCATATTAATTGAGTACAGCAACAATAATGAGTTATATATTTCAGCGTTTTTTTTAAATTCAACGCCTAAGAGGTTAAAATAAAAAATATAATAGGATATATAAACGCACAGGCCGAACCCTTAGGTCAAGAAACTTAAAATTTTGCACACATATTCCTCCTATGATGTACGTATCCACTAACAAAGGATTATTCAAAATTCAACCCTCAAGGGGGTATAATAGGGGATGAAATTTATTTGAAACTTTTTATTCTTTTGATATATTTGCATAAAATTTAGTATGCGTTGAGTATGACAAAAATAATAAGTTATGTATTTCCGCGTTGTCCAAAATTCAACCTCTTAATGGGTAAGGGGATGAAAGTTTTATATAAACTCACAGTCTAAATTCTTAGGGCTAGAAACTTGAAATGTCGCAAACGTATTCCTCTTATGAAGTTGGCATCCACTAAGGAAAGATTTTTCAAAATTCAACTCCGATAGGGATCAAATACAGTATAAAATTTTATATATTTTTTTTATTCATTGGACATATTTGCATGAAATTTCATATGAATTTAGTACAGCAACAATAATGAGTTATGTATTTCAGCGTTTTTCCAAATTCAACGAATAAGAGTTTAAAATAAAAATATAATAGGGTATATAAACGTACAGGCCAAACCCTTGGGTCAAGAAACTTAAAATTTCGCACACATATTCTCTTAGGACTCCATCATTTATCCACTAAGGAAAGACTATTCAAAATTCAACCCTCAAGAGGGTGTAATAGGGGATGAAATTTATTTGAAACTTTATATTCCTTGGACATACATGCATAAAATTTCGTATGAATTGAATATGGCAAAAAACATGGGTTATGTATTTCAGCGTTTTTCAAAATTCAGTACCTTACAGGATAAAATAGGGCATAAAAGTTTTATATAAACGTAGAGGCCAAACCCTTGGGGCTAGAAACTTGAAATTTCGCACACGTATTCCTCTTATGACGTAAGCATCCGCTAAGAAATGATTGTTCAAAATTTAACATCCAAGAGGTTGAAATAGAGGAATAAAAATAGTATGAATTTTTTTTCTTGGACATATTTGGATGAAATTTCATTTGAATTGAAGAAAAATTCAAAAAAAGGGTTTTTCTTGACTTAACTTGGAATTTTTTTAACCAATAATTTTTCGGCCTTCTTCAATATTTAAGTACTTAAGAACTACGTCAAATGCAGTTTCAAAAATCAAAATCGAATCAAGTTTTCAAAATTACAGCTTTTCAAATATTAATATTTTGTGTTTTCAGCAAACTTACTTAATATTTTTTAAATAAATTTCAGGTTAATATACCGATGGATTTAAAAATCGAATCAGCTTTTCTTTCTTTAAAAAACTGCGTCAAAAACCGTAATTTGATCAAAATCGGTTGTTTTATTTGGGATTCATCAATAGCGAAAATTTTCGAAAATATGCGCTTGATTTTCTTTTCAAAAATAATATGACTATATTTTTATAATAAAATTAAGATTTTTGAACTTTGACAAAAATCTTAATCTTAGTATACTTTTTGATCCTTTGAGTTTAAAATACCTCAACTTAGCGAGAAGTTCAGGAATAGCCTGCAGGGTCAACCAATTTACAGACTTTTAACTTGCCGCTACGTATATAGATCAAGAAACTACTGATTTTGCCCCAATTTTCAAAAATCGAGTTATAGGACTTTTTCCGAAAATTTTCACGATGACGTCAGTATGTATGTATGCATGTATGTATGTATGTATGTATGTATGTATGTATTTATGTATGTAAGTATGTATGTATGTATGTATGTATGTATGTATGTATGTAAGTATGTATGTATGTATGTATGTATGTAAGTATGTATGTATGTATGTCTCTCTGTGTGTATGTAAACATCTCATAATTTTTGAACGGCTTGACCAGTCAACGCGGTTTATAGCATTCGATTGGATTCCGCTCAACTTAGACTTTCTGAAATTTGAACCGATTCGATCCAGAAAATTTTGAGAATTTTTGCAAAAACCTCAAAAACAGTTAACGATACAGTATTTTTTTAATACAACTACGAGATTTATGTACAGATTGAGTACAAATTCTAATCAGCTCTTTTAATCAAAATGCTTGAATTTTAAAAACTGCTTGAAATGCAAAAATTGCATCAAAATCAATTTATCCGTTCAGGAGTTATCGTTGGCGAAAAATTTTGAATAAAGTGTTTTTTCAACAAAACTTCGGAATTTTTCAAGCAATAATTTTTTAATCTTCTACGTAATTTTAGTACCAAAAAAACTACGTCAAATGCCGTTTCAAAAATTAAAATCGATTCAAATTTTCAAATATTAAAATTACGCTGTTTCCAGAAAACTCACTTCGTATTTTTAAAATAACTTTCAGGCTAATTTACCGCTTTATTTTAAAATTTTCTGCTTGAAAGACTGCGTCAAATACCGTAAAATGGATTAAAATTGGTTGATTCTTTCGGGATTTATCAATGACGAAAGTTTTTGTAAAAGTTTTTTTTATATTTCTTATATATTGTTTACCTAATTAAACAATTTAGAACTCAAAAATTGCGTTGAATGTTATTCGGAAAATCAAAGTCGGTCATCATTTCGACAAAATATACAGCTTTTCGAACACTGAATAATCTTTCTATTTGAATATTCACTGAATAATCACTATCATTTAAAAAAAAAACTTTTGAACTCTTTGAACTCAAAACTCTATGCTTAGACACATTTTTCTTTGAGCTTAAAATAAGTTCCTCAATTTAACGGAAAGTTTCAGAAATGACCTGCAGGATTAACCGGCTTACAGATTATTTAATACAGTCACATTAGTTGGTTAGATAGGTGTGTTACATATATAGCAATCCTCATATATAGGTATAATTTATTTCGGTTCGTGGTATAGTTCGGTAATCAGTATATATAATATTGTCATAGGTAGATTTAGGTTAGGTATTACAAGTTTCTTTTGACTACGTTAGTTTGTTCGATAGGTAAGTTACCGACAGGTATTTTTAATCTAACGTGTTTTACTTAATTTTTGATAATAAAAATATGGTATAATTTATATACGATATTTTTATTACATTTGATTTTAGTTATAATTATATTTTGAATATATTTATTACTAAGATGAAGATGTAAATATTATTTTTATACAATACTAAGGGCCCGTCCGTTTTTGTAAAGATTTTCAATAAAGTAGCTTATAAAGAAAGGTTAAATAAGTTCTAAAGTGAATATCCGCAAACGAAGCCGCGGGTAGTAGCGTGTGATTAAATATAAGTAAAGCATTAGTAATAAACAAATGAAAAGGTTTAAGTCTAGATTTATTGACTAAGATTTGCAAATAATAGTAATTTAAAAAATTTAACCGACGTCAAATATCAACTCTACTCATATATCAAAAACTATTGAACCAATTTTGATTAAAATTAGACTGTCTCCTTCGTTGAAATATACCTGCTTTAAATCAAAAAGAATTATCTCAATATAGCTTTTAGTTCCCAAGAAATTCGTAGACAAACATACAAACATACATACACATACGAAATTTAGTACAAGTACATGTCAAAGTCTCAAATACATGTCAAACTAATAACCTCCGTTGTTTCGTCGATTGATAATATATTCACTCGATTTAAAAACATCCCGATTAGCGATATATATATTTTTTGTAGCAGAGTGGGCAAACGAGCAGGTGGTGCACCTGATGGTAAGTGATCAACGCCACCCATGGACAACTGCAATACCAGGGGTCTTGCAGCTAACGCAGCTGCAAGACCCCTGGTATTGCAGTTGTCCATGGGCCGGCCTTTTAAGAATGAATAAGCTCGTTTCTTGAATGTCCCTAAGTCGCATCCATTCAGAAACACCCCCGAAGGTAATTGATTCCACGAACGAATAGTGCGAAGTAAAAATGCCGACAAAAGCGCAAGGTTGTGGATTTCCAGACATCGAGGATGGAACTTTAAATTTTGTCGCGATGTCCGATGATGGAATTTAGCGGCAGGAATTAGTCCGAATAACTCTTCGGAACACTCCCCATGATACATACGGTAAAAGATGCAGAGCGAACCTACATCTTCGCGTAACGTCAAAGAGTTAAACCGATTAGAAATAGCCTGATCGTTGACGATTCGAACCGCTCTACGTTGAATGTGATCAAGAGGAAGAAGCTGGTACTGAGGACCTCCGGCCCAGAGGTGAGAACAGTACTCCATGTGAGGTCGAATTTGGGCCTTGTAAAGTTGAAGGCGATGCTGGCATGAATAATGCTTTGCTCTACTGAGTACGCCAAGCTTTTTGGAGGCTAGTTTAGCCTTTCTTTCCAAATGACCGCAAAACTGAACGTTGTTCGATATGTCGACTCCCATTATTCCAATATTGGCTGAGGCTGTCAGGCGTGTGTTCTCGAACCGAGGTGACACGACAAAGGGTGTTTTTGTTTTTGCGGTTAACACACAAAGCTGCGTCTTTTTGGGGTTAAATGTACAAGGTTTTGACGACCCCATTCTGAGATATAATATATAATCAACTTTTATTTAATAATATATATTTAAGCTTTTTTTATACAGAACTCTCTTTTGCAATTATACTTGTGACTCATCTCATTCTGAGCAATACATTCATGGTACGAGTATATCTCTGAACTCAGTCTGTCTGCCTCTTGACAAAAGCCTTTCCTAACAGCTTCTACTATAGTCCATGTCTAGCCACTCTTCTTCAGTTAGGGCCTGCATTAAGTTCAACTCGTTTTTACACCTCTTACTTCATCTGTTCCTATTCTACTTTCCTTCTCTAGTACTTATGATTTTGCTCCACTTTTATGGCGTATATGAATATACGTGACTTCTTTTATTTCTTACTTGATGTTGTCTTTGACATTTTTAGCGTGACCCGAAAACTTTTGCTTAGTCGAGTAAAAATTGTGGTTATGCCAGCCCATGGTGGGCTAAAACCATTTTTTTTTTGTTTTGTTTCTTGACACCTATTTAGCTTTGTTCCATGATTCGTTGGTAGTATTCTCCAACCTTTTTTTGGTTCCTTTCCATTAAAAATTCTCCTTTTTATACTGTGGTCAGTGGATTTTATAACCTCCATTAGCGACTAGTATCTTTTACTACTTTCTTAGCTTAGGTCTCTCAATCTTTTGTGTTGAGTGGTTAGTGACCCTGACGCATAGTCAGGGTCATCAAGGTGGCGTGGGTTTGATTCCCAACAGGGACAAGTGTTTGTGTGATGAGCACAAATGTTTGTATTTTTTTGTTTGAGTGTTTATTAAATATATTTCAGTACGTATATATGTATTTTTATGTTTTTATGAGAGATATAGCACCGACGTAATAAAGACCCTATTACTTTAATTAACTTTTACAAAATGTGTAACACCAGGATGATAATAATTATGAGAAGAAATGAAACTGCAGAACGCCGCCCGTAGCATGCCGCTGGAGTCGCGCCAGTCGCCGCTTTAGATATTCATGAATGTATGCGTTTGCAAACTGTGCACAAATAGCAAAATTACTACACACATGCGAACAAATATCCTGCTAATGGTGGCGGCATTACTTGATAGAAGATACCAAACGCCTGACAAACATAATGTTTGTGTGCTTGCAAATAGGTGCTATTTATAAAATATTAGGTGTTTTAAGTTATTATATTTTGTTTATTCATTTATTTACTATTAATTAAAGTCATCTAAAACGTACGAAAGTTTTATAAAAATATCTGTGAATGGCAAGTAAAGCACTGTATTTATGCCTTTAAGAAGCGCACGCCGCTGTTCAGTTACCTGATCTGCCTGGGATTGGAAAAGTGCCCGGTTGGTGATAGGCTGGCTGGCAACTATCACATTGTGGGATTAAGTATCTATGGCTAATCGTGGGTGCACTAATTGTATCCCTGTCTACTTCTTCGGGGATACATACGTAAAGATAATTACGTTTATTTTCTAACAAATAATTAGATTTCACTTCTTACTGCAAATTTTAATCCCAAACATTAACGTATTACTTATAGTAAAAGTTCATAAATATTATTAGATATTCTAATTAGCCTATTATTCTAATAATAGACTTTTTTATATACATACTTAATAATATCACGCATTAAAAGTTAAAAAAAATATCCTGCTTTGCTTGTAATAATTATTGTACTTTAACAACCTTACGTGGATTTTTCAGTTTTTGTTCAAGTACAATAATTATTATAAGCAAAGCAAGATAAGCATAAATGATTTCCTCCTCTTTCCGAATCTTTTTCTGAAATTTCTTAAATATTAATAGTTTATGAAATATTAGCAAAAGACCAAACGCCATTTTTTTTCATCTTTAATTGTTTATAGCTTTTGCAATTTTTTATGTGTTAATACACGCTCTTAGCACATTTTTCTAGGCATCATTCCGGATCCAATGAGCTATCGCATATAATTTTAGGAGCAGTATCTCTATTTCAGATCATTTTCAGCTTGTCGAGCAGACTACATCGCCGAACAGTCACGTTTAAAAATAATTTGGTATACACAATACGGATCCTTCTTTAATAAATATGATAATTTTTTTATTACTCACCCCTTGACTCGATTTATACCGACAAGGACGTAGGGTAAGATAAACGTTTTTCATATAACATATCAGCTGCTATTGTTAAGCTTGCAATGAAGTTTCTAAAACATAAACGCTCCCAGTTTACAAAGAATGTTTCATCTCAGACACAGCCCTAATACTGACGAAGTAAATAGCACTCTTTCACGACTTCTAGAATGGTTTAGTGTTAATAACTTGTCATTAAATGCGAATAAAACAAAATGTTTAAAATTTTCTTTACAAAATGTGAAGTCAAGTACTGACAATAATACTATTAAATTAAATAATGTAAGTTTAGAATATGTAAATACCACAACGTTTCGTGGTTTAACCATTGACTCGATTACAATGGGGACCGCACATTTTGTGCCTGACAAAAAAGCTGAGTTCTGCCGCTTTTGCAGTTAGGAAGATAAGAGACTTGACGGACGTACAAACTGCACATCTAATATACTTTAGTAATTTTCATAGCCATATGGCATATGGCATTTTACTGTGGGGAAGAGCAGCTGACATTAACATAATTTTTATTCTACAGAAAAGGGCGATACGTGCAATGTATAATTTAAGTAGTAGAGCATCAATGAGACAGTTATTTAAGGAAATAAATATAATGACTGTGCCTCGTCAATATATTTATGAAAATATTATGTACGTCAGGAAAAATATTCACACATTTTCTAAAAATAAGGATATACATTGTATCAATACAAGAAATAAAAATAAGATAGTAACACAAAAATATAGACTAAGTAAGATCTCAAAATGTTTTATAGGTTTTGGAGTACCATGTACAATAAATTACCCGAAGAAGTCATTAATTTATCCGAAAAAAAATTCAAAACATACATAAAAAGGGTTCTCTGCAAAAAGGCATATTACAGTATTGATGAATATATGAATGAAAATACTGTGTGGGTGACAACCACTAATACGATGTATTATTAAATATTATTTCCCGTATTATTATTAAATATAAAGTGTCTGACATTCAAAAAATGTATCTTAATACTTTATTCAAATATATTCTATTCTATTCTATTCCATTCTATTCTATTCTATTCTATTCTATTCTATTCTATTCTATTCTATTCTATTCTATTCTATTCTATTCTATTCTATTCTATTCTATTCTATTCTATTCTATTCTATTCTATTCTATTCTATTCTATTCTATTCTATTCTATTCTATTCTATTCTATTCTATTCTATTCTATTCTATTCTATTCTATTCTATTCTATTCTATTCTATTCTATTCTATTCTATTCTATTCTATTCTATTCTATTCTATTCTATTCTATTCTATTCTATTCTATTCTATTCTATTCTATTCTATTCTATTCTATTCTATTCTATTCTATTCTATTCTATTCTATTCTATTCTATTCTATTCTATTCTATTCTATTCTATTCTATTCTATTCTATTCTATTCTATTCTATTCTATTCTATTCTATTCTATTCTATTCTATTCTATTCTATTCTATTCTATTCTATTCTATTCTATTCTATTCTATTCTATTCTATTCTATTCTATTCTATTCTATTCTATTCTATTCTATTCTATTCTATTCTATTCTATTCTATTCTATTCTATTCTATTCTATTCTATTCTATTCTATTCTATTCTATTCTATTCTATTCTATTCTATTCTATTCTATTCTATTCTATTCTATTCTATTCTATTCTATTCTATTCTATTCTATTCTATTCTATTCTATTCTATTCTATTCTATTCTATTCTATTCTATTCTATTCTATTCTATTCTATTCTATTCTATTCTATTCTATTCTATTCTATTCTATTCTATTCTATTCTATTCTATTCTATTCTATTCTATTCTATTCTATTCTATTCTATTCTATTCTATTCTATTCTATTCTATTCTATTCTATTCTATTCTATTCTATTCTATTCTATTCTATTCTATTCTATTCTATTCTATTCTATTCTATTCTATTCTATTCTATTCTATTCTATTCTATTCTATTCTATTCTATTCTATTCTATTCTATTCTATTCTATTCTATTCTATTCTATTCTATTCTATTCTATTCTATTCTATTCTATTCTATTCTATTCTATTCTATTCTATCTATATTATAATATTATAATCATCCATACTAATATTATAAATTCGAAAGTAACTCTGTCTGTCTGTCTGTTACGCTTTCACGGCTAAACCGCTGAACCGATTTGGATAAAATTTGGTTCAAATATAGTTTGTGACCCAAGAAAGGACATAGGATAGTTCTTATTCCGGAAATCTTACGGGAACGGAACCTATGCGGGTTTTTATTTTAGAATTTTTTCACGCGAACGAAGTCGCGGGCACAGCTAGTAATATTATAAATGCGAAAGTTTGGATGTTTGGATGGATGTTTGTTACTCAATCACGCAAAAACTACTAAATGGATTAAAATGAAATTTGGCACACAGGTAGATAATAACCTGGAATAGTACATAGGCTACTTTTTATCCCGGAAAAATTAGTCGATCCCGCGGGATTCACCAAAACAATGTACAATGCAGCGGGCTGCACGCAGCAGCTAATAATACATATACCCCATCAAAATGTTACATTTTTTAAGCCTCGGCGTTTTACAGGTGAAAAAATTTTATTTTTTTGATGTAGTTTTGAATAAAATTAAATTCAAGTTTGTGTTTGGAGGGTAAGGTAGTCTATAGGCGATGGTTGACTCTTTCCATCAGGAGACCCATCTGCTCGTTTGCTATCTTATGATATAAAAAAACGGATTGTGTGGTTTTATGAAAACACGGTAAAAGTGAATTTTTTTCATATTATAGATATTTAACTAAAAATTTTTGGAATAATATTCCATTAAAGGTATAAAAATCGCTTCATCAATCTTAATTTTATACTTAGAAAATGGGAATGATAATGGGAAATGATAAAAGTAGACGGTCTACACGGTCAGCTGATTGAACTATAGATGCCGCCATATTGGCCTCGGCTGCTCTGACGAGCGCCTTTCACTTTATCCCTACTCCGCGGCCGACCGTCACGCGACATGCGACACACAGAACAAAAAATTTGAGACGAAGTAATAAAAGTTTAACTTTAAAATTGTACTCGTCGGGGAACACAGACTCAGGAAGCATGTTCCAGTCCTTTACGGTTCGAATGAAGAATGTTGAGTCGAACTCTCGTAAACTAGTAACCCTACAGAAAATTTTATGACAACATTATTTGTAGCAAATTAATTTGTTTACAAATTTATTTCTGTTACCTTTTATCGTAAAATGAAAAGTAAAAAAGTTTTAAATAAAAATAGCTGAATATTTTTGATCAAATTTTCGTTTGCGCGTTATAACTTGTTTCTGATCATTTTATAATAAAATGACATCAGAATAATCCTATAGAGAGCAATATAATTTTTTGTCGAAAAATTTCCACTACAAATTTGTTTTTCATTAATTTGTCAGGATTTTACGGCGCTCCGAAGTTGGCCGGGTTCCAAGAATGCTCGTAAGAATGCGATAAAAACGAACTTACATATTTATATATATTTTTATTCATAAAATATCATTTCTTTAACATTCATATATTATTATTAATTTATTATTGACCCTCTTTCCCATAGGAATGTTAAGAAAATTATAATTAACATAAATAAAAATATATAACAGAAAACTAACATGTAATAGAAAAGTTTACAAATTTTCATTTATTTTTGTACATAACTTTTATTTTCCATTTTACGATAAAAATAATACAAATAAAGTTGTAGACAATTTAATTTGCTTGTTATACTAACTGTGCCCGCCACTTCATTCGTTTCGAAAAAAACATTAAATTAAAGTAGCCAAGTTTACTCTTAATTACTGTGGTTTAAGACATAGACCGTCCAGGGGTTTTATCTGCATAGTTCATGTCCCCGTAAGATTTCCAACATGAAAACTATCCTATGTCTTTTTTCGGGATTCAAACAATGTTTGTACCAAATTTCATTCTAATCGATTTAGTGGTTTAGGCGTGGAAAAGAAACAGTCAGAAATAGACAGGTAGATAGACAAACAGAGTTACTTTCGCATTTATAATATTAGTATGGATTAAAATTTACTTTTTGTTAACTATTTCACAACACGACAAAATTAAATGAATTCCCTTGGAAGATCCCTTGACACCAAAGATCCCTTAGAAAATAGATTACTGGATTAAAATAAATATTTAATATATATTTTTTAAAAGATTTTTTCACAAGTTCACAAGTCAATGTTTCGATTCTACTGAACACCACCCTTGAAGGCAAAGTCTTCAAGGAGACTTAAGATTTATTTAACTTGAAATTAAACAGAAAGATTAGGCACAAATATTCACAAAATAGCACTTAAATTACGCATATATGTGCAAACGCAATATGCATCGACTGTGTCTGAATCACCTATAGTACCTACACATATTTTTATCTGTGGTCTGAATTTATTTTGAAGTTTCAACTTCTTGTTTAAGTACATCCAAATGTAACGGCAAAGATCGAAAATGCAAAAAGTCAAATATAAAAATACCAACTATTCAGACGTTCTCGAATATAGATGGCGTAGAATTGAAAAGTGAGTGGATAGCCCCTGCACCGGCCTGCCAACGAGTCTAGTCCTAAGCTCCGCAAATCGCTGTTTGTAGACAATGAACTATATAACTAAAATATTTATGCACGAGTATCCGTACTATATAGGTACGATATAGGTACCCATAGACCACAAAAATACCAATAGACACGGCGTTTGGCATTGAACGTGTAGCCGTAGATATGAGTGAACGCTCATACAGGGAACTTATATACGATAACTGGAATTCTTACGAAGCAATATTTGAAAAATAAAAATGTACTTTATTTCGTTACTAATAAAGTTGACATTTGTTTCTTACTTAACAGAGGGGGAAAAATGATTTGAGCAAGACAACGACAAGAGTGGATGTTGTTCTTTTATTGCAATTGCCAGTATAAATAAAATTATCTGATGGTAGATTTTTATATATTCGGTAATCGTTAAATCCCTTTCATTCATACACGTCGATAAATACATTAGCATAAAATGTATTGTAATTAACACAGTGAGTTCTAAAATGTGCTTATTATAATTATTACGTAATTATTTTATGCAATGCAAAAACTGTTTCTCAAATTAGTAGAATTACTTAGTATTAATTTGCAAACTATGCATGGTCGCACTTACATATGGCGATTGGCGCTCTATTTATTAGAAAGAGACACACTCTACCCATATCGTGGTACTCTTCGGAACGATTTTGAAGCGCGTGTGAACATTCCGGGTAGAACGTAACTTCCTTGCGCTCATATCACTGTCAAAAGTATGGTAAGTTATTGACACTAATTGTAGTTGAGTTTTTATTTTTGACGTAATGTTGTCTACATTGACGTATTTACGTGAGTATAAAATTTATGTCTTATGAAGGTGCCTCCATTTACTCCGTGTAAGTACCAATAATTAGGCGTAAATTTATGTACTTATTTTTTACATATTTGGTATCAAAATCGAGCACTGAACACTTTCTTTCAGTATGTATAATATTTTACCTTTAATATGGTTGACCCGTAGGAAGTTAGTATTATGTCGTCAACAACTATCAAATCAAAAAAAATATCAGTTTAAGAAATTTCATACAATATGTCACTCTCCTCCACCTCATCATCTTAGGGGATGAATTTCGAAAAATCCTTTCGAGAACAAACCCTGTGGAATTTTTTTTTCTTCTTTGTCCAAAAATTTAGCCTTTAGTCAGGATTTTTCTAATTATAAAATAAAATATAGATTATCTGTAAATATAATATACAGATAATCTATATTTTATTCCATTTTGAAATAAAATGGGTTTTCTTTATCTCGAATGGTTTTATTCGACTGCATATTTTCTTGTGAAACTCATGCATAGGCTCATGACTAGGCTCCATTGTAATTGGAATAGCTTCTATACGGAGTGAAAAAATCGATCCCAAACTTTTGTTGGCTTCCAAATTTAAATTTTAAACCTTGATTGAAATATGCTATATTATGTATATTGAAATATATATCTAATTACACAATATTTTGTCTCCGACCCACTTAAAGCTTTTTTAGCTTCCCGCTACGTATGTAGTTAAGGAAGTTACTGATTTTGTCCCGATTTTCGAAAATCGAGTTTTCACCAGATCTCCATGTTAATTGAGGTCCTAGGAATCTTTTCCAACTATTTTCACGATGACGTCAGTATGTCTGTATGTATGTATCTGTGTGCGTGTGTGTATGTGTGTGTGTGTGTATGTGTGTGTGTGTATGTGAATGTTAACATTTCATAACTTTTAAACGACTGGACCGATCGAAACGCGGTTGATGGCATTCGATTGGATTCCGGAACTTAGACTTCCTGAAAACTTGAACCAACCCGGCCCAGGAGATTTCGAGAAATTTTGAAAAAAAAAACACAAAAAAAATTTGGCGAAACAGTATTTTTAATATAACTTCCAGATTACTGTACCGAGTACAAAAATAAATCAGCTCTATTTCTCAAAAAACTACGTCTAACGTATGAATTGCATCAAAATCGGAATTTTCGTTTGAGAGAAATCGTTGACGAAAAATTTTGTCAAAAGGCTTTTTTCGACATAACTTTGAAATTTTTTAATCAATCATTTTTTGGTATTCCATGATATTGTAGTGCTAAAAAAAACTACGTCGACTGGCGTTTCAAAAATCAAAAGTTACAGCTTTTTTATATCATAAGATAGCAAACAAGCAAATGTGTCTCCTGATGGAAAGAGTCAATCATCGCCTATAGACACCAAAGATGTTAATGGTGCGTTGCTATCTTGTGGTGAGGTCTAATGCCACATGCATAAGTTTACCGGCTACCTTACCCTCCAAAGCAGAACACGACAGCGACAAGCACTGACGCTGGCGGCAGGAATAGGTAAGGCGGTGGTACCAAACCCGGGCGAGACAATGCAGAACTCTACCACCTAGTAGCCACATATGTGGTAGTGACTCGCATAGCCAATCCGTCGCCTATTACGACCTGCCTGGCAGAACGGCAGTTGGTCTATTCTATAAAGGAACCCGGAACCTACACGGGAGAAAAGCTTTTCAAATATTAAAATTACTTTGTTTTTAGCAAACTTACATAATCAGGCTAATACACCGATTGATTTTAAAATCTTATCAGCCTTTCTCCATAAAAAACTGCGTCAAATACCGTTAATTGGATCAAAATCGGTCAGTTCGTTTGTGATTTATAAATGACGAAAATTTTTGAATATTAAAATGTTTTTTTTTTTAAATTCTTCGAAATTTTTCAACCCATAGATTATTTAGCTAATATTAGATATTAGATCTTAAAAATTAAGTTGAATGTTAATAGTGCGTTGCTATTGCTATCCGTGAGGCGAGATAACAGTGCCACATGCTCAAGTCTACCGACTACCTTATCTACCCTCCAAACCGGAATACGACGTGAAAAGCACTAACGCTGTTGCGGCAGAAATAGGCAATAAATTAAGTGATGCAGAAATACAATACTTGGACTGCCTCTTTAATAAATCACGTTTGATCGTTGGTCGAGTGGGGAGAGCTTGGGTTTGATTCCCGACAAGGGCAGGCATTTGTGATGAGCATAGATGTTTGTATTTATGGGTTTGGATGTTTTCTGTTAAACTCCAGTACTCTGTGATTAAGGCCGGGCGCATACGCTCGGTTTTCTGATTAGGTTTCCTGATCCGGAATTTAGATTCGGAGGCTTGAATGTACGACTATGATGTTCGGAAAATATAAGATCGTGTGCGCCTTGCTGAACATTTTGTATGTAAGTTGTACGCATTCAAGTTTCCGAATCTGAATTCCAGATCAGGAATCCGCACTGGAAAACCGTATGTTTGCGGCGAGCCTAAAGTAACCGAAGCACTCGAATTACGTAAATATGTACCCACGTGCCTCAAATAAATACGCAAAACTGTCGGTATGCGTTCGTAAAAGTCAAGTGATAGTTGTTAATAGTTTGTGCAATTAGGCGATGGAGAACACCACAAATGTTGCTAGTTGTAGAAAGATTGGGAAATTAGGTGGAGCACACCACAAATTTTGCTAGATGTTGAATCGCTATAATGGCAATATTTGTTCTACATATTTGGCCTTTTTTATCATAACATAGTAAACAAGCAAGTGCCTTTTCTGGTGGAAAGAGACAACCATCGCCTAAAGACACCTTAGGTTTTATTGGTGCGTTGCTATCTATGTGGCGAGATGTTAATGCCACTCGCATAAATTTACTAGCTATGGTAGCCTCAAAACCGGAACGCGAGACTGACGCTATTGGGGGCTGGAATAGATAAGGCAGTGGTACCAGACCCGGTTGAGATAATGTAGAATTCTACCATCTAGGAGCCACGATGGTAGTGACTCGCAAAACCTCTTACGAACTGCTTGGCAGAATGGCACATGGTCTATTCTTCAAAGCAGGAGAAATTATTTACTAGGTAGTCGAGTTGATAACATATTTTTTATATTGTTTATGTACACTAAGTATCAATATATATTCAGTTTTCAAACTCCGAAGATTAACCTTATTTCAATAACTCAAATGTCATTATGATGAGCGGACCTTGGGTATATCAAAATGCAAATTACTTTCCTCTATCGAACCATTATGTAAATTATTTTCAGTATCAACAATTTGTCATTCACAAAGTGTACTAAAACAACGTATCGGATGTTCGTCACGACTCAATTTTCGGGATAAATTGAAACACAAATGTCTATCAGGATGGACATTTATTGAGATTCGTAATGATGTTATTCACTGTGGAAACCACATTATACTTTATACATTTTACGTAGTATTACAGGATAATAAATTTTCATTTGGGTCATTTACAGTCTTATGGATATTACTAGCTGTACCCAACCCACGACTGTTTTTGCGATTATCATAATTAAGACTAATTATTCGTATTTGACTAGTTTCTTGATGACATGATGAAATGACTCTAGATATTATATTTAGCAACGCTGTGGTTCGTAGAAGTACTTTTATCTAGAAAGACACTTCTTACTAGGGATTAGAAAATGATCTGACTTATAACAATTCAATAAAATTAACCTAACAGGCACTTTTGACATCTAGTCTTGTGCTTTATATAAATCGATTAAGTTTTGTATAAATATGACAATAAAAATAAGCCGAGATAATTGCCACAAAATTTTTGAAATCAATGTCTTTGATACTACAAATTACTAACCAAAAATCTGGTACAGAAATACTATACTTAAAAACTTATTTCATCAAATGCTTTTTTAAATCATAAGATAGTAACAAAAGCTGATATCTCTCCTTTTAGAAAGATACAACCATAGCTTATAGGATGCTTTGCTATTCGTGTAGCAGAGTATTAATGCCACATGCATAAGTTTACCTTACCCTCCAAACTGGAATGCGACAGTGACAAGCATAAGAAATAGGTAAAGCGGTGATACCAGTAACCAGATCCGTGCGAGAAATTGTGGAATTCCACCACTTATATAACACGATGGTAGTGGCATTTTTGATCAATAGTTTGCCTTTTATGAACTGGCTGATGGCAGGTCTATTTTTCAAAGGAAGCCCTGAATGACGTATTCGACCACACCATATCACGGCTGAAACTTCTATTGTTTATCAGTAAAGTGTAACTTTAATGTGTCAAAAAAGGTACTACAAAAATGTTTCCATAAATAAACGTACATTGTAATCTATTGCTTGTAAATACATTGTAAGAAATTTTGTGAACAAGAAAAATTGTTAAAATTTAGAAACAATGCTCGCAATAAAGTTATGAACTGACGGTAACTTTTTTATGAGTGCAAAAACTTTTGATAGCTTTACCGTGGCTTTACATGGTTTTGGGAAATGTCATTGAAAGTAAATTTAATTTGTGAGACTTGATTCTTTGAAAGAGCGAAGTTGAATTATCGCTTATAATTTATTTTGTAACCACAAAACGAAATATTTTTCATAAGGCTTAATTTATCACCAATGCTTCTAATAATATTATTATTTATTTACAGGAACCTTGATAATTAAAAATATTCTATTAATTTAGGTTTAATATTATGGTTGTAAAATTAAAACCTAATTAAAGAGTTGGTAATAGTTAACAGAATTGCGTATAAATAATAAAGACTGCTCACAAATTAAACAATAATTACAACACACCCAAATAACTTTTCTATGTGCTGAACACGCGATACCCTAATTAGGGAATATTTGGACCGGCCTCACTATACAACTGTGATTGACAAGCGTGACTTTCGAAAACTTCCCTAGACGTGAAATGACTGGACCCTTTTTTGTTTTACTATACTACGCAAATAAACTTTTTGTTTTTAATAGAATGTGGTTGTATTTTTTAATATCATAAGATAGCAAGCAGATGGATCTCCTGATGGAAAAATCCAACCTTCGCCTATAGTCACCAAAGATGTTAATGGTGCGTTGCTGTCTTGTGGCGAGGTCTTATGCTACATGCATAAGTTTACCGGCTACCTTACCCTCCAAACTGGAAAATGACAGTGACAAGCACTGACGCTCTTACGACAGGAATAGGTAAGACGGTGGTACCAAACCCAGACGAGACAATGCAGAACTCTACCACCTAGTAGCGATGATGGTAGTGACTTGCTTGGCCAATCCTTCGCTTTTCTCAAGCTTTTCGGCTCAAAGAGCCCGGATGGACACATGGCAAAGCAATCTTTTTAGCAAGGCAGTACTAGACTGACCTATCTCAGTGTTGGAACAAACCATTAGCACGTTGACGATAGAAATATATTCATAAAGCAGTTGTACCCCACTCGAAGATTAGACCAAAACTATAATAAGTACTTAATGATTAAAATAAAAGGGATATTGGCGTTAAGGCAATAAAAATAAACAAAGCAAATGTACTGTGCTCGGGAAATCAATGCTAAACTTGAACACCTAGTGATCAAGATAGTAGTGACATTGGCTTTACCCCGATAAAAAAAAAATAACAAATTGATTTCACGATACTAGGAGATTCGACGCAAAACTACTTGTACCTAGTGATCAAATTAATAGGGATATCGGTGTTATTGCTATAAAAATATAAATTTCAAAAACTAGCTTACTTCTTACTATTATTTTTTTAATGACAAAATAGCTGTTATTTTTTTTCAAAAATTAAAATTTTTGATAGTGGTCCCACGAACAATTTTTGCGAACAGCTTCGTTTTGGCAAGACGCTCATCTTTTCTGTCTTCGAAAAATCTCGTATCGTTTAACTGAAAAATATATATAAAAAAGAAAACTTTAGATTGTCGGACTAAGAAAAGTTTCCACTTAATATGTAGGGGGACATTGTTACCCTTGAGTTATCATAATAACAAACCGATGTGAGAAAAGTAGGTTGTTTTTAATTGATTAATATCAGTTTTAAAATCTCATAATGCCCCATATTTAGAGTGGAGAATTCTTCAAAAAACCTTCGAATGTGTAGGAGAAAATCTTTCTCATGTTTTTCATAAAATAATCAAGCGATTAAAATAAAAAATAATAATAATTATTAATTAATATTTTTTCCTTCACCGAATTAAAATGTTCGAAGCTCCCGAACTTTGTTTGTTACTCAATTCAAGATTTTTCGAAAATAGAAAAGATCTCTCGTTAAAACGAATCTGTTCACAAAAATTCAGATTATTATTAATCAAAAAAAAATGTTTGTGGGACCACGATCTAGGAGCTGAAATAGGAAATAAAAGCTCGTTTGAAAGATTATAATGATGAAACATCACTCTGCTCCCGGGCAAAGTTGCGCTCTAGTCTGAAACTAGTCAGCTAGTCTGAACATTGATATAAAAATCCCAAGATACACAATCAGTGTCTCAAAAACGTCCTCCAAAAATGAGCGCACAATTTTAAATTGTGCGCTCATTTCAAATAGAATCGCTTCGATCGCGACACTGTCAATTTTATTTCTTTCTAAATATTGCTTTGCAAAAACGACTATAAACCTTGTGCTTAAGGTTGTATATGCAAAGACATATGTTTTTTCCGCATCTGTAACTACTTAAATAAAATTAGGGACGCTTTTGAGTGTCAGTTTTGTTCGGGACTGTGCATCTTGGGTTTTTTATATCAATGAGTCTGAAATATTAAAAGAAATTTTATTTATTTACTAGGAAAGATTTTTATCAAAACTAACTATGGTAGTGCCATTCGTCTCTAATGACATGTCTGAACGTAAGGCACTTGATATATTCTTTAAAACATGACACGACTGGTTCGACTTATTTTTCTCTCTTTATTTAGGACAACATACGATTATACTCAGGGTTTACCACAAAATTATAATTTTTGTTATGATTACAAAAAATATAATTTTTAAGATGAACATTACGTTACGTACGTCGACTTTATTATTACAATTTTTTGTAAATGTTTTTACAAGAACTTTATACACATGTTTCATAATTATTCATTTGTAACCTCGACAGGAGAATATTGGAGAATTTCATTCAAAGTTATTAAGCACTAGCTAATTTGTTAACATTCAAAGCAAAGTTTTAAGAACTTCAGACAAGCGATAAGAGACCGGCTTACAAAACTTCTATTCAATATTGTTGATGAGAAGTTTTGCCTGTTATCAAACATATGAGAGCCTTAGTTTAAATACCCGCATGAGACTATCTATGTATGTTAGTTTGGAACTTGTAATTAGTGTAGACAACTAGAAAATCCAAAAACGCACGACTCATTATTTTAATTTGTTTGTAAAAATGAAAATAAATTTGTTTTCATAATTATCTTGATGGGTCAGATATTTTTTTTAATAAGAAAGAAAGAACAGTTCTAATTTAATTATTTTTGTTTTTATAGCACTCACCCAAGGAACTTATATTATTGGAATTACTACGAAGCAATATTTGAAAAATAAAAATGTACTTTATTTCGTTACTCATAAAGTTGACATTTGTTTCTTACTTCATAGAGGGGAAAAACGTTCTGAGCAAGACAACGACATAAGTGGATGTTGTCCCTTTCTTACAATTGCCAGTGTTAAAATAAAACTGCTGACGGTAGATTTTTATATATTCGGTAATGGTTAAATCCCTTTTATTCATACACGTCGATAAATACATTAGCATAAAATGTATTGTAACTAGCAAAAAGCAGAGCTTTATAAGGGCTCGCAACGTTATACTACCTAGTAATATTGCTAAGAAAGTATTTTTTATGAGAATTACATCTTTTAATGTATGGACTTCATTTATAATTATCTAACCTAAAAAAAGCCAGCGTATTTTTACCCAAACATTATATTCCCATCAAAGGCGTCGTCAGGCTTTGATCTAGAAGGCACAGGAAAATAAAACCAAAATAAAAAAACATGTTTCTAGGACAATTTTTTTTAGAACTTACAAGAAAATTTTGCTATGATAAGATAGATTTTCGAAATATTTTTTTTTAAATTTAATTAACATTCAAAATTTTTAGGATTAATATTGGACTTACCGCAGGCACAAAGAATTTGCGGTAGAAACTCAGCGAATAAATTTTTTCGAATTTTTCTCTCAGGGAAACCCTCGGGGTTCGATTCCCGAGTCAGACAAATCAAAAATGTGTTTTTTTTCAATTTTCTAATAAAAACAACGATGCCCGGGATTGGAAAGATGCCCGGTTGGTGATAAGCTGGTCACATATCACGTTGTGGGACTAAGACGTATCTTCGGCTAATCGTGGATGCACACGTTGTACTGCCTACCTCTTCGGGGATACGGTCAGGACCATACCTTTTTGTAGCTTTTACCCTCGGGCTAAGATTGAAAATTATTCTCAATACAATATTAATCAATTAATACACTTGTACTGTTTCACAATAATCATATTGTCAAAAACTGTAATCGGTTGACCTTGCAGGCCATCCCTGAAACTTCCCGCTAAATTAAGGTATTTTAAACTTAAAAGCATAGATTTTTTTTCAGTTCTAAGTAATATTGAAATATCTCAATTGCTAAGTCACAAAAAATAGCAAGAAAACACGAATGAACCAACGAAACAATCATACATGCCGTTTATTTTGATAAAAATGTCAGTACATTGATTTTTGAAAAACTGTATATTTTGGAAACGATGATCAAATTGATCAAATTTCAAATGTCTTTCAACTCAATTTAACTATTGCTTTAGCAAAATAATCGGTAGGTTCAAACATTTCGAAGCAATTTCAAAAAACATTTTTTCAAAAATTTTCGTCATTGATAGATAACAAACAGAGTGACTAACTTTTATTCAGGTAACGGTACTTGACGCAGTTTTTAAAGGAAAAAAACTAATAAGATTTTGAGGTCAATCGGTACATTAGCCTGAAAGTTATTTCAAAAACATTAAGTAAGTTTGCTAAACACAACGTAATTTTAATATTTGAAAAGCTGTAACTTTTGAAAATAAGATTCGATTTTAATTTTTAAAACGGCATTCGACGTTATTTTTTAGTACTAAAATATTGTAGAATAATAAAAAATGATTGGTTGAAATATTTCGAAGTTATGTCGAAAAAAAGACTTTTTTAAAAATTTTTGTCAACGATTACTTCCAAACAGATAAGCCGATTTGATGCAATTTATGCATTAAACTTAATTTTTTTTTGAGAATATAGCTGATTAGTCTTTGTACTCAATCAGTACATTAATCTGGAAGTTATATTAAAAAAAATCTGTTTCACCAAACTTTCTTTATGGGTTTTTTCAAAATTTTATCAAAATCCCTTGGGCCCAATTGGTCCAAATTTTCAGGAAGTCTAAGTTGAGCGGAATCCAATCGAATGCCATCAACCGCATTTCGATCGGTCCAGCCGTTCAAAAGTTATGAGATGTTTACATACAGACATGCATACACACACACACACATACACATTCATACAGACACACTGACGTCATCACGAAAAAAGTCTGAAAAGGTTCCTAGGACCTCAAAACGCGGACAACTGGTGAAAATTCGATTTTTAAAAATCGGAGCAAAATCAGTAACTTCCTTATCAACATACGTAGTAGGAAGTTAAAAAGTACAAGTGTATTAATAGATTAATATTGTATTAAAATGGAGTGAATGAAAATGAATTAAATCTACCACGCCAAAGTAACATTTTAACTCGTTAGCGTTTTAACTCGTTAGTTTCATAATAGATGGCGTTAGTAGTAATAAAATTCTAATACATGTATTTTTTATTTTTTTCTTAATGTTTATAAAATGGTACTTTAATAGTAGATAACATATCTAGACATGAATTAAAAACTACCACGTCAAAGCTCAAACCTCGAAGTGCGATATTTTTTCAGTAACAGATACCACAAAAGTGCATACAAAGTGGCCTAGTGTAGGGCTCGCTTCGCTCGCCCTGATTAACATAATGAGTTCTAAAATGTGCTTATTTAAATTATTACGTAATTACAATGCAATGCAAAAAACTGTTTCTTAAATTAGTAGAATTACTCAGTAGTAATTTGCAAACTACGCATGGCCGCACTTATATATGGCGATTGGCGCTTTATTTAGTAGAAAGGGACACACTCCACCCATGTCGTGGTACTCTTCGGAACAATTTTGAAGCGCGCGTGAATATTCCGGGTAGAATGTAACTTCCTTGCGCTCATATCACTGTCAAATATATAATATACACGTACATGACATAATATGTCAATTTATCTGTCACGATGAACTCATAACTAGTTATACATGGGGCACTTTGTACTTCTAGCTAATCGGAACTATTTGAATTTCGAATGTTATATTTTTAAAACGTTGCGACCTTCTTAGTAATAAAAAAAACAATTGGCGGGAAATGATTTGTCAATTGTTTTTTTATCACACATCAAAGTTCTACATACGCAACGAAAATGGAATTAAGTCGAAAAGATTTTAGAGCGATGATTTTTTATGATTTTAAAAGTTCGCTTTCTCCGCAAGACTGTGCCGCTCGTCTTCAAAATGCTTTTGGGAAAGAAGCACCTTGTTTGAGCAACGTGAGGCGATGGTTTGCTGAATTTGAGAGAGGTCGAGTTTCTTTACATGACGAATTTCGTGAAGGGCGGCCTTCAACTGCCGTCAACGAAAATAATGTGCCTACTGTTAATAGTTCATTAAAGAAAACCTCCGGATTATCTATGAGACAATTTGAGGACTATTAAGGATTGGTATGAACCAAATTCAGAAAATTTTACACGAAGAATTGAAAATTCGGAAACTTTGTTGTCGTTGGATCCCTCATGAACTGACAGCGGAGCAGAAGCAGACTCGCGTGGAATGGTGCTCACAGATGCTACTGAAGCACAACCACGGACATTCTAATGCTGGTTATGACATTGTCACAGGAGACGAAACGTGGATTTATTGTTTTCAACCCGAAAAAAAAACAGCAATCTTGTGAATGGGTGTTTGATAATGAGAACAGGCCAACAAAAGTGAGACAGGCGAGAAATGTTGGTAAAAAAATGATCACGTTTTTTTTTCTCAGCTAAGGTTCCATCTGTACAATTCCACTTGAAGCTCAAAAGAGTGTTAATGCCGAGTGGTATTCTACCATTTGTTTACCCAAGGTGTTAGAAAAAGTTCGCGAAACACGACGCAAAAGCCGCATTCTCCTACACCACCATAACGCTTCTTCACACACGGCTAACAAAACAAAGTCATTTTTAGCTTCCGAAAAAGTACATCTCGTCACTCATTCTGCGCATAGCCCCGACCTAGCACCTTGTGATTTCTGTATTTTCCCCAAAATTAAAGATTTGATGAGAGGTTTTACTTTCACCAACTCCTATAATAATATTATATATATATATATATATATATATATATATATATATATATATATATATATATATATATATATATATATATATATATATATATATATATATATATATATATATTATATATTACGTCCTGAAGATGCTTTAAAAAGCGAAACCGGTCGATTAATCTAAAATTATATGTTTATATTTGTAGTGAAATTAAAGTACAAGTGATTATTACCTTGTTTACCTTGTTTGGATTTATAACTAATCATATAGATTTTCCGGCTCACCAAGTGCTCACGTGCTCATCCAAGGCAAGGTAGTGGTAACACACCAATCCCGCCCGACTCCAAGCCACTACTGAGATTTTGTATTTTCGATAAGAACCTCGAAAAACCTCAATAACACTTTTGCCCTACACGGAGATCGAACCCGGGACCTCATAATCTGAGCTGAATATGTAGGCTAAACCTTAGACCACGAGACAGTCTTATTTATATACTAGCTGTTGCCAGTGACTTCGTCTGCACGGACTTCGTTTACTCCGCACAGAACCTCCCCGCTAGGTGATAGCGTAATAATATGTAGCCTATATATTGACCCGACCTGTTAGTAATATTCATGCAAAATTTGAAGTAAATCCATGCAGTACTTTTTGAGTTTACCCCGGACATACAGACAGACAAACAGACGAACAGACAAAAATTCTAAAAACTATATTTTTGGCTTCGATATCGATTGTAGATCACGCCCCAAGTATTCTTTTAAAAAAATATTTAATGTACAGTTTTGACTTTCCTACGATTTTATTATATGTATATAATAGATTTATTAAGATTTTATTTATATTTTTAATTATTAAAACTCATTCTCCATCACTTTCATTTGTTAAATAATACATTTCAAAATTTTGAATTTAATTGAGAAATGGTTTTTAAAGTAATAATATTAAATTCTAAATATATTTAGTTTAGTATTAAAATTCATATAAATTGGTATTCATTAACTCTTTTGATTTAAATAATTGTATTAAGTTAAATGAAGCTTTTACAGAGAGCTCATAACTTTTGTTTTTGTCACTATTCAACTACCATAATTGATTTTATTATCACGAGTAATCAGCCAATTCAGTCTGTTCGAACAAAATCTATACATATAATAAAATCGTAGGAAAGTCAAAACTGTACATTGAATATTTTTTTAAAAGACTACTTGAGGCGCGATCTAGAATTGATATCGAAGCCAAAAATATAGTTTTTAGAATTTTCGTCTGTTTGTCTGTTTATCTGTTTGTCTGTTTGTCTGTATGTATGTCCGAGGTAAACTCAAAAAGCACTGCATGGATTTACTTCAAATTTTGCATGAATATTACTAATAGGTCGGGTCAACATATAGGCTACATATTATCACGCTATCACCTACAGGGGAGGAGCAGTGCGGAGTAAACGAAGTCCGCGCGAACGAAGTCGTGGGCAACAGCTAGTATCAAATAAAAATATATTAATTATGGTAAATTTAGTTTAGCGACTAAGTTTAACGACTTTACTAGGTGGTAGAGTTCTGCATTGTCTCGCCCGGGTCTGGTACCACCGCCTTCCCTATTCCTGCCGCAATAGCGTCAGTGCTTGTCACTATCGTATTTCAGTTTGTAGGGTAAGGTAGCCGGTAAACTTATGCACGTGGCATTAGACCTCGCCACAAGATAGCAACGCACCATTAACACCTTTGGTGTCTATAGGCGATGGTTGACTCTTTACATCAAGAGACCCATCTGCTTGTTTGCTATCTTATGATATAAAAAAAATAGCTGTTGCTCGGGGTAGCCCTCGAACTAAATTCTCTAAGAATAAATTATTGAATTATTTTTTAGAGAATTGTATTGAATGATTAAACATTATTTCTTAGAGGATTGAATTTGAATTCAATTGATTTTACGTTTGTGATTAATCAACCGATTCACAGAAAAATATTAAACAAAAGTATCTTTAGAAAATTTATTTTGTTGACTATTTGTTGCTCGCGTTGTCCTCAAATATTTTTATAACAAAAGCCTAGTCAACCCAGTAGGTTGGAGCTGCACATTGACAGCTATTCAAAATATATAATACTAGTTAAATTCATCGCGTTAAATTCATTTAGGGAAGTGGGGGGTTAAAAAGAGACAAAAAGCCTTGTCACTTTCCATCCCTTCAACTATCTCCTTTTTGCCGTGTTACTCCATTTTGCCGTGAAAGGCAGACAAACAAACACACTTTCGCATTTATAATATTAGTATGGATTCAAAATATACCTTTATTGGTTCAGACCTCTTTTAAAGCTAATAAGCGAATAGCGAGATTGACTAAATATGCCACTTTCAACATGACACTAGGTGGTTTGCTGGGTCCTGCCCGCGTTTGATACCACCTTGGCTATCCCTGTGCTTGTCGTTATTGTATTTTGGTTAAGAGCAAGGATTTAAAACGTTATAATTTCGACATGTTTACTGTTTCGTGATTGGTGCGCCGCGTTTCATGCTGTTTCGTGATTGGTTCGCCAACTAGTGCTAGAAGACAACGTCATAATATCATATACCACAACCAATCACGACAATTGGCCAATCGCAAACATATCGAAATTATAACGTTATAAATCCTTGGTAGATAGGGTGAAGACGCCGGCAACGTTCACGTTTTTTTTGCTTTCGCATGGCACTATCGTAGTAGCGTCAATCCTTGTCAGACACATGCATGTAGCTTTGCCATCCCGCCACACGGATAGAAACGCACCGATAACATCTTTAATGTCTTTAGGCGACGGTTTTTCTTTCCGTCAGGAGATATATATTATATAGGATATTTAGAATAGGTTACTCTATTTAATGAAAAATAAGTAGATATATCTGCATGTTTTGATAAATATTATGTTTTTATCGTGAATTCGTAATTGTCGACTACTAAAACGTAAATTCCTCTTGTTTTACAAATATTATACTCATTTCACATTCTTTCATAAAGGATTTTTTAATTACGAATCTATTATTATTGCTGGAATATAATATATCGAAGCCGCATCGATGAATATCTATCTAGTTTTAAATTTCAGAAACGTCAGAACTCTGTAGTTGGTAAGGTTGACACGAATGACAACACCGTTTTCAAGTAGGCAACAATTTAGATTGTTGACATTAATTTTGCTCTTGCTACTCTGTCATAGAATTACTAGTCTATGGAATTCTCGTTGATTTTTATTGGCCAATATGAATGATCGCCCCATTTAATTTAACTGGTTGTATTGGTAAATATAAGTGATTAGCTAACTTATTAAATTGGTTACGTTGGTCGTTTTGTGTGATGGCATAACTGGATTGGCTGGATTACATTGTTGAGGATGTACGTCATCTAACTTGAAAGAGAGACCGGGTTGGACATACTGTATTGGAGAGTGAGGAAGTCTGCCAGTTCGTGTCAAACTTGTCACGATTCTAATTATTAACCCATTTCCATGTTAGTTAAAATCGATTTATTTATACATTTATTGTAAACAACTAAATACAAACTATTACCACTGAATAATGGTCTTATTTTTATTCAATGGATGACATAGAGCAACCGTACGTTGATCACCTTCCAACATATAGATCATAGCGTAGGCATTGCTTAATGAAAAATGTTGCCCATTATCTAATAAATGGCACAGGTAATATATTCTATGGCTTACAGTCCATTTTTTCTTCCTTGTCCATTTTAGTAAACATAAATGGCGGACCAATAACTCAAATTGGTCATAGACAATTAATATGGTTGGGAAAAATCGAAAGATCTGTTGAACAAGTATGACAAACTAAATTCAATGAATGGTATTAATTGTGTTCGGTAGTTTACTTTTGATATGATCTAATTTAACTTGTTTGCACTATGCTATTTAAAAAGAAAATGCTGGAGACGCCACAGGATTTTCCTTTGTCAATAAAGCATCGAACTTTCTGTCTGATTTTAATGCCAGGGTCTAAAGAGAAATCGAAATTTCTAATCTAATCGAGAAAGAAATTAAAGTCACCCTTACGACACCACGGTAAGTAACGATACCATTAAGAAATTACGTATCTACGCTATAATCTCTATAGGCACCACCGCTAACTTCTAGGGTTTTCACCGAAAATAAACAATATTTTCCCTCTTTACCATTTTCAATTCAGTACTCTATGATTTTCATTCACTTCTGAACGAAACATCGTACAAAATAACATCAAGCTGGCACTCTTTTTTCAAGCATGCTCTTGGGGATAAATAAAAGAAATTAGACCGGCATTAATCCGTGCAGTGTGCTCTGTGTTGGTTGCAGTTTAAGATACAGGTTAATTTAAAAGTGTTTTGGCGTATTAATAAAAAAATAAACTTTAATTATAATCGAGATTAGTTCAAGGTCTAGGAGTTTAGATAGCGGAACATCTCAAATGCGCCATAGTGCCGGTTGGCAACCGGATGAGAGAGCCCTATGGACATTCTTGGGGGGCTCGGGCGTCCCCGCAGTCTCCAGACTAGTCCCCAACAGTGTAACTTCGAGGTGTGTGTCTCAGGTCCGGAAGTAAAGCGCCTCGATTCACTGCCGTCTTCACACCTACTTCACTCACTCTATTTAATGAAAAGGGCAAGGTACAGGAGTAACGTTGTACAGCGGCAGCACTCCCTCTCGATGAAAGTAGACCTCAGCAACATCAGAGGTTTACATTCTAATCTCGCTGCAGTCCATTTCCACCTGGAGGCTCATAAGCCATGTATCTTGTTCCTCACGGAGACACAAATAAGATGCCCGTCTGATTTGGCATACTTAACCTATCCCGGCTACACCCTTCATCTATGAGTCATCGAAATTTTAAAGACTGCAAACTTCCTTAAATGCAACATTAACATTTTTACTGCAAGCATGATTGTTATAGTAAGTAATGTTACTACCAGCAAAATGGCGAATTTGCGTATCATTTTCAATAATTTAATTAATTTTATAATATCAAAAGATAAATTAATTAAAATAGAATAACTATTAAAAAAAACATTAATCTCGTATGTTTGAGAAAATAAATGTAATCAATTATCTTTTTTCTCAAAAAAGTTGATCCATACTAGTTCAGAAAAATAAGTATTATGGGACAAACGAATTTAAATATAACTATTAACAAAAACAATACTCACGTTTTTTTGTATAACAAGATCGTCGAATTATTGTAGTACGTAACGGTTCTTTAAAATCGATTAAATAACCTGCCTTTAATCATCAAGCAGTATCATTAGATACATACGTTCTAAATAATTAAATTAATTTTATTGTATTATGGGACAAAGAAATTTAAATATAACAACAAAAAACAATATTCTGGTTTTTTTGTATTACAAGTTCGTTGAATTATTGTAGTATGTAAAGATTCTTTAGAGTCGATTAAATAACCTGTCTTTAATAAAATAAAGCTTTTATTTTATTAAAAGCAGGTTATTTTACTATTGCAAAATTAATCACATTTAACAGATTGTAAAACTATATTATTACTTTAAAAGTGTTAATCTTTGAAAAATAATGATTCAATAAAGCGGATATTTTATATTCTACAAATAAATATTTAACTTTTAAAGAGTTAACAATATTTAACATTGTTACAAGCCATTTATCATATTTTTTGAATGTTTAACTTTGGTAAAGAATCATTCAATTACTCATTCGTTCGTTTTACAATTCGTTCATTGTTGCCCGCGTCTATCAATTTCATAGATAAACTCATATTTTATGTGTCAAATTCATATGGTATTTTTTAACTGTGCAATTAAATTTTAGTTTATAATAAGTTTTCGTAAATTAAATGTGATAAAACGATATATTAGAAACAGTTTTTAGTGCCAAACAAATCGTTTAAAATTAATGAATACAATAATCCAATAATATTGAATTTAATGTGTATGATTGATGTGAAACTTTAATGTTTTTATAACAGGTAGGCTTTGTTGTTATGTTGAGACAAGTAAAAAGAAATGGACTGTAGGTATGGCAGGCGGTAGACTTATGCATGTGGCATCGCTATCCCCTCACACGAATAACAACGCACCATTAATATCTTTGGTGTCCATGATGATTTCTCTTTTCATCAGGAGAGCCATTGGCTTAATTGTTATACTAGCTGTTGCCCGCAACTTCGTCCGTGCGGGCTTCGTTTACTCCGCACAGCTCCTCCCCAGTAGGTGATAGCGTGATAATATGTAGCTTATATGTTGACCCGACCTAATTAGTAATATTCTTGCAAAATTTGAAGTTAATCCATGCAGTACTTTTTGAGTTTACCCCGGCCATACATACAAACAGACAAAAATTCTGAAAACTATATTTTTGGCTTCGATATTGATTGTAGATCATGCCCCAAGTATTCTTTTAAAAAAATATTCAATGTACAGTTTTGACTTTTTTACGATTTTATTATTTGTATGTATAGATAATGATATTAAAAAAGGCATATATTTCTGTCTCCTGCCTAAATAATATGTTTTTATCGTGAATTGGTACTTGTTGATTACTGGAACGTAAATTTCTCTCGTGGAAAATGTTATACTCATCTCACATGCTCTCGTAACGGACATTTTAATTACGAATCTATTAACGCTGGAATATCTAGATAATAGCGTAGGCATTATTTAATGAGGAATTTTGCTTACTAGCAGCTATGAATATTTTCTATAGCTTAGGTAGAAACTAATGTTTAAATTTGTATATCTTGCGATAATTGTAATAGTTGAAGATGCTAAATGGGTAGTTACTCGAACGTCGTAGGGACCTAATCTGTTAAAAAAAAGTAAAAAAAAATAAAATAAAAAAAAATCTTGTCAGATTAAGATATGGTGGTTTAATTACCACCTAAAATTTAGAAAATCTGACGGCTCAAGTGTTTTATAAGGGAGTGGGAGGGCCATAAAGTTGCAAAGAAAATGTTGTTTTGACATTCTCGAGCGCGTCTAAATTTTCTTTTATTATATAGGAAATGATGTAAGAACAACGAAAAAAATATAATCTGAAAATTTCCGCAAGCCGAAGTTATTGGAATTTTGTTTTTTTTGTGCCCTAATAACCCGCCTCTATATAAAGGGATTATATTTGGCGGAGAGCCTAAACAGTATGCGAGGCAACCTCCCCCCCTATGTTAATCCGATGAATTGAGTTAATCCAAAAATCCCCTCTTGGGCTCTCCTACTATAAAACGAGAT
This sequence comes from Apodemia mormo, assembly GCA_036924255.1. Classification (NCBI taxonomy): domain Eukaryota; kingdom Metazoa; phylum Arthropoda; class Insecta; order Lepidoptera; family Riodinidae; genus Apodemia; species Apodemia mormo. Next base: position 8,262,718 of record JAUPFN010000013.1, on the reverse strand, counting down.
GGAAAACTACGTATGTAGATAAGGAAGTTACCGATTTTGCTCCGGTTTTAAACTCAACTCTATCTTTTACTATAACTAAATAACACGTTAAAAATTAAGTCAATATTGCCAAAATCAAACTTATTTAATTTTTACACAATGAGGATGGTATTTTATATTTAAATGTACATTAAATGTAAAAAAATACTAAATCGCGTTTATCTCAGAACTACAAAATCAGAGTTATTTAATTATCCAACTAAGAGGAAGACATGTTCTCTTAAACAATAAAATAATTTTGTAAATCCGTCTGTATAGAACGGAGTTATGTCCGAACATATATAAAAATATATATAAACAACCGACTTGACTACCTCCTACTTTTTGGAAAGGCGATTAATAAAAATTTCTTCATCCGATTCGGTATTCATTCCTGTGATCTTATCTATACATATATAAGACTTTTTCCCTACTTTTTCATTTTTTCACTATTCTTTAATATCAACAACTAGCAAACAAGAAGATGGCTCTCCTGATATAAAGATAAACCTTCGCCCACAGACACCAAAGATGTTAAGAGGCAGTTCACACTTTAGACCAATTTTTGACGAGAAATCAAAATTTTCCAACTCCTAATTTTTCATATTATAAGGTACTTTTATTAATTAAATGGTAAAACCATTACATAGTTTATCTTTTAAATATTGCCTCAATGAAACAGATTTTGTAATCATCAATTGTATTTCTTATAATTAATGTTCTCCAAAATCAACTTTCAACAATTACGCAAGGAAGCTATTTTTTCAAAAGGTATTGCTACTGCTAGAACAATTGTGTCTGAATGGATTATTTTTTTTCCTAAAAGATATATAACTATATCTTACTAGCTGAACCGGCAAAAGTTGTCCTGCCTTTTTAACAACTATTTTTTTTTTCTATATTTTCTCAACTTTTAAACCTTCCCTGAACTTCAACAATTAATTTAAAACCAAAATTAGCTAAATCGGTACACCCGTTCTCGAGTTTTAGCAAGACTAACGAACAGCAATTAATTTTTATATACATATATAAATTAATTAATTTGCGATTAATTGCGATTTTATTTTTTATTTTTTTATTTTTTATTGAAGAGGGGGCAAACGAGCAGGAGGTGCACCTGATGGTAAGTGATCACCGCCGCCCTTGGACATCCATAATACCAGAGGTCTTGCAGTTGCGTTGCCGGCCTTTTAAGAATGAGTAAGCTCTTTTCTTGAAGGTCCCCAAGTCGTAACCGTTTGGAAACACCCCTGCCGGTAATTGGTTCCACAACGAAGTAGTGCGAGGCAAAAAGTGACGAGAGAAACGCACAGTTGTGGATTTCCAGACATCGAGATGGTCAGGATGGAATTTCAAATTTTGACGCGATGTCCGATGATGGAATTCGGCGGCAGGAATTAATCCAAATAACTCGTCGGAACACTCTCCATGAAAGATACGATAGAAGACACAGAGTGAGCCAACATCTCTGCGCAATGCCAAAGAGTCGAGCCGTTTCGAAATAGCCAGGTCGTCAACGATTCGAATCGCTCTACGCTGAATGCGATCAAGAGGAAGGAGCGATTTTATGAAATAGCTTTTAATGGTGCGTCGCTTTCCGTGTGGCGGGATGGTAGTACCACATGCATAAGTCTACCGGCTACCTTACTCTCCAACCCGGAACTCAACAATGACGTTTCTCATTGTTGTGTTCCACATTGTGGTGTGACACTTCAATTTTATTTATATGTATAGATTTGACCCGTGGATTTGACCTACGTCCACCATCCTAAGTGTGGACAATATATTTTTTGTCATAATATAATAGACAACCATCCCTTTTACATACCAAAGATGTTAATGATTCGTTGTTATCCGTAAAGCAAGATGTTAATGCCACAGGCATAAGTTTACCACATACCTTACCCTCCATACCGGAACACAACAGTGACAAGCATTGAAATTATTGCGACAGGAATGGGTAAGGCAGGGGTTCCAAATACCCGGGCGAGACGTTGCGGAACTCTACCACCTAGTAGTCACGATAGTAGTGACATGTAGCCAATGGGTCGCCTTTAACAACCTGCCTGGGAAAATTATCCTGGTAGAAAGCTACAAACATTGTCTATTGAAAACCCAGAGAAACCTTGCAAAATGTATCACCCAGAAATCACGATTGCAGTGTGTAAAACCCTAGCCAGAATAAAGAGTTTCCCCGTGTTGTTCCTGGCCTATTTTGAAAATGCAACCATGTGCCGTACTGCTAGTCAGTTCGTAAAATCGAATGATTACTCTATACGTGTCACTAGCATTGATACTAAGTGGCAGTATGCAACGTTATATATATTACTTATTCCTGCCGCAATAGCATCGATGCTCATCATTGCCGTGTTCCGATTTGTAAAGTAAGATAGCCATAGTAAAAAGATATTCTTTATAAAAAGGTGTCCAGATTAATATGGCACAAAATAATATTAAAAATAATGCTATAAAATCGCATTACCATACAAAATGAATTCATCGTTTGGTAGTAATTTGAATTATCCCAAAAGGACCCTGTTATTACAATAAATTTCATTATCCCGTATCCCGTTGTTCAGAACCGTTTCAAATTATATTTTAATTAATACTTTCCAGTTTTCACGTTTATTTTATAAATGAATGTTTGATTTATCTGTATCTGTACGTTGAAATGTAAAACTTGTTCAAACATCAAGAGTGGTACTTAATTTTAATGCTGATTCTAAAGGAATTAAAAGTCTGACATTGAGATAATCATGAAATATTATTTACTTAGACTTGAGTTTATCAATATATGGTTAAGTTTGAACTGGATGATTGAGTCAGTAACGGCGTTTAAATACTAATTTGCTGTTCACCATAGAAAAAACATTGATTGTTTGTATTAATTAACTATTCATTTTAGGATTTTTTTCAGCACTTATTGAACTTATTCTGAAAATTGTAAAATATCATTTTTAAAGCCAATATGAAGTTATGAATATAAAATATATTTTTTTATGTTTTTGTAATTCCACAGAAATGTACAAAATGTAACATGTCATTTTATCTGTTAATCGAGCGCGATTTGAATTGAATTCGTCTTATTTATCAAGTGTTATTATATGTTTTTAAGGATTATAAGAAGTAAAAAATCCCAGAAAAATCTTGATATATTATTAATTTTCAAAGTCAGTGCACTACTTCACTTTTTTTGCTTAAAATATTTTATTGCTTCAAAACTTTTTGCTTCAAAAAAATTTTAGTAGCTGCAAATAACACACTTAAGTTTTGAAAAAAAAAAAGATATTTTTTCTCTCCACCCCAGTCGACACCAGATTCTGGGCTATTTTAAGTTATCTTTATAGAAAAACCCAATAATACTTACCGCTCGGATCAGCCAATCGATCTAGCATCCACTCTATCAAATTGGGCCTGTCACTGAATGACCAGAACTAGATTAAAAAACACTATTAAAGCTGTGGTTTCCTAGAATAACGGTACCGTCATATAGTGGCCGTAATATTAACGGGCGCAAAGTAACGGCCGTCAGCTATGACGACATTTTGTAAAGTTCCACGGCCGTAAAACACACCGTTGCGGTTCATATTTTTTTAAAACAAACGACAAACTAAATGTATCCAGGAGTAAAAAGAAACAACCTTGATTTAGCTTTAATTTGCTTGGAGAGTGAAGTATCATCAGAAATGGAAATGAGTCGTATGGAGGACGATGATTTATTCAAATTTATTCCAGTTCCAAATTCGAAAATTCAAAACTCAAATATTCTTTATTTCGTAGGTAGTTATACAGTTGAAACAAGTCATTTATACATTACATTGCATAATAATTATTATACTACCTTTCACTTCAGTTCTTAAATTAAACAAAATTTATATTTTACACTTATAGGAATCGTAAACAATAACAATAATATATTTAAATAAAGTGGGTACGTAAAACTAACGACGTTTGAGAATGATTCTCTGTTCATTTGGCGAACACAAATATATATATATATATATATATATATATATATATATATATATATATATATATATATATATATATATATATATATACACTTTTTGATATGTATATATTCTATTCTATAGGTGACTAGAAATTATTTCTAAGTAGAAAAAAAACTTGTAATGCGTGTAATGTATATTTTTATTAATTTAATATATTTCCAATGCATATTATTTAAAAAGTTTCTGCAAATCTTCGCCATATCAACTTTAACTGTTCCAAAGTTCATAGTCTACCGTTCGTGCATTGTTTTAAAAAACGTCACAAAGTTCCTGCTTCAAGTTTTAATATTTAAATTACTTTTATACTAAACAATGTACGCTTTAAAATAGATTCGTATAGTATTAACAATATGCACTATACGGGAGTGCGATATGACCAATGCTTCGATTACGACACGAGTCGTTTCCTCGACCCGCGTTTACACAGCGATTATTTTATCTAGCGATAAGACTCATCCTAGCTTTATATTTCCTACCTTTTTACACTTACCACATTTACTCCGAGATAATATTTTATAGCATACATTTTATCCCAAAATAAAGTAGATAACAAACGAAAATATGATTTGGAAAATTCAAAAACAAATTGCTACTATCACTCATGCTACCTATGAATAAGGTGACTATACGTTCAATTTGAACGGGACAGTCTTGTTTTCAACTACTCTGTCCCGGTATCCCTAAGTATATCTCAATGACGTGAACAGTCTCGTTTCCAGAAAAATATACACAGTGAAGGCATAAAGACTTTAAAATTGTACAGACAGACAAAACTAATCATATTTTCTGTATTATTAATCGTTTCCCGGTATTTTCCTGTTAGAGTTAGTAATTCGAAATTATTTAATTAGTTTAATAAAAACAAAATTATTTTATAATCAGTATTTATACGTTGTCGTCAATGCGGTAGAAATCTAATCTACACCACTGACCACACAAATATTAATAATACCACATAAATATACACAGTGTTGGGCGGAAAATGCTTAGCCGCTCATATGAGCAAATGTATGTAAATGTCAAACACTCGTAGATATATTATATCGTGAAAAAATAGAAAAATCCTATATTGTGCTATTTTATCGTGTCGAATATAAAGATTAAGTTTAAAGAATATCTCTGGAATGATTTTATTTCATTGGTAAGTATTATAACTTTGTATTTCCGGGTGTAAATGCAAGTGAGATTGAAAATCTAAAAAAAATGCCTTCAAAGGCGTATCCAGTTTAATCCGTGATCTACACGCATGTATAAATAGGTTTATTAAAGCATCATTTAAAAGCAATAAAAAAAATCATTTAAAAAACACTTACAAGGGGCTCCCAAACTTTTATCTTGTCAATTATTGTTAAAGAAATAAACGATTTTATTATTATTATTATTATCGTTTGAGTTTTGATAAAGCTTACAAGGAACAAAACAGGATTGAACAAATATTTTATCCTGTTCTACCATTTAATATTCGATCAAATTTATCGTCTATCGCCAAAACAATCACGGATACGATTTTCAGGTCACATAAAACTATTATATTTTGTTACCTTTCGCTGCTAAGAATATCTGAACACGCAGCCATAATAAAACTAACATTTAATGGAAGCAGTACGAAACAAAATATTTCACTTGTATATTTTTACGACTACTATCCGGATAAGAATAAATAAAGCGAAGGATTGTTCGCGTATTGAATTCCTTATTACGTAGAACGCTTCCATTTCTTATTATTTCTTTATCCATACATAAATGCGAAAGTAACTCTGTCTATCTGTCTGACTGTATCTTCTTCACGGCTAAACTATTGAACCGATTTAGATGAAATTTGGTCCAAATATAGTTTGAGACCCGAGAAAGTAGATAATATAGTTTTTATCCCGGAAATCCCACGGAAACAGGAAATATGCGGATTTTATTTTAGAATTTTTTCCATGCGAACGAAGTCGCGGGCAGAGCTAGTATAAAATACAGTTGTAAAATACAGCAGTAAGATGGTCAAAAGGCTTATACGTGTTGTTTTGCTGAGAGTCACCACTGTGGCGTGTTGATGGCTGTTAGTGGTGAAGATCACATCGGGATGACCAATGTGGCGTCGCTGGTCCGTACCGCTGAAGGGTCATAGTGATGGAACCAGCGGGCCAGCTTCTCGTCAGGTGACGTCATAACTGTGGAGGTTGATGACGTCACACAAGGACAAGGAAGGGGAAAAGGAAGATCTTCCCAGCCAGGCAAGGTGTGCTGCCTGGGGACCGAAGTCCATATGAGAATCGTTGAAACTTGTATATAGCTGGTACAAGATAAATAATTATGATATCGCGATTCAGGATTTTATTTTGAATTTCATCATTTTCTATTTTTTACAAGTTCTTTATACAAAATACAGTTGTAACTATTATTAGTACTTTGAACAAAATTCAGTTGTAACTGTTATTAGTTCTCTCGGCTCTCACTAGTAAATAATTTGTAATAAAAAATAATTGCCTTTATTCAAAATAAAGTTTCCCCGGATCCTCTTTGCAGAATAATTATAGTTCATCTGAAATTCTGCCAGGCTGTTCGTAAGAGGTAAACAATCGGCTATGCGAGTCACTAATATTGTTGCTAATAAGTGGTGGAATTCTGTATTATCTTGCCCGGGTCTGGTATCACCACCGTTTGACCTATTCTTACCGCAATAGCGTTAGTGCTCGTCACTGTTGTATTCTAGTTTGGATGGTAAAGGAGCATGTGGTATTAAAACTACGCCAAAAGGATTAGCCGTGAACATGTAACAGACAGTCAGACATATATTTCTTAGACATTAACATTTATAATTTTACTAGCGACCTGCCCGCGTTTTCACCCGCGTAGCTTTTGTTCTCGTAGGAATATCGGAAAGGTTTATACACTAAAACCTTCCTCAAGAATCAATCTATCTATTAAAAAAACCGTATCAAAATCCGTTGCGTAGTTTTAAAGATTTAAGCATACATAGGGACATAGGGACAGACAGAGAAAGCGACTTTGTTTTACACTATGTAATGATGATTAATTCAAGCACAATAAATTAAACACAATTGTCGCGTTTTTTCTTTGTTTAAAAACATTGTAAACCCTGTTTAGTTTTTTATCGGTTATAATTTATTTGGACATGAAACGCAATCGACTTTAAGCGTGAATTTTAATATTAATTTATTTTTCCTAACACGATTTTTACTTTAAATAGCTTAAAATTTATAAGTTAGTAAAATTGTAAGTAAAAAAGTATCTTCACGCTCATATCCCCGAAGTAGTAGGCAGAAGTACAAGTGCACCCACGATTAACCGAAGATACTTGGTCCTACTGATGTGATAAGTGGTAAGCCTATCGCCAATCAGGCACTTTCCTTGCCGAACAACATTGTTTTTATCAGAAAACTAAAACAAAACAGTTTCTTTTTTAATTGCACGACCTGGGAATCAAACGCTGGGCCTCACGTGGTCTGCGCCAATGCCGGACCATTAGACCACAGAGGCGATTGTATAAATAAATAAAAAACCATGTACTCACAAATAATAAAGATATACTTATTATGTTTTTAGCACTAAACTCAATTTCGATTTTTTTATTCGATCGTCAATATTCGATTCCCAAGAGGGACAAACATTTGTGTGATGAGCATAGATGTTTGTATTTATGGGTCTGGGTCATGTAATATGTATATAACAGTATTTATATATGTATTTCTATGTATTAGTATCGTTGACTAACACCCATAATACAATCAAATAATTTGCTTATTTGTTAGATCGATTTGTGCAATTTGTCCAGCTATATTATTATTATTACAATCCCATACCAGAAAAGGCTTAAAAATTTTTCAAGCAAAAAAAATGTTAATATGGCTAAATTTGGTTCAGCAACTGAACTCGCCATCAAGCCAGGCCACGTTCTTTTAACAAGTGAGACGTAGCTCAGTTAGAAGAACGTACTTGGCTTAAAGACGGGTTCAGCCGCTAGTTCTAAAAAAAAAATTCCTTGTTAAAAATTTTAAAATGAAAATTAATAAGTTTGTATGTGTTCGTATTCTCATACTAACTTGCTTTGCTACGAGGCACTATTAATAATAAACTATTATAATAAAATAATTATAATAAACGTTATTATAATAATTTATTATAATATTCGATTAATCCATTGGCTCTCAAGTACCTATGTTTTCTATAAAAATATTTAATTTCACTGCCTCTTTTCCTTTCAATGGATTTTGAGCTCAAATCATGAGGTATCGGTTTCGATTCCCGATTTATGCGAATTTTTTGTCAAATAGCCAAAATCTCAATAACAGTTAGGTTTGTGTCTTGGATGTTGGACCCCCGTGTCTTGGATGAGCATGATAAACTGTCAGTAAAAAAAACTGTCAAAAACAATGATGATGAACCAGATAGTCTTTAGATTGCCTGCTGGACAAGGGAACCGGCGTGTTGATGTTTTTAATTTTTAATTAGATTTTACCGCCCACGACCCTTATAATATAATGACGTTATAACATTGTAACAATTTCATTCAGTCCTTTTTAGTTTGTTGATTCGATTCTTGAATATCCGGATGTCACGGCTTTCCGGGAAAGTCAATTTGCTTAAAAAAATATTTACCCAATTTCAGGAAGGCAAACAGTGGGTTCCTAAAATCATCATATAAATGTTCTAAAAACACTTACTATAACGGTGACAAAATGAAAAAACAAGTAGGTTATTTTAAAATTAAAATCTCTTATTTCAGCACTTTAGGAGTTGATTACTAAAAAAAGATAGTCTATATTGGACCTAATATCCTTAACTATCACGATGCCAAATTTGATTAAAGTCGGTTAAGAGGTTTGGGTGTGAAAAGCTAGGGTCACTAATCATTCGACCAACTGGGCGGTATCTGTATATTAATTTGGGATTTCATGTATATTTTTTATTTAACGGCTTCTATCCAACCTCCTTTTATTATTAAAAATCTCAGAAACTTTCATATTCGGGATAATGAGTATTTGATATTAAGCTCGAATGTGATCTGTCTGTGTACCAAAATATTTCGTTTTTATGGCATAAGATAGTAAATAAGCAAATATTTTTCTTGATGGAAATACACCACCTCCATATACAGCTGTAATGTCGTTGCGGCGTCATTTAGTATCAAACATCCAAACATTTTCCCTAACTTTCACACGTATACAATATTAACGGGATATGTAACTTGTAATCTATCTAAGCATAGCTAAGTCACTGGATGGATTAGTTGGTAATTTGGCATAAAAATAATTATTTTGGCTTAGGCATCGGCTTAGAATAGTTTTTACATGACATAAAACCAGTCAAGTGCGGTTAGGCAAATTGTTCGCCTTTTGCCAATAAAAGAATAATTTAAATTATGAATGAAGTCCGAATCAATAAGGAAATACTACCTAGTAATTCAACATTTGTACGAAGATGGGAGTTAAGGCAAGCAAAGCAATGGATCAGAGCCAGTTAGAAATAAATACAAATAGATTCCTTAAACAAATTCCACTCGTAATTCACTAAGTTCGACGATGTGTGAAATTTGTTATAGAAAGATCTTCTGAGTTCGAATCGCAATCATTTTGCCAACGGGAGTGGTGTAGCAACACTGACTAATGACGATCCTTTAAGCTCGTATTGTGATTTATTCGTCGCCCTTGTATTGAGTACGCGAGACTGTCACGCCAATATTTAACGATAATTGTTTCTTCCCTGTCATTAAGAAGAAAGGAGTTTTCCCTTAAATCTGTTGTTTAATGGTGCATATAATAAGAAATTTAAAACCAGGCTCGATTCGAACGGCTCGATTCTTAAGCGTTACAAAGATATTAGATTGACATTTTTTATTTATCATGAGGAGAGCTTTGATAGATTTTTCGCATGATTTTAATCGCTAAATTTTCATCGTATCAAAAACTAATATTCCATTCGTGCCATCTCGACGTCTAATAGAACATTAAATAAATAAGAAAATAAAAACGTTATATATTATTAGTCAGTCAAAAGCTGCAACTATCTACATTTGTATGCAAACATCAGTTTTAGTTCGAAGTTCTTGTGTTCGTTTGTTCGAAAGTACGATACTTTTGGCGGATAGGAGCTACACGAAAAAAATATTTGACTACTCATTTTATCTGTGCTTTTGATATGGTACATTACATCTAATGTGATGATAAATATATGTGTATGTCTTTCCCAAAAACGGAGTAGAATCCGGAAGGATCTAGGGATACAGATGAATTGAAAACATGTGTCTGAGAAATAATGTATATTGTATATATGCACGTACCTTTTTCCTTAAATTATGTGCAGGGTTTCTTGCAAGTACGTTCCATGTGGGCGCAGTCTTGAACCTGTGAAAGAGTTGTCTTTATTAGATTTTTATAATAATACTGCCTTACAGAATTTCTTTAAAAAAGAATAATATCAAAATAATTTATTATGTGTCAGCATCGTCGGTGCACCGGCGAGAGGCGAAATTTAGTAATTTTCATGCGTTTTTCAAAGCCCTCTTTAAAAAATAGACCTACAGCAATTTTGCCAGGCAGTTTTTTAAAGTCAAACGATTGGCCACATATCTCACGTCATCGTCGCCGTCCGAGTTTGAAATTTGGTATTACAGATCAGCGTTTGTCACTGTCGTATTCGGGTTTAGAGAGTAAGGTAGCCGGTAAACTTATGAATGTGGCATTAAGATCTTGCCATAAGGATAGCAATGCATCCTTGACATCTTTGGATTCCATAGACGACGGTTGTCTCTGTCCATCAGGAGAGCCATTTGTATTTTTGCTATTTTATGTATATCATAAAAATTACATATGACTACTCGGGGTCAAAGTTGAAGGGGTATATTTATTTTTAACTTTAACACACACATCCAAACTTTCGCATTTATAATATTATAATATAATATAGAATTAATTAATATAGATTAATATAGATTTAACTAATAGCAGAATGACTACGGTAGCAGCGATTATTCTCATAAATTGACTTATGATACATAAAATGCCTTTAAAATATTTTTTTATTCAGCATATGTGTGTAGAATTTTCAATGCTCAATCTTAGAATATATTTATTTCTGTATCAACATCATCGCTATTTGCCACTGTCATTTTTAGGTTTCAAGGGCAAGGTAACCAATGAACTAATGCTTCTAGTAACATATTTCTACCAAATGGATCAATAATATTTTTATCAACATACCAGTAATTTGTTTTGGTAACATTATCAGACCTATATGAGCATTCATGTAGATAAGTGCTCATTCTATCGCATTGAATACAACGTAGCAGTACATGATATTTAACAAAACAGAATGAGCGCTGATTTACGCGCACGACCAAACTTTTTAATTAATTATACCATTTGATGTCTTTTATGGGCGGCGAAACCTTTTTCTGTTAATTTAAAACTTGTCAAAAATCGCATCAGCTAAGTTGCATATAAGTGATAATCTTTCTTAATCAAATCAGCTAAATCTCAAATAAGTGATAATCTTTCTTACATGCTTTGCTTTGTGCGGATTTGCTAGCCCAAGCTTCAATTTTACCTCATTTGGAGTTGAATTTTTTAAGCTTTTTTTTAGTGGACTGTTTAAATCACAAGTGTGTGTGTTGCGACAATAATACCATATCGTAAAGGATAACAGCCATTTTGTTTCTTGGTTTAACTGAGCATTAATAGATTAATCACTAGACTGTCATTATCTTAGTCAAAAAGCTATTGCCCGTGACTTCGCATCGTAAAGGATACAAACAATATAGATGGTTAGACAGTACAACATCATATATTGATATAACAGAACGGATTAATTTAGGAAATTAATCCGTTCTAATTACGTAAGTGTGCGCTAAATTATTTTACCACCCCTTTTAACCCCATAAACGGATGTTTTTGGAAAATTATAAAATATTTGTTTACTTAAATGTTTTGAAGTTGAAGTTTTATGTCAAAGTCAAGAATGTTTTGTTCAAATAAACCTTTACAGACACTTTTAGCACGTCGACATATAATTCTGATTACATATTTTAATTTTCATATAAGTGTACACGTAAAGTTTGTATTTCATCAGTCAGTCAAACAGTTTCATGAAGGTATTTTTAATCTGAATAGATTAAAAACCTTCGTGTGTGTTATGCAAAGAGGCAATTAATATACCTACGATAAGTCAGCGATATCCGATGTTCTAAATTACCAATAATATTATAAATTATGGTAATAAACATTTCAATATTGAAACTTTCGCAGTTTGGATATTGGAGTGTTAGCAAACCAAATACGCAAAAACGATAACTTCAGCTATATTAGTTTCTAGGTGAGTAGCGCGGTAAGAATAGACAGTTATAATACTGATATATAATCATTTCACACTTTCTCCAAGGGCATCATAAAACCTTCAATGGATCTAAGTAAACAAACTGCAGAAGACATCTCGGAATGCTATTAGAAAAAGACGATACGCCGCCAGATCCAATTACCTATTATTCAATTATTTGATATTTAACGAAGTTGCTATAGGGTTTTTACTTCAAGTTTTCCTTATATATAAAAATCAAGTTTATTTGTTCATTTAATATATTGACCCACCTTTCTTTAGATTGGGATGAAAGTTTGTCTACTGATTGCTTGCACTCTTTATAATAGTATATTTATATTATACTGATATTACAAATGAGAAATTTTGTCTTTCTTTGCCGTCTAAATCGCTGAACCGATTATGACAGAATTTCGCATGAAGATAGGTGAAAATCCGGGGTCAAACATAATCTAAATTTATTTTTAAATTAATCCCTCAATCGTTATGCCATTACACAGAAAGTAAGCAGATGGCTTTCTTGATGGATAGAATTATATATATATATATACACACCGAAGATATTAAAGGTTCGTTACTATCCTTGTGGTAAGATAGCAATGCCACATGTTTGATTTTATCGGTTACCTTACCCCCAAAACCGGAAACGACAATTATATTGACGCATTGACGCTATTACGACAGGAATAAGTATGGCGGTAGTACTTTATAATCGGTAAGACGTTATGGAAATCTACCGCCTAGTAGTCACAATTGTAGTGATGCTACAAGTAATACGTAGAAACAATTCTTCGCCTCTTATGAACTGCCTGGCAGAATGGCAAAATGATCTATTCAAAGTAAGGCCGAACCAACACGTGTAAAAGTGTAACGGATATTAAGCTGTTTTATATAAAATGACGGCAAACAAGCACATAGCTCTCATATTAGAAAGGGATAACCACTACCTTCAGAATGGTAAATGTTAGAGATTACCTTACTCTCTGTTATAAAAAGCAGGAGTGTCAAACATTATTGCAATTTCGCCAATAAATGGTATAGTACTTCCATCTACTAGTCTTAAAGGTTGTGACACTTTTGGTCTTATTTCGCCTTAAGAGGCATTTCACAAAATCGCCCAACTGAAATTTAGATATTTTTTAGATATGTTAAAATAATTAATCTTTTAGATAGGCTACTATTCTATACGATATCAATCCATTAATAGTTTACCTAGTGCTGGTAAAATGAAAATAGTATTGATACTTTTAATATTTTAATTATTACTACGCGGTACTAATTTTAGCACACGGACGTAGCGGATTTTATAGTATTCTCTTTTATTTCTTTTTGAAATAAAAAGTAAATTAATATTATTTAAGTAACTTATTTTTGCATAAGAATAGAATATAGTTTTATTCTATGTCAATTTCTATAGGAAAATGTCATTTTTTGATAACAAAAATCCCAGTTAATGTTTCGGTAATTTTCGTTGAAATAGGCATATTTGCTTAATTAATTAGGTAGATATAGTTATAGATCTTTTACGAAAAGAAAAATCCATTCAGACATTTTTCTAATTAAGTTTGTTGATTCTAGCAGTAGCAATACCTTTTAAAAAAATAGCTTCTTTGCGTAATTGTCGAAACTTGATTTGGGAGAGTATTTATTATAAGAAATACAATTAATGATTAAAAAATCTGTTTCATTAAAGGAATATTTAAAAAATGAAACTACCTAATGGTACCATTTAATTAAATGAAAGTATCTTATAATGTGAAAAATTAGGAGTTGGAAAATTTTGATTTCTCGTCAAAAGTTGGTCTAAAATGTAAACTACCTCTTAATAAACTGTCCGGTTAGAAAGCAGGCATTCTATTTTTTTAAATTGTTCCCGATAAAAAATAAGAAATCTTGATTTTTCTTTATATCATAAGATAACAAACAAGCATATGATGGTTGACTCTTTCCATCGTGGTCTCCTGATGAAAAAAGTCAACCCTCGCCTATGAATACCAAATGTTAATGGTGAGTTGCTATATTGTGGCGAGGTCTTATTCCATATGCATAAGTTTACCGGCTATCTTGCTTTCCAAACCGGAACACGACAGTTACAAGCACTGACGCGGTATTGCGGTAGGAATAAATAAGGCAGTGGTACCAGACCTGGGCGAGACAATGCAGAACTCTACTACCTCGTTAAAAGTTGCTTCGATAAGAGATTATTCTTCGTACACCCACATTTCTATAAAAGGCATATGATATAAGCTTAAATAAAAAAATGTGTTAATGATATTAATATAATTCCTAGCTATAAAATATTTTATAGTTTTATTCAGTGGAACTTATTACGTTACGAAATTGCATTTTCAATTAATGCTAGATGACAAGCCATAATGATGCATTATTAACAAAAACATGTCGGCATTAATTAATTATATCCAAGGAAGTTATATTCTACCCGGAATGCTTACACGCGCTTCAAAATCGTTCCGAAGAGTACCACGACATGAGTGGAGTGTGTCTCTTTCTACTAAATAAAGCGCCAATCGCCATATATAAGTGCGGCCATGCGTAGTTTGCAAATTACTACTAAGTAATTCTACTAATTTCAGAAACAGTTTTTACATTGCATAAGTAATTACGTAATAATTAAAATAAGCACATTTTAGACTCACTGTATTAATTACAAAACATTTTATGCTAATTTATTTATCAACGTGTATGAATAAAAAGTATTTAATGATTACTGAATATGTAAAAATCTACCATCTAGATAGTTTTATTTATACTGGCAATTGCAAGAAAGGGACAACATCCACTCATGTCGTTGTCTTGCTCAGAACGTTTTCCCCTCTGTTAAGTAAGAAACAAATGTCAACTTTAGGAGTAACAAAATAAAGTACATTTTTATTTTTCAAATATTGCTTTGTAACAATTCCAGTTATAGTATATAAGTTCCTTGATTATATCACAGTAATACGTCTATGGTCCATGAGCCAGGTAAACATTTTTGGTAGTTTATTATTAAAATTAGTGAGACACCTCAGGGAGTTGTATCATAAATGTCTCATGAACTTTAGCTATGATTCCATAGATGGGATAAGAATTGAGCAGTAATAGCCTTCCATATTCGAAGAAAATGAAAATATTTTATAGCATTGTGTGAACTGACCACGCACTTTAGTCACGTTTTTCGATGTATAAAAGTTTACTTAGTCTTTTTTACACCGAAAAGCGTAGTTAAGGTGTAGATTTATGTCACAAGAGCGTTAAAATAATATATGATGTGATTAGCTGTAGTTTTTTATTATCAGGATGCTTAGCACCCTTGCTGCGCTTGAGTTAACTTCACGCTGTGCGATAATAATTAAGTCGCAAGCATTGTAATGTACAATTTTGTCACTTTCTTCCGACTAAATATTGTCAGACTGTAGCTTATCCAATATCTTCCCCGTGTTGATCCCGGGCTCCTTTCAAGAATAGGCCAACTGCTGTTCTGCCAGCCAGGTCGTAAAAGGCGATATATTGGCTATACGAGTCACTACCATCGTGACTACTAGGTGGTAGAGTTCTGCATTGTCTCGCCCAGGCCCTATTCCTGCTACAATAGTATCAATGCTTGTCACTGTCTTGTTCCGGTTTGGAGCGTAAGGTAGCCGGTAAACTTATGAATGTGGCATTAGACCTCGTCACGAGATAGCAACGCACCATTAACACCTTTGGTGTCAATAGACGATGGTTGACTCTTACCATCAGGAGACCCATATCTGCTTATTTGCTATCTTATGATATAAAAATAGTTTAAAGAAGTAAAAGATGTCAACTTTATATGATGGATTATACGTCAGCTGGTTGTTTAATTCTAAACTAATTAAAGTAAAAACAAAAACAAACTAGCCATGATCCAGTCTCTTTTGCATAGCTATTCAAAAAGTTTTGGATTACGGGCTACAGAACAGTTACTTCAAAGTTAGAAACAGCAATCTACGTGCAAAGCTAATTGGGTAGTACCAGCGTTAGACGACATCTGTCACTTCTTGTTCGCTATGCAAATTCATTCATTAAATATACATCACAAAGAACTAATTACATGATAACAAAGTTCAAGACCTGTATTTTTCTGCGAACAGACAGTCCTTTGAGATATCATCAATTGAATCATGGCGACGGATTTAAAAATTTTCCTGCAAACTTTTACAACATAGCTTTAAGAATTACGGGGCTAAGAATTTCTATTTCACAAGATACTCGTAATCTATTTATAGAATAATATCGAGGGAAATAAGTTTTCTGTAGTGAAATAAAATAAATTTATGTTTTCTTTTTTTTATCATAAGATAGCAAACATGTGGATGGCTCTCATGGTGGTAAAAGAAACCATAATCTATTTTTTTTCTTTACATGCTTTTATCGTTGCTGTTTATTATGCAGCGGTTTTGTCTTTTGTTTATTAATACTTTTAAATTAATTTTCTATTTAAATTCCTTGCGTATTTTATCCTAGAAAAGGTATCTGAGTTTACTTGCTGAAAAGTTTATTTATTTCTATACGTAGTACCTACTAGTTGTCCCTCTAGTGTTACTTTTGTTTTTTGCACTTTTTTTATTATATACATGTATTTATTTATTATATATTTATTTTGACCGTGTGTAGTAAATTTGCTTTATTTGTTTCTTATATAAATTATATATTTTGTTTGATTTAATGTTTTTTGCTGAGAAATTTATATAATTTTAATTTTGTATGTAAAATTAATTAGAGTAACCGTTCAATACACATAATTTTCTTATTAACTTTATGCAGTACTGTAAAAATGTATTCCGAGTATTTTTATTTGCAATTAAACCATAGTCTATTAACACTTTGTACCCCTTTTTGCAACAACGCAAACCGTGAGGTTCCGAAATTTAACACAGTAAAATTTTACATTACCGAGAAATACATTTAAATAATAAAAATAAACACTACATCATTAAATTCATTTGAAATGCATGTTAAATGATAATATACATACATGTTTATGGTAAAAATCTTTTGTCAAATTTAAAAGAGATTTATCGTTTAGTCCATGGACGAATTTCGACTAGAGGGCGATAGTATTTAATTCTCTAACCCAGAAACACAAACACCTATACTCATCACATCAAAAAGAGAATATTGCTTAACTTCATAGTAAACCTTAATGAAATATTGATTTTGTTAAACACTTGTACTATTTCACAACTAGCATTTATTTATTTTAAAACCAACCAGTTTTTCCTATTATAGCATTACCTGGGCTTTTAGTTTATATTTTACTAGCGACCTGTCCGCGGTTTCACCCGCATAGCTTTTGTTCTCGTGGGAATATTGAAAAGGTTTATACACTAAAACCTTCCTCAAGAATCAATCTATCTAGTAAAAATGTAGCGGCTCAAACAATCAAAAACGCTACAAGAAAAAATAATAAAAAATGGACAAAAATCAATAACAAAAAGAAAAATGAAATCCTGAATCGCGATACCACAATTATTTATCTTGTAACACATATACAAGTTTCAACGCTTCTCAAATGGACTTCGGTCCCCAGGCAGTACATCTTGCCTGGCTGGGAAGAGCTTCCGTTTCCCCTTACTTATCCTTGTGTGACGTCATCGACCTTCACAGTTATGACGTCACCTGACAAGAAGCTGGCGCGCTGGTTCCATCACTATAACCCTTCAGCGGTACGAACCAGCGGCGCTACAAAAAAAAATGCATCAAAATCCGTTGCGTAGTTTTAAAGATTTAAGCATACACAGGGACATAGGGACAGACAGAGAAAGCGACTTTGTTTTATACTACGTAATGATTTAAACATTATTAATACACACGCAAACATAACAACTCAATTTAATTAGTTGTTGTCTTTGCGTTATTAAATTTTAGTTAAATTAACTAGTTTTAATCAAATTATTAATTTATTTCATTTAACTAAATTAAGTTGTTGTATGGTGGTCCAGCGCCTCCGTGGTATAGTGGTCCAGCGTTGGCGTTGACCACATGGGGTCCGGGTTCGATTCCCGGGTCGGGCACATAAAAAAAAGTGTTTTTTCAGTTTTCTGAGAAACACAAAGTTGCCCGGGATTGTAAAGTGCCCGGTTGGCGATAGGCTTGCCAGACATCACATTTGTGGGACCAAGTATCTTCGGCTAATCGTGGGTGCACTTGTTGTACCTCTGCCTACCCCTTCAGGGATATGGGCGTGAAGATACTTAGTTGTTGTATTTGCGTGTGTATTAGTAATGTTTAAGTAATATATACACTAAATGCCCTGGTGAAGCTATAATAGGAGAAACCGATTGTTTTAAAATAAATAAATGTCAGTGAAATAGTACAAGTGTTTAATAAAATCAATGTGATTTTATTGAACACTTGTTGTGTATCCCCAAGTGCCGACGATGGAAAGTATAAACTAGAAAATATTTTAGTAATATTTAAAAATATATTCGGTGTGCAGATAACAGGCTCGTGCTTAGACATACATGTGCCGCGGTGGCAAATTGCTGTTTACAAATGTTTAACTTCGATATCTATGCTCGGTTACACGGACTTAGTATTTTCACACGTACATAATTAGGTCAACATTTAAATACATATTTTTTATCATATCATATGGTATCAGAATCGAGTACTAAACACCCTTCTTAAGTATGTGCAACCTTTTACGTTAGGTTATTTGGCAGATCTTAAGGTATTGGGTTCCCCGTATGAGGAAACATGTTATTCAGGCTTTTTCGGCTTTATTAAAGTAGCAGCCCGGCGTCTAGTGGGGGTGTGTTAAAACCGTGGGCCCTGGATATGTTTATAAAGCTTATCGGTATCGATTATCACTAGAAGCAAGCGGTAATTTTTATTAAGTCGGTAAAAACTGGGGATAACCACTCATACCGCTCTCTAATGAACCAGTGAGACGCGGTTACCCTAAAAATCCTACTTTAATATTGACTTTCGGTTTACTCCGTCCACCTTGTGAGGAAACCGGCGTGATGTGTGATTTTTTGTATAATCACGTCAGTATAAATACTTTTTTATGTCTTTGTACTGGTAAAAGCAAAAAAAGCGAACAGAGACGAGCCAGTGTCTATCACAATATCCCATTGACATGTATAGTGGTAATATTATACACGTCAATGCAATATCCACACTCACACAAACACACGGTTTGTTTCTTGTTAACGCACTGTGCTGGATTTAATTTGATACGGGTGACTCTCAGTGTAGATAAGCGTATAGCTGCTAATGGGTTTTATCACAAGTAGAAAACAATTTGATTTATGTTATTAAAAATCTCATAAGCACAGTAATGAATTCAAGAAATGCGTGTCTGCAATTAAAATACTAAATATCTGGTTGACCGAGCTTCGCTCGGTTTTTCACATACCCATATCTTGGAAACCGAGCTTTTCTTGGACCTGGAAACTTGATAAATCGATTCCTTGACCCAAAAAACGCCTAATTTGTGACTTTCATGAAAATCGTTGGAGCCGATTCCGAGATTCCAATTATAAATATATACAAGAATTGGTCGTTTAAAGGTATTAGATAAAATATCCACAAACGAGATGCAATATACATGGCATCTATATTAATACGTGAAGGGAAAACTTTGTACCCATTTTTAAGACAATTGCGCGAACGGTCAAGTGTTTAATTTGAAACCTAATATTTAAAATAATATGCATTAGAAAAACATTACACATACTACATTCTATGACACACATGTATACTATTTTCATTGCGTCTTAAGGTGCTGATCGACTTGCGAGCCTATACTGCGGTCTTAATGGTCCAAGAGCCCTCGACACAAAACTTATGGCCAATTGCACTACATAAAACCGCGGCATTGTGATGATGCGTGATGTGATGTGACGTGCGAGCTTTACCGACGAGCCATAAGACCGCGGTATAGAGTCACTCGTCGATCAGGATCTTAAAAGTCCTGATCTATCGGCCATAAGTTTTGTGTCGAGGGCTCTTAGACCATAAAGGCCGCGGTATAGGCTCGCCCGATCAGCGACTTAAACCACAGAATACTTAGAGACTAACAGAAGTCAATGTTATATACAAGTAATATTCGAGCATAGCATACATAGACACCTCTCACGGACGCGATATCTCGGACTGGTGCGGAACAAACTGTCCCGAACCATTCAGAGATATCGCGTCCGTGAGAAATGTCTATGTGTGCGTTGTTCGAATATCACATGTATGTAGATTGACTACTGTTAGTCTCCAGTATACTGTGCTGTGTGTGATTTTATTGTTTAGTCTATGGTCGAATTTCGGCCACAGGCGATCGCTAGTTTTATTGCAACTAGCAAGATCAATTTTAAAAGTCAACAGACTTTATATAGAAGGAAGTTTGACAATATAGATGAAGTTTGGCAAATGATTTTCCAATGCAACTTTTTAAAAACTCTAACTTTCAACTCATTTGTAAGTAATTATATCTCACAAAAGCCAATTTCTAAGTGTGGCACAATTTTAGATTGTTCATTATAATATTGATGTCAAACGCAAAAGATTGGTTAATTAACTGCTTAGAAAGATACTTGAGATTAAAGAACAAAATAGGATACCCGTATATTAGGTCATTTTAGATATTTAATAGATTCAGACGTTACTTTGCGAAAATTCATAATTCAAAACAAAATTAGGGTATTTAATTCGTAAAATTTTCGAAGTCTAAAGAATGGGACAAACTTATTCAATGTCTGAAAATTAGGGGGGATCCCAGGGGCACAATTACAGTCCACCTGCATCCACACATTCACCCACGTCAGTAGTTAAGGCAGTAAAACACAAAGAGACTAAAAATACATGAAATCATCTTTATTACTGCTTTGGTGATTAATATTATTGTACCTTATTTAGTACATGTTTTATTTCTATTTATTTACTTGATTTGACGAAACTCAGCAAACTGGCAAGTATTTGAATTTTGTTTTTAAGTAAGCAATTTGGCTCATTCTCTACATATGTTGCGGTTTGAAATTAAATCTTTTGAATGAAGGAATTATTGACATCTGAGAGGAATTGCATAATGCTCCTAAAATTTTGTTGATTTGTCTAATGCTTAAGCTTTTCCAGTACGTAGTACATTAATATCTCAACTGCGAAAAGATTAAAAGGTAATCAATATAAGAAATGAAATGCAATATTTCTCCCCTCTAATGGATTGATTTTTGTAAAAGTAGCCTATGTTTGACCTCACGTCTTCAACTATCTCCTTTCCAAATTTCATCAAAATCGGTTCAATACTGTTGATCCGCCCAGTTTCACCTGCGAAAAAATTATAGTTTATTAATATAAGAAATTTTAAATAATATTTAATCCCCTTTTTTAGTTAAATAAATATTTTTTCAACGCAGTAACACTGCAGCAACTGACTTACTATTTCTACGGAACCCTGCATTAGATCTTCACCAACTTTAAATGAGACTACACGGGAAGCATACCTTCCTAAACAAAAAAAAAATAATAAATTGAAATCGGTTTACAAATGACGAAGTTCGAGTTCTGAGGTAACACAAAAAAACATACAGCCTAATTGAAAAACTCCTCGTTTTTGAAAGTCAGTTGAAAGTTATCTACGTTTGACCTTAGGTCTCTAAAAAGACATATACTTAGTGTAATGATTCCTTACTTTTATGTTCATATTTCTGTATTTTGAGTTTGTCTTACGAGAGTTATAGGGCTACTTATATATTTTATGTATTCCCTTTCATATTTATTTATATCTTTGGTCTTTATTTTTTTATATTGTAATTATTTTTCATTATTTTGATTTTCATAATTTTGAAATGACGCAATGTATGTCAAAATTATTTTCTTAAATCTCAAACTATACTTTGAATATGAGTTCCTAATCAATATAATTCGAATATCTTTAAGTTTCGACATTGTTCCATCCTTGGGCCTATAAATACCCAAGCCAGTCATCATCGCCGAGAATTCACAGCAAAAATTATCAATCAAAGAAAAAGTTTGGAAGATAAATCCGGAGCTTGTTATTTATATTTAGCCTTTTAACCAATCACGACACATTCGTGTTTTGATTTCGCTGAAATCAATAATCGACATAAATTAAGCTGTACCATTTTTGTACTTCACGAAATTCCTAAAGAAAATTAGTGAAATAATCAAAAGGTAAATTTGAATTTTTCACGATTCGATTGATAATACAGATGGCTGCCTTAGAAATAAATACCAAAATCGCACTAAAATATATTCAGGAATCGTTACCACAGAATAGATAATAGTACAAGTACCGTTACATAATCAAACCATAAAACCGTTTATCGATATTAAAATTGAATAGAATAGTGCCGATTCTAGACATTATTGACTTTCTGCTAAGATCACGCTCTTTCTTTCTGCAAGATAATCCACGCTCACTACATTTATATTGAATGGTAGGACACTTTAATTTCTAATTAAAGATTTCGTTATTAGGCAATCATTTTTAATTAAGTAATTCCTTTAACTATCCGTTTACTCTGTTCCCTACACACACCCATCTTTTAATATACATAGTGACGTATACACTCTATCTAGTATATCTATCAATTGTAAAAAAATTGTTAAACAAAAATCTTTATTCATAATAAACGTTGTGTGATTAAGCCAAGAAACGAATTTTCAACACAAAATTTTACATCACTCCATAGTATAAAACAACGTCGCTTTCTCTGTCTGTCCCTGTGTATGCTTAAATCTTTAAAACTACGCAACGGATTTTGATGCGGTTTTTTAGTAGATAGATTGATTCCTGAGGAAGGTTTCATTAAATAAAACTTTTCGATATTCCCACGAGAACAAAAGCTACGCGGGTGAAACCGCGCCCGGTCGCTAGTATAAAATAATTTATAAACAGACCATAATTATTATATTTTTTATGTGTTTAGTATTATAGATACAGATATCAGGCTATTTTCTAAAGGAATTTAAGAAGGTAAAATCGTTTGAAGGAGAAATTTATTCAGGAGTTTTTGCGATAGTAAGAAATAATTCATGTTATTGGAAAAAGCGCGGGATGCTTGACGTTAAATATTCCAGATAGGTATTTTGAATCTTCTCATTAAGTTGTTTATAATAAAAACGTTAGTGTAAAAATATGATAGAAATCATCTCACGTTTATACAACAAATTGAAATATTTGTCACTAACTTAATTTTTACTTCATAGTTGTTACTTGTTAATTTTCCGCTTCGTTATTAGCAGGTATAATTAACTTCTCGCTACGTTAGTAGTGTAAGGAAGTTACTGATTTTGCTCCGATTTTCGAAAATCGAAATTCGTTTGCACCAGATTTAAATAATTACTATTTTTCTAAACTTTGACTAGACTACTTTCAGCAGAATATTGTAGTCTTTGAAACACTGCGTCAAATGCCGTTTGAAAATCAAAATCGATTTAAGTTTCCAAACATTGCAGCTTTTTAAATATTAACATTATGCTGCTTATAATAAACTTGCTTTAATCAGCTGTTCTTTAAAAACTATATCAAATACCGTTAATTGATCAAAACCAGTCGATTTATTTGGGATTTGTCAGTGACGAAAATATTTGAAAAAGGGTTTTTTTGACATTACTTAGAAATTTTTCAACCTATCGACAAGTAGTTAAGACATAATTTTAGATTCGAAAAATTGCGTTCAATTTCATTTAAAAAAATCAAAAACGATCATTGTTTTCAAAATATACAGCATTTCTAAAATATATATTATTTATAAAAATATCTTATATATATATAAAAATCAATCCCTATTTTCCTTGGTCACGACATCACGCCTGAATGGCTGGACCAATTTCGGTAATTTTTTTTTTGTTGTGTTTATAATTGTAAGGAGAAGATTCTTATAAAAGAAAATATTACGAAAATTGCGCGGAAAATTAGAAAATTTAAGAATACTTAACCACCATATAAAGTTTAATGCCATTTTGGCTGCGTGGAAGGACAATCCCGTAGACTTATATAAATTACGTGTCACATTGTTTGTCCGCTATGGATTCCTAATATGTAAGGCAAAACAACGTTTGCCGGGTCAGCTAGTATTTTATAAAAATATATATTATTGAATTCTGAATAAATCTATGCTTAGGTACTTTTTACTCGTTTTAACTTGAAATACTTCAATTGGCGGGAAGTTTCAGGGATGGCCTGCCAGAACTACTGGTTTACAGGTATTGTTATTAGCTGCGGCGTTATAATAAGTACCTGAATATATGCTAAATTTTAAGCCAATATATCCTAATACGTAAAGTGTGCGTCTATAATTATAAGTCTAAACACTTCGACCAAAGTAAAATAAAACTTTGGTCGAAGTCGAAACAAACGGTTTTTTTATTAGTATAGATGTACAAT
Source organism: Apodemia mormo (assembly GCA_036924255.1). Classification (NCBI taxonomy): domain Eukaryota; kingdom Metazoa; phylum Arthropoda; class Insecta; order Lepidoptera; family Riodinidae; genus Apodemia; species Apodemia mormo. The sequence goes on along the minus strand of JAUPFN010000013.1, from coordinate 8,237,998 downwards.
TTTTCAAAAACAATATAAAGTATTGTGGTGTAGTCGTGGTGGTCGATAGGCAGGGACGCTATGTGGTGGTAGTGTCGTTGATAGTTGTGGGAAAGAAAGAAAGAAGGAAGTCTTACGACCAACTTTATATTTAAGTAATATTCATGGTGATCAAGTATAAAGTGTTTTTAAACTAATCCTTACACATATATTTATTACTAGCTGTTGCCAGCGACTTCGTGCGCGCGGACTTCGTTTACTCCGCACAGCTCCTCCCACGTAGGTGCTAGCGTGATAATATGTAGCCTATATGTTGACCCGACCTGTTAGTAATATTCATGCAAAATTTGAAGTAAATCCGTGCAGTACTTTTTGAGTTTACCCCGGACATACATACAGACAAACAGACAAACAGACAAAAATTCTAAAAACTATATTTTTGGCTTCGATATCGATTGTAGATCACGCCCCAAGTATTCTTTAAAAAAAATATTTATAGTACAGTTTTGACTTCCCTACGATTTTATTATATGTATAGATATAGATAACCTAAATCCATGCGTCAATATATTGATGTTACAGTTAGATACTAAATGTAAATGTACTAAAATTAGTAGCTAAGGTTAAGATGTTTGCCACCTTTTTTTAAAAAAAAAACCTCACAATTACCCCACTTAAATTTCATACAATATTACAGATGCTCGTTCTACCCGCATCCACAACTAAAAAATGTATTATTTATTTTGTTGTTGTAAATTAATTATTAAAATTATATACATCGTAAACACTGTTTATATTTGTTTAAGGTTGACTGGTAGAGAATGTCATGTAGCATTAAGTCCACCTCTGTACATGTTGTGCATAAATTTTAAATAAATAAATAAATAAATAAATAAATACATTTAGATTTTATACATCAATGCTACAATTTGCTGGCTTTAATGTTGAAACAACGTCAACATGTTTCCAATTAATTAATATTATTAATTCATTAATACCATAGTATTAATCCGAGTTTCGATTACAGAAAATGATAAACAAATTTTAACAGATGAGTTTACTTCGAATATTGTTTATCAAGAAGTTTTGTTATAATAAATAAAAAAAATACTAATTTTGTAAGGTGATAAATATCATACATATTTAATGCAAATTATTCGCACGGGTATTGCTAATTAATGTTACATATTATGTATAAGTGTAAGTTATGCTTGTACGCTGATATATTAAAATATCTCACATATAACATTATGAGACATAATTTTCCATATTTGCTAGAAAAATGCTTCAAACATATTAATAGACTCCAAGCTGATACAGTTCAATTTTCGAGCACAACCTTTTAAGAATTTGAATAATATTTTTATCTAAACTGAAAATCGAACCCGGAATCCCATGACCTGATCTAAATAGGCTTCTAGGCATTGTATAGAAATGTCTGTTGCATTACGAGGCAGTCAATAATAAAGTGGATATTTTATTAAATATTAATTACTAGCTGACCCGGCAAACGTTGTTCTGCCTTTTTAACTACTCTTATTTTTTTTCTATATTTTCTCACCTTTTAAACCTTCCCTGGACTTCAACAATTAAGTCAAAACCAAAATTAGCCAAATCGGTTCAGCCGTTCTCGAGTTTTAGCGAGACTAATGAACAGCAATTGATTTATATATATATAGATTTTTTCAACAAAGATAATTATGTTCATCTTAGTAACTACTTGTGGAAAAGTACTTTTATAAAAAGAACATTTTTGGAATATTTTACAATTCAATACAATCTCATCATCTTAAACAAACTCGAGCACCGAGTTAATTAGTCAAATACATACGGTAACGAGACGAATGTTCGAGATAAAATAAGGATATGAATGTGAAATATACGATGGTATAACTAAGGCAAATAAAGGAAAAATACTGTAAAAGAAAATGAAACGTTCTTTATTTATAATACTCAGGTATAGCTTTTTCAGAGTGAAATTATTACTCATTTTGCTATGATATGGGTACAAATATATGCTCTGTTTTCATATTCCCAGTGTTTATTTGAGTAATCAGCCACTCACGTAACAGAATGTCAGTTGAGTCAAGGAGCTTAGGGTTCTTGCACACGTGAACACGATATAACGCCGCGTCGTGCTACTACGCGACAAAATGTCTAAGTAAATTTGTAAGAGCCCTAAACACTTCGACTTAATTTTCGCTTTGTTACGTAAAGCTAGCCCATGAGCCCGTTTTAAAGAAAAACTTGAATAAATTATTGCCAGGCATATCATAGGAATTATCTCCCCGGGACCAACGCGGGGAAATACTCCCCGTACAGAGCGCTTTGCCCTCACACAACAAAAAAAAACTCAATAGCTTAGAGACAGGATAATTTTTCGATTGCATTTTTTATAAGACGTGTATATTCTGTTTACCAAATGTTGACATTTATTTGTAGTTTTTTCAAAAATATTCTTGTACACCCTGTTTATTTAACGAGATTGTAATTCTTTCGCTTACAATCTAGTATTACGCCGACCGAAACAATGTATTGTGAGTAGTGTTGTAACACATAAGGTCAGTAAACAATTATTGCAAAGGGTGTTTCACATTTTAAATGATATAACAACTAATTAGTTTGTACGATTTTTTTGCTATTTTAAGAAAACACAATATTTTATTATTACGAAGAATTTATAAGGACTAATGAAAGTCGCCTATGGAATTAAACTAATAGTGTCGATAGCACTTTGTATATATAAAACACTGTAATAATGTTCCTAAACATGTCAATTTTAGAGTTTGGAACCATCCCAATGATGTGCCTTAAACCGATTTGATGTCAAAGGCATTAAAACGAATGCACTTTTAGACTACTACAGTATTATGGCTACTTTTTTATCCAACTAAGCAGTACGAGTAGTATCTTCACGCATATATCCCCGAAGAGGTAAGCAGAGTTACAAACACTGCACCCACGATTAGCCGAAGACACTTAGTCACATAATGTTATAGGTGGCATGCCTATCGCCAACCGGGCACTTATCCAATTCCAGGCAAGGTTGTTTTTATCAGAAAACTGAAAAAACACATTTTTAATTTGAAAGACCCGGAATTCGAAATTAGGACATCATGCGGTCTATGCCGACACCGGACCACTAGACCACAGGGGCGATGACCCGCCTAAGCAAAAGGAAGTACATAATGCTTTTGGGTAACGCGAAAAAAATTGCGGGCAAAAGCTAGTAGTTAATTAAAGCATTACATACTCCTGCTGATATAGATTCAATACTTGCTCAATACTTACCGCCCTGTTGGTCTAGTGGTTAGCGACCCTGACTACGCGATCAACAGGGCTCGGGTTCGATCCCCGACGGGGGCAAGCATTTGTGTGATGAGCATCACTGTTTGTATTTCCGGGTTTGGTTGCTTATTAAATATATTCTGGTATTTATATATGTACTTCTATGTATTAGTATCGTTGACTAACACCCATAACACAAGCAAATAATTTGCTTACTTTGGGGTTAGATTAGTAAGTGTAGTTTGTTCTGTGAAAATTTATTTATTATTTGTCATTGTCGTGTTCCGGTTTAGAGGGTAAGGTAGCCGGTAGACTTAGACATGTGAAATTGCTATCCCGTCACGCGGATAGCAAAGCAATATTAAGATTTTTGGTGTTTATAGACGATAATTTCTGTTTCCATCAGGAGAGACATTTGCTTGTTTGCTATCTCATGATATAAAAACATATATTTGCAACAGAGCTCCACCGAGTGCTGAATACAAAAAGATTCTAACAAAAACCCTGTACAACTCGAAAGGGGCAAAATAGTTAATTAAATATTTGATAAATTTAAAAAAAGAAATAATTGAAATTATCAAACAAGTAATGTAATAATCCCATTTATAAAAAACACCGGCCAAGTGCGAATCAAACTCACACACGAAAGGCTCCGTACCATCATCTTGGGTCTATAACTATATTTGTATCAAATTTTATCCAAATCGGTTCAGCGGTTGAGTGGTGAAAGCGTAACAGACAAAGAGACAGAGTTACTTTCGCATTTATAATATTAGTATTGATTATAGCGGCAACGGAAATACATTTTTTTTATATCATAAGTTAGCAAACAAGCAGATGGGTCTTCTGATGGAAAGAGTCAACCATCGCCTATAAACACCAAAGATGTTAATGGTGCGTTGCTATCTTGTGGCGATGTCTAATGCCACATGCATAAGTTTACCGGCTACCTTACCCTCCAAACCGGAACACGACAGTGACAAGCACTGACGCTATTACGGCAGGAATAGGTAAGGCGGTGGTACCAGACTCGGGCGAGACAATGCAGAACTCTACCACCTAGTAGCCACGGTGGTAGTGACTCGAAAATTTCAGCTTTCCAGCTATCACGGCTTATGAGATACTAATTAAAAAATACTACGACTTTAAACATGCTCGTATTTACCATTTATTTCCCTAAAATTTAAAATTTTCGGCACTAAGTCGAATCGGCGCCCGCGGGCGGCGGTGGGTAACGACATCAAAGAAGTCTTTCTTTGATATCGTACCTGGGGCCTAATTCACGTAATCAAGCGGCAAGCGAGTCGAAGTATTTAAAATACTTACACATCTCGACGTTCTATCGTGTTCATGTGTGTGAGAGCCCTAAGCGCTTTGATTCAATTACGTGAATTAGGGGGCTGCTCGCCGTCTTCAGCATTTTAGGTTGACATTTTGTGCTGTTATAGTAATATTTGAAATATTATTAATAATAATAACAATATAATAATATCGCTGGATAAATTATACAAATTGATCTAACCCAAAACTGAGTAAATTATTTCCTTGTGTTATGGGTGTTACTCAACGATACTAATACATAAAAATACATACATAAATACTGTTACATACGTAATAAACACCCACACCCGGAAATACAAACATCTAAGCTCATCACACAAATGTTTGTCCCAGTCGGGAATCGAACCCGAGTCCCATCGATTCGTAGTTACGTTCGCTAACCACTCGACCAACGGAGCGGTCAAAACCATTAAAAGATTAATTATTTTATATCTTTATTAATAATTAGTTGGTTTAATAATGACGTCTATAACACATACAATACGTGAAGCAAATACTTTGTGCACCTGTTTACGATAATTACGCAAACGGAGGCGTTAGAAATTTGGCTCAGTAAAAGTTTACATTGCGGAAGACTGCAGAAATCTAATACTTTAAAAAAAAATGATGTGGTGTCGCGGGACACCAGGTAGGAACGAACTTCCTTCGGCTAAACGGCACTACTCGCTTGTGTACGCGACTGTCGCGCCTGCGCACGTCTCATTTAACGCTTTTATTCCACGCATTTTTCTTACGGTTTTACTATCACATTTTTTTCAGTTCGGTCGCGCAGCAAAATCCCTATCCCCTCCAAGCCTGCCGTAAGGAACTTCGTTCCAATAATATGCATTAAAAATGCATAAAATATGCGTAATAAAAATAAAGATAGCACATACTACATTCACGTTACACAAATGATAATTAGGGCGAGCGCAGCGAGCCCTACACTAGGCCACGATCTATGCACTTTTGTGGTACATTTTATTGAAAAAGTATCGCATTTTTTAGGTTTGAGCTTCGACGTGGCAGTTTATATTCATGTCTAGATTTGTTATTTACCATAAAAATACCAATTTATAAAAATAAAAAAATAGAAGGTACAATTTGTATTAGAATCTTATTACTACCAACACCATCTCTTATTAAATTAACGAGTTTAAATTGATAGAAGATACACTTTGTACTAGAATTTTTGAACTTATTAAGAGACTACCTACTTCACGAATTGTTTCTTCATATTTGACTGGCGGCGCGCGGTCATCCTGCCCTCGTATAAAAGCGAGGTTCAAGTATAAAATGCAATAGCTATAGGGTCATCAGTTTGATCAGCTTGGCATCGAAGGCGTATAGTAAACCATTGAAAGGAAAATGCTAGGGATGTTCGAAGGAATGTTGTGGGAGGCACGAGGGGGCTTTAGGTCAAGAGCAGGGATATGTGCGGGGAACAGAGTAAATAAGCATTAGAGAGTTTTACAATATGATTATTGTGAAACAGTACAGAAGTATTAATTGATTAATATTGTATTGAGATCAATTCCCAATCTTAGCCCGAGCGTAAAAAGCTAAAAAAATGTATATTCACGCCCGTATCCCATAAGAGGTAGGCAGAGGTACAACGTGTGCATCCACGGTTAGCCGAAGATACTTAAGTCGCACAATGTGATAGGTGGCCAGCCTATCGTCAGTAGGGCACTTTTCCAATCCCGGGCAAAGTTGTTTTATGAGAAAACTGAAAAAACACATTTTTTCATTTGCCTGACTCTGGAATCGAACTCCGAGGGTTTCTCTGAGAGAAAAATTCTAAAAATGTATTCGCTGAGTTTCTACTGTCAATTCTTCGTGCCTGCGTTAAGTCCAATATTAAGTCTTAAAATTTTTAAGGCTTTTTTAAATAAAACATTTTTAATTTTGATTTCGTAAATCGACGTAAAACCAGGAACTTTCTGATTTTAGAAAAAAAACAATTATTTCAGCAAAATGTTAAAAATGTGTTTTTTTTAAGATCAACCTTCACTTTTAATACCCATTTTTCCTTGAAAATACCAACAAACAAAAACCAAATATTCTTAGTCCGAAGCCTGACGACGCGGGTCTTTGATGCGAATGTAATGTTTAGGTGAAAATACGCTGTTTTTCAGGTTAGATAATTATAAATAAAGTCCATTAATTAAAAGATGTAATTCTCATAAAAATACTTTTCTAACAATATTACTAGACAGTATAACTTTGCGAGCCCTTACAAAGCTCTGCTTTTTGCTAGTATATATATATATATATATATATATATATATATATATATATATATATATATATATATATATATATATGTATACTATTTTCTTACAACAATAAAATATTTTTTATGTTTACAACAGACTGTAGCCGTACTACAGTCTGTTTTAAACATAAAACATATTTTATTGTTTATACTTTATGGTCACCGACCACACAGCCTATAGAGGCCTAATATTTGATTTTCCGTATTGAATGCATGCTAGCAATTAGCTGAGGTAAGACGAAGCGAGGTTGCAACGCCGTGATTGGCTAACTCAAGGCCGCAGTGAAAGATAGTGATATACAGAACATCTGATTAGTCGATACTGATTGAGTATTGGCGCGTGGACATTTATATCGGAACAGCTATAAGTCAGATATCGACGGGTCCTACGATTGCTAGTGCAAGTGCAATGACAACTTTACAGGAGAGCGGAATAAACGTTCTATAGCTTGTAATTTTGACATAAATCAATAGAAATATTTGAAAATTTGTACAAAAGTACAATTTTTCATTACATTAGCACAAATATAAGGCACAAATGTAATTTTACGGCTTCTGATGCAGAAAAATGGTGTTCGTTGTTTTGTGGGTTGCGCCAGTATACGTAGGACCCGTCGATATGTTGATAGGAGCCATTCATCTGTTATTAGATGTCTATGGAGTGTTTTGTCGGTGTTTATGATTGAATTTTGGCCACAAGACGATCGCTAGTATAGTATTAAATTACCAAATAATGCCTTTCAGTATAAACCATATAGACACTTAATAATTCCACACAAAATAATGAATATGTACTAGTTTCAAGGTCCTGTCAACAATTTTAGTGTCTAGGTCAAGTGATAAAAAGTTATGATCATATCACGTTATAATAATGATACGAAAACTTCGAACTTCCAACCGCGTTGTATCTTTATAGGGCTTAGAAAATATTTTATATCTCGAATGCAAAAAAGTTTTCCATTTTAGAGCAGCAGTAAGAAGATAATTCTCCAGATACTAAGATATTACCAATGCCTGTAGACAATGATTTTTTTATACCATAAGATAGCAAACAAGCAGATAGCGCTCCTGATGGAAAGAGACAACCATCGCCTATAGACACCAAACATGTTAATGATGTGTTATCTTTGTGGCGGGGTCTAAGTGTAACATGCATATTTCTACCGGCTACCTTACCCTACAAAATAGAATACAACAGTGACAAGCACTGAACGCCATTGTGGCAGGAATAGGTAAAGCGGTGGTACCAGACAGGCGAGACAATGCAGAACTCTACCACCTAGTAGCCACAATAATAGTGACTCGCTTAGCCAATCGGTCGCCTTTATGACCTGCCTGGCAGAAGGCAGTTGGTTTTTTCTTCAATGGAGCCCGGACCAATACGAAGAAAAAGTTTTTAAGAAAAAATCTACATATTCCTTAAATGCTGAAAATATACTTAGCAACATTTATGATATTGAAGCTATATATGGCCGGCTCAAGGTTTTTGGAATGGGTAAAACTATTGGTTGTCAGTTCTAGTTAATGCCAATACAGGGAACTCAAGTGGTAAATAATAATAATAATAATATTCTTTATTTGCCAGACATTAACATCCATTTTTGTTAGTAACAATTAAAATACTTATAACTATGTTAGTAAAATTAGGTTTAAGTTACTTATTATTATAAAGGCGATGAGCATAATCACAAATCTCTCTGCCTATGTATGCTTTCGCGGGACCTTAGTTCAGAGCGAACAGATAAAATCAGAAACATAGACTACACAAATACTAATAGACGCGATACTTATATCGTGAAACCTGAAGCCATTTTGTGCTATTTTATGAGTTAGATATAAGAAGCCGTGGCTTACAAAATATTCCTCGAGTAATTTTATTTAATCCCTAAGGACTATATCTCTGTAATTCTGGGTTTATTTTAAAGGCGTTTAATCAGTGATAAGAACATTTTATACTTCACTTCTAAATTCAGTATCAGTATTAGCCGACATTCTTTTTAATACTATAAGAAATTATTTGTATGATAGCCCCTTAGTATAGAATAAAAAACTGTAATTTCTATTTCAAAGTTACGTGTATCCTATTCCCTTCAGAACAGGAAAAACCTTGACATTGCTAATCCCTTAGATACGCTATCTTTAATGGAACTCTAGTCCCTAACAAGTTCGCCACATTAGCTTTCCGTCACGTTTACATAATGTTATTAGTTTTACCCTTACATAAATCCTCGTCTGTATCATCTCTATGCATCCTAGTCATAGATACAGTGAATAAATTTTCTGTATTGTAAGTACACCATTAATAATACAATAACTATAAAAAGGTTTTGACTTATACAGTTCATGCATATATTTACGCAAAATTCCTTACAGAGTATTTTTAGAGATTCAGGCATTACTTGCAGAAATTCATAATTCCATAACCTGTCATTGATGTCATAGATTTACTGACTATCCCAATTTATTTTCCAGGTACAGAAAAAAGAAATACATTAAAATATCATATAAAATACCCATACTTTTTTGAACTTCTCGTTACGTTAGTAGTAAAAGGAGTTTAGGTACTGATTTTGCCCCGGTTTTCGAAAATCGAGTTTTCACCAGATTTCTAGGTTTTGAGGACTATTTTCGGACTATTTAACGAAACCATCACTATGTCTGTCTCTATGTATGTATGTGTGTGTGTGTACATACGTGTATGTGTATGTGTGTGTGTGTGTAAACATCTCATACCTTTTGAACGGCTTGACTGATTAAAACGTAGTTAAACGAATTCAATTGTGTTCCGCCAAATTAAGACTTTGTAAAAATTTGAATTGATTTTGAGAAATTTTGAAAGAAACCTCAAAAAAATTTCTGTAAAACAAAGTTTTTTAATTACTTCCATATTAATGTTATGATTACTGAATCAAATTACCACTTTTCCTAAGGAAACTGCGTCTAATGCTGCAAATTGCATCAAATTTGGTTTATTCGTTTGGTAGTTATCGTTGACGACAATTTTTAAAAAAATATTTTTTTGTTGTTAGTTTGAATTTTTCAACCAATTGATTTTTGGCATTCCACAACATTTTAGTACTTAGAAAACTACGTCAAATGCCGCTTCAAAAATCCATATCTAATCAAGTTTTAAAATTATGTTGTTTACACATGTTGTTTACACATAAACTTACTTCATATTTAAATAATAAACTTTCATACAAATTACAGATTGATTAAAAAAATTAATCAGCTATTCTATCATTCAAAGAACTGCGTCAAATATCGTTAATCGAATAAACATCGGCTGATTCGGTTGGAATTTATAAATAATACTTTCTTTTTGAAAAAAAAAATGTTTCTTTTTCACATTAATTCGACTTTTTTCAACCAATCTATTTTGTAGCCAAGCCACCAATTTAGAGCTAAAAAAATTGCGTTGAATGCTATTATAAAGATAAAAATTGATCATCGTTTTCAAGTTATACAGCTTTTCAAAAATTAAAATAGTGGCATGTTTAACGAACATTAGATTTTGAACTCTATTCTTATATATATGTAGTTTTTGCTCTGTTGAGCGTAAAAACCTTCGCCCATGAACATCCGTAATACCATATGTCTTCCAATTGCATTGCCGGCCCTTTAACAATGAGTAAGCTCTTTTCTTGAAGTTTCTCAAATTGTATCCGTTCAGAAACACCCCCGCCGGTAATTGATCCCACAAAAGGAAAAAGTGCCAAAAAAATCGCACGGTTGTGGATTTTAAGACATCAAGGTGATAAAAGTGGAACGTTGAATTCCGACGCGATGTCTGATAATGCAATTTAGCGGCAGGAATTAATCCGAACAATGCAAAGCGAACCAATTAATCTCTGCGTAATGCTAAAGGATTGAGCTGATTACAAATAGCCTGGTCGTCAATGATTCGGACCGCTATATCCTAAATACGATCAAGAGGAAGCTGGTACTATGAAACTCCGGGAAATATATGGGAACAGTACTCCATGTGAGGCCAAATGTATATAAAAGTTGAAGGCGATGGGTTGGCAAGGAGGAATGCTTCGCTCTGGTGAGTACACCCACCTCTGTAGAGGCTAGTTATTACAGTCAACAGAGCACTGTATAAAAAGATTTGATGACCTTATAATGACCGCCTTGTTGGTCGAATAGTTAGCGACCCTGACTACGCAATCAATGGGGTCCGGGTTCGATTCCCGGCAGGGACAGGCATTTGTGTGATGAGCACAGATGTTTGTGTTTCTGAGTTTGAGTGTTTATTAAATATATTAGAGCATTTATATATGTATTTCTATGCCTTAATATCGTTGACTGATACCGTTGACCCATACTACAAGTTTATAATGTCACATATTATTTGAATAAAGATGGTCGTACAAAGTAACAATGAAATAAAATAATATATATATATATATATATATATATATATATATATATATATATATATATATACATATATTTTTTTTTTTTTGATGATCAGATTTTTCTGAATCATAGCTATGAAGCGTTTCGACAGACAGGTCTTTCGATTAAAAAAATGCAACCAAATCGGATCATCTGTTTAGGAACTACGTTGTCACAGACAGTCACATACACATACACATACACATACAGAGACAATGATACACGTTAAACTTAAAACATATCTCCTTTTTAAAAATGAACCTAGATCGCAAATTAATTTCATCCTAAATATTTATTAAACTAATTGATAATGAAGTTTAACAAAAAGTTAAACATCTATTAATTTTATTTCTGGCTTAAAGTGTTATTAACTTCTTTAGTCTATTAATAACTCCGTAAATATAATTTCCACGGATTCATACACGCTTTAAATCTATTCTTGAACTGAACTTTACTTAAATACGGTATAGAGTACATACCGTAGGTAGATGGGGAATTTGAAGATTGCCATTGAGGACGCTCTAACATTACAAAGCAAATTGAATTTAGTTATAAGTGGAGGACAAAATGAAATTTAGTTGTGAGGAAAATGATCAATAATCTCAGCGTATCCTTGACTGGATTTTCTACTGACAACATCTAATTTCTCTTTGTGTTTATTTGGGCCCCTTTTGAAAAGATATCTATCTGCCGTTCTGCCAGGTAGTTCGTTAAACTATTTGTTATTCCTGTCACAACTATCGTGACTACTAATTCAGCGCAGAGTTTGAGTTGCATCCTTTATTTAAATTATATATAGCGTTGTTAGCGGATGTAAATACCAAAGAGTTTGTCTTAAATTTTGCATTGTCGATGGAATTTGGTGTTAGTCTCTGAAAATTAAACTGTGAAAATTGAAATTAATTAAATTTGTTATTTTCTACGAACTGTTTATGTTACCTCCGCGATGCCACTAAAAAGAAAGACGCCTGTTTAATAAATAGATAAAACTCACCGATGGTCGGGATAAAAGAAGACCCCAGTGGCACAATAATCCACTCAGATCCACCACACTCTAATCGACGTCGGAAAAAAACACAATTCACGCACTCAACGCACGCTTTACTTCGAAACCGAAGCATCCTCACGAACACTATCAACACGAGTGAAAATATAAAGCCAGGTCTTCTGCGACACTATTTTTTGTTTTCTAATACCTACCATCAAACTTCTAACAAAATACGTTTTATTAATAACAAAAAACTATTTTGTTAGCTCAGAAATACAAACATGTTATTCGAGACAAACGAAAAATATCCCTGCGTTTGCCTGCGCAGATTTACCCCTTAATTTCATATCATCATTGCTTGCGAAAATTGAGGTTGTGCGTTTCGTATTCACTGATTTCTTGAGTTATTTGTTAATGTGAATTGGAATAAAGACAATGAGTTGTTTTTCATATATTTAATAGGTTTGCGAGCGCCCTGTGATTTGGGATGCTTTATTGTCAGATCACAATAACAAAAATAAAAAAATATAGGGCTATTGAGGAGATCCCCAAACTGATGGGAATTTCCATCCAAGAAGTAAATACAAAGTGAACAAAAAATTTTAGGAGCAGGAGACACGCTTTTACGTATACAACAACTTGTACAAATCTTTATATTTTTAACAGACATCCCAAAAATGAAGAGGATTTCAATTCAGCTTCGGTTCAAATTAAGCTGATTATTTTATTTTTGTTACTTTAGAACTCGGTCATTAATCAGCCTTTTTTTTAGTAGAAGTGTATATATGCTATAGAAAGAACGGCGCAAGTGAAATACACCGCATCAATCTAGATCTGTTATTAATTTTTCTTTATTATATATTTTTTTAAATTTCAATGGTTTTCTGAAGTTATTGCGTGGTATATTTGTATTTATTCTCATCGTGTGTTCTGGTGTTGTATATTGTATGTATATGCATAAATGTACATATATATAGTATGTGCATATTCATATTATTATATTGTAATAATTACTAGTTATATTTTAAATATAATATAAAATATAAAATTATATTGTAATTATTATAATGTATATTTATACTTAACGTAAATTAAACTAAATATATAGTTTTTATGATTTTTTGTGTGTGTTTTTTGTTTTCTTATTTTTTGCATTTTTTCATTTTTACCTATATGGTATTTTTTTATATACCCGTGCTTTTATATTATTTTCTTATACTTATCTAATACAATTAATTACAGTAAACTATTTTTGTATATGTTAGCTATTCCACATGCATTATGGTAATTAATTATCTTATAATTACCTAATTACACTAAACAATTTATTATTTGTATAGTAATCAATATAATAATATATGATAAGGTTGATGGTATGAATTTATCAATTTATCAACCGGATTAAAAAATTATTTTTTTGTTTGGTAGAGTATATTTTTCACATGGTCTTATATAATTTTAGTGTATATCTAAGATCCCAGAGATACAGAAATTTGAAAGCGAGTCTTACTGCGTTTAACTTACTTAAAAAACAATGATGTAATGAGTAACGTAGGTAACCAGATCAGAAGAAGCTATAATATTAGTATGCACAAACCTTAACCACCGGATAAACTGTTACACTGATTTCAATCAAATTTTGCATGGGGTAAAACAAAGGCTAACTTTTTTAAAAAATCAACTCCTAAAGGGCTGAAATAGGGAATGAAAGTTTGTACGAAAAACTATATCGATGACATGTTAATCTACTCACTGGTGAAGCTGCGCGTGTCGGCTAGTTATCTATATGTTAATACGTTAAGCATAAACTTTGTACCACTTTTTGCAACTGTTATGTAAATAGAGGAGTTACAAATTTGACACAGTTAAAGTCTACACAGCCTGCAGTCCTTGTGGAGAAAGTTAATATTTTTATATATTACTAGCTGACCCGCGCAGCTTCGCCCGCGAAGTTAGCATGTCGTCTAAATAGATTTTCATACAACTTTTATTCCCTTTCAGCCTTTTAGGGGTTGTTTTTTAAAAATAATAGCCTATGTTTGACCGCAGATTTTTAACTACTTCCATGCCAAATTTCATGAAAATCAGTCCAGCGGTTTAGCCGTGAAATTGTAACAGACAGACTTTCACATTTATAATATTAGTATGGAATAGTATGGAAAGTATGGATGCATTGGAAGCACTAAATTAATAAAAATAAACGCCACATACACACCTACCACTACTTACTTGATACATATCATAATGTACAATATTTGTTTATGGTAAACGTATACTTTATGGTTAAAACAAAATTGTTTAGTTTATGATCAAACGGAGTCACAAATTTGTGGTCAAATTTAGAACAAAAGCAGTTCGCTAATATGTAAAGTGAAATAGTTATATACATGACACATACATAATGACCTAAAATCCCAAACTCAAGCATAATATAATAAAAAATTATGTGTGTTGGAATTAATCTTTGTTTTCAGACAGATGATATAATAATGGTGGATAATGGTGTTCACGAGTGTTACAATATAAAGTATAATCATTAACTCAATTATACTTTTGCTGAAAACATTAGTCCCTTATTCTATCTCAGAAATAAATCTGACAATTAAAAACCTTAGCACAAAGCATAATTATTTCATGTACTGATTAAAAACAAAGATGTATATGAATTGTAGTAGACATGACAATATCACAAAATTTTAAAGCATACAATAGTTTTTTTTTTCTATTAATTTATCATAGACTAATAACTACTTACCTTATCATGTTGTGTGGACATTGAACACTAGTTGATTGATAAGTTGCAAATAATATGTTTTTAACATGAGCAACGACGATATCCTAAAACAATTATATAAAAATAATTTTTTTTTATACTTAATTAAATTTGACCACGTAATATTAGCGGCTTCTTTCTTTTTCCTGAAAGGTTAAATAAGTGAATATTTCGTTATGATAGTTACGTTTATTATATATATATATATATATATATATATATATATATATATATATATATATATATATATATATATATATATAATTAAGTATCATCACGAACGGTTCCCTTGCGGGGTAAGCAGAGTAAACCGAACGTCTATAGACTTTCCAGCTCACTACGACTCACCAGTTTGAGGGTTGGCGATGGCGAGGCGACAAGTGGTGATTCTCATCGCCACAGCTGCATTACCGACATGTTAACGATTATTGATTATTTTTTGAAATTTTGAAAATCGATTACTCGTAGATAGGTACATAAGTTAAAATGTGCTCGTTATTTTATTTTACTTCAGTAACATGTATTCATAATTCACATTTCTCAATCCATTTCACTTATTAAAGCTTCCATCTATATTACGTCTTAACGTAAAATAATTAATTTAATATGGTAACAGAAATTATTAAAAAATAAAAATAAAACTTATCGTGTCTGACATTCATTACACGTCTTTCATAAAAAGAGCCAGTCAACAGAAATGTATCCTTGAGTAATGGTGGATATAAAAAGGGACTGTAATGTTACTTTTCACTTTCATCCGCCTTGACAATATAATAATTCCAAATGTAGGGACGTTATTGTTCACATTTTTGTTGCTGCTCGCTTTATATGTGATTAGGATAGGTTAGAATAGGTAGTGCAATTTTCCGGGATTACATCATGTTATCTAGTACGGATACGCCATTGAATCCCACTATCCCACTGCTTGTCATAATACAAAGCCAATTAAAATTAATTATAGTCTTTGAAATGCATAAATAACTGCGTTTTCACTCAAGAAGTCTGTCATATCACAATTTTTTTTGCATTTTTGAAATTATTAATTGATGTGTACCATCGTTCCTCTGGGTTGATGGATATATTTTTGGGAGTAATCCTAAAAAAGGATATAAATGTGATACAGGAAACCAGGAAAGTGCGCTATTTATTTGACCATTGAGCGCGCATGGTGTATGTATACACGGTACATATAACAAAATAACATTTTTTACAATTTTTATCTGTCTGTCTGTTTATTTGCTCCGGCTAATCTCTGGAACGACTGGACCGATTTTGACGGGACTTTCACGAGCAGATAGCTGATGTGACAGGGAGTAACTAAGGCTACTATTTTTTCGAAACTTTTTCACGCGGACGAAGTTGCGGGCGCAGCTAATTACATATATTTTCATGCTTAGAATATATTCGACCGACAATTAACTTTAGATATACTTAATATTTAAGGTAATTTATCAGATGTTCACACATCATACACATGACACATCATATACGATTACTGTAAGACTCGACGACATATAATTCCAGCATGGCATCCATAGAACAGGCACTCTCACGGACAAAAAATGATAGACCTAAATTGAATATGCTGAGCCATCTGGGTTGTCATTCTTTCCCAAAGTGGGCGATAATGCCTCTTTTTGGGCCCTGGAGGCCTAGAGTAGGACGGTAAGGGTATTGCTCAATGTTAATTATTGTTTATTTTGATTAAAATATACTCTTACTATTGTTAAGTTGCATTATTATTGCTTTCTGATAAGAAAAATATTTTTTACAATATACTTAAGTTTAATTAAACTCCAGGCGAGACTAACATGTTATTGAGGTTTTTTAAGGTAAAAATGGGGGCGCTAAAAAGTAACCGATTTTCAAAATGAGCGTTAGACGAAATAAGTTTGGGTACCTCTGATTTACATTTATGGATTCGAATTAGTATAACCGTAAAGTGAGAACTGTGTTTTGGCTTCAGGTTAAAGCAAATGGTGATTTTTAACTTAATAGGCGGGATTAATTTAATTTGTCCGTGTTGGTCCCGGCTCCCAGATCATTTGTCATTCTGACAGGCAGTTTTAGTTATGCCAGTCACTAAAGTCGTAGGTAGCTACTAGGTGGTAAAATTCTGCATTGTCTTACTTCGGTTAGGTACCACCACCTTATATATTTTTGTTGCATTACCGTCAGAGCTTGTCAATGTCGTGTTTGAGGGTAAGTTAGCCGGTAAACTTATGCATGTGGAATTAAGAACCTGCCACAAGAATGTCAATACTTACACCATTAACATCTTTGGTGTTTATAGGTGATGGTTGTCTCTTTCCATAAGGAGGACCATCTGCTTGTTTATTTTCTTTTGATAATATAAACATATCTTAAGTGGATGGAAATGTCTTATGATTTAAAGTTTAAATTTTAAACTGTTGAATAAGAAACTGCTTCGATCCAGAATTGGGATATATAAGCAAATAATACCTTTTTTTATTTAAGGAATAAAAAGTATCTTCACGCTCGTATCCCTAAAGAGTTCAGCAGATCAAAATCAAAATCATAAATAGTTTTATTTATTAAAATAAACATTTATAGGCACTTTTGACATTTTAAAAACTACTACTGGATCGGAACGCGGCCTCACAATTATAGAGGAACAACAAGTAAACTCATGATTAGGGGCCATCCATAAATTACGTCACACGAATTTTATGAACTCCCGCCCGACTCGCGAATCGAACCCGGGAACTCAAGCAGTGAAACACCGACACCGGACTACTAGACCATAGATGCAACGAAACAAATACGTTAATAATGAATACGTAATAACGTAACGTAACGTAATTTCCTCGTGTTGGTCCCGGGCCCCTTTCAAGAATAGGCTAACTGCCGTTCTGCCAGGCCGGTAGTAAAAGGTGACTGAGTGGCTATCGAGTCACTACCATCGTGACGACTAGGTGGTAGAGTTCTGCATCGGCTCGACCGGGTCTGGTACCACCGCCTTACCTATTCCTGCCGCAATAGCGTCAGTGCTGATCACTGTCGTGTTTCGGTTTGGTGGGTAAGGTAGCCGGTAAACTTATGTATGTGACATTAGACCTCGCCACAAGATGGCAACGCACCATTAACATCTTATATCTATAGGCGATGGTTGACTCTTTCCATCAGGATTCATCTGTTTGTTTGCTATCTTATGGTAAAAAAAGTAATAAATGAATTAATATAAATTTTGTTAATAAAATTGACTATTTTAAGCAAACACTACGTGTCATTTCTAACCCTTCTTGTGAAAAAGGTTTGTTGTTTGTCGGAGTACCCTTTGAAGAATAGATCGTAAAAAAGGTTTTGTATTCATTCGGGTCCCTTTTTTGAATAGATTGACGATTCTTAGGCAGCTTGCAAGCAAATGATTTGTGTATGGGGTTTTTAATATTATGGCTATTCGTTACTATTGCTTACCTTTTAGTGAAGAAACAATGTTACTGTTGTTCTCATTTTTAAGTATATTATATTAATTACGAGTATATCCCTACCTCACTGACGACAAATCACTTTTTTATATCATAAGATAGCCAACAAGCAGATGGGGTCCTGATGGAAAGTCAACCATCGCCTATAGACACCAAAGATCTTAATGGTGCATTACTATCTAGTGGCGAGGTCAAATGCCACATGCATAAGTTTACCGGTTGCCTAACCCTCGAAACCGGAACACGACAGCGGTAAGCACTGGCTCTATTACGGCAGAAATAGGTAAGGCGGTGGTACCAGACCCGGGCGAGAAAATGCAGAACTCCACCACCTAGTAGCCACGACGGTAGTAACTCGCATAGCCAATCGGTCGCCTGTTACGACTTACCTGGCAGAACGGCAGTTGGCCTATTCTTCAAAAGAGCCCGGGACCAACACGGGGCACTTTTAACATTTTTGGTGTTTATAGACTTTGGTTATCTTTTCCCATCGGCAGAGCTTGTATGCTTTGTGTTATAAAAAAATTAAGTGTGATTTTACACTTGGTAGAAGTGAAACTTTGTATTCTGGTTAACGTGTACGAGAATCAGAGTAAAAAATTAAAATAAAAGTATATTCACACCCGTGTCCCCCAAGGGATACGCAGAGGTACAAACCGTCCACCCACGATTAGCCGAAGATACTTGGTCCACAATCTGATAGATGGCAAGCTTATCGCCAACTGGGCGCTTATCTTATCCCACGTATCGTTGTTTTTATTAAAAAACTGGAAAAACATATTTTACCAGTTTTTTAATAATTTTAAACATACCATCTAGGGAAGCGCATTCCATTTTAGGCCTCAGCTTAGGCGAGATCGAGGTCAAGCGCTTACGTATTGATAATAAAAAAAACAATTTACGACCTGGGGATCGAACCCGAGTCCTCATTTGGTGACGACACGAAGAGAATAAGATGAATGAATAACTACATGGAGGTGGTTAATAGAGAAAACGTTTGATCGTCAGTTTTTGAAGATATACTTCTTTAGGTACGTTATGAAAAAATGATGAGTGTTAAATTATATGATGCGCGCACATCACCTTAACGCAAAAGTTACAGGTTGAAGTTTTCCGCTAAATCGCTCATTACGTCTCCAAATTATTGGCTATCCTTTTCCAGTCCTTCCATTATTTTATTGTAATTAAATAAATAAATAATCACGGGACGAATTACACTTACTGATCTAACCCCAAAGTAAGCAAATTATTTGCTTATGTTATGAGTGTTAGTCAACGATACTAATATATAGAAATACATATATAAATACTGGAATATATTTAATAAACACCCAAACCGGAAATTCAAACATTTATGCTCATCACACAAATGCTTGTCCCCGTCGGGATCAAACCCAAGCCCCGTCAATTGCGTAGTCGGTGTCGCTAACCACTCGACCAACGGGGCGGTCTTAAAATAATTATTTGCATGCAATTAAAACCTATTTTTAATGATGCCAAAGAAGTATAACTTCTTACGCGCGTACATAAGTACACGCACTCATTTTTTATTGACTGACGTATGAAAAAACGGAAGAGAAAGAGAAAAGGGAAAAAAGAAATAAATTAAAGCACTTAAAGTAATCCATACTATACTAATATTATAAATGGGAAAGTGTGTGTGATTGTTTATATGTTTTTCACGGCAAAAGGGAGCGACAAATTGACGTGTTTTTTTTTAATGGAGATAGTTGAAGGGATAGAAAGTGACATAGGCTACTTTTTGTCTATTACTAACCCCCCACTTTCCATTTAATGCGAGCGAAGCCACGGGCAATAGCTAGTATTTTAGTAAAGATAGAAGTAATTTAAATACATTTAAAGTTGTATTTTGTTCGTTACACTTTTTGTTTAATACAATCCAATTCACACCGACCCAAAAAAATTTAAAACTAATGAAGTGGAGTTTTGAACTGTCAAAAAAACAAGAAATATGTCTGATGTTGTGTCAAAATTTTTTTTGGATTTTTAATAACAAGAAAGTAGATGATTCCTTATGGAGAGAGTGTCTATAGGCACAGAATACTTAGAGACTAACAGAAGTCAATGTTACATACAAGAAATATTCGAGCATAGCACGCATAGACACCTCTCACGGACGCAATATCTCGGACTGGCGCGGAACAAACTGTCCCGAACCATTTCTAGAATTCGCGTTCGCGAGAGGTGTCTATGTGTGCGTTGCTCTAATATCACATATATGTAAATTGACTACTGTTAGTCTCCAGTATACTGTGCTATAGGTACACCAAATATGTTAGTGTTTTGCTATAAGTGTGACGGGATGGAAATGCCGTATGCTTATGTCAACTTGCTACCTTAACCTCCACACCGGAACACGACTATGACAAACATGATGATATTGCGGCAGGAATAGGAAAGGTAACCGTATACCATATACCAGATGAGAAGTTGAAGCAATCTACTAATAGTAATAACATAAATAGTCAAACGTTCGCCTTTTACAAATTGCCTGGTAAAATAGCCTGACTAGGTGGTAAGAGTTCTGAATTGTCCCGCCTGGGTCTGGTACCACTGCCTTACCTATGCCGCAATAGCTTCAGTGCTTGTCACTGTCGTGTTCCAGTTTGGAGGGTAAGGTAGCCGGTTAACTTATACATGTGGCATTAGACCTCGCCACAAGATAGCAACGCACCATTAACATCTTTGGTGTCTGTAGGCCATGGTTGACTCTTTCTATCAGGAGACCCATCTGCTTGTTTGCTATCTTATAATATTAAAAAAAGATATAAAAAAATGGTAGATACTTGTCAAAGGCCGATCAAGCATGAGGTCTTACTACTTTGAATTTGGAATTTTTTCCCTTTTCATTTTTTAATTTTATATCAATATTATAAATGTGAAAGTTTGAATGTTTGGATATATGGATGGATAGATGGATATTTATTACTCAATCACGCTAAAACTACTGAACGGATTTGGATAAAATTGCATACCTACAGGTAGATGATGGCCAGGAATATATAGGCTACTTTTTATCTCGAAAAAATGAGTTGTCCCCGCAGGGTTCATCAAAAACTTTTATAATGCAACGAGCTGCACGCTGCAGATATATTCTGTTCACGGAAACGAACTAGTGGAGCGCTCTCTCTATCGCACAGTCACTTCTAAAAGACAAGGATGCAAAACTGAATCACACGAGTGCAGGCATGTTATTTTTTACATAGAAATTAAAGATGCGTTCATATAGCGCTTCTTTTAAATTTTTAATGGTATTTAAATTATTATTTAAAAATATATTGTTTTTTATTGTTATAATAATGTAATAAATTCTGATACATAATTATAACATACAACGTTATAATATTATAATAATTATTTATTGTAATATTATAAGGCCAGTATAAACACACCAAATCGTTAGTAATGCAAATCTTAAAATCCAAACTTCAAGCAGTCATACAGTAATAAAAGAAACAGACCAAAGTTAAGCAAGATTTCAAATTATAAAATCGATCACAACGCAATAGGGGTAGAGACGTCTGGACAGCACCGAGTCGTACGAACAGACTGAAAAATAACGTACTGTGAATACGGGCCTAGCAACCTTACTCTAGCCAATGATAGAGATAACAGTCAGTACTAGTTCGTTTCCGTGAACAGAGTAAAATGTTTTATAGTTATTCTACTGGTAAGAACAGAGACAAACACAAATCTAAAATCACAGAAATCAGTCAAGCTGTTCTCGAGCTATGAATGATGTGACTAACCCGACTTATTCCGAGATATCGCGTCCGTGAGAGGTGTCTATGTGTGCGTTGCTCGATTATTATTTGTGAGTAAATTGACTTCTGTTAGCCTCCAGTATTCTGTGGTATTACTCGCGACTTTCTTAGTGTGATTAATAAACATTGCTTTCTTTTGGTCAATCGAGAGAAAAGAAGCCCAAGTCACACCTGGATGTAGCTTTCTAATAGTAAAAGAATTTTTAAGATTTTTCAGTAATTTTTTATTTTATTCGTTACAAACATATATAGATTTAAATAAACTGGCACTGCTAATAAAAATTTCATCGGACAAATTTTCATATCTATACATATAACAAAATCATAGGAAAGTCAAAACTGTACATTGAATATTTTTTTTAGGAATACTTGGGGCGTGATCTACAATGGATATCGAAGCCAAAAATATAGTTTTTAGAATTTTTGTCTGTTTGTCTGTATGTATATCCGGGGTAAACTTTAAAAAGTACTGCATGGATTTACTTTAAATTTTGCATGAATATTACTAACAGGGTGGGTTATATAGGCTACATATTATCACGCTATCACCTACGGGGGAGGAGCTGTGTGGAATAAACGAAGTCCGCGCGGACGAAGTTGCGAGCAACAGCTAGTAGCCTAATAAATTTATTTCCATAAAATTATTTAAAACTTCGCAATATTACTAAGCGCCTGTGCAGAACAGACAATTGAATTCCCTAATGTAGGCATTACTCATGAAGTACATTTTAATATTCACTTTGCTGTAAAACTTCATATTTTTATTATGCAAATAAAATTGCTGCATCAGAATGATCTTATATAATAATAAAAGTGAATTTTTCTCTGCACTACATGATATTAAAACATTCCACAGATAGCGACTACCCTGAATAAGAAGAAACATAAGATAATTTAATTTGCAAGTTTTGAAGGACTATTGTGGGAACTACTGCCACTGAAACCAGAAAATAAATAAAAAAAACTTACACCAGGTTTGTTGAAAAGCACCCAGTGACACAATTATTCTTCCTCTACCATTATTCATTCAATTGTTTGTTCTTTTGCACTTGGGTCTTCTGATGAAAAAAGAATCAATCATCGCCTATAGACACCATAGATGTTAATGGTGCGTTGCTATCTTGTGGTGATGTCAAATGTCATATGCATAAGTTTACCGGTTACCTTACCCTCTGAACGGGAATACGACAGTGACAATTACTGACACTATTTCGGCAGGAATATGTAAGGCGGTGGTACCAGACAAAGGCGAAACAGTGCAGAACTCTACCACCTGGTAGGCACGATGATAGTGACTCACATAGCCAATCGGTCTCTTTTTACGGTTTGCCTGGCAGAATAGCAGTTGGTCTATTTTCAAAGGAGCCCAGACCAATACAAGGAACTACATTTGTTTGTATATTTGTTCATTCATACGTAGATTAATTCTTTTCTTCTTTTATTCATACATTCATTCATACTTTTATTTGTTTATCTAGCCATTTATCAATTCCATTATTCATTTATCTACTAATTTATTCATTTACCAATAACCGTATTTTCCAGTATATCAGAAACGTGAACGCTTTACTGCCGAAAGATTTCAGAAAACTTGAGCATGTTATTAGGCTTTTGACACATGCAGTACCGCTCTCCAATTCTCCTTCAATTATTTTTTAATAGTATTTACGATTTTTTATATCATAGGATAGCGAATAAGCAGATAACTTTCCTGATAGAAACATATCACTATATTGCCCATATACACCTAAGATTTTAATGGAGCTTTGTTGTCCATGTGGTAAGGTTGGAATCTTTTACACATAAGTTAGCCGGCTACCTTCTATACCAAAATAGAACAGCAACAAGATTCAGCGCTATTGTGACAGTAATAGGTAAAGCGTTGACGAGATTCACGAGATGTCTGGCAGAATAGTTAACAATCTATTCCTATAAAAGAGGCACCTATAAATACGGGGAAATATTTTCAAAGAGGTATGCAGAAATGTAACGCACACAGAATTAGCTAACGGAATTAACTGGTAATCTTATCTTAATCTAATCCACTTTGTCTACATCCACTCGCAACCTTAAATAAAAATACGCCGCATTGTTAGTCTCGTGATCAATGTTACTGATGAATTAATAGATGAATGGCAGTCGCGTTGGTGTTGCTCAACCAAAGGACGGTATTATAACTTTTCCCCTGCGTCCGGGAACGATTAAGTAATAGGTGGATAGAAATAGATGATTGTATTGCTCAGTTCTTTATTAGTCACAATAATTTTAAAGCTAAATTATTCTCATTTAAATTACCTAGTTCCTTCTCCCTTTTGCGAATGCTCTACAATAAATCGTAAATATGAACAAACTGCACATCACATTCTTTGAAGTCTGGCAAAACGAACGTAGCCAAATGCTTGATAGTATACGATGTATGTCCGGTGTAATGTATAACTCCGACCTTGTTTGTAGGAATTTAAAAAATAAATGAAACACGTGGAAAAATAAATAAATGAAAGTTCTAGAAAATGTGATAAAGGAATAAAATACACACTGAAGCCGGACTCAGAAACTAATATAGCGTCCTATTGCAAAACTGCTTTGTTGAAAATACAAACCCGTATAGCTTTAGGTCAGAATAAAATATCGACATGGGTTGAAAAGTAGTGGAAAGTTTGGAATTATAACTATTTATATAACGAGAATCACAGATTTATATATTAACAAGATAAAATTAAAAATTTTAAAAACCCCCGACACATCGTCAGACTGCCATTCCACTAAATACATATTATTTTAAGAGTAAAACGTGAAAGACCTGATGATCTACGAAAGGGGATCTTGCAGCATCAGGTTAAGGTTACCATGGTTTCTTACTCAATGAGCTTGAGTTATTTTATTTCAAAGCTCCCATGGTCTCCAGCTCCACTATGCAGTCCTGGAAATCATTTTCATCCAGAGTGTATGTAAAATATAACAAATGAGACCACACTCAATGGACTTATTTTGTTTATATCAGGAGTTCCACGGCCACTTTCTATTTATGTTATCAAACCCTGTGAATCTCCTAGTAATAAAAGCCAACGATATTAGTCCAATCTCCGATGGCCACCTTTCAGTCCCATCATTATGTTATCTTCACATCCGGCACCTAAATATTTGCCAAAATAAACCGAATTAGCCAACATTCGATGGGTTTATCTAGATTAGCTTAAAAGTTATAATGGACCTCTTCCAGCTTTATTATCAGACACTGGAAAACAGAAAAAGTAACGATTCAAACGGGATTAAAATTGATGGTGCTTCTCAATTTTCATTCGTTCGTTCGTTTCGTTTCCATGATCTTCTCTCACTTTATCATAAGAGCTTGGAAATCATCTAACACCAGATTATTTGTTAAAACAGAACAAATAAGTTCAAACGCGTTGAGTTTGTCTTGTTTAGTTTAAAAGATCCTATAGCCACCTTCAAGTTACATCAATAGATTCTTAAAATCAGCACCAATCAGTATACCAAAACAAACCCAATTGACCTATACTCGATGGGCCTGTCTGGTTTAGCGAGATTTCATGAACTTCTTTCAGTTTTATCTCGAGAAACTGGAAGTCGTTCTGTTCCAAATTCCTTATTAGAACGAACCAAATGAACTTCAAACCGCCTGCTTTATCATAGGGCCACAGAAATTATCTAACATTAGGGTAACTCTCAAAATAGAAGAAATGAGTCCAAACTCGATAGGTTTAACTTGTTTATTCCAAAGGTTCCCATAGCCACCTTCAATTTCCATTATTAAATTCAAAAAATCATCTAGCACCAAAAAAATATGCTAAAGTAAACCGAAGCAACCCACACTAGATGGGTTTTTCTGGGTAAGCTTAGGATTTCTCATGGACTTCTTCCCACTATCATCTGACACCGGAAGCCATTCTACTCCAAAAACTTTCTCCTTCCTGCTTCATTATAAGACCTTGGAAAGCATCTAGCATTAGAGTACTTGTCAAAACAGAACAAACGAATCTAAGCTCTCGTTTTTTATATCGTAAGATAGCAAATAAGCTTATAGGTCTCCTGATGGAAAGAGTCAACCATCGCCTGTAGACAACAAAGATGTAAATTGTGCTTTGCTATCTTGTGGCGAGGTCTAATGCCACATGCATAAGTTTACCGGCTACCGGCTTGACAGTGACAAGCACTGACGCTATCGCGGTAGTAATAGTTAAGATGGTGGTACTAGACCCGGGCGAGACAATGCAGAACTCTACCATCTAGTAGCCAGGATGGTAATCGCCTTTCACGACCTGCATGGCAGAACCACTGTTGCCCTATTCTTCAAAGGAGCTCGGACCAACACGTGGCTCAATGGTTTTATCTTGTTTAGTTCAAAAATAAACATGGTCACCTTCTAGTTTCACCATCAGATCTTAAAAATTATCCAGCACCAAAGTATATGTCAAAACAAACCCATGCAGCCCACACTCAATCAGTTTATTTGGATTTGCTTATAAGTTCTTATAGACTTTTTCCAGTTCGATTATCAGGCTGATAAACAACGTGTTTCAAAATCCTTGTAAAAATTTTACTCCATTTTATTTCAAAGTTCCCATGACCTCCATTATCGGCTCTATTAAAGACCCCAGAAATCGTCTAGTACCAGGATGTTTGTTAAAACACAACAAAAGATCCAAAATTCGATAAATTTATCTTGTTTGGTTTAGAAGTTCCCATGACCATGTTCCAATTTCATCATCAGATACTAAAAATCATCTAGCATCAAATTGTTTGCAAAAACAAACTGATTTTTTCCCCACTTGATGGGTTAACTTGGTTTAGTATAGGAGTTCTTGGTTACATCCTTCAGCTCTATCATCAGGCACTGGAAGCCATTCCGCTCCAAAGTCCTTGAAATAACGATACAAACTACCTCAAATTCGATGGTGTTGCTAATTTTATTCCAAGGTTCCAATAAAGTATTTCCAGTTCTATAATGAGACTCTGGAAATCGTCTAGCACTAGAGTATTTATCGAAACAGAACACATTTGTTCTGTTTGGACAAATACTCTAGTGGACTCATTAGTTCAATTTCGATTAGTTTATCTTATTTAGGTTATGGTTACCTTTCAGTTCCATCATCAGATCCTGAAAATCATCCAGCACTGTTATATTTGCCAATACAAGACAATTAAGTGTTAATTCAAAAACTTTACCTTGTTTTGTTTAGGAGTTCATTGTAGTTGAACTTTGAATCTGGATTCTTGAAGTTCCAATGTCACTTTTTCGACTCAATCTTCAGAGCCATATCATCATGAGAAAGATCTTACTGTAACAAATGAAATGACTCCAAACTCCACTATATTAGCAATTTCTCTCTGTGAGTTACAATTACACTCTTACGCCTCCATGTTCATTTCTTTGACATTATATGTAATGGAAAAAAAAACATCATCAAAAATCCATCGAGTCCGAACTTGACTATCTTATCTCTTTCTACATTCTACGCGTGAGTTTCGATAGCACTTTATCAGCTCCATCTTCAAATCCTCGTCATCATGAGCACTAATCAAAATTAGTATTTATAGCAACCAGACTTAGTCTAAGCAAGATCGTCTTGTTAAAATTCTGCATCAGACAGTTCTAGTCCCTACATCCAGGCTACATCACGAGCTCAGTTGGATGGTACCAAGTCTGTCAAGTCTTTCAAGTTTTTGTACTAACGGATATCAGAAAGTCGTTAAAAAGTGACTTGCAATATTTAGAAAATCTGTTATTTAAATATGAAAATTGCCAGTTAAATAAACGCTGATGATCTTCAAATAATATAATAATCTATCTATACATATAATAAAACTGTAAGAGGTCGATTTCTGTACATCTATCTATATCTATATCTATAGATACATATAATAAAACTGTAAGAGGTCGATTTCTATACATTGAAGATATTTTAAATTTTTTTTCGAGAGCCGTTTCGAGATAACCAGCTCTTTTCAAGTTGATGAAAGGAATTAAATAACTTGTAAATGCTTTATTAATGGGTCATTCTTCAGAGTACAATTTTTGAGCGTAACAGATTCTTATCTCCTATATAAACAAATAATGTTTACAGAAATCTACTATAACATGTTTATACATTCTATATGCATCGTGTCATATAGATTTCGTTATGTAATAACCATGTATATAAGAGTTATTTACCTTCAACACCTCAAATCAGGGTAATTTTGCACGTTTTACACGCGTAACACGCGCTCCGTCTTCTGATCAATCGCAGATATTTTTTAATTCACTAACGTTTTTAATCAGATTTATAAACAAAGATTTAAAAATACAAATCATTTTATATCCTGGCCAAACTTCTAAACCAATTGCAGTGAAAGTTTTTATTTTATGAGTGTAAGTAATTATGTCACACACTTGGCAAAATTTTATATAATATTTAATATTTATTTAATTTAATATTTAATATTATATAAAATTTTATATAATAGATAGATAGATATATTTTATTTGCATGAAAATGGGTTACAGTTAATAGGTGTTACAGCTTTTTCAGAACGCCATAATCTACCGGCAATTCCGGTATGCAAATACATAATATTACAATCTAATTAATTATAATTAATAATTACATTTTATAAATCTAAGTTCACAATTTATCTTTACAATTTACTTACAACTAAACTCATAAAATCAATATAAGAAAAAAAAATGTCCCATCACATGTTATTATTAATTTATATCTGATAATCCATCTTTAATTATATTTTTATTTAGAAACACTGTTATAAAATATTAATCTCATTAAAATATTGTTTAAAAAGAATAAAGGTAACATCAATTTCATATCATATTATTAAGTCACATTTGATTATTTAATGTCATTTTATATATTTAAAAAAAAAAGCTTAAAGAACATTAAGTCACAATTAAAATTGTCATTGAGTAATAAAATAATAATAATAATCTCTTTTATTTAAAAAGGAGAAAAAAAAATAAAAACAACAATAATAATAATAAAAAAAAACTTTAACTTGAACTTTGCTATAGTATACAACCTTAGTTACTATTTGAGAAGAATTCATTTAAGTCAAAGAAACATTTGTTAACTAACCAAGTCTTTAATCTATTTTTAAATTGATTATTGTCTATGTTACATTTCAATCTTATACATTTGGACATGTAAACTGACATATATGAGCATGTATTGTTGATTTGGGGCCTTTTAAAAGAATATATCATCTGATTTCTAGCCAGGCAGTCCAAAATAGGGCAAACTATAGGTTATACATGTTACTATCATCGTGGCTAAAATGTGGTAGACTTTTACAACGCCTCGTCCGAATTTAGTACCACGGCCTTGCTTATTTTTGCTGGAATATCGTCAATGCCTGTCATTTTTGTGTTACAGTTTGAAGAGTACAATAGGGGGAAGATAGCCAGTAAACTTATTCATGTGTCATTTTGCCTGCCATACAGATGGTAACCCTTCATTATTGTCTTTAGTGTCCGTGGGCGTTAGTTTCTTTGTACATTACAAATGCCATCTGCTTGTTTGCTTCTCTGTGATTTTATTTATCTATTCTCTCTCTCTCTCTCTCTTGATGATCTCTGTGTCTATTTAACCGATTGGCTATTTAAATAAAAATAAATATATATAGTTTGTGAATTGTGAAACAGTACAAGTGCAAAATTTAAAACAATAATTATGACGGAGTTTCACCAAGTGCCGACGATGGAAAGTATAAATTACATAATACTATCTCAGTAAGTTTTCCAATGGCTATAAATCATCTTTTTTTTTTTTATAGAAGAGGGGGCAAACGAGCAGGAGGTGCACCTGATGGTAAGTGATCACCGCCGCCCATGGACATCCACAATACCAGAGGTCTTGCAGTTGCGTTGCCGGCCTTTTAAGAATGAGTAAGCTCTTATCATGTTCTGCTCTCTCAGCTGAGCGCGGGGAAAAGGAACACTGTGTTCCGATAGGATAAATCAAAATTGGTATTTGATCGCACTTGTTTACAGTTCACTGAATTGGTCGGCACCAATTCCTGTGTTCCGGTTGAGATTACTTATAAAATCTATTAGTCTGATGTATTGACAGAACAATTGATCTGTTATTATGTCTCTACTAACGGTATAAACGGATATGTGAAGCAAAAACCCGCTACATTGGTTGTTAGCGCCGTGGAATTATTTTAGATACGACGAGGTTTATTTACCGTCCTTCCAAATTTGTACATTAAGTTGCCACTCCCGGCTTGATTTTATATTTACACTCGACTGAACTTAGAAAATGGTTTTAATCAAACATAATTATATTTTATGAACGCATGATTCGCACTCATGTTCAGTAACATTTAGACCTAGAATTCTTAGTTTAATTTTAACAATTCACAATTAAGACAAAAATAAGTAGGTAGTCAAAATTTTAATAAAACCAAAATTTAAACTAAAATTCAAATGATGGTATATTTTTTTAAATTAATTCAAAACATTCACAATTTTTATAAAGTTTAATGTTTTTTGCTAGTACGCACGATGTGTGTTATATTTAACCTATTTTAATGAATAATGGTTGTTTATAATCTTTGTCTTTATTAGAATCACCACCTTGTGCTGGAAAAACTAATATTAAAATCGAAAAAAATTACTTCTACCATGTCAGGGGTACAGTACGGAATGTAGAACGAACTGTACATCAGTTGTTGCTCAGTTTTTCAACAATTCAATTGTTTGTCTGTTAGCAACAAGATTTGCCCATTAGATACCAGTTATCGCAATTGCTTTATGTGTTGTTCCGGTGTACGAGACTGTTGACATACATACTGGTAATACCTCATAACCTGAGCTAAATAAGCTAATTTTAAAATAAACCTATCTGACTAAACCTATCTGTCTAAGGGTCCGGTGTCGGAGTTGACCACATGAGGTCCCGGGTTCGATTCCTGGGTCAGGCAATTCAAAAATATGTTTTTTCAGTTTTCTGATAAAAACAACATTGCCCGGGATTGGAAAGTGCCCGGTTGGCGATAGGCTTGCCACCTATCACATTGTGGGACCAAGTATCTTCGGCTAATCGTGGGTGCACTTGTTGTACCTCTGCCTACCCTTTCGGGGATACGGGCGTGAAGATACTTAAAATAAACAAGGCAAGCAACTACAACAAACAACTAGAAAGCCAGAAATGGGGTAGATCGGTAACACATACTTGTACCCTGTTTTAAGATAATTACGCAGCCCATGGGGTATGAAATTTTAAGTTAACACTGCAAAAGATTCCAGAAACCTAATATTTTTTAAAAAAGCATTAGAAATAAAGTTAATTAATAAAAAAAAAACATTAAACACACTACATTCACGTGACATATACAATACTCATAATATACACACATGTATACTAACTCATCACGGCTAGTCTGTTGTCAAACTTAAAAGAAATTTAAATATATAGTCTATTGTCTAATTTATACAAGGCAATCACTTATATCTATGTATATCTATACATATAATAAAATCGTAGGAAAGTCAAAACTGTATATTGAATATTTTTTTAAAAGAATACTTGGGGCGTGATCTACAATCGATATCGAAACCAAAAATATAGTTTTTAAAATTTTTGTCTGTTTGTCTGTTCGTCTGTTTGTCTGTTTGTCTGTTTGTCTGTTTGTCTGTTTGTCTGTTTGTTTGTCTGTTTGTCTGTTTGTCCGTTTGTCCGTTTGTCCGTTTGTCCCTTTGTCCGTTTGTCCGTTTGTCCGTTTGTCCGTTTGTCCGTTTGTCCGTTTGTCCGTTTGTCCGTTTGTCCGTTTGTCCGTTTGTCCGTTTGTCCGTTTGTCCGTTTGTCCGTTTGTCCGTTTGTCCGTTTGTCCGTTTGTCCGTTTGTCCGTTTGTCCGTTTGTCCGTTTGTCCGTTTGTCCGTTTGTCCGTTTGTCCGTTTGTCCGTTTGTCCGTTTGTCCGTTTGTCCGTTTGTCCGTTTGTCCGTTTGTCCGTTTGTCCGTTTGTCCGTTTGTCCGTTTGTCCGTTTGTCCGTTTGTCCGTTTGTCCGTTTGTCCGTTTGTCCGTTTGTCCGTTTGTCCGTTTGTCCGTTTGTCCGTTTGTCCGTTTGTCCGTTTGTCCGTTTGTCCGTTTGTCCGTTTGTCCGTTTGTCCGTTTGTCCGTTTGTCCGTTTGTCCGTTTGTCCGTTTGTCCGTTTGTCCGTTTGTCCGTTTGTCCGTTTGTCCGTTTGTCCGTTTGTCCGTTTGTCCGTTTGTCCGTTTGTCCGTTTGTCCGTTTGTCCGTTTGTCCGTTTGTCCGTTTGTCCGTTTGTCCGTTTGTCCGTTTGTCCGTTTGTCCGTTTGTCCGTTTGTCCGTTTGTCCGTTTGTCCGTTTGTCCGTTTGTCCGTTTGTCCGTTTGTCCGTTTGTCCGTTTGTCCGTTTGTCCGTTTGTCCGTTTGTCCGTTTGTCCGTTTGTCCGTTTGTCCGTTTGTCCGTTTGTCTGTTTGTCTGTTTGTCTGTTTGTCTGTATGTATGTCCGGGGTAAACTCGAAAAGTACTGCATGGATTTACTTCAAATTTTGCATGAATATTACTAACAGGTCGGGTCAACATATAGGCTACATATTATCACGCTATCACCTATGGGGGGAAGCTGTGCGGAGTAAACGAAGTCCACACGGTTGAAGTCGAGAGCAACAGCTAGTATTATTATAAAAAGGTTGTGGGCACAGTCATCCGAAAATCGGCTAAGTGCGAGCCGAATTATAATAGTTATAATATTATCAAATATGTGACAAGATGTTGGCATACTATGATCTATGCTAAAAAATCGTAGATGATTAGGAACAGAACAAAATGCCTACTTATTACTGGGGCCTCGATTCATTGTTTTTCTTATTAAAACACTATAGGACTATATAATATCGTGTCCACAACGGCGGATCCGCGCCTGATGACAAATGATTTGAGTTTACATAAATATTTTATTTTCATAATCGATTTGAAAATCCACGGACTTCCACTTAATATCTTTCAGAACTCCCCTAAAATTTATTCCTTAGAAATATAAACAAGGGATTTTTTCCAATAAAGAGACCTTACAAATTGTTTGCGTCTTCTTTAGCGACCTTCAAAAGATTAAGCTCCACCGTTCAGGAAAATATTAAAAGTTAATAAAGTTATTTCCTATAATCTATACATATAATAAAATCGTAGGAAAGTCAAAACTGTACATTGAATATTTTTTAAAAGAATACTTGGGGAGTGATCTACAATCGATATCGAAGCCAAAAATATAGTTTTTAAAATGTTTGTCCGTTTGTCGTTTGTCTGTATGTATGTCCGGGATAAACTGCATGCATAAAAAGTACTGCATGGATTTACTTTAAATTTTGTATGAATATTACTAACAGGTCGGGTCAACATATAGGCTATATATTATCACGCTATCACCTACGGGGGAGGAGCTGTGCGGAGTAAACGAAGTCCGCGCGGACGAAGTTGCGGGCAACAGCTAGTATTATAATAATAATAAATTATTGATTATTATAATAATGATAAAAGACTCTGACTACGCAATCACGGGGCTCGGGCTCGATCCTCGACGGGGACGAGCATTTGTGTGATGAGCATAAATGTTTGTATTTCCGGGTTTGGGTGTTTATTATGTATGTAAAAGTATTTATATGTGTATTTCTACGTATTAGTATCAATGATTAACACTCATAACACAAGCAAATAATTTGCTTACTTTTGGGTTAGATCAGTAAGTGAAATTTGCACAATGAAGCGAAGTGAAATATATATATATATATATATATATATATATATATATATATATATATATATATATATATATATATATATATATATATATATATATATATATATATAGGTTATCCATTTTTATGTATTAATTAATTATTATTAATATTATCATCAAAATTTAACAAAGTAAAGAAGTATTTCGTCCCGTTAATCCACTGATAGCTAGCTAGCTAACTCAGTTAGAGCACTACTCGGCTTATGCAAGGTTGTTGGTCCTAATTCCAATCATGTCGTATTTGTTATGGTTTTTCTTATATTTAAGAATACGAAAAAAAAATTTAATGTTTTTGCCTGTACAAAGTTCTGTTTCTAAGTGGCATTGGCTTCATTGTATCCTCACTATCCCGTGTGATCGGGACAGATAGCAACGCACCACTGACATCTTTGATAACTATTGGCGATGGCTGTCTCATATCTACCGAAAAGCTGCTTGTTTCCTATTCTATGACGTATAATAAAAGGAGCCATTGTACTAACTAAATCCGACCAAAACAATATATTTTATTGTGAAACCAAAAAAAAACACAAGTATCCTGGTACTGTCGTAACTACACCAATTTGTGAAACATCAGAATATAAAATGGTTTGAATTACCACAAAAAACTTAAGGCGTGCTTCTTTAACTTCTGAACATTTACATAATTTTGTTCAGTTGTCTCATTACGAGTTTTTCTTTACATTTTTCATTTCAAGTTCTTAATAAAATATGTTTTTGTTTTGTTTATTCAGAAAATAATATGACAAAAGATTTTATAGTCTGTAATATTAGAATTTGTCATTTCCTTGATAGTTAGCGAGCAAAACTCAATCAGTGTTTTTTTTGACATAAAAATGCAAACAAGCGTTCCTAATAGAAAGATACTCGTACTATGATCACTTATGGATATCAAAGTTATTAATGGTGCATTATTATCAATGTAGCGGTATGTTAATATCACATGAATAAGTTTACCGACTACTCTCCAAACTAATGCAAAAAACATGAACGCTATTGCGGCAGAAATTGGTGAGGCGGTGGTAGCAGATTACCTAGCTTTTTTTTTTATATCACAAGATAGCAAACAAGCAGATGGGTCTCCTGATGGAAAGAGTCAACCATCGCCTATAGACACCAAAGATGTTAATAGTGCATTGCTATCTTGTGGCGAGGTCTAATGCCACATGCATAAGTTTACCGGCTACCTTACCCTCCAAACCGGAACACGACAGCGACAAGCACTGATGCTATTGCGGCAGGATTAGGTAAGGCGGTGGTACCAGATCCGGGCGAGACAATGCAGAACTCTACCACCTAGTAGCCACGATGGTAGTGACTCGATAGCCAATCGGTCGCCTTTTACGACCTGCCTGGCAGAACGGTAGTTGGCCTATTCTTCAAAGGAGGCCGGGACCAACACGGCGGAAAGCTAAAGAATGATAAATCTATTTGAGTAAGCGCGGCAGTTTAGCGCTCGCTCTGCCACATTGATTATGTCGTCGTAATATGTGAAAATGATCAAGACAAAAGGAGCGCTAAATTAAGCACACAGTCAAACTATTTTTTACAGAAGAGGAGGAAAACGAGTAGGAGGCTGACCTGATGGTAAGTGATCCATGGACTTGCAGATCTTGCATTTGTATTACGTTACCTATCTTTTTTAGTATTATTCGTTCGGAAGTTGATTTCACAAAGGTTTAGTGCGGGTACAAAAGTGCCTAGATAACACACGTTACTTCATTCTTAGATATCGAGATTTTGAGGGCAAAACACACAAGCCTGACTTGTTGTTCGATAATGAAATCCAACGACATGAATCAATCCAAACAACTAAGAACATTCCCCATAATATATGCGGTAGAAGATGCAGAGTGAAACTAAATATCTGTGCAATGCCAAAATATCTAGCCGATTGGCTATAGTCTGATCAATAACCATCAACCACTCTATGTGGAATGAGATTAAGATGAAGAAATTGGTACGGGGCAGCTCTAGATCAGAGATGAGAACAATATTCTACAGGAGGCATTATCAAGTCTCATTAAGTTGAAGGCGATAAGCTAGTAGGAAGTACTGCTACATTTTGATGAGCACACTGAGTTTTTTAGAAGCTATTTTAGCCTTTCTATGTAAATGACCAAGAAATTGAATGGTGTTCGACATTATTTAGAGAATTCCAGGCTGAGGCTGACTGTGGAATATTAATAACTTGATTAATATAACGAAACCGGATGTGTATTCTTGGCATGAGTTTCGATTGTACTGTGCCAAGTCTAAATTATCTTTAAGGTTTTGCTATGAAGATATAAAAACAAAGATGCAAAATATTTAATCCTATCAAGTCATTAAGCATGTCGTATCTTGCGTTATGTCGTTTAGGTACGCATGTAAGAAGTTATACTTCTTTAGCGTAAAAAGACAAAAATCTTTCTAAAAATTTTATCCTATTTTTCCCTAATGCGCCAAAAGAAGTATAACTTCAATGAAATGAATTTATAAGAGTCTTTCATTTACGCATTACGTAAAGGAAGGGACTTAATGTTGTCTATTTCACCATTTGTTAAATCATGTTACCCGTGTTAATCGGAGGCCCCTTTGAAGAAGAAAAGATTATCTGCCATTCTACCAGTCAGTTCATAAAACACGAACGTTTGGTTAAACATCAGAAATCACAAGTACTTTATTCAATAAAACTTTTTAAAAACTACTACCGGATCGGAAACGCGACCACACAATGAGAAGATCCGGCGGAAGAAACTCAGCGGGCTTGTCTTTTTTTTTTTTTTTTTTTTATATCATAAGATAGCAAACAAGCAGATGGGTCTCCTGATGGAAAGAGTCAACCATCGCCTATAGACACCAAAGATGTTAATGGTGCGTTGCTATCTTGTGGCGAGGTCTAATGCCACATGCATAAGTTTACCGGCTACCTTACCCTCCAAACCGGAACACGACAGCGACAAGCACTGACGCTATTGCGGCAGGAATAGGTAAGGCGGTGGTAACAGACCATTTTGCCATCGTATATCCTAGCGTTAAATCCGCGCAACACATGTAACTGTCATCGTATTGATTTTTGGAGAGTATTTCCCGGGTTCGGTGCTTTGTTATTCTGTGAAAGATTACATAGAAATTATTAACTACCTCATACTGCTAACGTAGCGGGAAGTCAAAAAATATAGCAATAACAACCTATGAGTTGTGGAATATCAATACCTCAATTTAGAGCTTTAATGATAAAACTGACGACGGTATAAATCAAATCAAATCTTTTTTGCATCAAATAATTTAGATGTTATATTATTATATATAGTTACAAATATTTAGCTTTATAGGCGTGCAATACTATTGTGATATGACTATTAATACATAAAATGCATGCCATTTTATTTCATGTTAAACGTTAATTATTAGTAATACAGACAATGATTATTGATTACATTGCTGTGCACTGATGAGAAAGACGCAGTGAATTTAGTAAATACATATTTTACTAATATTGGTAGCTCTTTGGTAAGCAACGTTACCGTGGACTCGAGAACCATTGTAGACTTTAAAACATATATTTACAATAAAGCAAATAAACTATTGTCAATATACTCAAATTGCAAAATCCACCGCAAAAATAAAATTAGAGCATGGTTAATTACATTAAATTAGGATCAAACTGAGAACTTGATGACTATTGTTCGACAAACTAATTACCTTGATTAACACTTAATAAGCAATTTGCTATTCATTGTCTGGTTAATTTTCATTAATTTTTTTTTATAACTTTTATTCTATTACTATAATGATTCTAGAACTTTAGAATTTGATCTACATACACATATAGACACAGACACACTGACGCCATCGTGAAAATAGTTGGAACAGGTTCTTATGACCTCACAACATGGAAATCTGGTGAAAAATTGATGTTCGAAAATTGGAGCATAATCATCTTTTACTTTCTGCTTTTTACTACTAACGTAGTCTTTTACTACTAACATAGCGGGAAGATAAAAATATACATATATAGAAGGGGACGACATTCTTACTTTGTGGTCCATTTGAATAATTTATTGCTGGTGATTTATTATTGTTTGTTAATATTTTAAAATAGTTTAACATTAATAAGTTGAATTATAATATTCTGTCTATTCAGACCCTTTTTCCCCTCAGTAATCCTGAAACAAATTACAGATGTAATGGGCCATCTAATACCCTGACCTTTTCCTTGTGGCAATCCCATGAGGCCATGAGGAAATCCTAAGTTAAAGTGAACTAGACTTTGCACACGTCAAATTAAAAAACCCCATTGCAATTTCATGATTAGTTTATTATTTATGATATATAATTTTCGTAAATTACAGTGGTACTTTATCTAATAAATAAATAAAACTTAGTCTGAAATACAGACATATATGTTTTCACGTATTTTTAAGGCTCAAGGGACCTGATAACAGATCTTGGCTTCACATTAGGAGATTGAAAGAATTTGTAGTGCTGGTGTATCATCAAGGAGCCCGGGACCAACACGGGGAAAATATATAAGTATAAATAAGTAAGTGCTCAGTTGGTGATATGTTATTTGAATGCATGCGAATGTGGATAGATGTAGGTACCGGGGTAGATTAAAACTGACGTACAATGATGAAATTGATCGAGTCCTATCTGAACGTGATATCAAGAGTCTTCAAACTCAAACGAACACTTCTAACGTGTTTGCATGACGAAAAATAGGAATGTAGAGGAAGCAAGGCAAGTCTCTCTGGATAGTTATGTATGCCACTCAATTCGCTCTACCTATCTCGTCAGGGACTTTGCGTAAAGATAAATACGTAGAAATTAATATAAACACTTTTAGTATTTCAGTCAATACATATATTCTCCGGCCTCTCATACAGAATAAATAACCAATACCTACGATCGGTTTATTATGCTTTAATTTCTTGCGGCTTTGATACTCACGCTCAAATTAGCTTCGATTGAAAATCAGAACATTACAGATTCACATAAAACAAGCAACGCCTTAAGGAATTCAATTTCAATTTCAAATTAAAGTACCAATACGGCATTATCTCTTTTAAAGTGTTCGGAGCTTTTTATCTGGTTTGTGTTGATAATGCCGGTCATCTGTCAACGTCAGTTTGTTGTCCTGTAATTTGGCGAACATTTCAAATAGACGTTCTTAAATTATCACCATTGCTAAATATATCAGTAGGTTTTAATTTTCTGTAAAAAATTACAGCTGGAGAATTTTGTATAGTAATTAACTGCCTCGTGGTCTAGGGGTTAGCATATTCGCCTCAAATTATAAAATCCAAGGCTCGATCCCATGGTTGGTCAAAAGTATTATTGAGGATTTTCTTGACATTTCAAAATTTAGATTAGCGCTTTAAAAACTTATAGTCGATTACCTACTTCATATCTAAGATGAGCATGTAACGCTGTCGATCCCGTTTATTATTAAAAATAAGCCATATATTTGTTATTAGGTTGGGAAAATATAGGGACGGGGAATACCAATTATCTCGCCAACCGACTTGTGTTGTACTGAAAAGACTATATACGTCCGGTTTACTCTGCCTACCCCGCAAGGAAACCATGGTGATAGTACTTTTGGATGAGTCAGTAGCCATTTGCGTAGAGTTAAAGTAATTTAATTTTTCTATGAGCCTACTGACTGCGCCTACGGCCGGTTTTGTGATCCAAGTATTTTTTTAAGTATCATCACGCCCATATCCCCGAAGGGGTAGGCAGAGGTACAACAAGTGCACCCACGATTAGCCGAAGATACTTGGTCCCACAAATGTGATAGGTGGCAAGCCTATCGCCAACCGGGCACTTCCCAATCCCGGGCAACTTTGTGTTTCTCAGAAAACTGAAAAAACACTTTTTTTAAAGTGCCCGACCTGGGAATCGAACCCGGGACCTCATGTGGTCAACTCCAACGTTGGACCACTAGACCACAGGAAGAAGTTTTTAAGAAGGAAACAATACATTTTTAAAGTATGTAGATACACTTATACTTTTTACAGCATAAAAAGTACAAGTGTATTTACTGAAGATTGTAGTTGTAGAGGTTAATATAATGCATAGCGTTATATAATAGCGCGCTATGTATACTCAACGAAAAGCATAGGAAAATATAGCTTATAGTTTATAATAACGCGCTATCATAAAATAGTTTATTCAAACAATACACCACACCTCTAATGAGGATGCCATAAAAAGCGAAACTAGATGTCAATATCAATAAAATAAAAAGTGTTTTGTGAAACAGTTCAAATGTTTATACAAATAGTTTCACCAAGTGCCGACGGCAAAATGTATAAAATATAATATATTTTATTCTGAATAAAAAAGTAGCAATTTTGTAATAATATTTCAATAACTCTTCCTCTTAGTAGTAACGTTAGTAGATTTTTATATCACACAACAAACAAGCAAATGGTCATAGTAATTAACCTTTAGACAGCAAAGTTGTTAATGGTGAATTGTTACATGCAAATTTACCGACTACTTTATCATCCGCGATGTGAAATGGTAGGGTAGTTGTTTCAAGTGGTATGTAGCCTCTGTGGTCTCGGGTCCCAGATTCGATTCCCGGATGGTGCAAATGAAAAATGTGTTTTTTTTCTATCTTCTGACAACGTTGCCTGAGATTGGAAAAGTGCCCGGTTGGTGATAGACTGGCCACCTATTACATTGTGGGACTAAGTGTCTTGGCTAATCGCGGGTGTAATGGTTTTACGTCTAGAAAGAAGTAGATACTTCTTCGGAAATACGGTTGTTCACGATCGTTCACGACCGATACGACCGAAAAGATATAATTGGTATTACTTATCTACGGGAGCTTCGAGACGTTCATTCAGACGGTACGACGTTTGAAGACAAGTACTTCAGGAAATGAGCACTTTAAGAATAATATACCACACATTGCATGTAATTGCTTAAGACATTATCTGCAGATAATACTTTAAAAGTACTGCAAACAATAACAGAATTGAGAGAAAATTAACAATTGAAAATGAAAACATTAGTTTCACTTTCGACCACCGGTTCAGAAAAGTTTGTATCATTATAAAACTATTTGACATAATACACAAAAATTAATATAGAAACTAAAGAGGGTTTGGAATTGAATCTTAAAACTATATTCCGTAAAAATGAACGTATCTTAACTTAGATTGAAAAATACTAGCATAAAGAAAATTTAAACTCAAGTAAAAATGTGAAAATGGTTTGTGGCGATAAAACAAGAAACTTTTAAATTCTTTCATTATGTCGTCGCAATTTTGAGCCACGCTCAACAATAACTACTGTTTTTGATTGGAAAAAACTAATTAACCTGCTATACTAAAATATTGTTTCCTTTTCAGATTATTATTTTGTGTTATAATGTTTTTATTATTAATTAGCTGATCCACGGAGATTTGCGGGTAAACATTAATATGTCATGAATGTAGTTTTACATATAAAGTTTCTCCCCTATTTATCATCGTAAGGGTTGATTTTTGAATAAAAATGCTATTTAATTTGGACCCACTATATCCATGTCAAGTTTTATCAAAATTGGTTCAACGGTTTAGCCATGAAAACGTAACAGACAGACAGACTGAATTTCGCATTTAAAATATTAGCACCAGCAAGGTTTTTATTGTAAGAATTGCCACGCGCTTTAACTAAACTATATATACTTTTTCTTACTTAACTATCTTATATATATATAAATATCAATTGCTGTTCGTTAGTCTCGATAAAACTCCAGAGCGGCTGAACCGATTTGGCTAATTTTGGTTTTGAATTAATTGTTGAAGTGCAGGAAAGGTTTAAAAGGTGAGAAAATATATAAAAAAATAAGAGTTGTTAAAAAGGCAGAACAACGTTTGCCGGGTCAGCTAGTATATGTATATAAATGTAAAGCATCGAGTACATTTTTACACATACACACACACACAATTACTGAAACACTAGCAGAATTTAGTTACTTTATTATTTTCTGCTTTTGTCTAAATTTAAATAGTTCTATATAGTTTTTTTAACTTTCCGCTGCGTATGTACGTAAGGAAGTTACTGATTTTGCCCTGATTTTCGAAAATCGAATTTTCACCAAATCTCCACGTTTTGAGGTCCTAGGAACCTTTTCCGACTATTTTCACGATGACGTCAGTATATCTGTAGGTATGTGTGTGTGTGTTTGTGTGTGTGCGTGTGTATGTGTATGTAAACATCTTATAACTATTGAACGGCTTGACTGATCGAAACGCAAGGGAATCCGATTGGATTCCACTCAACTTAGACTTCTTGAAATTTTGAACCAAATTCAGCCCAGGAGATTTTGTGAAATTTTGAAAAAACCTCAAAAAAAGTTGGTGACACAGTATTTTTTTAATATAACTTCCAGATTAATGTACCGATTGGGTACAAAATCTAATCAGCTCTATTCCACAAAAAACTACATCCAATGCATAAATTGCATCAAATTCGATTTATCCAAAAAATTTGAAAAAAGTGTTTTTCAAATTAGATATAACTTCGAAACTTATCAACCAATCATTTTTTAGTATTCTACGATGTTTTAGTACAAAAAAAGCTACGTCGAATGCCGTTTCAAAAATTAAAATCGAATCTAATTTTCAAAAGTTACAGCTTTCAAATATTAAAATTACGTTGTTTGTAGCAAACTTACTTAATATTTTTTAAATAACTTTCAGGCTAATACACCTATTGACTTAAAAGTCTTATCAGCTTTTCTCCTTGAAAGTCTGCGTCAAATACCGTTAACAAGATCAAAATCGTTCAATTTGTTTTGGGCTTATCAATAGGGGAAGACCAGGTAATGGGAATCAGCGGGCAATGGTAGTCACCAACATATATCTAAAACTACAACCGCTAGAAATACGTATACTGCCGTCCCCGCCCCGCTTTGTCCCCCCGCTAGCGGTGCAAGAGCGCCGCGCTAGTATTGTGGCGGTCTCGGGAATGAGAAGTGTATTTTGTTTTTGCGGCTCGCCAATGTAAATTTTTAAGGACGCAAAATAAACGGTAGGTATTCTAATTATTGATCTACTAGTATGTGTCTTTTTTACGCCTTTACATGTATATTCAGTATAACGATTTTATACTCAAATCCCTTATATATCTTTTGTGTTTCTTTTTTTTTCTTCATAAAATACTTGTGGGTAATGAGGATCGGGTGACCCCCATTGCCCGCTAGTGATCACGATTTCCCGCAATGTAAAGGCATAATATAATTTTGGTATTCTTATTATAGATGTAGACGTATATT
Source organism: Apodemia mormo (assembly GCA_036924255.1). Taxonomy (NCBI): domain Eukaryota; kingdom Metazoa; phylum Arthropoda; class Insecta; order Lepidoptera; family Riodinidae; genus Apodemia; species Apodemia mormo. The sequence continues at coordinate 8,194,700 of JAUPFN010000013.1, read as the reverse complement.
GTGATGAAGATTTTCAACCAGCCGAATTGCTCAGATCAGAAACTTCTGCCATTCAAAACTTTGATGAATCAGTTGCAATTAATAGCCCAGCGGCAGGCCAAGAAAGCTTGTCAGTACCTGGCATATCAATGCAAGTTGCTCCAGCAGCCTCTAGTCTTGATATTGTGTCGAAATTAATTAAGTTGCCAGAGAAAACTAATACCCACAATGCTAAACAAAGTCGCCAGAAGTAGCATGCCAAAATTTTAACATCCACGCCAACAAAAGAAAACTTGTTAGAAAAAAAGAAAAGTAAAAGCTTGTGCTAAGCCAAGGATAAAAGTAAAGGACAAAATATAACTAAGAGAAAGGGTCAAGAAAAGAAGACTAAAGTGTCTAAGAAGGAAACCGAAAGAGTAAAGAGGAAGGTTCTCCAGGAATCCAATGATAAATAATAAATAAATATTCTTGGGACAAATTACACTTACTGATCTTACCTAAAGTAAGCAAATTATTTGCTTGTGTTATGAGTGTTAGTCAACGATACTAATACATAGAAATACATATATAAATACTAGAATATATTTAATAAACATCCAAACCCGGAAATACAACCATTAATGCTCATCACACAAATGCTTGTCCCCGTCGGGGATCGAACCCGAGCACCATCGATTGCGTAGTCAGGGTCACTAACCACTCGACCAATGGGGTGGTCAATGATACTTCTATTTCAGACGTGGCTACTGATGATTTATGCCAAGATGATGAGCTAGATGATGCTGACGATGCAGGGAATACGTGCTAAATTTGTAACGAATTCGGCCGAAATAATGAAGTTTGGTACAGGTGTACTTCATGTGGTTTATGGGGTCACGCAGTTTGTACGAGGTGGGGGTTGGCCAAGGGATACATTTGCGATTTGCGTTAGATTTTTGTACGATCCTCATTGCCCACAAGGTGACCACAATTACCCTCACCTCAGTGCAATGGAAGTCAAAATAGATATTTTTTTAACTTTTATATTTCCTAAAGATGATTATTAAAGTGATCACTACTGATTCCAAATAATAGTCAATTAAGTATATTTTGTTATGAGGCGGTTGCAATAAAGATTTAGTTTAATTTTATTTATTTATTTCAATTATTGTTTAAGTGATCCCCATTACCTCTTCCTACCGTAACAAAAATTTTTGAAAAAAATGTTTTTGAATGTTGCTTCGAAATTTTTTAAACTATCAATTGTGTAGCTGAAGCAATATTTACATCTCAAAAATTGAGTGGAGTGCTATTCGAAATATCAAAATCGATTATTGTTTTCAAAATATACAGCTTTTCAAAAATCAATATCCTGCCATTTTTAACCGGCCTTTTAAGAAAAAGTAAGCTCTTTTCTTCAAGGTTCCGAAGTCATATCCGTTCGGAAAAACACTTTCCGGTAATTAGTAATTAATCCCACAGAGGAGTAATGCGGGGACAAAAGTGCCTCGAGTATCGAGAATAATTCTCATTCATATTCACCATCTTCATGTCTGGAAATTATTTCCAGACATGAAGATGGTGAGGATGAAATTTTGAATTTTGTTGCGATGTTCGATGGTGAAATTCTTCGACAGGAATTAACTTAAATACGGTAAAGATACGATAAAAGATGCAGAGTGATGCAACATCTCTACATAATGCCAAACAATCAAGCCGATCAGAAATAGTCCTGTCGTCGACAATTCGAACGTTGGAAACGATCAAAAGGAAGAAGTCGGTACCTTCGGTTACCAGCTCCCACTTGTGGTCGGGTGAGGCGCTGTGGGAGCAGTATTTTATATGAGGCCGGTTTTGCGCCATCTAAAGCTGTAAGCGATGGGCAGGTGTGAAGTCTGGCCCTGCTGAGAATACCCAGCTTTTTTGAGGCTAATTGGCCTTACTTTCCAAGTGACTACGAAACTGAACCTCACTGGATTGTCGCAAATGTCACAAAATATTACATTTGAATTTGGAATCTGTTATTTTTATGATTGTTCCTTGTGTTTTTTCAATTTCGCGCCAAAACATTGAACATTTTTTGTGATATTAAAATGGAGTAAGGTGATAAAGAGAATCGAATCGCAGTGATTGTATTACAAAAAGTAGGTATGGAGTAATACAATTTTTAAAACTCTACATACGCTTGGTATTAGTCAAATGTTTATGTACCGGGCTATTGAGAAGTATAACGCAACCTTTTCTGTTTGTGACAGAAAAGGATCTGGCCATCTACGTAGTGTTCATACGAAAAAGGCGATCAAAGCAGTAAAAGAAAATTCGAAGAAATCCTAAAAGCAAAAGATTTCTCGAGAGATGAAAATGGTACCTAGAACCATGTCGTGTATTTTAAAAGATGGGTTAGGATTTGCAACCTATAAGAGACGCAATGGTCATTTCTTAAGTAATAATTGAAAAAAGAATGGAGTTGTAAAATCAAAATACCTACTTAAGTGGTACGCGAACGGAGCTCATAAAATATTTATGTTTACAGATGTGAATTTTTTTTACAATTGAGCAATATTTTAACAAACAAAATGACCGTAGTACAACGTGGGCATTATCCAACTTCAGTGAGAGTTCAGTGGGGTATTAGCTATGAAGGAGTGACTGAGCCATATATCTTGAAAACGGTATCAAAAACATTGGCACAAGTGTGTCAAGATACTATTCTTGAGAAGGTAGTTAAGCCCCTTAGTTATACCATGTTCAATAACCAAGAATGGCTCTTCCAGCAAGACTCGGCACCATTTAAATTTATATTTATATAAATTACTTGTTTTGAATATTTTAGTGGTGTACTTGAGAGAAAGGAGGGGGAGGGGTTTCATCATTCGGTTTGTCATACAAAATTTACCGTTTTGTCGTGATTTAAAAAAATACTTTAAAGTTTTGGTTGATACAAATAATAAGTTAAGTCAGATTTTACGATTAAAATATTTTTATATAGTCGCATAAAACCTAAAATATTTGAATAGAGACTAGTAATTTTCGTTAAGTTCGATGATTCAATTTACCACACAACACTAGTAATTTTTTCTTAGTGCATAGAGCTTACTTTTAGATGAGCTTACGGATATTCGAATATATATAGTAGTAATGAAATTCGAATAATTTGGATGACTTCTATAATCGAATTATTCCAATAATGTCTTTCACGATCGCCCAACTTTATGCAGAATTTTTTATAAGTGGAGAAGTGTGCGGTGCGTCATATAACCGTCATTCACGTATGTTCGTGGTACGAAATAATAAGAAGTGTCTTCTTAGTCCACATTATCGTGATGGACAACTTCGGACAACATTGCGCGTGGCCCGACACGGACTTTTCAATTCCTAATCCCATTCCCAATTTTTAGTAAATGTTACAACTGCAATTTTATTATTTTAAAAATACGTAAATATATGTACAAGGTAAGCCTAAAATTTTGAGTGAGAAAATTTTGTTTATCTATATGATAAAAGAGTAAAAAAAATGATTTCTGTACATAAGAGTTTTTTGAAATATATTAATTGGATCGGTTAAAATATCGATAACAGATAAGATTTTAAGAATTTTTTTTTTTTTTTAGAATTTTTGTCTGTCTATCTGTTAATTTGTGCCTCAATAACACACAATCTACTGGACAGAAATTAATGGAATTTGGCATGGTTGTAGCTGAGAGTCTGAAGCAACATACATTTACCCTATATAACAAACTCTGCGTTTTTATCCTGGTTTTAGTTTTACTAGCAGAAATAGAAAAATAATTCAGTTAAAATGCTTATAACTCACTTGCGAGCAGTAGTAATATTTATAATAAATAACATGCACGGTCTGTATATGTCTAGGTACACACATAAATGGACACAAATTTTAATCGATTCATTTAATTTTCGTTTCCTAAATATGTCCCAACACTAGTACCTACTGATTCGTAGGTGCTATTTGGGGAATGAAATTTAAACTAATAAAATATTTCACTAATGGCACCTGCGAAAAAAACGAGAAGTGCCGTATGTGGAATACCTCAGGTGTCATTTTTTCAGGTGCCATTTTTCAGGTGTCCAATATGGCATACTTCTAAAATTATATATTTTTTTTATTCCTTGGATATATTTGCATGAAATTTCATATGAATTGAGTAGGTAAAGCAACGATAATGAATTATGTATTTCAGCGTTTTTCCAAATTTAACGCCCGGCCACAGCTCGCGCGGCGCGACCGGCGACGCGAATTGCGGCGCGGCGAGCGGTAATAAATGTAGGAAACTGTATGAAGTATGCCACAGCTACCGGCGACGCGAATTGCGGCGCGGAAAAACGCGCGACCGGCCGCGCGGTGTCATGAGCGAATAAAACAAAAGAGGACTTTTGTTTTATTCACTTGTAAGCCAGGGTTGGAATTAGAATAACACAAAATTATTACCAACGGAAATTATATAGATACTTACTTTATTTGATTAAAATTTTTACTACTATTTTTAGCGTCCGACGCAAAAACGAAGGTTGTTATAAGTTTCAGAAGTGTGTCTGTGTATCTGTCCGTGCATCGTAGCGCCCTGGCGGATGGTCCGATTTAGTTGCAATTTTTTTTACTTGAAAGCCCTATTTTGCGAGATGGTTCTTTGCTATGATTCAATAGAATCTGTGCAGCCGTTGAAAGCTCACCGTCTCTTTTTCACTTGATGAAAGGAATTTAGCAACTTGTAAAGGATTTATCGATGCTAAATTTTGTATTTTATTACTTCAATTATATTGCAATGACATGGTGACCTAGACCTGATGCTACAACATCTTCATTCGAAGATATCAGCTTTTATTTAACTAGCAATATTTGTATGTAAATAAAAGATTTTCTAAATATTGCAAACCATATTTATCGACTTCCTGATATTTATTTGTACCGAAAATTGGCAAACTTTTGTAATTTCAATGACAATGCAATATTATGGTACTATCCAGTTAATATCATGATGTAGCCTGGGTATAGGGACTAGAACTCTCAGATGTAGAGTTTTGACGAGGCAACCAAGTTTTGGGTCATTTGTTTTGTTGCTATAAGTACTAAGTTTAATTAGTACTCATAATGACGAGAAATGGAACATGGAGCCGCTAGAGTGTTATTGTAAATAGAAAGTGTTAAGATAGTAGAGTTTGGAGTCGTTCGTTTCGTTACAATAAGATATTTTTCATTATTACGAGACTTTTAAGATGGAGCCAAAAACAATAATATAGAAACTTCTCGCATCCAGATGCAAAATGCTTAGGTAATAAACTTCTAAACTCGACAAGGTAAGTTTATTGAGTTAGCGCTCAATTGTCTTGTACTGACAAACATTTTGATGCTGGACGATTTCTAGAATCTGATGCTCATCGTGACTTAGGATTTAACGATCAAAGTCGAAGGTGGCCATGGTAAGTTATAAACTAAATAAGAAAAACCCATTTAGATTGGACTCAGTTGTTTGACAAATACCCTGGTACTAAATGATTTACAGGGTCTTATGATGAAACAGGAAGGAGGTTATCAAAACTTTTAATTAAAATTGAGCAACACGATCAATTATGGACTAGTTTGATTTTTTATTTTAAGGAATGTGGAATAGGATAGCTTCCAGTATCTGATGATAGAGCGGTAGGAAGTCCATGTGGTCTTCTAAGCTTGATCAGTTAAAAGCCACTGAGTGTAGACTACTTCAATTTGTTTTGGCAAACACTTAGATGCTGCATGTTTTTTAAAATATAACGATGGAACTGGAAAGTGGACACTTGAAATTGGGCTGATATAGCCTTTATTGCTAAAAGATTCACATATTTTAATAGAGTTACATGGCGGAGCTGGAGACATCGGGAGCTTGGCAATAAAACAGCTCAAACTCATTGAGTAAGGAACCACAAGTCAAGGTTACCTTTAACTTTATGCTGCAGGATCCTCTTTCGAAGATCATCAGCTCCTTTTACGTTTTACGCTTAAAATTATTATGAAACTGAAGTAAAATGGTGGGCTGACGATAAAAAAAAGTGTCGGTTTTTTAAATTTTAATTTAGAGTTAATATGCTGATTTATTGATTAAATAAATAATTGGTTATTGACATATTATTTTAATATTATACTTAAAATAATATTAAACTTAATTTAGTATATACACCGAAACTTAAACTTAATCTAAAAAAAACTTGAGAGGTGTCAAGGGACACCCGGATGGAACGAAGTTCCTTTTATTATTATTTACAAAAAAACCTGTATACACTCAACAAAAATAATCGTCGCGACACCACACTGTTCAATGCGAAATAGAAATGAAAATATCTGACTTGCTTTCTATAAGAGAGAGAGAGAGAGAAACATCCGCACGCCGCACAACTTACAATACCTTACTATAGCAAAAAGTGTCGTGACAACTTTTCGTAAGAATTTTTTCCGTCTAGCCCCCTTTTACAACGCGCGATAAGGAACTTCGTAGAATTTCGGCACCCGGTCGAATTTCGGAACCCGGTCGAATTTCGGCACCCGGTTGAAATTCGGAACCTGGTCGAATTTTGAACCCACGGCGAATTTCGGCACTCGGTCGAATTTTTACCCACGGTCGAATTTCGGCACCCAGTCAAATTCGACCGACGGTCGAAACTCGGCAACCGATCGAAATTCGACCGAGTGTCGAATTTCGACACTCATTCGAAATTCGACTGTCCGTCGAAATTCAACTTTTGGTCGAAATTCGACATTCGGCCGAAATTCTGTATAAATTTCGAACATTTGGCACTAGCAAAAAGGAAACTCAATCTAATAGTAGATAGACTCTCACTTTCAATGGACGAGCTAAAGGGAAGTGGCTGGATATTTCTGTGCTTACAATACCTTACTATAGCAAAAAGTGCCGTGACAACTTTTCGTAAGATTTTTTTCCGTTTAGCCCCTTTTCACAACGCGCGATAAGGAACTTTGTTCAAAAACTTCACAGCATTTTTTCAATTTAATGTCGGCTTACGTTAAACAAAATTTGTTTCCTATACATTCATCTCACTCATATTAATAAAAAATACATTCTTTCTACAGCCCACTACATCAAAAACGATCATAGTTACTAAAACTTGCACGGAAAATGTCTACGTTGCCATACGTTAAAAAAATGGGTGCGTGTACTTATATACGCGGGTGAGAAGTTATACTTCTTTGGCGTCATTAAAACATAGTGGCCGCGTTTCCGATCCGGTAGTAGCTTTTAAAAAATATGTTGACGTGACAAAATAACTTGTAAAAAGTTTTATTGAATAAAGTACTTCTGATTTCTGATTTCTGATAGATTTTAATTGCATGCAAATACTTAATTACATTAAAATAATAATAAAAGGACTGGAAAAGGATAGTCAAGGATTTCGGGACTTAATGAGCATTTTAGCGGACAACCTGTAACTTTTACGTTACGGTAATGTGCGTGCATCTTAAAATTTCACTCGCTGCCTAAAGAAATATTACGCGCCTAAAAAAACATAATTTCAAAAATCCTGAATGGAGGGATTAATGATAAGGTAATATATGTAAGTATCAACAATATTGGTATTTTTGCGTACAAGCCTAACGTTACGATAATATATACTACGCTTCAAAAGAATATAGTAAAAAATAGTATTACAAAATCCGACCCTGGTACTAGCTAGTATAGGTGTGACAGCTCAGAGCGTCACGCCGCCGCGGTCGCAATAAGTCGAGCTGTGGCATACCCAGATGGTCGCGCGACTCACCGCGCCGTTTTTCGCGTCGAAGGTCGCGCCGCGGGTAGCTGTGGCCGGGCGGTTAGATGTTAAAATAAAAATATAATAAACGCACAGGCTGAACCTGTGGTCAAGAAACTTAAAATTTTGCACACGTATTCCTCCTATGATGTACACATCCACTAAGGAAAAACTATTCAAAATTCAACCCTCAAGAGGATGTAATAGGGGATAAAACTTCTTTGAAACTTCATATTCCTTGGACACGCTTGCATAAAATTTCGTATGAATTGAGTAAGACAAAAATAATGAGGTATGTATTTCCGCGTTATCCAAAATTCAACCTCTTAGAGGCTAAAATAGGGGATGAAAGTTTTATGTAAGCTCACAGTCCAAACCCTTAGGACTAGAAACTTGAAAATGTCGCAAACGTATTCTTACCTACATAACTCTTCTGAAGTTGGCATCCACTAAGGAAGGATTTTTCAAAATTCAACTGCGATGGGGATGAAAGGGTATAAAATTTTAAATTATTTTTTTATTCCTTGGACATATTTGCATGATATTTCAGGTGAATTGAGTACAGCAGAAATAATGAGTTATGTATTTCAGCGTTTTTTAAAATTCAACGCCTAAAATAAAAATATAATATATATGCACAGACCAAACCCTTACATGGAAAAACTTAAAATTTCGCACCCATATTCCTCCTGTGATGTACGCATCCATTAAAGAATGACTATTCAAAATTCAATCCTCAAGCGGGTGTTATACATGATGAAATTTCTTTGATACTTTGTATTCCTTGACATGACATGCATGAAATTTCGTATGAATTGAATATGGCAAAAAACATGAGTTATGTATTTCACCGTTTTTCAAAATTCAGTCCCTTATAGGTTAAATTAGGGCATGAAATTTTTATATAAACGTACAAGCCAAACCCTTAGCACAATAGAATAATAACGCAGTAGAAAAACTCCATTCAGGGCGCCCGAATCGCCGCACGCACACAGACGTTTCGTTTTCACGGCCGCTAACCTATCTTGGCCGGACAAGAGTTGTTCTACTGCGTTATTATTTTACTGTGCCCTTAAGGCTGGAAATTTGAAATTCGCACACATATTCCTCCTATGACCTAAGCATTCACTAAGAAATTATTGTCCAAAATTTACCCTCCAAGAGGGTGAAATAGAGGATAAAAAATTGTATGTTTTTTTTAATCGGACATATTTGGATGAAATTTCAAATGAATTGAAGAAAAATAAAAAACGGTTTCCTCGACATCGAAATTTTTAAAACAATAATTTTTCGGCCTTCTTCAATATTTTAGTACTTAAGATCGAGTTATAGGACTTTTTTCGACTATTTTCACGATGACGTCACTATGTCTGTATGTATATATGTATGTATATATATATGTATGTATGTATAACTCTCTGTGTGTATGTAAACTCTCATAATTTTTGAATTGCTTGACTCGTCTAAACGCGGTTTATGACATTTGATTGGAATCCACTCAACTTAGACTTTTTGAAAATTTTAATCGATTTAATCCAGATAATTTTGAGAATTTTTGCAAAAACCTCGAAAAAAATTTTAGCGATACAGTATTTTTTTAATATCACTTCCAGATTTATGTACCGATTGAGTACAAATTCAAATCAACTCTTTTCCTCAAAAAACTGCTTCCAATGCATAAATTGCATCAAAATCGGTTTATCCGTTCAGGAGTTATCGTTGATGAAAAATTTTGAATAAAGTGTTTTTTCAACCAAACTTCGAAATTTTTCAAGCAATAATTTTTTGACCTTCTACGTTATTTTAGTACTAAACAAACTACGTCAAATTCGTTTCAAAAATTAAAATCGATTCAAATTTTCAAATATTAAATTTATGCTGTTTACAGGAAACTTACTTCATATTTTTAAAATAACTTTCAGGCTAATTTACCGATTTATTTTTAGCGGGGTGTTTTAAGTAGAAGGTTTAAAAGACCCCGTTAAATACCGTAAAATGGATTAAAATCGGTTGATTCTTTCGGGATTTATCAATGACAAAAGTTTCTGAAAAAGTTTTTTTTTATATTTCTTAGATATTTTTTACCTAATAAAATAATTTAGAGCTCAAAAATTGCGTTGAATGTTATTCAAAAAATCAAAGTCGGTCATCATTTCGAAAAAATATACAGCTTTTCGAACACTGAATATATATCATTTTTGAAAATCTTTAGATTTTTGAACTCAAAACTCTATGCTTAGGTATATTTTTTTCTTTGAGCCTCAATTTAGCGGGAAATTTCAGAGATACCTGCGGGTTTAACCGGTAAGCCAGATTTTTTAATGTAGTTACGTTATTTGGTTAGATAGGTGTGTTACATTTATAGCAATCCTAATTGATAGGTATAATTTATTAGGTTTGTGGTATAGTTCGGTATACGAAATATTGTCATAGATAGATTTAGGTTAGGTATTACAAGTTTCTTGTATAACTACGTTAGTTTGTTCGATAGGTATATTACCGATAGGTATTTATAATCTTACGTGTTTTACTTAAATTTTGATGATAAAAATATTGTATACTAGCTGCTGCGTGTAGCCCGCTGCATTATGCATTTTTTTGGTGAATCCCGCGGGATCGCCTAATTTTTCCGGGATAGTAGCCTATGTGCTATTTCAGGTTATTATCTACCTGTGTGCCAAATCTCATGTAAATCCGTTCAGTAGTTTTTGCGAGTAACAAACATTCATCCAAACATCCAAACTTTCGCATTTACAATATTAATATAAATAAATAACTAAGATGAATATGTAAATATTATTTTTTATACAATACTAGCGGCCCGTCCGACTTTGTAGAGATTTTCAATAAAGCAGCTTATAAAAAAAGGTTAAATATGTTCTAAAGTGAATATGCACGAGCGAAGCCGCGGGTAACAGCTAGTTAAAATAGAAACAATTTTCTCACCTATGTGTTGCGTAGGACTCGACATATTATGTACTAGATGGTGCTGATAACAATATAGGCATACTGTGGTTACTATTTACTAAAGAAATTGTATATATTAGTAATTTAAGTAAAGTAATTCTTTAGTAAATTACTATTTACTAAAAAAATTGTATATATTAAATAACAATATTAAATATTCATGAATTACACTATAATAATACATTTCATATATACATTCAAATCCCTCTCGGGGTAGGCAGAGAGTACACTATCATAAACCACATTTTATCAAAGACGTAAAAATAAAAAAAACTGCTTAGAAAACTAAAGAACACATTAAGCGTAATAAAATGATCTTAATAATAAATAAATTCGTTTTATTATGACATCCGTTATGATTACTTAATATTATAAAGCTTCTTTCTACTGGTCACTTTCTACGGGTCCGATTTGGTGAAAATTCTTTTTGTGTTGGATAATCCATTTATCTATAAAGGTTATAGTTTGATTTTGTAGTAGGTTTTAATTATGAAAATGTTAATCCTTATTTTATACCTACTTCATAAAGTGGGTAGAAAATTAGGATTTGACTATTTTCACGATGGCAGTATGTTATGTGTATGTGTTTTTACGTATGTGTAAACCTCTCCTAACGTTTGAACGGCTTGACTAATTGAAACGCGGTTGACGGCATTCGATTTAGTTTTAGCAAACTTAGACGTCCTGAAAATTTCAACAGATTTAAAAAAAACAAATAAATCCCCGAAATATTCAAGTTGCTGAAACATACAGTTTCTTAAATAACTTTCAGACGAATACATGCTCCGATGAATTAAATCTAATCAACTCTTTTTTTTTTAAATAACTTGCATTGAATGCCGCAAATTGAATCAAAATCGTATTATTTGTTTGGGAATTATCGTTGACGAAAATTTTTGAAGAAAGCGTTATTCGACATAGCTTGGATATTTTTTAAGTACTCAAAAACTGAAAAATAAAAATAGAATGCCGACTGAAATATCATTTTTTTTAATAATATTCACGGGACAACTTACTGATCTAACCCCAAAGTAAGCAAAATATTTGCTTGTGTTATGGGTGTTAGTCAACGATACTAATACATAGAAATACATATATAAATACTAGAATATATTTAATAAACACCTAAACCCGGAAATACAAACATTTATGCTCATCACACAAATGCTTGTCCCCGTCGTGGATCGAACCCGAGCCCCGTGGATTGCGTAGTCAGGGCCGCTAACCACTCGACCAACAGGGCGGAGCGGTCACAAATTGAATAAAGTATTTAAAAATGACAACTTTTCAAATATTAAAATAAGAGTTGTTTTCAAACTAAGTTTGTTGAAAACAATTCTTATTTTAATTTTAGAATATCAAAATAAACTTAAGACTGATGTGCCGATTGTTGAAAATATCTAATTAGCTTGTTATCTTTAAAAAACTGCGATGAATACCAAAAATCGAATAAAAATCGTGTAAAAATTTTTTTGCAAAATTGTTATTGACATTACTTTGAAATTTTTCAACCAGTCGATTTGGTAAATGTGGCTACATAATATTGAGTTTAAAATGTTTTGAATACCAATCGAATAATCAAAATCAAGCATCGTCTTAAACGCTTACAGCTTTTCAAAAATTAAAATGTTACCGTTTTCAACAAACGCAGTTTTTTATCTCTTCAAGTTCAAAACTCTAAGCTTAGGCAATGAACCTAAGTTTAATGCTTAAGGTTAGAATACCTCAACTTAGCGGGAAAGCTCTGGGATGAACTGCAGGGTCAACTGGTTTTCAATTTTTTACTATAGTTTAACTTTTACTGATCATATTGTGATTTACTTATATACTTCTTAAAGTAATGCATTAAATATTAAATATTACTATAGAAGTAATAAGATTATATTTTAGGTCTTTCCACAAGTTAACGCAGATGAAACCGTGCAACATATATACCTATAAAGAAAATTGAAGTGTATGTTTGTAATGTCAAGGTAACAGCTTTTTACTAAATTCATATAATATTATGTATATTGTTTGCACGTTACTGATATCAAAAATATATTAAAAATAATATACGTCTGTCTTCCTAGGTCTGTCTACGTCTATTTGTTTGTTTCCCGATAATTTCCAAAAAGGCTTAACCGATTTAAATGAAGCTGTCTCTAATATATCTGATTATATAAGAAATAAATTATGCTACTATTATTTTAGAAAAATATTTGACTTCCCGTAAAAAAACTTAGATCTTAGTCCACGCGGACGAATTCGCGGGCACTGCTAGTATAAATACACTAATTAGATATTTCTATCAATACTACACAAATTATTTGTCAATTTTGTTGTAAATTACCGTAATTTGGTTCAGGTGTTTCTAATAATACTGTCTCTAAAGCCTAGAGCCGCCGTCGTTAACAAGATTTATTCGACATTTACTAGAATTTTGTGTTATTTCAAGGCTTCTACCTTACATCCATTTATACGTAACGCTATCAAATTGTAATCAATCATACACCAGATGTTTCAATAGAAAGTATTATAATTTTTCAAAAAACAAAACTCTTTTATATTAAACGAAAATACAAGTATAATACATCGTACATTCGATGTATTAATTAGACGGACTATTATTAGAGACGACTATTATAGAGAAGACGGATTATTAGAAAATAAATCTGCTGACATGATAATAATTATGACATTTATTATTTCTTAAAAAGCCTAATTCTACAAATACTCAATTTTTAAAAAGATTAATTATACAAATGCCTTATTCTTTTTTAAGAAGTGATCGAAAAATAAGATCAGTATAGATTTGTTGTACAGTTAATCTATATAAATATTAGGAATGCGAAAGTTTGGATGTTCGAATGGATGGATGTTTGTTACTTGAGTAAAGTATATATATATATATATATATATATATATATATATATATATATATATATATATATATATATATATATATATATATATATATATATATATATATATATATATATATATATATATATATATATATATATTTTATGTCATAAGATAGCAAACAAGCAGATGGGTCTCCTGACGGAAAGAGTCAACCATCGCCTATAGACACCAAAGATGTTAATGGTGCGTTGCTATCTTGTGGCGAGGTATAATGCCACATGCATAAGCTTACCGGCTACCTTACCCTCCAAACCGGAACACGACAGCAACAAGCACTGACGCTATTGCGGCAGGAATAGGTAAGGCGGTGGTACCAGACCCGGGCGAGACAATGCAGAACTCTACCACCTAGTAGCCACGATGGTAGTGACTCGATAGCCAATCGGTCGCCTTTTACGACCTGCCTGGCAGAACGGCAGTTGGCCTATTCTACAAAGGAGGCCGGGACCAACACGGCGAGATATATAAAGTATAGTACACAAAACTATTAAACAGATTTGAATGAAATTTGGCACACATGTAGATGATATTATAGTACATTGACTATGCATGCCTGCACTTTTTATCTCTGAAAAACTAGTTGTTCCCGCAGGATTCACTAAAAGCTTTTTAATGCAGCGGGTTATACGCAGCAGCTAGTATACTAAATATTAGTTGCATTTTTGTCAATCATAGACTAATTTTTAAATTAAATTAGTTACCTATATGTAAAGTTAAAGTATTATCACGCCTGCAGGCAGAGTGAGCAGATTTTCGAGACTTTTTTTTATATATTATAAGATAGCAAACAAGCAGATTTCTCTTTCCATCAAGAGACCCTGATGGAAAGAGTCAACCATCGCCTATATACCAAAGGTGTCAATGGTGCGTTGCGATCTTATGAGGAGGTCTAAAGCCACATGCATAAGTTTACCGGCTACCTTACTCTCCAAACCGGAACACGGCAGTGACAAGCACTGACGCTATGCGGCAGGAATAGGTAAGGCGGTGGTACCTAACCCGGGCAAGCTAATGCAGAACTCTACCACCTAGTAGTTACGATGGTAGTGACTTGCATAGCCAATCGGTAGCGACCGAAGGCAGGCAGTGCCAGGCCAGGCAGCAGGCAATGCCAGGCAGGTCGTAAAAGGCGTTTTAAGTTTAAGACCTGCCTGGCAGAACGGCAGTTGGTCTGTTCTTCAAAGGAGCCCGAAACCAGTACGGGGGAAAAAATATAACAAAACTGTAGAAGGTTAAATTCTGTACATTGAACAAAACTAAAAAATAACCTTTTTTCTCAATTTTAATGTCATATCTTTTACGATGAAAAAATTTAGACTAACATTGATAAACAAATTCAACTGCCTATTAATACTTTATATGCTTTTGTTCTTTGTTGGCATATTTTATTATTTTTTTAATTTTGTTTTATTTATTTTTATTTTATTTTTTTACATTTAGCTATGACAGTGGTATATTAACTTTTTTATTTTTTTATGTATCATATACTCAATAAAAAAAAATCTCTTCAATAAAAAATTGGTTACAAAATTCAACCGTAAAGAAATGTTATTTTTTGTACACTTTGTTAGCATATTCTATGTAATTATTTTTTGTGTTTCTTCCAGTGACCAAATAATAATAATTCTTTATTTACTGCTTACAAGAAAAACATACAGTCAGAAGTATGATTATTTTTGATATTAATTATTAAAAGTGTAGTTAGTACACAATTACAAAAATTAAAAGTTTTCTTGTGAGCGTTTGGAGTCCAAACTTGGTCGAAACCTATGCTACATAGCTCGAGGCACTTTCATGAATCATCTATTTAGATGTTATATTATAGGTATAATGAGAGTGTAATTATTGAATTTTTTGTCATTTATACTCGTATTTAACAATGGCGATTAACTATTTTATTTTTTATTTTTTATTGCAATGTTTTTGCTTTGGTACAAAAATAAAAATAAATTGTTTGATTTATGCAATTAAAAATTTTGAATTCAAATTAGTTTAAACAAACACAAAAAATATTATCTCTATACATACAGAGCGGTATAAAGCATATTATACAGAGCAAGTTAACATAGGATTATAAAAAGTTCTTTAAAATTTTAAACGTAGGGCATTATTATAATTTTTAATATTGTTTAGAAACAAAAGCTACGAATACGAAAAAAGAAAATATTTTATTATATAACTTGTCTCTAAAACTTTAAATTTGTTTATTTTAGAGAGGCATTGTAACACTTAAATTAATTATTATTTTCCCCATAAAATTTGTAGTCCTTTAAGTAGTAAATTTATAATTGGTAATTAAGTGCTGGTTGCCCTGTGAAAATAAAGTAATAAACATATTTTATTATATTTATAAGTATATCATTCTGAAATGAAAATATTTCATTTTTTTTCACTCACCTTCATATTGTGTATTCGTCATTCCAAAAGTTCATAGCATTTTAATCACTTCACTTTATATTTTATTATTTACTCAACATTATTATAGATACCATCAAAACATAATTATATAATTTTAAAGTTTGTACAACCACAGATTACAGTTTATTAATAACTACGAAAGTTGTATATTTAAGATACTCGTAGCGTGTAGCCTACGTAGCTCCCAGTTATATACTGACGCTACGAGAGAGCTACGATGTCGTCTGTAGAACCAAACTACGTTGGGAACAGAATCAATCACAAATTTCATTAATTTATTATATTTTACAAAGATCTATTTTTATATATGCTCTTGAACTTACCTTTTTACTTATAATCAATATGATTTAATTTGCCAAAAGAGAAGTTCTAGTCAATCTTAAATAAATGAAATCGAAAAATAATAAATATAATAAATAAAGACGCGTAAACCAGCGATTATCTTCCCTTAGAGCCAAGCAAGGTATGATGGTCTTTGAATTTAATTCAACTGTGTCAAAGTTTCCCTTTATTTAAAAAGTTTTAGACGCGAAACGTCTTTAAAATTATACCTAAACTTGTGATACCGGGTCAGAAAAAGTAGATCGTAATAAAAAGGGTTACATCGTCTTATCTTTATAACTACAACACTACTAATCTTACAAATATGATTCTGAAGTCATTATTTAGCCAACCATATTATAGTCAAGTCAGTGCTATAAGTTTCAGTTGACATCGAGATTTTAAGGGGTAACAGTAGAGAGGTATTTCACAGATTGACGAGAAACGGTGTTTTTGCTAATTTTAATTTAGTACTTACAGGTAAGAGTGAGGTGATTTTTTTCGTGTATATATAGAATTTATAGAAACATCGAAATAAATTAAATTAAAAGAAACCTATCTTGATCTTTGAGATCTTGATAGTTTAAGATCTCTCATAAAATTTTACACTTTGGGCACTGGGACGTTATCAGAGACGATGAGTAAGTTTTGTCCAAATCCTAATCATTCACGAAATCATTTAATACTTTACTTAACTGTATGCAGTCCAGTCATGGAGGTGAATTGTAAAAGAGACGTTTCTAAATCATATTCATCATGCATATAATGTGTGGGCACAACAGAGCTGCGAGCGCTATTGTGTCCGTAATGTACAACAATCTATTGTGAGGTACAGCGAATCAACTATAAGGTTTATTTTGACTTGATTAACACAGTTATAATATTTGGCATCTTATAAAGTTTTGGATACGTGCTTACGTTCGGTCAAATGTGGTTGCCATGGTGTACCATAGGTGCCAAAGTTGATTGTTTTAGCAGGAAAACTATTGATTCTTAAGACAGACACGTAGCTTTTTATTATGTTAAAATAAAATGCTCAAAAGTATCCTGGATTACACCTAAAATAATATAGACAAAAAAAGACGTGACAGCCTTTACTCGTTTCGGGAGGGACAGATGTACTGAGAACTACTGTACTCCCCGTGTTGGTTCTGGTTCCTTCAAAGAAAAGGCCAACTACCGTTCTGCCAGTTAGGTCATAAAAAGCGACTGATTTCCGCAACCGTGGTAGAGTACCACAACCTCTCGCTCGGGTATTTGGTACACCGCTTTACCTCTTCCTGCCGCCGTTAATGCTTGTCACTGTCGTGTTTCGGTTTGGAGAGCAAGGTAGCCGGTACTTATGCCTGTGGTGTTGATATCCTGCCACACAGACGACAACGCACAATTAACATCTTTGATGTATATAGGGAATGGTTACTTTTTCCATTTTACTTTACGTTAAAGAAAACTTTCTTTTCTTGACACTCTAATTGAGGATACTCCAGAAGACGAATAAAAAATCACATCAATTTCAACATTAAAGATATCATATTGTAGAGAGGGTGTTAAAATTATACGTATCCTTTCGACTAAGCCAGGCGTAGTATGATCAACTTAGTCAGGTCTGAAGGTGGTGTCAAGTCTCCAAAACAGGTGTGTTTGTATGAAGAGAGTTATGAGTGCGAAGAAAGCGGGGTAAGTCTTTGTGGATCGTGATGGCACTCAATATTCTCTGATTACCCAGTAAAGAATTTTGCAAAAAGATATATTTGTATATATTTTTACGGTATTCAGTTACATAAAACAAAACTACATAATTATTCAAAAAATTGTGTTTTTTAAAAAAATTATGTAGAATTTCAAAATTTATAAAACATTTGTTTATTTCTAAATTATAATCCATTTAAACTTTTACATAGTAGCTTCTATTCACAACTGCATAGTTCTTGTGATATTAATAATTTGCCAAAACTATACCACCAAATGTTTTACCGACATCAACACTACAGAATATTCCTTATTCCGATATAATGTTCTTACTTATGATCTATCCCCAGAAATAATAGCTCAAGAACGGCTGGTCTAATCTTGACGAAAATCGCAAAAACAGCAAGATCATTGATGGCGCAAATGATACGCTATACAACTTTTGCCCTTTCATTTTATCTGTATGTTCTGTTATATTTCAAGAACGACTTGACCAATCTAAATAAAAATGGTATATAGTAAGAACACGTCGTAATTGTGCAAATGACAGACTAGGTGGTAGAGTTCTGCATTGTGTCGCCCGGGTCAGGTACCACCGCCTTACCTATTCCTGCCGCAATAGCGTCAGTGCTTGTCACTGTCGTGTTCCAGTTTGGATGGTAAGGTAGCCGGTAAACTTATGCATGTGGCTTTAGATCTCGCTACAAGATAGCAACGCAAAGTTAACACCTTTTGGTGTCTATAGGCGATGTTGACTCTTTCCATCAGGATTCGCATCTGCTTGTTTGCTACCTTATAATATAAAAGAGTCTGTCTGTATACCCAATAATAACATTGGTGTTACGAAAACTTAGCGCAATAGATTAAAAATAACGTATCTATACAACTATACGTATTCGTTGGGTGCGTGACCCCAGCGCCATCTAACGACACAACTTACGGTGGCTCTTTTGAGAAAATAAACATGTATTGGATGTCAAATAGCTATTGAAAAAAATTTTTTGTCTATGTAAAATGTGATATATTACATTTTAGTGAGTGAGTGAATATTAAATTAATTTTTTTTTCGTGGGTCAGCTAAAAACAGTAAGTAAAATAATTACAACAACTAAAACAAGTCTCAATAAGTGAATTAGGTTAAGCAGTGTTAAAATCTGTCAAAATGTTTATTGTAAAATTAATATTGAATAAAAATCATTATTAATATTAAAAAACAATCTAAAATAATATATAAAATAACAAATAGCTCATCATATCAAATAACAAATAGTTTGATTCATGGATGTATTAGGTTGATCAGTTATTTCAGACGGTTCTATAATATTCATCACCGGATCTATCTCAGCTGTTGACTTTTTTATTATTCTCCTGTCCATGAAGCGTTTGTGTCTAAATAAATAAATTACGATAATATAAATAAAAATAAAATTAAATAAAACAGGTATTGCTAAATCATTAACTATGTCAAATAATATGTCTTAATTTTTTTAGTCGATTATTTCTATTAATCTTAATATTTTAATCAAAACTAAATTTTATTACGTACCTACTCAAAACTGCGGATTCGTTGACTTTACGTCTTCTATAAACTGATGGAAAAATAGTTGGAGCGTATATAGGACTTGATTCAACATCTGATTTTTCACCGCCAATGAAGTGTTCACTGCATATAACATCCATAGGTTTTGGAGACCATAACGATCCATCAATATTTTACAAAAAAAATTAATTAAATTATTACTCCGTTTTCTTACACGATATACACATGTATATGACATTATTCTATAGAATACGGTTGTAGGTCATAGTAATACATAATAAAGAGCCACCCGTAGTTCTATATTGTCCCGCAACGGGCGCTGACATCACTTTTGTGTCCCCCACTATGCCTTACGCACCCAGCGAATAACAGTCTACCAAAAGACAAAACTATATCTTTGAACCATGACTTTGAGAAGGAAACAGTTGGAAATTTTCACGAAAAATTTCTGATTCTTTTTGACAATTTTTTTACTTTAGCTGTATATATATTAAAAAATAAATAATAATAAAATAATAAACATCTCTTGACTAATTACACGAATTGATCTAACCCCAAAGTAAGCAAGTTATTTGCTTGTGATATGGGTGTTAGTCAACGATGTGAATACAATGAATCTTGTTACATTTAACCCCAAAAAGACGCAGCTTTGTGTGTTCACCGCTAAAAAAACACCCTTTGTCATATCACCTCGGTTCGAAAACACTTACCTGACAGACTCAGCCTGTATTGGAATACTGGGAGTCGACATATCGAACAACGTTCAGTTCCGCGGTCATTTGGAAGGAAAGGCTAAACTAGCCTCCAAAAAAGCTTGGCGTACTCAGTAGAGCAAAGCAGTGCCAGCCTATCGCCTTCAACTTTACAAGGCCCAAATTCGACCTCATATGGAGTACTTTTCTCACCTCTGGGCCGGAGCTCCTCAGTACCAGCTTCTTCCTCTTGATTGCATTCAACGTAGAGCGGTTCGAATCGTCGACGATCAGGCTATTTTTAATCGGCTTGACTCTTTGGCATTACGCAGAGATGTAGGTTTGCTCTACATCTTTTACCGTATGTATCATGGGGAATGTTCCGAAGAGTTATTCGGACTAATTCCTGTCGCTAAATTCCATCATCGGACATCGCGTCAAAATTTGAAGTTCCATCCTCACCACCTCGATGTTTGGAAAACCACAACCGTGCGCTTTTGTCGGCACTTTTTGCCTCGCACTACTCCTTTGTGGAATCAGTCACCCTCTGGGGTGTTTCCGAACGGATACGACTTAGGGATCTTCAAGAAACGAGCTTATTCATTCTTAAAAGGCCGGCAACTCAGCTGCAAGACCCCCGGTATTGCAGTTGTCCATGGGCGGCGGTGATCACTTACCATTAGGTGCACCACCTGCTCATTTGCCCCCTCTGCTATAAAAAAGTAGAAATACATATATAGATACCGAAACATGTATTTACAAACACCTACGCCCAGAAATACAAACATCTATGCGCATCACACAAATATTTGTCCCTGTCTGGAATCGAACCCGAGCCCTGTCGATTGCGTAGTCAGGGTCAATAACCACTCGACCAACGTGGCAGTCAAATTTGATTTATACAAATATTAGTTACTAGCTGTTGCCCGCGACTTCGTCCGCGCGGACTGTGTTTACTCCGCTCCTAGTGGTCGTAGCAAGATGTTATATAGCCTATACCTTTCTCGATAAACAGGCTATCCAACTCAAAAAGAATTATTCAAATCGGTTCAGCAGTTTTCGAGATTACCGCGTACAACCAAACAAACAAACAAACAAACTCTACAATTTTATAATATTAGTATAGAAAAATATAGATTATTTGATTTATTATAAAGTGTTTTTAATAGTAAGACAAACATAAATTGGCAATATTTTATGCGCCAAAATAATATGCAAAATAAATAGAAAATTCAAAAATTCAAAGCCCTTTACACACAATGCAATTCGTTCGTTAAATTACACGTCGTGAACATGAAAAAACCGGCCATGTGCGAGTCGGATTCGTGTACGAAGGGTTCCGTACCATCATAGCAAAAAAAAAGACGTTTATTGTATCAGGACCCCCTTAGTAATTCCATTTTTTTTATTTTTAGTATTTGTTGTTATAGCGACAACAGAGATACATAATTTATGAAAATTTCAGCTTTCTAGCTATCACGTTTTATGAGATACAGCCTGATGACAGACAAATGGACAGCCACACAGCGGAGGCTTAGTAATAGGGCCCCGTTTTACCTTTTAGTAATGGAACCCTAAAAATCATTAAATGCAAATTTTTCATTTCTTACAAAAAAAAAAGAAAATGCCAGAACGTTCATGACTAGAATGTAAAAATGGCACATTTTCTTAATTTTTACACCAGGAACAGTATGTAAATATTATATGGTGTTTATATCAATATGTTAAAACGTGAAGGAGTGACTTTATACCCCTTTTTAAGACAATTGCGCGAACGGTGGAGTATGAAAATTAGTAAAGTTAAAGTTGACATTACGGAGGACTACAGAAACTTAATGTTTTTAAATAAAATACAATATCTGGTTGACCGAGCTTTGCTCGGTTTTTCACATATTTTTGGAACCGATCTTTTCTTGGACCTTGAACCTTGATAAATCGATTCCTATAGAATATATAAATATTTTTTTGTGTACTTTGTTGACCGAGCTTTGCTCGGTTGTTCACATACCCATATCTTGGGAACCGAGCTTTTCTTGGACCTTGAATCTTGAATTGAACCTTGATAAATCGATTCTTTGACCCGAAAAACCCCTAATTTGTGACTTTCTTCATGAAAGCCACAAATTAGGAAATCGTTGGAGCCGATTCCGAGATTCCAATTATATATATACAAGAATTGTTCGTTTAAATGTATTAGATTAGAAATACATTAAATTAATTAAAATAAACATTACACACAGTACATTCATGTGACATATATGTTACTCACATATACTATTTTTTACGGCTAAAGTCAGTAAGACTTGGAAGAGATCTTATTGTATCAAGTACAATCTAGGGTTGAATTTCGGCCACAACCGTTCGATAGTTTACATTAAAATATTTGCCAAATTTTGTAAAAACGTAAAAATGCGTGAACAGATATTAATTTTATCATTTTTTAATTTTTTGTCTGTGTGTGTTCGTTAGTATCGTTATAAATCTAGAACGCTTAACTGATCTTCATAAAAGTTGATATTTATATTGATAACGGTAGGAAAAACACACGATGGCGCAAATGATATTCCATTTTTTTAAATTTTCAATGAATTTACACTCAGCAAAGTGGGCGAGTATTCGCTAGTGTTAAATATAAATTCTCTACTAACCTTACCAATTTCCAATTATTTATATGAGCGTAAATTAATACAAGCAGAGTGGGCGTTGCCCAGTCCCAATTAAGATAACGATTTTATTTGTTCTCTCAATATTTATTATAGATATCATCTCAACGGTACTTTATACAAGTTTACTGGTAGGAGATAATACATATTGAGACACGATTCTTAATAAGCTGATGTAAGAATGAATCGGATATATTGTAGTTTTTAATGAGTTATATGAAGATAACAAAACACTACATTATTTGCTTTAAAATGTAAGGGTGAATAATATTTTTAGGACACAAATTCGGCAAAAATTGACATTAAGTCGCATGATAGTGAACGCAAATCTGGAAGATTTTCGTCACACTGTGGTAAAACGTTATCTTGATGTTGTAATTTTAATAGAAACCACAAAGTATGCAATATTACTACAACGTGATGTCATTAGGACGGCATGACAGTCCAGAGCGTTATCGCAGTAAATTTTAATTTTGATTGTAAAATTTTAAAAATTAAAATTATTATTTATTTTAATTTTATTTTAAATATATAATATATTATATATTTAAAATTTTTATTATAATGTACGTTACTAAGCAATAATAAATAGTTTTTTGGTTAATATAATATTTAATAAGGTACATTATTAAACAGTTTTTTTAGTCAACTACTACTTACTATTTTCATAAGTAAACAATATTAATATAATAATAAGGGAATATTGCTTGTCTACATTGTAAATCTCAACGAATTTATTGTTGACATATGCAAAAATATAATCACCGCATGATTTACTAATGAGTCTAGTGGCAAGTTAGGTAAATTGCTGTTTGTAAACAATGAACTTGTATGCGCCGTTCGTGGGTGTACACATTGACCATTTTCATTGGAAAATTAGATCAGAATTTAAATATCTATTTTTTATGGCATTTGGTGTCAGAATCGAGTGCTGAACACCTACATTCAGTATGTACAATCTTTTATCAATTAACCAAAAATGGATAGGTTAGGCCTAGTCTTAATATATACAAGTAAATTACTTTTACCCAAAATATTTATTGTTTTCGTGAAATTCAGAACTTTAATCACACAGCGGGCTGCGCAAAGGTTTTGTTAGTTTTATATAACTGCGAAAGTTTGCGAAAATGTAATTATTCGTTACTTTGTTACACCGAAATGGTCAGACTTTTATTAAATGTTGTACACAAACTGACCCTGTTCTGTCTTGAATACTTTGTATCTCAATTTATCCTGTGTTCGTCCGAACTTTTGTTTAAGAAGAAATAAACTGATTTATTGGGAAGCATCACATGCGAAATGGTAAACCAGACATTATAATGTATTAATTAGATGATAGGGTTTTACTTTGTCTCATCCAGACTTAGTTCCAGTGTTTCAGGTAGGTACCTGTTTTTGTCGCAATATCATCCAACTAATGTATTCCATTAGCAAGATAAAGTAGCTGTGTTATGTATGTTATATTATCTTAAAGAAGTGTTTCTATCCCCTAGGTAGACTCTAGGAGATAGAAACACTTCTTTAAGATCTTCAGTTCATATGGGCGAAGGTTATTTCTTTACGTCAGTCAAATCATTGTTTGCTTGCTATCATATGAAACAAAATAACTCTCGTAAAAAATAATAAATTAGTTTTTCCCCGTTCTACCAACACAAATTACTTCCTTTTACAAATATGGATGAAAAATTAAATATTTATAGTGATTTTGTAGCATTATATTGGTGAAAGAATTTTTAAAATGCGTCCAGGTTTTGAGTTTATCCGTTACAAAGAAATAAATCCTGCCTTTTCATAATTTTGTGTATATTCAAATTTAGTTAAATAGTTTAACTTTAGTTAATATCAATAGCTATTGACAATATAAATATTGTCAATAGTTAAACTATTTAACTAAATTTTAATTTACTGTTAAATTTACTTACAAGTACTGTTAAATTTACTGTGAAAACCATTAACTGTTAAATTAATTTAATTATCAAAAGTAAGGTATAGCACCATTGATATAAAAAACCCAAGAAACACAACCAGTGTCTGTGTCTTTTGTCCTCTAAAAATGAGCGCAAAATTTCAAATTGTGCGCTCATTGAAAATGGAATCGCGTCGGTCGCAACACTCAACTATATTACTTTTTTGTACATTGCTTTGTAAAAACAACTATAAATCTTGTCCTTAAGGTTGGATATGCAAAACATATGTTTTCCCATATCTATGACTACTTATATGAAATAAGCGACAGTTTTGAGTGTCAGTTTTGTTCGGAACTGTGCATCTTGGGTTTTTTTATATCAATGTATAGCACATAGATATTTAAATATTTAAAATTAAATTTAGCCATACTAAAATTAATATAAAAGTATGTATTGAAATAGTTAAGTGCAAATAAACTTTAATGACAATTTTTTTTGATTAATCAAAATTATTGTTAACAAATTTATTAATAACACTGAACTTTTGTGAACAGATTCTTTTACAGCGTTTTGAAAAGACACCCATCTTTTGTATCTTATAAAATTAGGTAACTAATAAAGGTGGGTAGAAAAGAAAACTTTAGTGTTGGACTAAGAAAAAATTCTACTTTACGTGTAGGACAAAGTTACCCTTGACATATAATAATTATTAACAAGTTGTCGTGAAAAAATACATTGTTTTTAAATGAATTAATGTCAATTTAAAACACTCATGTCAATTTAAAATAGTCAATTTAAAATATTCCGAATCTTTAGAGTGAAGTACTCGTCAGAAAAACCATCGATTTTGTTTTTTTTAAAAGATTTTTCTTTTTTTTCCATAAAAAATCAAGCGATTAAAATTAAAAAAAAAGTTATTTATCAATATTGTTCCCTCACCAAATGAAAATGTTTGAAGTTCCCTAACTTTATTAGTTACCCTATTCAAGATTTTTTGTAAATGGAAAAGATGAGCGTCTCGTTAAAACAAAGCTGTTCACAAAAATTTAGCTTATTATCAATCAAAATAAATGTTTTTAATCATATTAAATAATTGTTCCTGAGACCACGGTCTAAAAATGATTCTACTGTTTTAAATTTTTACTATTTTAAGCCCCACTTTCATCAATGTATTTAAATAATTCGTACACTATTTTCTACATACATACATATAATAAAGTTGTAGGAAAGTCAAAACTGTACATTGAGTATTTTTTTAAAAGATTACTAGGGGCGTGATCTACAATCGATATCTAAGCCAAAAATATAGGTTTTGGAATTTTTGTCTGTTTGTCTGTATGTATGTTAGTAGTGAGGCGTATTTATCGTAACAGATACAAATCACAGGTATTCGTAAATACTAGATAACAATTGTTCCTATAATATCAAATATCTGTTGAAAAATATCAGTCACAATACTGAATCACAATCTGCACTAAGTTCTTCAGTCACAGTAGGTACTAAGTACTAGATACTCAATAACAGATATTCGTGTTACCTGTTCTTCGTATGTATTAGTCTCTCTCGCTCACACCCGCTTAATTAAATCTTGCTAAAACGAGAAGCACCTAGTATTTATTATCCGAAAATTCAAATAGTAATCTTTTATAACAAAATATCTTCCTAGAATAGTGACAACTATTTCTAGTCGTATAATCTGTTATCTGTTCCTGTTCCTAATTTTCAATTCGGAAACACTGCAAGAATACTTCTAACGATATGTTGAAATATTACGTCCTTTTGTAGGTATGTAAAAACAAAAAGGTCGATCTCAATTATTTGCATAAAATTATCAATATAGGTACTCGTATAAAATCTAAATAACGGTAAAATATTTTTTTCTTCATAGAAAATTACAACATAAATTATTTGAAAGTTCGAAACGTTTATATAATAGCGCGTTTCCGAACATCTTTGTTAGCATTGACGCCATTGGCCACAAAATGTTCAACGTAACTACGACTTTATGACTTAACTATAAAGGTGATATTAATTAGACACCCAGGTCATAACGTTTCTTTGGTAATTTGTTTTCTATCCCGTTTTTCGGATTATGTTCTTTCGATTTCGTTTTGAATTTACTTAGCGAAAACAAAAAATTGTTTTGTAAACAAAAGGTTTACTAGTGCGAATAAAAATACTTAGTAGGTATTCATACTCTTTTTGTATATATAGGTAATAAATTAAGCAGTTCTGATAGGATATATTTAGCTATTAAATTTAAATAATTTAGGTTTAAGTTATATAAAAGTTTTTATAATATTAGTTCATCAAAATGGCAAATATAAATAAGAGAAGACAGTGTTGTGTCATGTGTGTGTGCGTGGGACCATTTTATAGATGTAGGTGGGCACTATGCGAGCTGCAATATATCTATGTAAGGCTTAATTATCTTTTGATCATCCGTATTTGCAAAAACATGCATAAAAAGCATCCCACGGTTCGGGTGATTAGCAGAACTGGTACCTAGTTATATTTATTATAAGGTTTTTTTCTTAATCAATTATGTAGCTAAAATAGAACTTTAGATCACAAAAATTGAATTGAATGCCATTTGAAAAATCAAAATTTATCATCGTTTCCAAAATACCTACACGGCTTTTAAAAAATCAATATAGCCTACTGTGATTTTTAACTAACTATCTATGTAGATGTTTGATCTTAAAAAAATATTATGCTTATAGTTTTTACTCATTTTGGCTTAAAATACCTCATATTAGCGGGAAGTTTCAGGTATGGCCTGCAGGATTAACCGTTTACACATTTTTTAAGATTATATCCAACAATAATCAACTAAAGTAGGGCTAATTTAAAAGGTCATATTTGTCAGATCTTAAATCTAGGAATGTGAAATGGGATCTAAAACGCAGTAGCTCCATATAAACTTGTACGTGTCTGGTATCTGCCAAATTTCGTCTACTAAAATGGCCTTAGTACTCACTACTCTCTACTCACCACAGAGCACTTTGTAATATGCTACTCACATATTTTGTACTGTACGTGAATTATTTACTGAGACCGTGCTTGGAAAAATAACAGGCTGTTCTTTAATAACAGATAATGACATCTGTTATTATTCAGTAACAGTAACAGGATCAACAGATATCTGATTCGACCTGTTATAACCCAAGACTAATGTATGTCCGGGGTAAACTCAAAAATATTACTTTAAATTTTGTATGAATATTACTAATAGGTCGGGTCAACATATATGCTACATATTATTACGCTATCACATACGGGGGAGGTGCTGTGCGGAGTAAACTAAGTCCGAGCGGAAGAAGTCGCTGGCAACAGCTAGTTTAATATAAAAAGATTTAAATAGGTCAACACATGCGGATCTTCCTATAAATGACTATATAGTATTAATTTAAAAATTATTCAAATATATTGATGCAAGTGGAACTTATGTAGATAATGATCTCATTCATTCTTATTACTTACTAGCTGTTGCCCACGCCTTGTTCCGCGCGGACTTCGTTTACTCCGCACACCTCCCCCGTAGGTGATAGCGCCCGTAGGTGATAATATGTTGCCTATAATATTGACCCGACCTTTAAGTAATATTCATGCAAAATTTGAAGTAAATCCATGCAGTACTTTTTGAGTTTAGCCCGGACATACATACAGACAAACAGATGAAAATTCTAAAAACTATATTTTTGGCTTCAATATCGATTGTAAATCCCCCCCAAGTATTCTTTTAAAAAAATATTCAATATACAGTTTTGACTTTACTACGATTTTATTATATGTTAATAGATTCCTATTCCTATTCCTAATGCAATAGCGTTAGCGCTTGTCGCCTCATATTCTGGTGTGGAGGATAAAATAACTTGTAAATATATGCATGTGGTATTTCATCTTAGAGATAAAATGTAAGTAGAAGGGGTTATTTAATATCTTTAATAGATTCAGGCGTTACTGTGTGGAAATCCATAATTTTAAATTATGAAGGGTAAGAGTGAACTCTATGAAGGGTGAAGCATTTATGAAGAATTCATAGAGTGAAGTGCGATTCTCCTAAAAGTGCTTCGGTTGCGAAGTGAAACGTGCGCTGAGTACATCATTTGTGTGTTACTGCCTTTGCTTCTGACGTGTAAGAATGTATGGTGGAAGTGAGTGGACTATTGTGCTGCTGTGGTCTTCTCTAATTTTTCAGGTCTTGGATAAGATTGCCCCATTCCTAACACTACTTTTCATTTCAGTTGCATCACAGCAATTCCATATAAATTTTCGTGGAAATTTTGCAATAAAATACCATAATTTCTTCTTTAGAAGGGGTACGTCAAGTAAAAAAATATCCCATCGATAGACAAACAAAGAAAATAAAATAATATAATACGCATGCGTCACTAAAGAGAAACCCGTGTTGGTCCCGGGCTCCTTTGAAGAATAGGTCAACTGCAGTTCTATCAGGCAGGTGAGGCAGGTCGTAAAAGACAACCGATTGGCTATGCGAGTCACTACTATTGTGGCTACTAGGGGGTAGAGCTTTGCATTGTCACGCCCGGGTTTGGTACCATCGCCTTACTTATTTCTTTTTTTTCTTTTTTATATATTTTAGGATAGCAAACAAGCAGATGGGTCTCCTGATGGAACGAATCAACCATCGCCAATAGACACCAAAGGTGTTAATGGTGTGTTGCAATCTTGTGACGAGGTCTAACGCCACATGCATAAGTTTACCGGCTACCTTACCCTCCAAACTGGAACATGACAGTAATAAGCACTGACGCTGTTGTGGCAAGAATAGATAAGGCGGTAGTATCAGACCCGGGCGAGACAATGCAGAATTCTACCACCTAGTAGCCACGATATTCATTATATTTATCAGAGATAATTCTCTATGATTTTAACCGTCACAGGGATAGCACTTTTACATCTTTGGTGCATAGGCACCATCTATAGAGGTGATGGTTATTTTTTTCCAATAAGAGAACCTTGTTGTCCATCCCATGTAATAAAATAAATAAAAGGACATTATTTATTAACTAAAAAAAATCCGGTATAAAATTTTTACTAGGCAAATGCATTGTGCACTGTTAAATCCAGCCCGAGCAGAAAATACTTTGAATGACATTTTAAAATATGTCTCCCACAGACATAAAAGTATATTAAGAAAGAAGAAATACTCAATACAAATTCCATTTTGCCTCACATAACTACTTTCTCAATCTTTTTCCCATCGAGCCATTTCTTTGTGGAATGCAATTCCTGCAGATATTAGAAAATACCCTTTAAAATTATCCTTTAAAAGACAAGTAAAATTGTAGTTCGATGCATGAAAATAATGAAGTTAATTTTTTGCGTTTTTTTATTTAGTTGGGGTAATAAACAGGTACATAATACGTACAATATCTTAATACACACTAAAATGAATTAAAATAATTTTACACCTATCACCCATGACACAATACCTTAACAGTCATGTTCTTGGTGTTAAAACAAAATATAACTTAAAAATATCACCAGATTTTTTTTTCTATTCTATTATAATGAAGCTAGGAAGAAATGATTAAGTTTTCCCCGGTATTGGTTCCGGGTTCCTTTGAAGAATAGACCAATTGCCGTTCTGCCAGGCAGGTATTAAAAGGAGACCGATTGGCTATGCGAGTCACTACCATCGTGACTGCTAGGGTGGTAGAGTTTTGCCTTGTCTCGCCCGGGTCTGGTACCAACGCTTTACATATTCCTGCCGTAATATCGTCAGTGCTAGTCACTGCCGTGTTCCGGTTTGGAGAGAAAGGTAGCCGGTAAACTTATGCATGTGGAATTAGACCTCGCCACCGGATAGCAACGCACAATTAACATCTTTGGTATCTATAGGCGATGGTTGACTTTTCCATCGGGAGAACCATTTGCTTGTTTGATATCTTATGATATAAAAAATCGGTTAAAAATAAAACAAACATAAATACATAATTATGGATTATGGACATACGGTTAAGTTATAACTTATAATTTAGGACAAATTACTTTATTTAAACCAAATGCATACTATATGTAGTCACAATGGAAATTAGTGATAGTACTCTCATCAAGCTTAGAAATATTTTTTTATATGAGGAAAATCCTAAGTGATAATGTACCAGTAACAGTGAACATTTCAGTCACATAATGATTGTTTAATAATCATTATATAACTTTGTTGTTTTTCATATTTCTTTACTCATTGATGTATTTCCTTGTTTTTGTACGTAAATAAAAAAAGATAGATAAAAAAAGCGTATAAGGGATAGTCTACTAAAAATTGATACCATTGCTTTGGACCATGATATCTGAAATGATCGAATTCCCTGACAACCGTTGAAAATTTGTGTGGGAAATTTTATACTTGTTTAGCGATATTTTTACCTTGATTTTTTATTATTTGATTTATTGTTATACAATGTTTTTTTCTACTAAAATAGTTAAATCTACGGAAATACACAAAATAATCAATGTTTTAAGCGCCGCGGTCAAATGTACGCTTTTCATTACGTGGCGAAAAATAAGAAAAAATGATGGAATGATTTTTTTTCATTTCCCACAAAAAGGAATAACCGTCATGATTAGAACATAAAAATGCCATTTTTATATTTTAGGTAGACCGTCACTTACATGCTGTGCATGTGTGGATGTGTGAAGATATATATTTATGATTATATTTTTTTATTTTAGTTTAGTTTAGTTTTATGCGTGTTTTTGTGTATGTGTATGTGTATATGTATCATATAATTTAATTATATCTGGTATGCATGTAATTTATAATTTAGTTTTTTATAGTTCTGTATCGATTTGGTTTTTCATTATAAATTTTTATAAATCAGATGAAAGTTAAGATGCTGTACCTCTCATGCAGATTATTTTTTCAACTACATAAGATTGGCCAGTATAAAATGCGCTTACACTATTTGCGCTGTAGCATAGTGCAGGTGACAGTTGCCTGTATGACGTTGACATCTGTCAGTACCACATGACAAGTGATGTGACGTTATGCAATTCATTTTTAATACTAACGATCATTGATATAAAAAACCCTAGATGCACAGTTCCGAACAAAACTGACACTGAAAAGTGTCCCTAATTTTGTTTAAGTAGTTATAGATATGGCAAAAACATATGTCTTTGTATATCCAACCTTATGTGCAAGACTTATAGTTGTTTTTACAAAGCAATGTATGAAAAGAAATAAAATTGACAGTGTCGCGACCGACGGGATTCTATTTGATATGAGCGCACAATTTAAAATTGTGCGCTCATTTTTGGAGGACGTTTTTGGAACACTGATTGTGTATCTTGGGTTTTTTATATCAATGACCGTTAGTAATAAAAATGAATTGCATAACGTCACATCTAAAACTATAAAAGCCGTCTTCTTAGGCCGCATTATTGTTTTGAGCAACTTCGGAACCCTACATTGCGCGTAGCCCGACACGTACATTATCAATTAATTCTCTTTAACTTCATATCCATACTTTCATACTAATTATCCATACTTATCCTACTTATATTATTCATGCGAAAGTCATATAAATAAATAAATAAATCATAAGTATATATTTGACTAATAGATATTCGGCAATCAATTTGTCTAACATTCTTACTAACCCAAAAAAAGACATCAACTCACTTGTGCAAATTTCCGGGGACGTGATATTTGCAATACCGCTGAAAAAACATCAGTTTAGGAAATGATACAAATTCACTACAAAATAGCGGTACATTTAAAAAAAACACAAAACTTATCCACCCTCGTCTACCATTATTTTCAGCATATCAGCAGCAAAAGAAAAGTAGGCAGTATACGCAATAAAAGCACATTTCACTTCGTTGTAGCGTAGCTTTAAAAATAAAAATAAATATAAATTTTCATCATATAAAAAAATAAATCAATAATTATAAAACTAATAAATAAAATAATAAAATATATTCGAAAAACTTATGTACGACCTTATACATGTGGATCGTTAATCGTCCTGCGTCCACGCACCAGCCGCATGAACATTTTTTCTAGAAATCAAAAGTCAGTACATAGTGAACTACCGACGGTAATTAATGTGTGTCATCTAAAAATTAACTATACACTACACTAGACATTTGTAAAACAATAAATGACTTCAGTCGATATTTGTGTTTCCTATTCAATACAATTAAATTATAGGGCATTAATACATATTAATCGCCTATATCGTAACCGAAGCATCTTCAAGGGAAACGAACACTACTTCACTCAACACGAGTCAAAGTAATTCTTTATTACTTTACTGACCTTTAGTGAGTTTATCCTCTTTCTTACATTGCTTTTTTTTCCTTTCAGTGAAATCGCAAAGGTCACACGCTGGTGAAATTTTCAAACTAAATTGATGTATTCTGTGAGTTAACGGTTCCCACAAAGTAATGTCTGAATCATTAAAATACTTTTACTAATGTCTTTTAAATGTCTTTTGTTATTAAATAAATAAATATCATTAAACAAATAACACGAACAGATCTAACCTCAAAGTAAGAAAACTATTTGCTTAATATGTTTGTTAGTCAAGGATAATAAAACATAGAAATATATAAATACCGTAACATACAAAATATGTTTATTATATATGGGTGTTCCCAAACCCAGAATTACAAACATCTATGCTCATCATACAAATGATTGTCCCTGTCGACAATAGAACCCGAGCCCCATCAATTCGCTAACCACTCTACTAACGGGGCGGTCAAATAAAATAAATAAAATGGATAAAATTTGATCTGTCCAATGTCAGTACAAGTAAACAGTTTGTAGGGGACCAGAAGCGAATGGCGAGGAGGAGAGCCTAAGAGAAGATACCGTGCACCTTTCTAAGATTCGGTTCTTATAATTAAAATGGTCCATTCTTTGACGATTGGTGGGCAATATTCATAGTCTTTGTTTTCTTA
This sequence comes from Apodemia mormo, assembly GCA_036924255.1. NCBI lineage: Eukaryota > Metazoa > Arthropoda > Insecta > Lepidoptera > Riodinidae > Apodemia > Apodemia mormo. The sequence continues at coordinate 8,160,943 of JAUPFN010000013.1, read as the reverse complement.
TTTAAGTTGATTCAAAGATTATATAAAATTTAAATGCATCATCAGGGCTAAAAATTAAATAAAGAGTATTATTCAAACACGACAATTAATAATCACAGCTTTTATTTATGGCTTTGCCCTAAACCCCTGAAAAATACATCAAAGTTATTACAGCAATTTTTATGAGTACTGTTGCGTAGGATTACCTTACTAACTCAACAGATACATACTTACCAACATTTTTTCTTTATGTTTTGAAACCATTAAGATGTGATAAAAATAATAGCAATTTACCAAATGTTCTCGTGAGAAGTAATAAAAACTTCCAAAAAAGACTTGTCACAAATGACTGATGCTATCCTTCTTTAATGTATTACAAAATTAGTAATATTTTTTATATCATAGGGGAGCATAAATAAGCACATGACTTTCTCGATGGAAAGAAATCATCACCTATGGGCATGGTGTGTTGCTATCTATGTGAAGAGATGGTAACGTAACATGCAAAAGTATACCAACTACCTTACACTCCAAACCGGAACACATCAGTGATAAGCATCGACGCTATTGCGGTATGAATAAGTAAGACCGTAATTTCGAACCCGGGCGAGACGTTGTAGAACTCAACCTTACCTTGTAGTTACGATGGTAGGGATATATTTAGCCAATCTAACACCAGATTCTCGTCTTCTATTAACGTTTTTTCTTACGTTAACTTATTCTAGTTTAATTTCAACATTTGCTTATAGATAATAACGTATATATGATATTAATACGGTAATGACTACGTGAAGGAATTCTTTAATAATACCCTTGAATATGCAATGATCACCTTAAGTGTTCTTACCATCACAATCTAGGTTAAAGTCTACATCGGAACACCATCCTTGCATACCCGTTGAATATGGCGCGTTCTCTCGCGAGTTATGTGTGATCGCGATGTCTACGAGTATTATTGCGAATAATTGCTAGATTGTGAATTGAACTCGTAAGAGTTGGTATTAAATATATATACAAATATTTGCGTAGTGTTTCTTAGTCATATTATTAAATTAATGCAAATAAATCTATTACTAGAATGGTATATTTTTAACAAATATTTCCTTACTACACACTATTTTGTTAACTGGAAGTCATTTAAAAATTATCAACTTGCCGTCCAAAAATTAAAAACATTAAGTGATTTAATTTGACTAAACTGATGAATTGTGTAACATACATTCAATAAAAAAGAACCGGGAATTAATGATTTCTTTATAGTCCCAATTTTTTTTTTGTTTTTGATTTGCATTGCACAGATTGGCACAACTGTTTTACATTTTTTACGTGGAATTTGAATTGCAACTGTTATTTAGGTTAAAGACTGTTCTGTTTGTATTTAACCACAGAAAATATTAATTCCATCTAAAATATTGAACAAAGAGTTTGTCATAAATTCTGAATGTTACAGAAGATTTACGGTGAATCGATTTTTTTTAAAAAGACGTGCTTATATACGAGTAAGTGGTTCAAAACATGTAAAAGCGGATAAGATGTGATGAAAGATTAACTTTGTTCTGGTAGGCTGTTAATGTCTTCAACTGAAGTTAACATCGCAAAAGGGAAGAAAATATATACTGAACATCCTTCGATTCGAGTTTAAGAGAAATAGTTACTGAATTTTCTGAGTCTAATGAGTTAGTTAATCCTTATATTTGAAATAATCACTTGTGTATATGATATGTTGTCGCTCGGCTAGCTTCACAAAAACTGAATTTTCTCTTAAAACTCAATCGCAAACAAATTGCCCAGGACATGCTAGAATGAATTGATTCTGTATCAAAATTCCTGAATTTTGAAACACCACGATAATGCGTCTTCGCACAAGGTTGCCATTGTGAATGAATTTTTGACCAAAATTCAACAAATACCATCAAGCAAATACCTTATTCACCAGATATGGCTCCAGCTAACTTCATTTTTTCCTAAACTCAAATTACTATTTGTGGTACCCGTTATCACTTGGTAAAAAACGTAAAGGAAAATTCGCGATAAGAACTGAACTCAATTTCGAAAAAAACATTTAAAATATTTTTGTGATTGGATTATTCGTTGACGTAAGTGTATTGTTTCTGAAGGAGCATACTTTGAAGGTGATAAAATAAATTTAAATGAATAATATTTTGTGTATTATTGATGATTTCCTGGTATTTTCTTTACAGCGTAGTATATTCAATTCATTTATCATCATGAAAAATCGAGGCAATATATGCCGAGTTGAAAATTGACACGTAGAAAAAATGACGCTCGATTTTAACTGTCGCCTTATGTAAAGAGCAGAGAGATTAAAATTTTCGGTACAACATTGTCTACTATAGACATCTATACTTAGGACACGGTAGTTAAAATTTGTTCATGTACTTGTGTGAAATTTGCATGTTTCGAAGAGCACCAGCTGATTAGCGGCTGCCAGTACCCTAACTTGCCTCTACCTTCCTTCTACCTTCCCATACCTTCTACATATCTCGTCCCTAACTCCCCGCTACGTTCCTTCTACTTTCCCGATTTCTTATCTGTACCTCCCTGGTGTCTTCCCACTTTCTTTCTCCTATCTTCCTGCTACCTTCCATCATTCTTTCTCATACCTTCCTGCTACCTTTTGCCTACCTTCTCACTACCTCTCACTATCTTCTACTTACCTTCTCACTACCTACCTGCATATTCCCGCCACTTTCCGCTACCTTCCCGCTTCTTATCTGCTACCTTCTCACTGTTTTTTCGCTATCTTATCGCTACTTTCCCGCTACATTCCCGCTACTTTCCCGCTACCTTCTCCTTACTTGCTCCTACCTTCTCCTTCCTTCCTTCTAATGTCTCCCTATAATTCCCCTTATTTGCCCCCTATATTTTCCTACTTTGTCACTTTTTTCCCGCTATTTTTTCGCCACCTTCTCGCCACAATCCCGCTTTCTTTCTCTTACCTCGCTTTACCTGCCCATACCTCCTCATACCTCTCCGCTGTCTTCGCGCTACCTTTCCGCTATCTTTCCGTTATTTTTCCGCTACCTTACCGCTACCTTCTCCTTACTTCTCCCTACTTTTCTTCTACATTCCCCTACCTTCCTTCTACTTTTCCTTAATCTTTCCACTTTCATGCTCCTAACTTCTTCTTTCTCCCTACCTTACCTATCTTCGCTATACCTTTCCCCAACTCACCCTACCTTCCTTCTACCTTGCTCCTACCTTTTACACGCCTTCCTCTTACCTTCCTTCTACCTTGCCCCACCCATCCTTCTATCTATCCCCTACCTTTCCACTACTTTCCTCTACTTTCCCACAACTTTTCACTACCTTTCAGCTATCTTTCTGCTACTTTTTTCTACCTTACCCATACTTTCCATCTACCTTACCTGTACAGCTTATAAATATTTTGTGTACATACATACCCGCTGAGTATACATATAATACTTACATGCGTAAACACTATGTACCTACGTCGGTTACACACACGTATACAAGTTAAATACACACGATTGAAAGACGCGCATGTTAGTTTGTGGTCAAAAAAAACATAATGAGGTCGTTAGATAATTATATTTTACTCTATTTTTAGGGTTTCGAACCCAAAGGGTAAATCGGGACCCTATTGTTAAGACTCCGTTATCCGTCCGTCTGCCTGTTCGTTTGTCAAAAAGCTGTATCTCATGAACCGTGATAAATAGCTCAAATTATCACTGATTATGCATTTCTGTTACTGCTATAGCAATAATACTAAAAATAGAGTAAAATAAATATTTATGGGCTTCCATACAATAAACGTGATTTTTTTTTGCAATTTTTTTTTCTCGATCTTAATAACGACAACTGGTAGACGCTTGAAAAATTCACCGAATATTTAGTTATACATATATTTACTTTGAAAATAAATAATTAAATTAAAATACCATAAATATTTGAGGGGACCTCCTCCTATCTGCATCCTTTATGTACAGCTCGCACTTGGTCGGTTTATTTTCATACCGGGCACCTTACATCAAAATCGATTCTTAAAGAGTAAACGCCAATATAAGTTGAATTTCGGAAAATTATTTCCATTTTAAGCTTTACAGGACAGAATCTGAGTCCCATTAAAAAACGATTTATAGTAATTGAATGTCGAACATAATTTACCAGCAAACGATCGTACGACTTTTTTATTGACTTTAAATCAGTTAACCATTACGACTGCTACTACGTTACCAGTCTTTTGGTCGCGTAAAGTGAGTTTCAAATTTAAGTTGCGTTTAGAACCTGCCCTAAAAACTTATCCTAATAGACCGAACCTCGATTAAAATATATTCGTATGATGTGTGACAAGGTACTTATCTTCGTGATTTCGATTAAAAGCTGTCCGTATAGACTTCTGGCTTCTAGGTGGTAAAGTTCTGTATAGTCTCGTTTGGGTCTGATACGAACGCTTTACCTATTCTTGTCATAATAGCATTAGTGTTTCAGTGTTCACTGTCGTGTTTTGGTTATTTCTGGTAAACTTATGATAATGGCACGAGTTTGTGAAAAAAAAATTAAAGTTTTCGCAGTAAATGAAAAATATAAATAGATATTCCAAATCTTTAAACATGACCAGTCAGATTTTTTTTATATCATAAGATAGCAAATAAGCAGATGGGTAAGAGTCAACCATCGCCTATAGACACCAAAAATGTTAATGGTGCGTTGCTATCTTTTGGCGAGGTCTAATGCCACATTTATAAGTTTTTCGGATGCCTTACCCTCCAAGCACTGATGATATTGCAGCAGGAATAGCTAAGGCGGTGGTGTCAGACCCGGGCGAGTCAATGCAGAACTCTACCAACTAGTAGCCACGATGGTAGTGACTCACATAGTTAATGTAGGAAATGGCACTAGAACAAAAAGATCATAGTTATGCATAATAATATACGCTATCCATTTAGACACCCAATAACAGACCAACTGTTCTGTCAACAGATTAGACTAATACATCTTATAATAAACCAAACAATTAGAACCGACTAATCCCGTGAGCTGTAAACACGCACGACAAAATATCTATTTTGAATTAACCAATCGGAACACCGTGTACCCTGTTGTCCCCATACCTCAGAATTAATTTTCAGTATTATTTCGGTGCAACAATTTTAACATTATTAGTCTAGTGTATGTTGTCAATGACTTTGTCACTAAGGTGGAGCCTAGTTAACAATTTAGAGTTTCTGGTAAATTGATATTTATCAAACACTAGCTGTCCCCGCGACTTGCCAGCGTAGAATAATTTCTAAAATAAAAGTAGCCTAAGTTACTCCTTATTACTGTGTTTTAAAAGATAGACGATTCTGAAGTTTTACCTATATAGTTCCAGTTCCCGTGAAATTTTCGGGATAAAAACTATCCTATATCCTTTATCGGGTCTCAAACTATCTTTGTACCGAACTTCACCCAAATCAGTTCAGTAGTTTAGGCGTAAAGAAGAGGCAGGCAAACAGACGGACAGCTTGACTTTTGCATTTATAATAATATAGTATGGATTCCTAGTTATTTTTTATAATAAGATAGCAAAGTAGATGGCTCTCCTGATGGTAAAAGAAACCAGCGTGTATAGACACCAAAGGCGTTAAAGGTGTGTTGCTATCTATGTGACAGGATGGCAATGCCACATGGATAAGTGTACCGTCTACCTTACCCTACAAACTGAAAGCATACGACAACGAAAAGCATTGACGCTTTTGCGGCAGGAATATGTAAGGCGGTGGTACTAAATACCCGGGCGAGTCGTTGCAGAACTCTACCACCTAATAATCACGATTGTAGTGACACATATAGCCAATCGGTCGCCTTTTACGACCTGCCTACCGGAACGGCAGTTGGTCTATTCTCTAAAGAGCCCGGACCAATACAGGAGAAAAGCGTCACCGGATATATCAATATATTTTTTATATAACAATTTTAAAGCCATTTCATAGAATATATATAGAATCATACATGTAATACCGAGCGCTTACGGGGTCGAGAAATCAATAAACTTTAAGCTGTGATGTGGGAGTCTCACTTTGACAAATGTATATTCAATGATAAATATAAAAGTAACATCAAATTTTTCAGCACAAAATAAACAAATTATGTGTTGTATGGATCAGAAGATACTATTATATGTTGTTTTTTTTTTTCAGAATGAATATAAATAGAACCAGATTTTTACGTAAAATATATTGGCGCGTCTTGGCAGTTAATGGTGGGTTCCTATACTTAGAGGTATGTTACTCCGGAGGTACTGATCAAAGGTACTGATTCCAGGGCTGGATACGATAAGCTTATTAATTCTTTCAATCCTTATCGTCTCCGCTTATTGTGAATTGCGAATCGACACTTCCGGTGAGACGCGACAAGCGATAATAATTAATCATCCTAAAAACTACTGATATTATATAGTACTGTGGAATCGGTGGGAGCGGGAAATAAATAGGGAAACGTTCATTTAAAGATACAATCACAGATTTATATGATACGTTGCAATAAAAAAGGACAAAATAAGCCAAAGCAATAAAGGAATACATAAGGTGAATCATATCCGTGTTTGGAGCCGGAGTAAGTGAATAAATTCACCCCAAAGAATAAAGATTATACACTGCTACCTATAAATCAACGATCTTTTATTCGCAGTAGTAACCATTAGGAACCAATTTAATAATAACAAGGTGTATAATAACTATTCTATAAGTGACTAGGTCCATTCGGTAATTTGAAATTTATTGGTAATTTAAAATTTATCGCCTCTGTGGTCTAGTGGTCTGGCATTGGTGTTGACCACATGAGGTTCCAGGTTTGATTCCTGGGTTGAGACAATCAAAAATGTGCTTTATCAGTTTTCTGATAAAAACGACGTTACTCGGGATTGGATAAGTGCCCTATTGGCGATAGGCTTGCCACCTATCACATTGTGGGATCAAGTATATTTGGCCAAACGTGGGTTGTACTTCTACTTCATCAGAGTTACGCGCGAGAAGATACGATACTTTTTAAATTATCTGGCTTATTGCTAGGTAGTTCGAAAAGGGGAACAATTGGCCAAAGTTGACGTTATCATTGCGACTATTAAAATTGGAAATTTCAGTAGCAGATTGATATCTAGTGATGGTGATAATAATCTTGTGCGTAGTAAGACTACTTACAGCTAGCAGTCCAGCGGGGTGATCACGTAACTCGCGATGCGAAATTATCGTGATTGTTTAGTTATTGCAAGACACATAACAGCCTTGTACATTAGTGGTAGTCGTTGCCGCTTGATTAGTTTTGATGCTGTGACATTGCAAAAAGTGCATCCAGTGACCAGCAAGCAATTGGCGACGTTTTTGATGATTTTTTCAATACGTTTAAGAGTCATCGCTGATCGCTGACGAATTGCAAACGTTAGATGGTACGCCTACGGATTATCGCAAAAGACAAGCGATAGTTGTTATCAGGTCAGTAAAATGCATCGAGGTAGATCACCCATCTAACCAATCAATAAACCGGTTAATCATGGTGCACTGGAATGTTTATTGACATTTAGTTTACTTTACCTAATGTTCAAGAAAACCGTATAATAATATTTATTTATGATTTTTATTTAAATTTAAAACTGAGCATATAAATTTAATATTTACAAATATAATCAGAATAAACAACATATTTTTGGGATGATATTTTTTACATTAAATAATTCGCATATTCCGTCTAGACTATTTTAATTTCTGTTGTCTAAAATAAGTGAATGTCATCTGACCTGAAAACGTTTTTTCCTCTTGACAAATTAAGTAGGTCGAAATAGCATATCCTACGACATAAAATGATTAATAGTCCATTAAAAGTGACTTTGAGATTGCAAAAGTCTGAGTACGTAATTTAATTTATTAGAATGTCAAAAGGAAGAAAGTGACAAGTTAAAGCCATGTTTGTAGGATTGTAAACTTCGTTCCACGACTGCCTTCTTAAAAAGTTTTTATGCTATATCGGGCTGATCGGGACAAAAAATGTTGTGACAATTTTTTTGTGTGACGAATAGTTACATAAATAAATTGTCACAACATTTTTTGTTGAAAACGAAATTCTCATTTCATTTTTTGTTGAAAAAAATGTACTAACAAATTTAATCTGCGATAAATAGTTAACCAATATTGTTGAAATTTAATTAGATTTGAGTATGTTAATATATTTAGGCGTCCAAACACATGCACTGAATTTCGTTCGTGTATGTTTGTTTGTATATGACCGCCCCTTTAGTCGAATAAGTTAGCGACCCTGACTGCGCAATCGATGGGTCTCGGGTTCGATCCCCGACGGGGACAAGCATTTGTGTGATGAGCGTAAATGTTTGTATTTCCGGGTTTTGGTGTTTATTAAATACTAGCTGTTGCCCACGACTTCATCCGCGCGGCCTTCGTTTACTCCGCACAGCCCCTCCCCCGTAAGTGAAAGCGTATTAACATGTAGGCTATATGTTGACCCGACCTATTAGTAATATTCATATAAAATTTGATGTAAATCCATGCAGTACTTTTTGAGTTTACCCCGAACATACATACATACAAACAGACAAAAATTCTAAAAACTATATTTTTGCCTTCGATATCGATTGTAGATCACGCTCCAAGTATTCTTTTAAAAAAATATTCAATGTACAGTTTTGACTTTCCTACGATTTTATTATATGTATAGATATTCCAATATTTTTATATGTATTTCTATGTATTAGTGCCGTTGACTAACACCCATAACACAAACAATTAATTTACATACTTTGGAGTTAGATCAGTAAGTGAAATTTGTCCCTAGAATATATTTATTTATTTATATTTGTTTGTTTGTATGAATTTCTCGGGAACGAAATTATGTTGTTTGTAGGAATTTCTCGGGAACGAAAAGCTATATCGAGAGAATTATTTTTAATTTAAATCTGGTATATTCCAACTTAGGGAACAGTTTAAGTTTCATCAGAATCAGTTCTTGAGATATTAGTATAGTTGACATTAAAATAAAGGAAGTTAATTATTAAAGTAAAAACCTTCTTACAAAACATGTGGCTATCACGATGACGGCATATGGGCTACAAACCGACAAACATGGGTTCAACTTAACACGAGTTTAGTGTGACATTTGAAAAATAAAATTGCGTGTGTGTTTTGGATTTTGTACGCTATGCTCAAATGTATGTATCATTTCAATGGAGTATTAATATTTAAAATAAATTTCATGAAATCGTTTTCTTTTTTGAGAGTAAACAGAGTTAAAAGAACTGGTTGAAATATTTCTGATCAGAAATATTAGATTATTTAACTGGTGAATTGAGATAAATCTCATCCAACTCAACCTCAACCTCAATAAATAACACTTAAGTAAGAACACTATTACTTTACGGTTTTTGGGCCAATATTAAGATTTATCTGCGTGATTTTTTTTTATTAAATTTTCAATAACAGTTATTTATTTCTCTTAACCTGTAAATCAGCACCAAATCCTTACCCCAATCCATAGTTGACCTAATTTATTTGTAATTTAAGAACACTATTAATTACTTAATAATAATAAGAGCCTTTATTCGCTGACTATTCTATGTTTTTTGTAAATTGTAAAAATTTGGATTGAGCATAAGATGATATTTTGTAAATTGTAAAAATAACTTTTTGATGTGAAATAATTCTAGTGAATTGTAATAATACATATAATTGTAATACATGAAATAGAAGAAAAAGAAGCCCGCTGAGTTTCTTCCGCCGGATCTTCTCAGTGTGTGGCCGCGTTCCTAAATTAAAATGTTTGCACACCATATTATGGTAGAATATGATGGTAATTTAATTTATTTCAATAACTTGTGACACCCAGTCCTGCAAATAAATATTTTTTTCATTTTCATTTTTATTTTCATTTTCATTTTCAAAAAATAGTTTCAAGTTATACACTTAATAAAAACTACAGTAGTTTAGCAATAACAACGTTCTTTATTTTTTTCAGCAGCCGTGGAGTTGATCAAGTTGTCCCTCGATATAAGCCTCTGCAATAGGACAAAGTTCCTACACTTATCTCCGTCCCGACCTGACTTCTCCATTATTTTCATAAATCATCCTGTCATCTTTTGATTTGGTCCTTTTTTCTTTTCCCATTTCTAGGATACCATTCCATTACGGTACCGGTAAGCCATGGAGCATATAATTTTTATCTGTATGTCCCGTTATTATTCAATTAAATGGCTTGTTCAATCTTGATTAAAACTGGTATACAGTGAGAACCTGTGTTTATGATAGGATATATTTTTTTTTAACGCCGATGAAGCGGGCGGATGTTAGCTACTATTAATTATAGCCATAACATGGCTATAATTAATAGTAGCTTTGAAGAATAGACCATCTACCATTCTTCCAGGCAATTCGAAAAAGGCGAGCCATTGGTTGTACAAAATCGCTACCATCGTAAATGCAAGTGGTAGAGGTAGAAGAGAAGTATCGTCTCACCCGGGTCTGGTATCAACGATTTAGTAATCAATATTTTATACGTCTGGGAATGAGATTCCTATAAGTATAAAATATAAATAAAAGTACTATACGCAGATCCCTTTTAAAGAATAGATGATGTTTTTTTATAGAATAAAAGGTCAAACGAGCAGGAAGCTCACCTGATGGTGATTATCACCGCTCATGAACAGCCACATCACCAAAGGTCTTGCAGCTGCGTTGCCGGCTTTTTAAGAAGTAATTTTCTCTTTTCTTGAAGGTCCCTAAGTCGTACCCGTTCGAAAACACCCCCGCCGATAATTGATTCCACGGAGGAGTAGTGCGTGGTAAAAAGTGCCTAGAGAATCGTACGGTTGTGGATTTTTATGTGTCATTCTACCTGGCATTTTGTAAGAGATAATTTACCAAACGTGTAACTATTAAACGGTAAAGTTCCAAAACGTCTCATCTGGCTATAGTGAAATCAGATTACCTGTTTTTGCCACAATAACGTCAATGCTTATCCCAGTTGTGCTCTGGTTTGGAGGGAAGAGTCACATTAACATCATCATTGATCTTTTGTGTCCTTAGGCGATGAATGTATATTTTTTTAATGGTGTAATATAGAACATTTTATTTAGAAATTGATGACATACGAGCAATGAGCCACCTGATGGAAAGCGGTTACTACTGCCCATTAACATCAGAAATAAATCAGCAAGAAACTGGTAATTCTCATCCTAAAAAGCCATGAAAAAACTTCTTAGAAACACCTTTATTATATCAACTACCCAATTGGTCGCTTCGTACGACCTGCCTGGCAGAACGCCAGGTGGTCTTTTCTTCAAAGGACCAACCAACCAAAAAGACCAACACCTATGTATAATTATTTATGATATAATATAGAAATTTTTATATGATGCCCAAGCTTCAAGGTGGTGTGAATAAAATCGAATGAAATCTTTCACTACGGCATGTAGTTAAAATATATTGTACTTGTATAATAAGGAAACGATTAGTTGAGGAACGTGGCTTGCCTGTAATATCGCTGCCCGATACGAAAATGGCGCGCGGGCCTTTCAATAATGCAGATGTCGGGCCAGAGCTCACTTCTGTCTTACGTAGTATTGTATCATTGACGTGTATAATAGTGGTATACACGTCAATATATTGTATACTCTTTGCACTTCTGCTCTAAAACGTAGTGATTGTATACTCTTTGTTCAGCTCCTACGCCAGACTCGAACGGACGTTGCACTCGCCTTATAATATTTTTGATTAGTAATTGTTGCGTTTGTATTGTGTTATTAATCATATTTTGTGAATATTACTTTACATTTCTAATTATTTTGTATTCGATGTTATTTAGTTTTTTTAGTTAAATTTAGTAGTTTTATTTAGTAACTGTGCTGTTCTCTTTTACTTGAAAAGATACACCTTTTACATTTACATTAACACCAGAAATGAAACACAAAGTAGATATCACAGCTAGCACGATACGTCCGCTCGCCGTGACGTTCCGATAACAAGTGACCGCGTGCGGCGGTGCGCTAGCTTTATATATTGTTAATTTACACAATTATTGTGAACATGGCACATCTCTCCTTTTCAATAGATTTTGAAATATACATTTTGATTGGCCGATACAGTTCAAATAAAGTCTAATTTATAATTTTTCTATACACTGCAAGTACATATTTTATGACAATAAATATTTGAGTAGTTTCAAATAAAGTCTAATTTATAATTTTTCTATACACTGCAAGTACATGTTTTATTACAATAAATATTTGAGTAGTTATTAAATTTTAAATTTAAATTCCAAATATAAATTTTAAACTTATTTACTTTATGTTTAAATTTATGTGTATTATGACATTTAAATTTATTTACTTTTGTTTAAATTTATTTATTTATTATGACATTTAAATTTATTTACTTTATTTTTAATTATGTACAATAGTTACCGAATACAACAATACAAAATATAATTCGTAATAGTTTAATCACGTAATGTTTTTTTTTTTATTTTTACACTACGATATTTATTTATATTGATCTTAGTCTAATACACTTTCTGAACATTGTTTCTAACACCTTCCTGAATTCTTGTCCAGTCTCTTCATTTTTTTTTATGTCTTCTGTATTTCAACTAATTACGGTATTGTATAAGACTGAAATTAAATGTCAATTAATTTTCTTTTATCATATTTCTAATATACACCTTTTCCCTTTTTATCTGATAAATAAGAAATTAGTTCAATTTTGATAGAAATCAGAAAAAATTCACAAGTTATTTTGAAACGTTCTACCGGATCGGAAACGCGGCCACGCACTGAGAAGATCCGGCGGAAGAAACTCAGCTGGCTTGTCTTTTTTTCATATTATTTTACTTTTTAACAATATCACAATATTACAAGATTACAAAACAATATATGAGATTGGTATGAGGAACAATTAATCCCAGGCTTTTTTTCTTTCCAAAGAATCTTGAGGTTTTATACTACTCTTTTCTACACAGTCTTGTTTTAACAAGTTTTTTTAAATTTATTGACTGGTAGATCTCCCATAGTTTCGGGAAGTTCATTGTAAAAGTATATACATTGCTCCACAAAACAGTTACCTTTCTGTGGACACGAGATGCATGCACAGCAAGATTGTTTTTGTTCCTTGTATTTAGTGAGTATAACATCACCTTTTTTTACAAGCAAATATTTTTATTAAACATACATATCAAGTTCTCAAATATATATTGGGGTATTATAGTTATAATATTGATATTTTTGAATCTCTTCCTCAGGAAAATCCTCGGGCTTAGATTGTAAATTGTCCTAATAGCTCTTCTCCAAAATACAAATATTCCACATGATATAATGCTGTGGGAGTAACTAAATTACACAATTTAAGGTATACAATTATCGCTGTGTTGACATCTAAGTTAACCGTCTCATTTTTTAACTACATAAGCTGCCGAAGTGTGAATACTAATAGAAATATACTAATATGCTAAATTATTAATGTGTGATCCCCATTGTATTTTATTATTTAAAGTAATATCTAAAAACGCATTGGAGTTCCCCAGATCCAATTTGTTTCCATCTAGTTGTGCACTGGTATACAATGTATATATATACATTAGATGAGGTTTACAGTTTTCCAACAGACTTCCTAAGAGGAGGAGGTTCTCAAATGAGATGTTTGTAATTTTTTCTTTGTTATGTTCAGGTATAACTCCGTTATATAGATGGATTTGCAGAATCATTATTTCTCTTATTAAGAGAGTAATTGCAGATTTGGTCTCATCTAAAATAGGTGTGAAGATTTGATACCCTGAATCAAATAGAGATATAGGAGGTTGGAAATTGGTTGTTGCAGTTTTAATTACTTGCAATCACTTTACAAGCAATCTTTTGTACTGATAACAGTGATGAGTCATTTAACTATCAATATGTTAAATTTTGTACTAAATTATTATTAACAATTAACCATCTATTTAAATGTGTAGATGCTGTTAAACGTTACTTTTATTACTATTGAAAAATATCACTTAAAGCACCAATTAAACGAACACCGTAAAATAGTCACGCAGTAACTATTTAGTAATCTGTGCTAACATTAAACCTACCAATTAAACATCTCTCAAATATATTATAATTAGTGTGCTTGGAAAGTTTACAGTATATAATAATATATACAATATACCTGGATAAATTACACAAATTGATCAAACCCCAAAGAAAGCAAATCATTTGCTTGTGTTATGGGTGTTAGTACTAATATTAACAATATCAGTTATCTATACTAATATTATAAAGCTGTAGAGTATGTTTGTTTATTTGGTTGAACGTGCTAATCTCTGGATGTACCAGTCAGATTTAAAAAGATATTTTCGTGTATGGATAGCCACTTTCACGAGGATAGGCTAGCTTTTTACCCAACTGAGCAGTTGTAAGTAATTTTTTTGTGTCACACAAAACAGCTAGTACATAATACACATCTAAACCTAGAAATACAAACATCTATGCTTGTCATACATATGTTGTCCCTGTCTGGAATCGGGCCCCAGCCCCAGCGATTCGCAACCTTTCGACCAACGAAACGGTCGAAGTCATGCCTTACAATTTCGCGAATGCGTTTAGTAACCAACTAAATTAGGGATCCATTTTCAAATGTAATTAGTCAGCCATAAAAAGCTTTGAACTTTCTTTATAGATTGCGGCTCTTCCTAATTTGAGTAATTCGAGTCTCATTGCTTTTTTTTCTAACAAATTTGTATTGCCATTATTTAATGACGTAAGATTAAATATGACAATATAGGTCTTCTTTATTTTCATAATTGTATTTAAATCGAATAGCAATTGCTGCCTTTAACGAACCTAAAATTTCTAGTAGATCCTGAGATCCGTAAGCCATAAATACATGATCGGAACATTTTAGTTGGTTCGATACAACAACTGCACCGGACTTAAAGTATTCCCAAGTTTTGTCGTCAACAAGGTTGGTTTTGCTATCAGAATCAATAAGCACATTTATATTGACCTTACCAACTTCACATTTTATGTCTGCATCGCCGTCTATATGAAAGATTTAGTTTATGTTGCGTGAAGATTTACGGTTTGGTTCTTTGGTTGGTATATGTTTAAGTTTTTTTTTTTTTTTTTGATGGATCATATGGTTTTATTTTCCGTCCAGGATTTTGTTATTCGTTCGCGTTCAGCGCAAGTAATTTTGAATTTACCTTTAAACCCACACTTAGTGCAAGTTAAGTCTTTTGCAACATATTTTTCATAATCACCATTATGATGTGAACTTCCACATCTAGTACACCGTATGTTTTTGTTGCTTAGCCTAGTTCCAATTTTATTTACTTCTATGGTTGATTTGCCATGAAATCCCTGAAGTTGCCGTTTAACCATTTCAATCAAGTTTGCTTCCACAATGATTTTATTTATTGTAACCGAATCACCTAACATTAGGATTTTCTTTCTAAAACTAGCAGAAGTACGTTTTTCGATAGTTTGATCAATTAGATTAATTAGAACCTTAGTAAAACTTTCAAATATTTATTTCGGATTCTTGTTTCAAACGTTTAAATAAATGTAGCTCGCAATCAAGCTTTGTTTTGGCACGAAATATTAGTAAAATTTTCTATCACAGTTTTGGAAGCATCGTCCGATCTGGTCTAGTTGACATGCTCCCCGGGGAGATTATAATAAATGTCCTGCAAAGCGAGTCCACCAGTATGAAATAGAATTGCTCGCTTTTAACGAATTTACTATCCCGATTTTAAAGGTAAATATCTAACGGCCTTTTCATTTCTTCTATTGGGTGCCTAAAAAACTTTAATCACCATCGCGATCAAAACCTCGTAATGCCGATTCGCGAGACATGGTAGGGCACTCTGAGAATACGAAAACTTGAATCGGTACGGTAAGAAATTAGTTATACTTTAAATTGTACATTAGACAAATAGACTAATATTAATAACGTATTATTATTATTTTTGTGGAAGCAAACTGTAATTTAAATTGGAACTACCTATTAATTGCATGAACGAACATTCAAACACATTGTAGTGTACTAACTAACACCAACACGTCAGGAATGCCCGTACATGTACTTGATGAATTTTCACTCATTAAAAAATTGTACGGTGTATGTACTTGATGAGTTTTCACTCATTAAACAATTGTACGGTGTACGTACTTGATGAGTTTTCACTCATTAAACAACTGTACAGTGTACGTACTTGATGAGTTCACTCATTATACAACTGTACAGTGTACGTACTTGATGAGTTTTCACTCATTAAACAACTGTACGGTCTACGTACTTGATGAGTTTTCACTTAAATTGTACGGTGTATGTTATTTGGTCATGCTATGACACTTCGTCATTTTGGCTAATATATACTGGCACATCTTGTGTGTATAGTCAGCTGCCAGTATTTTTCTTAGGATCTCATTTTTTAAGTTATAGTACCTAGCTACAAAACACAATCTCTTACCTAAACAACGTATTAAATTTTAAATGTTTCCAAAAACAGTTCTTTTAATATTTAACTTTTTACATTACTGCAACTATTATTACTATATCATTTGCGGATTCAAAGCAAATTATTAGTACGTAAAATGTTTATAGTAAGGAATTATCTTCAGAGCCTTATTAATATTTTGTTCGGTACATTAGTATACATATACTTAGATAATTGATATTCAGTTTAAACTGTTTAGAACACCTATTATTTTAAAACACACGCACACATCTCGACTTAAATTGTAGGTCCAGATTGAAATGATACATTATAATTCTTAACAGTTTTAAGGTTGCGATGCTAAAACATTTAGGACCGATTTAAATGACAAAATGAACGTGCACAAGTTATTCAAAGCAGGTTTGTTAACGGTTCGCTATTTATTTATTTCATTATTTTAAATGATCGATTCTATGAATACACATGATGACAAGTCTATGCTATCTACATAGCATACATATCAAATAACATAGCGTTTTAAATTAACTAGAGGATTCTATCTTATAACACACGAGTACAAGGTACTACTAATGTGGGTGAAAAATGGATCTTTGTTATAAAATAAATTTTTCTTGAATCTACCCTCGAATTTATTACGAAGTGACTGTTCGTTGTGTGAATTTTTAATGAAATTTTGAAAACCCTCGACCGCAACTGGCTCATGCTGACTATACCACGATACAATTTATTTGGTATATATTAGATATATTATTTAGACTACGTGTATCAATAACCTTTCGTTATCAGTACGAACGATTCAAATTAAAACAGATTTGAGCAATCTATGAAATAAATTTACTAAGGTATTTAAGGACAAATTATGCGTATAGGTAGATATACATAGCATTTTATAAGGCAAAAGCTTATCCTTTTTTCCTTTTTCAACGATTAAAAAGTTTCTAGTTAATCAGAACAATATATTTATATATTTTTTAGCTTTGAATCTTCGACCGATATTTGTAGGTTAAAATATTTTATGTAGTCGTATAAACTCACGTCCTTTATCCTCGTCGCCATTTTGTGCTGTTCTCTTTTACTTGAAAAGATACACCTTTTACATTTACATTAACACCAGAAATGAAACACAAAGTAGATATCACAGCTAGCACGACACGTCCGCTCGCCGTGACGTTCCGATAACAAGTGACCGCGTGCGGCGGTGCGCTAGCTTTATATATTGTTAATTTACACAATTATTGTGAACATGGCACAGTAACTACTAGTTTAAATTTCTTACTGTATTGTAATATTTTATATACAGTTAATTCCCAAATATGTATTATAAATTACGCCCGTAAAGCTTAGAAATAAATTTTTTGTATAGAACGGAAATTTTGATCGTTTCTTTCTTTCTTTACTCGAATATATTTCATATTAGTTACAAAACGATATACTGTTATTTATACAACTTCTTATCAATACATGCAATGAACCCTTAATTTCCACCCGATTTATTTATAAAACTGCTTATATTTCATGAGTTTAGGACGTTCATAGAATTTGAAGCTTTTCATTCATAATATAAAGAATATTTTAGCTTGAAATAAAAAAAATATAGAAATTTTCTTTTGGCAAATCCTTTCTATATTTAGATGATTGTTAGCAATTTTTGATTGTTTTTCTACTGAAACATGAAATTAAAAATATAATTTCTTAAGAGAAAATGCGCCTTATAGTATTAAGGTTCTGAACCAATAAAATATAGTGGATTCGGAAGACTACTTTACATTAAAGTAGCTGACCCCACAGCTTTGCCCGTGACTAGAGTAACATGTCGATATAGTTTTTCATATTATGATCCTCTATATCATCCCTTTGAAATGAAATGAAATGAAAAATATTTATTTGCAAGAATATGGTTGTTACAAGTTATTAAAATTGACCAAGAGTCCCAGCATATTCTACCATTATCTGGTGCGCAAAAATTTAAAAATTATTATAATATATTCTTGTATTTAACAAAATATTGAAAAATCGATTTCTTTTTAATTATAAAAAAATCGATTTTTAATTATTGTTCATAATTTATTCCAATAATAAATGTAACAGCTTTTTACAAAATTTCTGTAAAAATAAAGATTTAAGACTATCAGGTTTCAGGACTATCATGATTGTATATGCTAATTGCTATACTATACACATTTTTTTTAATATTAAATTTTTGTTTATGCAAATGTAACTTTCTACTTTTGCTAAAATATGAGTTTCCTCTCACCTTAGCATTTGATTGAAACAAATCCTGGTGTTGTTTTACAAATAATCATACCGCTAAAACATGCAAACAGGGTAAGGGTAGTGTTTTAAGGGATTTAAATAGTGGTCTGCAATAGACATTGTTTATATACATTTCTTTTAAGCCTATCTATATTTGGTGTCTTTAACTATCTTTCTGTCTAAATATTGGTTTTATAATTTGCTTACATCGATTTTGAATTATTTATATAAAAATATATTTTTTATAATAATGTTGTGATGTTCTAGAAAAAAGTATTTTATTACATAATACCAAACCATAAGCTCGAACAATGCTTATTATAAGATAGCAAATAAGCAGATAGCTCTCCTGAAGAAAAGAGAAAACCATCGTCTATAAACACCGAAGATGTAATTGGTACGTAGCTATCCGTGTGGCGGGATGGTAAAGCCATAAACATATTAATATAAGTTTATCTGCTACCATATCCTCCAAATCAGAACACGACAATTGCATTTACAGACGCTATTGCGGCAGGATTAGATGAATTGTTGATTTGCCCCGTCGAGATGTTACGAAACTCTACCACTATTTATACTGGGTTTATTTATTCTTCAAATGAGCCCGGACCAACATCGGGAAACATTATGAGTTATGAGAACACATGGTTGTTCTCATAACCCATACTTTACTATAAATTGAATATAAATGACTTTGAATTAAACATTCGAAAACCCCCATCTTCAAAACACGTAAAGAGCTGATCTTCGAATAGGAATCTCACAACTTCAGGTTAAAATTACTATATCGATACCTTTGGGTAGAAATATTTTTTTTGGGTCTTATAAATCATTTTGGCCAAATTGAGTTATTTTTACCATTTTTCTCAGATTTTTTTTTCTTTATCCGTCTGTATATACGAAATGCAGAAATTCGCACGAAAAAGCTTAATACGACTCAGAAATTTTCGGTCATAGCCTCTTGAAAAAGGCAAATTTTCAATGTAAAAGCCGGATTTTTTTTTTGAGTTTTGTTATGATGTAATGACCATAATTTATATTAACTAAGGGCGTAAAAAAGTCACTAATTGTAAATGGTTTATACGCCCTAACGTGTTAAATGCATTATCCAAACATAGTTTAAATTCAACGTCGTAAATCCAAAGGCAGGTCGCGACGTTGGCGTATTTCATTACAAGAAGCACTTTACGGCGAACACACAAGGCTTGCATTTAAGAAACAAAAGCCAGCGGGCGCGCAGCGATAAGCATACCTTACCTTCCAAACCGAAATACGACAGTTATAAGCACTGACGCTTTTGCGGCAGGAATAGGTAAGGCGTTAGTACCAGACACGGGAGACATAATGCAGAACTCTACCACCTAGTAGGCACGATGGTAGTGACTCACATAGCCAATCGGTCGCCTTTTACGACCTGCTCTGCAGAACAGCAGTTAGCCTATTCTTCAAAGGAGCCCAGGACCAACACGGGGAAATATATAACCTGAACCTGATAAATATATGAAATTTTTGTCAGTAGTAGGAGCGTTTGCTCATATGTGCGGCAACACGTTTCCTTCCCAATAGCGTCTCTATTGGTAATCATGTGGGTCATAATCATGTGAAATATACACACACATATATAGTGTATATATACTATTTTCTTTTCGGATAAATTATGTTGTCAAATATAAAAGAGATTTTATTGTTTTGTTTATGGTCGAATTTAGGCTACAGGCGATCGCTACTTATTGTAGTTAAATGTAACTAATTGACAAATACCCATTTTTTAGTTTTAGTTATTTGATAATATCAAACAACTAAAACTAAAAAATAGATCTCTTCCGTTATATTCTCTTCTATATAAGTTACGTAACTCTTACGCTTACCGACGAAGAAAACTAAGAAGAATTGAATAATATATCATTAGGAAAGCTAGAATTAAATAATATTATTATTACTTATTAAAAAAAATAACTTTTTGTATTTACGTAATTTCGCATTTCGTTCGTTAGCAAAACATTATTTAGTAAAAAACAAGACTATGTTAAATGATAGTATTCTTTGTCACCTACATTTGTTTTTTGAAAATGTATTTGTCAATTCATAATCAGTTTTAAAATAATTTATAATAATAATTAAAATAATTTAAAGTAAGTAACAATTTATAAATATATTTAAACTAATTACGAATACTTTATATCATAAATCAGTTACTTTTTAGTACACGACTTAATGAAGTTTAGCTTGATCATTTTTATTTTTTTATTTAGTTGTAATTTAAAAAAATACTTAGTAAGTAAGCCTTAGTACAACAGTTTAATTCAATAATTTAATGAATTACTTTAAACATGTGCAAAAATTTAAAGAAACGACGAAGTCATAATTTTATAATCGTTTAAAATGCCTGATTACTTTAATTTAGAAGAAGTTTGAATAATTTTTGTTTTTTTATGACTAAGTAGATTTTTTATTTCATTTGTCATTTAAGTTGTTATAACTGTTTTTTCAATTTAAAAATGTTAAAACTGTTAGATATGTTGTGCCATTATTGAAATAATAGTAAATGTTGATTAGAAGGTATTATATTACTTAATAAATGTTGTTTTCTTATTTCAGGTAGTTTTGTTTTATTTGAATTGACCATTATTGGGTATTAGAATAATAATGTTCACAAATTTTAAGAACTTTTCTTATACATCATTTTTATATAATTTCAAAAACAAAAAGTTATGAATTTTTATGAAAAATAAAAAAGTTTTTCTGCTCTCCTGAAAAGTCGGGTTTTAGTTTATACGACCTTTCTGCCCAAAGGTATCAATATCATTGCAATAATATTGAATTAACAGAATATATTTGGTATCGGTTTGGTCTGCACCAGTTGTATATTGGTTTTCATTAGGAATAAAAGAACTGAAAACCCAAAAGTGAACATCAAGATATTACTTAAATATTTTCCATATTATATTTATTCCTCAATATACTTATAGGAAACTTCAACTACACGTCATCTATCTTTACCCAATATAATGCAGGGCACATAAATTGACGTATAGCAAAACTATAATTAATTTCAATTCTTCCTCTCAGACGTGAAGCAGCGGACGAACTCGCTTATAACTTATCAGCTTATATATATATATATATATATATATATATATATATATATATCAAAATCAATTGCTGTTCGTTAGTCTCACTAAAACTCGAGAACGGCTGAACCGATTTGGCTAATTTTGGTTTTGAATTAATTGTTGAAGTCCAGAGAAGGTTTAAAAGGTGAGAAAATATGGAAAAAAATAAGAGTAGTTAAAAAAGGCAGAACAACGTTTGCTGGGTCAGCTAGTAATATATAAAATGTAATATTATGATTAAATGTAAAATTAAGATGAATATTTACAAACTGAACTATATTAATGGCAGATTGCCATTAATATAGTTCAGTTTGTAAATATTCAGGCTATGTAAAGGAAATACATCAATTCAAGAACTTCATTCATTTCATTCTAACGGTGGAATAAAACAACTGAAGTTCAAGAACAAGAGACAACAAAACAACCCGTACAAATTTTGTAGGTAACCTATAAGGGGACCAAATCTCCTTGATGATGATGAACGACCTTGAGATGGCTGAAGTGATTTTGATGAAACATGTCCAAGAATCACTTTTTTATATTATAAGATAGCAAATAAGCAGATGGGTCTCCTGATGGAAAGAGTCAACTATCGCCTATAGACACCAAAGGTGTTATTGGTGCGTTGCTATCTTGTGGTGAGGTGGTATTAGCCACATGCACAAGTTTACCGGCTACCTTACCCTCCAAAACGGAACACGACAATGACAAGCACTGACGTTATTGCGACAGGAATAGGTAAGGTGGTGGTACCAGACCCGGGCGAGACAATGCAGAACTCTACCACCTAGTAGCCACGATGTTAGTGACTTGCGTAGCCAATCGGTCGCCTTTCACGACATGCCTGACAGAACGGCAGTTGGTCTATTCTTCAAAGGAGCCCGGTACCAACACGGGGAAAATAAAAAAAAAACTCAAATGAAAAACTATAATGAAAATGTACTCTAACCGCGGGAAAAGCGTGGATCAGCTACTAAAGTAGTCTTTCTAATCTAAATTAGTTCATTCATTTAAAACACTGATTCCCAAAGTATTCCAGGTGAATCCCCAGGGGTCCAAGGGAGACTCGAAGAGGGTCTACGTTGGCGTGACCAAAATGGGGTTCACAATTCGTAAGCGAAGTTCCATGAAAATTCTGATTTTGATAGTGAAGAACTCAAATATTAGCTTGACTTCACCTATCAATGTAAACAGATCATATTTTAATAATATGAAAAAATATCAATTAATTACCTATTCAATTCTCTCTTTTTTTTCGAAAACTGTTAATTCACGATTAGAACTCAACTGCAACGCAAATTTTCATAGTTAGAACTAACCTTCACATTTTTCTTAAATTTTGGGAGTCTGGTATAATTTAGATTCAGGGGGTGGTTCCACCTGAACCAGCAAAAAGTGGTCTACAAAAAAAAAGTTTGGGAGCCTTTGGTTTAAAAGCTATGGTGCCACAGACAAACACACACATAGAAGTCAAACTTGCAACACCCGTTTCCCGTCCCGTCCTAACCTGACATATCAATGTAGACATTCCTTACAAGTGGAGTAAATATACATCTTTCTACTTTATGGAAGCGATTCAACTAAGCTTTACGAGTATGTGTAGTGTATGTTTCTTTTGTGTTGTTAGTATGGTGAAATGTAAGGACGTAGGAAGGCTTTTGTGTCGCTACTCGCTAGGGTCTTCTTTCAATTCCAGACCTTCTTGTTTGTTCCATTAGCTGCGCTTCTTTTCTTGTTATAGTAGGTATCATTGTAGGAGCTACATTCTTTATACCATAGAATAATAAATAAATAATATACTCATAGTTCTTCTAATGGAGAGAAATAACTATCGCTTATTAACTCCAAATATGTTAATAGTGCTCTTAAATCCATGTGGCGGAGTTAGGATGCCACGTGTATAAAGAAATTTGGCAAACTCTCATATTCGAGAGGCAATGATCGCTTCTAAGCACGAAAGACGTTTATTGGTACGTTGGCATCTGTGTGGTAACATGCAATGCTATAATAAGTTTACCATATTCCTCACACTCCAAAAACGACAGTGAGAAGAATCGATAATATACGGCAGGAATAGGTGAAGCGGTGACACCAAACCCGGTCGAGACTTTGCATCTCATTAGTAGTCACGACGTTAGTGACAAGTTTATGAGATAACTAAAAAAATATCTATTCTCCAAAAAGCCGCTCGGATCATAATCTACACATCTATACAAATAAAAAAAATTGGAGTGTCTGTTTGTAATATTAAAATAACCGCTTTTTACTAAATGCATATGGATGTATACACGATACATATACCAAAACAACATTTTTTACAATTTTGATCTGTCTGTCTGTCTGTTTGTTCCGGCTAATCTCTGGAACGGCTGGATAGATTTTGACGGGACTTTCACTGGCAGATGGCTGATGTGACAGGGCGTATTTTATGCTACTATTTTTTTCGAAAATTTTCCACGCGGACAAAGTCGCCGGCTCAGCTAGTAGCTAGGAATATTATAACTTTACTGATGTAAAGATATATTTAATGCCTGTAAACAACAAAGACGTTAATGGGACGTTGCCATCTGTGTGAAGAGATATATTACCATATAGATCTTACCGGCTACCTTACCCTCAAAACAGGAACACGACCGAGACATGTACTGAGGCTATTGCGACAGAAATAGATAAAATGGTAGTTACAACTGACTTAACCAGGTAGATAGTAATTCAAGGCGTAAGGCTTCTATACACATTCTATAAAATCAAAAACCGAACAGAACAGTTTGAAGACTTTTTTTAGTTCGAGTTGCCAAGGGTTGGAACGAACTGTCTGGGTCTATTAATCCCGAAAAATATAGTTCTCAAAACTTTAAGAGTAGAATGAACAGCTTTCTTTTTGATGGTCATGTACCACCTTTATCTTCATCGATACCTTCCATTAGGCGACATAGAAGATAAACACCTATTAAAATTAAAATTTATAATAGGGAGAGAATTTACTGTCTCTAAAGAATAGACCTTCTACCACTGCCAGGCAGTTGCAGAATATCATTCACATTTTACAAACTTGTAAATGGTGAACGATTGATAATCGATCGTCCCCGTGTTGGTCCCGGGCTCCTCTGAAGAATCAGTCAACTGCCGTTCAGCCAGGCAGGTGGTAAAAGGCGTCCGATTGAATATACGAGTCACTACCATCGTGGCTACTAGGTGGTAGAGTTCCGCATTATCTCGCCCGGGTCTAGTAACACAGCCTTACATTTCCTGCCGCAATAGCGTCAGTGCTTCTCATTGTCGTGCTCCGGTTTGGAGGGTAAGGTATCCAGTAAACTTATGCATGTGGCATAAGACCTCGCCACAAGATAGTAACGTACCATTAAACACCGTTGGTGTCTATAGGCGATGGTTGACTCTTTCCATTAGGAGATTCATCTGCTTGTTTGCTATCTTATACTATAAAAAAAATCCTCATTATTTCACTATCACCGTGACTACTAGGCGGTAGCGTCAAAATCAAAGTCAAAATACTTTATTCAAATTATCCTTTAGAAGCACTTTTGAATTCCACAACATCTCGCCCGGGTATGTACCATCGCCTTACCTATTCCTGCCGCAATAGCGTCAGTAAGTAACGCCATTACGTTACTATTTGAAATAGTAAGTTAGCCAGTAAACTTATGCATGTGACATTTCTATCTACATGGTTAGCAACGCACCATTAACATCTTTGGTGTCTGTAAGTGACAGTTATCTCTTGCCATTAAGACTTATCTGTTTGCTTGCTATCTTATGATGAAAAATCACGGAGTAATATGGTCTGTGTAAAAAATATTTTTGCTATTTTTAGAATTTGTAGAATTCACAGCTATTTTTAAGGAGTGTATGATTAAGTTACCTTTATAAATATTAACTTCCACGCGTTGATAACGACAACACTTATAACGCTGAGTGAGGCGTAACGTAACGTTAATGATGTACGGGTATATCTGACGTATAAAATTCCTTTGCCAGCGTTTCGGGAGGTAAATTACTCTTATATACTGAAGTTTCACTTAAGATAAAATTATCGTAATGGCCTGTTTTTACGAAAGTATCTTATCTGCTTATCAAATAACTGATCGAATAAAAGACAACCTCCCACATACTAATACTAACTTCGAATAAAAATAACTGTCAGTATGTATTTTATCTTTATTAATCTGTTTATGCTAATCTCGTCACAGCCTGGATATAAGAATTGTGGGAAAATATCACAAGAGAAAATTTTTGTGCAAAAAGGTAGATGAGATTGGAACATACTGTATAACTAGACAATAATATTGCCATTCAATAATTTGTGTGAACCAAACAGTATTTACGTCACATTACAGTATTCTCGACTTTATTCCGGTTTGGAGGTAAGATAACCGGTCTTATGCATATCATATTAAGACCTCCACGCAAGGATAGCAACACACCATTAACATCTTTGGTGTCGATAGGCGATGGTTGCTTCTTTCCATCAGGAGACCCATCTGCCTCTTTGCTGTCTTATGATATAAAAAAATCAAATGAATTTATTGTATGTAAATGTTTATTTTTATAAATGCTATATGTTTCTAATTTATATTGTGGAAACAATAGCTTTCTAATTTCATTACCAGAAGTATAAGTAGCTTCACGTATGATATTAATACAATATAGGTACTAAAATTTTGACCTAATTTTCAAATAAAAATATTATGTACAGGCTAGACATCCACGTACGACCAAGGATTTATAACGATATAATTTCGATATTTTTGCTGTTTCGTGATTGGTTCCCTGCGTTTCATGCTGTTTCGTAATTGGTTCCCCAACTAGCGCTAGAACACAACGTCATAATATCATATACCATAACCAATCACAACGGCGCAAATATATCGAAATCATAACGTTTTAAATCCTTGCGTACGACACGTGCGCACCCCCACATGCGCATAGAAGTTCATTGTATACAAATAACGAATTACCGAACTCTAGACAATACCGTTCAGTTCCGGTCAAACACTGTAAACATCTAAGTGAATTGTGCAGTGAAATTGTGTGTAAACGTACCGACAATCGTTATCCAATTACGCTAAGAACTACCACCGTAGACTACTGTTTTTTAGAAAAATAAAATCATACACCTAACATAAAAAATGGATAAACAATTTCAAATGCTTTTTGATAAAATGGAAATGGATAAACAAACCATAACAATATTACTAATAGTTTGTTAGAAAGGATGGATGAAAAATTACAGCCAATACTTGAAGATAATAAAAAATTGAAAGAGAAAGTGGAACTTTTAGGGAAAAAAATATACAAACTGGAAAATGAAAAAAAAAAAGAATTATTTATTGCTCTTTAGATAAGACGAGAACGAAAAAAGCTCATTAGATTTACTTGAAACTGTAAAAGATATTATAAAAAATAACCTTAACGTTCATTGTATACAAATAACGAATTACCCAACTCGAGACTATACTATACGTGCGGTGCACGATCCACTACATCGTACGTTGACCACACTTTTTATATCTATACATATAACAAAATCGTAGGAAAGTCAAAACTGTACATTGAATATTTTTTTTAAAGAATACTTGGGGCGTGATCTACAATCGATATTCTATATCGATAATCTATATCGATGATCGATATCTGTTTGTCTGTTTGTCTGTTTGTCTGTATGTATGTCCGGGGTAAACTCAAAAAGTACTGCATGGATTTACTTCAAATTTTGCATGAATATTACTAATAGGTCGGGTCAACGTATAAGCTACATATTTTCACGCTATCACCTACGGGGGAGGTGCTGTGCGTAGTAAACGAAGTCCGCATGGACGAAGTCGTGGGCAATAGCTAGTATATAATATTAATTTCGTTGAGTAGGAGGTTAAACAATATTCTATTTTTATTACGATGTTTTTCCACATATAATTATTGAATTACTTGATGGTAGAAGAGTGAAAATTTTGAGTTATATGTAGTTTTAATGTCACATCATAAAGAAATAAAAATAGATAAAGTTTTCCAAAAAAAAAAAAAAAAATTGGAGTGGACCACCCTTATCACTTATGAGTATATAAAAATAGGTAACAACCTATTCTCAGACCTACTGAATCTTATATATAAAATTCTGGTGTCATAATGTTCGTTCCCGTACTCCTCCGAAACGGCTTGACCGATTTTGATGAAATTTCGTATGCGTATTCAGTAGGTCTGATAATCGGCTACTATCTATTTTTATACCCCTATAAGTGATAAGGGTTGTCCACCCTTAAAATTTTTATTTTACTTTATGAACAATTTTTATTATTTTTATTTTTTTTTATGATTCAGCATTAAAAAATACATACAACTCTAAATTTTTACCTTTTTATCACCAACATTTATTTTTTAATTAAATAATTTACATGGCAAAACAAAGTTTTCCGGGTCAGCTAGTATACCTATAAAATTTCATAAAAATCGGTCGTCATTTCGGAGGAATATAATATTTAAAACTGTGACACGAGAATTTTATACATGTCACAGACAGGGCGCACACTATGAAACACGTCAATTAGTATTTTTGAATAAAACCATAAATTTGGCACTGAATTTCTTCTTTCATAATTATTGTTTGCAACCGCGCTTGACGACAAGACTAGCTGACCAGATGTGCGACGCGCCTGTGTTATGCACCTGTTATTGTGAGATAATGAAGTCATAACAACAATGGACAAAATATATAAAGAAGAATGGTATAAATAGGGGGGTGGGGAATAACATGTTTTCAATTCATAGTAATTCTATCGCTTCATGAGGGCGTTACTCTGTCCAAACATTATACTGTGTGTGTAAAAGTGATTCAAGTGTTTTATTCAGCCAAACTGCTTTTCGGTAAACATTGTTTTTTACGAGTATGAATATATTTATATCCTAAGTATGGGCGAAAGTATGTTTTTCTTAGATATATTTTTGAACAAATATTTGTTTTAAAAATTTAAATATTTTAGGCCCTATTACCTTGACTTAAGTTTATTTTTTTATTTATGTTAACTTTTTATAAATATTAATTTTCTTTTTAATTATTTATATAAAAAAAAACATATGCTAATAGTAATTAATTTCTCAACTAACTACTTGTTGCTGTTACATATAATTCTGTGACAGGGTGCATATTAAATTGTTTATTAATGACTATTAACTATCGTATCCTTCAATAAGCCCCGTTTACATTTTGATAAATGCAAGTGCGAGTGTTTATCAGTTGCGAGTGATATTGCGAGTGGTTAGTGCGAGTTGCGTCCAATATTGTTTAGCCACCACAATTAATACATTAAGCTTCAGGCGTCGAAACATGGACAACTAAACTCAGTAATGCTAAACACGTATCACTAAACAAACACGTTCAAACGTGTTTAAGGCCGGGAGTCAGAGGTAGGGAGATTCTCTCACTTCTCTTCTATTCACTTTGATCCCGTTTACATTGTCACTAGTGTGAGTGCGAAAATTTAATGCAGATGCTTAGTGTTAAGCAAAAAACAGTGTAGACAGTCGTTGATTAGTGCGAGTAATTAATCATCAGCGAAGTAACGTAAATAGATGCTGATTACTAATCACTTGCATCATTTCAAACAACGGCTGTCGTTTTTTTTTGCTTAATATTAAGCGCCTGCATTAAACACTTGTACTCGCACTAATCAAAATGTAAACTCGGCCTTTCCTACGCTGATTACTAATCACTCGCACTAATGTGTAAAACAAAACGACACAGAGTTGAATGTCCAGTAGCAAGTTTATTAAAGATAGGTACTAGTTTACTTCAACTTATGCATGTGGCATTAGACCTCGCCACAAGATAGCAATGCACCATTAACATCTTTGGTGTCTATAGGCGATGGTTGACTCTTTCCATCAGGAGACCCATCTGCTTGTTTGCTATCTTATGATATAAAAAAAAAACTGATATGAGTGTACGGTAATGTTAAAATTTTATGTTGTGTCATGTAGCTTCGCTAAAACATCAATCAATACTTAAACTGTGAAGTGTGCGACATCCACACAAACCTACAACGACGTTTAAGGATGTTGAAAAAAAAGACGTGTGGCACTCGGAGACTGCCGCGGTAAAGTTCTTGCATAGCATTTTTATCAATTTATGCAATTACAATTATATATTTATTTTATTTATGCAGTATTTTTTTTCTTTGTTTATTCGTATTTAAAACACTTTGTACACAAATTATACGAGTACAGATATTCACTGTTGTACGTAGATGATAAATACCTATAGTCTATACACCTATATACTTTCTCACAAACAGCTGATTACGGTAGTTTTCCAATACAACCAATGCCACCTAAAGGCGGGTTGCTGAACTAAAGAGACAAGCGT
The DNA here is from genome assembly GCA_036924255.1 of Apodemia mormo. Lineage (NCBI taxonomy): Eukaryota > Metazoa > Arthropoda > Insecta > Lepidoptera > Riodinidae > Apodemia > Apodemia mormo. The sequence continues at coordinate 8,130,772 of JAUPFN010000013.1, read as the reverse complement.
GATATTTCAAAAAGTCATTAAAAGTTCTGGTATTTATCGATAGATGGAAAAACTAAAAAGTATCACCGCTGTGGCGGTCCGAGTGGGGGGTGTTAGGTTTTTCGTTACGGAATTTCTGGATTCGGTCTCCACGCTCAAGGCCCGCGATAAAAGCTATGCAATAGGTTAAAATTTGTAAGTTTATGTCAATTTTTTTTGATGAAATAAAAAAAAAATCAACGACTGCCCACACATGTTTTTTGCTGAACACTAAGTACTTGCATTAAAAACACGCACTCGCACTTACAAAATAAAACGAGGCCATACGTACAATTTTTATTCGTGTCGATCAACCTGTATAGTTGTATATGTCATCCGGATAGCTTAATCACGAAACTAACAATACATTGTGATTTTATATGTTTAGTTCATGGATCAAATAATTTGTCAGGGGCGTCAAATAAACAATACTGCTTTATTTCGTCCACCCGACAAATTATACACAGTCATGTTGTTGACAGAAATAAAGTGTTACTTTCACAGTTCGGTGCAGATATTGGTTTTATTGTGCGCTAACTAATTATAATTATAATTTTGCCGTTCATTATTTTTATACTCGCAAGGAAAATAATGTATGTACATACATATATATCTTCACGCTAGATCTTTTACGGAGTAGGCAGAGAGAACCGAGTGCCTCTCTCCTTACCTATTCCTGTCACAATAGCGTCAGTGCTTCTCACTGCCGTGTTACAGTTTGAATGTTAGGGTAGCCGATAAACTCATGTATATATTATTACCATCCTTTCACACGGATACTAACGCACCATTAACATCTTAAGTGTCTATAAGCGATGGTTTCTCTTTCCACCAGAAGAGCCTTTTCTTGCTTGATATCAAAATAATAAAAAACCAATATATATTAAGTGCTACTTTATAACGGGTAGGTACTGCTAACGGGTAGCGGCTAGCATGTGCATATTTAAAACCATAATATACTATGTACATGGGGCAAACTAAAAGTTTTGCACTTCTAGCTAATCGGAACTATTTAAATTTCGAATGTTATATTTTTAAAACGTTGCAACCTTCTTAGTAATAAAAAAAAACAATTGGCGGGAAATTTTTTGTCAATTGTTTTTTTATCACACATCAAACTTCTACGTACGCAACGAAAATGTAATTAAGTCGAAAATATTTTAGAGCGATGATTTTTTATGATTTTAAAAGTTCTCTTTCTCCGCAAGACTGTGCCGCTCGTCTTCAAAATGCTTTTGGAAGAGAAGCACCTTGTTTGAGCACCGTAAGGCGATGGTTTGCTGAATTTGAGAGAGGTCGAGATTCTTTACATGACGAACTTCGTGAAGGGCGGCCTTCAACTGCCGTCAACGAAAATAATGTGGCTACTGTTAAGCGGTTAATTGAAGAAAACCCCCAAATTACCTATTAGACAATTTGAGGACTATTGGGGATTGGTATGAGCCAAATTCAGAAAATTTTACACGAAGAATTGAAAGTTCGGAAACTTTGTTGTCGTTAGATCCCTCATGAACTGACAGCGGAGCAGAAGTGGGCTCACGTGGAATGGAGCTCACAGATGCTACTGAAGTACGACCACGGACATTCTAATGCTGTTTATGACATTGTCACAGGAGACGAAACGTGGATTTATTTTGAACCCGAAAAAAAACAGCAATCTTGTGAATGGGTGTTTGAAAATGAGAACAGGCCAATAAAAGTGAGACAGGCGAGAAACGTTGGTAAAAAAATGATCGCGTTTTTTTTCTCAGCTACGGGTCCCATCTGTACAAATCCACTTGAAGATCTAGAGAGTGCTAATGCCGAGTGGTATTTTACCATTTGTTTACCCAGGGTGTTAGAAAAAGTTCGCGAAAGACCACCCAAAAGCCGCATTCTCCTACACCATGATAACGCTTCTTCATACACGGCCGACAAAACAAAGTCATTTTTAGCAAAAAGTACATCTCGTCACTCATCCTGGTCATAGCCCCGACCTAGCACCCTGTTATTTCTGTATTTTCCCCAAAATCAAAGATTTGATCAGAGACTTTATTTTTAACAACTCCGAAGAGTCAGTGATGCCTTTCAATCAGCACGTAGAAAACCTGCCTTCAGATCTGTGGTCCTCCTGTTATAAAAAATGGTTCGATCGCATGAAAAAATGTTTAATATATAATGGAGATTATTTTGAAAAGCAATAAACATAATATTTTGGTTATAACAACAAACAAACATATTGCAGTTAACGAACAAAATCTCTATGGGTTTTACTAATGTAATGTAATTGCGATTGAAACACTACATAAATACAAAAGCATCAGAAAGTAAGCAAATTAGGTAATAGTTTTAAAAGATGTCTACGCCGCACCGCGGGTCTACAAAATCTATCTATATAAATATTATGCGAAAGTTTAGATATTTGGATGGATGTTTGGATAGATGTTTGGATGGATGTTTGTTACTCAATCACGCAAAAACTACTGCACGGATTTGAATGAAACTTTACAGTAATATAGATTATACATCAAAATAACACATAGGTTGCAATTTATAAAGATTTTGAGTAATTTGGTTGTAATATAACAATAAGTATCAAGTAAGTCGGAAAAATCGCTGCCTTCTGAGAGCTATCTTGGCGTGCGCTGAGAAAACCACTGAAGTTACACGAAGATAATGTATTGTAGAATTGTTTGTCTTAAATAGTTCTAAATAAAAGTCCGCGACAGCATATGTCTACCTTTTATGTGGAATCCATAATAACCAAAATAGTGATCCATAAATACAATTAAATTATTATACTTTTTTAAAAAGCATATTTCGGATTTTTTATTAATTTTGTATTAAATTAATATATTTATAGCTTTCAGCATTTATATATATGAAATTTTTATGTACAAGTATGTATTTATGTACAAGTTGTGGTAGCGATTTATGATTTTATTTATGAATTTTAATTTTTTCATTTTTTTATTATTTGGTCTTGTAGCGTATGTAGATCACTTGAACCATTATCTACTTACAGTACGTTTAGAAATACTTAAATGCTAAATTAACGAACTCAACCTATCCAATTTTTGAGCATTTTCTTGTATTTTTCCTCCTAAACTTAACAATATTATCATGAATGGTCCATAAATATAAACAATTTGAAAATACTTGCAGTATTTATCGGATTTAGTGTTTGCATTAAAAAAAATATGTAAACGGTTGGCCCTACAGACCATCTCTGAAACTTCCCGATAAATTTAGGTAATTTAAGCTCAAAAGAGTAAAAACTATAAGCATAGTTTCAGTTCAAACATCTATTTTGTTAAAAATGGCAGTATATCGATTTTAGAAAAGCTGTATATTTTGGAAACTATTCCAACTCATTTTTTGAGATCTAAAATATTGATTTAGCTAAATAATCGATAGGTTGAAAAATTTTGTAGCAATGTCAAAAAATATATTTTTTTAAAATTTTCGTCATTGATAATAATCATAATTTCTTTATTTGCGTAAAATTGATAAATTGATAAATAGATACTGATCGAACCATTGATAAAATTAAAATTAAGTTTTTAAAGGAGAAAAGCTAATAAATTTTTTGAGGAATAGAGCTGATTAGTTTTTGTACTCAATCAGTTCATTAATCTGGAAGTTATATTAAAAAAATAGAGTTTCGTCAAACATTTTTTGTTGGGATTTTTTCAAAATTTTATCGAAATCTCTTGAGCCGACTTAGTTCAAATTTTCAGGAAGTCAAAGATGAGCAGAATCTAATCGAATGCCATCAACCGCGTTTCGATCGGTCCAGTCGTTCAAAAGTTATGAGATGTTTACATACACCCACCCACACACACACATATATACATACAGACATACTAACATCATCGTGAAAAAAGTCGGAAAAGGTACTAGGATCTCAAAACGTGGACATCTGGTAAAAACTCGATTTCCAGAAATCGGGGCCAAATCAGTAACTTCCTTATCTACATACGTAGCGGGAAGTTAAAAAATACATATTTAGAAATCAAATTTTATTTCGTTTTGACAATTAAATATGCAGCAATGGATATATCTTCCGTAGGAGGATATATCTATTGCCGTAGTAACATACAAAAGATAGGTGTAACTTTAAAAAAACAGGTGTAACTTTAAAAAAAGAACAATCACTGTGAAATTTTCAGTTCCTGCTACAAGATAAAATGCGCCAAAAGATACGCCTCGTCTTGAATAGGCGAGGCGTACCTTTTGGTGGTCATGAGACAAGTACTGTTTTTACCTACTAAAAATTTAATAAAGTAACATGTCAATTCGGCAAGCTACATGTAGATCTTGTACAAAACAAGCAGAATCTATCAGAAAGTGGCAAATGTACATAATTTGTGACAGATATGACCTAGTGTACGTGCTCTCTTTAAAACTGTACCTCGTTACACAGGTCTACTTTTTATGCAACAGATCCTGAGATAACTTAATCATAATCGATAGGGCTACTGGTAGTCTACAATCGCCTTATCGCTCTGGTTCCAATATTTAAGCCTCCTCCATTTGTATTACATTCATATGACTTACACACATATTAAGTCGTGATTAAGTAAAATATTATCTAAGTCGATAATTCTTTATATGAATATACAATAAACTTAGGACTAACTGGCAAAATACTGTTTCACTTGGGATACTAACTAGTAGTATTTTATCTAACCAGTTTGAATACAATACTGGCACATGAACATTTAAATGACAAAAAAAATAATGTAGCAAACGGAAAATATGTAAGAACTTAGCTTAATATACTATACACAATGTAAATAATTAAAAAATTACATAATAGTAATAAAAAATAAACATTAGAATAAAAGGACAACCCGCTAGGTTTTTTCTGCGTTTTAGTCCGGTAGTGGTTGTAGATGTGTTGATTTTTCAAGTGTACCGATAAAGGTTTGATTGAATAGAACGTAATTTTTTTTTTATTTTTGATTTTAACGATAGAACATATGACTATAAATAATTATTTGTTCTGATTAGAGATAACTTATTAAATTCTGAAATCGATTAAAAAAACTCGAGTTCCTGCACGTACTTACGTTAATATTCTTTTAGAAAAATCACGTATAAGTACCTAAACCTTATCCATAATGCAACCCTAAGTACCTTTAGTACAATACTTACAAACACATGCCGTCAAATCCTTCGATTTTTGTTTATCACAGTAAGACCCCACTTGAAAGTAGATCCACAGGAAGCTAAATCGATATATTTAGAGTATTCCGCATAGCAGCGGAATTGACACAGTTCAGTGCGCTTAGTACAAATTTACCTTCAAGGCTCTTATGTCCGGAATAAATGACATACAATCCCAAATACAACTAATTGAAGTAAAACCTGCACAATATTTTAGTTACTATGCTAAAAATATTTCTGGTCGTGATTTTAGCGATTTTCTTCGAAACTTTTTGAATAAAAGATATAATTAATTATCTTAAAGACAAAATTCGTTGTCTTAAGACGGACAACAAGGATGTTATAACATATCTAACAAGAAAAATATTTTTCTGTGTACTACGAATTATGACTCGAGTTATAACAAATTTGTAAAATTATGTTTGCATATTATATTACCGAAATATATTTCACGTCTTTATTTCTAAACCTCTATATTGTATTACCATGTACTAATATCGAGAACGAAGCTCGAAAGTAATTATTGATGATTAAAAGAACCTACCTGTAAGTGAATTTCCATCACAATTACTATAGTCCAGTAAAAAGTTTAATGAAACCATGATCTGACCAGTTTTGGCGCAATGAGTAAAAATGTGTTCATTAATACTTAAATAATGATATCATGAAAGAAATTTTGATTTAAATTTAGGGGAAAGGGATGAAAAAAATAAAAAAAGGGTTGACTGGTCTACTACAAGAGATTCGTTCGAAGATATTAGCATCCCTCCCAACCAATAGTCCAGTAAAAAGTTTAATGAAACCATGATCTGACCAGTTTTGGCGCAATGAATAAAAATGTGTTCATTAATACTTAAATAATGATATTATGAAAGAAATTTTGATTTAAATTTAGGGGAAAGGGATGAAAAAAATAAAAAAAGTTTTGAAAAATGCCTTTTTTAAAAATAACTTAATAACGGTAGGAAATAGAAAAAAAGTTTCAAGTAAAAGTTGTAGAGAAAAAAATTCTACACAAAAAAGTTCCTTTTCATTTTTTTATCTGCTTTAGTTTAGCTACAAAAAATAAAAATTAAATTTGCTTTGTAATTAATTATAATAACTTACCAGAATTATTACCGCCCTGTACCATGCAGCGCGCGCATCACATAAATATGTACTAACACTACTACATATGTTTTCCCATATTTATATATTTTTACATATTTTACTACAAATTTATTTTTTATTTTTTGTAGCTAAACTAAAGTAGATAACAAAAAAATGAAGAGGAACTTTTTTGTGTAGAATTTTTTTTTCTATAACTTTTACTTGAAACTTTTTTTTCAATTTCCTACCGTTATTAAGTTATTTTAAAAAAAGGCATTTTTCAACCCTTTTTTTATTTTTTTCATCACTTTCCCCTAAATTTAAATCAGAATTTCTTTCATAATATCATTATTTAAGTATTAATGAACACATTTTTACTCATTGCGCCAAAACTGGTCAGATCATGGTTTCATTAAACTTTTTACTGGACTACAAGCCTAGCTGTGACCCCTAGTCGTGAAATATATGCTCAACAATTCTCTAAACTAAATGACTGTACAGTACCCGGCGATAAATATTGCACATCGACCTTTGGAAAGAGACAATCGGCTAATTTCGGCTTCGTAGAGCGTTATCTCTGTCGCACAAAATACAAACAGTCCGGTACCTCTTAGGAGCTGTTAAAACAAGTATGATTTGCTTCTTTTGATATTTTTATTCTTTGTATAAAATACACTAATTTTTCTATAAGTGATGGCTTTAGGTTGGGGTAAAATAAAATAAAAAAACATTTTTACATTATGTTTACGTATTTAATTATTTTGGAACATTACAGCTTTAGTGTACATAATAAACACCATTATACCTATTGCTAAAATGAGACATTGCAATAAAAATAATAATAATTCTAATTCTCAATTACTTCCATTTCACTATCTGTGCTCTCAAAGAGGTCAATATCACTGTCACTATCAGCCGTATTTATTACTAATCTATCAGTGTAATTGTCTAAACTGTGTTGAATGCTTCTATATTCATTCTCACATTTGATTGCATGATCGCAAACCTTTTTCCACTCTTCAGCGCCGATCATGTTTACTTTTTCAGTCAATAATGTTTTTACTGTAGTTAAGTTCATACCCACATTTCTAGAGGCTACATAGCCTTTCAGTTGAGACCATATATTTTCAATTGGATTAAAATCCGGATGATATGGTGGCAATCGCAACACAGTGTGCCCATGTTCGGCAAGTATTTTGTCCACAGAAAACTCTGTATATCTCTCCTTGTGCTGACATATAATAGCGTAAATCTGGGTTTTTGTTAATTTTGGATCAACTGGAATTTCATGTCTGTTTAACCAGTTGATCATTTCCCGTTTAATGGTGTTTGAGTTGGGGGGTCTCTCAACATACTTGTTGTGATAGGGTGCGTTGTCGATAACTAGAACAGAATCACTGGGTATATTTGGGATTAATTGGTTAACCAGCCATTTCTCATAGTTATCGTTATTCATTTCATTGTGATAGTCACCTGTAGTGTCCGTGGATTTATACGTTAAAAAAGCACCGGGTACAAAGCCTTTTTCATTTCCCGCATGAACTATTATCAAACGTTGACCTTTTGAAATTGGCTTTTTTACTCCTTTTTTCTTATCGTCACTCCAAGATTTCCCTTTAGTGTGGGATGCATGTATATATGACTCATCCATGTAGACGATATTTTTTCCTGTTTCGCGAAATTTGCGTATTTTATCAAGGTATTCCATTCGTTTGAGACTACATGTATCTACTAATATAGTAATAATATCGTCTTAAACGGGAAATGATCAACTGGTTAAACAGACATGAAATTCCAGTTGATCCAAAATTAACAAAAACCCAGATTTACGCTATTATATGTCAGCACAAGGAGAGGTATACAGAGTTTTCTGTGGACAAAATACTTGCCGAACATGGGCACACTGTGTTGCGATTGCCACCATATCATCCGGATTTTAATCCAATTGAAAATATATGGTCTCAACTGAAAGGCTATGTAGCCTCTAGAAATGTGGGTATGATTTTAACTACAGTAAAAACATTATTGACTGAAAAAGTAAACATGATCGGCGCTGAAGAGTGGAAAAAGGTTTGCGATCATGCAATCAAATGTGAGAATGAATATAGAAGCATTCAACACAGTTTAGACAATTACACTGATAGATTAGTAATAAATACGGCTGATAGTGACAGTGATATTGACCTCTTTGAGAGCACAGATAGTGAAATGGAAGTAATTGAGAATTAGAATTATTATTATTTTTATTGCAATGTCTCATTTTAGCAATAGGTATAATGGTGTTTATTATGTACACTAAAGCTGTAATGTTCCAAAATAATTAAATACGTAAACATAATGTAAAAATGTTTTTTTATTTTATTTTACCCCAACCTAAAGCCATCACTTATAGAAAAATTAGTGTATTTTATACAAAGAATAAAAATATCAAAAGAAGCAAATCATACTTGTTTTAACAGCTCCTAATAGGTACCGGACTGTTTGTATTTTGTGCGACAGAGATAACGCTCTACGAAGCCGAAATTAGCCGATTGTCTCTTTCCAAAGGTCGATGTGCAATATTTATCGCCGGGTACTGTAATCGGTGAGTGATCGCGGAAGCTAACTTATGTTACCCTCATTAATTTTTTATTTTTCTACCTCCAAAATATAGTGCGAAATGGCGGGTGCGTATGTGCAACTACATTGTATTATGTGCTAATATCTTAGAACGACGTTCTTCTAGTAATAATAATTTAACTTTACATACAGGTAAGTTCGTTTACTTATCAATTATTTGTTTGTGTTATGGGTGGTAGTCAACGATACTAATACTACTAATATATTTAATAAACACCCAAACCCGGAAAAATAAACATTTCTGCTCTTCACACAAATGCTTGTCCCCGTCGGGGATCGAATCCGAGCCCCGTCTCGAACTTGACCAACGGGGCGGTAAAAAAAAATAATTTATGCAATTAATGCAAATAATATAATTGATATTTCAAAACGACACAGAAAACCAAGATACATTTTTGCCGACCTTCTTTAAGTCGGTAACTATATTTTTTACATATTCGGTATCAGAATAGGGTACTGAACAACCTTCATTAGTATATATGGACTTACTTACAGGAACCAATCCATACACATACTAAAATTAAGGTAAGTATACAGAAAGCTTTAAAAATGTACCTTCTACCTACTCTTTATAGATCAAAATGATGTGATAATTTTGACAGAACAAAACATTTCTGTCAGAAAGTTATCAATCCACATAGCAATACTAATACCTAATTTTTCATTAAACTAAAAAGATTCATACCCCATGGTAACCCAATAAACTAAAAAAATATTGAAAATGTTTATTTCATAAAGACCCATAACCACATGGTCCCTTGTAAAATATTTTTATATATCAATTGTGTAGAATCATGCGGGTTGGTTATTGTTTGAATAAAAGTTAAAATGAACAATTTAAAAAATCTCTGACACATTTTCTTATCCTCAGACCGCCATACTGCTACACATGTATCATTTTAAGAGCAAAATCTATAATGAGCTGATGATATTCGAAATAGGCTCTTGCAACATCAGATTAAGGTTACCATGGTTCCTTATACTTATCCTTCCAGCAGCATCAGACACGGGAAAGCATCCTGCTCTAAAGTCCTTAAAAGAATGAAATAAACGAGAATAAATTGATGGTGCTGCTCAATTTTCATCCATTCATCCATTTGTTTCGTTCCCATAACCTTCTTCCCACTTTATCGCAAGAAGCTAGAAATTACCTAGCATCAGATTATTTGTCAAAACAGAACAAAATATTCGAAACTCCATCGGTTTATCTTGTTTAGTTTAGGAGTTCCCATGACTACCTTCATATTCCATTATGAGATCCTAGAAATCGTACAACATCAAATCGTTTGCCAAAATAAACTGAATTAATCCCCACTCGATGGGTTAACCTGGTTTAGCTAAGGAGTTCTTGGATACTTCTTCCAGCTCTATCATCAGGCATTGGAAGTCATTTCGCTCCAAAGTCCTTACAGTGACGAATCAAATGACCCAAAGTCGATGGGGTTGTTTATTCTAAAGTTTCCATTACGTACTTCCAGCTGTATGAGGAGACCCTGAAAATCATCTAGTATTAGAGTGTTTGTTCCAACAGAACAAATGAGTCCAATTTCGATTAGTTTATCTTATTTAGTTTAGAGTTCTCATTGTTACTTTCCAGTCCCATCATCAGATCCTGGAAATAATCAAGGACTAAGGTGTTTGCCAACACAAGACAACTAAGTGCTAATTCAAAACATTTACCTCGTTCAGTTTAGGAGTTCACTGTCTTTGCATTTTGCAAGATTCCTGAAGTTCCAATGTCATTTTTCGGTTCAATCTTCAGAGCCTTATCATGAAAAATAACGTACTGTAACAAATCAAATGACTCCAAACTTCATTACATAAGAACTTTCTATCTGTGAGTTGCAATGGCACTCTTACGGTCCCGTCTTCAGATCTTCAATTTTATATGTAATGGAAAGTACACGTCATCAAAAACCAGCGAGTCTGAATTTGACTATCTTATCTCTTTCAACATTCTATGTGTGAGTTTCGGTAGCACTTTTTCAACAATATCTTCAGATCCTCGTCATCATGAGCACTAATCAAACATAGTATGTATAACAACAAGACCAATGAGTCCATACATGGTTGTCTCCTTAAAACTCTGCATCAAAGAGTTCTAGTCCTCACGTCCAGGCTACATCATGAGATCAGTTGGATGGTATCATAGTAATGTATTTGTCATTGAGATTACATAAGTCTGCCAAGTTTTTGTACAAACGGATATCAGAAAGTTGTTAAATATGTAGTAGTTTGCAATATTTAGAAAATCTGTTATTTACATACGAAAATTGTCATTTAAATAGATAATCTTCGAATGAGGATCTCAAAGTGCCAGGTTAAGGTTATCATTTAATTACAATGTCGATAAAGTAACAGAATACAAAATTTAGTATCGATAAAGCCTTTACAAATTGCTTAATTTCTTTCATCAATTTGAAAAGAGTTGGTGATCTCGAAACGGCTGAACAGATTCTATTAAATCATAGCTACGAACCATCTCGCAAAACAAGGCTTTCAATTAAAAAAAGCCACAACCAAATCGAACCATCCGCCTGGCCGCTACGATGCCACGGGCAGACACACAGATATATTTTACTATCAATTTATGGGTTGTTAATAAATTAACGAAGAATCAACCCACACAGATAATTTTGTTAAAAAGCACCAGTGTGGTTTTCTTTATATTATTCTTAAAAATGTTAATGATGTTTGACTATATTATAGCTGTATATATAGAAAAAAATGTTTTGTACAATATTGTAAATAAATATTATTCAAAATAAGAAACAATTTTACAGAATACAAAATTTAGACAAAAATGGCATTTTCTCAAATCTGTCATTGAGTGGATTGATTCCGTTTTGCGTAAGTAGTTCCATATAGTCTTTTACTAAGTAATTTGTATATAATTTAGGAGTAAAGATATATCTACAAAAACATATGTTAAGAAAAGGGCCAATTTCCCCAGAAACTACTTTTGAGATGGTCATAATCACCAAAGAATTAACAAGTATGAAGTTGCGAAGCTGCTCCTAATGTCTAATATATAAATATATTTTTCATTATAATAAAATACTATTTTATTTAGTATTGCTTTGAAAAAACGTTCCTCAATTTCTTCTTTCGTTCACTAAATCCAATCATTAAAAGCAGAACACCGCAAGCCAAAATGCTTTTGCTAGTTCAGCAATTTAAACGAATGTTTTCATTTACATCTGCAACGCAAATATTATGGCGTGATCAAGGCGTGAAATTGATACGGTTGATTACGCTCACATCCAATCAACTCTGTTTTAATTTATGTTGCTGCTTTCGAGTTAAATTTAGTAAAATGTTTTATCTGTGCAAAATTAACTGCCATATAATCTATAAGGCAGTTAACCATAGAATAGTGTAGTATAAAATATAGTTTTATGTATTCACGTCCGGCTCATCTATGCGTCATGAGAGATTATGTCAACTTGTTGACTAAAAGTGGACTTTCGAGCCAAGTGTCAGTATTGTCAGTAATACTGCATTAGTGGCACCGCGACTGAGCGTCAGATGAATCTACTATGTAAATGTAGGAAACGGCATTTAAGCACGGCGTCAGTGAGGCTGCTGCGACAGTGGCGCCACAGTAGTGAAGCTGGACGCCGGCGTCAGTGCCGCGCATGTATTTGTATTGTTGCTACCATCACTCGCATTTTGAGGTTATTCCTGTGAAGATAATATCACAGAAGGAAGTTAAAAAAATATTTCAAATAGCCATGATTACATTTATTTCACTAGTTTCACTATATATATTTTATCACTCAAGAATAATACATATTACCGACCTTACTCGTTGAACAGCCGCTTCAATAAATAGGTCTCTGATCCATCTGGCGGCCAGCTGTAGCTTAAACATTCACTTACTGACAATTACTTTACGTTGACAATGGCATGATGCAGATATAAAAATACAATGATACAGATAACGGTCTGATATATCACAGACTATAATTCATTACATTCCAGTGTAATTTCATAACAATAGCGTCTATTGAGTTGTTTGTCGAGAAAAAACAATAACTTTTAACAACTCTAGGGTCTCAACAGTCAATGCGCCATTTCTTTATAATTTAAGTTTGTAAAATAGAAAGCATTAAAATTCTATAGTCAACCTCTTCATTTCTGCTTTAAAAAATTAAGTTAGTATAGACTCGTTTCAAACTGAAGTAGAAGATCATCATCTTCCTCTTCTTCCTTCATCAATTCCAGTAAATCCATGACAAATGTAATGATCTCACAGGAGCTAGTGATCAGTTTGGCGAAGGCAACGCGAGTCATGACTGCGTCAACGTGGCGTCACTAATGCAGCATCTCCGATATGGAGTCATTAACGCTATTGACGCCGCGTCTGTGACGCTTGGCTCGAAAGTCTACCTTTAATATGTTCTATCGTGCCGTAAAATATGCACATATAAATCGACTTAGTTCACGAATATTTGAAAAAAAATTAAAAGTATGTAACAGGTCTAGAGAAAGTATAGGCGATAATTTGTGTTCATTAAATAATGAAATAAAACTTCATTATTTATTCATCCATTGTTTCTTCCTTATTGGACTGAGAATATAAACGTATCTAAAGCATTAAAAGCTAATATTATTAGTTTAATTAAATATTCACTGGACAAATTATACTGACTGATTGACTGATCTAACCCTAAAGTAAGCAAAGTTATGGTTCTTAATCAACGATACTAATACATAGAAATACATATATAAATACTGGAATAGATTTAATAAAAACCCAAACTCGGAAATAACATTTATGCTCATCGCACAAATGCTTGTCCCCGTCGAGTATCGAACCCGAGCCCCTTGATTGCGTAGTCAGGGTCGCTAACCACTCGACCAATGGGTGGAAAAATTTGTTTAATTAATAAATAAATAAGAATAGTTAAAACGAAAAGAAGGATAATGGCACATGCAAGATCAGCCTTCATCTCCATAAATGATTTAATACAAGGGTTTCATTCTTTTATTTTTCATGACATGATTAATCGAAAAATATCTTCTCGCGCTTTTCCCAAACCGATTCCAGTAAATATAAAACTTAAAAATATAAATGTATAAATATATAAGTAAATAATAATATAATATAAGTATAAAAGTAATAAATAAATAAATAAATATATAAGTATAGTAATAAATATAAAACTTAATACATCTATGTAAAGTTGGAAATAAATTAATGAACAAATTTTAAATAAGCCACACTATGATTAATATAATTTTAATCTGACATTTCCTTTTAATTATTTTAATAATTTAAATTGACATTCTATTTTGACATACTATACTTTCAAATTTGTTATTAATAGATTTAGTATCATCTACAATTTCTGTAAATCAATTCTCTCTATCTGCCAACTATTGCATTCTGATAGTAAATGTGTATTAAAATAGTATACATATAAGCTTTGAAGTCGATAGTTGAGTAATCGTGGTGTTCTGTGCTCCAAATATTTTTTAAGGTCTGTCATGTTAAGCCATCGCGGGCTCCAATTTAAATGGCCGCGGAAAAAAGCCACCTTTGTCTGTTGCGCTTCCTCATAACATAATTACGTTTTCGTTTACCGAGAAAAGTCCACTTACATTTTTTTATGTCAACAAAATATTTTGAGGAATACAGTCATTACAACAGTACCAAAGTCACCTTAAATAATAAATGCACAATAAATATACCAAGAAAAACGTCAAGACAGTGTCTGTATTCTGCATTTGTCAGTGTCACTGTCCCATGATAGAAATAAACATTATTATTATTTGCCAATAATTAGAATTATGGTCAATAATCATTATTATTTATTCCAGAAATATGGTTACAAAGATTTTATGTCTAATTTAAGGTCTTACTTATTCCGCTACATATCAGCATGCCAATCTCGGTTGTAGTATAACTTATCTATAAATAGGTATAATAATAATAATATAATAAATAGTAAATAGGTATAACAAAACAGTAACGAAATCAATTCTGTACGTGAAATATTTCTTTAAAAAAAATATTGCTGCGTATTGTGTACAGGACATAAACTCCAAAACAATAGAAATAATTTTTTTGTCTGTTTGTCTGTCTGTTCGCTTTTGACGCAAAAACTATTCAACGGATTTTTACTAAATTTTGTGTAGTAATAGTGAATTACCCGGTTTACCATTTAGGATACTTTTTGCTACGGAAAACCTTTCGTTCCCACAGGAAAACACAATTACTGATTCAGCAAGTTCAAACAGAAATTTCGAAAACATAATAATTACTTATTACCCTATTTGCACGAAATTCTGTGTGTATTGAGTACAAAAAAAATTATAAATTACATGTTTAAGCGTATTCGATCCCTAAGGGGATAAAATAAGAGAAGTAGCTTATAAAGGCTAAATTAGTTCTAAAGTAAATATGTGCGAGCGAAGCCGCGGGTAACAGATAGTTACTATTTATTTTTATTGAAATTTAATTGTAAATATTTTTTGCAAATGTAGATATTCTTAATAGCTAGACAATTTTTATGACAAATATACTCTGTTTGTAATTTTCTTATTTATTTTGATAAACTTGATTCACTGCTCATCAGAAGTACTTTCGTTAAAATAGAACATTTGCAAGATAGAAAATGTAATGTAGAGAGCGGATTAAGAATCCCACTTTTCGTGAATCTTCAGCTATTTTATACTATTGAGACTGTTTATATTTATACAAAATTGGTTATATCTAAATTTTACTTTTATACTTATAAAGTTTGACATGTTATTTTTTTAAGTAATGGTTAACATGTTTTCTAAACGGTTTCAGTCCTTTAAAAACTTAGTAGATAATTCTTTTGTACCGAAAAACTTAATTAGCTTTGCAAAATTTTATCCAAATGATCATACAATATAGTAATTATATGACATTTGAATAGTATTTATTTATTAAAAGAATATATTATACCGTTAAAGCCACGTACAATATTGTATAAAATGATGTAAATACAAAATATTGGCTTTTGTATTTAAATCATTTTATAAAATATAACGTACTTGGTTTTGACGGTATATAATATTTTAATCTTTTAATTTCAAAAATTTTAAAAGATTTTAGACGTAACATATTTTTACACGTATCCTTTTAGTGCAACATACACGTTATTATTCTATTCGATTTAAAAATCGATTTATATAAATAATGGCTATGAAAGAAATGCAGCGGACTGTAAAAACGCCATTAACTTCGCCGGCCAACGTACTAACCCTCGGAAGCCTTTTCAAGTCTTCAATCACCTTATTCATGATGTCTTCCGGATTTTCATATTACAATTCTAAATATTTATTATTTGTCTGGATGTGTTGTAATCTGATTCAATACGAACAATCTACATATTATTAAATGAAAACAAAACTAAATGCGTTAAATTTTCAATGCATTTTGAAATGTTTTCGATACGAAATGCATATCCGGAATAGCATGCAATTGAATAACTGTACTGTAGTTGGCATGCTCTACATGCTGCAGTTAGCATTTCAAATGCAGTATCATGTTTGGAATACAATGGTATGTGGATTGTATATGAGTATATGTATATAAGATTTAGTATGAACTCACATATTACTATAATTCATTCATTCGTGAAGTCCGTTCGTCTGCCACAGTAAAATTTACTGCAAAAGTACTAGACCGACTAAGTTTTATAAGTTAGTGAAACAAACATGAACTTGTAACGTTAATAAATGATGTTAATAAATAAACTTTGAACATATGATCGGAATTTTGGGAATATAAATAAGAAAATTAAAAATAAAGTTTTTCAAACTATAAGTAATTACCATATGACAGACACACACGACCTTAACCAGTTGTCCTTGCAAGCCATCCCTGAAAGTTCCCACTAAGTTGAGGTATAATTTTAGAAAGGCTGTACCTTTTGAATGCGATTATTGGTTTAGATCTTTCGAATTATTATTTGGATTAAAAACAGAGTTTGTGAAGCTTGAAATATGTTGATTCAGATCCAAAAACGATTGGTTGCAAAAATTTCGAAGTAATATCAGAAACCCTGTTTTTAAAATTATTTGTCAACAATAATTTTCATCAACTCCCCGAGGAATCAACCAATTTTTTTCTCATTTTTGGCATTGAATGCTATTTTTCAAAGAAAACCAGATTGTGGCTGTGTCATGGACACAGCCATACATATTTTACATGAATACGTCTACGTCACGAGTAATATCTTGCAGTGGTAATATCTTTCATTTGTCGTTCCGATCACAATGCTCTCCATCAAACTAGCCTACGGACCTAGGTGGTCTAGATCACGTCCATCTTGTGGATAGTGAAGTAGACCGTAGGGCATTGCTACTACACTACTACAAGCTGACCCCCTGTTATCCATACCCACCGATATCGAAGAAGTAGGTGAAATAATCAAAAACCTACGCAACAAAAAGGCTCCAGGGCCTGATAAAATTACTAATAAGGTAGATAAATACCTCCCTCCGTCAATTAAATTCCTACTAGTGTGCATATTCAATGCACTCCTATCTAGTTGCGCGTTTCCAGACGAGTGTAGAAACTATCATTATAGAAATACCCAAACCGGAAAAACCCCGAATAATGTCAGTAGTTACACTCCCATTAGCCTAATCAATACATGAAGCAAAATCTACGAAAAAATCATAGTATCTCGTCTTAAGGCATTTGTTCACTGGAAATGTCTCATAATAAATCAGAAGTTCGGTTTCCGAGCAGCTCACTCTTGCACTCATTAACTGCACTGACTCATAGACTACATTTTAAACACTTTAAATGCAGCCCCGGTGCTGCTAATTCCCACCTGGGCTCTATTTTTAGACGTCGTGAAGGCATTAGATAAGATCTGGTACAATAACCTAATATAGAAGCTTTACCAAATGGAGTGCCTGACAGACTCATACTCATCATACGAGAGTACTTAACCAACCGCCGATATCAATTCCGTGAAGAGGATTCATTCTCCACTCAGAGGCCGATCACAGCAGGTGTCCTACACACGTGTCACAAGGTGACACTTTACAAATTTGCGTAAGGCCTAGTCTATTATACGCCTACGTAGCGTTCGCCTATCTCTCCCATACAAATTTGCATTCGTTGCAAGTAATACAGAACAAATACTTGCCTATTGTCACACGTGCAACGTTGACCTTCATAAAAATGTCGAATTGCCGAGCTCAGTTAGGCATTTCAGACATATTTCCAAAAGATATTTCAATCGTACCAACTCACACCTTAACCCACTGGTGCTAGCCGTGGCAGACTACATCCCAGATCCTAATCCCAATCCCCAATTACATAGACCCCACCACGTTCTCACCGATCCCGACGAACTGATAACTTTGATCAATGAACACACCAAAACACTACACACCTACACATGGAACACTTCATTGGCGACCACGAGGATCCCTGTTGCGCCCATCTGCGAGAAAACAACGCCATTAACCCACTTATCGTAAATCACGACCCCGCCCTAAGCCGAGGATTGGTCTCACAGGAGACACACTTGGGTGGAAGGCGTACAACCTCATATCTTTAAGCTCTGTCTGAGCACTCTGCTTGCCCCCACGACCGGTAAAAACCGGCCACGGGGGAAAGGCCCTTAAGGCTAGCAGTGTACAGGTCATCTTAGATTGGTTCGGACGCCTTCATCTTTTTGCGTTATAGACACTTCTTCACTTTTTAAAATGGGAGTTCATGGGTATCATTAGATTGCTGTTTAAAATCCTCCTCAGATGGTGTACATTTCCTGTATTTTGATATGGCTTTTTAAGGATTTTTTAGCTGATTACAATTTTTTCTGAATGTTTCACTATGTATATATTGAAAGCATTGAAAATTATTTTTTGTAATTATACAATCAATAAATCTTCACAAGAGCTTTCGAATAAAACTTAATCAACTTTTATAGTTGCTCTGAATCGAAAGATACACCATATACAAAATATATCAGGCAGTAAAATTACCAAAAAATGACGGCACTTCTACTCCATTACCTACCCGTGAAGCATCGTTATCCGCGTTCAGCTTATCAAATTATTTGATTCTTTAGCTATCCAGTAGTATAATTAGACTTTTAGATGTTCGTGATAGCTATATAGCTATAACACCAAACTGTATCCCCTAATTTTTTTATCATCCATTTTTTGAACTGTCCCCCCTATGAAGGCAAATTTTAAAGATGTATTCACGTCAAAAACTTGATTAGATATTGGAATCAATCAGTAGATTAGTCAAAGTTATTATATTGAAAACGACACTGAAAAGCTTTAAATTTTGCATACGTGACTCAATTTCCTTGTTTTTGAATCTCCTGTCCATTTAATCCCTCTTCTATAAGAAAAATGGGATTCTTGAACAGAAAATCTGTCCTCTTTACAGACATAGAGGGCAGAATTATTCACATTTTACAAATTGTAAAATTTTTAACATTTCTAATGTACTAGTGGTAACACACCATCTATCTATCTATCCATCTAGAGTTCTACTGCTTTTTTGTTATTCTATGATACAAATAATTTAATGAAGTTTTGAAATGCAAGAGAGATCTCTAAGATTTTTGATAATATAGGTAAAAGACATATTTGTCGGTAATTTCTTGGGTCCTATTTTATTCCTGATTTATATATTGGAGTTACTTTGGCAATTTTCAAACTGTCTGGAAATATTCCTTGTTCGAGACATCTGTTCATACAATTTGTCAAATTGTTTAATATTAAATATTTAATACCTTTAATTTTTTTAACGCTTATGCCATCATTTCACCACTAGTGTTCGAATCCAAGTCATTTATTATTTTAAATATTTCTTTTTCCGTGGCTGGTCGGAATACTTGAAGTGTCTTACGTGTGTGTGGAAAATTAATTGAGTAAGTTGTTGATTGTGTGTCTGTGATATTTCTTTAGCTAAGTTATAACCAAGTGTGGGAAAAAAACATTGAAACCTTGAAAAATCTGGTTCGGATTACTTATATTAATGAAATTTAAAATAAGTTGAGGAGGTGAAGTATTAATTTTCATTTTGTTACTAATCAGGCTGTTATTAAAGTCTACATTTTCTTCAGCTTTTCACATCTGCTGAAAGCGCTGTAATAGAAGGTTCATTTAGCGGCAGTGTAGGTAGTTCATAAAAGGCAAATTATTGCCCAAACTTGTCACTAGCATCGTGACTACTAGGTAGCAAAGTTCCACAATGTCTCGCTAGGGTCTGGTATAACCGTCGTGCTACTCCAATCGTCGACTTCACTTTTATTCAGTGTCATGTTCAGTTTTATTCTTTGGCATTGCGTAGACACATATGTTCGTTGTGCTTATATCGCATATATCACGAAGAGTATTCTGGTGAACTGTCTAGATGTTTTTCCTGCCGCCGAATTCTACCATCGGATATCATAACAAAATTTAAAGTTTCATATTCACCATCTTGATGTCTATAAATCCACTGTGCTATTTTCGAGGCATATTTCTCCAAACTACTCCGTGTTTTGATGAACTGTCTGGCTTTATTCCTGCCGCCGAATTAAAAAATCGGATATTGCGACAAAATTTTAAGTTTCATACCCACCTTCTCGATGTCTATAAATCCACAACTGTGCGATTTTCGAGGCATATCTCTCCGAACTACTCATGTGGAACCACTTGCCCGCCGGGATTTTTACAAATTGATACGACTTTGGTACACACCGACTAACTTACATCGGCCCGGGCTGGAAGACGGCGTCCGTTAGAGCCATTTTTTTTCGGCCGACTGCGCCTACGGCATACGTAAGTCACAACTTTAATAACTCGACTCGCTGCGGTTCAAAATAAATGCGGCGCATGCTGACAGAGACGGTATTTGCCACAGAGTCCTACGAGCAGTTCGGATCCTTGAATCCGTTCAAAGATATTCAGCCATTGTGAAATGCGAATGTAATGGAAATATAAACTGGCACTCCTGTTTAAACATTTTCATCTACTTTACAGTATTGCAGACATATTGAGGTTGGAGATTAACGTCAACGAACCTAAAAATGATTGACCTTCATATTGCAAACTTCATTTAACTTGCTCTTCTTTGCTAAATTGTAGCCACATGTAAGCCGTAGACCATGCAAGTTTATCTGCAACACTTATTTAGTATCTATAGAATCTACACATTAGTAAGAATTTGTTTGTGATGAAAATACCACACTATCAGACACACGCAGGTAGAGTAACAAGTCATCGATATAACTTTTCATAGATACTTTCATTCCTTATTTAATTCCCTTATAAGTTAATTTTTAACAAAGTAGTTTATTTTTGATCTCGGGTCTTCAACTGTTACCAAATTTTATCAAAATCGTTTAGGGGCTTAGCCGTGAAAGCGTAACAAATATACAGAACGACATACTTTCACATTATTAATATTAGTATTGATACGTCCCCCGTATTAATAATCTCCCGTGTTGGTCCCGGGCTCCTTCTGGTGCTACCGCCTTACCTTTTTCTGCCGCAATAGCGTCAGTGCTTGTCAATGTCGTGTTCTGGTTTGGAGGGTAAGATAGTCGGTAAACTTATGCATGTGGCATTAGACCTCGCCACAAGTTAGCAACGCACCATTAACATCTTTACTGTCTATAGGCGATTGTTGCTCTTTCCATCAGGAGACCCATCTGCTTGTTTGCTGTCTTATGATATTAAAAAAACTCCATTCCCCGTGTTGGTCTACTAATGGAAAGAGCAACCATCGCCTGTAGATACCAAATATGTTAATGGTGCATTGCTAACTTGTGGCGAGATCTAATGCCATATGCATAAGTTTACCGGCTACTTTACCCTACAAACCGGAACACGACAGCGACAAGCACTGACGCTATTGCGGCAGGAATAGGTAAGGCGGTGGTACCAGACCCGGGCGAGACAATGCAGAACTTTACCACCTAGTAGCCATGGTAGTGACTCGATAGCCAATCGGTTGCCTTTTACGACCTACCTGGTAGAACGGCAGTTGGCCTATTCTTCAAAGGAGGCCGGGACCAACACGGCGAAGGCCGGGACCATCTGTTTGTTTGCTGTCTTATGATATTAAAAAAAACTCCAGTATCGGTACATCTTATGGCTGATGACTGACAGTAACTGATGTATCTGTCCGTAGAAACTACTAGTACTAAAATTAATGTAACATGTTTACTTACAATTATCCGTGCTGACATACAAAACTTGTACACGCGCACACACTCATTTACACGTACACACTCATAAACATACATAAATATACACAAGCAATAGGCATGTATACCACTTGATTTACACATTGACTAATGATGTATTGGAAGAGCGGTGCATTCTGACACAAGCATTACTTAGCTTAAAAGGATGCGCCGGACAATGTATCTAACATTATGTAATCAGTGTAAAATAAGTTAAGGAAATATACATTTTGTATTTGTATATGCAGATAAACAAAATCAGTTATTTTCATTCATGTAGATCATAGGAGGTTTTCAATCTAGCTGATTTTTAAATGTTTCTTACCTCCGAACTCAGTTATTTATTGACCGATTTGGCAATCTATTTTAAAACAAGGGATGATTGATTGTTTATTCACTAATTTTAATGAATGACCGCACATAACTTTTTGCAGAGTGATCCGATTTTGGTAATTCTTCCTTTATTGAATAGAATATACCCGAGGTTTTCTAAAAAAAAAACACCTAAAAAGGTACGAAAACAGAGGATGATCGATTAAAGGCTCATTGATTTTAATGTACGACCATTAACTTTTCGTCGTTTTAATTTTTTGTTAAAAAGATATTATGTCGCTAATATAATCTCAAAGTTAACAAAATAGTTGGTTATATAAACGGATTGTATGAATAGCTGTAAATTAAAAATTTTAACATCTCAACAATAATAGCATTTTGTGATTCTGCTCTTCTAAGACCAACAAAACTTATATAATAGCAGCCCAAATAAGAAACATTTACTGTAAGTTATCAAAGAATTGAGATAGTTACAATATATCGTCCGAATTACGTCATTATATTTCTTCTTAAGGAATTATTTTAATAATTTTCCAACTAAAAAAAAACAGTCACTATCCGTTTGTGGGCTACAAATATACATACATAGATAATAGACAGCACTAACATACATAATTATTAGATATACATAACATAGATAGCGACCGGTTTTTCGACGTGCATCGAAGTAAGCTGAATGAAATTGCCCTGCATCCGCATGATTGACAACTATCTAAAGTGACGTGTCATCCGGCTTCATGATTACGATTACTGGTGGTTGTAAGGATTCAAAGGAGACGGGTTATCACGAGATCTGTCATTGAAAGGCTCACTTGACCGCCCCTGCGTTGATCGAGTGGTTAGCGACCCTGACTACGCCATCGAGGGGGACAAGCATTTGTGTGATGAGCATACATGTTTGTATTTCTGAGTTTGGGTGTTAATTATGTATATAATAGTATTTATATATGTAATTCTATGTATTAGTATCGTTGACTAACATTCATAACACAAGCAAATAATTTGCTTACTTTGGGGTTAGATCAGTAAGTGTAATTAGTCCCGTAAATATTTATTATTATAGGCTATAACAATTTAGAGGTAACTAAAATATCACCAAAACTACAAAAGCCAGCCTGATAAGAAGTTTAGTCTTAAAATTTTTTCTTTATTGTGCCGAAACGTGAACGATTCATCTGAAAGTCCGATGCGAAATCAATGCACCCCAAATGATACGAATCGCTTGAAGAGACTAATGTTTTGATCTTAGAGGAACAGAAAATCAAATAGACTTGTACAAATACAAATCCAAAATATTTCGGACACTTTGTTAGAAATTAAACTTCCATGGAACGAGTCGTTGTTCAGACGCAAGTGGAGGACAAACAGTGACGCAGTTGATCACCCACGTATTAGTCTTATTTTAGAATAGCCGTAATGGAAACCTCCATAGTTCAATGTCCTAGACGAATAAGCCAGAGAAAATGCATTGTTGTTAACCAACCGAAGTAGAAGGTTCAGGTAGAGGTTTTTTTAAAAGTATTATTAATTTTCTAGATATAGTCTAATTCACAGTTGCCATTTTGTATAATTTCAGTTCGCTTTCTCAGAATATTGTGACCAAGTTTTCATTCGATTTGTAACTTCATTTAGAAAGTTTTCAAAAAGTTGAAGTCCCGCATGAAAAATGCAAAAGCTATAAGCAATACAGGGAATTTTGTGTTTTTCAAATATCTCAAAAACTATTACAGATATTATTACAAAAGTTTTAAATAATTTGGACTATCAAAAGCGGTTGCTCAAAAAATGTGTATGTAAGAAACGATCACACATTTCTGATTTAAACCAGTACAGCTAAGAATTCAAATTAAAAAATATTAACACACACATTAACATATATTTATATATGTGTATGTGTGTTTATATATCATAATATACTTTGACCATAGGATAGCAAATAATCTTGCTGGAAAAAAATAACAACCGCGTTTAGACATCAAATATATTCATGGTATTGTAAAGGTTTTCCACAGGGCAGCCTTTCTCCTGTAGACGTTTTTGGGTCTTCTGTTATTACATTAGTAATATAAAACAACTTTTTCATAAAATATTGAATTTATAAGAAAGTTTGACAGTCAGCATCATACAGCACGTCTATCCTATTAACAAAGCAATCTCCCTTTAAATTCGTTCTACACAATTATACTATGATCCTACTTTGAAATATTGTCAAAAGTTAATAACCAGCCAGTGGTTATACAAACTGTAACACTAATGTTACAGTAAGTTGCCATCCGTAAAGTAGCTTGCTTTCCATTGAACTCCACTTAACAGTGAGAAGCTATAAAGCAGGAAGAAAAGTGAAAACAGTGGTACCAGACTCAGCAGAGACCTTATCACCTTCACGAAAGTAGTGACTAGTTTTTCTTTGATAAATTGTCTGGCAAGAAGACTGATAATCTTTATCTTAGAAGATACACACATATCTTTACGCCAGATCCCTTACAGAATTGGCAGAGAGAACTGAGTGCCATATGTCACGATCCTGGTAGATTTGTCTTGCTCCATCTGTATTCATTTTTGTAATGACTGATGAGCATAGCTATTCATATGAACACGCTGGTTGCGAAGACTCTTGACACTATATTATTTATATACTCACATAAATACGAGACATTTCACCAAATTCCATAGCAGGAAGGTTCTGATATCACATCGGTAGCAAGCCTTTGTGTTCAAAAAGCTAGTAACTTAATTTATCGGCACCAACAATTTTTATAAAAAATATATTATAGTCAAACTTTACTCGTTCAAGAATATTAGTTTTTCTTATTTAGAGGCTTACAGACAAGGACCCGAATAGTTTTGGTACTGACATACTTTATATACTCAAACCTTAAATATCTAGTTAGGAGAGATTATCTTTAGCCAAATAAAAAACCAAATTAATATGGACTGGGAAACTCGGCTCATTTAAACTTTTAACAAATATGTCAATATTACTAGGATCCCGGAGAGCAAAAGTTTGAAACTAACCATTGCTCCGAGGACTATTATGAAGCTAGTTTGTTTAATCGTAATGATTAAAGTCGAAGGATGGGATGTTACAGAGAGTAGGATTGTTACAGATAACACAAATATCAATTTCATAAAGTTTATGGGATAATTAGGTTAAAAACTAAATTTATATATTTTATAGATAATTGAGCTCAGAGTTGGAATGTTTCCTTTGCTGGAATAGGTTAAACTAAATTTATTTTTTCGTTTTACCATGATTAATTATTATTAATTATTAATTACATTTTAGCCAGCGATAGTGATTTTGTAACCCATAAATAACAAGTAATTTAAGATTCAGTCCAATTAGTCGAGTAGTTAGCAAAACTGACTTGCGATCGATGGGGCTCAGGTTTGATTCCCAACAGGGACAAACATTTTTTTATATCATACTATAGGAAACAAGCAGATGGCTCTCCTGATGGAAAGAGGCAACCATCGCCTATATATACCAAAGATTGCAATTGTGCGTTGCTATCTTGTGGCGAAGTCTATTGCTACGTGCATAAGTTTACTGGATACCTTATCCTCAAATCCAGAACACGACAGTGACAAGCAGTGACAAGCAGTGACGCTATGGGGGCAGGAATAGTTAAAAACCAGACTCGGGCGAGAAAATGCAAAACTCTACCTCCTAGTAGCCACGATGGTAGTGACTCGCATAGCCAATCGGTCGCCTCTTATGACCTCCCTGGTAGAACAGCAGTTGGCCTATTCTTTTCTGGTAGGTTCTGGCCCAGGGGGCGAGGGGGTCGGCAACCGTAATATTTTAAGACTACATTTTTATCTTATATTTTTATCTACAAAAATAGATAGTAGAGATGTAAACAAATTCCCCCCTCGGTACGTCCACGGGTGTGACAGATATCTTATCGGGATTCGTGCTCCTGTTTTTGCTTTTGTGTTCAGTTTTGTGTTTTGTATTTAATATAAATGTATATTTTATCAGCTGCTGTTTAATGAAATAAATTCTATGCCCTGGACTAATTGGAGCTAACACGTAACACAAAAGTAGCAATGTATAGGCGATACACTCTAACAATGGAATTAAATTTGAAGTAATACTCTTAGGCTGGGAAGATTTTCCCTTTTTCATGTTCTTCAGTAACGTTATCAACCTTCACAGTAATGGCCTTGAAGTCATTTCTCCGTAACCGCCCATCACGTCCACCCCATTCTCACCCCCGTCAGTAGTAAATAGAGAACAACACAATATACACCCTCATATATAGTATTAGTCAACATAGATCCTAGATGGTTAATAAATATTACAAACAGGAGTGACCCCATATGCGATCCCGGCGGCATACCTAATATAATTAGAGTAGGCGAGGAAAGATGTCCCTTAAGTGCCACAAGCTGTCTCCTGTTATCTATGTATAATGTTATCCAAAGGGCAAATTTGAATGAATTCCATATCTCGTAAGCTTTTTACTAAGCAACGAATGATTTTGATAAGTTTGTATATACAAATGTTAGGTTTTTATTTAATAAAGCAGGATTTTGCCCGACATCGTTGTTGTGCGAATTAAAATGATTTACTCTGGTAACACAGAGCTTGCACGAAAACAACAATGGCGGGTAAGACGGGTTGAAAACTCGGACATTCAGTCTCCTGCATCGGTCAGGGTAACACACATTGGCCTCCGTTTAAAAGTACGATAATATTTAAATAATTCAGAACGTGCGTAAGCAATTTAAGGTACATGTATTTGTTAATTTATATTATTATATTATATTATATTTCGTTATTTCATCATGATAATTTAAAGATAGAATGTTTGTAAAATAAAATATAAAATTGTAAGAACCGATTACGTTTGTTTTAATTAGATTAATATTTAATACAAGGGCGGAATCTGGCCATTGCCCATTGGTATTCTCTCATGCACCACTTTAATTGTCAAATGTAGGGTATTGATTACATTTCAGAAGTGGTCTACCCACAGTTTACACAAATCAAAGGTTACATTATATAACTAGATTATCAAATATTAATTAGTGACATTCTCTCATATCGATATTCTATATTTCGTGAATCTCATGTCATATAACATGTTTTTTGGTTAATAAAAAGTAGACTTATTATAATTTTTGCACACTGGCATTACCGGTAGACTATTTCAAAATACGTAACACCTTTGTAACCGATTTTTATATATATAAAAAAAAAAGAAATTCTATTCTTCTATATTTTAAAGTACCAAATATTACTTTAAAATCGATATAATTTAACAGTTAATTTAAAAAAAAAAGAACGTTGTTAGATATGTAGGTACGAAGAATATACTATGCTTTGTCGTTTTAAGTTTCAGGTAATTTAAATACTTGAAAAATCACTCGTAACACTGGAGCGGTCACGTGGTAACGAGTGAAAGAAATAATAAGTGCCTTGCCGTCAACGAAGCCCGTCTTCCTCGTGTAAGCAGAACGTCTTTTACTACGGATGACCGAGTATGAGTGGAGTTTGATACGACAGGTAACACTACTTTGCAAATTCACCAGGAAACGAACTTACTTTGATACTTCAGCAAAGAGGATTATTAGGAAACATAATTGGATTTCCCAACAAGATGGCTGTGAAGCTGTGAACTGTTAGGCAATTCGTCACCGCGCAGTATCCGTTTTTATGACCACCGCATATATTACGTTTGATTTAAGATATTACATGAATGTTTTATTTAAAATTAAGATGCTCCGTAGATTGGCATAATTTAATACAGAAGACAAAAACAGCTGCTGGAGGGTTAAATAAATGTGAAAATCATGCATTACGTGTTAGTGCCGTTTTTCTGTGATGGAGTAGATGACGATTCTGGTTATATCTGGAAATTCATTCGTCTTACGATATTATATAAAAAAAAATAAGTAATGGAAACAAATGTTCTTTTAGTAACAACTTCACTAAAAAAAAAAAAAATTACTTGGCTGAGCCTAGAATAATCGGATTTATTGTTAAATATTCCTGTTTACCTTTGTATAGGGTAATAATTATAGTAGTCAATTTTAAGTGCTGCTATAAAAATGATTTTTTAAAAAAAGGGTACCTTGGAATATCGGTTTAGTGATGTCGCATATTACATTGAAGGTATATATAGTTTAAGGGGTAAAAACTAATTTTTTTTGAATATTGTAACTGGCTGAAGCACACCTGTGCAATAGTTATATTTTTTCGTCTGCCCTAATGACTTACTACCCGTAAACTCTATTACACATAAATAAATTTTACTACATAGGTACTGAGTACGTGGGTGATTGGCAAGTACATTTTAGAATCTATAGGTTCCAATGTATCATGTGTACTGATTTTAGTCCTGGGCCTGACGTGGTATTATTTACAGCCCAGTCTGGGTTCGGCTCAAGAGTATAAATGTTCAATTGACTGATTAATTTATTTTTAAGTCTACTACAATATCTAAGTCAGTGTAGCTATCTTTATGAGCCAGATTCAAAATTTGATACAATCGGTGATGTTTACATAAGATAAAGAAAATTTTGAAATAATAGTACAGGCAAATTTGACTTTTGACTTATTAAAATATTGTTATTTTAGTTACAAAATATATATTTCTTTTAAGGTTGATTAGTTGAGTGATAATTCTAATATTTGAAATTACTGACAGAAAACTATAATTATTATCATAAGTAGGTTCTCTGCGCACCGCATTTTAAATATTTGTCTTAAAAACAATTTCAACCGTGATTCAATTAGTACGAAATTAGGTCACAATGCATACAATGTTTTTGGCAATTATACGTCTCGTTGAATTCTTGGAAGACTTATAGGAAATTGCACAACTTTATGTTGTCTTCTTAATAATTATGAAAAGGAATGGCACGAGTGGATGAGCTATTTGCAAAACAAATTATCTGAGCTACTATTGCCTATGTATGACCCAGCGGTACAAATTGAACTATTTGTAGATGGGAGTAAACTAAGCAATGATGGTATATTGCTCCTGAGATGGTGTGGTTTAAAGCCTTGCCATCTATTAGTTTTCTTTAGTGTTAAACATCGTAAGAATATATATGAAAAATATAGGTTTTTATTTGTAGGCATTGGCAGTTAATTGTTTTACTAAACCCAAAATACAGAGTATATGTGCTGGGCCTACTGTATAGAATTAAAACTGATTGCAATATTCTGTTTTCAACATTTATCCATACTGAATTAGTCTCTCGTACAACAAGATGGTATGGCAGCCTGCTGTTATAAATGTCTGTGTAGTATATGATATCAACTGGAAGTAAAAATATCTCACGTGAACTCCCAAGTACCCAGTATACTAATTATATTATAGACTAGCTGACCCGGCAAACGTTGTTTTGTTTTTTTTTACTACTATTCTATTTTTTTTATAATTCAAAACCAAAATTAGCCAAATTGGTTCAGCCGTTTTCGAGTTTTAGCGAGACTAACGAACAGGAATTGATTTTTATATATTAGTTCGAACAATCTTCACCAATTAATTCATTGCAAACTAAATTTTTTTTTGGGCGGCGTTTCGAAATGCATAGTATTTAGGAAACCTCATGTCTTTCAGACGATATCAAGAATAGGAGATAGAAATAATAATTAAATCTATTATGTAATAGATAACATAACTTATATTAGGCTCAACGATTGTATAAAGTAAATTGTATAAAGTGTAAATAAAGCTGTATAGGAAGGAAAAATTTCGTCGGATGAAATATAAAAAAAAAGGGACTTTCAAAATACGGGCACTATTAAATTTAAGTCATCGGGAACATAATATATCTCTGTAGTAAAATGCTTAACTGGTTACAAATTTGGTATATGTATAAGTACTGTGAATTAATCTCTCGCTGTCCCACTATTTTAAAATTCGGTAGTGCAAAGTCCAAGTAACGATGAAGGGAAATCGGATTCATCAGGTATGAACAGCACTAATTAGATTATCGGTAAGACCCTTCGGATGCAATATGAGTTATTCAATTGGTCGATGCGATCTTTTGCACTATATCTGAAGAAAATTAGAGAATACCAACTTAACTGTCATAAGGTATTAGGTTTACAACGATATAAGTTTGCAATTTGCATATCAATGCATCCGATTAAACACATGGAACTTTACAATTGAGATAGCAGTTTTTCCTCCTCGCTTTAGCGAGAGAGATCTAATGGAAATCACGAAAATTATGTTCCGTTAGAGTGGCAAGAATAAAAGGGACTTTTATACTTCACATAAAATTCTTTCAAATGTTACTAGATAATGAACCAATATGATATGATAAAATTAGTGAAAAAGGCGGGGTTTTCACGTAACTCGCAATGCGAAATTATCGTAACTGTTTAGTTGTTGCAAGTGACATAACAGCCTTGTACATTAGTGGCAGTTTTTGCCGCATGATTAGTTTTGGTGCTGTGACACTGCAAAAGTGCATCTAGTGACCAGTAAGCAATTAGCGACGTTTTAGATGATTTTTTTTCGTTACGCTTAAAGGTCATTGCTAATCGCTGGCGAATTGCAAACGTTAGGTGATACGCCAGCGGTTGATTACTAATTCAATAAAAAAAGAAAACATAGCGAAAGTATAAGGGTTCCTAGTTTACTTCGGAACCCTAAAGAGGGTAATTTAATATTTATTTACTTTGTTTTGAATTCATAGTAACATTCCAATATAAGAATTAATGGATTTTATTGGTTCCACGTATATATAAAAATACTTCAATGGGAGAAGTGGTCGTGATTCAGGGCGAACACGATTATTATGATAACATTTAAGATATTTTGGTTACAGTGGTGAAACACGGGAGGTTCACTACAATATTATGGAATTACTGATATGTATTACACTATGGTTTCGGTTGTGAAAAATGATTTTCACCAAAACCATAGACAGAGGATTAGAGATATTGTTGTGAGTCGGAAGCCACAATAATATTATAATTGAAGAATGTACGATAGTTACGGTAGTAAAACCCAGGAGGGTTATAGCAGTGTTAGGGATGGATGGATAGATTATTTTATTTAAAGACTAGCTGTTGCCAGCGATTTAGTCCGCGCGGACTTCGTTTACTCCGCACAGCCTCACTCCCGTAGGTGATAGCGTGATATGTAACCTATATGTTGATCCGTCCTATTAGTAATATTCATGCAAAATTTGAAGTAAATCCATGCAGTACTTTGAGTTTACCCTGGACATACATACAGACAAACAGACAAAAATTCTAAAAACTATATTTTTGGCTTCTATGTCGATTGTAGATCACGCCCCAAGTCTTTTAAAAAAAAATATTCAATGTACAGTTTTAATTTTCTTACGCTTTTATTATATGTATAGATTATCGATATGTATGATACTACATATTGTTTTGGTTATCAAAAAGAAACTCGCCACTAACAAAAAAACGGTCGTGGGTCGGTAGAGTCGCAATAGTATATTATACAGGTATGAATAAATAAATAGAAATTTATTTATTTGATTAATAGGGTTGATTGTAATATATGAATATTATTTAATTTGAAAAAAAAAATAGTTCTTGGGTTAAATTGGATATATGTATTGGATAGTTATGATGGGACTGGGAAAACTATATCTATATATTGTAATAAATTGTATACATGATAATAAAGGACACGATCAGTTGATTTTGCTGAGTTTAGAATTAAAGAATAGAATTATATTAAAAATAAATATGTGACAAAATTTATATATTTATTTTTATTATAATACTAGCGACCTGCCCGCGGTTTCACCCGCGTAGCTTTTGTTCCCGTGAGAATATCGGAAAGGTTTATATACCAAAACCTTCCCCAAGAATCAGTCTGTCTATCAAAAAAAACCGCATCATAATCCGTTGCGTAGTTTTAAAGATTTCAGCATACATAGGGACATAAGGACATAGGGACAGACGGAGAAAGCGACTTTGTTTTATACTATGTAATGATTGGTCTTATCGGATATGTATGTTCTGGAGTCTGCCAATTTTGTCTAAGGAGATTCTGATGTATGTAGCAAAATAATAAAAGAAATAAAATACATACATATCGATTATTTGAGTTATTTGGTAAGCATTAAAATTTATTATGAAATTATTTTACATCGAGAAATACCAGTAAGTGTCAGAACAATTTGGAAAAAAAGATGTTAAAACACCAGTTTTGTAATATAAAAGGATTCAATAATTTAAAATATGGTGTTACTGTATCGCTTTGAACTCTTACTTCTTTTTACTTTCACATGGTTTACTTAGTCTGTTGTTACATAAAATTCTTGCTTACTAGAGAATACGAGAAACTTGAATTATAAAGAAAAATATTATTTATTTTATTAATAATATGAAAATTTGTAATATAGTACAGACACTTTTATTGACTTTGTTTTACATCATTTTATTGCACTGTTGAATGATTTTTTTTGTATATGTATTAAAATTCAACCTAATTTAATTTACAATCAGTGACGTATTAGAACTTTGTTATTAACGAGTTTTGAAAGAACTTAAATTTAATTAAAATATGTTTCAATTTATGCAAGAAAACAAAATGAAATTGTTTTAAACTTAAGTGTAGATCGATTGTAATCCTATATTGGTTTAATTATTAATTATAAACCTGCTTTATGTAGATTTCCATGAGGTAATATTTGTAAACAAATATAATTGATAGCTAAATAAATGACTATGGAAATGGTTATGAATATGCAATGTTCTAGTGCATTCTCCAAACAACATTGTAAGGCAAAGATAATAAAGAAATAAAATAGTTCTATCTAACAGTAAATATTTAGAAACTTTTATCAAAGAAATTTGTATGTGGTTTTTCGAAAATTTGCTTTATTCATTCAAAGAATATTTTTTTCATATAAAAAAGGAACCATAAAAGGTGTAATCTATATATGGTATAAAAACATTGTAATGACTAATAGCTCTGTTAAGTAGATATCGATATAAGAAATAATGTGGATGTAAGTATAGTCATATATTTAAGATATTTTTCGTTTAACGTTATAGCTCAAACGTAATTATTGATCAATCGTAATTATCGACTATTTAACTGCTTTAATTTATTGGGTTTATATGTATGGTTTTCAGTCGCTAGTAATCATTAGCATACAAATATGTAGTGAAATTATTGCATTAAAACATAGTAATTATCATTCTTGCAAATCTCCCCGCTGAGTAGAAATCAGTCGAACTTTATTGAAGAAAATATTAGATGTAAGCCAAAAAAGGATTTTTGTAAGTGTAGACATATTTAGATATTTTTCGCTTAACATAGTTCAATTGATATAATTTGATTGATTATTTATTTGATCGATTATTAAATTGTTATAACATATTAGGTTCATACGTATGGTTTTAGTCACTCATAATTATTAGTGCCCAAATACGAAAAAAAAATATTACGTTAAAACATTGTAATTAGCATTCTTGTATGTTTAATATGTTTCGTTTATTTTATAATTAAATTTTAATTATTGGTCAATTGTAATTATTGATTATTAATTGTTATAATGTATTAGGTTTAGATGTATGGTTTTAATCACTAGTAATTAGTAGTATATAAATAACTTGTACTAGTGGACAACATATAGCAGAACATTGAACCTTTCTTTTAAGAATTAAAATGTTCTATGCAATGTAATAAATAAAATAAAATAAATGAGAAACTAAAACATTGAGGAGGCCAAGTGTTAGGTTTTGAAAAACGAGCGTGCATGAGGACATGCACGAGGTCAGGATGGTCGAGTGTTAGGTTTTTATTTAATAAAGCAGGATTTTGCCCGACATCGTTGTTGTGCGAATTAAAATGATTTACTCTGGTAACACAGAGCTTGCACGAAAACAACAATGGCGGGTAAGACGGGTTGAAAACTCGGACATTCAGTCTCCTGCATCGGTCAGGGTAACACACATTGGCCTCCGTTTAAAAGTACGATAATATTTAAATAATTCAGAACGTGCATAAGCAATTTAAGGTACATGTATTTGTTAATATTATTATTATATTATATTATATTTCGTTATTTCATCATGATAATTTAAAGATAGAATGTTTGTAAAATAAAATATAAAATTGTAAGAACCGATTACGTTTGTTTTAATTAGATTAATATTTAATACAAGGGCGGAATCTGGCCATTGCCCATTGGTATTCTCTCATGCACCACTTTAATTGTCAAATGTAGGGTATTGATTACACAAATGTATCCTAAATACTATTAGTATTGGGGTTACGAGTATAAAGAGAGTGTATATACTCTAATTGGGTAGATACTGTTACGTACTTCGGGTTCGTAATTGTAAGAAAACACAACTTATATTAAATTCGTGTATTTACAATACAAATACACAACACAATGTAATACTCTGATTAACACTAGTCCACCCACTGTACTATCACTAAACTTAACCGACTACACAATAAAACACTTCTCGCTTCAAGTAGTATCGCTCTCGATCGCTTTATAAAAACTACTCTGTATTTGTCAACACATCTTAATTTATACCCAGGGTAAGGTTCTACCCGAATCCTGAAAAATCTAAATTTATTGCGTAAACAATAACAATATCAACCAATGATAAACAACTCTTAGTACACGCTATTTTCATCCTTATGCTCTATACCACAAAGTCCATTATAGCTTAGCTAACGAATAACGGTCAACTATTTGTTTGTCAATAGAAGTAGCTATCTCTTTCTTTTATTTCTAGATCTCTCCAGCGTTCCAACTCTTCACGTTTCTAGATTATTCCTAACAATACTGATGACGATTTGTTAGGAATAAAACTATGTTGGTTGGAAGTTAATAATAAAATGTGAGTCATGTGTATTATAAAAAAAGTTTAAAAATTTTTGCAAATGCAGATAGTATACGTATTCTTCTTCTACTTCTTTCTAGGTCTTCTACTTAGTTACTTAATAAAATATTTATTGGTAGGTATTTTTAAGTTCCCGCTACGAATGTAGATAAGTTACTGATTTTGCTCCGATTTTCGAAAATCGATTTTTCATCAGATTTTCACGTTTTGAGGTCCTAGAAATCTTTTCGACTATTTTCACGATGACGTCAGTAAGTCTGTATGTATGTATGTGTGTGTGTGTATGCGTGTGTATGTGTATATGTGTATATGTGTATATGTGTATATGTGTATATGTGTATATGTGTATATGTGTATATGTGTATATGTGTATGTAAACATCTCATAACTTTTGAACGGCTGGATCGATCCTCAAAAAACTATGTCTAATGCATAAATTACATTAAAATCAGCTTATCCGTTTGGGAGTAATATTGACGAAAATGTTTGAAAAAAGAAAGTGTTTTTTCGACGCAACTTGGAAATTTTGTAACCAATAATTTTTTGGTATTCTACGATATTTTAGTACTAAAAAACTACGTCGAACGACCTTTAAAAAATCAAAGTCAAATCTAATTTTTAAAAGTTTCAGCTTTTCAAATATTAAAATTACGTCATTTTTAGCAAACTTACTTAATATTTTTGAAATAACTTTCAGGTCAATGCACCGATTGACTTAAAAATCTTATCAGCTTTTCTCCTTTAAAAACTGCGATAAATACCATTAATTGTATCAAAATCGTTCAATTTGTTTGTGATTCATCAGACGAAAATTTTTGAAATTTTTTTTGAAATTGCTTCATAATTTTTCAACCTATCGATTATTTAGTTAAACCAATATTTTAGATCTCAGAAATTAAAATTTAGGACATTCGAAAGATTAAAATTGATCATCGTTTGCAAAATATACAGCTTTTTAAAAAATCAAATTACTTAATGTAATTTTAACAAAACTTAGATTTTTGAACTCTAAAAAATCTATAAACATAGTTAATAATTGTTTCTTGGTGATTAAAATAACTCAATGTAGTGGATTATAATGTATTTCTATGTATTAGTATCGTTGACTAACCCCCATAACACAAGCAAATAATTTGCTTGAGGTTGGATCAGTAAGTGTAATTTGTCCCGTGAATATTTATTTATTTAATGTAGTGGATGTTTTCGGGGTGGCCAGCAGGGTCAATCATTTTACAGATTTTTTTCTTAAACACTATATATATTAGATGTTTGCACTGAAAAAATCTATGCGTATAGTTTTTACTCTTTGAGTTTAAACTATCCCAATTTAGCAGGAAGTTTCAGAGATGGCCTGCGGGGTCAACAGTTTGAAGACTTTTTTAAATTTCAACATGGGCCTTTTCTGAAAGGGACCCTAACTTAATACGGGTTATATTGTGCAATAGCAAATCTTTTCACTCACTGCCGGGTAGCTAACCGATGTTCGGACGCGAACCTTTTTGCGTTCTCGGCTGTGCTTCAGTCTTTCATATGGAGGTTCATGGGTATCAATAGATTGCCTTTTAGTAACCTCTTTTAATATAATACATTACTTCAGTATTGATGTGGCTCATTTAAGGATATTCGCCATTTAATTTTTTAACTTCCGGCTACCTATGTAGATAAACAAATAACTAATTGGTTTTGACCCGATTTTCGAAAATCAAATTTTCACCAGATCTCCATGTTTAAGGTCCTAGAGACCTTTTCCGACTATTTTTACGATGACGCCAGTATGTCTGTCTGTATGTATGTATGTATGTGTGTGGGTGTGGGTGTGTGTGTGTGTGTGTGTGTGTGTGTATATAAATATCCCATAACTTTTGAACGGTTTGAATAATTGAAACGCGACTGATGGCATAGACTTTATAAAAATTTAAACCAATTCGGTTTAGGAGATTATGAGAAAATAAAAAAAAAACAAAAAAAATTTGGTGACACAGTATTTTTTGATATAAATTCCAGATTAATGTGCAGATTGAGTACAAAATCCAATTATCTTTTTCTCAAAAAACTGCATCCGCTACATTAATTGCATCAAAATTGATTATTCCGTTTGGAAAAAAGCGTTGATGAAAATTTTTAAGTGTTTTTTCGACATGACTTCGAGATTTTTTAACCACTAATTTTTTGACCTTTTACAAAATTTTGGTATTTAAAAAACTACGTCAAATGCAGTTTCAAAAATTAAAATTGAGACAAGTTTTCAAAACTTACAGCTTTTCTTAATATTTTTAGCTTAATATTTTGTTGTCATAGCAAACTTATATTATACTTTTTAAGTAACTATCTGGGTAATATACCGATTGATTTAAAAATCTCTAAAATTATGCGTCAAATGTTCTAAATTGAATCAGAATCGTTCGATTTGTTTAGGATTTGTCAATGACGAAAATTTTTGAAAGAAAAATGTTTTTTACAATACTTTGCAATTTTTCAAAGCTATGGTTAAGGTAGGGTATATGTATTAAAAACAATTTTTAACCAGCTCAAAAATTGCATTGAATGTTATTCGTAAGATCAAAATCTATCATCGTTTCCAAAATATACAGCTTCGCAAAAATCAAATTACTTACTGTAATTTTAACAAAACTTAGATTTTTGAACTCTAAAAAATCTGTAAGCATAGATAATAATTGTTTCTTGGTGCTTAAAATAACTCAATGTAGTGTATGTTTTCGGGATGGCCAGCAGTAAATTTATTAAAAAACATTTTAACCAGCTCAAAAATTGCATTGAATGTTATTCAAAAGATCAAAATCTATCATCGTTTCCAAAATATACAGCTTTGCAAAAATCAAATTACTTGCTGTAATTTTAACAAAACTTAGATTTTTGAACTCTAAAAAAATCTATAAGCATAGATAATAATTATTTCTCGGTGCTTAAAATAACTTAATGTAGTGAATGTTTTCGGGATGGCCAGCAGGGTCAACCATTTACAGTTTTTTTTCTTAAACACTATATATATTTATAAAAACTATTTAAAACTACTTTTTTATTAATAACATTGGTAAATTTTTACAAAAGCTGTCGAATAAAACTAAATCGTAGTCATCGTAGTAGTCGTAGCTATTTCTAGTAAAAAGATATACTACAAAAAATTACCTCAAAAAGGCGGCACTTCCTTTCACACCTCGCAACGCATCGCAGTCTGCCTCCAACTTAACAATTTTTGATTGTTTAGCTATCTTTTTTTTTTTAAAGGGCAATGGGCCCACCTCTCGTTCCCACCACTGTAACTTCTGTAAACCAGAATCAACAGCGGCAACCGTCCTGATAACCTCTGAGTTGCGAGCTCAGGGTGCCCTGGGGAAAAGCTAAGCTGTCTTGGATCCCGCAACGAAATTAATCAGAAGTATATAGGAGGAGTAGGAAAATACATCCTGTTTCCCTCCCTTTTTAGCAGGAGACAGCAAAATGTTAAAAGCATAAAAATGCTACGAAATGAGACTTTTACAATCAGGTTAAGCCTGATTGCTATTGCACCACGGAAGTTTGGAAATTAGGGACCTACCAGAATGGCCTACTTAATTTTGCTTCCAGTAGTAAGTGTGACAAAATCGTTTGAAGGCACGGAAGTTCCCACGTGTACCCACAAGATCGGAGTAATAAATTACACCGGATATACATTGGATACTATCAAGCATTTGACGACGTTCGTTTTGCCAAAGATTACACTCCCAAAGAATGTGATGTGCAGTTTGTTCATATTTACAGTTTAATGTAGAGCACTCGCAAAAGGGAGAAGGAACTAATTTAAACGAGAATAATTTAGCTTTAAAATTACCGTGGCTAGTGAGAAACTGTGCAACACAATGATCTATTTCTATCCAAGTTTTACTTAAGCGATCCCGGATGCACGGGAAAAAGTTATATAAATGCCGTCCTTTAGTTGAACAAGACCAACGCGACTGCCATTCATCAATTAATTCATTAGTAACGTCGATTACGGGATTAAAAAGGCGACGTATTTTTGTTTGGGCTTGCGAGTTGATAAATTCTGGGTTAGTAAAATTCCTAGAATTGTAATACATTGAAGCCCGACGCTGAATTTCTAAATCTAATGGTAAGACGCCTGATAAAACGGGTAAAGCTTCGGAGCTTACAGTGCGATATGCTTTGCATAGAAATATTAGTGCTAGACGCTGATTTTGAAGTAGTTTGCGCCGGATCGCACCACTCGTAACTTTATCAGCCCACGCTGAACAAGCATAACAGATACAACCTAAATACGTGGCGTTATAAATTATCTTTAAAGTGTTAAACGTTAAACCCCATGTCGAGGTAGATATGCCCGCAAAGGATAAGAAATTCCGTTTAGCCTTTTCACCGATATAGTTAATATGATTTATAAAAGTATAATTTTTTTCTATGACCAAACCTAAATATGTTACCGATTCTTTTCTCTTTATTGTGCTATTATTTATTTTTATACTGGGAGATGATAGGAGCGAACCTTTTAATATTAAGTAAAACGTTTTATGGGGCGCAAAGCTTAAACGATTTCTCAAGCCCCAGTTGATGATCAAATTAAGACTAGTGTGAGCCAGCGACTCTATCTCGTGTGTTAGCTTGTATCATTAAAGCAACGTCGTCTGCATAACCTATAAGCGAGCATCCTTTCGGCAAGGCTAATGAGAATAAATCGTCAAATCCTAAGTTCCATAGATATGGTGAAAGTACTGATCCCTGAGGGCAGCCTAGAGTAAGGCGTTTAGACGCTGCGTAATGCCCTAGCTGCAATTTCGTATGACCGTTTTCTAGATACGATTTAATTAGCTTATATATATTTGAATAACTTTACGAATACAACGTTTATCAAAGCACAGCATATTTAGAAAAGTATTCAATATTTTTAAGTAAACATAAGAGGAAAGCGTATTAAAAAGTTCAGCCATTGCCGACATGTGCTGTCTGCACAAAAACTCCCAGAATACGCTGCAAGTACAAACTGCCAATGGGGCCTAGTTTCGATTATAGTATCATATATTTTTCTCAGTAACAGGCAGGCAGTCAGTCCTACAGGGACAGGCATTTATGTGATAAGTATAAATATTAGTATTTCTGGGTTTGAGTGTTTATTAAATATATTTCGTTATTTTTATTTTTATTTCTATGTACTAATATCGTAAACTAACAACCATATTACAAGCAAATATTTTAATTACTTTGGGGTGAGATCAGTTTGTGTAAATTGTCCACCAAAATATTTATTGTTGTTATAATCTATAATTCACTTTAAGAGATAGTTTAAAAGTTTGATATTTGGACGAAACTGCAAATTCAATCTAGTATTTAGGTTACGGTCACTAACATTCATTTGTTTAAGATAGATAAGTAATTCACTTATTTGTATTAAATAATCATAAAGTTCACAACTATATCTTTTTTACAAAAAATGTCTAATATCAACGTTCACTATTTGATTCATATTAGGGACTTAGACGCAGTAGAAGCTAAAATTTACACAATGAAAAAGATTATTTATACCTCCGTAACCTCCGAATTAAAATTTGCAGAGCCTACAAAGTACAATCTTGATATGTGCCCTGAATTTTAATTAAATTTAGATTCTGCACAGAAATAGTTACAAGAAACGTTTTACGTTACTTGACTCACGTTCTTTATTGTCACGCCACTTTTATTAACACTATTACATTCAGTAAATAAATTAATTCAGCATTTATTTAATTATAAAATATCGTAAATTATAATACGTATAATATATACGTATTATAATTTACGATATTTTATATTCTGAATTTATTCAACAAATAAATAAATTCAGAATATAAAATATCGTAAATCAAGTTGTACGAGTATTTTGTAATATAACAGTACGTATATAAAGCAATCTTGATTTGTAGAATATTGTGGATTATTCTTGCGTAAAAGCATAAATCATGCACGCGTACCTTATTATGAAATATTAATCAAACTTGTGGAGTACCTAACTGAGAAATTAGTTCTGTTGATTTTGTAACGTGGAATATGATTAATACAGTAATAATGTAACAAATTCTCTGCAAAAATAGGTCTATCTTAGAGAAATTGTTTTATTTAGAAGCATCTTGTTGGGCTTTGATTGGAATATACAGGAAGTTACCGATTTCATATAGAGGAAGTTGCCAATTTCCAAAAATGGAGTTTTCATCAGGATTCCATACTCTGAGGTTATAGGAAGCTTGTGCGACTATTTTCATGATAACGGCAGTATGTATGTATGTATGTTTGTATGTATGTATGTTTGTATGTATGTATGTATGTATATGTATGTTTGTAAACGTCTCGTAACTTGTAAACAGCTTAACTGATTGAAACGCGGCTGACATTATTCGATTGAATTTTTAACAAATTTTAACCTCATGAAAAGTTTTAACAATTTTTTCCTACACACCTTGAAAAATTAAAGAAAACAGTGTTTTTTTAAACCTTCGGACTTAAATAACGATTAATTACAAAATTTGATAATTTTTACATTGAAAAAAACTCAATATCTATTAAATGATAATACTTATACTGTTTTTTAGTGTGAAGTTTTCGACCTGTTAATTGTGATGGTTTTAAAGTTATATTTAACTATTTAGACCAAAAGATTGGTGAAAGTTTGCACATTGAAGATGTGATCAAATCATATCCATTAGAAGTTGATTCCAATCACAGGAGCCTAGGTTTCTTCTAACCAGGGTAAAATCTGTAAAGAGGTTTTTATATTTACGGTTCGGTCTTTTAATTTTATTGACTAAACCCAATAACACCATTTTGTGGTCGGTTACGTCAGTTTCACAAACAACTCCCAGTGCAGGCAGCTCTGTTTTCACAAACATGTGATCCAAACAAGCCTCTAGCCTTGTGGACTTTGTAATAGCTGGGACGAGTCCATGTTCAGCACTCATACATAAGTACTCTATGAGGCTATTTCAATTTTTATCTGTTGATAGTAGATCTATGTTTAAGTCACCTCTTAGTATAACGGTAGAATTTTGTTCAATTGTCTCTAATATATTCGTTAAAGAGGCCAAAAAGCATTTAAATTCTTAAAAGAAGGGGAGAGATATAAATCAAGAATAGCCAGTTGGTTGGGAATGATTATTTGTAGTCCACACGCCTCGTTGACAGTACCAGTGTTATCAGTTAATAAATGTTGTGTTAAAATGGCGTTTCACCAAGCGACGACGATATAACGTGTAGGATATATTGAAAAAAAACTGCTTCAAATATCGTTAATTTGACGAAAAATGTATAAAACGTCTTTTCGTTATGTCAAGATTTTTAAACAAATGAATTTGAACCTACGGCGATATTTTAGTACTCAAAAAACAACGTTAAATGTTCCTTGAAAGATCAAAATTTAATCAAGTATTCAAAAGTGACAGCATTCAAATTTATAAATAGTGTTATTTTCAAGAAACTTCAGATTTTTAAAATGACTTTCAGAATAATAGTGTTGTTTTCAACAAACTTCAGATTTTTAAAATGACTATCAAAATAATGTGCTCATTGAGTATTTGAAAAACTGCGTCAAATGCTATGTCTGATAAATAATTGTAATTCTTTCGGGTGTTATCGTTTATGAAATATGTTTAAAAAAACAGGTGAGGCTGTGTCGTTGCATATCTGCAGGTATATATCTGGACGCAACACTTCTAATACCTACATGAAACACAACTTTAGTTACTGCTGTCATCTTCCAATGTCTTACCCTCTCTTTCTAACACAACTGTATAAAAAAAGGATGGAGAGACCTCATAGAATGAAATATAACTTAGATATTTGTTTCCAGTGATTAATACGAGTGCTAGCTCCACCTTTACATAATACTGTTACAGGCCGTGTGCATGTTGGTTACACACGGCTTTTGGTTTTAACGTAAAACGTCAATGTCAGCGCACTTTGAGTGTTAAATAATTCAGAAAAATAATATTAACTTCGTTCTAAACATTTCAATAGTTGTTTTTTAATACAGTATACAATACACTAATAGAGTTCTCTAACTACAGTATTTTACAGAGATGCTTGCGGAATCAGTGGCAGCAGATAAGGGTCCACGCGTAGTTGGAGTCCTTTGGCAGCTTTAAGCCGCTCTTCAAAACGCCTCGTGTGTTCAACGCCGGACATGTGGTTTACTGACACTCACTTTTATAAAAAATAATAAAAAGTTTGCAGATCTGCTGCTATTATCTGCTTATTTGGTAGAGTCCTTTAATTTATCATAAATGTACAAAATATTGTTAACACAGTTCCAAGAGAGGTACAAAATATGAGCTTCACCTACATGGAACTGTGCTTCTATTGTTAAGTTTATTTCTCCATTCAAAGAAGCTAGGCTTTTCAATCATAATAACTTTCTTTATAAAAGTGCTGGTCATAAAATATTCCAAAAGCATTTTTCATTAATAATTTTAAGAGCTAGTCCTGGTTAAAAATGTGGGTCACTTTGATTTATGATATAACCTTAATATAAGTTTGGGCATAAATATTTCTGTGGGACGATTAATGGATTTTAGGGTATAAGCGTGCAACAAAAGCAAGATTTGCTTGCGTATAATTTTTGAAAATTGAACAGGGTTTTTAGGGTTCCGAAGTGAACAAGGATATTGTACTCAACGCACGTTTCACTTCGTTTT
This sequence comes from Apodemia mormo, assembly GCA_036924255.1. Taxonomy (NCBI): domain Eukaryota; kingdom Metazoa; phylum Arthropoda; class Insecta; order Lepidoptera; family Riodinidae; genus Apodemia; species Apodemia mormo. Next base: position 8,086,877 of record JAUPFN010000013.1, on the reverse strand, counting down.
TAGGGTTCCGAAGTAAACTAGGAAGCCATATAGTTACGCTATGTCCGTCCGGCCATCAGTCCGTCGCGTCCGCACGATAGCTCGGAGATCCTTATTACTAGAAAGCTATAATTAGGTACGAATATACATATTAGTCACGTCAAAAAAGTGGTAACATAAAATTTTGAAAAATATTTTTATATCAACGTAGCTCCCCTGAATATTGTAAAGTGGTGATGTTAATTTTTTTTCTCGCGTACCCCATTTTGTGGGATGTCGTTGAATAGTTTTTAAAAAATATTGTAGGCTTGTGAAAACAAGTTTTCGATTAAGGGACTCGTTTGTTAAATATTAAGCTTTTAAGTGCTAATTGTTAGAGTTAAGTACTCCACCTCTTTGTAGGCTAAACGGTTGGCTTTGAGATTGGGAAAAAAATCATAAAAGTAAAGTAAATATAATAAAATTAAAAGAAAAACTATCACGGCTTAGAAGGCTTCACAAGTTTTTGAGTCATATACGACCAACTTATAAAAGGTACTTAGAGAAATTTTTATAAGCGGCAAACATGTGGTGCGGATATATATTTTTCTTTGATATTGAATAGCTTAAATGTTCATGGTATGAAACTTTAAAAGCCCTCTTCGTAGTCCGCATTATTATGATAAGCAACTTCGAAAACCTATATTACGCGTGGTCCGATACGCATTTTGCCAATTTATTTATTAAATGTAAGGCCCAAAGCAATACAGCTGACGTGACAAGCTCTTAGTCCCCGCGCTGGCGGCAAGTAACAAATATGCTGTCATCGTGCAAGTTTTCTAAGGAACTATCGTTGGAGAACCGTTTAGCGTATGCACGTGGGCTACAGCAAATAAGCAGCACCATTTATTACTAAGCTATTAAGCTGCCGTGAAGTAGTATCTATCAAATAATAAAGAAATAACTCCCAGACATTTGATTCCTTTAAAAAACGCGTTAAAGATTTCTTATATCATATGTATTTTTTTTTTCTGTTTTTTTTATATTATCATCAATATAAATTTAGTTTATTTACGTAACCATAGCAGTTTTTTTTTGTACATCAAATCATTGATATAATCATACTCATTTGATTTTTTTTATCTCCTTTTACGGGTTGGCTGGAAATCTCGCTCGCCCATGGTACTAATATTTATATTGCGTTTATTTTTTCACTTTTGTGTTGTTTTCTGTATACAATAAAGTATATAACGGACATACAGCAACATTCAAAGTTCTCCTCATCACCTCGATGTCTAGAAATCCACGACCGCGTGATGAATCACTTATTACCGATGGAAGTGTTCCTTCAAGAAAAAACTTACTTAAAAGGCTGGCTGCCACAGCTGTGCATGGGCAGTGGTAATCACTTACCATCAACTGAATCTTAAGCAAATTATTTGCTTGTGTTATGAGTGTTAGTCAACGATACTAATACATCGAAATATATATATATATATATATATATATATATATATATATATATATATATATATATATATATATATATATATATATATATACATATATAAATACATATATAAATACCAGAATATATTTAATAAACACTTATTCCCTGAAATACAAACATGTATGCTCATAACACAAATGCGTGTCCCCGTCGGGAATCGAACCCCAGCCCCGACGATTGCGTGGTCAGGGTGGCTAATCATTCAACCAACGAGGCGGTAATTAGGAAAAATGTTGTAATAAGTCTTTTGTCTGGTCTCCTGGCCCTCAGTCACCTTGAAAAGCTTAGCGTGTAGCTTATATATTAGTCACGTTTCGTCTCTTCATTTTGCACACTTTCATTCAAAAATAAGATTTTTAATACTGAAATTATTATAATAAAATTGTACTATTCCCAAATAAACGCTGATGCCAATCTTTGTCTTTTCCTAATTTGGAAGATCTATTAAATGGATTTGGGAGTTTGGGATTTTGAGTTTTTTTTTTTGGAATATAGGTCTGCACAATTCTGAGGTGTACAATTCTAGGGAGTACTTGCTAATATACTAATAAACAAACGTAAATATTGATTCTAAAACGGTAAGCTTAAATATCGATCAAAGGTGTTGTCAGCCTTAACAATTTTGCCCAAAGATGTGGGAAATTTTAATTTACAATTATATTCAATAATTTATAACTATACATATGGATACAAAATTGTCAATTAAATAATTAATTATGCTATAAATAATGTCAAGTAAAACAAAATAAAAAAATTAACACACCTATTACCTATTACACAATTAGGTATTTATGTCAAAGATGAGTAAAAGTAATCATCACTAAGTAAATAAAAATAAAAAATGTTTAAATGTCAAATTAATTATAAGGTAATTCAAAGTAATAAAATTTTTAATGCAATTTAAATTTGACATTTTCGATAATTATTCTGTTTTATTATTATTATTTTAGTTTAAATATTTTAATTTGTATTATTAATTTGACATTTAAACATTTTTTTTATTTTTGATGATTTATGATACCTACCTGGCAGAACGGCAGTTGGTCTATTCTACAAAGGAGCCCGGAACTAACACGGGGAAAAATGTTGTAATTAGCGAAACTAAAACACCTAACTAGGGTATATAAATTCATCGCGTATACCGCGTATACTGTTCAACTGAATATATAAGTACTTTATATGATCAATTAATGATACATTTGCATGTTTTCCGAAGCTTGGCAAATGTCCACAAGCTGCAAGCCTCAACGCTTGAATAGTGGATACCATTTGCACGCTTGCAAATGCGTTAGTGTGTTACGAACAGGCAAGCATGGTAGACGTTGAAGTTATGTCGGCTACTGAGTTTAGCTTGACATATTTTTATTCAAAAAAGTGTTATACAATAACTAGAAAACAATATTTAAAAATATTTGCTTATAAGGAAAAAAAAAAGAAGTGAAAATGTCGCTAGAGAAGACGATGGATGTTAAAAATCTATAAAAATCGTAACAGCGACACTAAACAGGCGTTAACGCGTATCTACATCGCAAGCGTGCAATGTAGTTATGCGTAGCCCTACTCACTAGCCCATAAGCTTCATTTAATCTATGTCCAAAAACGACGCCCAACCGGATCCACAAGCTTCTCCAAGCATACGCAAGCCAAGCCAAGCACCCCCGTTTGCACGCTTGTGTTTGTGGATACTTATAGAGATTTGCCAAATGTGTAAACGCAGTATAAGATAAATTGTTGTTTCCTGTCGTTCTAACCTAGCCAATTAGAAACATTTGCATAGGCATTATTTCTAATTGGCTAAACTACTACGATTATTCTATACTAACATTTTGTATCGAACTGGCGAGTTGTGGTACTCTATTCTTTCGAATCTTGCTAGGGTATGATCTATAGTAGGTAATTACTAATAATATTGAATGGAAACATTTTTGAAATATTGTTCATTTGTTTTCGATATTGCCACATTATTATTTGATGATAATGTTATGAAATCCGGGAAGGGGACATTTTTTAAATATAAAAACTTGGCTCACAAATGTATCGATATGCGGAATATAGAATTGATTGAAAATTTTCCGGTAGTAACTTCCGCAAACCATCTAATACCGAATATACTTAACCAACATCTTAAGATTATCTCGCTGCAAATATCGCTACAAAACTGTATTACGAGTCTCGTTCAGAAGGTAGCAATTTTAGAAGTGACATTATTATTGTGCGAGGTTCTTTACTTTGTTTTCCTGGCCACGGCTGCCACCAGTGGCTTGGCTAATAAGTGGGTGCCTTTTTATGATCATATTTGTATTTTTTTTTATTATTTTATAAACATAAATGTTCTATATTAAGATAAATAAATAATAATGTATTAGTAAGTAAGTAAGCAAATTATTTGCTTGTATTCTGGGTGTTAGTCAACGATACTAATACATAGAAATACATATATACTTTTACATACATAATGAACACCCAAACCTGGAAATACAAACATTTATGCTCATCACACAAATGCTTGTCCCCATCGGGGATCGAACCCGAGTCCCGTTGATTGCGTAGTCAAGGTCGCCAACCACTCGACCAACGGGGCGGTCAAATACTTATAACATCGGAATAACAGAACGTAATTAATGCCGATATTGGAACATAATATTTTTCATCATAATATTGTAATAACGTTTTCGAATTAACATTTTTAACTGAATAATAACAGTTATTTTAAAATTTAAGCTGACTTCAAATACAAACTGTACTCATATCTCAAAAACTACTGAACAGATTTTGATGAAACTTTAACTATTTCCTAATTTAGAATACATACAACAATACTGATTGTAATCAAAAAGTGTTATCTTTATATTGCTTTTAGTTCTCGAGAAGTCGTGCGACCTAAGATGAAACGCGCTTCCCTGGAAGGTACCTGTTCACTCTTCTCTTAAAGATCCCCAAACTGTATTCGTCGAAGAACAAAGCATGTTCCAGTCCTTTGCGGTCCGAATGAAGAATGTTGAGTCGAACTACTTTGTCCGGGTACGTGCGTACGTATAAACTAGCCACTCTGCGACGATGAGCGAGGCTTTAGACTTTTTTGCCTATCTGATCATCGTCGTTTATGAGCCTCTTGGCATGCTTCTCTATCGCTTCAAGTATCTTCAGCTGGTATTTGCCGGACCATATCAGAGGTGAGAGCAGTATTCCATGCACGAACGAACTTGTGCTTGATAAAGGTTGAGCAATTGTCCCGGGCTGAAATACTGTCTCACCTTCGCCAGAATACCAAGCTTTTTTGAGGCAACTTGGTTGTTGCCGGTGGTTGCCGACCAAAAAACTTATATCAATAACCCAAATAACCAAAATGCAAAAATTCTGATTTTGAAACTTTATTTTACTCGTATATCTAGTTGTTTGATTTCTTGTTCAGAATAAAGCAGTTACAATGGAAATATAAGCCAATGATAACTTTAGTACAATTTATTAATATTATTAACCTTTTAAAAATTTATCTTTGTACCAAATTTATCTTTTGTACCAAATTTCATCGAAACCGATTCAGTAGTTTAAGCGTTAAAAAGAGAAAGGCATGGTTACTTTCGCATTTATAATATTAGCATGGATCAACGACATTTATTATCGGCATAAGGCATTTTCTAAAATGAAAAAACTTTAACTTTGCATTCTGACGACGCCATTTGTATACGAGCAAATTAGAGAATTTGCCTGCGACATCTATATAAGATGCAAGGTAACATATACAAATACCTACTTACCTCCATGAAACAAATGGTAGCTTACAAAACGATAATTCACTGTTTAATGTTGAGTTTAAACAACCGTCCACTGCACAATTATGAGCTTTTTGTTTGTGGTTCCATTTTTGTACAAAAAAGTAATTAACTGAAGTACGTGTCTCGCGGGTGGCATCCGTCCTAGCATTGAACCAAAACACTCCCGAGATTTCGCATCCGTGAGAGGTGTCTATGTGTGCGTTGCTCGAACACTACTAGTATGTAGTTTGTCTTTTGTTAGTCTTCAGTGTTCCGTGTCAGTGTTCAGAGTCACAGGAGATTGGAAATTGGTTGTAGTTTTAATATTGAATTTAAATTTCACCTAAAGTAGTAAATCAGTAATAACAAAATTTTAAAGCGGTGACTTATTATTCAATAATAATTGGATATTAATTCCCAATCCAATAATTTCCAATCAAAAAATATCCGATTATGATAAAATTGGATACAATCCAATTATAATTGAATTATATGTCCTTAAAAAGTTATTTTACTGGAATACATAAATTCCACAAAAATCAAAACATATTCATATTGCCATACTGCTTTTGCAACTGAATAGGCCGGCACGCCCGGGGAGATACCACTCTCTCACTTGACACCGACGTAAAGTAGCAGCCCTGCTGCTGCGTTTCGTTTGGTTTGTGAGAGTCCCGGAGGCCTACCCCCCCCCCCCCCCTATGCACACTATGAATGCGCAAACTAAAGAGAATCTACCCCAGGGGGGTACCACTTGCACCAGCAGTGGAGAATCCCCCCCTGAGCGTCCGTGCTCTGGATTCCAGCCAGGTCATGGATGCTCAGGCTGCCCTGCGTATTCTGGGGGGGGGGCAAAATTGCGCTCATAGACCATCCTGTCCGGGGCAAACAGGGCAAGAAAGCCATGGCACCCCCTACCACGCTTACTGTGGATTTCTGCAATGTCAGGGGGCTTCATTCCAACTTGAACGCCGTCCACTACCATCTCGAGACGGCGAAGCCAGCTCTGCTCTTTTTGACCGAGACGCAGATATCTTCTCCGGCTGATACTTCTTACCTCTCCTACCCGGGGTACAAACTGGAACATTCCTTTGTACCGCGGGCTGGGGTGTGCGCATACGTCAGAGAAGATATCTGTTACCGGCGCCTCGGCAGGCTTGAAGGTCAGGACCTATCCATCCTTTGGTTACGCGTAGCTTGCGACGACCATCCACGCAGCTACGCGTGCCTATACAGGTCCCATGGCGGGAATACTGAAGTTGACCGGCTCATTGAGCATTTACAAACGGCTGTAGATTCCGTGTTAGAGCAGACCCCCTCCACAGAGATCGTGATCTTGGGCGATTTTAATGCCCACCACGCCGAATGGCTTTGTTCACGCACCACCGATCATGCGGGAAGGTCTGTTCACGATTTTGCCTTGGCGTATGGTCTTACACAACTGGTAACTTCGCCCACGCGAGTTCCCGATGTGGATGACCATATGCCTTCACTGTTGGACCTTCTGCTGACCTCTCATCCGGACCATTATCAGGTATCGGTGGACGTCCCACTTGGTTCGTCAGACCACTGCCTGATCCGGAGTAAAGTGCCGGTTTCGCGCCTATCACGGCCTCCTTTAGCAGGCTGTCGTCGCGTTTGGCACTTTAGGTCAGCAGATTGGGACGGGATGCGGTCTTTTTTTGCGTCCTACCCATGGGGGCGGTTGTGCTTCTCGCTGGATGATCTGAATGTCGTCGCTGACTCTATTGCCGATGTGGTGCTGCAGGGTATGGAACTTTTCATTCCATTTTCTGCGGTACCAATTGGTGGTAAGTCTCAGCCTTGGTTTGGTCGCTCCTGTAAAACGGCTTCGCGCCGCAAGCAGGAGTGCTACCGGGCTTGGGCTGCAGCGTCCGCATCTTGTGATGAAAAAACCAGCACATTACGTAAGGAGTACAATTTCGCCTCGAGGTACTTCAAAAGAGCTATCGCCAAGGCAAAATCGGAACACATTGGCAGAATTGGTGAGAAATTAGTTCGCCTTCCTTCGGGCACTCGTGCGTTCTGGTCTCTCGCCAAGGCTGTCTTAGGGAATTTCTCACAGCCCTCTCTTCCATCCTTGCACAGAGACGATGACTCTCTAGCCCATACCGCGAAGGAGAAGGCCGATCTCCTGGGCTCCTTCTTTGCGGCCAACTCGACTCTGGATGACCAAGGGAACACACCGCCTACCATCCCGCAGTGTGATAGTTGTATGCCAGAACTACAATTTCGGCAATCATCTGTGCGTAAAGCACTACTTTCCTTGGACATCCATAAGTCGAGTGGGCCGGATGGCATCCCTCCGATTGTGCTAAAAATGTGTGCTCCAGAGTTGGCACCAGTATTAACACGCCTATTCCGGCTCTCCTATTTACTCGGCGTGGTACCGAATTCGTGGAAGACAGCTTTGGTGCATCCCATCCCTAAAAAAGGAGATCGCTCTAACCCGTCTAACTATCGGCCCATAGCCATAACCTCCTTGTTCTCCAAAATTATGGAGACAATCATCAACTCTCAGCTCCTCAAGTATTTAGAAGAGCACCAGCTGATTAGCGACCGTCAGTACGGTTTCCGTCGCGGCCGCTCAGCTGGTGACCTTCTAGTATACCTAACTCATCGATGGGCGGAAGCAGTTGAGTCCAAGGGGGAGGCATTGGCAGTTAGTTTGGACATAGCGAAGGCCTTTGATCGGGTATGGCACAAAGCGCTTCTCGCGAAGCTGCCTTCCTATGGGCTTCCTGAGAAATTATGCGAGGTGATCACCAGTTTTTTGGCTGACCGGAGCATCAAGGTCGTTGTCGACGGTGCGTGCTCCGACCTTAAATCTGTCAATGCTGGTGTTCCCCAAGGCTGCGTGCTATCACCGACACTGTTCCTTCTGCATATCAATGATATGATGCGAATTAGCAACATACATTGCTATGCGGATGACAGTACCGGTGATGCTACATACTCCGGCCGTAGCAGTATTTCTCGGGAACACGTCGAGGAGTGCCGAAACAAGCTTGTGTCTGAAGTCGAGAATCGACTTACCGATGTCTCGGAATGGGGTCGCCAAAACCTGGTTACTTTTAACCCCAAGAAGACACAGCTTTGCGTGTTCACCGCAAAAAAGACACCCTTTGTCGTATCACCTCGATTTGAGGATACTCTCCTGACAGCCTCAGCTAGTGTCGGAATCCTGGGAGTTGACATATCGAATTACGTTCAGTTTCGCGGTCATTTGGAAGGCAAGGCTAAACTAGCCTCCAAAAAGCTCGGTGTGCTCAGCAGAGCGAAACAGTACTTTTTGCCGGTCCATCGCCTTCAACTTTACAAGGCACAGGTTCGGCCTCACATAGAGTACTGTTCGCATCTCTGGGCCGGAGCTCCTCAGTACCAGCTTCTTCCTCTTGATCGCATTCAGCGTAGAGCGGTTCAAATCGTAGACGAACAGGCCATTTCGAAACAGCTTGACTCTTTGGCATTGCGCAGAGATGTAGGTTCTCTCTGTGTCTTTTATCGTATATATCATGGAGAGTGTTCCGACGAGTTGTTTGGATTCATTCCTGCCGCCGAATTCCACCATCGGACATCGCGTCAAAACTTGAAGTTCCATCCTCACCATCTCGATGTCTGAAAATCCACAACTGTGCGTTTCTCCCGACACTTTTTACCTCGCACTACTCTGTTATGGAACCAATTACCGGCAGGGGTATTTCCGAACGGATACGACATAGGGACCTTCAAGAAAAGAGCTTACTCATTCTTAAAAGGCCGGCAACGCAACTGCAAGACCTCTGGTATTGCAGATGTCCATGGGCGGCGGTGATCACTTACCATCAGGTGCACCTCTTGCTCGTTTGCCCCCTCTTCTATAAAAAAAAAAAAAAAAAATATTCATTAATCAATTAACCTTGACATAAAAAAAAGTTCTTTACACGTCAAAAAAAAGATTGTTAAGGATAGAATCATTTTATTTCAATAGCTTAAAAGTCAAATATTTTATACTTTGAAATTTCAATTTCACTTAGTACAGAGTCTTGGGAATCGAAGCCGAAATAATAAGGCTGGCTGGAGGTCACTCCCGTGTCAACGGGAGATTGATTATTACTTAGATGTCGACTCCGCTTGGGTTTGCGTCTTTTGGAAAGCTTACATTAGCCTCAGATTTTATTTAATTTAACTTTAATTCGCAAAAAAGTTTTTATAAGTTACATGGAAACATCTGTCACAATTTACACTGGTGGCCTGTCAACTGGCCAAAATGTTTTTAAAAGAAATAAAATAAATAATTTCATAATTTACAATGATTTTTTTAATTCTGTAAGTAATGTGTTTTTGATTTAATGACTAGCCGGTTGAGCTGTATGTTGTGGGATACAATAAATACAGTTTAATTGAAGTGTTGAGTGTAGAGCATTACCTTGATTTGCAGAAGCGTGCAAAACCGAGGGGAATAATTACCCATCTCAACATACGACAAACGACGATGTACTTGTACATCTTAAATATTTCAACGACAATTGACATTTATTTAGCATTATCAAGGCCAATACAAAGAACAGAAAAGATCAATACAAAGAATAGAAACAATGTAGTCCACGTTTGTGGTTTAGTGAGAGAAAGTACTTAGATCAACTTTTTTCAACTACTGTATGTAGAGGTTTAATGAAAAGGAGATTGATGAGACCCCATACAAATTTGGCCTAAAACGCAATACATGATGATGTCTGCTTACCGTATTGTTATACATTATTAATTTCTTCTGAAATGTAAATTGTATCACGGACACTTTTTATAATACTAAAATTTACGAAACTCCTTCAAAGATTAATATTACTTGATTTTACATTTGTGACATTCCATTTTAAGCCACTCACATCGCAATATATCGTCAACATAAATATAATACATTTTCGTATTACTAATCATGAATATGATTTAATTTTAACCACTTAAATGTTAAAAAACTATAAAACTTTTGTTTACTTAAAATGTTTGCTACTCGCTCAGAGCGTAAGTAGATGACACTGTTTTTTTGTTTCTTTAGGATGATACTAAGAGTACATAGTTATACGGCCTTCTATGTTGTAGATTTCGATTATAATAATAAATATTTTCATTTTTGTTGCATTTTGTACAATAGTTTGTTTAAAACTTTGCGTCTTATCCAACATTTTTATAATTTGTTTGGTTGGTCAGAAATAAAAGAAAGTGTTAACTTTATGGCAGATTAGAAAAATCTTTGCTTGAATTAGAAATAAGAAAAAGCGTACAAGTTTGATTAGTTTCATGACTTCCCGACTAAAATCGTTTTAAAATTAATTTGCTATTAAAAAGTGTCCGTTGAATTCTAATATTGACTTACTGTGAATAAAATTAATTTAATAATTTCGGCTGACGCTATATTGTTGTAGTCTATTTAGGGCGGTCTCATCTCTCTTCTTTATATGTCAATATATTATATCCTTGGATTTATCAATAAATAAAAACGTATACAATGGATTTATGAAGTAAAGATCAACCATTCTCCTTTATACAAAAACAACCTCTTTTCAGGTCGTATACTTTTTTGTGTTCAGTCGAAATTTGTTTTAACAATCGGTATATATGTGTGTATATTAGCATGTATGTTACATGAATATAGAGTGTGTAATATTTATTTTTGATAATTTAATGTATTTTTAATGCTTTTTATTTAAAAATATTAGGTTTTTGCAGTCCTCCGTAATGTAAACATTAACTGTACCACATTTCATACTTCACCGTTCGCGCAATTGTCTTAAAAAGAGGTCTAAACTTTTTCCTTCATGTATTAATATATAGCTTTGATTTCTATTTAATTTTTACTCGACGGTACTGCATAGCACTTCTGATATGTTTTTTTCGGATTGAGTTTTTTTGTTGTTGTAATAATTAATTGTTGGATAACAAAGACTGATAGTTTTACGTGCTCGCTTCATCTTCAATTCTCATTAACTCATCAAAACTGAGCGCCGTGTTGCTTTTTTCCGACGAAACATATATTTTTTTGCCCAATCCAAAAATTAAACCTCGTGATCAAAGCTAAGTAGGCTAACCAATAAACTTTGAAGTATAATCTTGATTTTTACTTTTTTAATAAGTATTTTATAATAGTTTGGTTCCCACTTCTCAAGTGCTTAATTACCCACTAAATTTAAAATTGTTAGGGATCGACCAATTTTGTTTCAGCCGTTTAAAGGTCAAAGGTATTTTACTTAGGAATTTCGATTGCAATTAGGCGGAGTCTTCCAATTCGTTGCTGAAATAATGAGGCCGAGCTTATGGCGTGAGAAATAGATTATCGCTTTACATCGACTATGCCAAAGTTAGTTTTTTTTTAAATTTCCAAATTACTTCAGATAATAAATTTTTTGAGACCAATAATGTAAATGGTGTTTCAAGTTCATGAGATGGATGTGTAGTTTAAGTACACTGACAATCCTTTTTCCCAACCGAAACACGGGATTAACAATCTGATACTTTTGCGACAGGATTAGATAAAGCAATGGTATCAAACACGTGTGAGACGCTGCAAAACTCTATTTTTTTAGATATCATGATTACATCCATATTTATATTAGAAATCGGTTCACTGGGATATTTAGCGTATGCCACCTACATCTGGTGTGCGGCCATCGAGAAGCATGGTGAAGCACTAGCCGTCTCCCTTGATATCTCGAGGGCCTTTGACATTAGCAAGCTATTGGCAAGCTTCCATCATACGGTTTACTTACAGGTCTCTGCGCCTGAATCTCAGATTTTCTGAGTGGCTGGTCGATTAGGGTAGTCGTCGACGGCTGCTCGTGCGACCAAATCGCTATAAATAGCGGAGTCCCTCAGGGATCAGTTTTCTCTGCAACTCTATTCCTGCTACATATCTGTTGACGGTCTGCTGAAGCTTGGTATCTGTGCTGTTCTCTTATACTTGAAAAGATACACCTTTTACATTTACATTAACACCAGAAATGAAACACAAAGTAGATATCACAGCTAGCACGACACGTCCGCTCGCCGTGACGTTCCGATAACAAGTGACCGCGTGCGGCGGTGCGCTAGCTATATATATTGTTAATTTACACAATTATTGTGAACATGGCACAGTATCTATGGGTACGCAGACGATAGCACTGTTGTGAAGAGTTACGCATCCAGCGCGCGAGCCAGTATGGTACAGATCCGGCCTTTCAGAGAGGCGATGGTCCATCGTACGAACCAGTCCTTACAGGCAGTCTCCGATTGGGGTGATGTCAATCTGGTCAAGTTTAATGCGACTAAGACCCAGGCGTGTCTATTCTCTGCTAAACGGAGTTCATTCAACCTGTCTCCATCTTTCCGGGTATGTCCGTGCCGATAACTGACTTTTACCTTGAGCTCCTTGGTATTACCTTAACTTTGATTGGTACATCTAATCGAAAGTCCAAGTTGCCTCAAAAAAGCTTGGTATTCTGGCAAAGGTGTGACAGTATTTCGATCGTTGAGGCACACAGATAGTAGATACTAGGCATCATCATATGGTGGAAGTTCCACGAACCCGGACAAAGCGATTCGACGACAACAACGACAACGACGATGAGGACGACGACTATTATTATTATTATTATTATTGCTATAGTGACTTACGTTCTGATTGGAATAATCTATTGGCAGGGGTGCCTCAATCTAGGTCGTCCAGTCTGTGTTGCATCTTGGCAGATGCAACTCGCACGCACACAACATTAAAAATGTGGATGTTGAGACCAAAGACTTCTATGTACTATACAGTATACATACTAGATCAGGCATGCGCCACGCCACTTGTGTTCCACTAAAATGTAGTCCATGGACTGCACCTACATCTGAACTCGTTGAATGAAATGCGTAATCGTCATGAAATTCACGGTGGTTACGACCTTATAGTTGCGAATATATATTGTAATAGTGTATAATATATACGATACAGCACTACTTAATTTTGACTTTGATTGTACAATTTATTTTTATTTCAGCGCTGCAGCGAGTGTGAGTGAAATGAAACGACTTAGCATAGTTTTTCTAGTACGAAGCGCATTATACTTTCTGATTGAGACCGTAATTGCTGCAGCTATTTATTTATTTATGACTTTTAATACTATTGGGTGTGCATCGCAGTAAAAAATTAAAAAGAAATCACTTGCAACTCTGATAATACTCATGCTTCGTCAGACATATCGGCAGACGCCGGATGCTGTCGCTAAATCTTTTGTTGCATGCTACAACAACCGACAACAAACGGATTGACAGCAGACGCATCTGCCGATGTTAAATTACCCCGTCTACATGTCAGCGGGCACATTTTCAGATGATCTCTGCTGAGGAATCTATAGATTTGTAGAGGAGGCATAAGAATTTAGTGAGGATTTTATGTAAAATAATACAAGACTGCTCAAATGACTTAAAAATAAATCAATTACCTATTTTTTAAAAGTTATCGTGTTTACAAAACCGTACAACTGTAACCTTGAAAAATTACTCGACAGTAGAGTTTGTACCAAAACATGCATCCATATATTTGCGTTATCTACTACGCCTGTGGTGTAGGTGTTTTGAAGTAAATAAATAAATAACTAAATAAATTTTACAAAATTTAAGTATCACCTGTATATTCTGTGTGTAGACTTAAAGTATTATAGACTATTTTTAACTCGAAAAATGTATTATTCCCGAGAGAATCACAAGAAAACAGAGTTATTAACATAGAATAATAACGCATAGAAACCAAGTCGACCCGCGCTATATTAAGCCATTTCAAAGAAGCCTGAAAAGGCTTCTTACGCTCGCCGGCCGCTCAGACATGTGACATGTGCCACACAGAGTACAGCTCTCGCAATTTCAAAAAAAGTGAGTTACTGTGTGGTGAAAGGTTGTCACCGTGCTTCACAAAAGCGTATTTAGGACTTGAAGATCACATTCACAGATAAGAACTACTTGGCATCGGATATTTTTGTATAATTTCCAAAGAAATAAATCGTAAATATCTAAGTTGAACGATATTCAAAATGTTGCCAGCCAAAGAGGGAAATTCTACCACGTATTTGTTTTTACCTATTTTCATTATAATTAATAACGTGTGTATTACTATTTTATGTGCGATATTACATAGCTTGGACTTTCCTTTTGCATAAAAAATATTTTTTAAGTGTTGGGACTTACCATTATACTGGCACAAATATTACAAAACCGTTTGTCAAACCAATACTACAAAGCTTATATTCGTGTATAATGAGGACTTTTAGAAGGCAAAAAAATTGTTCCAACTAGCATTCTAGATGCCGCAGTGATCACCAGAAAAATACTGTTACTGCTAAAAAGACATTTTTTTTAAATTTTTCTTATGAAATAATATGCCATGGTACAGCATTATTTCGTGTTTTCCTAAGTGTCAAGTAGTTTTATTGGCGATATTTTCGAGTTTTATCGACGAAATAATGTAGGGTAAAGTGCCCTAAAATCGGTCTGCGCAAAATGTTGGCCTCCTAATATGTTTATGCTGATAGTTTTGTTTCAATTCTACATAGCTTGAAATTTATGTTGCGAATGATGATATTGCTCATACACGACTTAATTTGTGCCGTATACTCCAATGCATATATTATAGCATGTAGAAGCCAAAGAGTCGCCACAAAGAGCTGTATTTTTTCTGATTCAGCTAAAAACGTTAGAGGAGATTACGCACAGGGATTACGTTTTTCTATATTCTAAGATCTGAACCAAAACGCTTGCGCACAATAGGTGGTGCTCAAGTAGTGCATAGAGCCAATAGTAGCTTGACTCAATATAGTAGTCAGAAATATTATCTTTAGCTTGAAACTGATTTAAATAAATAATTTGATTAATAAGCATACCTATGCTTTACTTTTTACCTCAGTGCTTGTAAATATTGTTCCTGCTTGCCCGCCCATCCGCTAACGTTCAAGCTAGTTTAGCTTTCACCAAATATATACATATACACACATACACGCACACAGACATACACATAAAGACACACAAGCATTCGCCAAGCAATGTACAAATTTGTAATAACATTTGACCGCCCCGTTGGTCGAGTGGTTAGCGGCCCTGACTACGCAATCGACGGGGCTCGGGTTCGATCCCCGACGGGAACAAGCATTTGCGTGATGAGCATAAATGTTTGTATTTCCGGGTTTGGGTGTTTATTAAATATATTCCAGTATTTATAAATGTATTTCTATGTATTAGTATCGTTGACTAACACCCATTACACAAGCAAATAATTTGCTTACTTTGGGGTTAGATCAGTAAGTGTAATTTACCCGTGAATTATATTATATTATATTATTATTATTATTGTACAATTATATTTTAGTAGATATATTTCAATATTTTTTTTAAAGAATTACTTCAATAATGTAAACTTGTATTGGCCATATTTTTTATTTACGGTTGGTGCTGGTTGGTTACCGCTGTTTGATTACTGATATATACAAAAAAAATATCTTGACTCTTTAACATTTCCCTGTAATTTTACTCATTTTACCTCACCGGGATAAAAAATGTAAGTTTTAAGTTTTTTATATGTCTAATAATACTATTGGAAAGAAAGACAATCTTTATTTTAATGAGGTAAAAATATTTTAAATTACAAATGAAAGCACAAAAACTAAAAAAAAATATAAGGTTAAATAGCTTTGGAATATCATCTTGAGAACATCTAGAATATTTCTCGACATTTAAAATATTTTACGTAACCGAATAAAAGTATAAGTTTCAAGTTTATACTAAATGACTATTAATATTATAATATGAAAGACTATTTGTAAGGTAGACCTATTTTATATACCGTTTTGGGAAAATATTTATTTGCTTGCAACATTATTCACGCAATAATGTGTCTTTGTGTGCGTGTCAACGCAAGTAATTACACGAAGGGTGACGAAGGTCATGCACACATCGATACGGTTTTGGCTTAAAATATGAACGAAACGTTGAATGCAATTATCACTCTAAGCGTTATTACTCTATGGTTATTAAAATAATAAAGTGAATAGATTATCTATAGGGAACATAACCTTATAAATACTATGCAAACATGCGCCCTGCGCCTATGATATTAATAGTGTATTGTTATCCTCGTGGCGGGGTCTTAATGCCTCATTCATATGTTTATTGGTTACCTTACCCTCCAAAACAGAACACCACAATGATAATAATTTATGCTATTGCGGCAGAAATAGTTAAGGTGGTGGTACCAGGCCCGGGCGAGACAATGCAGAACTACTAATAGTCTTTTAACTATAACCGTATACCATGTCAGCATAGACACACACGCACACACGCACACACACATATATATATATATATATATATATATATATATATATATATATATATATATATATATATATATATATATATATATATATATATGTCAAATATATGTGTCAAGTTGTATTTTTTTAAATTATTGCTTACTCTAGGGAGATATAAGTAAAAATACGGATATTTAAAATACGATATTTGTTTAAGTTATTTTAATATTTTTTTCACTAATGCCTTTAAACAACCTATATGCCTC
Organism: Apodemia mormo; assembly: GCA_036924255.1. Lineage (NCBI taxonomy): Eukaryota > Metazoa > Arthropoda > Insecta > Lepidoptera > Riodinidae > Apodemia > Apodemia mormo. The sequence goes on along the minus strand of JAUPFN010000013.1, from coordinate 8,070,073 downwards.
TTTCGGATCGGACAGGGTTTTCTTTACACACTGTATATAAAGCAAGTCCTACGTTTTATAAAAATTGCTTACGTAAGAACGGAAGCTTTTCAATCTTACACTGAATGTCAAATTTTAATAATTATTTAGATTACTTGCTATCTTACTCAAGCGACGCGTTAAAGATATCTATCACCTATAAGTAGTTATAATGGTAGTTAGTAGAAGATTCTTATAGGCAATCGTTCACTTTTTACGATATGTTAAGCAATATGGCAGATGGTCTATTCTTTAAAAGAGGCCCGAATAAGCACGGGAAGATATTTCCTTTTGCATATTGCTAACCTAGTAAATCATTATTTGAATAATGATTAGGTATTATACAGGTTGACTGGTAAAATATTGTACCTACTTATTGAGGGTCATAAATAAACCATAAAAAGAATATTTCTTAGTAACATAGTAAACCTCAATGAAATTGAGTAGCTATATCAAAGAAGTATGATCATTGTATGTTGTTGCCAGTTCGGTAAATTGCTGATTGTACATAAAGGATGAACATTTTTATTGAATAATTAGGTCAAAATTAAAGAACCTTTTTTTCTCATATTTTATATAAAATCGAGCACCCTTCTGGAGTACCTATGTACAGTTATAATCACTAGGTATTAATAAACGATAAAACGATTATTGCTCCATGACAGGAATCGCCGGATACTGTTATATTTTTGTATCTCCGAGCTGCTACTTCGGTTTTTGGTACAGAAAAATCTATATACATATAATAAAATCGTAGAAAAATCAATGTATGTCCGGGGTAAACTCAAAAAGTACTACATGAATTTACTTCAAATTTTGCATGATTACTACTAACAGGTCGGGTCAACATATAGGCTACATATTTTTACGCTATCACCTACGGGGGAGGAGCTGTGCGGGGTAGGCGAAGTCCACGCGAACGAAGTCAGGTGCAACAGCTAGTACCCAATAATATTATTTTACCTAATTTTGGATTTAAGCTTGATTCCTGATATAATTTTTATCTAATATGTAGATAAATTCTAACACATATCCAATCTAAGACAAGTGATGCTTTAAAACATTTTAAATTTAGAGCATTTCAGAATATTTAATGACCTGAGAAAAGTATTGAAAGCTTTCTGAACCTATTCTAACGCAAGATTAATAAACTTTTAGTAGGTAAATTGTTTCAATTCTATCCATTTAGATTACATACGTCTTACCCTAATCTTAATTTGGGTTCCGAAGGGACTGTTAACTTATCCCAAAGCAGGTACTAGATTAGAATCCTTAAGGACGACAGAGATATTTTCAATCTGGTTATTTCTTTGACATTGGGTAGAAACTTAGGTTTGCTCTGCATTTTCTACCATAAATTTCATGGAGTGTGTTCTTAAAAGTGTTAGGATGGATTCCTGCCGATGAATTTCATCTTCATATACATTGCAATACGAGAAAAATTTTAAGTTCCTCTCTTAACATCTTGAAGTCTGGAAATCCACTAACATGGGATTAACCAGGCCCTTCTGCAATGCACTCCTCTTTTGTTGAATTAATCACTGGCTGGGGTGTTTCCGAACGAATATGTTCATTCGAATCACAAGGGACTGGAACTAGCTTCCTGAGTCTATGTTCCCCGATTAGCACTATCTGAGGATCTTCAAGAAAAGAGTGAACAGGGAAACCATCTAAGGAAACGCGTTCCATCTTAGGGAATATCTTAGCTTACTATCAGGCGAGATAGTGGTCAAGCGATTCCCTAACAACAGTAAAAAAGAACTTCCTCGTTCTCAAAAGACTAGCAACGCAACTAAAAGACTTTAACCGTCAGGTGGACGTCCTGCTTGTTTACCCCCTGTTACCTTTTTAAACCTAAATTAATTCTAATCATCATTTAATATTTGATTACTTCCTAAATTAAAATTAATCTTGCTAATAATATTACTACTTTATTCCGTTGTATAAAGGTCAAAAGTTCTTTACTTGTGAATTAAGAGACCAATTAGGGCGGGGTCTTACAGATCGACGCCGAAATAATGAGGCCGAGCCAAAATGTCGTGAAAGATTTATTATCAATGAGATGTTGACTACGCATAGGTTTGTATCTTTAAGAATCACAATTAGCTTCAGATATTTGGTTATATTGCCTTTTATTGCACATATTGCAAGTATGTTTATTGAAGTTCTAAGTATCACGGTTCATGTGATTTGGCCTGGTGACAGATGGACAGACAGACAGACGGACGGACAGCTGAGTCTTTGTAATAGGGTCCCGTTTTACTTTTTGGGTATGGAACCCCAAAAATGTTTTAAAAAAGTCGTGGACTGCATATACATATATGGATGTGCTACGATTACCCTCAAAATACTTAACACATCGGAACTTCAGTATGTCACGGGATTATTTCCTATTGACAATTCACTATCCAATTGAGAGTTGTTTATTTGTTTCAAATTATATCAAATATGACAGTTAATAATAAATAGAAAATCGCCTCTGTGGTCTAGTAGTCCAGCTTTGGAGTTGACCACATGAGGTCCCGGGTTCGATTCCCGGGTCGGGCACTTTAAAAAAAGTGTTTTTTCAGTTTTCTGAGAAACTCAAAGTTGCCCGGGATTGGAAAGTGCCCGGTTGGCGATAGGCTTGCCACCTATCACATTTATGGGACCAAGTATCTTCGGCTTATCGTGGGTGCACTTGTTGTACCTCTGCCTACCCCTTCGGGGATATGGGCGTGAAGATACTTTTTTTTTTAGAAATTCAGACATACCTAGTGCTTAAATTTTACTAGGTAGTAGAGTTCTGCATTGTCTCGCCCGGGTCTGGTACCTCTGCTTCACCTATTCCTGGAGGAGGGTAAGGTAGCCGGTTAACTTATGCACGTAGCATTAGACCTCGCCACAAGATAGCAACGCACAATTAACATCTTTGGTGTCTATAGGCGGTGGTTGACTATTTCCCATCTGCTTGTTTGCTATCATGATATAAAAAAGTAAGTGTAATTCGTTAAGTTGTTGATTTATTTATTATTTACCAGCTAATTTAACCTCCAAACTGGAACACGACAATGATAAGCATCGACGCTATTGCAGCAGGAATACGTAAGGCGGTGGTACCAAATACCTGGCTGAGACGTTGCGGAACTCTACCACTTAGTAATCACGATGATAGTGATACGTATAACAAATAAGGCGACCGCACCTTTTACGACCTGCCTAGCAGAACAGCAGTTGGTCTATTCTTCAAAGGAGCCCGGACCAACACGGAGAAAATATATTTATATTTTACAATATAAAGCCACTGATTGAACTTATTTATTTAATATTTCATTGTACACAACAATAAATCTATACATATAATAAAATCGTAGTAAAATCAAAACTGTACATTGAATATTTTTTAAACGAATACTTGGGGCGTTATCTACAATCGATATCGAAGCCAAAAATATAGTTTCTAGAATTTTTGTCTGTTTGTCTGTTTGTCTGTATGTACTCCGGGGTAAACTCAAAAAGTACTGCATGGATTTACTTCAAATTTTGCAGGAATATTACTAACAGGTCGGGTCAACATAAAGGCTACATATTATCACGCTATCACCTACAGGGGAGGAGCAGTGCGGAGTAAACGAAGTTCGCGCGCACGAATTCGCAGGCAACAGCTAAACAGCTAAAAAAAATAAAAATAGATTATAATGACTACCTGTTGCTAGCGACTTCATCCGCGCGGAGTTCGTTTACTCCGCACTGCCCCCCCCCGTAGGTGATAACGTAATAATATGTGTCCGTACGGACGGACGGCTTGACAGACAGACAGACAGAGACAGACAGACAAACAGACAGACAGGCAGACAGATAGACAGACAGACAGACAGACAGAGACAGACAGACAGACAGACAGAGGCAGACAGACAGACAGAGGCAGACCGATAGACAGAGACAGACAGACAGACAGGGACGGACGGACGGAAGGACGGACAGACAGACAAAAATTCTAAAAACTATATTTTTGGCTTCGATATCGATTGTAGATCACGCCCCAAGTATTCTTTAAAAAATTAATATGCAATGTATAGTTTTGACTTTCGTACGATTTTATTATATGCATAGATTACATAAACAAAAGAAAAGAAAACTTAACATTTATAAAATTGTATGATTGATTTGAACTTCCAAATATCATTATAATCGATTTTGACAGCCGAGTAATAATTAATCAATCTCCCGCATCACTTCAGCTCAGTCTTATTTCGGTAACGATTCCGAAGACTTCAACATATTTGAAATCGAAATTAAGAAGTGATGTATCTTCAGCCTTAGTGGTCAGACAAAATGGTTTATATGCGACAATTTTATTCGATGTTAAATAAATAAATGTTGTCATTTCCATACTCTTGGTTAGGTCGTACCATGGCAAAATAATGCAGAACTCTACCACTTAGCAACACTTACTGATCTAATCTCAAAGGAAACAAATTGTTAGCTTATGTTATGGGTGTTAGTTAACGATACTAATACACAGGAATACAAGGATAAATATTGAAATATATTTTTTAAACACCAAAAACCCGGAAATAGGAGTACAAACATTTATACTCATTACACAAATGCTTGTTCCCGTCGGGGATCGAACCCCAGCGTCCTCGATTGCTTAGTCAGGGTCGCTATCCACTCGACCAACGGGGCGGTCATGGTAGACTTATGCGTGTTTTATTGCCATCCCGTCACACGGATAGCAACGCACAATTAACAACTTTGGTGTCAATAGGCGATAGTTTTTTTTTTCATTAGGAGTGCCATCTGCTTGTTAATTATCTAATAATATAAAATATTAAAAAAAAATCTTTGAACAAGTTAATATAAATGGATCTAACCTTCCAGTGAGCAAGTGGTTAGTGACCCTGATTAAACAATCAATGGGGTACGGGTTCAATTCCCTGCAGGGACAAGTGTTTGTGAGATGTTTTTTATATTATAAGAAAGTAAACAAGCAGATGGCTCTCTGGATGTATAGGTATAATACAACCATTGCCTCCCGGTGTCAGTCATCGACCCCGGAGCTGCAACTATCTCTTTGCCAAATTTCATCAAAATCGATTTACTGATTTAGCCGTGAAAGCGTTATATAAATACATTTTAAAGTGCCCGCCCTGGGAATCGAACCCGTAACTTCATGCGGTCAACACCAACACCGGACCACTAGGGCATAGAGGCGACTAAAAACCAGCTTATTAAAAAAGGCATAAAAATATTACTCTCCTAAAAGAGAACAAAATGAGACGTAAATATTAAAAATGGGATTTTCCTGGCACCAGCAACAAAAGCACGTGTTCAAAATGTTTTCAGCCAGAAAATGTCTTTTTTATGTCTCCTGAAGAAATTTAATTAAAAATGTTGTCATCTCTAACAACTTATACACGAAAAATTTTATATTATTAACATCGTAAAACGCTTTAGCATTGACTATGAATGCCCTCAGCAGAAATCAACCTGAAATAAACTGGTATCGTAACCGTAAAACATTAAGTAAAATGCTGTAATTAATCTTTCGTCCGTTCTTTTAGACCTCGGTCGTGTTGACAGGCTTAGTGCGTGACTTACAAATGAATTAAAGATATTTCTCGTTCTCCTGTTAACAATAAAATACATACTTTTAAAATGAATTTTTTTACCAGTTTTTTTAACCAGTTAAAAATTGTAAATGCCCTGATAATGTTTATGCAAGCAAAACTTGCATAAACATTATCAGGGCATTTACAATTTTTAACTAGACAAATTTTAACTATCACAACTGGTCCGAAAGCATATGAAATACTACTACTATTATATTTCAAAATAGGGTTGTCAATCCTATATTTTTCCCACAAATGGTAAAAACCTTAGGAAAATATATTATTAAATGCATTATAAAATTAAATAAATTTAAATTTCTAGGTGGTAGAGAGCCTTACTTATTCTTGCCGCAATAGCGTCAGTGCTAGTCACTGTCGTGTTCCGGTTTGGAGGGTAAGGTAGCCGGTAAATTTATACATGTGGCATTAGACCTCACCACAAGATAGCAACACACCATTAACATCTTTGGTATCTATAGGCGATGGTTGACTCTTTTCATCAGGAGACCCATCTGCTTGTTTGCTATCTTATACTATAAAAAAAGTAAGACAGCAAACAAGGAGATGGGTCTCCTGACCCATCTCCTTGTTTGCTGTCTTACGATATAAAAAAAATTAGGGTATCAAATCCTATCTAATTTGCACACCATATATTGGTAGAATATGTCGGTAACTTAATTTATTTTTAACAACTTGTAACACCCATATTCTTGCAAATAAATATTTTCTTTCTTTCTTTCTTTCTAAAATTACATTGAAATGAAGTTTCGTCAAGTACTAATGACAAAAAGTGTTGAATAAATTAAATAGTATGTGATATAATTTTGTATTAAGCAATAAGTGCTTTTTATATCAAAGGATATAAAACAAGCAGATGTCTTTAGTGATGGAAAGAAAAACCCCTTTAAACACCAAGAATCGCCTATGAAAACCAAAGATGTTAATGGTATGTTGCTATCATTGTAGCGGGATGGCAATCACATGAATAAGTAAACCGGAACACGACAGTGACATGCATTGACGCTACTGCAGCAGGAATAGGTAAAACGGTAGAACTATGCTGAGGGATACTTTACAGAACTCTACTACCTAGTACTCACAGTGGTAATGACACGTATAGCCATTTTACCAGGCAATTTGTAAAGGGCGAACCTTTACAAATTGCCTGGTAAAATGGTAGATGGTCTATTCTTCAAAAAGGGGACCTCAAAAGTAAACTAAAATCTTATTAATTTGGTTTTCATTGTCTGTCAATGTTAACACATTGCTTAAAAAATATAACACAACAGAGCAAAGTACGGATTACATAGTTTTTAAGAACAAGTAATTTAATCATGGCTGTTCTAAAACCATCTCAATATATAGATATATTAGAACGAAACCTCAATATCAATAGAGCTATTCAACTATTATAGCAGCTGACAATACAAGAGCAAAAGATAATTGAATCCCAATCATTGCGGCCGTACACGTTGACGGTAACACAATGAGGCGAGACTGGAGTGCTTTCACATTATCCGATACAGCATCGCTATTAGAAACCGATATTTCTAAGTGATATCAATTTTGCCTTTTCATATATATCGTTAGCAACTCGCACGCTCATACAATACATAAATTGTACAACGGCACAATACTTGAGTTGTTTTGAAAGCTTATTTTTGTTCAGAAATTCAAAAGGAATGAAATTGATTTTCAGAAGCTTTCAATCAGTAAGTTTAATATTCAGCCTTCAAACAAACATTTAATTTACTTTTCGAAATGTACGATTCTCTGAGCTTACTTTATAATTAAATTAGATAGATCGACATATTCTGGCTTGTTTATAATATAAGATACATACTCTAGGGTTAAAATAAGCTAATCTAATATAAAAATGATTATTTGATGCTAGAAATGATATTAAAAAAATACTATTCTACATTTTTTATATCATAAAATACTATGAAAGCTGATGGCTCTCTTGATAGAGATAAATTACCGTCGCCTATAGACGCGTAAAATGTATTAATGATTTGTTGCTTTTTGTACGGCGGGATGGTAATGTTTTATGCACTAATAACGGATATATTACCCTAAAAATCGAACTACATCAAGTAGCAGAATTGACGGTGAAGTGGCGGGTAAAGGCAAGATGTCAGTAACAAATCAAGAGTACATGTATGATGGCGATACACACACCACGTCTCGAAAGAGTATAAGAGATTTGGCAGCACAATTGCCATATACATAGATGTTTTTGTGACTAGCTTTAGGTCGTGGGAGCAGAAGACCTTGGAGTGCAGTTTGCCGAGCTGCAGCGCTGATTCTGCTATTAATCTCGGCGTCAAGGTCACACTTTGATGTTATAGTGTTCCCCAGATAACGAAATTTATCCGCTTGTTGCAATACATCCTCACCAAGCCTGATGATCAGTGACTCACGACCGCGTGTGTCTAGGGACGTAACCTCAGTCTTTTTAACACTGACTTTCTGGCCGAACTTACAACAAGCTTGTTGAAAGATGGACATTAACCGCTGCAGGCCTTCTGGAGATTCTGCTATAAAGCATAAATCATCATCAGTGCATACGAGACTTTAGTACGTGCTTTGAGTCTGGCCAGGTTGAAAACAAAACAAAACAAAAATCATCTGAAGGGAAACGGATGCGGACTCCATCGGAAACAGATTGCAAGACCCCCTTGACTACCACTGCAAAGTATAAGGCAAACAGTGTAGGTGCTAGGACGCACCCTTGTTTCACCCCACAGGTAACGGGAAAGAAATCAGATTGTTCGCCGTCTACGATGACGCAGCACTGCATATCGTCATGCCGGAGTCTTTAAAGTCTCACAAACTTCTCAGTGCATAGTAGTTTCTCAAGCACTATCCAAAGAACTTCACGAGGCACAGAATCGAATGCTTTCTCCAAGTCAACGAAGCAGAGGTACAAATGACGAACTTGCTCTCTATTTTTTTCCTGAGGTTGATGTGCGGGGAAAACAGCTTCGCATGTGCCTCTGTCAGGTCTGAAGCATAACTGGGTTTCAGACAGAATTCGCTCAGACAGATCTATGAGACGATTTAACAGGACTCTGGCAAAGGCCTTTCCAGGGGCAGACAGAAGTGAAATACCACGGTATGAGATGCAGCCAGATCGGTCACCCTTGTTCTTGTAAAGAACAGTGATGCGAGACACTTAAAAGGCATCTGGGGCTCGCTCCTCCTTCCACATTCGAACAAAGAGATTCCAACCTGACGTATGCAACACCTCACCGCCGTATTTTGAGAAGAGCGAGCGTATTAAAATGTTCAGCACAACGTCTAAGTACATCCTCCTTGCTAGTTAGCAAGTGCGTATCGTCGATTGATTTTAAAAGCACTTTTACTCGGTAAGATGTACCGATCAGTTTTCGCACCTCGCAGTAAAACTCCCCAAGCTGGTTCGTGTCAGCAAGCCACTGCACGCGACATGCTTTGTGGCGCCACCACTTATCTTTTAATTGTCGTGACAGCCTTCTTAATTCTTGGTCACTCTCTTTGACCACCGCAACACTTCCACCTCGTCTTCCATGCTGTCGCAAGAGATGTCGATGTTTATCAAATGCTGCCCTGAGAACTTCAGCATTGTCATCATTACGTCGGTATTTAATACTCAGGATATCTGAAGCGGTTATTATAAATTTAAAAATATGTTTATTTATCTGTCTATTATGCTTTCACTACTAGACTGCTGAACCAATTTTTGTGAAATATGGCAACGAGATAGTTAAGGATCAGAGTCAAATTTAAGCCACTTTTTAAAAAATCAGCCCTTAAGGGTATCAAAGATTGTAAAAAATATCTTATATAAATCTATATGCTGTCAACGCTGCGCGTGCCAGGTCCCTTAATGTTTTATATTTATTAATTATTCTACATAGAATAATAAAGCATAGAAACCAAGTCGTCCCGCGCAATATTAAGCCATTTCAAAGAAGCCTGAAAAGGTTTCTTACACTCGCCGGCCGCTCAGACATATGACACGTGCCACACGAAGTACAGCTCTCGCAATTTAAAAAAAAAATGAGTTACTTTGTAGTGAAAGGCTGTCACCATGCTTCATAAAAGCATATTTAAGACTTGAAGATCACATTTTACAGATAAAAAGTACTTGGCATCGGATATTTTTGTATAAAATCCAAACAAATAAATCGTAAATATCTACGTAGAATGATATTCAAAATGTTGCCAGCCAAAGAGGAAAATATTCTACCACGTATTTGTTTTTGCCTATTTTCATTATAATTAATAACGGTTATTCTTATTTTATGTGCGATATTACATAGCTTGGACTTTGCTTTAATTTATATTAATTTTTAAGTGTTGGGACTTACCAGTATACTGGCACAAATATTAAAAAGCAGTTTGTCAGACTAATATTACAAGGCCTTTATTCGTAAAAATACTGTCACTGCCATAAAGACTTTTTTAATTTACTTATGAAGTAATATAATATCGTACGGCATTATTTCGTGATTTGCTTAGTATCAAGTCGTTTTATTGGCGATATTTTCGAATTTTATCGACGAAAACATATAGAGTTGTGTTCAAAAGTCAGTCTGCGCTGGATATCAGCCTCCTAATATGTTAATGCTGATAATAATAATAGTAAATATCACTGGACAAATTACGCGAATTGATCTGACTCGAAAGTAAAGCAAATTATATGCTCGTAGTTGGGTGTCAGTCAACGATACTAATACGAAGAAATACATAAATCAGAAATCAGAAATACTTTATTCATTAAAACTTTTTACAAGTTATTTTGACACGTCAACATATTTTTTTTAAATACTACTACCGGATCGGAAACGCGGCCACACACATATATAAATAATATATTTAATAAACAACCAAACCCAGAAATACACACATCTGTGCTTATCACACAAATGCCTGTCCCTGCCGGGAATCGAACCCGGACCCCATTGATTGCGTAATCTGGGCCGCTAACCACTTGACCAATGAGGCGGTTTATGCTGATAATTAAGTTTTAATTCTACATAGCTTGAAATTTGTGTTGCGAATGGCGACTTTGCTCACATGACTGAGTATTAATACACGACTTAATTATTTTGTGTCATATACTCTAAATGCATATATAGCACGTAGAAGCCAAAGAGTCGCCACAAAGAGCTGTATTATTTCCAATTCAGCTAAAAAAGTTAGAGGAGATTACGCACGGGGATTACGTTTTTCTATATTCTAAGATCTGAACCAAAACAGATGCGCACGATAGGTGGTGCTCAAGTCATGCACAGATCCAGTAGTAGCTTGACTCAATACAGTACGTTTAGCGATATTTTAATTTTTTAAATTGATTTAAATAAATACTTTGATAAATAAGTATCTTTTTATTTTTTACCTTAAAACGTTCGTCTATAACGTAAGTATTGTTTCTGCTTGCCCACCCATTTGCTAATTTTCAAGCTAGTTTAAGGTTTAGAATCATGGCAAGATTTGTATGAAAGTTATAATAAAAAAGGTTCCAAGGTGATAGCTTTGAACAAACTTACATACACATACACCCACACAAACATACACATAATGACACACAAGTATTTGCTAAGCAATGTATGATATAGGATTATGTATTAGTAGATACATTTCAATAAGGTTTTTTTAAGAATTACTTCAATCACTGTTTTTATAACGTAAATAATGTAAACTCGTATTGCCCATATTTTTTATTTACGCTCGGTGCCGGTTGGTTACCGCTGTTTGGTTACTGAAATATACAAAAAAATAAATATCTTGAAAACCTTTAAACATTTTCCTGTAATTCTACTCATTTTACCTCACCGGAATAAAAATTGTAAGTTCTAAATTTTATATATGACTAATAATACTATTAGAAAGACAGACAATCTTTATTTCAGTGAGGTAAAAACATTTTAAATCACAAATAAAAGCACAAAAACTAAAAAATATAAGGTTAAATAGCTTTGGAATCATCTTGAGAACATCTAAAATATTTCCCGGCATTTAACATATTTTATCTAATCAAATAAAAAGTGTAAGTTTTGAGTTTATACCAAATGATTAATAATGTTATAACATGAAAGATTATTTGTATACCGGTCAGGTAGATATATTTTAAATACCATCTTGGGAAAATATTTATTTACTTGCAACACCAGTCGATTCTTTGTGTGCGTGACGACACAATTGATTACACGAAGCTTACAAGGACATCGTCACGGTTTTGGCCTAAAATATGAACGAAACGTTGAATACAGTTATCACTCTGAGCGTTATTACTCTAAGTTATTCTATATGTCAGTTATAACTCAGATGTGTTAAATAAAGTATAATTACTAGGCTATATTACGGCTACTTTTTTACCCATCTACGCAAAAGAAACTAATGTAATTGTATCACGCGAACGAAGTCGCGGACAACAGCTAGTTATCAAGAATTTTGAGTTTTCAGGTTTTTCCTTTGTATATTTATAAAAGTCTACCTTGGTGACGAATATCGACTTTTTAAGTCATCTAGAAGTGGGTTAGGTTTTTGATCTATATATAGATGAGTGAGTTAGACAGTTACAAAAAATGAGATTTTTCAATGTTAATAACTCAATAACTGCCTGTCATACATTTACAAAACGTTGGATTCTAGATAAACTAATAGGTTTTAGTAAATGTATGTAGGATAAATAGTTTTTGAGTTGTGGAGGGTTCAAACGTAGCTTAAGATGGTTCGTGTAATATAACGCAAGGTGCTGCGTCGCCAGTTCCTTGGCTTGATGGACACGCGCCCGCGTGTTCTGATACTCGTATTTCACATATTTTAACTTTTTGGATTGACTTACGATAAATATTTCGTATCGGACAGTGTGAATAATCTAGAACAGCCTATGTATTAATACTGAATGCAAACAGATACCACCATTGTTATAGTAAATAGTGCATTCAGAACAACAGAAATTTGTAGTCGGATGTTTATTATGAAGCCTACAGATATATACCACAAATTGATTAACTCCACTTCACTTTTTTCTTTACTCCTTGCCCCGCTTTATTTTTTTGCGGTCGAGTAGCTAATGTATACATCTAACAAGGCATTTAATACGATGAGATTATTTTCCTTTGTTCTTCTTGGCATTACGGACAATGTCTGTCTGTTTTGTGAATAAGGTTTTCTTTATTTATATATACAGATTAACCTTAAACCTGACGCTGATAAGTATTGTCCCAAAAAATCCCCAAAGAAATTCTCAAATCTCAATCCTGAAAACTGCCCTTACAATAATTGTTGCCCCTAAATTTAGTTGATAACACTTTAATAGCACAAATTGGTGCTTTCTCATATATAAACTCATAAGCATAAAAAACTAAATAAAAAGGAAGTCTTGAATAGTAGGTAAAATCTAAGTAGCATCAGCTGCAAGTTAAAAATTTGTGCGATTAATAGCCTGATATAATATTGTACAGCGCCATCTAAGTTATGTCAAATAAATCTAGAAACCCCTCTCAATTTAATTAAAGTAGTAGAGAATTATGCGTCCATCTTTCCAGAAATTTCAAACATTTTGCGATAATTCAATCAGGTAAGAAATCGGTTGTTGCCAAACTACACAAATATTAATAAACACTGTGTTGGCGGTACTCCATCCGCCTTAACGACGCTCGAATAAATACCCATTTAGTGTCTCAAGTTCGGCTACTATTACTTATTAATGCTGCTATAGCGCCAGTTCTTGTTGTTGTATGATCCGGTTTAAAACGATAACCGGTTAACTTTCGCATTGCCACGAGGACAGCAACGCACCTCAACGAATTAACATCTTTTATGTCTATAAGCAATAGTTTCTCTTTCCATCAGGAGGGACATCTGCTTGTTTGCTATCTAATAATGATATAAATAAAAATAATGACGTTAAAAAACCGACTTAAAAAACTAAATAGTAAAAAATAATAAACATATAACAATAATTAAACACTACCTATTATTTATATGTGCTATTTACTAATAGGTTTGAAGTTGGTGCCAAGCCTTAAACAAATAATAAAATTTTAATCACTTAAATGAATACGAGCAAATTAATACAATCAAATGCCTACTAATTACTACTAATTAAGACACGTAAATAAACCTAATAAAAATAACTACGTTAAAAAACCGACTTCAAAAACTAAAATGTAAAAAATAATAAATATTTAATATTAATTAAATACTACCTATTATTTATATATCCTATTTACTAATAGGTTTGAAGTCGGTGCCAAGCCAATTTAATACTTACACCGGCAGACACGCGCGGGTAGACGTCATTGACGGAAGTCTTGAATAAGTACATAAAATTTTTGAAAGAAAGAAAGAAAATAGTTATTTGCAAGAATATGGCTGTTACAAGTTGTTAAAAATTAATTAAGCTACCAACAGTTTCTACTATTATATGGTGTCAATTTGAAATTAAAATTTTTGATGACTTTTAGCTTAATTGATAATTCTACATTAATTCACACGACCATTTAGTTTAGGAATTCTGTTGAATACATTTCCGTAATTATTTTTTTCAGTATTCTTCGTATTGATTGAAGCTGCTTGTAATATTAAGACTTAATTGCTCTTTATTAGGTTTATTTACGTATCTTGATCTTTAAAGTAGGAATTTCATTGCATTAATTTGCTCGTATTCATTTAAGTAATTAAAACAATATTATTTGCTTAAGGCTTGGCACCGACTTCAAACCTATTAGTAAACAGCACATATAAATAATAGGTAGTATTTAATTAATATTAAATATTTATTATTTTTTACATTTTAGTTTTTGAAGTCGGTTTTTTTAACGTAGTTATTTTTATTTAATACTTTTTAGTGTATTGTTGTATTGTCAACTTATTTTGGGTAGACCTTGGGTACCCTTGGGTAGACCACAACAGGTGCTGCGCGCCTTAACAAACATCGATCTCAAGAAACGGGAACGAATAAAATAGTAGAGAGTCCAAGAGGGGATTTTGATATTTACTCGAGCGCGGCAGATTACCATAGAAGGGGGTACCTCGCATACTGTTAAGTGTCTCCACTAAATATAAGCCCTTTCTATAGAGGGGGTAACTATTGCAGAAAAAAAGACGTGTGGCACTCGGAGACTGCCGCGGTAAAGCTATTGCATAGCATTTTTTATCAACTTATCCAATTACAATTATATATTTATTTTATTTATGCAGTATATTTTTTTCTTTGTTTTTTATTCTTTGATATTAATTCAAGTTACACTTTGAGCGTGGTGAACGATAAAAAAAAAATGGAAAAACTAAAAAGTATCACCGCTGTGCCGGTCGGAGTGGGGGGTGTTAGGTTTTTTTCGTTACGGAATTTCTGGATTCGGTCTCGACGCTCAAGGCCCGCGATAGAAGCTATGCAATAGCTTAAAAATAAAAGATAACTTCGGCTTGTGGAAATTTCGTTATTCTTACATCATTTCCTCCATAATAAAAGAAAATTCAGACGCGCTCGAGAATGTCAAGACAGCGTTTTCTTTGCAAATTTGTAAACCTCCCACTACCTTACGCTACACTGGAATCGTCAGATTTTCTAAATTTTAGCGGCAATTAACCCACCATACCCTAATCTAACGCGCTTTAGTGTTTCCATGTCACTGAATTTTTTAATCATTTTTTTATCTGTAGATTTTTTCCCTACCATTGAAATGAAAAACATTATATCACTTTTTATTTTTCCTATAATTTAGTCTACAAAATCCAATAGGTCCCTACGACGCTCGAGTATCTATTTAGCAACTTGGTCTCCCCTACTGAAATAAAAGTAGACGTCTCCGTAAAAATGCTCTTCGTAACACAATGTCACGTTCTTGTGAGAAAATTGAAGATCGTGAAAAACGTTTGTTGGCCATGAAAGCATAATATATGAAATCACGTTTACGTCAAGAAACTTTTGAACAATATAATTCTAGACTCGGTAAGATCCAAGAGCGTCTAGCGAATGGGTCTTTTGAGCAGAGAGCTAATATAGACTTGATCTCATTAATAAGCCTCTATCGAACGAGTCTGCCGAGCAGAAGGCTCATAGAGTTGGTCTCCATTAAGGAGCGTTTATCTAAGGAGTCCGCCAAGCAGAGAGCTCATAGATTAGAAGTGATACGAAAGCTGCTCAGCAACGTGAGAACCGGCTAGCGGCAGCACGTAAGACGTCACAAGGACTTCGTGCAATGACTGAGCGTAATTTTATAACCACCATAAGTCAATACGCTGAAGTAGCATGTACAGTCTGTAAGAAATTATTATATCCAAAACAACAGACGTCATTAGTCACAGCACATTTTAATTTCCTTCCAGAGCAACTACCGTTGCTCGACTACCATAAAAAAAAGAAAAGTTCCTTCACAGGCCTACTGGAAATTATATCTTTACCTTCTGAAGTGATCGACTTGACAGACGTAAAACTAAGACTTTTGTCAAGAGTATTTCCTTTTATTTTATAACTAGTTAGGAACCGCACCAAAATGCTTGTCAACCCGAATCAAATAAGCCCAAACTCGATAGAGTTGTGTCATTTAATTACTGAGCTCCTACGGCCACCTTCTGGCTTTATCATTGGACCTTGGAGGATCCTAGTTACCACCAAGCACCATAGTGCTCGTCAACACGAATCAAACGAGCCCAAACTCGATAGAGTTGTGTCATTTAATTATTGAGTTCCTATGGCCAGCTTCTGGCTTCATCATCGGACCTTGGAGGATCCTAGTTACCACCAAGCACCATAGTGCTCGTCAACACGAATCAAACGAGCCCAAACTCGATAGAGTTGTGTCATTTAATTACTAATCTCCTATGGCCAACTTACGGCTTCATCATCGGACCCTGGAGGATCCTAGTTACCACCAAGCACCTAAGTGCTCGTCGAAGAGCCCAAACTCGATAGAATCTTGTCATTAATCGATTTTTAACCATTTAATTACTGAGTTCCTGTAGTCACCTTCCGATTCCATCATCAGATCAGCTCTATGCCATAATAAGTTTTCATTGTCATCCAATTTACATACGTATACAAAATTTCAGCTCAATCGGTAACCGGGAAGTGGATCAAATTTACTTGCGAGATTTGAATTCAGACATCGGGATAGGTAAAATAACTAAAAAAAATGCCTATAAAATAAAAACTACAGGGCCTACCTTTTTTTATGGGACCAATTCGAAACCATTTCGCATCAAACAAAAAAAAAAACACGTAAATCGGTTCAGAAACCTTGGAGAAATCGGTGTACATACATAAAAAAAGAAAAATATACCGGTCGAATTGAGAACCTCCTCCTTTTTTGAAGTCGGTTAATAAAGAGCAATTAAATCTTAATAGTATAAGATTTAATTGCTTGTAATTTTAATGTTTAAAGTAGGCCTTTCATTGTATTAATTTGCTCGTATTCATTTAAGTGATTAAAATATCATTATTTGTTTAAGGCTTGGCATCGACTTCAAACCTATTAGTAAATAGCACATATAAATAATAGGTAGTATTTAATTAATGTTATATCTTTATTATTTTTTACTTTATAGTTTTTGAAGTTGGTTTTTTTTAACGTAGTTATTTTTATTTAATACCTTTGAGTGTATTGTTGTATTGTTAACTCGTTATGGGTAGACCTATAAAAGGTGCTGTGCGTCTTACAAAATATAGATCTCAAGAAACGGGAACGGATAAAAGTAATCTCCGTTTAAGAGCATTTTTAAATAAATGCTCTTCAAACACAATTTCATGTTCTTGTGAGACTATTAAAGATCATGGAAAAGGTTTATTGGCCATGAAAGCATATATGAAATCACGTTTACGTTAAAAAACTCTTGATCAGTATAATTCTTGACTAGGCATTCTTCTTATAGACTCATTCCAAGAGCGTCTAGCGAATGAGTCTTTTGAGCAGAGAGCTAATATACTTGGTCTCATTAATGAGCGTCTAGCGAACGAGTCTGCCGAGCAGAAGGCTCATATAATTAGTCTCATTAAGGAGATGTAGCTTTAAGTGGAGTGAATAATTTAGATGGTATCGCATTATAAGTGATTTAGAGCCATCTAAGTTATTAAACAGACCACATGACGGTTTGACGTAACATGAAACAGAAAAAAAGATAAACACTACAGGATGTATATATATATATATATATATATATATATATATATATATATATATATATATATCCGAAACTATATATATATATATATATATATATATATATCTGAATCAAGTTTTTATGGGACAAATCCGAAACTATTCCGCAAACCTCGGCGCAATCGGTGTACATACGTAAAAAAAATATACCGGCCGAATTGAGAATCTCCTTCTTTTTTAAAGTCGGTTAAAAAAGAAAAAATTTGAAATTTTAGATTGCGTGTTACTGCGTACGCTTTTACCACAAGTAATAAAAAAGTTACGAGCGGTAGTAATTGAGTTTTCTTATAACGGGACATTTGTTACAAGAAAACTCAGTTAATAACGCTTGGTAGTACAAGCTTATTTTTACAATAAATATTATTTATGAGAAATATTGCGATAAAAGAGATAACCATCGCCTATATACACCAAAGATGTTAATTGTACGTTGCTATTGTTGCAGGAATAGATAAGGCGGTGGTTTCAGACCCGGGCGAGACAATGCTAGTCTACCACCTAGTAGCCACGATGACTCGCGTAGCTAAATCGTTCATCTTTTACGAACTGCCTAACTAAACGGCAGATCAAACAACGGCAGGTCTGTAGGTACACAGTCATATATCTATACGTCAGAAATCAGAAATCAGAAGAACTTTATTCAATAAAACTTTTTACAAATTTTTAAACTAACGCGTTCTACTATCATTTTTAAATATATAAACGGACGGGTCAATAACGCGTACATATATAGAACTTACTTACCACTTACCACGGTCAATGTAACTTGGCCGAAACGTCGAGCTTTACAAGTAAGTTCTATATATGTACGCGTTATTGACCCGTTTATATATTTAAAAATTTTTACAAATTATTTTGACACGTCAACATTTTCAAGCTACTACCAGATCGGAACGCGGCCACACGCTGAGAAGATCCGGCGGAAGAAACTCAGCGGACTTGTCTTTTTTTCATATAATTTTTGTTTATCACAATATTACATAATTATAAAACATATATAAGAGATTGATATGAGGAGCAATTAATCCCATGCTTATTTGTCTTCCAAATAATCTGAGATTTTATAATACCAACCCTTTTTTACATAGTTTTGTTTTAACACATTTTTTAAATTTATTGACTGGTAGATCTCTTATAGTTTCGGAAAGTTTATTGTAAAAGCGTATACATTGCCCCATAAAAGAGTTACTTATTCTGTGGAGACGAGATGGATGCACAACAAGATTATTTTTGTTCCTTGTATTTTGTGAGTGTACATCACCATTTTTTTAATAATATTTACGAACGTACATCAAGTTCTCAAATATATATTGCGATATAACAGTTAGAATATTGATTTCTTTGAATTTTTCTCTCAGGGAAACCCTCGGGCTAAGATTGTAAATTGCCCTAATAGCTCTTTTCTGCAATACAAATATAGTATTTATTTCAGCAGAATTTCCCCAGAGAAGAATTCCGTATGACATAATGCCGTGAAAGTAACTAAAGTATACAATTCTTGCTGTGTCGACATCAGTTAACAGTCTCATTGTTTTAACTGCATAAGCTGCCGAACTAAGTCTATTTGCTAAATTATTAATGTACGGTCCCCATTGTAATTTCTCATCTAAAGTAATACCTAAAATCGCAGTGGAATCCACCAGATCCAGTTTGTTTCCATCCAGTTGTACACTAATATCTACATGACTTACATTAGGCAATGAAAATTTGACATACTTGGTTTTGTTAACAGTTAATAAAAGATTGTTTGTACTGAACCAGTGTACAACTTTTGAAATCGCATTATTTACTTCGTCATACTTACCAATTTGTTTTTTCACTTTGAATAAAAATGTAGTGTCATCCAAAACAATACGATTCCATGCTTCAAGTCATTTATGTAAATTAGAAGCAAGAATGGACCAAGTATAAAGCCCTGCAGAACACATGGTTGGTATGAATGAAATTTAGCACACAGGTAGATGATGCCCTAAAAGAGCACATAGGTTACTTTCTATCTCAAAATAATTAGGTAATCCCGCGGGATTAGCCAAAAACTGTTGTAATGCAGCGGGCTGCACGATGCAGCTTGTTATAAATAGATTACAGTGTGCGAATTGTGAAATGCTACATGTAATTTTATTTAATTTTATTAGTTTTCGTAAAAAAATTAGCCTATAATGGACCCCGGAATTTAAACTCCAAGTCTACTTTCATCAAGTTGATTCAGCGGTCTAGCCGCGAAAGCATAAGTGATAGACAGACTTTCGCAAATATTAAGTATGGATTTATACTCTTTACTGTCGGCACTTTTCTACTATAATGATTATTTAAAATTACATGTAATATTTCACAATTCGCATACTATAATCTATTTATAACAAGCTGCATCGTGCAGCCCGCTACATTATAACAGTTTTTGGCTAATCCCGCGGGATTACATAATTATTTTGAGATAAAAAGTAACCTATGTGCTCTTTTACATCATCATCTACCTGTGTGCTAAATTTAATTCATATACATTCCGTACTTTTTGCGTGATTGGGTAATAAACATCCATCCATCCAAACATTTAAACTTTCGCATTTTTAATATTAACATAGATATAGATTCATATAGATATAAGAACCAGGCTGTTTATATTTAGACCGTAGAATACAGGTTATAAATAAAACCCTGTCCGGTCGTCAAAGCCGTTATTTGGTAGCTTAATACAATCATATCTGTATCATTGTTTTATGGATATTGATAGATATATTTTCATAATATTTGCTTTGCTTTAAGGACTTCATAGTAGCTTTACAAGGCAAAAATTCGGCCTTATACGGCCTAATACAGCTTGTTTCCTTGGAGTTACGCAGAGTTGTGGGGTCGCTTTTTAATTTTTTATCGAATATTTCATGAGGAGTGTTTCGAGGAACTGTTTGTTTCCGCCGAATTTCAAAATCGGATATTGCGACAAATTTCAACTTTTCATCTCCACCATCTCGATGTCTGAATTCTACAAATGTACAAATCTCGAGGCATTTTTTGTCCCGAAATATTTCTCTGTGCGACTATTGCTAGCAGTGATTTGTCTGAACAGATACGATTAGGCAACCTTTAAGAAATAGTTTACTCATTATTAACAGGCCGGGAAGTGGGAACGCAATAGCAAGACCTTTGGTAGTGTAATTGTCCATAGGCAGTGGTGACCCCTCTTCTATAAAAAGTCAGGTGGTTATGAATAAAAGGTCAGATAAATACGGTTAAACAAAAACAATAAAGTTACTTTACCATTAATTTCTATTTAGCGCTTATTTTACCTTATATTTAAATAGAAACGTAATGAATAACGTAAATTAATCTTGATTCTAATTAAGCCGCTTTATAGAAACGACGTGAGATTTTAGCTACGAATCTCCGATATTACGTTTAACCTATTTGCGACGGTACTTGTTGCTATATTTTATAGAATTTATTTGCGACGGTACTTGTTACCATATTTTATTTATATAAAAGAAATAAGATTCATAAAAGATGCTTAGAGACGAAAAAAAATGTAATTATTTTGAAGATACACTTAAGCAATATTTAATCCCATTTGAAACATTTAAAAATACGTATTCTATAGAGGTTACGAAAATTTTAACAACTTTATTATAAATTAGCTGTGCCCGCGACTTCTTCTGCGTGGAAAAATTTCTCAGATAAAGGTAGATTAAGTTACTCCTCATTACCGTGGTTTAAAAATAGACAGTTCTAGGGTTTTACCCGCATAGTTCCTGTTCCCGTGGGATTTCCGGGACTAAACTATCCTATGTTATTTGTGTGCGTTATTTGATATAGTTTATTAGGGATCTATATTGGTGGCAAAAAAGTACCCCGTGGATAGTCTTGGTTAGACTGAACGAAAGTATGGGGTCCCTGAAAAAAAGAACGTTGCTGCTCCTTGTTTAACGTTCGTTGTAATTTACATCAAGTTGAAGAAAAAGCACTGCATTGGTCCAGCAGAAAGACTGTCAGTAATTTTAAAGGCCAGCGTAGACGAGGGACTATCCACGGAGTACTTTTTACACGGGTACTTGCTACGGACTCAACGCACACGCTGTGCAATGATTTGAATGATGAAATTTAGTAAAGTGCACTGAGATTTTGTAGTGCTATAATTCAAATCAAGTTTAAGAAAAAGCGATGCATTGATTTTCGCCGTGTTGGTCCCGGCCTCCTTTGAAGAATAGGCCAACTGCCGTTCTGCCAGGCAGGCCGTAAAAGGCGACCGATTGGCTGAGTCACTACCATCGTGGCTACTAGGTGGTAGAGTTCTGCATTGTCTCGCCCGGGTCTGGTACCACCGCCTTACCTATTCCTGCCGCAATAGCGTCAGTGCTTGTCGCTGTCGTGTTCCGGCTTGGAAGGTAAGGTAGCCGGTAAACTTATGCATGTGGCATTAGACCTCGACACAAGATAGCAACGCACCATTAACACCTTTGGTGTCTATAGGCGATGGTTGACTCTTTCCATGAGGAGACCCATCTGCTTGTTTGCTATCTTATGATATAAAAAAAAATTAAAAAAAAATTGATCCAGAAGTAAGATTCTCAGTTACTTTAAATCACTGGAGCGCTCAAAGCAAACTAAATTACGCAATATGCGTTGCTGCTCTTTGTCACGTTAGTTCTATTTAGACTTCTCCGTATTTTTGTCCAGTCCGGTCTTTCGGCATCCTCGGTTATTCGGGGGACATTTTGTACTCTTGTGGTAATTTTGATCCTTTGTGTGCGTTATTCGATACAGTTTATTAGGGATCTATACTGGTGGACAAAAAGTACCCCGTGCATAGTCCTTTATCTGCGCAGGCCAATACCTATAATAAGTTTTTTATAAAATAATTTTGATTTGATTTGACTTAATAAAACGAGGCTTTGTGATGTCAAAAAGTCACCACCAAACTCCAAACAACCCGTGAGTCTTCTCACATTAAAAGTAAGTTAATTAATGCTTTTCAGTCATAAATTAAAAAAAGTTATCTTAAGGCCCAAACCCCCAAAGAAGTAAGCAGAGGTACAATCAGTGCACTCGCGATTAGCCGAAGACACTTACGGTCTGGAGAAGTACTAAGCATTTCACGCAGCGCGACGACCGCCGGGGCGACGGACGATTTTTGACCAGCGAATCGGGCGCGTAGTGCGGGACGCAGCGAGCGAATGAAACAAATGTATGAATCAGCACAGAGCATGGCGGCGACCTTAGCGAATAGTCTAAGAACCAGAATGGTTTGGTTTTAGTTTCTAAAAAATATACACTATGAACATTTTAACTTTAATTTTCAAATACTGACTAGGTCAGTAATTTGTAAGTCTGGTCATCACATCATAAGTATAAACAAAGTCCAGAGATACAATTTTTCTTTCTTTCTTCCCACAATGTTGAATATTCATAAAAATATAACTAGTGTCGCCAAAAAATCGATAGTTTTAATCTAGAAACGCCATAACGTCGATATTATCGGTAGTATTGAACGCTGCAAGTAAATAAACAATCGATTGCGTCGTAGTATCAATCATTGGAGATAAACCAAGTATCGATTCTATCAATAGTATTGTTAGACAATGTTGCATTGACTATCGATATATTCGATACTATCGATAGTTTGTACAATTGATAGTATCGGTCAGTATTAGACTAAAGTTGACTATCGATAGTTATGATAGTATTGATACTATCGATAGTAATTGTGATTAATGCAGTATTAAAAAGCAATACTATCAATAGTACTTTTGATAGTTTATTTTTTTAATCATGAATATTATCGATGCTATCGATTGTATTGCTGTTTATTGATAGTATTGTACTTATTGAGGTAATGAAATCCTATCGATAATAGACTATCAAGCGGCAACACCATAAATCAGAGGTTTCGAGTTTCGACACTCATTCCAAAAATTTGTCAGGATATAGTACGTATTTCTCATACTTCTTATTAAAATCAACGTTTATATTATACCCCGATTCTTATTTAAATCATGTACTACACATTCTCTTTTAAATAGTAAGTGTTGAAGTACGAAACTACTCCCCTCCAAGCAATATCGAGATAAAATTGAAAAAGACATCTTGCTCTCGGACTATACTGGTCGCGGCGGTGGACGCAAGTTCCCATTGCCTGAATTTTCGCCTCGCCGGGTAGTTAGTCCCACAATGTGATATGTGGCAAGCTTATCGCTAACCGGGCACAAACCCAGTCTCGTACAACATCGTTTTTATTAGAAAACTGAAGAAACACATTTTTCGTATGCTCGACTTGAGAATTAAACCCAGGACCTCATGTAATCGAAGCCGGCACCGGACCACTAGATCGACTAGAGGCAACTAAAAGGAAATATGTTTTGTTTTATTCACAACTAGCTGTGCCCGCGACTTCGTTCTGTTATACCTTGCCACTGTAGGCTAATATGCCAACCTCATCCCTTTTACTGCCGACACATCACTCTCCCATATCCACAGTCGGTTAGTAGAACCAAGCCCTCCTCAGTCTCAATCCTACATCCAAGTTAGACGGCTGCTTTCCTAAATTCAATTATTATCTTTATTTCTAGCCATAACTTTTTCCTTTTTTAAAAAGACAAACCAAGAGAGACTCATAACATTTGGTGGCAGCGGTGGGTTTTTAAAACAGAAATCCCCGGAAACGGCTCCGAAATCAGTAACCGCCGCGAGTGAAAGTAAAAGTGAATCCCAAATTTAAAAACGAAATAAAAACCGAGGCCTACTGCTGGACACTGCTCGTGTCGCGGTCAATCTTCAAAAATAAATTTAAAATCTGTGCTGTGAGACCATCTTTCAAGAACCCATCTATTATCATCGTGTTGTTACGTCATTCCTGCCGAAGTCATGTTCACCACATCGATGTTTTTCTGCGTACTTCAGTAAGTGATTTAAAACCTTTTGTCATTGCGATCTTTGTAATACGTGTTATCAATATCAATAGGGTTGTCATAATAGTATATTTCTTTCATTTAGTAAATTTTAATATTACATTCTTTTGTGTTATATTGTGTCTGTAATTTACAATAGGGTTGTCTATGTTTATATATATTTAAACTAACACTTGACTTACTTTTTACATCACATACATATTTCTAAAATTTACACAATGATGTCAGACAGTAGAGCACCAAGCCCAAAATTGGAGGCCCCTATGGCCGATACAGAGGACGAAAACCTATGTCCTCCACCTACCACTAGGTCAAGCAGAAAAAAGAACCCTTCTATCAAAACAGAATTAGACTTAGCGATACTACTTAAATTTATCAAGCCATACGATGGCTGTAGAGAGACATTAAATTCATTTTTAATCAACTGTAATAATGCATATGAACTTGCTACTGACGCCCAAAAGGATATCCTGTTCAAATACATACTCTGTCAATTACAGGGTAAGGCACAAAACGCGTGCTCCATTAAAGAGTTCACGAACTGGGTACAACTCAAAGAATTCCTAAAAACCCAGTTCAGTGAACGCAAACACTACGCACATTTACTAACAGACTTGCAGGAGTGTAAACAAACATATAATGAACCCGTTAGCCAGTATGCCCTTAGAATAGAAACTTGCCTCTCGCAACTTTTAACGGAGGTCTCAATATCTCATGGGCATAAAAGCAGAGAGATGATAGGTCGCACAGCAGCGATGGAGGAATTAGCCCTCCATCATTTCCAAATGGGGTTAATACCGCGAATCTCTAACATAGTCAGGTGTAAATCACCGAAAACTTTGAACGAAGCAATAAACGTAGCCATATCCGAAGAGAAAATACAACAATCATTCCTAAAACACAGCCCGTCTAACACGCGCCAAGATAAAGCCAATTTACAACCAAAATCTTATCCAATACGGCGCAACCAAAACCCTTCACATTATAATCCTAATTATTCACAAAATCAAAGCTATCCTAACCGGCACTATTCTAGCACGAATTCACCAAACATATTTTGCAGATACTGCAAAACGCCGGGCCATACCCTAGAACAGTGTCGCAAGCGTCAATTTAATAATAATCGATACAAAATCGATCAAAACCAATCAAGGGCCCACAATGTAAACTTTGTGTCCGACGATCCCGACGACCAACATCCGCCTTATATACCGGTCGACCCAGCAATAGAGGGATACGATACCGTTGACTATGAAACAAAAAACGAATAAGCTTCCCGTCTCGGTGTCGTACGGGACCGTGCGATACAAAAATCGACGCCCTCAATCTAATTACAAAAACTAAATCGTCACAGGCATCGCTACACGATCGCCTAGTGAAAACTAAATCCTCACAGGCATCGCTACATGATCGCCTAGTGAAAACTAAACCCTCACGGGCATCGCTACATGATCGCCTAGTGAAAACTAAACCCTCACAGGCATCGCTACATGATCGCCTAGTGAAAACTAAATCCTCGCAGGCATCGCGACATGATCGCCTGACGAAACCTACTATATCCGTGCAGCAACTAAACAAAGTTGACCTGCCACAATTTGCTACACCCGTGGAACAACTTAAGAAAGTTGACCTTCCACAATCTTCTATATCCGCGCAGCAACACGAGAAAATTGATCTGCCACAACCTTCTATACCCAAATCTCTACCAAATCCTGACCCAAATCGTAATCTAAATCTCTCTAAAAAATCCTTACCAAATCCTGTGAAAACAAATATATTTGAAATTACGAATAACCCAGCAATAATGCTACTGCCTCATGTTATCATCGAATCCTCCATTTCTGAACTCCTTTTATCCTTGCTTGTCGACTCAGGCTCCTCAGTCAGCCTTTTAAAACATTCTTGTATGGAAACACATCCTAGACTTGTTAAAGAAACAATACGTTTAAAGGGTATTGATTCAACAGAAGAATCTATCCAAACCCGTGGTCATTTCAACCTAAGCCTTTATTTTCCAAAATCCCGTATATCCCATAAGTTCCACGTAATCGATAAGATCCACTTACCCTATGATGGTATTATAGGGTCAGACTTTCTTAATGCTCACAATTGCAGTATAGATTACAGTAAAGACCTACTTAACCTCGGAAAAGCATCCATTAAATTACACTTTCACGATCCCGCTTACCAAATCCCCGCAAGAACTGAATCTATCATCGAGTGTTCCGTCGTAAACCCCGAAGTAGGGGAAGGATTAATTCTAGACCAGAAACACTCCGAAAACTTGTTGATTGCAAATTGTTTAGTTAAAAAAAAGAAAACAATCGCATAAATATGTCCGTGATTAACACATCCGATGAACCTATCACTGTAAAATCAAATCTTAATCTAAAACTTATCCCAATAGATCCTTTAGAATTTGAAAATAAGCCATCTGCTCTCGTAAATCACGTAAACATTTCAAGTAACAGCGTTCAGCGCACAAACGAAGTTCTTAATCAATTGCGTGTTTCACATCTTAATAAAGAAGAACGTCAAGCCCTTCTACAGCTTTGTGCTGATTTTTCAGATATCTTCCACCTGCCAGGTGAACACCTTACATACACTAACGCGCTGAAACACGAAATCAAAACGACTACTGATATTCCTATACACACAAAAACATACAGATTTCCTGAAATACACAAAACCGAAGTCCGAAATCAAGTCCAGAAGATGCTAGAACAAAACATAATTGAACCTTCAAATTCCCCGTGGTCTTCACCCATATGGGTGGTCCCAAAGAAATTAGATGCATCCAATGTTCAAAAATGGAGGGTCGTAATCGACTACCGCAAATTAAATGACGTCACCATAGGCGACACTTATCCAATCCCACAGATAACCGAGATCCTAGATCAACTTGGGAATAGCAAATACTTCTCGACGCTAGATTTAGCGTCTGGGTTTCACCAAATAAAATTAAATGAAGCCGATAAAGCCAAAACCGCGTTCAACGTCCCAGAAGGACATTTCCAATTCCTCCGTATGCCGTTTGGCTTGAAAAACGCGCCTTCCACGTTCCAAAGATTGATGAATTCTGCCTTATCAGGCCTTCAAGGGATCCGCTGCTTCGTTTATTTAGATGACGTGGTCTGCTCCTCGCACGACCTTCACTCGCACATCATTAATTTAACTTCTATATTCCAAAGAATCCGCGACTTCAACCTGAAGTTGCAACCAGACAAGTGCGAGTTCCTTCGACGTGAAGTCTGCTATCTCGGTCATGTAATTACAGAACAAGGTGTTAAACCCAATCCCGATAAGATACAAGCGGTGACAAATTACCCGACACCAAAATCACCCAAGGATATCAAATCCTTTCTAGGTTTAGTTTCCTACTATCGTAGATTTATCCCAGATTTCTCTAAAACCGCAAAAGCTCTTACTAGCCTCTTAAAGAAAGACACGCCATTCAAGTGGGAAAATCAACAACAACTAGCATTCGATACCCTTAAGGACAAATTGACGTCAGCACCACTTCTTATATATCCTGATTTTACGCGACCTTTCATCCTGACTTGTGATGCCTCGAATCACGCCATTTCGGCAATACTTTCACAGGGATCCATTGGTAAAGATCAACCTGTAGCTTACGCGTCGCGAACATTAAATAAAAGCGAATCCAATTACAGCACAACAGAAAAAGAGCTGTTAGCTATCCTATACGGATGTAAAACCTTCCGCCCGTATCTTTACGGCAACAAGTTTCAAATAGTTACAGATCACAGACCCTTAAAGTGGCTCTTTAACCACAAAGATCCTAGCAGTAAACTGCAACGATGGAGACTGAAACTAGAGGAGTACGAATATGAAATCCTTTATCGTAAAGGAAAATTAAACTCCGCAGCCGATGCTCTCTCTAGGTATCCTGTTAATCCCGTCATCCCCGATAATACTAACCAGACAGACCAACCCGTCGACGAATCTCCGACTGAAACACTAGACAGAGATTTAAGAGATCTTCTGGTGACACCACCATCATTCCAACTCGAAGAACTCGATTTCCTTGATTTTACATTGCCAAGTCCTGTGGAACCTTTACCAAATCAAAACTTACCTGAATCCTCATTTGTTCCTCAGCCTTCCACTAGTCGTCAAAACCCTGAAACCTTACCTGTTTCTGTTAATCCCGACGCAGAACCACCATCACCTATTGAGACCTTACCTGCGTCTTCAAACCTTTCTCCTGACGTTTCTCCATCTATACCTGAAACTGTACCTACGTCGACTTACCCGAATCCAGCTTGTTCTCCAGCTCCTGAAATCTTACCTGAATCCAATCAGTTCGATCCTGATGTTTCATCACCAACATCCGAAGTTGCACCTTCAAAAGGCAAAGAAAGTGGCTGGTGAATTGGAATGCCACAGCATAATCGAACCACTTTTGGTCAGATACAACGACTTGGTATCAGAATATTCTTCTATTTCGCATCTGACTAGTAATAATAGAGTCAAACGCAGTGCTTGGTTAGGCATAGTGGGCAGCTTATCCAAGACAATATTTTAAACTTTAAATGAAGATGATGCTGTAAAATATGATAACGCCATACAAAGTGTCCAAAATAATGAAAAGAGATTGAGTTCATTAATTAAAGAAAATATTTTAGTCACAACATCGACCCTTACTAAACTAAACAAAACATTTTATGAAGTAAAGACTAATGAAGTCAATCTCAACATAGCTATCGACGACCTCACCCAAAAATTAAAAAACATTTCAGTATTTTCAAACGAAATAAATTTTAAAGTAAAATTAAATTCAATTTTAAATAGTCTTGAATCGTCTTTGCTAGCCCTATCGTTTCAACTGCAAGACATAACAAACGCGATAGTTCTTAGTAGTCAGCACATTCTCCACCCGGCTATATTGCCGCCTACGCAATTATATGACGAGCTCGTCGGTAACTATAGGCACCTACCTATAGACATGAAATTACCTGTAAGTCTAGAATTAAGTAATATTCATAGGTTAATTAATGTTTCACGTGTGTTATGTTTTAGTATAAGTAATAAAATTGTTTTTGTACTGAAGATCCCTCTTGTGTCACCTCGGCAATACAACCTGTTTCACAGTATTGCTCTGCCTACCCCTCATAATAGTTTAGAACCACAATATTTTAGTTATATAAAACCTAGTTTTAAATATATCGCAATGACAAAAGATAAATCTGAGTACTGCAGGCTTCAATCGCTATCGGAATGCAGAATAATAAGTGACTACGATTACATATGTGATGTTCCCAGTGTTTACCCCACTAGTGCGAATCCCAGCTGTGAAAGTGAACTTTTATCCACCGTAGCTACTTCCCTACCAGTGCAGTGTAAAACCGACTCTATTCATGGATTTATAGACTTATGGAAACCAATCACCAACAACAAATGGATTTTTGTGCAGTCGGTTAAGAACAAACTTTTTGTCGAATGTTCGAAACAAAAAACAATCACCGAAATTAACGTCGTTGGTACCGGTATTTTGAGTATACCACAAAATTGTATTGCTTACTGTAAAACGACAAAATTGGTACCAAAGTTCAGCAATATAAATATAAATGTAACCATTGTACAACCGGATTTCAGTATCATAAACGACAGCTGTTGTAATTCGTTAGTTTTAAGAAAAAGGAGTGATGAGCCTCCTATGAGATTACAAAACATAGATCTAGATATTTTTACTTCGGATATAAAGTCAAAATTTAAAAGAATTTCAGACGAGGCTGATAACATTGAGAATCAGCACCCAATTCTCAAATACGAGACTCACTACTCCGCCACATTAATATTTTTATTCGTTTCTTTGTTTATTTTTGTACTGTATAAATTTATTATGTTTATTAAATCTCGCAGCCGTTACTCCTGGCCATTTCCTCACTTCACCCGTGTAACTCATCCCTTGTCACCCGAACAGAACCCTACCTTAAACCTAGAACCCTCCGTAAAGTTCACCAAAAGTGCTCCCGACAACACCCTATCTCTTGAGGAAGATAAAACCCCTCCTGAACATAGTATTCCAACTCCTACCACTAGAATGAACTTTTGAAACTTCTCTCTCTTTCCTAAACTTCGCGATTTAAACCCCGAAGTTTAGTCTTACCCCGGGGAGGTGTTATACCTTGCCACTGTAGGCTAATATGCCAACCTCATCCCTTTTACTGCCGACACATCACTCTCCCATATCCACAGTCGGTTAGTAGAACCAAGCCCTCCTCAGTCTCAATCCTACATCCAAGTTAGACGGCTGCTTTCCTAAATTCAATTATTGTCTTTATTTCTAGCCATAACTTTTTCCTTTTTTAAAAAGACAAACCAAGAGAGACTCATAACAGTTCGCGTGGAAAAAATTCTAAAATATCCTATGTCCTTCTCCTGGCTCTAAAATACCTCCCTGCCAATTTTCAGCTAAATCGGTTCAGCCGTTCTTGAGTTATAAGTGGAGCAACTAACACGACTTTCTTTTATATATATATATATATATATATATATATATATATATATATATATATATATATATATATATATAATATACGATTAAATTTTATAGAGTATGTAATATATCTCGTCGTAGCCTAAGTTACTCCTTATTAACGTGGTTTAAGAGATAGACAGTTCTGAGGTTTTACCCACATAGTTCCTGTTCCTGTGGGATTTCAGGGATAAAAACTATCTTATGTTATTTGTGTGCGTTATTTGATAAAGTTTATTAGGAATCTATATTGGTAGCAAAAAAGTTTTATAAAAGTCTGTCTGTCTGTCTGTTATGCTTTCACGGCTAAGCTTGCGGCGACCTTGAAGAAATTTGATAAGGAAATAGTTGAAGATCAAAACTTAAATATACTTTTTTAATGAGCCCTAAAGATTGAAATAGAGGTTGCAAGTTTATATGATCGTCTAGTGGCCTAGTGGTCATGTGTTAGTGCTGCCACAAGAATTCTCGAGCTTTTTCCCGGATAAGATAAATCAGAGGCATTTTTTTTAATGTTCTGACAATAAACAACGTTAGCTGGGACTGGATAAGTGCACAGATGGCGCTAGGATTGCCACCTATCACATTTTGGCACTAAATGTCTCTGGCTAATCGTGGGTGCACTGCTTGTACCTCTGCCTCTTAGGGGAACCGGGCGTGATGATACTTTTTTAAGTTTATATGAAAGTTCATATAGAAGAGAGTGGGTTTGAAAAATATAAAATATTACAAGATACTCTAAGATCGTAAGAAGTTTACCGTCTAAATTATTAAGAATCTTCGATCTAAATATACTTTAAACAAAAGAAATTCCTCCGATAAACTACCCCAAAACCTTCGTATGAAACATGTAGCCAAAATTTCTTTATGTGAAATATGACAGGGATTTCAATAGAATCTGCACGAGATGAATTGCTGAGGTATTCTTATTTTATTTTCTTGCTTATGAATTATCTTCGCATAAAAAATTATACAGTATCTCATCTCCATTGTAATTTCAAAATTATTTTGTGGTATTAAATTTTTGATACAGTGTAACATGGAATTATGTAATTTTATACATTGTATGAAAAATTAAATTGAAGTTATGTAATATTATGGCTGCTTATTTCTTTTTATATTAGATTCATACATATTTTTTAAATGAGTGAAAAACTGACGTCGATATTAAAAATTTTTTCACTTTATTATGTATCGCATTAGGTATGTGGTATAATCCACTTTTAGTGCCCCCGCGCATTTAGACGGCCAGGCCGCGAGGTCAGGTCGCGCGGCCAACGAATTTCTCCAAGATAATGGAAGTACGCGCATTATGCGGCCAGCCGATGGCGGCCACGTTTTGGCCGCGCGACCAGCAAAAACACCGCCACCCAACATGCGGCCATTTGGCCGTTTGGCCAATTCGAATGAAATACGTTCAGTATGCGCGCATAATTCCTTCTTCGACGTCCATTTTAGAGCACGTTGTGCATTCAACTGACGTATGTGGTTGCTAAATTATTATGAGCTGCGTGATCTGGCCGCTCGCGAACAGCGGCCAAATGCGCGGGAGCACAAACTGTTATATACGAAACGGCAAACGCATTTTTATCATAGGTTAAAAAAGCAGATGAATCTTCTAACAGAAAAAGACAACCATCACATATAGACACCAAAAATGTTAATTATGCTTTACTTTCCGTGTGACAAGCTGGTAATGCCAGCTACCTTACCCGCCAAACCGGAATACAAGCAGTGATAATTTGCAGAATTCAAACAACTAATTAGTAGTCACAATTTTATTGACATCTATTAGCCTTCTCTCGCCTTTTACGAGATGCCTAGCAGTAAAATAATTGATATATTCTTAAAAAAAGAGGTATTGATCTATTCTTAAAAAATAAACACGAGAAAAAATCTGGTAATGCTGGCAACCCTTAAATCTAAAAGTAGCAGATCTACTATGATGATTAAAAAAAATAATTAAAATTTTACATATAATCCAGAATATTACACACGATTGATCGAAATGGACCAATCGCATATTTTCATGATCCAGCAATCGGAGCAACCTTTTTTTTGCGAATATTTTCTTTAACGAGGGCTCGGTTGGTAAAGAATAATGCATTTTGTTACGAATCTTTGAGTTAAAGCAGCTGTTACTTTCTCAGTTACAGAAATAAGCGACCGTGATGGTGTATAAATATACTACCGAGTGTAATTTACTAAGATTAAGTTTTGTAAAGGTTATCTGGTGAATACTGGAATAAACAATTGTATAAATTACTATACTACCGCGTATTATTCGTTAAACTCACGGAGTAAATTTAAAGTTAATAGTTAAATTTAAAGTCAGTATTCATATGGTCTGTGGTCAAACTATTTACCCGGGTGATGGATAGAAATAAGTTAACCGCATTCATATTCTGCAAGAAAAAATATCAAAGAAACCCATAAGAATGGGCGAAAGGAGGACATGGTACAATAAAAAATAACTGCAAATTCTAAACGTTTTGTTTAAATAACCGACTTTCCAAAAATAGTATTTTCTCAGATAGGTTGTATTTTTCTTAATATTTGTAACCTCAAAACTCTGTCACCTATTAAACAAGTTTACCAGATTTACCAGCTTATACTATTGCCACTTTGAACCGAATTTCATTCAAATCTATGCAATGGCTTAGGCGTAAAGAAGAGACAGACAGAACAACGGGCAGAGTTACTTTCGCATTTAACGCGAAAATATTAGTATATATAAATTTTATAATATAGGTATAGGTATATGATCATTAAATATCGTGTTCTACCATATGTACAGTTTTTACCAGATAACCTATATGCTAGTATAAATGATACTAAATAAAATTTATTGTTTGTGTGAAGCAACCCTATGTTTGCACTATGTCGTAAATAGGAATACCATACGAAATATCTATGTCATGATATCTAGGATGTCGGGCATTGTACGGTACATACGAGTTATTAAATAATTGCTATTTTCTAGAGATGTTTAATATGGAACGAGAAAAATATTTTCATAAAAGAATAGATGGAAAAATTAGAACAATATTATGACCATATACCTGTTACTGAAATCACTCAAATATGAACTTCGATTCTTGACAGTTAAACATTTGAGTGCTGAGCATTAATGTTTGCAAGTATTTCGGGGTTTGGGTGTTTATTAAATGCTATAAGTATACATATTATGTGTATATTGTCGTGTGATTCACATGAATTTAGTGTTTTGTCAATTACGTAAGCGGAAAACCTTGACGTTACGTGTGCTAACCAAAAACTACTACTTACCATTAACTTAAGGCGAGGTATTTTGACGCGCGTCAAATCTATAGGAAATGGGCGCGCGGTATGTTCTGAAACCGCTGGGAAACGTATTAATTTTCGGATAAATAAATATAGGACTTCAGCTGAAAACCAAAATTTAGTACATTTTTTTTGTATTTAATACTAAATATCACTATATAAAAGTCATGTGGAAGATTAGAAATATTATTAACAAATTATTTGTTTTAGAGATTTTTTTAGCCTGTTTTCGGAATTTTATATGATCGAGTAAAGTACATTCTATCATGTAATAAGTTAGCACATTCTTTAGATAATATCTTCAGATATATTGTGTATTTTTTGTAAAATTGTTATTTAACAATCAATACAAAAAACAACGTGATTAAGCAAACCAGTTTTTTTTTTGTTTGTCCCGATGCCTCGCCTTAAGATATATAAAAGCAAATAATGCAAAAGCCCATACTTATTTGATTCGTTTTTTACATTTATATATTTTTAAAATCTGAACTTGCAATAACATAATTCACGTTTAGTCGAAAATATACGTTATAATAACTATACAATTTAAATGCAGTAAAAATGGCAACAACTGACTTTCCGTTTTCTGTAAAAACAAAATAAAAAGAAAAACAAAAAAAATATACCCATTAAAACAAAATAGAATTTTTCTAATCTGTCAGAAGTATTCATGTAATCCGTGAACATACATAAAGAAGATTTCAATGAATTGAAAACCTCTCCCATTTTTGGGTAGTCGTATGACAATGAATTTCCTCAATAAAAAGTAACTTAAAAATCGCTGCCTTAAGAAGTGTATAATATATTTTGAACATATCAATGTATTCACGCCTTGTAAAGCTAACAAAGTATATCTGTAATAATATTATGAAGAGGTAAAATTTTGAAGTAGGTTTGTAGGAAATAATCCCTGGAACTACTGAGCTGATTTTGAAAAGTTTTCAGCCATAGAAAGCTGCACAATTCCTGAGTAATATAGGCTACATTTTATTTTAATTCATTCTCGGTATCGAAACTATAAACGACTATATATTATAATTTATTTAATATATTTGGTATTTATAGGCGACGGTTATTATAATAAATAATATATCAAAATCGGAAAACAAACAAATCTCATTTACAACTTAATCTATATTATTATATATAATATTATAAATGCGAAAGTTTGGATCTTTGGATGGATGGATGGATGGATGGATGTTTGTCACTCAATCACGAAAAAACTACTGGACGGATTTAGATGAAATTTGGCACATAGGTAGATGTTGACCTAAAATAGCATACAGGCTACTTTTTATCCCGAAAAACGTAGGTAATCCTGCGGGATTCACCAAAAACTTTTATAATGCAGCGCGCTGCACGCTGCAGCTAGTATAATTATAATATAGACATTATGATGTTTAGGTATTGTGAAATTCAAACTTTTGAAAATTGAAACTTCAAAGATCGGAATATTATTTTATATATAAAATATATTGTTATCAACCGCGCTTGACAACTACTAGCCGGCCAGATGTGCGGCACACCTGTGTTATGACGTCATAATAAAATAGATAACGAATGGTATAAATAAGCGGGGACATCATGTTTTCGATTCATTGTAATTCTATCGTTTGTTGAGGGCGTTACTCTGCCCAAAATTATATTGTGCGTGTAAAAGTGATTCAAGTGTTTTATTCAGCCAAACTGCTTCACGTTAATATTATATAAAAATCAATTGCTGATCGTTATTCTCGCTAAAACTCAAGAACGGCTGAACCGATTTGGCTAATTTTGGTTTTGAATTAATTGTAGAAGTCTAGGGAAGGTTTAAAAGGTGAGAAAATATAGAATAAAAAATAACAGTAGTTAAAAAGGCAAAACAACGTTTCCAATTGGGTAGGGAACACCCAAGTTCAAGATCTATTTTAACTTCTTTTTATGTGCACGTGTCTGTATTATTTATTTAAAAATATTTATTGTTTTTGCAGTACATTTATTGAAGTTACAACAGTATAACGTTCCAGTTATAATCCCTCTTTGGTCAAAGTAAATCGCGACTTTGACATTCGATGGGGTTAGGATTTTGTATTCGATTGATACATGTATTTGTGTGATGAGCCTATATGTTTGTATTTCTAGATAAATATTATATCTATTAAATATAATATTTGAGTGTTATTTGTGTATTTCCATATGTAGTCTAAGTCCCCACTATACCTGCATCGAGCTGGTTGATGGATGAAAAGTATTTTATATCCAATTAAATATGTCCATAAATAGGTATATTGTAAAGAAATTGTCTAAAAATTTCACACAGAATGTTTTTTTAAGCATTTCACTGGTTTCGTCAATAGACTTTCAGACAAAATTACAAAAAGTTTGCAAATTATAGAAATAAGTGTTTCGATGTGAAATAATGTTTGAAATTTGTTGTTGTTTTTGTGTTTTTTCCGCCGGATCTTCTCAGTGTGTGGCCGCGTTCCAATTCGGTAGTAATAGTAAAATGAAATCGACTTACAGCATTTTTAGTTTCATAATAAATAATTTTAATTTTAAAATATATGCACACATGGAAGAATATGTCGGAAAATTAATCAAGTTTTAATAACTTGTATCTCTCATATTTTGGCAAATAAATAATTTCTTTCTATAAAATCGAAAGTGTGAAGCCTATAGAATATGCAAACGTAAGGTTGGCTATTTTTTCCCGTTACAATTCTTGGGTAAGCAGGTATAAGCTTCAGGTAAATCGATACTAGTATTCCCCGTGTTGGTCCCGGGCTCCTTTGAAAAATAGATCAACTGCCGTTCTGCCAGGGAGGTCAAAAAAGGCGACCGATTGGCTATCGAGTCACTAACATCGTGGCTACTAGGTGGTAGAGTTCTGCATTGTCTCGCCCGGGTCTGATACTACCGCCATACCTATTCCTGCCGCAGTAGCGTCAGTGCTTGTCACTGTCGTGTTCCGGTTTAGAGGGTAAGGTAGACGGTAAACTTATGCATGTGGCATAAGACCTCGCCACAAGATGGCAACCCACCATTAACACCTTTGGTGTCTATAGGCGATGGTTGACTCTTTCCATTAGGAGACCCATCTGCTTGTTTGCTATCTTATACTATAAAAAATAATCGTTACTAGTAACCTGATTACCCAATTTGGCACCAAAAAAACATTCAAAGTATCGTTTGCGCATTTTAATTGGCTTTATACTTTCCATTAGCATGGAATTTGTCTATTAACTAAACCAAAAATGGTTAAAAAAAATGGTAATTTATCATATTCTGCACTGAAATTTTTAGTCAACCTTATTGTAATATATTGACATATTTTAAAAGTATATTCACGCCCGTATCCCTAAAGCAGTAGGCAGAAGTACAAGTGCATCAACGGCTAGCCGAAGATAGTACCACAATGTAATAGGTCGCCAGCCTATCGCCAAACGGGCATTTTTTCAATCCTGGGCAACGTTTCTACTATCAGAATCAAACCCAAGACGTCACGTTGTCAACTCCGACACCGGACCACAAGACCACAAAGGCGATTATTTTATTGGTAGCGAGGTGGCAGGAGGCAACCATAGGTTTTTTTTATAACATAAGATAGCAAGCAAGCAGATGGGTCTCCTGATGGAAAGAGTCAACCATCGCCTATAGACATCAAAGATGTTAATGGTGCATTGCTATCTTGTGGCGAGATCTAATTCCATATGCATAAGTTTACCGGCTACCTTACCCTCCAAACCGGAACACGACAGCGACAAACACTGACGCTATTGCGGCAGGAATAGGTAAGGCGGTTGTACTAGACCCGGGCGAGACAATGCAGAACTCTACCACCTAGTAGCCACGATGGTAGTGACTCGATAGCCAATCGGTCGCCTTTTACGACCTGCCTGGCAGAACGACAGTTGGCCTATTCTTCAAAGGAGGCCGGGACCAACACGGTGATTATATTGGATATATAATACTTTTCATCCATTAACCAGCCTATACTAGTATTACTATGGTCGACTAACATCAACATCATAGACAAATTATTTTCTTTTGCGGTTTGATCAATTTGTGCAATTTATCTAGCTATATTTATTTATCTACTAATGAGTCATTCCATATGAAATCGTCTAATTAGCAAAGTCGACTCATTTTAGATTTTGATGTAACTTTGCGAAACTCTTCTCTAGGGTCCCAAAGAACAAAATTTACACGAGTTTGATTTTTACAAGCGCTTGTTTTCGCCTTTTTAAATAAAGACTTTTAAAAATCGACATTTTTAAGCCTTAACAACTTTTACTGTGAAATTTTTCTGTTTGAAGCTATCTGCATGATCAAGATGGATTTCACAGTGGGAAAGATAGTAGTTTAAGGGTATTCGAAGATAATTGGCTCGCACGAGTCCTTTGAATATAAGCAGCATGCTGAAAATGAGTGTTTTTTAGTCATTTTTCGTGAATTTCATTCAACTCTAGCGTCGTAACTGTTGAGAATTAAAAACTCGTGCTCCGCGGGAATTAAGTATTCATGTCATAGACAAAATTCAGCCACAAGTTGACTTGAGCTGCCCGCTCTTCATAGAAGAAAACTTTGCTCGAAGTTTTGAAATTTAAAAAAATTCCAATTTTATTTAATAACCTAAATAATAAAATTAAAATATATAATTTTATAACCTGTATGAAACGATCGTGTTGACTGCGAGATAAAAATCTGATACTCACAAAATCAATTGTTCTTATCTTCAACTTTAAACGACTACATCACTTGTTTTGTTATTTTCATTTTCAGTGCATGTGCGAGCCGGTTTTTTACAGCAAAAATCTGGACGTTTTTACAAATGGATTAAAATTACTTAATTTTAAAAAATTAAAAATACTATATATATGGAATGACTCTAATGACAGTGTGTAAAAATTAATTAAAATTAAATAAATGTGTGTATCAAGGTCCAATACGGGTCGAGTTTCAGTAAAATTAGAAGACGACAAAAGAAAGTACAGAGTCTAGTCCACGGGTACGGCCGATATCCGATTTCTTTATCGATAGATGTATTATCACATTGACAAATAATATTTGGGTTTGAGTTAAAATTGATATTTTTGTTTGAGTTAAAATTTATATTTGAATTTGAGTTTATATAGTTACTAATGTGACCCAAGACAAAAAGACACTGAGGAGCGCTGAGTGGGCTTACATCAAATTGATATCAGATTCTATTTTGATGCGGAGAGAATCTTTTGTGTACTAATCAGAAAAGAAAACCGTAAACGCTTAAAATGCTGAAACCTTCTGCTTATTTGCTATATTATGATATAAGAACATAGTAATAAGTCTCAAATATAGAATAATTTAATTATAACTAGAACAAATATTCATAATTCTGATATTCCGTAACATTTCATTAGTTAATCAATGCCTTTAACTACCAGTATTTTGACAAATAATATTTCGCGTTCGTAATTACGGCTATTGTCTCGTCCACATTAAAATCAAAACTCTGGGGAATTCTGGCAAAGTTCTTGCTGTTTCTTAGTTACAATACTCAAAGGTCGGCTCCGAAGGAAAACCACCGAGACAATGAAACGATTTAATAAGAAATAAACAAAGATATTTTTCGGTAGATTCACTGTTTGAGTCCTTCGTGTTGATTTGGGTCCGTATGGAAATAAAAAGCAGTTTTATTCTGTCAAACAACTCATTTATATTACGTACTATAAATCAGTTTTACTCATCATTTTCTTGGAGAACACTATGTGATACAGTTTATGATAAGTTTCCGGGTCAACGCAACTTTTTCTGCTACCCTAACATTAATGATAGCCATACTTTTGTATTTCAGCTTGGAAGGCTGTTAAATTACGTTTGTAACTGATCGAATTAAGTGCGTTGTTATCTTGTAGCTGATAAACTTAAGTATGTGGCATTTCATCCCGCCACTAGGGTAGCAACGCGTCTTTAATACTATTGGTGTCTATAGGCGATAGTTACCTCTTTCTATCACAACCAAGTAATTTTATTATCATTGAGTCCTAATTTGTAAAAGAATTCCGAGCAAGCTGAATTCTGGTAAACACTTTTATTACGGTTTTTTAATGAAAATTTGGAAACTCGACGTTAATATCATGCCAGCTAAAAAGTTATTAAAGATAAAGTGTCACGAAAATTAATTTTTCACGAATATCTTGCTTCTTATTATTCTGAGGTCAATAAAGGTTATTTATGAAACCGTCACTCGAATGTTTATTATTGTACGTTATTGCAAAGGCTGCGAAATATACAACGGTAGGATGAATATGAGTTTGGAGACCCAGCCGTAGGCGAGGGTTTCAATGATACAAAACAAGCAATTGCCATTTCCGGCAAGGCATATATGTATGTATAATGCTTTTCTCAAAAAAATGCAAGGAAGTAAAAAAAAATATTTTTATGTACAAAATTTAATTTACCTACCTATTTTTGTTTTGACTTCACTGAAAGCAGCTTTCCCATCGTTAATTTGGCTTCCTATCTTAGATCTGGTTGACTGTAGTCAACAGTTAAAACTAGTGCGGAGTGTAGTTGTCATTGCTTACCTGTTACAATTGAACATTATTGACGAATGATGATGGTACTTTTTGTTAAAACTTTTAAGCTAAGTTTAATTTGTAACAAAGCCTTAATTGTTATGCCAAATAAAAGATTATTTTATTTTTATTTTATTTATTTTTTTATTCACTTCACTTTCGGAATCGTCGAAACTAATTTTTAATTATGTTTATTATTCAAATAAATCGAGACGAACTCCTTGCTTTACCGCCAAATAATTTTTTCTCTGACTGTGCCGAAAGGTAAACGCATTTGTGGCTATACAGCCACGTTAAAGATAACCAAGTTCTTAATTCAAATAACAACCCAGTGAAAGCCAAATTTTCTTCCAAATTCATATGTACGTAATTACCACGGTAGATACAATACTTCGTATGCTCCTTATGTATATATATATATATATATATATATATATATATATATATATATATATATATATGTATATATATGTATATATATGTATATATATGTATATATATGTATATATATGTATATATATGTATATATATGTATATATATATATATATATATATATATATATATATATATATATATTATAAGATAGCAAACACGTAGATGGGTCTCCTAATTAAATTAGAGTCAACCATCGCCTATAGACACCAAAGGTGTTAATGGTGCGTTGCTATCTTGTGGTAGAAACCGGAAGTCGACTGTGATAAGCACTAACGTTATTGCGGCGGGAATAGGTAAGGCGGTGGTAACTTTTTTTATATAGAAGAGGGGGCAAACGAGCAAGAGGTGTACCTGATGGTAAGTAATCACCGCAATGGCGCAAATGGGCGCATTTACATTTGCAATACCAGAGGTCTTGCAGTTGCGTTACCAGTCTTTTAAGAATGAGTAAGCTCTTTTCTTGAAGGTCTCTATGTCGTATCCATTCGGAAATACCCCTGCCGGAAATTGATCCTGACCCGGGTGAGACAATGCAGAACTCTACCACCTAGTAGTCGCGATGGTAGTGACTCGAATTATAGACAATCGGTCTCTTTTACAACCTGCCTGGCAGAACAGCAATTGGCCTTTTTTTCAAAGTAGCCCTTTACGACGAATTACACTTTATTTAATGTAATGACACTGTTTCGTATTATGTTTGAAAAATAAATGTTTATTGCCTTTTGTCAGTATGAAGAACACTTTTTTGAGCAGAGCGGAGAGAAAGCGACTAGGCATGCGATATTGTATACCTACCGTACCGCAAAGCTTACTCTTCTGCTTTTTTTATATATAACATATTCCTATGATTTGTAAAATAAATATCATGAAGTTAAAACTAATTACATTATAAAGTTTTAGAAACTTTTTAAAGTCTACTTTATGTTAAAAGAACAACCTGCATGGACTGGTGTTTCGTATTTTAGTATACAATGTTTACAACTTCAGCACTTTTTAACCATGGCCAGTTATATTTAAACGCGGAATCAAATAATAACAAAAATGACGGAGATTTGAATATGGAAATGTGTCCACTCTTTTTTTTACAAGATGACAAATAACCGAGTTTCGATATCGATCGACAGATGACGAATAGACGAATAATTTAAATAAAAAATTAAAGGAAACATTTATAAAATTTATAAACTAAAAATCTTTATGTATTTTTTATAATTTCAATAAAAAATCATTCTTAAGAGTAGAAAACCCTATTATTACACGTTATGAATTTCGCCTACCGATAAAAGCATGCAAAATGGCGTTATGCATTCTACCTTGGAGGTAGTAGGAAAACAAGTGTGACATAATTAGTGGCTATAATGTAGCCGCTTTCATATTTCATTGTTATACAGCAAAATGCTAAATACATTTTTTGCAGATATTTCAATTTCGTTCCATCTTAGGCCGCATCTTAGCTTACCATCAGGCGAGATTGTGGTCAAGCACTTCCCTATCGATAATAAAAAAAAAGATAGTCGGAAGACAAACAATTTTATTAATATAATTTTAATTGACCTTCAGGCAACAAGATATATGCAAAAATAATATTTATGCTACCTTTAAATTGGAAAATCCTTCAATAACCTTCTTTAGCTAGCACGATATTAATGTATTACCGCCCCGTTGGTCGAGTGGTTAGCGACCCTGACTACGCTATCAACGGGGCTCGAGTTCGATCCCTGATGAGGACAAGCATTTGTGTGATGAGCATAAATGTTTGTATTTCCGGGCTTGGATGTTTATTATGTATGTAAAAGTATTTTATGTTATATATGTATTTCTATGTATTAGTATCGTTGACTAGCACCCATAACAGAAGCAAATAATTTGCTTACTTTGGGGTTAGATCAGTAAATGTAATTTGTCACGTAATTTTTTTTTTTAAGTCAACCATTAAATTATCGCAGTACAGACGTAAAGCAAAAATTAACCGCGCTAGGTTTTTCCTCAAATGGAACCTGAAATAATTAGATTCTTTGCTATCTTATCAGGCAGTTGGTCAGTTGCTTAGCAATGTGTGTTATGAATTGGCGACACTTATCTAGATATAGGATAAATGGGCGAGCTGACAACACACCCTGCTTAACGCCAATAACGC
Source organism: Apodemia mormo (assembly GCA_036924255.1). Taxonomy (NCBI): domain Eukaryota; kingdom Metazoa; phylum Arthropoda; class Insecta; order Lepidoptera; family Riodinidae; genus Apodemia; species Apodemia mormo. The sequence continues at coordinate 8,026,493 of JAUPFN010000013.1, read as the reverse complement.
AGACGGCCCATATATTCCATAACCGGATAAAATATTCCAAAGTTTCCTTCGCATGATTATCAAATGCTCTCGAAGTCCACAAAATCTTCTGACCTAGAGCTAGATGCCTTTCTAAGATTTTTCAGACTGAGAAAACTTGATGTGTACCTAAGATGGAACGCGCTTCCCTAGAAGGTAAAAGTTTATGGTCTGGAGATGACCATAAACTTTTACCTTCTAGGGAAGCGCGTTCCATCTTAGGCCGCATCTTAGCTTACCATCAGGCGAGATCGTGGTCAAGCGCTTCCCTATCGGGAGTAAAAAAACCTCATTGTACCTCCCACAACATTCTTTCCAACTTCCCTTGCATTCGCTCTTCAAAGATTTTCTATACTACATACAAATATTCCATACAAACTAATCAAAGTGACAGCTCTATAGCAAGTGCAGTCTACGCGTGATCCCTTGCCTTTATACAAGGGTACGATAATTGCCCGCCACCAGTATTCGGGCAGTATTGGGGCTTTGGTTTTTGAAAGTTATTTTTGATTTTTTTTACTTATTTTAAAAGTGAAAAAGCTTCTAGTACTTTTTATTCGGTGCTTCACATTTTTATGCTACCTAATATTTTTTATAAACTGGAATCTGAACTTAAATGTAGGACAAATTTGGTAAATATTTACGTTATTTTGTCGTCGTGGTAGATCTAATAGTATAAGATATCTCTGCAAATAACGAAGGACCTTGTTATTGTAACATTGAATAATGTCGCGAAAATTAATTCATGTTTAAATTAAACAATACCTATCTTGAAATCTGGAATATTCTCTTAGGTATTGAATATTTACCGCAGGCGGTGGCACGAAATTGATAGTTTGGTTTGTGAGCCTCAGAATAAATGAAATAATTTTGAAATTGTATTTTCTTAAATACAATTTCAAGATTATTTCATTTATTCGAGCGAAAGAAGCGTTTATATTAAATTGCAATTTATAGGTAAAAAGTTTGATTTTATTGCTCCTGGTCTAGATACAGGGTGTTCATGTTTTTAGTCTTATTACTCAAATCAATTCAAAATTCTTTAGTAGGTAAAATTTACTCTTCAGTAAATAAGTCTGTGTACATTATATATTATTCCTACTTACATACTATAGCATTCAACCCAATTTGGTGCTCACAGCTGCAGTGACCAAAATATAGGGTAAGTCCGGGATATACGCCCAAGCGGGATAGACGCCTCATTACAATTATGAGAATTATAAAACGCGTAAGCAAAAGAATGACCTATAACACGAATGTGTCCATCCTCCAATACAGTCTGCCATGAAACATTGGTGCGTCCGGCTATGCATAGGAGCGTTACTGACAGTGACGGGATAAACAGTCGTGATTTTACTTTGTGAATGATTTTTGGCCTTCCATAACTTTGGATATAACAGGTAAGTTTACTTTATTTTTACTTCTGTATTAGGAATAGGTTGTGTGCATTGTTATTAATTACTTATTAAAATAAAGATATACGTATTTTAATTTTTTTTTCGAAGGCATTTATCCTAGTCAAAAGGGATATGTGCCCCAATGTGTTTTGGGATAAATGCCTCTAAGGGCATATATCCCTACTCCACCTCGATGCTTACTAACTGGATTCTATTATTATAGACACTACCGCAGTCATAACGGAATATGAATACAATCTGGACCCTGCAAATATTTTAGTGGATGGAGACAATTTAGAGTAACTAATGACAGTGCTGAATTTTACAGAAATAAAGAAAGGATAAGCTAAGAAATGAGTACTAGTAAAACGAACCAAAAAGGACTAGCAAGAAGATAGACAAATAGATTTAAAAAGAATTAAAGAAAAAACAATAAACTCTGTCAACCTCCAGATATAACTAAAGATAGTATGACAAGTAAAAATAAAAAAAAATGGTTGAATAACACGAAGAAAAGATAAAACAAAACCAAAAGAAAACTAACTAAGCATTTTTAAACACTAAAAATATCTTAAAACTATGTGTGTCTAATTAGTAAACAATAATAGTGTTTAATAAAGACTTATTGGTTTAAAATGTTTGTTTACTTGTAAATGGCGTTTATCCCCTCCACGAAATTAGGTTTGGGGCATATTCACCCCATTCGAGGCATATATCCCTTTATGCAGTTTAAATTTCAACTCAAAATATACAATTTAATTATTGGCCAGTCTCCAAAAAGCAATGAAAATTGATTAAATAAAAAACCAAAGATAGTCACATATAAAAATAATGTGCGTATTATTTGTATATTAGGACTTATGAGTAAAATAAAAAAAGGTGGGCATATATCCCGGATTTACCCTACATAGTCAGCAATTATGTAAGGTCCTTCCAAAATAGGTGATCATATTTTAACACAGCATTCAATACGTTTAACCCAAGATATCCATCTAAAAAGAAAGTGATATAAGGGACTAAAATCGTAAGTAAAAAAGATCATGTAATATTTTATCACTTATGCACTTGTACTGTTTCACAATAAAGCTATTATTATTTGTTACCAACCGGTTTCGCTTACAAAATCATCGTCAGGGCAATTTAGAGTTACAAACTTTAAGAGTGTGAGAGTAAAGAGTTTGTAACTATAAATTGCCCTGATGATGCTTGTGTAAGCGAAACCGGTTGGTAATAAATGATAATAGCTTTATTATGAAACAGTATATAAGTACAAGTGTATAAGTGATAAAATATTACATTAAAATGGATAAAAGAGATCATGTTAGGTCATAAACGTATGAAAATCGTAAAAATAAAAAAATTTTTTTACGATTTTCATATTTTGTATTGCATTTTCGCTAACTTTGTTTTTATGCCATCATGATCATTTGTGACTTTAAACTTGGTATTCATATCGTTCTGTTAACAGACTATGAGACACTTGGAAGATAATTATTTATCTCTTTCTTATTCGTATGAGCTATATCTTTTAGTTTTTATTTTCTTCCCTTTGATATTTCTGGATTTTTTAAATAAGTGATAAGACGTTGGAGCATTTTGGCAGCATTACTATTTTCTAGACAGTTTTCTTCTTCTTCATTGGTGGTAGAGTTCCGCAATACTATGGTATCACTTTCTTACTTTTTCCTGCAGTAGCGTCAATATGCATCATTGTCTTGTCCCGGTTTAGAGGGTAAAGTAGCCGGTAGACTTATACATATGTGGCATTGATATCCCGCAATACAGATAGCAAAGCATAGTTAACTTCTTTGGTGTTCTAGGCGATGGTTTCTCTTTCCATCAGTAGAGCATCAGCAGAAAAATCGAAAGGGCTACACGTTGGTCAACTGCAACATGGAAATACAGAAAACTAATTATTTTCTAATTTTTAAATGTCGCCACTTTCTATCATCACAAGGATACCATTGAAATAGGTAACTGGAATCGTAACTCGCTGAAAAAGCTTTCATTTGGTCAGGTAGAAGTAGCATATTCGTAATTATCCAAACTGTACATTGGGCGGTATCGGCACCTGGGCTTAAAACCGGGTGAGTGGATTGCCCATCTCATATGTAAAACTAATCGCTTACCTTTTGCAAACTCTCTAGCAGGATGACAGATGGTTTGTTATTCAAAGGAGACCCGAACAAACATGGGGAGAGAAAGTTATAAAATTAGAATAGAATTATTACATAGTACATACTAACGATTGCCTGCTGATCCAAATTCGAACGTCAGTTCCATCTTAGATTATATTAAAGTTTCTTCTAATTCTGAAACAGACTCACCACAACCTGTGTGAATATTATGGTCTGTTTTAAATGAATGATAGTGATTAGTGTATGTTATGTTTATTTTTATTAGCTAACGACCGCCTGTGGTCTAAATTAGACCACAGACTAAACAATAAAATCTCATTTAAGTTTCCATAGTTCTTCGCTATGTAATCTTTAACTGTGCCTTTAATAATCCACCGTTCGCATAATTATCTTAATAATATTGAAAACTTAACATTATGAATCTTACTAATAATTTCATCTGTAACGATGAACTGATTTAAATAGTTATACATATGTATAACTACCAATCAGTACAATTGACGTAGGCGATCATGTAGCAAAAAAGAATTTCGCTACTTCGAACTATTCGAAACTGGCTCAGTTGGTGAGAGCGCCCCGGCTTGAGGGGAGGTCGTAAGCTCGAATCTTACGTGTCGAAATTTTTCTTTGTTATTTTTAAAGTTTTTTAAATATATTTATATGTTGATATTATACAAACAGTATATTTATTTTCACATGTATCGTAAAATGGCTGTCGTGCTGGGCAAAATATATGAACATATATCCGTATTTACCGTAAAACTATAAAAAATATTTGTATATACTGTATGTATAACAAAATCTATCTATCTGACTTCTACTGTAATAAAAACCATGAAAAACAATCATGAAAATTTTGAACAACCTGTACTAAACATATGTATAATATCTTTCCAAGGTTGGCATTTAAATACGTCTGCTAGGAGCAGCTGAGAGCTTCCAGCAAAAATATTTCTAAGCCCCACTTGAAATCCACCCGAGACTATACTGGTATTGATACAAGAAAAACGATATTTTTTCTTTATCGGTCGCCTTTTTTTTTTCAAATATATGAATAAAAGATTGTCATTTTATACGGACTTATGCTTTGCGTTAGTACTTTTATCTTTTCCTAAAGTCTTTTCGATTAAGGGCTGTATTTGAACCACTTTAATGTCCAATAAATAAGAATTACTTTTAATATCTATACTATTATATATATAAAAGGCAATAGTGACTGACTGATGTATCAACGCACAGGCCAAACCCTTAGGGCTAGAAACTTGAAATTACGGACACACATTTCTCTTATGACCAACTAAGGAAGGATATTTCAAAATTCAACTCAGAAGGGGGTGAAATTTTGTATGAAACTTTTTATTCCCTGGACACTTTTGCATAAAATTTCGTATGAATTGAGTATAAAAAAATAATGAATTACGTGTTTAAGCATTATAAGCAATAAAATTCAACCTCTTAGAGGGTAAAATAGGGGATGAAAGATTTACATAAACTCAGAGTCATGTTGTATGAAAGTATTAGTAGTACAAATGTACGAAAGTATTTATTTCTCGGACGGATTTGTATTAAATTTCATGTGAAATGATGAAAAATAAAAAAATGTGCTTTTTCGAATTAACTTCGAAATTTTTCAACCAATAATTTTTTGGGCTTCTACAACATTTTAGTGCTTAAGAACTACGTCAAATGCACTTCCGAAAATCAAAATCGAATCAAGTTTTTAAAAATTATAGCTTTTCAAATATTGATAATTTGTTGTTTCCAGCAAACTTACTTAATATTTTAAAATAACAGGCTAATATACCGATGGATTCAAGAATCTAATCAGCTTCTCTTTCTCATAAAATTGCGTCTCAAAAAAAACCGTAATTTCATAAAAATCGGTAAATTTATTTGGGATTCATCAGTAATACAAATTTTTGAAAAAAATCTGTTTTGGTTTTCTTTTCAAAAATGAAATTACTGTCATCTATACATATAATAAAATAGTAGAAATATCAAAACTGTACATTGAATGTTTTTTAAAAGAATACTTGGGGCGTGATCTACAATCGATATCGAAGCCAAAAATATAGTTTTTAAAATTTTTGTCTGTCTGTTTGTCTGTTTTTTGTATGTATGTCCGGGGTAAACTCAAAAAGTACTGCATGGATTTACTTCAAATTTTGCATGAATATTACTAACAGGTCGAGTCAACATATAGGCTACATATTATCACGCTATCACCTACAGGGGAGGAGCAGTGCGGAGTAAACGAAGTCCGCGCGGACGAAGTCGCAGGCAACAGCTAGTTTTATAATAAAATTAAGATTTTTGAACTCTGGAAAATTCTTTGCTTAAGTAAAGGTTTTGTTCCTTTGAGCTAAAATATTGAGGTATTTTAGCTCAAAGGAACAAAACCTTTTAGCGGGAAATTTCAGGGATGGCCTGCAGGGTCAACCGATTTACAGATTTTAACTGCCCACTACGTATTTAGATAAGGAAGTTACTGATTTCACCCCGACTTTCGAAAATCGATTTTTCACAGAATCTCCACGTTTTGAATATATAGGAACCATTCCGACTATTTCCATGACGTCACGATGACATCAGTATGTCTGTATGTATCTATATGCATTTATGTGTATATTTATATATGTATGTATGTATGTATGTACCTATGTATGTATTTATGTATGTATGAGTGTGTGTATGTAAACATCCCATAATTTTTGAACGGCTTGACCGATCGAAACACGATTTATGGCATTGGATCTAAATCGATCGGATTAGACTTAGACTTTCTGAAAAATTTAAATATATTCGAGTTTAAAAAATTTTGTAAAATCCTCAAAAAAATGTTTAACGAAAAAGCATTTTTTTAATATAACTCCAGATTTATGTACCGATTGAGTACGAAATCTGATCAGCTCTTTTCCTCAAAAATTGCGTCCAATGTATAAATTGCATTAAAATCTATTCATCTGTTCGAGAGTTATCGTTGACGAAAAATTTTAAAAAAAGTGTTTTTTCGGCAAAACTTTGAAATTTTTCAAGCAAAATTTTTGATCTTCTACGTTATTTGAGTGCTATAAAACTACGTAAATGCCGTTTCAAAAATTTAAATCGATCCAAATTTATAAAAGTAACAGCTTTTCAAATATTAAAATTACGCTGTTTACAGGAAACTTACTTCATATTTTAAAATAAATTTCAGGCTATTATAAAGATTTATTTTAAAATCTGATCAGCTCTTCTGCTTAAACGACTGTGTCAAATACAATTAATCGGATTAAAATCGGTTAATTCTTTCGGGATCTATCAGTTTTTTTATATCTCTTCGATATTTTATATCTAAAAAACAGTTTAGAGCTCAAAATTGCGTTGAATGTTATTCAAAAGATAAAAGTTACTAATTTTTGCAGCACTAGTTTTTGTTTTCTAACACCTAACATAAAACTTCTAAAAAATATGGGTATATCCTGTTTTTTTAGCTCTAACATGCAAAAATATTATCCAAGGCGAACGGAAAACATACCCGTGTTCGCCTGGATGAGAGGGGTAATTTCATGTCACCGTTGCTTGCGAACATTGAAGATGTGTGTTTCGTATTTACTGATTTCCTGTGTATATTCCTATTGCAACTACCTATAGCTTATTGTGTGTTAATATGAGCTGGAATAAAGAATGACGTTGTTTTTACGCGAGCGCCCTGTGATTTTTAATGTTTTATTGTTGGATCACAAGAACAAAAATAAAAAATATGAAGCTATTCAGGAGGTGTCCAAACTGATGGGAATTTCAATAAAAGAAGTAAATACAAAGTGGACAAGTCTCCGCGATCAATTTAACAGCCAGAAAAAAAAATTAAAACATCAAGTAGGTACCTACATCTTCGTCGGACGTCATTTTGTCGTAGTGATGTAAGATGTTTGCATTTAAAAGTCGCAGGAGTTGTTAATTTGTTTTGTTATTTTTAGGAGCAGGTGACATGCCTTAACCTGACCTCGGCAAACACAAACATTATTCGCGAAGTTATTAGACTTTAGACTCTAGCTATTATTGGACGATTCGAAGGAGAATGATGAGGGTTCATACAAAGTTGGCCTCAATAGAAATGCATGTTGATATAATATGCTGATCGTATTGTAATACAAAACATTATTTTTTTCTGAAGTGTAAATTGTATCACAAACACTTTTTGTAATGCTAAAATTTAAGAAAACCCTTCAATTTACTATTTATATTTTATATTTAATAGATTAATATTACTTAAATTTACATTTATTACATACTATTTTAATGCATTTATTTCGGAACATATCGTCCACATAGACTTATTACGTTTTTGCATCTATCATATTTGATTTTAACCACTTAAAAGTTAAAAAATGAACAATTATTATTGTTACTCGCTCACAGATTAAATGTATTACACTTGGTATTTTGTTTCTTTAGGATGATACTAAGATTAGCTTGTTTATACAGCCTTCTACGTTGTAAATTTTGACTTTAGTAATAAATACTTTCATTTTTGTTGTATTTTACACAATAGTTAATTTAACGTTTTTTTTTATCGAATTGGAAGCCCAAGTTGCCTCAAAAAAGCTTGGGATTCTGGCCAAGGTGAGAGAGTATTTCAGCCCAGGACAGTTGCTCAACCATTATCAAGTACAAGTCCGTTCGTGCATGGAATACTGCTCTCACCTCTCACCTAAATTAATTTGATAATTTCGTCTGACACTGTATTCTCCTAGCACATTGAGGCCGATCTCAACAAAAAAATATATATTGAAGTATTAGATCATTTCATCATTGAGCTTGCCCCGATATACATCCCAAACGTAACAATCTTGTCACCAATGAACGAGCCATGTCTATTCTTACCATCGAAAAACTAAACTCATGACTATCTGTCTGAGTTTTCGTAAATATCTGATTAAGATATTCTTTGCATCGACTATGTTTTACTACAAATTCGAAATCTTATTTTTAATATGTGTATAGCCGCAAACCTATAAAATTTAACTCCTACAACTTTCACAATTTTATCTTTTTCTTTTGCTCTAGTTCATCATGTTGTAAGATGCACTCTGCAACATTACATGTAAACAAATACTGTGCGTGGTCAGTTGTCAAGTAGCATGTATATAAATTCTTTTAATAAGAAACATCTGCTTGCCTGCTATTCTATTGAATAAAATAATTTTATTTTTGTTCTCATGATATTCAAAATTCGTATAAATAGTATCTGGCAATGGGAGCTCCGTTTTGTTTGAGTGAATCTATTCGCAGGAAAGAATATTGCATGATGGATGGAATTTCATTTCCGTCTGGCGTACGTTGTGTTTACTGTGACTTTGCTGCTCTGCATATTTCCTTTTGCTCTGTGATTCAGTTTCCAAAACGTTATTCACAATAAAGTGCATACGTCAAGTATTATTTGAAGTAAACAATAATTATTTTATTTTTCCCCCGTATTGGTCCGCGTTCCTTTGCAGATTAGACCAACTGCCGTTCTGCCAGGCAAGTCGAAAAAAGCGTCCCATTGGCTATATGTGTCACTATCATCGTGACTACTAGATGGTGGAATTTCGCAACGTTTAATACCACTCGCCTGGATGTTTAATATCACAGTCTTACCTATTCCTGCCGCAATAGCGTTAATGCTTGTCATTGTCGTGTTCCAGTTTGGAGAGCAAGGTAGCCGGTAAACTTATACATGTGGCATTAGACCTCGCCACAAAATAGCAACGCACCATTAACATCTTTGGTTATTTACATCTTTGGTTATAGGCGATGACTCTTTCCATCAGGTTCTCTTTCTACCTTTCTCTTTTGTTAGACTCTGGATCTTCAAATATCTATTATCTATTATATATTACTGAAATCAATTTGGTGGCATAGCAACGAAAGCGCGACAGACAGATAGACATTCACATTTATTATATAGGTATGGCCTAGTATGGATATGGAAACATTAGTATGGATATTTTTCACATTTATTATATAGGTATGGACTAAAATGGACATGGAAATATTAGTATGGATATTAAAATGAATTTATTACATTTTTTTATGTCATAAGATAGCAAACAAGGAGATGGGTTTCCTGATGAAAGAGACAAACATCGCCTATAGACAGCAAATATGTTAATGGTGCGTTGCTATCTTGTGACAAGGTCTAATGTTACATGCGTAAGTTTACCGGCTACCTTATCTTCTAAACCAGAACACGACAGTGACTATATTGCGACAGGAAGAGGTATAGTGGTTGTACCAGACCCTGGCAAGCCAATGCAGCCTTTTACGATCTGACTGCCAGAACGGCAGTTGGCCTATACTTCAAAAAAGCCCGGGATCAACACGGGGAAAAAACAGCTATACCACATGCCCCGTGACTCACTTTTGCTCCGGACTTTGGAGCAGGTAAGGGTAGGTAGCAAAAGATTAACCACGAAGAAAATTATGATGAAGAGGATGACGATGACTACGATGACAACGACGGTAATTGCGACGACGACAATGGGGACCGCGACGACAATAACGACGATCATAGTGACAAAATAATGACGTCTACGACACCGAAGACTATATCTAACATGGCGACCACGACAAAAAAGATGATGGATGATATTGTGAATACAATAGCCTAATAGTAGTCATTAGTAAGTTTAATTATAATAACTATAACATGAAGAGTTCCATATTCAACCTGGTGAAAATTGTTGTTGATTTTTATGGGAAAAAAACTTAAAAGTGCACATACATTTATCGTATCCGACATCCATTATGGCTGTAAATATTAAGATGGCAATGACCGCACCGTTGGTCAAGTGGTTATCAAATCTAACTACGAATCGACGGGCTTTGAGTTCTATTCCCGTCAGGGACGAACTTTTGTGTGATAAGCATAGATGTTTGTATTTCTCGATTTGGTGCTTATTATGTATGTAACAGTATTTATATTATATGTATTTCTATGTATTAGTATCGTTGACTACCACCCAAAATATGAGTAAATATTGGGGTTACATCGATTTGTGTAATTTGTCCACCGATATTATTATTATTATTATAGCAAACAAGATGATAGCTCTCGTGATAGAAAGAGAAGCCATCGCCTATAGACACCAAAGACGTTAATGGTGCTATGCTATCCGTGTGGTGAAATGGCTATTACCATGTCACCACACGGGTAGCATAGCACATTGGTATTCCACATGTATATGTTTACGGGCTGTCTAACGCTCCAAACCGGAACACGACAATGACAAACAACAATGACGCTAATGCAGCAAGAATTGATAACGCAGTGGTAACAAAAACCCGGGTGAGTCGTTGTGGATAGGGATTGCGATCCGAGACCAATTTTATTCCTGCTGGATCCAGTTTCGGTTGGGTGCATAATTAAAAAAATATATTATTTCATTCTAATGAAACTTGTGTGAAACATGCTAAAGTTTACACTATTTGGTTAAAAAAGGCCCTACATTTCTGTAGATGTTGGTAGGTATCAATTTATTCTCCTTGTTTAATTAGAATTGGAAAGTGACAATACCAAACTTACTAGTATAAGTGCGAAAGTTTGTGAAGAGTTAAAGAATGTTTATTCATAAAAAACTTCAATAATCTATAGGTGTGTTTCTTGTTATGGGTTTGATATTTTCTTACATAAATGTAGTAATACATCAAAACCTTCTAAAATTTCACATAGACTACTATCTCTTTCAGAAAATGCATTATTCGTGTCTATAAGTGTGTTTGTTGCTATGGGTTTGATATTTTTTTACATAAATGTATATTACATAACCCTGTAAAATTTACAGGCATTTTATTAACCTCATGTTAGTTCAAGCTCCCCTGAAGAATATACCATCTGCGCTATCACCACACTCACACAACATAATCACATAAACTACTATCTCTTTCAAATAATGCATTATTAGTGCCTATAAGTGTGTTTGTTGCTATGGGTTTGATCTTTTTTTACATAAATGTAGTAATACATCAAAACCCTCTAACATTTATAAGCATTTTATTAACCAAATGTTAGTTCAGGCTCCTCGTGACAAATATATCATCTGCAATATCACCATAATCACGTAGACCTCTTATATCTTTTTCAGAAAATGCATTATTCGTGCCTATTTTAGAAATACTTTTATTACTGCGGGTTGCAAAAGAAAACCAGTATATTTTAAAATTATAAAGTCAAATTACATTGTCTTGAGAATCTGAGAAAGAATCTCAAGATATCTTGAAGCTACTTGTATTTATCTCGCGATGACTGTGCTCACTTTCCTTTGTTCTTTAACTCGGTTTATAACATGATTCACAATAAGTGAGTTGTTTTTAAATTGCATTTCATTTTGTTTCTGTTGTATACCGGTGTGTAGATCAGTTTTTACGATATGTACAAACACGAGCAATAACGTGTATATACGTGGAGAAACGCAGAGTTTTTGTTTATGGAAGAGGGGGCAACGATCAGGTGGTGCACTTGATGTTAAGTGATCACAGCTGCCCATGTACATCCGCAATACCAGAGGTCTCGCAGTTGCGTTGCCGACCTTTTAAAAATAAGTAAGCTCTTTTCTTGAAGGTCCCCATATCGTATCTGTTCGGAAAAACCCCTGCCGTTAATTGATTCCACAAAAGAGTAGTGCGATGCAGTAAAAGTGCCGAGATTTCCAGACATCGAGATGATTAGGCTGGAACTTAAAATTTTGACGCGACGTGCGATGATGAAATTTAGCAACAGAATTTAATCCAAACAACTCGTCTAACACTCTTCATGATATATACGATTAAAAGATGCAGAGCGAGCCTATATCTCTGCGTAATGACAAAGAATCAAGCCGTTTCGAAATAGTCTGATCGTCAAAGATTCGAACCACTCTACGTTGAATGCGATCAGGTGGAAGAAGCTGGTTCTGGGGAGCTCCTGCCCTGAGATGAAAGCAGTACTCCATATGAGGCCGAATTTGTGCCTTATAAAGTTGGAGATGATGGGCCGTCAAAAAGTGCTGCTTCGCTCTGCTGAGCACACCGAGCTTTTTGGAAGACAGCTTCAACTTACCTCCCAGGTGACCGCGAAACTGAACGGTATTCGATAGGTCGACTCCCAGGATTCCGACACTGGCTGAGACTGTCAGGATAGTATCATCAAATTGAGGTGATACGACAAAGGGTATCTTTTTGCGGTGAACGTGTAAAGCTGTGTCTTCAGTGGGTAAAATTTGACCAAGTTTTGATGACCCCATTCTGAGACATTAGGAAATCGATTCTCGACTTCAGACACAAGTTGGTTTCGGCTCTCTTCGACGAGTTCCTGCATAGCAACGTATGTTATTAATTCGCAACATATCGTTGATATGCAGAAGAAAAAGTATCGTCGATAGCTCACAGCCTTGTGGAACACCAGCATTGACAAGTTTAAAATCGGAGCATGCACAGTCGACCGCGACCTTGAAACTTCAATCGGTCAAAAAACTGGTTATCCACTTGTACAATTTTGCAAGAAGCCCTTAAGAAGGCAGCTTTGCGAGAAGCGTGTTGTGCCATATCCGATCAAAGGCCTTAGCTATGTTCAAGCTAACTGTCAATGCCTCCCCCTTGGACTCAACTGCTTTCGCCTACCAATGTGTCAAGTATACTAGTAGATCACCAGCTGAGTGGCCGTGACGGAAACCGTACTGACGGTCACTAATCAGTTGGTGCTCTTCTCAATACTTCAGGAGCTGACAGTTGATGATGGTCTCCATAATTTTCGAGAACAAGGAGGTGGTAGCTTTGGGCCGGTAATTGAACGAATTAGAGATATCACTTTTTTAGGAATGGAATGGACTAAAGCTCTCTTCCACGATTATGGTACCACGCCGAGTGAGTAGGAGAGTCGAAACAGGTGCGTTAATACTGGCGCCAACTCTGGAGCACACACTTTGAGCACAATTGGAGGGATGCCATTTGGCCCACTGGACTTATAGACGTCCAAGAAAAAGAGTGGTTTACGCACAGAAGACTGCAGGAATCTTAGTTCCTGCAGTCTTTACGTAGTGATCTCTATATAATGACAGTTAAGTGTCATTATATAGTGATCTCTATATAATGACACTTAAAGATCTGTGCATATGCTGTGTTGTTAAATAGAGAGAAGAAAAAAGTTTTACTTTAAATCGAATTTACAGAGTACTTGTTATTTAGAACGATATGTAAATATTGGAACCTGATTATGTTTATGTATTCAAATATTTTGATAATTGTGACTTCACTTTTTTAATTTAGTTATTAATTTTAACGCTAACCTTCTTGGAAACCAGGATATGAATTATAATTGAGGTGTACTGATTAGTGCTCGAGAGTGTAAGCAGGTATTTGCACGTGTGCTTATGTATGAATATTATTTTTAAATTTATTATTCTCCGCCCTAATTGGTCAAGTGTTTAGTGACCCTGGCTAAGCAATGATCATTCATTGCTTAGCCAGGCCTTTATGTAATGAGTGTAAATGTTTGTATTTCTGGGTTTGGGTATTTATTAAATAATATAGCAGTATTTATATAACAGTACGAACTTCTATGTATTAGTATCGTTGACTAACACCTATATTATAAGCAAATAGTTTGTTTACCTTGGAGTTAAATTAATTTGTGTTTGTCAAGTATATATTTATTTATTACTAGCAGTTACTCGCGACTCCGTGCGCGTAACCAAAAATCATTACTTACCTTTACTCAGTCGGACAAAAAAAATTGTCTGTCACTGTATAATGTAGTTTTTGAGTTAAATCGTACTAAAAAACAAAAAATTGAATCTTTTCTCTTTAAAATATTAGTAAAGATTATTTTTTGTTAACCTCTCGACACTTTGACACGCAAGAGCGAATTAAAGCGCCAGGTCTCATCACTCGCCTTTTGGCGGGAATGGTGACTCGGTCGACTCGTTGGAAAAACAAACTTTTTTTCCTACAACTAAGCCATATTTTATCATTCTGTAAAAGACTGTGTATCAATTGATATATTTTCTGTCTATTAAGTATCAAAATAAAGTAATCGACAAAGTAATTTTTATATTTACAAACAAATATTACAAAAATCACGTGAAAAATAATGAATTTCTAAATTACTTTATTTTTGGCTATCACGATATATTTCTTACAACGAATTGTTCAAATAGAATAATTAAACGGCCTTTCTAATAAAAAACAATACTTACATGAGAGAAATGCACCGTAAAACAACACAAAATTCAGTTCTATACCACTAAAAAAATCGATAACACACACGCGGTCCGGTCGAACGAACAAAAGTGGTTGAAGTATAATAAACGACAATAGCAGATGTCAGTTTACGAATTTGGCATGACAGATATTTTATCATAGAATAAACGTCAAAGACGTTTTCATACAACATTAGTCTTTCAATTCAAATTTCAAAAATTCAAAAAATTCAAAAATTCAAAAAATCAAGCGGCGTAAAATTTTGCCTTCAGAGTGACAGTACACGCAATTGTCATACATAATGTCTAATATTTGCCTCTACGAGAGTCGAGTGGTTAAAGGACAGCAAACAAGCAGATGACAATACTCATAACTTAAGAAGAAAGCTTCTGTTAAATGAGACGACCATCGCTGCTTTATATCATAATGCTTTGTCGTCTGGTAGCTTAAAAAGTCGTATGCGTAACATAACACAGTATATAAAAATTAAGTTAACCCTCCACATACGTACTCTACATAAGTTAGCCCTCCACGTAACACAAATAGTGACCAGCACTGATACTAAGCAGCGGGAATAGAATTATTAGCGGTGGTACAAAAACCAGGCGGGACCTTGCGGTACTCTACCATCTAGCAGATACGATACTAGCCACATGTTTGGTCAATTGTTTGCCGTTTACGAACTATCAGGAAGGCAGATAACCTGTTATTTAATTTAGTAGTAATGTCAATATTATAATAACACTAATTGGTTTAGAAGTATGAAAGAAGTATTTTCCTCACATAAGTTAGCGCCTTATTCGATAAAACACATAAAAATAATTTAAGCGTTGCTATTAATTTTACTCAGGCGTAAGGCGTCTATAAATTACGTGAGGTGTTTTTTAAAATTTTCTGTCCCTCCCTTCCTCCCCCTGGTGAGATGTCGTGAGATTTTATTCAACCCCCTCCCCCATCCCCCAATCTCACGTGAGATTTAAAGAGTAAAAAATAGTAAAAAGAAAAAAATATGCTTCGTGCTTGTATTTTCGACTAGTTAAGACTGTATAACGTCGAAGTATGAATGAAATTATTTTCTTTCGAACGAATTAATGAATGACCTTAATCGTATTATGATTACGCTGAAGATTAAATCTTAAGCATGTACAATCTGGATAATGGATCAAAATAGTATATTTTTTTTGTTTCAATCAGAAAAAAAATGCGTGATATTTGCCGAGAAACCCCCTCCCCCTCTCCAACGTGATTAGATGAGATTTGACTTGACACCCTCTCCCACCTAAACGCCCGGCCCCTAAACTAATTTTTATACATCTGGATCATGAAGTATAGAGGCAAGGAGGACCAACTCTCTAGATAAATGGTGACCAGCAAAAAGTATTCAATAGTGGTAGCACTTCCGTCGTATAAGATTTTTTTTAAAAAAGAAGCGGTAATGAATTTCGAGCAAGCTGTTCTAACGGTGTTACAAGCGCAGTCAAATAGGTACTTATGCTCAGCATAGTTTATTCCACAGAAAACATGTTTATTCCATCTACAGTAGCTACGTTTATATCTTAGTTTATGTTGTCAGCGCTATTCTGGTAGATATTTGAAATTTTATGTTAAGTATAGTACTGCCCCCGTAGTAACAAAGAAGCATCTAACAAGAAGTTAAAATGGAGACCAAAATTCCCAAGCGAATGAAACAGGAAATCGTGTGCTGTTCTTATATTACGGAAAATAACCGCATACTAAAAACTGAAACTAGCAAAATTTTGCTTCGATTTCAGCCAGTAAAATTCTAATATTTTATATTGTTCATTTATAACTATTTAAAAATTAATAGTTTAATGGAAATGTGTCTATTTATCTTCAAGCGTGTATAAAAAATGTATTTTGTGTGTATGTTAGTGTAGCCTTCTCTTGTTGTAATAATATAATCACAATGGTGCTAAATACAAAAATTAAAAAATTTTAGCAGATGCGTCTTTTCATCCTGATTCTGGCAATACACGTAATTCAATTTTACTGAAAAATGTTAGATGCGCCCTTTCAATTAATGGAGGCAATAAATATACAGCTGGTAACTTTTATAACTTTTCACCGTTTTAAATTGGTCCTCCTTGTATTTCTATTCTATGATCTGTAAATGTGGTCAGGACTACCCACGGACATGTTTTTAAACGTGCAGGCAGTAGATACGAGCAAGAGAAATGAAAGTCACTTTGAACTTAATATCCGTTTGTAATTCCAATTTAAGTTAAATGAGAAAAACACTTTAACCGACAATTTGAATTTACACTTGTAATTGAAACGCGGTTCAGTTCCTAGGAGACTTGCTATCACGGAGATAGTCGGACTTCGACTGACTGTCCCATTCCACGTATGTCCCCTCTAGACTCTGTATAATGCCACTAGATGGCGCTGGCGGTCTAATATCTCAATGTTTTGATCGGTTGTTTGCGTGTATGCAATTGATGGCGCTGGCGGCCCAATACTTTGATGTTTTAGTGTATATCGATACGCTACAGATCAAACGTCCCAGTGTGCTAATCTGTAACAATAAAAACGCAGCACAGGATCATCCTTGTTCGGACATTACGTTATTAACTTCACTTAATTATATTTCAAAAAAAAAAATTTAAATTCTCTATTAATTCCAGTCATTATCATCATCAACAACAAATTTCAGTGAAAAGACTGAATTTCTTAATTTTCACAAACTTAATTCAAACTTATAGCAAGACAACTAGCACAAGTGCCCATTGGAAGCCAATCAACCTCAAATAAATTAAATTTCAAGCATGAACCCCTTTTGCCGGCTATACTAGTAGCCCTTACATGCAGTCATCCCAGTGACTGTCTGTGATCATCGCAGTGATCACCCGTGACCATCTTTGTGGTAAACCATACCCGTGATCATCCCAGTGACTACTCATGATTATCCCAGAGACCAATAATGACTCTAGAGGACACACACACTACTTGATATCTTACTGCGACTAATTAATGTCTTTTCACAGAGCTCAGAATCACTTGCATCAATGGACACTTGCCCTTCAGGCGTTTTCCTTAACTTATCATAAGAGTACTTCCATGTACGCCGTGAGTTGAATGCTTTCAAAGTGCCGGTAACCTTCAAGTACCTCAGTGATTTGAAACGGTCCTTTAATCTTAGAGTCCACTTTTGTTTGATTGCGCTCTCTATTCTTAATCAGAACAAAATCAACCACAGAAAACTTGTTTAGTTTTGCCTTCGTTCTATCAAATCTCTGTTTATCATACTGAGCTGATTTTTCTATTTCCTCTGCTGCTTGATTTCTAACTTCATTTTAATCTACGTCTAACTTTACCTCGCTAGCCATTATTGACAAAGTTCTCGCGTTTTTTTTGATTGAATTGACAACATGATAGGTGGTGTCATCATCAACTCGAGGGGAAAGCATTTTGTTACTCTGTTCACAATACAATTGAAAGCTAGTTGATCATCTATTAACGAATCTTGCCATGATTTCTCACTAGTTTCAACTGCAATCAACATTGATTTTTGCACACTTATCACTCGCTCTACCTTCCCGTTTGCGCGAGACGAAGCCGTAGCGATCAAATAAAGCTCAATATTTTTAGTCTCACAAAATTTGCGAAATTCCTTACTTGCAAAGCAACCTTGGTCAGCAATTATACGAGAAGGAGTACCGAAAAAGGCTACGCTATTGATTACAGCCTGTATACTATTTTTGGTGTCAATATTCTTAGTGTGATGAAGTAAAACGTATTTTGTTAAAGCGTTTATTAGAACAAATGCGTACTCTTTTGTGTTATTTTTCCCGGTAAGTTTTCCAGTAGCATAGATGTAAATCGTGTGCCATGTGGTAGTTACTTTAGGAATACGGTGTAATTCTGCTTGAACTTTACCAGAGTGTGACTTAGCAATCTTACATGTCACGCAATTGTCTACAAACTTTTGACGTAACGAAACATACGCTCAATAGTAATCATAAACCTTCTCTAACGTTTTTTTCAAATATGGACGGACTAGGTCCCTTGGTGGACTATGGACTCATGCACGTTGTTAATAACTGACCACTTCAAAGCATGTGGCACGATCGGGAGACATTTGGTCCTACCATTACGTTGAATCTTTCGACGTAACACCCCTGACCAAATAACGTAGGTATTTGTGATATTCCTATCTAGCGTTTCGCTATTTAAACCCTCAAAAATTTAAGCAATATCCTTATCACGTTTTTGTTCAGCGAGAAGCCCGTTAATAGAAAGCTCTGCGATATCCACGCGCTTATTTCTTATTTGTTTAACAGGTGATTTTCGACTGGGCTCTGACGGCAATGAATTTCGAGAAAGAAAATCTATATGGGACATATGTTTGCCTTCCTTGTAATCTACATCAAAATCAAAGGATTGAAGGAAAGCCCACCACTTGGGACACACACATGGACTCTTGGTTTCAAATCAATCTTACTGCGAGTTGCCTTGAGAGAGCTACAGTTAGTAACAAAACGACCATGTAAGTATTGACGGAAAGGCTTAATTGCGTTCACTACTGCAACTGTCTTCAATTCATAGGAGTGGTACTTTGCTTCAGCAGGAGGGGTACGCTTACTAAAATAAGCTACGACCCGGCGTTTATTCTCAATAATCTGAAGCAATATAGCACCATACCCTTTAAAACTCGCGTCAGTATGAAGATCTGTAGGACATTGTGGGTCAGTGTGGTTCGAATTATCCAATATAGCCAATTATGCCACAGTGTAAACATTCAACGGACGATGAAAAAAATTTAGGACGTTTGTAAACAGAAACAAGTTTTAAATAATTTCCACTTGTAAATTTCCGCTTCAGGAATGAAAATGCTTGCAGTTCCTTTTGCAGTTGGTGTCGCGAAGTAATTTCAGTGGTAAAAAAGTAAGGGTTTGGAGGTGGTTGAGGAGCTACATGCGCAAGAACTGTTGATACTGCAATTTGTTCTTATTTGCGTCTCTCCAGCGAGTTAATAGTGACGAGATGAGATGACTTGAATAAGCTGGCAATCACTCATTGTCATTCGGTTTATCATTATGAAAATTAATAAGGGTACCTGCGTTTGTCTCTGTACAGACAAACCTAGCGATGAACACATCCTTGAATTCCAGCCACGTCATGCCAGGATATGTAACCTGGACCAGCCATGCCGAGGCAGATCCCTTAAGCGCTTTGCTTATGACCATGATAAGCTGTCCTCCTTGTAGTGGGTTTGTAACGGGTACGATTATCCGTTACATTCCAATTCCCGGTTATGATTATCAATCCCAATGGGACAGCACTAATAGTGAAGCGCCAGCGTCGGAATTGTTTCCTCTTCCCGCTGAAGGGTATATAAGCGAACCGCGCCGTCCACACACCCTTTTTCTGGCATTCAGACTGGGTACCTTCGGCGCGTTGCTGGTTGACTGGTTTGTTGGAGGCTGGTGGCGTTTTATCTTTCTACTGCGCTTGGTGGATGTAACTACGGCCTGCTGCTGCTACGGTGGTGCTGCAGCAAGAGTGCCGACTAAGGGAACCACCGATTCCACGGGCCCCAGTTCAAGACCGTCCCCCATCGCGCGGTGACATTTTATTTCCCCACTCATTTTAATACTGAAGACTCCGAGATCAATTAATTATTATTTATAAATTTTTATGAAGAAACTGGAATTTTCTGAAAATCCCTCGGAACCCGCGACAGGTTGTCAGCGAATTGTCAGCAAAGCAAAGGTCAGTGGTTGCGCACCACGATCCACGTCTATCTTGTCGGGGTTAATTTCACCCAGCACGACATTATTTCTTAGCGAACTGGATGCCGATATCAATGCCTTCACATTTTTGTTTTGTTGTTCGAACAACTCGCGCCAATGATTGTTTTCACGATTATCACTCGCGGATTTCTCTACTCGTTCGCATCTCACGTGTGATAACGGCAGAACGTGGTCAGGATCGTCTTCGACATGTTTTTAAATACCAGGCAGTGGATACGAGCAAGAGAAATGAAAGTAACTTTGAATTTAATATCCGTTTGTAATTACAATTTAAATTAAACGAGAAACCACTGTAACCAACCACAGAAAAAACACTGTAACCAATAATTTAAGTTCACATTTGTAATTGAAATGCGATACAGTTATAGGACTTGCTATCGCGGAGATAGTCAGACTTCGACTAACTGACCCATTTCGTTTTGTAAATTCCGGGACTCAGAACCTAGAAACTTGATTGTATATTACAAGAACAGACAAAAAGGGTCCTAGTGAACTTCGGAACCCTAAAAACATAAACAACAAATCAGTATACCTGGAGGGAAAGGGTTACTGATACAACATCATGTTACAGTGATGTAACGCTGGCATTCTGTCAGCACCATCTGGAAAATAGCTGTGGCTTAAGCATTGAAACAATATCTAATTAGTTTGAATAACATTTAATAGTAATATTTTTAAAAAAATGTTGGCATACTTTACCTGACCTGAAATAGTTAATCAGCGGATGGCATCAAGTTAATAAATTATTGAGGCATTGAATAAGAAAGTTATTTCAGCTGGACTCTAGAGAAAGTTTTAGATGTCGTATTGTATCATTGTCCGAAAAGTTTCGTATTAAATTTGACATAACTTGAATTGTGTGGGATAAACGACATTATTATATTATTTATTTGTGTGCGTGTATTGCGTACTCACTGTACCCTGTTATTCGTAAACGGAACGAGTTTTGGTGATTAAAATATTGTTATACCTAAACGATCATATCTTACAACCTGCCTAACAGAACAGAAGTTGGTCTTTTCTTCAAAGGAGCCCGGACCAACACGGGGAAAACTATAAGGACGACATGCCAATCTAAACGCAGGAGAAGCTGCACATATTAGCTAGTTCATCTAGTAAATAAATGCTGTGATAAGTCGCCGCCAGTCTGAGTTAATTAAAGCCATACAACATATGACACGACGTTTCCTGTTCTGTTCCTGATCCGATCCGTAAAGTGAACTAAACACTAGTACATGTTTTTGTTCACCATGATTCTCCGGTTTATCGGTTTAAAAGATGAATATGTGATCACAATCAATCGTCACATTTTACAGACTTGATAAAAACTATAATTCATTTCTCACAATATTAATGGGATAATTTAGCGGTATTAAGGTCCATTTTCTTTCAAAATTAATATACATACCATACATATTATAAGTTAACTGTATCCTGAAGTCCACTGCATTATAAAAGTTTTTGGCGAATCTCTCGGGAACAACTAATTTTCCCGGGATAAAAAGTCGCTTATGTGCTTTTTCAGATTCGAGTGCTTGACGAATCATGTTCTGGCCTGTAGTAGGCATGGATCATTTAACAGTTAACATATTAAATTTCGTACTACATTTTTTTAACAATTAACAACTGTTATTTATATTAGCAAATACTGTTAAAAGTTATTTTTATGCACTAAAATTACCAATAACGTGATATATAATAATAATGTTATTAAAAATATTTAAGAGAGCGTTTTCTTTTGCTCGCTAATTTGATATACGATAATACTGTTATTAAAAACATCTCGAGAGACCGTGATAATAATAACTGTTAAAAGTTATCAAAACCATTCTAGAGGACCTTTTTGGTAGCTTCGTGTTTTTACTGTTTCTAATACTTATTATATATAGGCTACTGATATAATATAACATAAATAAATAACTGTTAAACATTAATTAACTTTAACAACAACATATCTTCACGTCAGATCCCTTACGGGGTAGGCAGAGAGAACCGAGTGCCATACATCACGATCCTTGCAGGCTTGTCTCGCTTCCTCCACATTCATCACTCTCTTTATACATACACGCCGGTTGCGAAGACTCTTGACACCACCTTCGGACAGTACTCGATCGATCTGATCGTGTTATGTCAGTCTTGGTCTTCCCCGGTACCTACATCCTTCCACATTCGCATTGTATATCTGTTTTGTTAACCTTTCATCTGCCATTCTTTCTACATGTCCGAACCAACGGAGCATGCCGTTTCTCATCTTTACACCGACACTTTCTTTCAAACCTAACCTCTCTCTCACTTCGACATTACGAACTCGGTCCGTGAGTGTCACACCACATATTTTTCTTAGCGACCTCATCTCAACCGCGTTGATTCTACTTTCATGCCCTTTCTGACATACCCAACTCTCACTTCCATACAATAGCGTTGGGATAAGCACATGATTATGCAGGGCTAGACGGGCACCCTGACTTAAAATTGTGCTATTAAGTAATCTCCCTAACGCTCCATTCACTCTGTTCCCTGCACACACTCTTCTTTCAACATCAGCGGTGTACCTTCCATCCCTGCTAAAAGCACATCCAAGATATACAAACTCATCCACTTGTTCCAGCACTATATCATCTACCACAACTCTTACGTCCGTTCTGGTTGCTTCTCTTTCAAATACTAAAACTTTAGTTTTCTTCGCATTCAGATGTAAGCCCATAATCTTACAATCCCTCATTCATAACTGTGACCAGTGTTTGCAGCTCAGATGGAGTTGAGCCTAGAAGTACAGCGTCATCTGCATAAAGCAGGCAGTTCACCACTAGATCACTCATGCGCATTCCCACATTCAATGACCTCAATCTTTGAAGACATTTATCCAGATATAGAATAAACAGACGAGCTGACAACACACAACCCTGCTTGACGCCGACATTGACATCGAACCAGGGCGATATGTTGCCGTCCACCCATACACATGCTTTGCAATCCCAGTACATGGA
Organism: Apodemia mormo; assembly: GCA_036924255.1. NCBI lineage: Eukaryota > Metazoa > Arthropoda > Insecta > Lepidoptera > Riodinidae > Apodemia > Apodemia mormo. The sequence continues at coordinate 8,002,980 of JAUPFN010000013.1, read as the reverse complement.
TTGCAAAGCACGCAGCAGACGCCCATCTATCCCATAACTGGGTAAAATGTCCCAAAGTTTCTTTCGCACGACTCTATCAAACGCTTTCTCCAAATCCACAAAACCGCAGAAAACATTCTGGCCGACAGCCAGATACTTCTCTACGATGTTGCGGAGTGAGAAAACTTGATCCATACATCCTCTTGTAGATCTGAAACCCCCTTGTGCCTCCCACAACATTCCCTCGGACTTCCCTTGCATTCTCCTTTCAATGATCTTACCATACACCTTCGATGCTAAGCTGATCAAACTGATGGCCCTATAGCTATTGCAGTCTATACGTGAGCCCTTGCCTTTATACAAGGGCACGATGACCGCGCGCCGCCAGTCTTCGGGTACTCTACTGGTCCTCCAACATGTATTGCAGAGGACCCAAAAAGAGTCCCGGACGGCAGGACCACCGTATTTGATCATCTCAGCAGTCACCTTATCTATTCCCGCAGCCTTTCCATTTTTCATACTTCTTATCGCCCATACGATCTCTTGCATAGTAATGTCCTGGCATGCTTCCACCGTCTCTGAATCACTAACTGAGTCAGAGACGGAGGCAGCGTCCTGAACAGCATCATACATATCTCCAAAATGTTCACTCCATCGTTTTAACACGCTTTCTGTGCTTGTAAGAATGTCACCATCCTTAGATTTAATCCTATTCATTCTGGAGGCTGCCGAACAACTCCTAAACTTCTTCACCTCCCTCCAAAAAAGTTTGGTGTTTGCCTCGAAGTTGCTCGCCAGTCTCTCTTCCGCTTTCAAACATTCTCTTTCACGCTTTTCTTTCACTAAGCTTTAACAATATAACAGTTATTCTGATTTAACAATAATTTCCATGCCTAGCCTGTAGCCATATGTACCTGCGACAATACCTAACACTATTGAAATCTTTTGTCTATAGGCAATGACTATTTCTATTATTTGACCGCCCCGTTGGTCGAGTGGTTAGTGACCCTGACTACGCAAGCAACGGGTCTCGGGTTCGATCCTCGACGGGGACAAGCATTTGTGTGATGAGCATAAATGTTTGTATTTCCGGGTTTGGGTGTTTATTATGTATGTAAAAGTATTTATATATGTATTTTTATATATTAGTATCGTTGACTAACACCCATAACACAAGCAAATAATTTGCTTACTTTGGGGTTAGATCAGTCAGTGTAATTTGTCTCGTGAATATTTATTTATTTATAATTATTTATAAGTAGAACGATGTCTTTGTTTGCTTTCAAATAAAAAAAATATTATTGAATAAATATCCACTCGATAAAATACATTAATCCTCTGTAATCTAAACTAATAATCTAACCGTAAAGTAAGCAATTAATTGGCTTGTAATATAGGTGTTATCCTACGATACTGATACACAGAAATATTAAATAAATACTGAAATACTCACACTATATTACAAACGCAATATTTTGTCTGTCTGTCTATTATATTTTGATGCTTAAATCGCTAAACCAATTTTGATAAGATTTGATGAGAAGGTCAAACAATATTTTTAATAAATCAACTTTTAATAAAGGTTGTATTAATCAGTTTCAGTCCAAACGTTTATCCTTATCATACAATAGCTTGTCCTCGACGGGAATCACACCCGAGTCCTACCAATTGCATGGTCAGGGTCGTTAACCACTCCACCAACGTAGCGATTAAATTATATAAAACAAATAATCAATACATAGCCTAAAATATAAAACAATATCGCTGGACAAATTCTACAAATTGATGTAACCCCAAAGTTAGCAAATTATTTGCCCGTGCTAGGGTGTTAGTCAACGATGGGTACTAATTAGAGATGGGCCGAATGTGCTTTTTCAAAAGCGACACGTCGTGACATGTACGAATTTACTTAAATTATTTTATACTAGCTGTTGCCAGCGACTTCGTCCGTGCGGACTTCGTTTACTCCGCACTGCTCCTCCCCCGTAGGTGATAGCGTGATAATATGTAGTCTATATGTTGACCCGACCTGTTAATAATATTCATGCAAAATTTGAAGTAAATCCATGCAGTACTTTTTGAGTTTATCCCGGACATACATACAGACAAACAGACAAACAGTCAAAAATTCTAAAAACCATATTTTTGGCGTCGATATCGATTGTAGATCACGCCCCAAGTATTCTTTTAAAAAACATTCAATGTACAATTTTGACTTTCCTACGATTTTATTATAATTATGTATAAATGTATATCATTAATGGTTTTCGCAGCGCACGCGAAATAATGACGTATCGGCAAAATTTTGATACCTTGGGTTACATTGTTCCAACTTAGGTAGGGTTCCCTAATTTTTTTTAAATATAATATAGTCAATATTATTCAGGGCTAATTTAATATTTTTTAATGTAGGAATTTTTTTTCAAATCCATATAGATAGCCATAACCTCCTTGTTCTCCAAAATTATGGAGACAATCATCAACTCGCAGCTCCTCAAGTATTTAGAAGAGCACCAGCTGATTAGCGACCGCCAGTACGGTTTCCGTCGCGGCCGCTCAGCTGGTGATCTTCTTGTATACTTAACACATCGGTGGGCGGAAGCAGTTGAGTCCAAGGGGGAGGCATTGGCAGTTAGTTTGGACATAGCGAAGGCCTTTGATATGGTATGGCACAAAGCGCTTCTGGCGAAGCTGCCTTCCTATGGGCTTCCCGAGAAATTATGCAAGTGGATCACCAGTTTTTTGGCTGATCGGAGCATCAAGGTCGTAGTTGACGGTGCGTGCTCTGATCTTAAATCTATCAATGCTGGTGTTCCACAAGGCTGCGTGCTATCACCAACACTGTTCCTTCTGCATATCAATGACATGATGCGAATTCGCAACATACATTGCTATGCAGATGACAGTACTGGTGATGCTACATACTCCGGCCGAAGCGGTATTTCTCGGGAACACGTCGAAGAGAGCCGAAACAAGCTTGTGTCCGAAGTTGAGAATCGACTAACCGATGTCTCGGAATGGGGTCGTCAAAACCTGGTCACTTTTAACCCCAAAAAGACACAGCTTTGCGTGTTTTCCGCTAAAAAGACACCCTTTGTCGTGTCACCTCGATTTGGGGATACTCTCCTGACAGCCTCCGCTAGTATCGGGATTCTGGGAGTCGACATATCGAATTACGTTCAGTTTCGCGGTCATTTGGAAGGTAAGACTAAATTAGCCTCCAAAAAGCTCGGTGTGCTCAGCAGAGCGAGGCAGTACTTCTTGCCGGCCCATCGCCTTCAACTTTATAAGGCTCAAATTCGGCCCCACATGGAGTACTGTTCTCATCTCTGGGCCGGAGCTCCTCAGTACCAGCTCCTTCCTCTTGATCGCATTCAGCGTAGAGCGGTTCGAATCGTTGACGACCTGGCTATTTCGAAACGGCTCGACTCTTTGGCATTGCGCAGAGATGTTGGCTCACTCTGTGTCTTCTATCGTATCTTTCATGGAGAGTGTTCCGACGAGTTATTTGGATTAATTCCTGCCGCCGAATTCCATCATCGGACATCGCGTCAAAATTTGAAATTCCATCCTCACCATCTCGATGTCTGGAAATCCACAACTGTGCGTTTCTCTCGACACTTTTTGCCTCGCACTACTTTGTTGTGGAACCAATTACCGGCAGGGGTGTTTCCAAACGGTTACGACTTGGGGGCCTTCAAGAAAAGAGCTTACTCATTCTTAAAAGGCCGGCAACGCAACTGCAAGACCTCTGGTATTGTGGATGTCCATGGGCGGCGGTGATCACTTACCATCAGGTGCACCCCCTGCTCGTTTGCCCCCTCTTCTATAAAAAAAAAAAAAAATCGGTCCAGAAATTTTTAAGTTTATTCGATAAGTACATATAAAAGTACAAACTTTCCTCTTTGTAATATTAGCGTAGCTTACATGTCAAAATATAAAGAAAAAAGTAGGTACTTTTTTCTAGTGCCGAATGTTCGGCATTTAAACCGATTTTCTGCCGAATGTCGAAGTTCAGTTCAAGTTGCCGAAATTCGGTTAAACCATATGTAAAATGAATTTCGGCCCATCCCTAGTACTAATACATAGAAATATATATGTAAATACTGTTACATATATAATAAACACCCAAACCCAGAAATACAAACATCTATGCTCATCAGTTATCACACAAATGTTTGTCCCTGTGCGAAATCGAACCCGAGCCTCATCGATTCGTAGTTAGGTTCACTAACTACTCGACCAACGGAGCGGTTTAAAAAATACCTTTATTGTGGATGCATCATTACATATTGACTGACTTATTAGTGATTATAGTGGACAATAGACTTTGGACTATTCCATTGATTATGTCATGGTCAACGATCAATATAATCGTTATATCAGTCTAGTATCTATTAAAATATATAAACAATGATATAGCTGAATAATAACATCAGACGCCATTCGAGATATGAGTGGAATTGTACCGTAGATACATATTACCGTGTAATAAATACAAGAAATATAGGAGCTCAATAAACTCGTCCATAATGTACTACTAAATAATAAATAAAATATTCACAGGACAAATTACACTTACTGATCTAACCCCAATGGGTTAGTGTAAGTGTAATTTGATAAGAGGTTCTTACTTTGGTAAGAAAGAAAGAAAAAAAATTGAAGTATTTGCAAGAATATGGGTGTTACAAATTGTTTGAAAATTAATTAAGTTACCAACATATTCTACTATTATATGGTGTGTAAAAATTTAAAAATTATTACTATATAACCCTGTATAATTTTTTTAGAATTACTACCGGATCGGAACGCGCCCACACATAGAAGATCTGGTGGAAGAAACAAAGCGACAGACATTTCGGCGTAAGCAAATTATTTGCTCGGTTATGGGTGCTAGACAACGATACTAATACATAGAAATACATATATAAATAAACATCCAAACCCGGAAATTACAAATTACAAACATTTATGCTCATCACACAAATGCTTGTCCTCGTCGGGGATCGAACCCGAGCCCCGTCGATTGCGTAATCAGGGTCGCTAATCACTCGACCAATAGGGCAGTCGAGTTAGAGGGGTGAAAGTGCCGCCATTTTGCGAAAACCCGTTTCAGTTAATATCTCCGTAACCGTGCACTTAAACCAAAAATTGTAAAGACCCTCATTGTAGATAATTAAATTTGCTATCTTTTCTGTTCAATATTTTTTATATCTCCCATGTTCTGGGACGAACTGGCTCCTTTGAAGAAAAGGCCAACTGCTGTTCTGCTAGACAGGTAGTAAAAGGCGACCGATTGGCTATAAGAGTCACTACCATCGAGGCTACTATGTGGCAGAGTTCTGCATTGTCTCGCCCGGGTCTGGTACCACCGCCTTACCTATTCCTGCCGTAATAGCGTCAGTGCTAGTATATGTCGTGTTCCGGTTTGGAGGGTAAGGTAGCCAATAAACTTATGCATGTGGCTTAGACCTCGCCACAAGATAGCAACGCACCATTAACATCTTTGAGGTCTATACGCGATGCTTGACTCTTTCCACCAGGAAACCCATCTGCTTGTTTGCTGTCTTATGATATAAAACAAATGTATCACTTACTGTTTACGTCTTATAAGTCAACTGAAGCAGCGTGCAGTCCGCTGCATTCTAAAAGTTTTTGGCGAATCCCGAGGGATCACCTAATTTTTTCGGATTAAAAGTGGCCTATGTACTATTCCAGGTCACTATCTGCTTGTGTGCCTAATTTCATTCAAATCCGTTCGGTAGTTTTAGCGTGATTGAGTAACAAACATCCACCAATCCAAACATCCAAAACTTTCGCATTTATAATATTATTAATATTAATAATTAATATAGGTTATAGATTACTATTTGTTTAATGATTTTTTTTTATGTTACCGAAAACGCTTTTTATTAATTACATAAAATGGCGATACATTCGCCGCTCTAATTTGTATTTTGTGCATTTATATTCAGTCATACTTAACCTAGCTATATAAAAAATACTCTTGAAATTTAGTGCAGAAAAATTCCTCTACTGCTTGTACTAGTTGTAGGACTAAAAAATAATACGTTGACGCTAGTAAATGAAGTTCGTGACAAAATGTTGTGCTTAGGCAAAAGATGTTTTCTCATTTTTCAGCTCAAATAATTTGTCTTTTTCTTAGAAAACTTTTTGCTTTAATTTCGCCCTACTCGAACAAAACTCACTTAATCAACGTTACTGTAATTGACTGAACAATATATGTTGTTTTAAAATACAACTATTGTACAGTTCTTGACAGCTCAGGAATATTAAACCATCTAGCAGATCACATGACGTGTTAATGGGGTTAAATACAGAAGTACTAAGTTTGCAAACTGCACAGTGTCCGTTAATCTATATATATGTCGTAGTGAAATTGTCAATAGGCGTTAGATTATAATCTACCTAGGGAATTTATAATTTAGTTAGGTTAGGTTAGCAGTTAAATTATAATATCACTTAGGTAGATTATAATCTAACGGTACTGAAAATTTCACTGCGACATATATAAAAATCAATTGCTGTTCGTTAGTCTCGCTAAAACTCGAGAACGGCTGAACTGATTTGGCTAATTTTGGTTTTGAATTAATTGTTGAAGTCGAGAGAAGGTTTGAAAGGTGAGAAAATATAGAAAAAAATAAGAGTTGTTAAAAAGGCAGAACAACGTTTGCCGGGTCAGCTAGTACGATATAAAGAGCAGTGACATTTTTTCTGAAATTGACTATTTTTAGCCCCCGATACAAAAATTGTATGTAAATTTGACCATGGTAGTTTATTTATGGCGGTTTTTTGCATCAGAAAACCCATCTGCTTGTGTGTTATCTTATAGTTCTTATGGAAAGAGATAACCATCGCCTCAGGATGTTTATAGTAAAATGATGTTCATGTGGCAAGATTTATTCATAAGTTGACCACATATTACTCTTCAAATGTTCTCTTTTTCCCACGTCATCCAATATAAAACAACAAGAAGTACATTTAACTTTTTCTATTATTTAAGTCCGATTATTATCTGAAAGATGAAAAACTTTAACTTACGAGAGCCTTTGGACTTAACTAATACGGCCTTGTCGAAAAACCCGTTATGAGCGAACATCTTCTAATTATTATTAATGACTAACTACTAATTAACTACATCTCTACCAAATTTCAAGTTTGGAGTACGGAGTAAGAGCCCTTAGACCTCTTAAATCTCGCTTTTTCGCAAAATCTAGCGGACATCTGCTTACTATAAACTATCTCAATGCAAAGGTTCATTTTTATATGAGTGATATGATGATTATATGATGATATGAGTGAGTGAATGAACTTTTGCTTTTATATATAATTTTTCGAAAAACACAGAAATTTATTCAATTTAATTAAAATTGGTTGATTAAGTGTTGCAAATGGATACAAGCTCAGAAATGATAAAAACTGGAATTAGCCTATCATGCAATAAATTATTTGCCTTTCACATATTAAAAAAATATGTGTTTCAAAATAAATGACTAATTTGCATAAATAATCGTGATCATAATTTTGCCGTAAAAGTGCAAAAATTCAAGAATTTATGTTAAGATCAACTTTAAATCCCATGTAATTTAAATGGAAAATGTATTGTCCTTGGGGCAAGGGTTGTTATGAAAATTTAGAATGGTCTAATATTTTGTTTCAGATGATGAAATAAAAATTTAAGGGGCGTCGCAACAAAAATAATCAATTTCGTAAATAACGGACACCCTATTAACTATAAACACAACTTAAACCACGAATAACTCTTAAAGGAATGATTTTATCGAAAAATTATAAGAGAGCTTTTTTGTAGAGCATTAAATTCCCTATCAGAATATGCATCGATAATAGTCGTAGTGGTATTTTTTTCAGAGGAATAAAATTAATAAGAAAAAGTTGCAAATTCCCATGTTATTTAAATGGGAAATGTAACTCGATTGGGGCAAGGTTTAATTCGGTAATTAAGAGCTTATTTATGTAGGATATTTTTTTTTTAGGTCAAAAACTAAAAATCCAGGGGGCGTCCGCAAAAAAAAATCAACTTGGTAAATAACGGACACCCTAATATATAAATATAGGTTACGAATAACATATTAGCACTACTAAGTTCGCTCCTGTTAGAACTGAATTTTGTTAATAGGGTTTCAGAGATTACCATAAATTTCCAAGTTCCAAAGCTCTATTGAACACTATTTACATAATTATTCATATTTGAATGTTTAATACAACCTAAAATTATCCAGCTTTTATTTATTTGTGGACTGGAAAACAATAATGCATAATTAGACGTACGTCAGGCTTAAATTATATTTTTTAAAGATTAAAGTTTTAACCAAACTGGCGAGAAAATATATGTATGCAACGTATAATGTGTATCTGTAGGCGTACAAGTGAGTAGACCACCTAATGAAAAGCAGTCACTACCGCCATGGGACATTAACAACACAAGAAATTACCAACACAAAATTATAGTTGCCAATGTAATGCCGGTTTTTGATGATTTTATAGACCCTTATCTTGAAATTCCAATATCAGAAAAAAGTAACTATCTTACGTGGCAAATTCAGATCAATTTAGGCGGACTTAAATAACAAAAAAAGTTAATAACATTTTTAAGATTTTATATTAGGCAATATGGTTATAAGTATAGAAAGATAAATTATAAATTTAAAAAAGATTCCTTATCTTCAGAACAAATTCCAGCTTCATGCGTATAAATTCAAAGCAAAACATGATAAATTAAACACAACCAAAATTTCAAATTCTTAGCTTGTAAATTAAATGAGATCCTGTCACTTAGTCCATATTAACTAAAATATTTTTACAAATACCTATTCATCATGAGATTATTATAAGAACTTAACTGAATTGTTTACTAAGATCCTGACACTTGCGTGTTTCCATCCACTAAACATGCCATGCATTCTCAATTTTGCACAATGTGCTCTATTGAAAGATAAAATAAAAAGCATTTATAGTTTTTTAAGCCAGTTTGTATGTAATCCTGAGTCACAAATGAGTTCAGAGTATTCTGAGTTTTGACGGATTTAATAATATGTGTGTAATACAAGTTAAATAGTGAAGATAGGAGTTCACAATGCTCTTTTACATGATAAGGGGGTCGTGTCAAAGGAAAGAGCTGCGCTACCAACGAAGTGTAAGTGCTTTCTATTACTACTAATATCTATGTCCGTAATCTAACTTCGAACATACTAAAAAGTCAATAAAATGATTTAAAACAGTTGCAATCTAGAATTCAAAATAGCGTTTGACTTAACATAATTTTCCAGTTTTCCAAGAATGCAACATCGACGTAAAATCCGCCTATGGCTGCTTTATTAAAGTCACATTAGTGCTGCTTACTTTGACTGAAAAGTATTTTTGCATTCGATTAACTCGTAGAAATGGAGCGTGTACTTAAAACCGCATTTGAGACTTTGAACACAAATTTTCAAAGAGCAAAGCAAATTTTAAGTTCGTTTTATAAGTTTGCTGTTATATTCGTATTTTAGTGCTTAGTCTATTCAGTTCAAAAATTTTAAGTTCTATTCTTGGGATTGACCTCTATTAAGGTATATTAAGACCTTAATATTAGTCTTAGGTTTTTAGCCTTAGGCAATGCTCGAAATTATAATAACAGTTCGGAGTTTAGCGGAGTGTATTTACATGCCCTTGTTTCAATTGAAAATGTTAAGTAATCGGCTTCGGTTATAACAAAAAACAAGCTATAAGATATCAGTTTCGTAATATATATATATATATATATATATATATATATATATATATATATATATATATATATATATATAAATAACAGGCAGGCATAGACTTTGTTATTATACTAAGATGGCAGGGTGTTAATGCCACATGCATAAGTTTGCCGGTTAATTTAACCTCTTAGCTGCAACACATAAGCAAGAAGCGTCGACCATATTTCGGCAGGACTATGTTAGGTACACCTTTATCGTACTCTATCTTATCTCTTTATCTAACTCTATCATCTAGTAATGCCAATGGTAGTGACTCATTATCATTCACCTTTTAAAAAGTTTCTCGTAAAATTGCAGGTGGTATTGCAGGTATTCTTCAAAGAGAGGTTTTAATCCTAGGTCTTTTTTTCGAATCCGAATCTGAATCTTCGAAATAGTCAAAGTTTTTATTATAGCAATTTCTTATTGGCATGAAGATTATTATCAGTGTGATGGTCTGTGATTCAATTTTTAACGTTATATTTTTTCAAAAAATCATATCCAGAACGATCATTCTGACCAAATAGTCCAGAACATATTGCGTCTATAAAAATCCAGTATTACTAGACCACTGAACATTCCTTTATTTTGCACTATCGTAATTATTTTTGAATCTATTTCGTTAGAAAATTGTACTGATATTTCTTATTTATCTAACTAAAAATATTTTATATATTTCCGGTACTTTATGCTTATATACATATATATGATACTACAGAATGTCGAGTTGAAATCTGAATGTGAGTATCCGTGAATAAAATATCTATTATCTGCAGAAATGTACGTTATTCACATACAAATCTCTATAAATACCGCATAAATAACAAATAACACATATGCATGAAGTTTATTATATATTGTATTAGAATTATGTTTAAACTATAGTTTGTTAATTTGATTGCACTGTTTTTCTTGTTTGTAAGACAATATATATATCGATGCCTTAATTCACAATTGCACTAACTACATAACTGGTAATTACGAGGAGAGCGTTTTAAATTTTTATAAAGTTTAGACGTAAACAGTACAAAAACAAAGTAAAATAATTTTAAAAAATGCATCTATGCACTAGCTAGACTATTATCGATATTTCGACACGCGCAAACGAAAGAGCACATTATGTGTATTTGTCACTAAAAAAGTGAAAATTGAGAATTTTGTAGTTAGTACAACTGTGAACTAAGGCATCGATATAATAGTTCCATGTGTCCTTAGTTTTTTAAATTATAACAAAGGGTAGAAAACAAGCAGATGGCTCTTTTGATAAACTGGGACAACAATCGCACATGGACACCAAACACCTTAATAGTTATACGTCTAGAAAATAATCCGTCACAAAAATCCACTACTACTAAAGGCCGCAGCGGACTAAGACGCTACTGCCTTATCCAGTTTCAGAAGAACCCGCAAAGTACTTTCCTATCTCGATGATCCCAATATCATCAACACCGATACAAACACACAAACATTACACCGTCGTCGCTGGTCTCGACGACTAAAACTTCTCTATACCGCACTTAATGCGGGGCCCGATTTCTTACAATATACAATTTGCATCATTTCAAAATTATTGATAAAGATAATAACAGAATAATGATAAAATTATAAGTGCAAGCGTGTCTTTAGGTATATGTTTATTATGACTAGCAATACTCAATATTTAACCCAGCATCACCACTCTGTAGAACCAGATGTCGATATGGGAATTTACGAAATGGCATGATTTAAGGGCTTTCAAAGAGTCTTCTTGAGTCTTATCCGTTCAAAGGCCAGCTAAACAACGGCACCATAATATTTTGCTGTTTAATTACTTACCATCACAAAGTTCTGACAAAACAATCGAAAAATGTTTACATAATAGGTTATCTACAGGAGTTTATCAATAATTTATGCATAATTCCGAGTCTTCTTTAGTAACCTTCCGCTTCCATCTTATCTTAGTATTGCTATTTCCTGTAGCTATTAGGATAATACAACCAAGACTTATTCAAGTAAATTCTTGTTTCAAGACAAAAGTAATTATACATACTTCCTTGTTTTTATTGCTGGTGTATACTTGTGAATTAATAAGATATATAACATAATAAATCAAATAAAGTAATCTGGGGAAAAAAATCATATATTGCAGTCTAAAGATACCGTTGCTTTTAATGGTAAAAAAAGTCGTCTCTATGGTCTAGTGATCCAGTTTTGGTATAAACTATATGAAGTCCAGGACGATCCTCAGGTTAGATAATTAAAAATGTTTTTTTAGATTTCTGATAAAAACAACGCTGCCCGGAATTGCTATAGAATTTCAACTCATCACATTGTGGGACTAAGTATATTAGACTAATCGAAGATGCACTGGGTGTATCTGTGCATATCTTTTCGGGGATAGGGGCGTGAAGATGTTTTTTTATTAAAAAATACCCTGCTAGCCTGCTAAAAGGATTATTTTTGGACAAATAATACGAATTGATTTAACTCCAAAGTTGTTATACAGCAATACTAATAGTAATACAAAAATAAATATTGAAATATTTTTTTTAAGTATGTGACGCAAATACTTTGTACCCCTTGTTAAAAAAAGACAATTACGCGAACGATGGACCATTAAATTTGGCGTAGTCAAAGTTTACATCGTTGAGGACAGCAGGAACCTAATATTTTTTAAATAATATGAACAATGCTGGATCCGCATCTGCGTGTTTGGTCACAAAGCTTTGCGCAATAACACGGTAATGCAGATGTGACGGACTACTATCGAATATTCGGGCTGCGTGTCGTATCGTGGGGGAGGGGGAGCGTTACATCAGAGGGCTTTGTTCGCTAAGACACGGTAATGCTACGGCCGTTTTATCATCACAAAGTTTCGCGCAATGTCACATTACATGCAGATGTGACCAGCTATTATTATCAGCTATCGTCGCAAACATTCCGACTGCGTATGCCTTAGTGTGCTAATTTCTTCAGGACGATATACGCAGGTGCGGTCAAAGGGAAATGTCACGGTAATGTTATCTACCAGTATTCTACCTTCATAGAAACGGGTGGAACGCGAGTTGTACCTACGCGCTCGGAGTTTGGCATGCACTCAATACATATCAGACTGAGGGTTGCGCCGCAGTGACGAACGGCCGATGTGACTACACAGGAAAAGTAGTTAAAATATTGAAGGCGCGCAGCCCTGTCGCATTTTAAGTACAGCACAGCGCGGCCGGCTGTAGGTATTTATTTCAAGGACAACGCCTTTACCGGGGTTATGTTATCTACCTGTATTGACCCTGTCCTTGAAATAAAAACCTACAGATGTGCCATACCGCGCGGTATGTAAACATGCATAGGGAAAAATCTGCATTCGAAAAAAAGATTTAATTAAAAATACTTTTGGGAAACAGAGACAAGGAGAAGAAAAAGGAATATCTTTCTTGGTTATAGATACCTTCAGCTATTCTACAATTGATGCTTTTTGTTGTTTCGTGCTATTACATCAACTGTTCGTCACTGCAGTCCAATCGAGAGTTTGTTGTGTACCGAGTGCTTAGGAACTAAACTCTGAGCGCGTAGGTTTAACAAGCATACCGCCTGTTTGTATGAAGATAGATTACTGGTAGATAACATTACCGTGGTCAAGTTCTTTTTTTTTTTGATTTTAATAAATACATTATGTAATTGTTAGCACAAGTGAGAGAGAGATCCTCTGTAATAAAAAGTTTGAAAATGATTTCGGCTATCCTGGATGATTACATTATAGTTCATGCTCTTTTGCTGGAAAGAAACAGCTATCGCCTATAGACACCTAAAATGTTAATGGTACGTCACTATTCGTATGGTGAGGTGCTAATGCTACTTGCATTAGTTTTCCGACTATCTAACCCTCTATTCTGGAACACGACAATGATAAACGTTGACGCTAATGCGGCAAAAATGGTAAGACGGTGATACCAAATCCCGGGACTAAACGTTGCGGAACTCTGCCACTTACTAGTCACGATGGTAGTGACTCCTATAGCCAATAGTTTGCATTTCATGAACTGCCTGGTAGAATGACAGAGTCTCGATTCCTAAAATTGTATTATATGAATTTAAAATTTGTACGGAGCCATTACGGGCGAGTCTGACTCGCAATTACCCAGTTTTATCCATTAACGTATAAATAGTGGAAGAAATTTATTGATTCGCATTTTTTTTTAGGATAGCAAATAAGTAAATGGCTCTCCTGAATGAAAGAGAAGCTGTCGCCTATAGACGCCAAAGATGTTACTGATGCATCATATTCGAGTGGCGAGATAGCAATGCCATGTGTATATGTGTATGGACTACCTTACCCTGTAAATCAGAACACGACAATGACAAGCATTGACGCTAATGTGGCAAGAATAGGTAAGGCGGTGGGTATCATGTACCCAAGCAAGACGTTGATGAACTCTACCACATAGCAATTACGACGGTAGTGACAAGTATAGCCTATCAGTCGCCTTTTACGACTTGCCTGGACAAACGACAGACAGTCTTTACTTTAAAAGTGGGCCCAGACCAATACGGGAATATAACAAATAGCTTGATTTGAGATTGACTTAACCTCATTAGCAGATCATTTACTTGTGATATGGAATTTAGTCAACGACACTAATACATACAAACACAAATTATATAAGTACTGAAAATATATTTAATAAACACCCAAACTCAGAAAAAACCCCTTCCGCTCCCAACAGCATCAGCCAGCTTCATAAGCTACGCCTCATCTACGCTTTCCGGAATCCACTAGGACCTTTCTACGTTCACTGGATCTCCATGCAGCAACCCTGTCCCGCTCGTTTCGACTCACAGCGAACCACAGCGGAGCGCACTCGTCCCGATTCACCGCGGGCCGCGCATATTTTACTAGTCTCGACTCAATGCAGACTCGAGCACTCAAAGACACATATGTACGCTTCACTGGCACAACCAGATCAACCTTCGGTCTTGGGGGGAGTACTGTAGTGTTTCATATTACCTACAAACGCTACAAGAAAAATAATAAAAAAACAGAAAATAATGAAGTTCAAAAATAAAATCCTGAATCACAATTATTTATCTTGAACACATTATACAAGGTGTATTTTATTTGATACGATAGCCGAAACTAGTTTGTTCAGAATCAGCAGTAGAATCGATTGCAATAGTGTTTAAAGGGTGTTATAATTTATTCCATAAATCTATAAAATTCTATTTATGTGGACACATTAGTTTGTTAGTAAAATTTTGTCTATTTACCTAATTATTCTTTGCTTGAATTACCAAAATTCTTACCACTGAATCATTCTGATAGTCTAAAGCTTTTATGTATGGTGGAAAATATGATCACCACCTGTTTTATAGTACTTACTGGGTATGGGCGATCGGTCTGTTTTATAGACATGTAGGGTGACCTTGCATTTGCGACTTTATTGATACAACTAAACCCAAATTTTAACCCAAAAATTATTTGGTATTTCCGTTTTAATTAATTTTTATTAATTGTTCATTTAATAATACGGTTGGCGTATTTCAGCTTTTGTATCAAGTAAAAAAACACCGTGTATACATGTTTCAACGCTTCTCAAATGGACTTCGTTCCCCAGGCAGTACACCTTGCCTGACTGGGAAGATCTTCCTTTTCCTCTTTGTCCTTGTGTGACGTCATCAGTTTTCACAATGATGACGTCATATCGATGTCATCACCACCACCACAGCCGCCAGCGGCGCCACACAAACATTTATGTTCATAAGTCAAAACGCAATGACGTCATATCGATGTCATCACCACCACCAAAGCCGCCAGCGGCGCCACACAAACATTTATGTTCATAAGTCATAACGCAAATGCTTGTCTCTGTCGGAATCGATCCCAAGCTCCATTAATTCGCGTTCAGGGTCACTTAATGCTCGACCAATATGGCGGTTAAGTTAAAAGGAGACTGTTGATGAATAAAATTAATTTGTTTCATAACTAAGATACATCCAGTTATTAGCAACAACAGACAAACCAGGATCAAAAGTATTAGAAAATATATAGAGACACTGAAAAGGTAAGAGGCATTTAAAACAATGAACTCTTATGGGTAGATTTTTGACGTAAGAGCGCTTGAAATTTTACTGAAGAGCCTCATCTTATAGGCGTTCTCGTATGACCCGGAACACATAACAATGAAAAATATGTTGTAGAGAATTTACACAATAATAGCCTTATTATAGCTCAGATTAAAATAACTTTGAAAATACAAAAGTATTAAGTTTCAAAAGATTTGTATTCCAAATTATCTTTATATGAGGAATTTATGAGTCACTACCATCGTGGCTACTAGGTGGTAGAGTTCTGCATTGTCTCGCCCGGGTCTGACTCCAACGCCTTCCTTACCTATTCCTGCTGCAATAGCGTCAGTACTTGTCACTGTCGTGTTCGGGTTTGGAGGGTAAGGTAGCCGGTATACTTATGCATGTGACATTAAACCTCATCACAAGATAGCAATACACCTTTGGTGTCTATAGGCGATGGTTGACTCTTTCCATCAATAGACCCATCTGCTTGTTTGCTAATTTTGGCTATTATAAAAAAAAAGATTTTAGCTTATACTTATACGTAAAGTTAAAGTTTATATATATTTATGTATATTATACTATATAAAATCAAATTATTTATGCAATTTTGTTCGGAATCCCAACCTGAAGTTCGTGGTGAAATAAGTTTTTTTTTTTCAATATTTTGCAATATTTGATCTCCCCTCTCTGCGCCTATAACGAAGTTATAGTAGCTATACAGTGATACAGCTACGCACATGCATTAAATATATAGTATACTTTACATCACGTTTAGTCAATAGTAGTGCTAACTATATAAAACACGCAGTGCCAGGTATTAAATATAGATGAAGAGATATATAGAGCTCGTGAATCCTGGAAACAAAGTAACATTTGTTATTTACACACATATATGAAGATATGATACACGAAGAAAATATTTTATATCCCTTTTTAAGCCAATTACGTGAAAGGTGGAATACAAAATTTGGCACGGTTAAAGTTTGCATTACGGAGGACTGTAAAAATGTAATATTTTTAAATAATAATGTATTAGAAATTATAATTAATAAAAATAAACATTACATTATATTTTATTCATTTGGCATACATCAAATATCAAATTTCGACGACAGGATGATTGCTAGTTACAATAAAATATTGTTACTAAAACATTGTCATTACTTAGCTTTTTTTACCTTACCTTACCTTATTGTTTATCTGCCTAGATGGAGTAATAACATGAAGTAAAGCGACTTGCCGAAAGCGACTCCTAGAGTATGCTTGTACTCACGTACCTGTTATTTGTAACCAAATTATCATAGTATGTGTGACAGCTGTAAGTTTTACACCAAAAATATATTTTTATACCCCTTCTTGCAATATAAAAGAATGAAGATTAATTTAAATGAAAAAATGTAGGTTAGGATTTTATTTAAAATAAGTAATTAGAAAAACAATACAATAATAAAAGACGTGTATAATTAATTACACGTGTTACAATTTGTAAGTTTTTGTAAGAAATGTAACTTAAATTTGGACGCATTTTTTTATATAGATTAAAAATATCAAATATCATTGCGGAAGTTCGCTTGCTTGGAAAGAACAGCAAACCATCCAATGTTCACTGCCAGATGGTTAAGTTTTGCCACGACTCGCTCGGGTTTTAGTACCGCCATGCTTATTCCTGCCGCAACAGTATCAATGCTTGTCACTGTCGTATACCGGCTTGATCAGTAAGGTAGCCAGTAAACTTATCCATGTGGTATCACAATCCCGACATCGAATAGCAACGCACCATGAACATATTTGGTATTCATAGGCGATGGCGATGATGATATACAAAAAAAATTGTTTATTTTGAAGTTGCGAAAAAACTGTTCATCGGCTCTTTGTTTATTATGATGAAAACATATTATGTATTTATGTAATAGCTAGTTGACTGATATGAATGAATAACATGATACCTTGAACTTCATACTCTTGGACGCTATACCAGACGAGCCTTAATTGACTATTAAATATAAATATAATATAAATATAAATATAAATATTCACGGGACAAATTACACTGACTGATCTAACCCCAACGTAAGCAAATTATTTGCTTGTGTTATGGGTGTTAGTCAACGATACTAATACATAGAAATACATATATAAATACTTTTACATACATAATAAACACCCAAACCCGGAAACACAAACATTTATGCTCATCACACAAAGGCTTGTCCCCGTCGGGGATCGAACCCGAACCCCGTTGATTGCGTAGTCAGGTTCGCTAACCACTCGACCAACGGGGCGGTCATATTAAATACGAATAGGAATGGTATATGTGTTTTATTTAGCAAACAATAAAGATGTGACGCATATTTTATATATATATATATATATATATATATATATATATATATATATATATATATACTAGCTGACTCACACAGCTTTGCCTATTGCCTTTGCTATCAACATGCTCTCGATATAATTTTTCATACAATTTTCATCTTAGCCCCATAGGGGTCTCAATTTTTGAAAAAACTTTTCACCTATGTTTGATTCTGGATTTTTAACAATCTCCATACCAAAGTTAATCAAAATCGGTTTTGTGGTTTAGCAGTAACAGACTCACAGACAGACATACCCAAGTAGCACGTTAAGCTGTATATAGGCTGCATTTAGGTTCATTTTTAAACTTAAAGCTGTATACGAAGCCGTACAAAGGTTGTAGAAGCGCTTCTACAGCCGATATAACACCAAAAAGGGCCCCAAGTTATACAGCTTATTGCGTTATATAGGCTGCACAATAGCTATACAAGCTGTTATAAACTGTACAATGGCTGTTATTTGGTGTATAAAGAAACTATAACACTAAAGATACTCTCTTGTTACTGTCTTGTACAGCTAAGAGTTAAATAGGCTGCACAATAGCTGTACAAGCTGGTATAGGCTGTACAAAGGCTGTTATTCGGTGTATAAAGAAACTATAATACTTAAGATACTCTCTTGTGCAGCTAAATGTTCTTAATAGGTGTTTGAAAATGATAAAAAGTAACTAATCTGTTTTTGATATTGTATAACATTATATCTGCAGACGCCATAATTAAAAATATATTAATAAACGATAAATTCTTGGACTTGGAGCAGTATTCAAGGGTGTATTCAAATTGCAAATTCTAAATGACTGTGAAGTCGTGTATGTTTTTTCTCAAAATATTCACGCGCCAACGAAATAATCAAGATAACACAAATAAAATCATTGCGAAATACGGTAAGTGTTTGTGTTTAAGGTTAGAATATACAAGTATTTATGGTACAATATTGTATATAAAGGCATAATGATCATAATATAAGTTGCTTGTCAAGATATAGCTTTAGCTATTGCTAAATATATCTTTTATTTAACAATATATTTCTTTAATGTTGTTTTTAATACACAATAATGGCGGCGTTTTGTTATACAGCCTAAAGTGTATTTGGAGGGTGATATACTGCAAATAGCTGTACTGAATCTCTTTTTTGTTCTATTATACGGCTATTGGCTTTTAATTACCGTCCAAATACACTTTAGGCTGTACTAAGTCCCTATATAAATCTATTGTACAGTAATTGGCTTTTAATCACTTAACTTATGTTTAGAGATGCGTACAAAAATTGAAGAACCCTAAATACAAAACATATGTTTGTCACTTGATTTCGCTATTGTGTTGTATTGACGTCGGTCGTTTGACTTTACAACTAAACCAACTTATTGTTAACTATAACTTATGAGACATGTATTTCAATCATGTTTTACTCTATTTTTCAGGGAAATATGCCTTATAAAATAATAAAAACAATTGAGAGAAGCCAAAACCGTATTTGTATCGTACCCAGTTTGTGGGAGGATAAAGGTGAATTATAATGACCAAGAAAACAACTTGATATAACTAAGCTGATCAAGAACGAAAAATCAAGCCCTTTAAATATTGGTCTATCACAAAAATATTTTTAAGGAGAATACGTTATTTCGTGCTTGTGATTTAATATTATTAGTTCTTCAAAGAGAAACACATACTCTTTTGCCTGTAATTGTATCTAAGTATATAATATTTTTAAAACGATTGTAAGTATACATATATACAGGGTGTTGCAAAAGTGGTACAGTAAGCCGCAAGGGGGTGGCTCAGGGGGTCATATAACAACTTTTGTTTAACGACTTTTGGAAATTCGCGAAAAAAATATTGATTCTCCATAGAAACTTTGTTGGTCACGTGACTTTTCACAATGGAAAAACAAAATTGTTTTTCGGGAATTTTCACAAATCGTTGAACAAAAGTTGTTCAAAATGACCCTCTGAGTCACCCCCTTTCGACTTACTATACCGTTTTTGTAAAACTCCGTATAGTAGCAAGTTAAAAATAAAAAAATACATATTTTCTCAGTGTAATGATTTTTATTTCTCTTTTTAACTCTTTTTTATATATTCTTTGAAGAATAGACCAATTGTCTTTCTGCCAGGCAGGTCGTAAAAGACAACCGATGGGCTATGCGAGTCACTTCCATCGTGGTTACTAGGTGATAGAGCTCTGCATTGGCTCGACCGGGTCTGGTACCACCGCCTTATCTATTCCTGCTGCAAAGCGTCAGTGCTAGTCACTGTCATGTTCCGGTTTGGAGGGTAAGGTGGCCGGTAAACTTATGCATTGGGCATTAGACCTTGCCACAAGAGAGCAACGCACCATTAACATTTTTGCTGTCTGTAGGCGATGGTTGATTCTTTTCATCAGGAGACCGATCTGCTTGTTTGCTATCTTATGACATTAAAAAAAATCAGTTATTGTAAATTACCAACCAAGTAACCTTAATAAAGAAGATAAGCCTAAAAAAAAATAAATCAGATAACCTACAATCACTTTTTAATGTTTTTGTTACGGAACCCTTTTCCTTGAACATTAATAAAAATGACGATTGTAGGTTTACCTGAATCAGTAATTTTTCAGCTTTATCTTCATCACGATTACTTGGTTGGTAATTTATAATATTTAAATATTCCTTTTCAATATTCCTCTTGATTTTTTCCACATGATATCAACTATGCAGATATAAAAACAGCAAACAACAATTTTCTCAGTAATACAGCCTTGAGCTGTACTATAGCTGTATATGCAGATTTTTTAACACCATTGGCTGCATAACAGTCTACAATTACGCCATAAATATTAGCTGTAGAACGGTGATTGCATATCCCATTTTACAGAAACAAGCGTTGAGTGATACTATAATAACACTTAAAGCTGTAATAAATTCCCGTGCTAACTAAAATACAGCTAATGTACAGCTTTAAGGATTAAAATCAGCCTAATGAGTTACAAATTGCTTAAAGCTGTACAGTAGTGTATTAATATTCAGATATAACGCCTAAAGCTTACGCGGAACTCTAAGAAAGCCCTTGTACAGCATTAGGCTGTATATAAACTCATAAAGGTCTCTTATACCGATAAAAGCATCTTTTTACACCATTGTACGGCTGCAATAGAACTTTAAGTTCTATATGAGCTGCTTTATGGGTATTAAACATGCTTGATTGCTGCTTGGGTATAGCATATATAATATATTACCATTACTAGCTGGGCGACTGAGCTTCGATAAGATACGATTTATTCATGTGAAAATAGCTTAGCACGGAGATAAAACTTACCAAGATCAATTTTAATAGTTAAGACTATCGAATTTCCCCAATGTTTGTTGGGGCTCCTTTGCAAAATAGGCCAACTGCCGTTCAGCTAGGTGAGTCGTAAAAGGCGAATAATTGGCTATGCAAGTCACTATCATCGTAGCTAGGTGGTAGAGTTCTGCGTTGTTTCGCCCGGGACTGGTACCACCGCCATACCTATTCCTGCCGCAATAACGTCAGTGCTTGTCACTGTCGTGTTCCAGTTTTGACGTAAGGTAGCCGGTAAACTTATGCATGTGGCATTAGATCTCGCCACAAGATAGCAACGCACCATTAACATCTTTGGTGTCTAGGCGATGGTTGACTCTTTCCATCAAGAGATCCATCTGCTTGTTTGTTATCTTATAATATAAAAAATACAAAATTTCATCAATATGGTTAGAGCCGAATCGGAAAAACCAATTACTTCTTTCAAATAAGCGAAGCAAAACGAGATATTTATGTAAAATTGTTCGTTTTAAGTATAGGATATAGTATGGTATTATGGATGACGTAATGTGAATCAAATAATAGTTATTTAGATTATACTCTTACATAATTGTAAAGTGTTTCTCGTAATGTACTCATACATACGCATAATACAAAGTTATTAACTAACTTAAACCCGTGGTTAACTAGTTATAAGCCCATTTTCTTACTCAGATTATTTACTCAGATGCGATAAGGCTTTGTTAATTAAGTTATACACAAGTAAACTACTACTATTACAAGAGAACTTTATCGCTAGTGAAAATAAATATGTTTATAAATACATATAAATAAAATAAATACAAATATTTTTTGCACAAAATAGGCTTAGAAGTAAATTTCGTACATGTTGATGCGCTTAAACTTATTTTGCCACATAAGTATCTTCACGTCCCCGAAGGGGTAGGCAGAGGTACGGTAGTAGGTGGTGTGTTGCCTCCCGTGCCTCGGATGTGTACATAAAGCCGTCATTCCCGGTTATCAGTAGAAATAGTCGATAATTGTTATCAGGTTGATAAAATGCAGCAATGGAAATCCGACAGCTGGCAAAGCGACGAACTGGTGAGTCGTGGTGAACCGGAAAGTTTATATCGTATTCTAATTTTTTAATCGTGCACTATTGGATTTTTCTAACTATATAACTATCTTACTATATTTTATACTAGGTGTTGCCTGCGACTTCGTCCTCGCGGACTTCGTCTACTCCGCACTGCTCCTCTCCTGTAGGTGATAGCGTGATAATATGTAGCCTATAATAATATGTAATATTCATGCAAAATTTGAAGTAAATCCATGCAGTACTTTTTGAGTTTACCCGGGACATACATACAGACAAACAGTATTTTTTTTAAAGAATACTTGGAGCGTGTTCTACAATCATATCGAAGCCAAAAATATAGTACATATACATACACACACATATATATATATATATATATATATATATATATATATATATATATATATATATATATATATATATATATATATATATATATATATATATATATATATATATATATATATATATGTATATTACCACTTATTGCGTTCGTGGGAAAACATTTAAAACTTAACAAAAGAACATTCTAACTTGTCTTTAAGTTTTTAAAATTATTAAATTAAAAATCGAAATTTGTAAGTTTCTTTTTTTAAATAAAAGATGGCCTTCTAGAAAGTCGATTAAGTTATTTTCCACTCAACGTAGTATTAGATCTCAAGAACTGAGATAACACTATCGTGCTCTAGTCGGACGTGGCAAGTTCAAGAACTAGTTTAATGTTTACATAGCACAGATAATTAATATACGTTATAATAAACGAATATACGTCATACTTGCATACAGCCACGATTAGATAATAAAATTGCTATGTACGTTATTGCGTTCAGTTAATTAGATAAGTCTAGCGACCTACTGCGAGATGTTTTTATATCAAACTAACTAGACCAGTGAACTTCGTACCACCTTTGGAATTAATTAATGGCATGTACAATTATTATTAACTGAGTTATACCGTAAGAGAGAGAAACCTTGTCTAACCCAAATAAAAATAATAGGTGACCTGCCTATTATTTTCATTTAGGTTATGTACATGGGCGTACCGAGGGGGGGCAGGGATGGGCAGCTGCCCCCCCTGAAATCCATTTACCTCTCTACTAGCTAACTACTGTTGTAGATTTTAAGATAAAAATATCTACAACAGTAGATCTTGTAGTCTTAAAATGTTACGGTTGCCCCCCCCCCCAAACCCCCCCTCCCTTCTCTGGCCCAAAACCTGGGTACGCCCATGGTTATGTATAATGACAATATGAAAAAACATATAGATATGATTCTGTTTATAAAACTGAGAATATGATGGTATATTAAAATGCTTGTATTTATCCTTCAAGTTCCCTAAAATTTAGCAAATATTTTCAAGTGGAGAATACCACGTTGCACGAGCAGTGTCTTTGTCTCAATCTTTTTATAAAGTCTACATTTGTCAGAGTTTATGTTGCTATATAGGTAAAATAATTTATGAAATTATAAAGTCTGTGTATTAGGCTACCAATTAATGCCTTTAACAATCGAACAAAATTTTTGTTAAACACTGTATGCAGTGACAATCTATATATATAAAAATCAATCCCTATTTTCCTTGGTCACGACATCACGCTTGAATGGCTGGACCAATTTCGGTAAATTTTTTTGTTGTGTTTGTAATTGTAAGGAGAAGAATCTTATAAAAGAAAATATTAAGAAAAGTACGCGAAAAATTAGAAAATTTAAGAATACTTAACCACCATATAAATTTTAATGCCATTTTGGCTGTGTGGAAGGACAATCCCTTAGACTTATATAAATTACGTTTCACGTTGTTTGTCCGCTATGGATTCCTAATATGTAATTTATATATATAAAAATCAATCCCTATTTTCCTTGTACACGACATCACGCCTGAATGACTGAACCAATTTCGGTAATTTTTTTTTTGTTGTGTTTGTAATTGTAAGGAGAAGGTACTTATAGAAGAAAATATTCAGAAAATTGCGCGGAAAATTAGAAAATTTAAGAATACTTAACCACCATATAAAGTTTAATGCCATTTGACCGCCCCGTTGGTCGAGTGGTTAGCGAACCTGACTACGCGATCGACGGGGCTCGGGTTCGATCCCCGACGGGGACAAGCATTTGTGTGATGAACATAAATGTTTGTATTTCCGGGTTTGGGTGTATGTATATTAAATATATTCTTGTATTTATATATGTATTTCTATGTATTAGTATCGTTGACTAACACCCATAACACAAGCAAATAATTTGCTTACTTTGGGGTTAGATCAGTTAGTGTAATTTGTCCCTTGAATATGAATATAAATATATTTTGGCTGCGTGGAAGGACAATCCCGTAGTCTTATATGAATTACGTTGACGTTGTTTGTCCGCTATGGATTCCTAATATGTAAGGCAAAACAACGTTTGCCGGGTCAGCTAGTTATCCTATAAAAACCAACCAAACACCACCATTTGGATCAAACTAAACCCATCACTATTTTTTACTTTTCCCCTTATATTTATTGAAAAATCAAATGTTTTAATTGTTTTTATTTGGAGCAAAGGCGAGTCCAATCGATAAAAAATTATAAAAATCATTCGATCTATTCTTGAGTAATAAGTGGTGTAACATTATTTTTATATATAAGTATATAGATGGTAGCAAATAAAAATATGACTCTTCTAATGGATCGAGAAAATTATGATTTACACACATTAATAACGCGAAGCCATTTGAAAGACTGAATACTAATATCACAAGCATAAGTTTACCAGATAAATTACCTTCCAAATTGAAACACAATACTTGTTGTCGCTATTGCAGCGGGAAAAAATAAGGTGGTGGCATCAAAACCGGGCGAGATATAACAAACTCTAACAACTAACATGTTAATAGCGACACGTTTGGTGAATCCCCCTTAATAAACTGCCTGAAAAGGTGGTTTATTCTTAAAAAGGAAAGGGTTCGGCCTAATAGGAGATAAACAGATTCAATTAATATAGATTTTAGTTGTTTTGTGAATCCCGCAGGAATGAGGTATCATGGAATCCATGAAGCGGAAGCTATCCCCTAAACTTATGTATGTGGCATTCCAGCCCAGTCACACGGATAGCAACGCACTATTAACTTCTTTCGGGTTTATAGGCGATGATAATTTCTTTCCATTAGGATAGCCGTTTATTTAGTTGCTATCCTATGACATAAAATAAACTCAAAGATGTATAAACTCACATTCCAACATTACATCATCGATCTTACATCCATTATGATTCCTTCCGGCTAAAATAATAGTAAGTACCTACTTTAGTTTTCTTCGCACTAATTGTAAGCTCATATTATTAACATTATCATTTATAACTGTAGCCAGTGTTTGTAGCTCAGAATAGAGCCAAAAAGTACAACGAAATTTACACAAAACACGCAATTTACCACTAGCATGTTTGCATGATCCATGCATGTTTTACCTTCAATTACCTTAATCTTTGGAGAAATTTATCCAGATATAGGATAAATAGTCAAACTGGCAATACACAACCCTGCTTGAGGCCAATATTGACATCAAACCAGGGCAAGATAGTGCCGTCCACCCGCACACATGCTTTGCAATCGCAATATATGGATTTCACAGCACGAAGCAGATGGCCATCTATCTCCTTACCGAGTAACCTATCCCAAAGTTTATTTCACACAACTCTATCAAACGCTATCTCTGAATCATAAAACCGCAGAAAACTTTATGTCTTACAGCTACTTAGATATTTTTCTACGTTGTACTTGCAAAGTATAACGTCACATCTGCATGCATCCATGATTAGATAACAAAATTATTATGTGTATTGCGTTCAAATAGCAAGATAATGTTTACTCTATGATATAAATTGTTAATATTTTACATCATGTACATTCAAAAACCAAATTTCAAAAACTGTAGTTTGCGATCAATTAAAAAGTATTTGTAGATTGCTCAAATAATAAAGTAACTACCAGTTTGTAAGGACGATTCTCTGCCGAATTCAACAACAAGAAACGTGGTGTTGCCCTTTTCGTTATATAGGTTGAATAGTAAAAACTACACGTACTGAAAGCGGGTGCTCTGTAATCGATTCTGATACCGCATTTAGATATTGACCTATTTAATCATCGCCTATAGACACCAAAGATGTTAATGGTGCGTTGCTATTTTGTGGCGAGGTCTAATGCCATATGCATAAGTTTACCGGCTACCTTACCCTCCAAACCGGAACATGACAGCGACAAGCACTGACGCTATTAGGTCAGGAATAGGTAAGGTGGTGGTACCAAACCCGGGCGAGACAATGCAGAACTCTACCAGCTAGTAGCCACGATGGTAGTGACTCGCGTAGCCAATCGGTCGCTTTATACGACCTGCCTGGCAGAGCGGCAATTGGCCTATTCTTCAAAAAAGCCCGGATCTAACACAGGAAAAATGCCTGCCTGCCTTAATGCTAGGCACGTCGTAAAAGGTGGAAGATGGCGTTGCTATCAGTATCACTAATGGCGTGTGTACAAAAATAACTACTAACTAGGTGGTAAAGTTCTTAATTGGGTTTGGTACCATCACCATGTCAGTGCTTGTTGCTGTCATATCCTGATTTGGAGGGTAAAGTAGCCGGTAAAGTTATGAACATGGCATTCCTACTCCAGTACAAGCACCATTAACATTTTTGATGTCCGTAAGTGATGGTTTTATCTTTTCATAAAGCGAATCATCTTTGCAATCGTCAGAAATAAAATATCCTATTAATATTATAAATGCGAAAGTTTGTGAGTATGTATGTATAGATGTTTATTACTCTTTCACGCAAATAATACTGAACCGATTACGATAAAATTTGGTATGTAGATAGCTGAAGACCCAGAATAACATTTAGGTTATTTTTTATCCCGGAAAAGTTATTTGATCCCGCGGGATTCACTAAAAACTTTTATAATGCAGCGGGCTGCATGCTGCAGCTAGTAATAAATAAAACATGACTTCTTTTGCGTGAACTACACTTTTATTTAGTCAGTCTGGTTAAAAAATTAGGTCATGTTACTTTAAGCTTTATGTTGTTGATAGAAATTAATTCATCATTCATTACAAACAAACAATAAAATCTTATCTCTTTATAATATTAGTAGACAAGTAAACGGAACTTACCAAGATGTATACGATTTCGTAATATTTTGTAGTGTGTTATATCATAAGAATGCAAACAAGCAGATGGGTCTCCTGATGGAAAGAGTCAACCGTCGCCTATAGACACCAAAGATGTTAATGGTGCGTTGCTATCTTGTGGCCAGGTCAAATGCCACATAAATAAGTTTACCGGCTACCTTACCCTCCAAACCGGAACACGACAGTGACAAGCACTGACGCTATTGCGGCAAGAATAGATAAGGCGGTGGTACCAGACCCGGATGAGTCAATGCAGAACTCTACCACCTAGTAGTCACGATGGTAGTGACTTGCATAGCCAATCGGTCGCCTTTTACGACCTGCCTGGCAGAACGGCAGTTGGTCTATTCTTCAAAGGAGCCCGGAACCAACACGGGGAAAAAGTACTTTTTAATGTTAATATTTTATAGTTATTATTTAATGGAGGATCTCATTATTCTAAAGTTTTAAGATGATTTAAATTCATAAGAATATTATTTAGTTAATGATGTTGATTTTTCTAAGGATTTAGTTTTTGTCTATAAACATTGTAAAATAAAAACAAATTATTAATAACAAGTATTTAATAAAAAAAAAAACAGTAGCAGTCGTGGGACTGCCGATAGAAGTGAAAACGGAACTATTAAGTTGAGAGTAATTAAAACTATATGCAAAACATAGCTATAGATATACTATTATCATTAGCATGTCGGTGACGCGAACCGAGGATTTTACCCTCTACCAAAACGCTCAACGCGCCTAAAGAAGTTTTCACTTCAAAAATTACATATATCAATTAATATTATTTTCACCCCATGCTCGGAGGGTTAACTTATTAGTTGCATAATGGTAGTAACACGTTTAGTCTACTTACGCCATTTTTACGTCTCCAGGAGAAAAGAATATTATGATCTAGTGTTTAAAAGTGGTTCAGATTAACACAACGAAATGGTCGCGACTAGCGTAATATTTGTATGATTAGATAATATAATTGGTATTATTGAGTTCAAATATAAGATAATATTTGCTCTACTTTTTAATAATGTGTAGCTAAAAATTCATCGATAATAGTCTATTAATTAAGTAAATTTTAACTTTAAGTTTATTAGAATTCTTTATTTCCATTTTTTTGCAAGTTTGTTGTCATTTAGATCTGATATCATTGATTTTATTGTATTATTTTCGACATACGACATTGATAAGTATCAAAAACATGTTAAAGAAAAATTTTGATAATCTATTTAAAATAATTTTTTTACTTCTCAGTGAAGTTTCCTTCTACGTAGATGCATTTATTCCGGTGCTCCTTTATTTCGTTACATCAGTTTGAGAAAAGTTGTATTTCTTCATCTCCTGTAAATACTTGTCTGCGGCGAAAATGACTTCATTTTTTGATGAAAATCTCCGGTCACCTAACCATTTCTTTAGATTTCTGAACAAATGATATTTTCATAATATAATCAAAAGATTTGGGGACAACAATGGGTGTGGTGATAATTCAAACTGCAGCTAATGAAACTTGGCGACAGCAATCAACGACATGCGTATAGGCGCATTTTCATGGTAGAACATCATTTTTGTCTTGGTCAAACGAAAGTAGTTTCTTTCAGATTTTTTCACCTAATTTATGCA
Organism: Apodemia mormo; assembly: GCA_036924255.1. NCBI lineage: Eukaryota > Metazoa > Arthropoda > Insecta > Lepidoptera > Riodinidae > Apodemia > Apodemia mormo. The sequence continues at coordinate 7,973,703 of JAUPFN010000013.1, read as the reverse complement.
GCAAGCTTGCGTAGTACTCTTCATTTAATTTTTTTTTCTTTTTTGAAGAATATCAATTAAAATAAATCCCTCAAGTATCCCAAACCCATTCATCGCTATCACATTGGCAGCTGACAAAACCCTTCTTGCTTTCTTTGGCGAAGGATTTCCGATCTCAGACTAGTGCCAGTAGCACCATAATTTAATTGCAATATATATTTTGAAAGCCTACTAGAACATTCTTTGACTATAACTAGATTCTCATGTTCATTAATATATTAGTACTAGGATGATCTCTCAGTACGGTTTTGGTCAAAATGACGTTTACTAAAAATAAACCTAGCTAAATCAATTTATCACCCCCAAAACTCCCTGTATATTAAATTTCATGAAAATCATTTTACAAGATTGCTTGTTTAAAGGTATTAAATGAAGGAATAAGCTTTGTTTGTTTGTCTAATAAATAATTTTAAAAACTAATTCACCTTTCCCGTAAGGGATCTGGAGTGAAGATATGTATCTAAATATGTAATTCACTATTTTAAAAATTCTTTGATTATTATAAAGCTACATTATCACTGAGTAACATAGGCTACTTTTTTACTCGACGTATTTAAAGGAAGTAATGTGCGTGGGTAAAGTAAACACAGTCGCGGGAACACTTAGTACCTCATAAAATTTTTCCTGAAATATGTAAAAAACTCATTGACCTCAAAGTAACATTGCTAATAAATAATAATTGTAATTACGGGAAAATTAAGAAGGAAAACCACAAGTAAATCATACTTACGTCAGAATGATTCGAGTTTCTGGTTTACCATAATGTGAGTGTTAAATTGTTTTGCTGACACCTTGTCACCGTTACTATGTAAAAGTAATAATATTCCATTAATAGTATATCTTTTGAACAGAAAATTTCAGCCTTGGTTTCGGAATTGATCCAGCGACCTTAGTTCTAGGCTCGGATGCCATCTTATCACTAACAATGATTAAATTCCATGTCATAAGCAAATAATTTGCTTAGTTTGAAGTTATTTCAATTTATGTAATTCTGATCCCGAAAACATTGCATTTTTATCAAAAACCTGAAAGAACACGTAGGTCCACACAATATTCGCCTGGAAACCATCGCATGCCGATGGATATTTATTGTATTGGAATAAATTATTAATTTATATCATCACACTTTTCTTAATTCCATAATCACGAAATACTTATAAAGATGGTGATTACTTTCATTCACAATTATTACATATATTTTAAGCCTTTCACATCGCAATATATCGCAAACATAAATGTGATTTGTTTTGTATGTCTTATTATTACGATTATTTAATTTTAACCGCTTAAAAGTCAAAAGATGAATTTTGCTTTTTTTGCTTACAATAACAAAGCAAAATATTTATTGTTAACCCATCACATCAGACACTTGTTTTGTTGTCAGTTAATAAGACTATCTTATTTGGCTTTAATTAATAAATAGCGTAGGGGTAATTCGATAAATAGCGAGCATTCTACAAATGCCAAATTCCTAAAAAGGCTAATTCTAGAAATTCCTAATTATTTAAAAGACCAGTTGTAGGATTGGTCTTTGTAAAAATGCCCAATTCTTAAAAATACTAATTTTACAAATGCCTAATACTTAAAAATACTACTTTTAGAAATAAAACTGGTTGAAAAATAAGATTCTTATATTGATATTTATTTTAAAGTTAATATAGTTTTAGTTATATAGTTATTACTAAATTTAAAAAAAATGCATTTTAAAATGTATTTTTGAAAAAATTGGGTCAAAAATATCTCAGTCCTATTAACACTACGTTATTAATAAATAAACATTATCTTTTTTTTATATCATTAGAGAGCAAACAAGCTGATGGGTCTCCTGATGGAAAGAGTCGACCATCGCCTATAGACGAGATAGCAATTATCGCTTGTCTCTGTTTGACCGTAGCCGTGAGTTCAATTTGATCCCAATTCGTCATAAAAATAACATATCCGAACAAAAAATATATTAATGTAGTCCCGATTTGTCATTTGTCATTTGTTGTTTATTTAAGTTAGAGTACAGTCAAGAAAATTTTAAGTATAAGTCACATTTACAATTAATAATATTCGTCAAGGGTTGAAAATATAAAGCATTTTTAATAATTACAAATTATAATTATGTAGAAAGTTATATTTTTTCTGACGTACAGCCTCCTGTGTAGTAATATTTCGACTATAGTAATAAATACTTCCTTTTTGGTGCATTTTATACAATGATTTGTTTAAAATTTTGCGTCTTACCTATCCGACATTTATCTAACCTGTTTAGTTGGTAAATGGGACAGCGGTAACAGCTTATTGGCTATTACGGCCGATCGTAATTTTGTAAGACACTGGCTTTCATTACATGGGCCAGTGTGTGTAAATGTAGAGTTGTAAAATCATTTATAAAGAAATTATGCATTATATTATTATATTTTACGGCAGAAAAGAAAAATCTTTGCTTGATTTAGAAATAAAAAAAACGTACAAGTTTGATTATTTTCATTATTTCCAAGTATGTTCCTTTTTAAAATGTACTTGCTGTTAAAATGTGTCCGTTGGATTCTAATATAGGCTTATTGTTCATTAAACTAATTCTATAATTTTGGCTGAGATCAAATTCTTGTAGGACTTTTAGGCTGATCTCATCAATCTCCTTTAGAAGAGATTTTGTTTAATCTAAAGTCGAATTAGACCATATGGTGATCGTGTAAATCTAGTGTAAATAATAAAGTCTTATGAATGTAAATTGACGGATATTGATAGAGTAAATGCGGGAAGAAAACAACGAATTAACACATTTTGCATAGAAATAATAATATTTCTGTAGAATATAATATGATGATAACGAATAATCGCAAACAAAACAAGCAATAGGAAAATACTTAAATGTATCTAGGACTTTCCAATATTGAAGGAAGCACTTATCATGTAATTGTTTAGATTCAAATATAGATCTATTATCTTTTATGAGTGTCTCAACAACCTTGATTATCAAAGCATTTTGAACCATATTCAATGCATATAAAATATATTTTCTTGTAACTCGAGCTAGTAAACAATTGCACCCAGAAAGTGTTAAGGAAAATTCGCACCTAGAATGAACATAAGAATAATTTTCTAAGAAAATATGCTTAAGCACTTAAAGATTGTATTCAAGAAAACAACGGAAGCGGATATTTAATAATGCAAAACGTAATACTTTTAACGCAAATGCACCAGCAAAAAAGTGATATCTTTCATCTGAATATATAATGCTTTTTTTTTTAAACTTCCTGCTACGTATGTAGATAAGGAAGTTACTGATTTTGAAAAACTTTAAAAACAACAAAAAAAAATGTCGACACGCAAGACTCGAACCCTCCTCCCTCAAGCCGGGACGCTCTGCCACTGAGCCAGCGTCGACGGCCTCGACGTGGCGAAATTCTTCTTTGTTACATGATCGATTACGTCGATTGTACTGATCGCTAGATATACATATGTACAACTAGTTAAATGAGTTCATCGTTACAGATGAAATTCACATTTATAATTTTTTAATCATGATCATGATCAAAAAATTAAAAGATCATTTTATATCTTTTGAACGGCTGGATCGATCGAAACGGGGTTGATGGCATTCGATTGGATTCCACTTAATTTAAACTTCCTAAAAATTTACAAAAATCGGCCTTGAAGATTTTGAGAAATTTTGGAAAAACCCCAAAAAAATTTTTGGTGAAACAATATTTTTTAATATAACTTCCAGATTTATGTATCAATTGAGTACAAAAACTAATCAGCTCTATTCCTCAAAAAACTACGTCTAATGCACGAATTGCATTAAAATCGATTTATCCGTTTTGAAGTAATCGTTGACGAAAAATTTTGAAAATTGTTTTATTGACATAACTTCGAAATTTTTCAACCAATAATTTCTTGGTATTCTACGATATTTTAGAACTAAAAAAACTGCGTCAAATGCCGTTTCAAAAATAAAAATCGAATCTAATTTTCAAACGTTACAGCCTTTCAAATATTATAGTTACGTTGTTTATAGCAAACTTACTTAATATTTTTAAAATAACTTTCAGGCTAATTCATCGATTGACTTAAAAATTTAATCAGCTTCTTCTTTAACAACTACATTAAATGCCGTTAATTGAATCAAACTCAGTCAAATAGTTTGGGATTTATTAATGACGAAAATTGAAAAAATAAATGTTGTTTGACACTACTTCGACTTTCTTCGACTTCGACTGTTTTCAACCTATCGATAATTTAGCTAAAGCAATATTTTAGATCTCAAAAATTGAGTTGAATGCCATCATCGTTTTCAAAATATACAGCTTTTCAAAAATTAATACACTGCCATTTTTAATAAAATAGATATTTGAACTGAAAAATCTATGTTTATACTTTTTTCTCTTTTGAGCTTAAAATACCTTAATTTAGTGGGAAGTTTCAGGGATGGCCCGTATCAACCGTTCACACATTTTGTAAGCATCTTCAGGATGTGAATATACTTAATTGATTATTGTAAGGTGCAAACTAACACTGCCTAGAATGGAGAGCCTATCATGACTGAACCTCAAATATGTGCCCCCCCCCCTGAACCGAAGACTGGATCGGCCCTTGTATACGTGAATGCCATTCGAAAGATCAAAATCAATCATCGTTAAATATACACCTTTTCAAAAATCAATATACTGCCATTTTAGCAAAATAGATATTTTAACTGAAAAAAACAATGCTTATATTTTTTACCCTTTTGAGCTTAAAGTATTTAGCGGGAAGTTCCAGGGATGGCCTGCCGTTTACAGATTTTCCAACCGTTTACAGATTTTTTATTTATTATAAGACAGCAAATAATCAGATGGTTCTTCTGATAAAAAGAGACAACAATAGCCTATAGAAAACAAAGATAGTAAGAGTGCGTTGCTATCAATGTAGCAGGATGGTAAATCCTTATGTTATGAACAGAAGTTCACCTGCTACCTTATCCTACAAACCGAAACACGATATTGACAAACATTGACGCTGTAACACCATTCATCCCGCAAATTGACAAACCGGTGAACCGTGGTGAACTGGAATGTCTGAGACATTCGGTTATTTATTTATTTATAGGCGATGGTGGTCTCTTTCCATTAGAAGAGCCATCTGCTTGTCTACTTTTTGTGATATAATAATAATACTAAAAATGGTAATATTTTTATTATATCATAAGATAGCAAACAAGCAGATGAGTCTCCTGACGGAAAGAGTCAACCATCGCCTATAGACACCAAAGATGTTATATGCATAAGTTTACCGGCTACCTCACTCTCAAAACTGGAACACGACAGTGACAAGCACCAACGTTATTGCAGCAGGAATAGTTAAGGCGGTGGTAATAGACCCGGGCGAGACAATGCAGAACTCTACCACCTAGTAAAATTATATTTTACTAGGTGTAAAATTATTTGCTTATTATATAAATGTAACTAAAGTGTTAGTCAACGATATTAGTGCATAGATATACTGACATATATTAAATTAACATCCAAACTCAGAAACTTATTACACAAATACTTGTCCCCGTCGGGAATTGAACCTGAACTCCAGATTACGAAGTCCTCAGATCACCGAACCAACTGGGCCGTCATCTATACATATAATAAAATCGTAGGAAAGTCAAAACTGTACATTGAATATTTTTTAAAAGAATACTTGGGGTGTGATCTACAATCGATATCAAAGCCAAAATATAGTTTTTAGAATTTTTGTCTGTTTGTCTGTTTGTCTATTTGTTTGTTTGTCTGTTTATCTGTTTGTCTGTTTGTCTGTTTGTCTGTTTGTCTGTTTGTCTGTTTGTCTGTTTGTCTGTTTGTCTGTTTGTCTGTTTATCTGTTTGTCTGTTTATCTGTTTGTCTGTATGTATGTCCGGGGTAAACTCAAAAAGTACTGCATGGATTTACTTCAAATTTTGCATGAATATTACTAACAGGTCGAGTCAACATATAGGCCATATTATCACGCTATCACCTACAGGGAGGGGCAGTGCGGAGTAAATGAAGTCCGCGCGGACGAAGTCGCAGGCAACAGCTAGTTAAAAATATTACTAGACAACAACCAGTACTTGTAATTGCGAACAAGTATCCATCAAGATTTTTAATACAAGTATATTTGACCCGCGCAAAAATTTTTCATTAAAGTAAAATAGCAGTTGAAATGAGGGCATGTTACATCATTCTGAATACTAAAGTTCATATCATATTAAATATCATATTAAAAATCCTTGTACATGACACAGATAAAATTACAATAAAATTGCATCAGATATATACAGGTTGACTGGGAAAAGACTAATATATACTCAAAGAGGGTTTTTAGAACTCGATTCTAACACTGAATATGTATATAAATATTATGTATCTAAGTACTTACTTTGTGGCGTTAATTTTCTAATACAAATTCTATGACGAAAATTCGCGCATGACGCATAGAAATTGTTTTTTAAAAACAGCGATTTACTGAACTCGCGACTTCACTCGTTTAATATTGTGCTGTACTTTTTGAATATTACGAATAATTTTCCCCGTGTTGGTCCCGGACTCCTTCGAAGAATAGACCAACTACCGTTCTGCTAGGCATGTCGTAAAAGGCGGCCAATTGGCTATACGAGTCACTAACATCGTGGCTACTAGTGGTAGAGTTCTGCATTGTCTCGCCCGGGTCTGGTACCACCGCCTTGCCTATTCCTGCCGCAATAGCGTCAGTACTTGTCACTGTTGTGTTCCGGTTTGGAGGGTAAGGTAGCCGGCAAACTTATGCGTGTGACATAAGACCTCGCCATAAGATAGCAACGCACCATTAACACCTTTGGTATCTATAGGCGATGGTTCAGTCTTTACATCAGGAGACCCATCTGCTTGTTTGCTATCTTTATAATATAAAAAAAACACTAATTTCGTTGAGGTTTCACGCGTCTATACGCCCGCTATATAAATCGAACGGGCCAGATGGTATCCCCGCTATACTACTTCGAGCGTGCGCTCCTGAGCTTACTCCGGCGTTAACGCACCTTTTTCGCCTGTCTTACATCCAGGGTATTGTTCCCGTGGCATGGAAGACTGCCCTAGTTCACCCGGTTTCTAAAAAGGGTGACAAATCCGACCCCTCTAATTATAGGCCCATAGCAATTACCTCTTTGCTCTCTAAAGTGATAGAGTCCATAATCAATCAAAAGTTACTACAGTACTTGGAAGATCACCAACTTATTGGTGACAAACAATACGGTTTCCGTAGAGGACGCTCTTTCGATGATCTTCTGATCTACCTTACCCATCGCTAGGTTTCAGCGATTGAGTGCAAAGGAGAGGCATTTGCAGTCAGCATTAATATTGCTAAGGCGTTTGATAGGGTTTGGCATAGGGTACTTCTATCAAAACTGCCATCTTATGGCTTGCCTTTGAAATTGCAAATGTGGATCGCCAGCTTCTTGAAAGACCACAGCATCCAAGTCGTTGTTGATGGCGTATGCTCTAAAGCGAAAACAATCAAAGCTGGCGTTCCACAAGGCTCTGTATTATCACCTAAGCTGTTTCTTCCGCACATCAATGATATGCTGCAAAACAACAGCATTCATTGCTATGCAGACGATAGTACGGGAGATGTTATACACACAAGCCATGCGAATCTTTCGAAGGTACAAGTAAATGAGAGTCGGAGTAGACTAGTGTCAGAAATCGAGACCTCTCTGGAGCTGGTCTCAGACTGGGGCGAGAAAAACTTTGTCCAATTTAACACCCACAAGACACAAGCCTGTGCGTTTTCCACTAAAAGGAATCCTTTTAATAAAGCTGCAATATTCCAGAACTTTCCTGAATTTTAGGCAGTGAATTTGCAAATGGCGTCCAATTTTGTCACCATTCGGAGGGTAAAGCTAAATTAGCTTGCAAGAAACTGGGGATATTAAATCGGGTTAGACGGTACTTCACTCCTGCCCATATACTAATGCTTTACAAAGCGCAAGTCCGACCGCACATGGAGTACTGTTCGCACCTATGGGCCGGTGCACCCCAGTATCAAACCCTGCAATTCGACAAAATCAAACGCAGACTGGAGCGCCTTGTCGACAGCCCCACTCTTACCAGTGGTCTTGAACCCCTTAGCCACCGGAGAGATGTGGGTTCTCTATGTGTTTTCTGCCGCTTATATAATGGGGAGTGTGCTGATGAGCTTTTTAATCTAATACCGGCTACCACGTTCCGCCAACGCACTACACATCGTAGTGAGGGGGGATTCCACTCACACCATCTTGACAATTGGTCATCTACGACTGTTCGATTTGAAGGTACCTTCTTTATACGAACAGTCAAGCTTTGGTACAGTTTACCTCACACGGTTTTTCCGAGTAACTACGATATTGGGATTATTAAGAGGAGAATCAACAAATTCCTTAAAAGCCGGCATCGCATTGGCAACTAACCCTTTATGTTGTAAATGTCCACGGGCAGTGGTGACCGCTTTCCATCAAGTGGCCCACTCGCTCGTATGCCCGCAAATTCAATTAAAAAAAAGGCGGAGGCATCGGGACAAACAGGAAAAAACTGGTTTGCTAAATAACGTTTTTTTTTTGTATTGATTGTTAAATAACAATTTTACAAAAATTACACGATATACCTGAAGATATTATCTAAGGAATGTGCTAACGCATTACATGATAGAATGTACTTTATTCAATCACATAAAATCCCAAAAACAGGCTAAATAATCTCTAAAACAAATTATTTGTTAATAATATTTCTAATCTTCCACATGATTTTTATATGGTGATATTTAGTTTTAAATAAAAAAACAGAATGTACTAAATTTTGGTTTTCAGCTTAAGTCCTATATTTATTTATCCGAACATTAACACGTTTCCTAACGGTTTCAGAACATACCACGCAGCCCATTTCCTATAGAATTGACGCGCGTCAAAATACCTCGCCTTAATTGTTTAATCTTATTTTAACGATTTTATAATTAGAGTATATAATTAATTATTTTTTGAAATTATTTATTCTAGCACATTGTTCTCTGGTCGAAATATAAGTCGAAAATAAGCTGTAAAATTTGGGTCGGACGGATCATTAACAAGATACAATTTAATTACTTACTACATCAATCTTCGTTTACTTAAAATGTCATCACATGTTTTATTATGACTAAGAATATTCGAATTAATTTCACAAGTCTAATATATTTACGCAATAGGACGTATTTAATTAAAATGTTACAATATTTAGAAACACAGAAATTTCAGCCAACATCGGGAAGTGTAGGTCTAGCTTTCACGAGGATTTGGGATAACAGTTGTCTAGGCACCATAGATGTTAAAGACACATGCATAAGTTTTCAGGCAATTTATTCATCTATATCATTGAAAAGCATTGATTGTTGTGACTGATGCTATTGTAGTAGGAATATTTTTTTCTTTTACTTTGACCGAGCGTTAGTCGCGTTACGCAATCGAAGGGGTCGGATTCGATTCCTGATGGGGATAAACATTTGTGTGATAAGTATAGATGTTTTATTTCTGGGTTAGGGTTTTTTTGAATAAGTTTGAGTGTTTATATATGTATATCTATATATTAGTATCTTTGGCATTCATAACACAAGTAAATTATTTTCTTATTTTGGGGTAAGATCCCGTGACTTCATTCGCCTGGCCCATATACATTTTTGTTGTAACATTCATTAGATAGCAAACAAGTAGATGGCTCTCCTGATGGAAAAAAGAAACCAACGCCTATAGACACCAATGATGTTAATGATGCGTTGCTATCCTTGTGGTGGAGTATTAATGACATGCATAAATGCACTGGCTACCTTACCCTCCAAACCGGAATACAGCAGTGACAAGCACGGGAAATACAGTTTCGACAGGAATAGGTAAGGTGGTGGTAGCAAATACGTAAGCCACCGGTGATCAGGACGGCAGAAAAAAACCTCCTCGCAAAACGTTACGTTCCTAACACTGTCGCCTTCTTAAGATATTGGTTGAGACTCTGTACTACAAGATCATGTACAGAAACGACTATCGGGACAGTCATTGTTGAGTCCACCCCCACATGTTAGTAATCTTATGAGCCAAGTCCAAATATTTGGATAGTTTTCTTTTCTGCTTTCACGAGATTATCATCATGCGAGTCTATGATATAATTAGTACACGTAAATGCCCGGTGCTCCATTTGATCTACAAACATGATATCAGGCTTATTTGCTACAAAAGTTCTGTCAGAGATGACAGATCTATCCCAGTAGAGCTTAACACGGCCATTTTCGGCCAAGGCCGAAGAACAAGTGGTTGACGAATAACTCTGGCTATCGAATTGTATCTACGGAAATACTTTCCATTGGCAAGATGAGAAGAAACGGAAATAATATGCCTGAAAAACTCACCAGGATGGTGACTAGTCCTACGTATGTCAACCGTGCGATCCTTCATGATGTATTTTCCGGTAAATATTCGTCTCAATATCTTCACTAGTTATTGCATAGGCAAATCTTTCAGTTTCCTCAAAGACGTCAGCAAATCGCAGCTGGGCAGTGGACGCCGGTAAATCAATATCCATTTGTTCTACCATACTTTCAAGCAGTCCTGAGTGCTAAGTACCACCAGTTTATGCTAGTTCTATTTAGCTGAAGAAAGCAATGTCGGGCCATTTTATAAGGCATTAAGAACACACGCCTACATTTTCGTTGGATGTACAATCTCATTTCTGATGAACGTAGATGTCACATGCGATACTACGTCAGTAGCTTACGGGCCTTACAGTATGGGACGTCCAACTCGGTTTGAGTCCACTTGAGTATACCAAAGGTGTATACAATCAGAACATTACCCAGTTGTTGAATGTACGCACCTTATTACGACCGGACAAAAGACTTTAGAATTTTTGTCAAGGGGCCAAAGAAACGTTTAGTCATTGTTCGCGCCTATAATTTAAATCTCAGGTGACTGCCGAACGAGAAGCGGCATGTGTACGTGAAATTACATTCACTTGCGGTATACGTGTCATTCAACGCTTGTTTCAAGTTTCAACGCGATACAAAATTAGCCTCATACGAATCTTAAAGGTACAGAAACACAAAAATTCTCATCACTTCTAGGAAGATAGACAGTCGTGGTCCATTGCCTCATAAGTAACCGTAAGAAATTGGATAGAACTGTATCAACTTTGTACAGTTCCACTACTCGTGACAACCATGAATAAGATAATGAATCATAAGCTTTCTCGTAACCAATCGAAGCGGCAGAGATATTCTACCTATTTCTACGAGCTTTGGTATGAGCTATGGTAATATTGATAAGTAGGCGCTCTTATCGTCATGACCATTAATGGTCATAGCCACGTGACCCAGCCGTATACCCGTTTTGAGCAGAATCTAAAATGTTGTCTGTACAAAAATATTTATTATTATTATTTCGGTGCATTGCATTATTGTTGCCAAAATAAGTGTTGATGTTGCATCTGCAAAATGCGGTTGCCTGATAACAATTATCGCTTATTATATTATTTATTTATAGTGACAACCAAAACCGACAGTTTAACGTTAAAACCCGGGGCATGGTGGTGGTAATACACTACTCACCAGACTCCTAGCTGCTATTGAGATTTTTGCTATCGAGAAAAACCTCACAAAAACCCCGATTACACTTTTCCAGGAGTGTTTATGATTTGAGATAAATCAGCTAGCTCCTAGACATTCAATAGTTAAAGGGATAAGGGATGAATACTGATGGTTTAGCGGAGAACTTACAAACAAGTCAAAAGCATAATATTATCGATCCCTGACTTTAAACAGCCCATCCGGCTATGATTCAGACAAATAATAATTGATACATTATTATCGTGTAACACTTTATCGACATTAATAAACAACAAACGTATAATAATTATTATTTATTTATTTTATATCATAAGATAGCAAACAAGCAGATGGGTCTCCTGATGGAAAGAGTCAACCATCGCCTGTAGACACCAAAAATGTTAATGGTGCATTGCTATCTTCTGGCGAGGTCTAATGCCACATGCACAAGTTTACCGGCTACCTTACCCTCCAAACCAGAACACGACAGTGACTAGCACTGACGCTATTGCGACAGGAATAGGTAGGGCGGTGGTACCTGACCCGGTCGAGCTGATGCAGAACTCTACCACCTTATTGTGACGTAATATAATGGAAATATATTTTATTATGATGGTAAATATTTGTTATGATAATTTTAGTTTATCTATTACGTTAGCAATATTATTATAAGCTTTCAATGTAGATGTGTTCGTTTTATGTACGCATAATAATGAATATTTGTTTATTGACCATATTCTATGCTTTGTTGCGTAGGTAGGATAATTATTAAGTATGATATTTTTTCAGGGCAACAAATAAATTGTAAATAATGATAAACACTTTTTTTCATTACTATAAGCTAGCTAAACCCGTGCGGCTTCGCACGCGAGTAGATTAACATGTGGTCCAAATAATTTTTTATACAAATTTCATCCCCTTTTTAGCCCTTTAGGGGTCAATATTTTTTTTTTAAATTAGCCTGTGTTTGATCCCGGATCTTCAACTATTTCCATGCTAAATTGCATGAAAATCTATCTAGAGGTTTAGCTGTGCATGACAGACAGACAGACAGATTTTCCCCTTCATAATATTAGTACGGATATAATAAGGATGTAGGTAATAATTTTTAATCGATCTAGGTGTCTTTCGAAGAGTTAGATCAACTTCCTTAAAATATTTGTTATAATTACCTATTTGAGTTTATTGTCACGATATGAATATTATTATAAGCTTTCAATATGGGTAGGCGCATTCGTATTACGTAGGTACGTATAACGATAAAATCTTGTTTATTAACTACTAGCTGTTGCCTGCGACTTCGTCCGCGCGGACATCGTTTACTCCGCACTGCTCCTCCCCTGTAGGTGATAGCGTGATAATACGTAGCCTATATGTTGACCCGGCCTGTTAGTAATATTCATGCAAAATTTGAAGTAAATCCATGTAGTACTTTTTGAGTTTACCCTGGACATACATACAGACAAACAGACAAAAATTCTAAAAACTATATTTTTGGCTTCGATATCGATTGTAGATCACGCCCCAAGTATTCTTTTAAAAAAATATTCAATGTACAGTTTTGACTTTCCTACGATTTTATTATATGTAAAGATATTCTATACTATGTTGCGTAGGTTGGGCGTAATGATATTTTGCCAGGTTCAGAGAATAATTTATAAATAATGATATACACAATTAATAAATTATAAAGGTATAATAATTTTCAGTTGATCCAGATCTCTTTTGAAGAATTAGATTAAACTTCCTTAAAATATTTATTATGATAATTTGAATAAAAACTAAAAAATGTTACGTCAAGAATATTATTATAAGCCTTAAATGTGGGTGCGTTCGTATTACGTACGTAGTAATGAAATTTTATTGAACTTATTGTATACTTTGTTGCGTAGGTTGAGTACAACGATATTTGGTCAGGGTCAAAGAATAATTTGTAAATAATAATAAACATTATTTGTAAATACTAGGTATAATATAATAATTTTAATTAATCCAGGTCTCTTTCGAAGAGTTAAATCAACTTCCTTAAAATATTTGTTATGATAATTTGAGTATACTGTAACGTTGGCAATATTATTATAAGCATTGAATGTGGGTGTGTTCGTATTACGTACGTTTAATGATGAAATCTTGTCACACTCTATGCTTTGTTGCGTAGGTTGGGTGCAATAATATTTTGGCAGGGTCAAATAGTAATCTGTAAATAATGATAAACACTACTTGTAAATAATAGGTATAATAATTTTTAATTAAATCAACTTCCTTACATTATTTGTTATGATAATTTGAGTATACTGTAAAGTTAGCAATATTATTCTAAGCTATCAATGTGGGTGCGTTCGTATTACGTACGTATAATGACGAAATTTTGTTTATTGACAATATTATATGCTTTGTTGCTTACGTTAGGTGCAATGATATTTTGGCAGGGTCAAAGAATAATTTATAAATAATGATAAAGAATATTTGTAAATAATATATGTCTTTACCCTACTGATATTATAAATGCGAAAGTTTGAATGTTTGGATGGATGGATGTTTGTTGCTCAATCACGCAAAAACGACTGAACGGATTTGGATGAAATTTGGCACATAGGTATATAACGACCTGGAATAGGAGATAGGTTATATTTTATCACGGAAAAATGTTTTTTTCTCACGGGATTCATCAAAACTTTATAATACAGCGGGCTGCACGGTGGAGCTATTATAAATGCGAAAGTAAGTCTAAATGTACTGATAAATGTTTGTGACTCTTTCACGCAAAAACAGGCGAACCGATTTGAATGAAATTTGGCACCCATACAGATAATAACCTGAAGTAGAATATAGGGTACTTTTTATCCCGGATTTTTTTTCCCGTGGGATTCACAAAGCCTGTTATAATGCAACGGGCTGCAGGGTGAACGGTGTAAAAAAATATAACAATAATAATTTTTAGTTGATTTAGGTTTGTTTCAAAGAATAAGGCGAAATTTTTTACTATTACACATCTCGTAAAAGGCAAGAAAAAGATAAAACGTGTCATCAACATTGTGACAAGTGACTTAGGTTTTTTTATCATAAGAAAGCAAACAAGCAGATGGGTCTCCTGATGGAAAGAGTCAACTATTACCTATAGACACCAAAAATGTTAATGGTGCGTTGCTATCTTATGACGAAGTCTAATGCCACATGCATAAATTTACCGGCTACCTTATCCTCCAAAACGGAACACGACAGTGATAAGCACTGAAGTTATCGCGGCAGGAATAGGAAAGACGGTGGTACCAAACCCGGGCGAGACAATGCAGGACTCTACCACCTAATAGCAACGAAGGTAGTGACTCGCATAACCAATCGGTCACCTTTTACGACCTACCTGGTAGAATGGCAAGTGGTCTATTCTTCAACGGAGCCCGGGACCAACACGGGGTAAATAGGTGATAGTGTTTTGAACGCCACACTCGGGTCTTAGTACCACCGCTTTACTTCTTTCCGCAATAGCATCAGTGCTTGTAAATGTCGTGTTTTTATCTCATCAACTTCATTTTCTTTTCTCATGACATGAGAAATTTTATAGATTACAGCTGTAGGTGACAAATAAATGATTCTAAAAACATATTATTATTTGATACGTATAATTTGATCAGCTGTTAGCCGCGACTTCACTCGCACACTTTAGAACTATTACTTATCTTATTTACCCCCATAGGGATTGAATTTTTAAAAACGTATAAACTCGTAATTCATTATTTTTTTTGTACTAAATTCATACGAAATTTCATGCAAATATGTTAAGGGAATAAAAAGTTTCATACAAATTGTATCCCCTATTTCACTCCCTTCGGGGTTGAATTTTGAAAAATCCTTCATATATATAAGAGAAATACGTGTGCAAAATTTCAGATTTCTAGCCCTAATGGCTTGGCCTGTGCGTTGATATATCAGTCAGTCATAAATATATAGATAACAAATTGATTACTTTTCATTTTCCTTTTATATGTCGAAAAATAATAGCGAGTTATTCGACTATTCGCCATAAGAAATGGCGATTAATCGGTATTCGATTATTCGCTGTAAAAACTACTCGCGGCATCTCTATTTTATATAGTACAGAATAGTATTCCATAGGATATCGCCATATGCCTCTTGAATTTATAAAGCTCCAATCAAAAGTTAGATTAGAAACCGACCGTAAACTCCAACCCCTAATCAAACAAGGCGTCATCTCGCAACATTGTTGAAAATCCACATTTAATACTTAAACTCTGCCGCAAACTATCCACAAATTACTAAGGTCATAGATTATAGAAAATATTTAAGTTGTCGCAAACTTTTCATACGTGGACCGACGAAGAGTTTGTTCGGATGCCTGCAAAAAGGTCATCTACCTATCGTTAAAAGATCATCCTGTTAGTCGCGTAGTTAGCGAACCTGATTACGAATCGTTGGGGCTCGAGTTCGATTTCCGACAGGGAAAAACATTTGTGTGATGAGCATTGAAGTTTTTATTTCTAAGTTTGGGTGTTTATCATGTATGTAACAGTATTCATTTATGTATTTCTATGCATTAGTATCCTTGACTAATACCCATAACACAAACAAATAATCGCTTACTTTGGGCACAGAATACTAGAGCCTCACAGAAGTTAATGTACATATAAGTAATGTTCGAGCAACGCACACATAGACACTTCTCACGGACGCGATATCTCAGAATGGTTCGGAACAAACTGTCCCGAGGTGTCCCACTGTAAGAGGTGTCTATGTGTGCGTTGCTCGAATATTAATTGTATCTACATTGACTTCTGTTAGTCTCTGGTATTCTGTGCTTTGAGGTTAGATCAATTGATGTAATTCAGCGTCTCTCAACCTTTTTCAGACCGCGGACCCTAGGAAATCAAGCCAATTTCAAGGACCCCCTTAAAAAACATTGATATTTATTTAGTAATTCAAATGTCTATGGATAAGACGGCGGACCCCCATACACATACACGGACCACAGGTTAAGAAACACTGGTGTAATTTGTCGATATTATTATTACTATACAATATCTTTTTAACAAAAAAATAATTAAATTTAAAAAATAATTAAAATAATTAATAAATTTCACCCGTGTTGGTTCCGGGCTCCCTTGAAGAATAGACCAACTGCCGTTCTGCCAGGCAGGTCGTAAAAGGAGACCTATTGGCTATGTAAGTCACTACCATCGTGGCTACTATGCGGTAGAGTTCTGAATTATCTCGCCCGGGTCTGGTACCACCGCCTTACCTATTCCTGCCGCAATAGCGTCAGTGCTAGTCACTGTTGTGTTCTGGTTTGGAGTGTAAGGTAGCCGGTAAACTTATGCATGTGGCATTAGACCTCGCCACAAGATAGCAACGCACCATTAACACCTTTGGTATCTATAGGCGATGGTTGACTCTTTCCATCAGGAGATCTGCTTGTTTGCTCTGCATCTGATGATATAAAAAAAGGCGTACGGTAACCACTCGACCTACAAAGCAGAAAGAAGATAGGGTTTTGAATCAGCTTCTATTATATATTAGCCTACATGTACAATAGAAAGGAAATTTACCTTATCTGAGAGCTGTGTGTCATCCTCGTGACTATCACGCAGATATATCATGTTTAATAATTCTAGTTGACACCGGACGCGCTTCTAATGCAAAAATAATCTTTAGTACTTATAAATTAATTGTTAGTACAACTTACACGCCATCCATTGTAGTTAATTATACAATGACTATAATTTTCGTAACAGCAAGCCAGTTAAAAAATTACAACCAACTTCCCAAAAAGAGGAAGATTTCAATTCCGTTTAATAACGTTGTTTCAGTTTGTTACAGCAAAACTCAGCGGATTTGAAAACTCTTTTACGGTTCCGAAGTCAATCGAAATAATCTTTGGTGGAACCCTTATGATTTCAGCAGACATTATGAATTCCGGAAACTCTGGAATGAAGTGCGTGTTACGTCGCCGTCAACACGTCACAAAGTGTAGTTTTTAAGTATATTATATTAATATGTATGTTAGTTTATAAGGTATTTATAATATGGGCCATGTTGCCTGAATTAAATGATTATTATTATTATTCACACTAGAAAGCTGTTTGGTTTTGTACACTATGTATAAGTAACTAATATGTGTAAATACATATTAGTCACGAAGTAAAGTGAAATCTTGAAACATATTTCTTTAAGGTACGTATACGCTTAAAGTGGGGATGTTTATTTTTTTCTCGCGTATCGCAAATTATGGGGTGTCGTTGGATTGGTATTTAAAATATTGCTAGTTCCTGCAAATTTTTTTGATCAAAGGATTCATTTGTAAGATATTTGGCTTTACAGTGCTAATTTTCGTTAGGGTTAAGTGTCCTCTCTTTGTTCAGAGGGACGGCTATCTGCCTACTAAACGGTTGGTTTTGGATGTGTGAACGAATTCACGGTATATGTATTTAATTTAAAAGGAAAACTATCACGGCTAATAAGGATTTACAAGTTTACGAATAATAGTTGAACAAGTTATAAAATGTACGGTGATGTGGTGAACATGCAATACATACCTATCCGTCATTGGCATTAAATAGATTATAATAATATCACTGGACAAATTACCCAAATCGATCTAACCCAAGAGAAAGGTAAGCAAATTATTTGCTTTTCAGCATTGCTTTTTTGGGTGGCAGTCAACGATACTCATACGTAGAAATACATTATATAAAATAAATACTGTTACATACGTAATAAATACCCACACCCAGAAATACAAACATCTATGCTCATCACACAAATGTTGTTCCCTGTCAGGAATCGAACCTTAGCCTCATCGATTCGTAGTTAGTTTATTCAATTTCGTTGAGGTTTACTATGTAAATAAATCGACCGCCCCGTTGGTCGAGTGGTAAGCGACCCTGACTACGCAAACGACGGGGCTCGGGTTCGATCCCCGAATGTGATGTGAGTTTTGTGTGATGAGCATAAATGTTTGTATTTCGGGGTTTGGCTGTTAATTAATATATTCCAGTATTTATATATGTATTTCTATTTATTAGTATCGTTGCCTAACACCCATAACACAAGCAAATAATTCGCTTACTTTGGGGTTAGATCACTAAGTGTAATTTGTCCCGTGAATATTTATTTTATTTATTTTATGTCCCTGGACAAATTACATGAATTGTTCTAACCCAAAAATAATCAAATTACCTACTTGCATAAGAGTTATATGTGTCAGCCAACGGTACTATATATAGAAATACTTATTATGTAAATACTGGTACATAATCGTACATAATCAATACTCAATTCCAGAAATACAAACATCTATGCTCATCACATGGATCGTGTGTACCCGTCGGGAATCGAACCCGAACCCCCTCGATTCGTAGTTAGGTTCGCTAACCTCTCGACTAACGCTGCAATCAAACATGCAATACTGAAAGGTTATGCAGTACTTTTTAAAAAGCATTTTTAAGTTTTTTTTTTTTTTATATATCATAAGATAGCAAACAAGCAGATGGGTCTCCTGATGGCAAGAGTCAACCATCGCCTATAGACACCAAAGATGTTAATGGTGCGTTGCTATCTTGTGGCGAGGTCTAATGCCATATGCATAAGTTTACCGGCTACCTTACCCTCCAAACCGGAACACGACAGCGACAAGCACTGACGCTATTGCGGCAGGAATAGGTAAGACGGTGGTACCAGACCCGGGCGAGACAATGCAGAACTCTACCACCTAGTAGCCACGATGGTAGTGACTCGATAGCCAATCGGTCGCCTTTTACGACCTGCCTGGCAGAACGGCAGTTGGCCTATTCTACAAAGGAGGCCGGGACCAACACGGCGAATTTTTTTTTTTTACAACTTTTCGAGTTTTTACTACTTTTCGAGTTTATTTGCTTTTGCCCCACTCCTAAAAAAATTATTAGGTATGCCAATATTACCAAATAACATACTTTTCAAATCGTAACACGTATATGATAGATAATCACTGTCACTATTTCGTCATTACAGGTTTTAAATTCTGGACAGGACGTTGCATAACTCTGCTAGAGTTTCTGGTATTCTTAATAGTCATATGGTAGGTTAACCCCAAGGAACTTATATATGATAACTGGAATTGTTACGAAGCAATATTTGAAAAATAAAAATGTACTTTATTTCGTTACTCATAAAGTTGACATTTGTTTCTTACTTAACAGAGGGGAAAAACGTTCTGAGCAAGACAACGACATGAGTGGATGTTGTCCCTTTCTTACAATTGCCAGTGTTAAAATAAAACTGCTGATGGTAGATTTTTATATATTCGGTAATCGTTAAATCCCTTTTATTCATACACGTCGATAAATACATTAGCATAAAATGTATTGTAATTAACATAGTGAGCTCTAAAATGTGCTTATTTTAATTATTACGTAATTACTTATGCAATGCAAATTACTTAGTAGTAATTTGCGAACTATATATGGCCGCACTTATATATGGCGATTGGCGCTTTATTTAGTAGAAAGAGACACACTCCACCCATGTCATGGTACTCTTCGGAACGATTTTGAAGCCCGTGTGGACATTCCGGGTAGAATATAACTTCCTTGGTTAACCCCTAACCTATTCGGCTCAGATTATGAGATCCTAGTTTCGATCCCCGGATCGAGCGAAAGTGTTATTGAGATATTTTGAGGATTTTACCGAAAATCCAAAGTTTTATTAGATGCTCAGCGTTTAGCTGGTAGTGTCTTATAATCATCGTTTCCAAAGGCGGATCCAGCCTTCGGTTCAGGGGGGAGGGGGTCACATATTTGAGGTTAAGCCATGATAGGCTCTAATCCTAATAAATCCATACCTAAACCCCCACCCAGGGCGAGGACATGACCCTCTCTTAGGCAGTGTTTAAGGTATGGATTTATTGCAAACATATACGGACGGGCAGGGGGAAAAGATAAATTTAAGGAAATTTAAGGATAAATCTGCATTGCAAGGGCAGATCCAGTTTCCTGGTTAGGGAAGGGAGTCACACGTTTGAGGTTGTCAATATAGTCTCTAATAATAAAATCTATTAGCAATAATAAATCCATTCCTAGACCCCTGCCTATGGGGGTCATGTACCCCAATAGGACCCTTGGATCCGCCCTTAGATTAGAGCCTATCTTGACTGAACCTCAAATATGTGACCTGACCCGATGGCTGGATCTGCCCTTGATCGTGCATCGGGAGAGAACGTAAATTTGTCGGTCCCAGCTACTGCAACAAGTACTGTTATTTTCACGCCCGTATCCCTAAAAAGGTAAGCAGAAGTATAACTAGTGCAGTCATTATTAACCCATGATATTTAGTCCCACAATGTGATAAATGGCAAGCTTATCACCAATCGGGCACTTTCCAATCCCCGGCAACGTTGTATTTATCAGAAAACCGAAGAAAAGCAGTTTTTGTCCGACTCGGGATTCGAACTCGGGACCTCATGCGGTCAACACTACACCACTAGACCACAGAGGTAACTGATATAAAGTCAAGACAGATAATTGTTATTGATATAATTTATACTTTCCATCGTCGGCACTTGGTGAAACTCCGTCATAATTATTGTTTTAAATTTTACACTTGTACTGTTTCACAATTCACTTATTATATACTAGCGACCTGCCCGCGGTTTCACCCGCGCAGCTTTTGTTCCCGTGGGAATATCGGAAAGGATACACTTAAACCTTCCTTTAAATTCTATTAAAAAAAGACGCATCAAAATCCGTTGCGTAGTTTTAAAGATTTAAGCATACATAGGGACATAAGGACATAGGGACAGACAGAGAAAGCGACTTTGTTTTATACTATGTAATGATAATATATACTTTTTTATTTAAATAGCCAACCGGTTTCGCATTTTACTGCATCATCAGGACTGCATGCATGACTGATGACGCAGTAAAATGCGAAACCGGTTGGCTATTTAAATAAAAAAGTATATATTATATGTAATAAGTGAATTGTGAAACAGTACAAGTGTAAAATTTAAAACAATAATTGTTATTGAGTTAATAAAATGCAGCGACGAAAATTACCACCCATTTGTCAACCGACAAACCGGTGAATTGTGGTAAACTGGAAAGTCTATAGACTTTCGGTACAGCCTGCCTGCCCCGCAAGGGGACCGGCGTGATGATAGCTGTTTTACTTTTTTGGGTGTCAAAGCTGTGTAAAATATCAATGTTACGAGTTTCTGGTAGATTCTTAATGGTAGTTTAACTAATTTTTCGTTTTTACAAACTGCCTAGATCTGTGGTGTAGTGGTCCGGCTTTGGTGTTGATCACATGAGGACCCGGGTTCGATTCCCGGGTCGAACAATTAAAAAATGCGTTATTTTCAGTTTTCTGATAAAAAACGATGTTACTGGGATTGGTTAAGTGCCCGGTTGGCGATAGGCTTGCCACCTATTATATTGTGGGATTAAGTGTCTTCGGCTAATCGTGGGTGCACTGGTTGTACCTCTATCTACCTCTTCGGAGATACAGGCGTAAAGATACGAATACATGTTAAAAACTAGCTTAATTCTTTTTTTTATTAACTATTTAATATGGGACTATTCTAATTGTAGCTTATTTTATGTAATTTTTATTTTTTAATAGAAAATATAAATGTTTGCAATCATTCAAAAACACAATTACAATGAAGTCTATTTATTATTAAATTAAATAGAATTTTAATTAACAAACCAATCATTCGAACCCAATTGCTGAAGCTTAATTAAAAGTTATTCAATTAATGAAGCCCTTATTACAGGAAAGTATTCACAATAAGGAAAGCTTTGAAAAAAACCTAATCTCTAACTTCAATAAAGAAACCTTGTTAATGGAATTGTTTTTGTTTTCCGTAAAATTAATAAGTATTGTGTAATGGAAAAGTTATGTATAGTTGTTTATTTGCATTACACATATATTCTAATCAATTATCCTTCCGAAGCACGCGCGTACATAGTGCAAAGTTTACGCTCATACGATATGTATGATACGAAGATAAAAATAAACATCATGGCGTCGCGTGTACAATTTGTATAAAAGGTGCTGACATTATTTCCACTTCATACAGTTGACTTCACTTTTGAGCGACACAGATACTTTAACAAAGAGTATTTATTTCGCGGAATATTTAACTTCCAATTGAAAGTAATAAATAGAAACAACTTCGATATACTGAAGTCTTAATAGGAGTAGATTGGTAGAGAAAAATGGATAAAAGACAGCTTATCGGAAGCGCTACAAGATACATCGCTGGTAGAAATGCCGTTCAAACGGTATATTGGAGGAAATCAGCAGAAGATGGCAAGGGTCTCGTTAAAACGACGAAAACAACTTTCTTCGGTAAAAATGAAGGTCCCAATAGAATAAATAGTGCAGAAATGTTTGCTAAAGTGCGGGACAGGTATTCTTAATTATCGATTTATTTAGTTAATGTAGTAAAATCTGTGATAATTAATTTATTGTATATATAAATAAATGTGTCAAGTGTTAAAGATGGCCTAGCCACACTAGATAATTGATATATGTAGTGTGTTAAGCGTGTTTATAGCAAAACATATTGATTGGTATGTTCTTGTAAAGGAATTTCAGCAAGAGTTGAAGAAATCAGTGACTATTATTAAGATTGTTTTATTGAAACTTGTTAAGTACAAATATAATTTCATATAAAAACAATTTTTTTCTCTTTTTACTCACTTTATATTAAGAAAGTCTAATGTTTAAGTTATATCAATTTTAATTTTGATGTCTTAATTACAAGGTTAATATTTTTTTTAATTTTCCCCGTGTTCCATCTCTAAAATCAAATCCTACTTTAAGGTCTGCTTGCACCAAACAATTTAAATATTTATTAAACTACTTTAACTATGACTAAATTCATTTAAAAAGTATTCAAATAATTTAATACAAGTGGACCTGAAACGTAGAGCCCTGTACAATAAATTCTTTGATGTAACATGTACATTAAAGAACTATTGTGTTATTATTACTAATATGTGGTTCCGGACTCCTTTGAAGAATAGGTCAATTGCCGTTCTGCCAGGCAGGTCGTAATAGGTGACCGATTGGCTATTCAAGTCACAAACATTGTGCCTACTAGGTGTTAGAGTTCTGCATTGTCTCGCCCGGGTCTTGCACCACCACTCTTACATTTTCCTGCCGCAATAGCGTCAGTGCTTATCACTGACTTGTTCTGGTTTGGAGGGATGCATAAGTTTACCGGCTATCAGGCTCCAGGGAAGGTTTAAAAGGTAAGTAAATAAAAAAAATAAGAGTAGTTAAAAAGGCAGAAAAACGATTGCCGGGTCAGCTAGTCTATATATATAAAAATCAATTGCTCTTCGTTAGTCTCGCTAAAACTCGAGAACGGCCGAACCGATTTGGCTGATTTTGGTTTTAAATTAATTGTTGAAATCCAGGGAAGGTTTAAAAGGTAAGTAAATATAAAAAAATAAGAGTATTTAATAAGGCAAAAAAACGTTTGCCGGGTCAGCTAGTCTATATATATAAAAATCAATTGCATTTTTTTATATAGCAGAAGGGGCAAACCAGCAGGTGGTGCACCTGATGGTAAGTGATCACCGCCGCCCATGGACAACTGCAATACCGGGGGTCTTGCAGCAGCGTTGCTGGTCTTTTAAGAATGAATAAGCTCGTTTCTTGAAGGTCCCTAAGTCGTATCCGTTCGGAAACACCCCCGAGGTTATTGATTCCACAAAGGAGTTGTGCGAGGCAAAAACTGCCGACAAATGCGCACGGTTGTGGATTTCCAGACATCGAAGCGGTGAGGATGGAACTTTAAATTTGCTGTTGTTAGTCTCGCTAAAACTCGAGAACGGCAGAACCGATTTGGCTGATTTTGGTTTTAAATTAAACGTTGAAATCCAGGGAAGGTTTAAAAGGTAAGTAAATATAAAAAAATGAGAGTAGTTAAAAAGGCAGAAAAACGTTTGCCGGGTCAGCTAGTCCATAAATATAAAAATCAATTGCTGTTCGTTAGTCTCGCTAAAACTCGAGAACGGCTGAACCGATTTGGCTAATTTTGATTTTGAATTAATTGTTGAAGTCCAGGAAAGGTTTAAAATGTGAGAAAATATAGAAAAAAGAGTAGTTAAAAAGGCAGAACAAGGTTAGCAAGTACTGTATAAAAATGACTATTCTGAATAATAACACACTTTATATGATGATACCACGTAAGATGGCAAGATGGCGCTCTTTAAATAATTGCTATTTTTTATACTAATTGCTACCAACTTGTAACAATGATGACGATTGACTACATGATTTAGTGCGGCAAATATCAGAACAATATATTTTATTAGTAATATTTTCTAACTTCGTTATCGTTTTTATATTATTACTAGCTGTTGCCCGCGACTTCGTCCGCGCGGACTTCGTTTACTCCTCACAGCTCCTCCACTGTAGGTGATAGCGTGATAATATGTAGCCTATATGTTAACCCGACCTGTTAGTAATATTCATGCAAAATTTGAAGTAAATCTATGCAGTACTTTTTGAGTTTACCCCGGACATACATACAGACAAACAGACAAACAGACAAAAATTCTAAAAACTATATTTTTGGCTTCGGTATCGATTGTAGATCACGCCCCAAGTATTATTTAAAAAAAATATTTAATGTACAGTTTTGACTTTCCTACGATTTTATTATATGTATAGATACGGGATTGTCCTTCCAGGCAGCCGAAAGGGTATTGATCCTTATATGGTAGTTAAGTATTCTTAAATTTTCTAATTTTCCGCGCAATTTTTTAAATTTTTTCTGTCATAAGACCCCTGACAATAACAAACACAACAAAAAAAATAGTGAAATCGGTCCAGCCGTTTACGCGTGATGGCGTGACCAAGGGAAATAGGGATTCATTTTTATATATATAGATTTGTCTAAGGGTCCATATGAATAAAATAGCGAAAAAGCAGACGACATACCTGATGGAAAGAGATATCTATTGCTTACAGACATGAAAGATGTTAATGGCGCGATGCAATCCACGTGGCGGCATGGCGATGCCACATGCATAAATCTATCGGCTATCTTACTCTCCAAATCGGAACACGACAATTACAATCTTTGACGCTATTGCGACAGGAATAGGTGAGGTGGTGATACTAAACACCCAGGTATGCTATTATGGAACTCTACCACCTAGTATTCATGATGGTAGTAACAGGTATATATATAGCCAATCTGTCGCCTTTTTTGAACTGCCTGGGAGAATGGAATTGGATCTTCAATGGGTTCTTCAATAGGTGCCCGGACAAACACGGTGTAAATATATGTTATATTTAAAGTTTTAAACGCTAATTTCTACTGGTATCAAGCATACTCACGTGTGATATTTTTTATATCATAACTCATAAGATAGTAAACAAGCGGATAGCTCTCCTGATGGAAAGAGAAAACCATCGCCTATAGACACCAAAAAAGTTAGCTATGCTTAGCCATTCGTGTGGTTGATTGAAATGACACATACATTACCGACTACCTTACTACACAACTAAATAGTAACCGGCTGTGACAAATACTGACTCCATTGTGGCAGAAATAGGTAAGGTGCAGGGCCTGATTTTGAGGCCGGGAAATCTTGGGGCAACGAACGAGGAGGCGGAGCCCTCACATTTACCGTGGGAGGGATGCGCTGTGCCGCGCACCCGGCTGCATGGGTATCACCATCTTGCTTGTTTCTCCCGTGAAACAGCTTTGCTGTGTTTCGGAGAGAAGAGCAAGACAGGCAGTGTAACATCTTATGTCTCAGGACTGGCAATAGATAAATGAGTTATCTGGGCTAGTTCCAGGTAAACTAGTTTATGTTCATTGGCGACGTCGACCATTTACCATTAGATGGCACGTCTGCCAGTTTGCGTATCCAACTAACATAAAAAGTCTATGTGTGGGGCGAGCTGGAGTTTACCGATGACGTAGACGAGAAGATGTTTATGGAGGTGGTTCTAGCATTAGTGTCCCTGTTAAAATTTAACGCGCTACAACAAATATGGATGATAACTTCTTACCAACCATCACATGGTAGCTAAGATATTTTTTGTCCCAGAAAAATAAGTTGTTTCCGTGGAATTCACCAAAATCTTTAATAGTGCAGCGGGCTGCGAGGCCAGTTAGCCAGTTTTTTAATAATTATTTCATTACAAATTGCAGCAATACGTAAATTGCTGTAAGCAATTTACTTAGGCTATTAATCGCATCAATAATTGTGACCTCTCCTATTCCACAGATTAACTGATATAAGACAACCTCAAATTTGGTATAGCAAAAGTATGGTGTGAATATATACAATAAGATAATTTGAACGAATAAATTATTGTCATAAAAAATAAAACCCAATTGTGACTTGATCTGTAAAAACGTATTTCTTCTAGCGCAGTCAGATAACAAGATAAAATAAAAAAATTCCAAAACCCGCGACACGTCCTCAGATCGCCATTCTGCTACATATGCATCATTTTAAGAGCAAACGGAAAGGACCTTATGATCTTCGAAAGGAGATATTGTAGTCTTAGGTTAAGCTTACCACGGTTCCTTACTCAATGAGTTTGCGTTGTTTTATTGCAAAGCTCCCATAGCCTACAGTTCCACTACGTAGCCCTGGAAATCATTTTGATTCAGAATATATGTAAAAATATAACAAATGAGACCGCACTCAATGGGCTTATTTTGTTTAGTGCAGGAGTTCCATGGCCACTTTCTAGTTCAATTATCAAACACTGCGAATCTCCTAGTAATAAAATCCAACGATATCAGCACAATCTCCAATGGCCACCTTTCAGTTCCATCTTTATTATATCTTAGAAAACATCCGGCATCTAAGTATTTGCCAAAATAAACCGAATTAGCCAACATTCAATGGGTTTATCTAGATTAGCTTAATAGCTTTAATGGACTTCTTTTAGCTCCATCATCTGACACTAGAAAACATCTTGTTCAAAAATCCTTAAAAGAATGAATCAAACGAGACCAAAATCGATGGTGCTGCTCAATTTTCATTCATTTGTTCGTTTCGTTCCCATGACTTTCTCTTATTTTATCGTGAGAACCTGGAAATCATCTAACACCAGATTATTTATCAAAGCAGAACAAATAAGTACAAACGCGATGGGTTTATCTTGTTTAGTTTAAAAGATTCTGTAGCCATCTTCCAGTTACATCAATAGATTTTTAAAATCATCCAGTACCA
The DNA here is from genome assembly GCA_036924255.1 of Apodemia mormo. Taxonomy (NCBI): domain Eukaryota; kingdom Metazoa; phylum Arthropoda; class Insecta; order Lepidoptera; family Riodinidae; genus Apodemia; species Apodemia mormo. The sequence goes on along the minus strand of JAUPFN010000013.1, from coordinate 7,945,885 downwards.
AACAGTATACCAAAACAAACCCAATTAGCCCATACTCGATGAGTTTATCTGGTTTAGTGAGATAACATAGAATTCTTCCAGTTTTATGTTTAGAAACTGAAATCCATTCTGTTCCAAAGTCCTTAAAAGAACAAACCAAATAAACCCCAAATCATAGCGTTGCTCAATTTAAATTAAAAGTTCCCATAACCTCCTCCCTGCTTCATCATAGGATCACAGACATTATCTAGCACTAGGTTAACTCTCAAAACAGAAAAAATGAGTCCAAACTCGATGAGTTTATCTTGTTTAGTTCAAAGGTTCCCATAGCCATCTTCAATTTCCATTATTACATTTAAAAAAAAACACCTAGCACCAAAAAATATGCCAAAACAAACCGAAATAACCCACACTAAATTGTTTTTTTCTGGGTTAGCTTAAGATTTCTCATGAACTCCCCATTCTATCATTTGAACCCGAAAGCTATCCTACTCCAAAGACTTCCTCTGTCCTGCTTCCACCATCAGGATGTTTGGTAAAACACAACAAAGGATCCAAACTCCTACCGAGTTTATTTTGTTTAATTTAAAAGTTTCCATGACTACGTTCTAATTCCATCAGCAGATACTATAGATATAGAAATCATCCAGCACCAATTTGTTTGCAAAAACAAACCGAATTTGTTCCCCACTTGATAGGTTAACCTAGTTTAGCTTAGGAATTCTCGGGTACATCTTCCAGCTTTATGATCAGGCACTGGAAGCCATTTCACTCCAACGTCCTTATAATAACGATACAAACGATCCCAAAATCAATGGTGTTACTCTATTTTATTCCAAAGTTCCCATAACGTACTTTCAACTCCATCATGAGACCTGGAAATCATCTAGCACTAGAATGTTTGTCCAAATAGAACAAATGAGTCTAATTTCGATTAGTTTATCTTATTTAGTTTAGGAGTTCTCATGGTTACCTTCTCGTTCCATCATCAGATACTTAAAATTATCCAGTACGAAGGTATTTTCCAATACAAGAAAATTAAGTGCTAATTAAAAAGCATTACCTCGTTTGGTTTAGAAGTTCCCTGTAGTTGCATTTCGAATCTGGATTCTTGAAATTCCAATGTCACTTTTTCGGTGAAATCTTCAGAGACCATCATGAGAAAGATCTTATTGTAACAAATGAAATGACTCCAAACTCCGTTATATTAGCAGTTTCTATCTGTGAGTTACAATGGTACTCTTATGGCTCCATCTTCAGGTCTTAGACATTATAAAAAATAATAGAAAGTATACATTATAAAAAATCCATCGAGTCCGAACTTGACTATCTTATCTCTTTCTACATTCGACGCATGAGTTTCAATAGCACTTTATCAGCTCCATCTTCAGATCCTCGTCATCATGAACGCAAATGAAACTTAGTACTTATAGCAACAAGACTCAGTCCAAACAAGATTGTCTTGTTAAAACTCTGCATGAGAGAGTTCCAGTCCCTACATTAAGGCTACACCACGAGCTCAGTTGGATGGTGCCATAGAATTGCATTTTCACTGAGCTTTCACAAGTCTGCCAAGTTTCTGTACAAACGGATATCAGAAAGTCGCTAAAAAGTGGCTTGCAATATTTGGAAAATCTGTTATTGAAATACGAAAATTGCAAGTCAAATTGACGCTGATAATATCGCCTACGTCTTTTTCAGAATGAAGATAAATGTTATGACGTCTGTCACCATTGACATGTATAATAGTGGTAATATTATACCATTTATACACGTCAATGTCTGTCATGCTTAAATCTATCAAATTATTTAGACTACAGAGGGCCAAAGAAATGCACTCGAAAAACAATTTTCATGGCGCAGTCAGGTAATAAAACGGTGGAATTCTCAAGAAACTTTTATTTACAAAGAGATATGTAGGCCGCAGTGAATAATAGGTACATATTTTTGTTTTTAAACAAAATATAGAACAGTTTAAGTGACGCCTATTGATAAAGTATGTGAATTGATAATATCGGGTTATCTACTACAATTATACATTCGCTGCATTCTTGATTGATCTCACATCATATGAACTTTGGGTCAATAAAATTTTTAGCGATAACGAATGAAACACTTGTTTGCTATGCCACCATTATGTACAAATTATGATGGGGATAAATAAATAAAATAAATACCATAAATAAATATAAATAAAATTAATTTATAAATACGCTGGATAGGTTAAATTATTTGATCTAACCTCAAAGTAAGCAAATAATTGGAAGCATTATAGACTTTGGACTCACTAGCGTTAGACTGACACCCGCATAGCTTTGCCCGCGAGAGCCCTCGCTATTAATGGTGAGTAAATCAGCTCTATGCCGGTTCAAATATTTAGACTACATATTATATGAATCAGAGCTGCAGCTCAAGTCAAAATATTGTAGTTCACAGTTCAATTGAAATGTCTCTGACCAATGACTGTTATCTGTTTCCAATAACTAAAAAAGCTGCAATATCTCATGGCTGACATATCGTTCAATTCTAGCGACAGTTCACGAATTGAAAAATGATAATAAACGTAACTTTATAAATTCATACATTTTAGTTTAGATTTTAGTCGGTTTTATATTTAAATAATAAGAAATAATCACAATGGTAGTCGGAGACTAGAGTATTATAAACCTGTTTACTTCAGAGACCCACCCAATAGCCATCGATTAAGTAGTTAAAGTCAGTAACTAGTCGACCAACGAAATATGTAGATAAGTAAATAAAACGTTTAACATATTATGTCAAACCTTAGTCCGCACAGGCCCATTTTTTTAAATTTTATAAATGCAAAAGTCTGTATGTCTGTTTCATGTATGTCTGTCTGTGTGTCGCTCTCACGGATAAACCACTGAACCAATTTTTAATAAAAATTTGCATGAAGATAGCTGAATATTTGGGTCAAATTTGCCAGACAGTATTCTGCCGCCCAGTTCATAAAAGGCGGACAATTGGTCAAACATGTCATTACTATTATGAATTAAATACTAGGTCGTAGATTTATAAGATAGCAGACAAGCAGATGGTTCTTCTGAGGGAAAGAGAAAATCATCGCCCATAAATACTAGAGATGTTAACGTTGCATTGCTATTGGTGTGGCTAGATGATAATACCGTATGTTTTAGTTTGGCGGTTGCCTAACGCTGCCAAATTTGTTCTGTAGTTTTTGCGTGATTGAGTAACAAACATCTATCCATCCAACCAAACATACTTTCGTATTTATAATATTAGTAGGTTTATTACTGCGATTTTTCGGGATAACGTAGCTTATGTGTGAAATGTTGATATAGACTTCTCCTATAAAACTTCATCTATATTCGAAAAGCCGTTTCAGTAGAAAAAGTAACAAACATAGACACACATACACATTCACAAACTTTTGCATCTTATAATATGAACCTTGAGCCTGAGTATTGATTTCTGAATTAAAAATAAGCCAATGTGTTATCTTAACTAAGGCTGCTTGTATGCCAGATTTCAGTCGTATTTGTTCAGCCATTTCAGCGTGAAAGATAAACAAACATACATACACATATAAAAGAGAGAAACGAAAAAAGACATGTACGAACTATATATAATAACGGAATAAACATTACCTAGTTCATCTTACATAATGTGATATGGAAGGCAGCTAGCGATTTAAATATTTGTATGACACGTCGCGTAAAAGGTTATCTGACATTTACAAAGCCCTGCGGCCTGCCATAAATGTCAAATAGTGTCTACTAATACTGGCTGCCCTGTGATATCTATGGATATATTATTTACACTCGATTGTTTGACTTTTCCATATGGTATTTCAAATATCTTCTTGATATGTCATTAATATTTGACCAGCTGTTTTAGGGTGACGAAGTAACAAACACACAGAGACACACACACATATACATTCCACATTTATAATAAAAGTGACATTTTTGAAATAAAATTTAGCTTATCTTGTCTTATACAAGGCTTCTTATATGGCAAACTTCATCCATATCCGTTCAACCATTTTAGAGTGAAGCCATAACAAACATACAGACAGAGAATTAGAAAGAGAGAGAGAAAAGAAAAGAAAGAAATGTACAAACTGTATTAGCAGCTGCAGCAGCTGCACTAAGGAGGTGGTATCAAACCCGGGCGGATATTGCGCTCTACTCTGCTACCACAATGTAGTAGTAGTCACGATGGTAATGACACGTTTGATCAATTGTTCGCCTTTTACAAAGTGCCTGGCAGATGATCTATTTTTCAAAGAAGGTCCAGGCAAATACGGGAAAAAATATTACATGTTGCGCTTATTAATGTACAACTTTATCGAGCAAAGAAAAGTATTAGTTAATTAAGTATTTTCCGTCACTTTAGTTTTATGTCACAAAAGCCATTTTTAACGCTTCTTTGGCAATAACCTAAATAAGAGTCAGAAAAATAGCCTTAACAAATCAAATGTGATCTATGGTACTACTTTATAACGTCATATTTCTAGACTAGTGTATTTATCATGAAGCTGTATACCTAATACTTCATGGTATTTATTACACATGTGATCACTGATAAGATTTTTTTCCCCGTTTATTGCTAGCAATTTCTTTAGACTCGTATTGAATTTTATCATCCACCGGTCTTGATAATAGTGTAAATGCTTGTTATTATCGTGTTCCAGTTAGTTATCGTGTCCTTAGTACCTTTAAGGGTAGGTTGTTATTATCAAGTTCATGTTAAAAAATTACAAAATTAGCTCAATTTAACATTTTTTTTTTCACCAGTAAGTATTTCAATAGAAACCTTAAATATTTATTATATTTGAAATAAGGTAATGTTAATATACTGGTTTTTTAAGACCGTTATATGAACTCATTTATTTAGAAGAATTATTTTAAAAACACTGTAAATCCTCGCGCGCAATCTTTTGCCGATCAAATTTTGAACCTGCGATAAATCGAATAATCAAGACTTAATAATCTTACTTAATCTTGTAAATACTGTAATATCTGTCGAATAATCTACTCACATTATTACGATATTGCTCTGGAAAAAATTGAAGACATGAAACTTTCATTACGAAACGAATACGCGCTCTTAAAATATACTAAATACTGCACATTGGCAAACTATCAATAATTGATTGTTATGTGAGAGAAGAAATAAAGTATTTGTATTTTTATTGATTATCAATCAGCCTAGTTAAGCCGTAAGCAATTAACAATACGATCGATAGTGTTGCACTCATTTAATAGTATAGCCCTGTCCTGAACAATCGATACTACCTATAGCTTTTTTCAAATAAAAACTATCGATAATGGTTTCAATAGTCTAAACTGAAAATGCCACGAATATTCGGTTACTAATTGGGATTCAGTCTATTCGGCCACTTTTTTTGATATTCGATATCCAGCCGTACATGATGAACTAATCGGCCGAATGCCTAAAATTTCGCACATATTACCCAAAAAATTAAATATATTTTACCAAGGAACATCACAATTAATGCTTAAAATTTATAATTGATAGTAAGGATTATAAATTTCAATCCATCCAAGGTGTAGCTTCGTCAAGCACAACACTAGTCTTCCGCAGAAGCCAAACGCCGTGACCGGCATCCGCATAAATGCGGAGTCTAGCGTTCACTCGTATCTACTCGTAGCTTTCGAGTAGCGACTCAATGTTTGCGTTTGGTGTTTTTTTAGGTGTACGGTGTGGAACGTTCGGTTGCTGCAATCAGCTTCTAAAAGCGACTAAATCGCCGATCGCTGATGGTAAAAGTAGCGTTTTTGCTGTGTTTCTTGGTACCTGTAGGCGATGATTATTTCTTTTCATTAGAAGATCAATCTGTTGTTTGCTATCGCCGTGTTGGTCTCGGCCTCCTTTGTAGAATAGGCCAACTGCCGTTCTGCCAGGCAGGTCGTAAAAGGCGACCGATTGGCTATCGAGTCACTACCATCGTGGCTACTAGGTGGTAGAGTTCTGCATTGTCTCGCCCGGGTCTGGTACCACCGCCTTACCTATTCCTGCCGCAATAGCGTCAGTGCTTGTCGCTGTCGTGTTCCGGTTTGGAGGGTAAGGTAGCCGGTAAACTTATGCATGTGGCATTATACCTCGCCACAAGATAGCAACGCACCATTAACATCTTTGGTGTCTATGGGCGATGGTTGACTCCATCAGGAGACCCATCTGCTTGTTTGCTATCTTATGACATAAAATAAAAAAATAAAAAATATCTTACAATACTATTTATGTTATGATAATTATAATATATTCAAACTAAAGACTAAGGTTATGAATTCTTGTCTTATACCATGCCTAACCTACGCTTGTCAAACATGGAAGTTTAACAAAAGTATCACAATTAAAATTAGAAGTGCCAACGTGAAATGGAGCGGAGTGCGCTAAATATAAAAAGAATAAATAAAATAAGACACAAAAATACGCAACATCATAAAAGCAACAGACGGGGACACATTAAGCTCTTGCATTAAAATGGAAGTGGGCCGAGCACATTGCACGCTTGCAAGATCAAAGGTGGACAAAAATAGGGATAGAATGAAGGGAACCAGTAGAAAAAATAAGAAAAGGAGACCTTGCAACAGATGGGAGAATGAAATTTAATTGGATACAAACAGCGCAATCCAGAAAAAACTGGTTCAAATTAGAGGAGGCCTTTACCTGCTTTTTACACAATAATTACACTATAATACAAACGTATCTAAAATTCTATTTATAAAACTTTAACTACAAATAAAATAAAATAATAATAAACTGGGTACTCATTTTTTGATACTAATAAAGCTTTGTAAACTAGCATTTCTGGAAGAAATATAAGGCATTTTTATTTTATTTTACTTATAATTATAAAGTATAATTATATTATATTTTCATTTTATGCAATATCTACTTTTCTATTGCTGATTCTATTTTTTTTCATTCTAAGCTCACTACAAAACTGCCTTTACCTGTTGGATATCGAACACTGATCGGTGCCGTTAGGCATACAAACTAATCATTCATACGAGCTGAACACGGGGCAATAAACCACTAATATTATTTACCAGTGAATGAACTGTTTGTTTATTGAAACTATACTTGTTAAACTCATAACCGTTATCGCAGTAAGCACGCCAAGCCGTCTGCAATGGAACATTCTACTTATCTCAGTATAAACACACAAAGACCCTAAATTCTTATGTAATTTATGTGTTGTCTTGCGATGGCTTATTATCTAAAATTGTCTTTTTTATTATTTTATTTATGATAATAAATAAACAGATGGCTTTCGTAATAGAATCAGATAATCATTGTCTTTAAAAAGAGGTTCCAAAAGTTATTCTGCGAACTCCCTAAAAATTTATATGAAATTACTTGAACGAACTGTTTGTTTATTGAACCTATACTTGTTTGACGTATAATTGTCTGCAATTAAATATTCCATTTATCTCACGATAAACACACAAAATCTTAAACTCTTATGTTATTTATCTATGCTCTTCTAATGGCTTATTATCTAGGATTGTCTTGTTTTATTATTTTATTTAGGATAACAAATAAACAGATGGGTCTCATGATAGAATAAGACAGTCATTGCCTTATGATAGTTGTTCCTAAAGTTTTTTTAATGCGAGCCCTTTCAAAAATAACATGAACTTGCTTGAATTAATTATTTGTTTATTGAACCTATAATTGTTTGACTTATAATCATTATGGCGCCGAATTGTCTGCTATTAAATATCCCACTTGTCTCGCGATAAATACAGAAAGACCCTAAATGATGTAAGTTGATGTAGGTATAGACATAAAATTTGTGTGCTTGTACTTGACGTGGAAAATACGTAATAAGTTGCGGAACTGTACGAACATGAAGTTGTATTATATCTGGAGGCAGCACTTCTAATACCTACTTGAAACACAATTTTAAATACTACTGTCATCTTCTGAGGTCTTACCTCTCTTTCTAACATAGCTATATAAAAAGAGATGGCGAGACCTCAGAGACAGAGATATAACGTAAATATTAGTTTCAAGTTTAATATGAGTGCTAGCTCCACCTATACCTAATACTTCATGTGTACGAAGCGTATACACTCATGGACTGTCTGAATGACATGACACTGAAAATGGCTGGCCGCGGCCGGGCCGCTTTTGCGGTTGCAGATGTGCGCGAGCGCTCATTGCAAACTATACGTAAGTTGGTCGCAACGACAGGCCTCTGACACTCGCCTATACTTACCGCGATAAGCACCTACAGCCCGCGACAACTCGGCTTTGCAAATCAGTCGGGGCTTTAGGTATGTTACAAAGTACTCTGTGGTCGAGGCTGCCCCGTGCTTATGAGTACACGCGTACCTATTCATGTAAGACAGCCTGCCGTTGATCGTTGCAACGTAAGGTTTATTACTGTAGGCATTCTTATAAAATGGAGGATTCGTTATATAAAATAATTGCTGTGTGGATGGTTGTCGCAATAAACAGAAGGATGCAAAGTTTTCGTTTTTACTTTACCGAAACATTCTAAAACGTAATAAATATTTATGTTTTGTTTATTTTACTCGTAATTTTATAAGTAGGTTTTAAGTACTATAGGTAAGGATTACGTAGATTTATCATTCCCCAGTATTGCAACTTGAAATGCGCAATAAATTATATTTTAACATTAATTAATTATTAACAAAATTCATTTTCCCCGTGTTGATCAGAGTTTTTTAGAAGTATAGAGCAAATGCCGCTATGCCAGGCAAGTTGTAAAAGGCGACCGATTTGCTATACGTGTGTTTAGTACCACTGCTTACCTATTCCTGCCGCAATAGCGTCATAGTTGTCATTATCTTGTTCCGTTTTGGGGGTTAAAGGGAATCGACCACTTTGTATGGACTGTTCGGCTACATGTGACCATTAACTCAGCTATTTATTAACTAGTATTTTGTATGCTTGATATCTAAACAAAATTATTTATAATAAAGAAATAACAGGAAAATGTAAAAATATGTCATATTCAGCATGGTAAAAGTTGTAGTCTTGGTGCGGCAGAAGTGTATTTATTTATAATTATCAACATGCTAAAAACAAATTCTTCTATTATGATGTCAATTATTTACATTTATAATATGATACACATGATATTATGTTTATATATTGAAGCATATCATAATATCATGATATTTTAACACAAAATCAAACAAAGTATGTTCTAAAATAAAACTCCGATAAGGAATTGTAATGGTTTTATAAATCATCTTAGATTATTAATATACTTTATAAGAACTAGGCAGGGGGCTGTATATAATTATCATGCCTTGTCCAAACAAGATACCAGATAATGGTCATTACATGAGCAACCTACGTTCTTCCTACACATGATAATTGCAACAATATTGTAATAAAACATTTCTGTCTAATATATCATTATTATATAAAATACAAATATATATTATGGCTTATGTGGTTGCTTTGTATTATTCCCCTTGAGAATGTGCAATTGTCTATATGCTTATTTCTTCAAGTAGATTGCTGGCTCGATCTACATATATCTCTAATACACGAACCATAATTCCTGAACCTGTACTGGATTTGCTGGGACTCCATAAACGGGTATTCTATTTACAGGGAGCCAACATAGATAGCAAATGTGATCTGTTTCATGGATCTGTAACAATTTGAATTTTCATCAGATAAAATTCATTAAAAATATAACTATTAACTTTTAAAATGTGAGACATGTTTGTGTGTAATCAAACTAACTACCTAGATAGTTGGTAATTACTCGGAACTAGCAACAAGTATTTACTTGGAATATCTTTATTAACAAACCTATACTTTTATAGTCCCCATGCTCTTTATAGTCATTACTAACTGCACATTTATTTCCATGTTATTGGTATTTTTGAACATGTACAAACAAACAAACTCAAATTATTAATGCTATCTCAATAGTTGACTTCAGCTCCTTACTATGAAGCTAAGGGTCTTTGTTTAAAATAACAGTTGGATAAAATATATTTGTGTGTGTGAAAGAGTTCTATTAAATATATAATTATCCTATATATTTAGTACACATAGTACAAGGTATGTTTAGGTGAATGTGTCAAGATTATTATTAATTTACCTGACAAGGTGATATCCATTCATTAATCACAATCCTTATGTGTATTGTTCTTGGTGTAGTTGCATCGAGAACATGATTTCTACTGTGTAATATTGACATACAATTCCCACACAACTGTCGAGGATGTTCTTCACTTGGGCTGGATTTTAGAAATGTTGAGTTGTGAAGTACCAACATCCAGTAAAATTGACAGACTGCACTTTGATTTGTCACCTGCAAAGTGAACATATACTGCTTATCACACTTATATTATATTATATATAAGCACAATATTACAAAGATCTTCGCTGTGTTATACTAAAATAATGTAATCTTAATAAAAATTGCCTTACCACATGGGGAGCAATCCAAAGATAATTATCGAACTACGAGAAGCTCCAGATTTCGTCTCCTGCGATGCAAAACATCAATGCCATCAATTGTTAGTCAATTAACAGAAGGCGCAGACACAGTTGAATCCAAATCCAATAACATGCCCAGGTCCGATTGGTCGGTGGGTTTAGTGTTTAAAATAACGCCGGGGTCAAAATTACAAACAGATTACAAGTCCAAAAGTAAAAACTGTTCATCATTTGCAGCGGTTGATAACTAACAATTCAAAACGACACAAAAAGAACCGGAAAATCATTTACATTAACCGAATACTAATCGCAAATTGAAAATAAGCTATTGTTATTTGTTATTTCGTGTTTGTTTCGTGTTTACTGTTTATTTGTTCCTTTAATGTCAATTTTTGACACATGCTTATTAGTGTAGCGGTGGGTGAATATGACATCTAACGAAATCATTCGATTAATTTTTATAATCTCTCGTCTTGGGATGTTTCGATTGGACAAATACGTTCTTAGTTGTTAATTTAGTTAAGAATCGTAATTCGCGAATGAGATCGATATAAATTGAAACCGATAATCAAACTAATAGTGTGAATGATAAGATATTTAAAACAGACATATAAATTAAACAAATCACTAAATTCACAAGATAGTAAGGTTAATGGAGCTTGATTCTTTTTGTTGAAGAAGTAAAAATCTAAGAAAAATATATTTTCATATTATAATCATTTGTTTTTATGTTTTTTATTTGTTTTTCTATGTATTTTTAAGAAACTAAAATATGTAAACTTAATGTTACCACTATATCAATAATGCGTCAAAACTCATACCACTAGAACAAAAAAGATCTGTTCCATGTAACATCCAAAAAATGACTTGGGCTCCCGATTACCGAATCTGTTAATAGACTATCAATGTTAATATTAGTGAAGTCATTCGATTATACCACCCATCTCAAATTGAATGTCCTAGATTGCAAAAACAATCGATTTGTACAAATAATCCGATATTACTTTATCAACTAGGAAATAGTGCTTCAGTCATTTTGTCTAAAAGAGATGATAATCAATTACATTAAAAAAGTACTTTTATTGCCTATAACGCGCAAAATCTATCTGTTCGTTTATTAAATAAACTCGTTATTTTCACGATTGTATTTTATTACTTTTGTATTTGTTAGTTATTTATGTTTTATCTATAAACACAAGTCTGTAAATAAAAGCAGAATATACAAGAAAACAAGAAAAGAAACAAATATGCATGTTTAGGTATGTTATATACGATATTATAATCGACACCAATGCGAATCGATTATATGTTAAAATCGATTAAATTCTACAATCAACGTGGCACAGACCTATGCCGCAATGGGACTTTAGAATTGAAAAATTGACGTTAATCACTTTTTATTTTATTTTCTAATTAAGTTTAAATTCCAGTTCTTAAAATAGTACCATCGTGTTTTAAAAATAAAATAATGATTTTTGGTATAAATGGTTTTTAAAAAAACACGTGGTCACCATATAGCCTGTAATGGACAATACCCTTTGGGTGGTAGACTTATGTATATAGCATTGCCATCCTGCTGCACAGATAGCAACGCATCATTTACATCTTTGGTGTCTATAGGCGATAGAGTATATTTTTTTTATATCATTTAAAGAGTCAACCATCGACTATAGACACCATAGGTGTTAATAGTGCGTTGCTATCTTCTGGCGAGATCTAATGCCACATGCATAACTTTACTGGCTACGTTATCCTCCAAATCGGAACATAACAGCGACAAGCACTGAAGCTATTGCGGCAGGAATAGATGAGGTGGTGGTACCAGACCCGGGCGAGACAATGCAAAACTCTACCACCTAGTAGTCACGATGTTAGTGGCTCGCGTAGCCAATAGGTCGCCTTTTACGACATACCCCGCAGAATGGCAGTTGGTCTATTCTTCAAAGGAGCCCAGGACCAACACGGGGAAAATTTTGGGTTGTTATAAATATAACAATAAAAAATAATTACAGAATTTATATATTTGCATAGTGTATTTAGTCAAAACAAATTTGAATTATTAAAGTATCGTAGATCGGAGCGCAGATTATCGTGAAACTTATTTTCTCTTCATTCATAAAAGAGAAGAAATTAAAAAATAGCAACACTATAGTGTTGTCTTTATTAAACCGACGTAATAGTTGAAAGACGTCACTACAGTGTTGCTACTTTTTAATGTCTACTATTTGAGTTAGTATATAAGATAGCGTATTATGAGACTTCCGAGCAAAGTCGGGTTTTCATCTAGTTTCTAATAATACTGTAGTCTTATTTTTTGGAATTTACAATAAAAATGTGTATATTAATGTTTAGATAAACCGTTTGAGCACAAATGATTGGACCACCTGATGGAAAGCAGACACCATTGTCCATGCACATCTATATATATATATATATATATATATATATATATATATATATATATATATATATATATATATATATATATATATATATATATATATATATATATATATATATATATATATATATATATATATATATATATATATATATATATATATATATATATATATATATAAATCAATCCCTATTTTCCTTGGTCACGACATCACGCCTGAATGGCTGGACCAATTTCGGTAATTTTTTTTTGTTGTATTTGTAATTGTAAGGAGAAGTTTCTTATAAAAGAAAATATTAAGAAAATTGCGCGGATAATTAGAAAATTTAAGAACACTTAACCACCATATAAAGTTTAATGTCATTTTGCTGCGTGGAAGGACAATCCCATAGTCTTATATAAATTACGTGTCACGTTGTTTGTCCGCTATGGATTCCTAATATGTAAGGCAAAACAACGTATGCCGGGTCAGCTATTTTGCAATATAAAGGATTAGTTGCCAATACGATGGCCTAGTAGCCGGCTAGGGAATTTGTCCTTCTCTTAAAAATCCCAATATCAAAGCTACTCTGAAAAAACGTGAGAGGCTGTCCCAAAATTTGACGGTTCGTATAAAAAGGCGTGTTAAAATCGAATTGTCGTTGAGGCAGATTAAATTCATATGCTTTAAATTTTTTAGTTTGTCAGTGTAGCTTGCAAATTACACACGGAAATACAAAGTTATACTACTTACCGATGAAATAAAATTACTTCAAGGGTAATTTTTAAACTTTGTCATTTCATTTAGTGCGATAAAATAGTACAACATGGTTTATTACTATTTTTTGACGATATAACATTTTTGATAGTGATAAGAGCGTTCGTTCATATGCGCGCCGAAACGTTTTTTTCTAATAGCGTGTTTATTAGTATTCATATACGTAAACTGAGTTAAGTGAGCGGCCGACACAGGGGATTCAAGTCTGCCTCAGATTCACGGAAATCTGCTTCGTTCCACTTCAGTATCCCATTCTGGCGCAAAAGACCTCAAGTAGAATTTTTGCATTGGCGGCGGGATAGCCTCCTTAGTCGGAACAGCAAATTCATCGGGTCTTCCCGGCCCCCGCATCAACCTGTTACGCCAAATTAAACTAATTTATCTATAATACGCTACGGACTAACACTTCAACAGGGATGGTCAATTCGAGAAGTGGGAGAAGGTACCAGGCACTACTGTATTTGGTGACACCATTACGGTATTTGGCGACAGTCTTGCATGGTAGTGTTCACATTCCAGATGAACCCGGGAGAGGGTCCTACTACTTTTTATTTTTTGTTCACTTGTTGGCACGTATGTGATCAATACAAAAAATTGTCCCATTTTGTGTATTAATCAACATATTTGTACAGTTTTATTATACAAAGTGTTCGTACTTGTGTATGTATTATTATAGTACTGGCACGAGACTTCAAGCTGACATTGCTACTGACATTTCAATTTTTGAAAATTTTGATAAAATCTCAATAACACTTTTTCCCGACCCGGATTCATAACTTTTTATACATGGGGCACACTAAAAGTTTTGCACTTCTAGCTAATCGGAACTATTTATATTTCGGATGTTATATTTTTTAAACGTTGCAACCTTTTTTTAGTAATAATTTTTTTTTATCACACATCAAAGTTCTACGTACGCAACGAAAATCGGATTAAGTCGAAAAGATTTTAGAGCGATGATTTTTTATGATTTTAAAAGTTATCTTTCACCGCAAGACTGTGCCGCTCGTCTTCAAAATGCTTTTGGGAACGAAGCACCTTGTTTGAGCACCGTGAGGCGATGGTTTGCTGAATTTGAGAGAGGTCGAGTTTCTTTACATGACGAATTTCGTCATGTAAAGAAAGAAACGAAGGGCGGCTTCAACTGCCATCAACGAAAATAATGTGGCTACTGTTAAGCGGTTAATTGAAGAAAACCCCCGGATTACCTATAAAACAATTCGAGGACTATTGGGGATTAGTATTAGCCAAATTCAGAAAATTTTACACGAAGAATTGAAACTTCGGAAACTTTGTTGTCGTTGGATCCCTCATGAACTGACAGCGGAGCAGAAGCGGGCTCGCGTGGAATGGTGCTCACAGATGCTACTGGAGTACGAACACGGACATTCTAATGCTTTTTATGACATTGTCACAGGAGAAGAAACGTGAATTTATTGTTTTGAACCCGAAAAAAGACAGCAATCTTGTGAATGGGTGTTTGAAAATGAGAACAGGCCAACAAAAGTAAGCAGGCGAGAAACGTTACTCCCATCTGTACAATTCCACTTGAAGATCAACAGAGTGTTAATGCCGAGTGGTATATTACCATTTGTTTACCCAGTGTGTTAAAAAAAGTTCGCGAAAGACGACCCAAAAGCCGCATTCTCCTACAACATGATAACGCTTCTTCACACACGGCCAACAAAACAGTCATTTTTAGGTTCCGAAAAAGTACATCTCGTCACTCATCCTACGCATAGCCCCGACGTTACGCAAAACTTATAGTGTGACCTACGTAGTAGAGGAGCCCAAAAGAATATTTTAGGATTTACTGGAGTGCATTAGATTAACAAAGGGGGGGGGGGGTACCTCGCATACAGATAAGAATTTCCACCATATATTATATATTACCTCTTTATCTAGAGGCGGGTAACTAGAGCAAAAAAACAACATAATTCCGATAACTTCTGTTCAGTGATTGATATTGTTACCGAATTTGTAAAAAACAGGATCTTAAATTTTAACCTAATTATCCAATATAAATGTTGAGTTCGGGCATTCGTGCATAGATATTAAAGTTCACAGTTTACAAACAACGATTTGATACCGTGGCATGTGTCAGTGAACACCCGCTTTTATTGGACGCGCGGTGACAACGTTTTTTTAATATTACTTTCTAAATTCATTGCATTTTTAACTCCTCGCGTAAAAAGAGAGGTTTATAAGTTTCAGGTGTGTATCTATGTATCTGTATATCTGTGTCTGTCCGTGACATCGTAGCGACCAGGCGGATGCTCCAATTTGGTTGCGGTTGTTTTTGTATAAAGCCCTGTTTACGGTAAAAAACTGTATCAAATAAGAGATTTTATATTTTAGTCTATGATCAAAATATAGAATTGTAGTAGAATTTCGACCAAAGGGTGATCGTTAGTAAATCTAATTATGTGAGAAATGCGACGACAGGGTTCTATAATAAAATACGTACGTAACAACATTAACATTCATATACAACTTTGTCGGCTTATTTATTTGACGAGAATATAAATTGTGAGCTGGCATTGGCACGTGTCGACTATCAGCTCACTCCACTCCGTCACTCACCTCATTATTGGCACAAAGGCTTAATCCCGCTGTTATCGTTCCGACTGAGTTACCGGTTTATTGGCTCTTAGCTGAAACATTTCATTTAATTCTGCTTATTACAAGAGCTATTGGTTAAATGTAAAAAGTATTATATGCAACGTTTTAACTAGCTTTCCTGAAATTTGCGTGTAATTTTCAATTTTGTGAAATGCGATTGAGTTATTAGTAAGCCGGGAAAATGCTTACTTTTTGAATTAAACAATGAGAGCGCGTTATTTTTGAAAAAATGAAAAAATCGTTATTCCTAATTAAAATGAGTAAATAACCTTGTTGATATTGGTTGCATTTTTCTTTTGGCTTTGGCTTGTAAGCCTGTATCGAGAAAATCTTTACGCTTGTTTATAATATTGCAATTGACGTCAACTAAAAAACATCAATTAAAAGTAGTGTGATCTATTTTCACAATTAAGTGTGATTCTAGGGCTACTCTTAATACATTTATTAAAATCAATTTTTTATTCTTAAAAATATCCTCTGTATTGTACGTAGGTCACACTATAAGTTTTGCGTAACTTAAAAAAACTTAAAAAAATGTTATAACGAAAATATTATGTTTATTGCTTTTTAAAATAATCTCCTTTACATTTTAAACATTTTTTCATACGATCGAACCATTTTTTAAAACAGGAGGACCACAGATCTGAAGGCATGTTTTCTACGTGCTGATTGAACGCTATCACTGCCTCTTCGGAGTTGGTAAAAGTAAAGCCTCTCATCAAATCTTTGATTTTGGGGAAAATACAAAAATCACAGGGTGCTAGGTCGGGGCTAAACAAATAATTAAAAATGCTTAAGAACGCTATTATACATGGGGCACACTAAAAGTTTTGCACTTCTAACTAATCGGAACTATTTGAATTTCGAATGTTATATTTTTAAAACGTTGCAACCTTTTTAGTAATAAAAAAAAACAATTGGCGGGAAATGATTTTTCAATTGTTTTTTTTATCACAAATTAAATTTCTACGTACCTACGCAACGAAAATGGAATTAAGTTGAAAAGATTTTAGAGCGATGTTTTTTTTATGATTTTAAAAAAAGTTCTCTTTCTTCGCAAGACTGTGCCGCTCGTCTTCAAAATGATTTTGGGAGAGAAGCACCTTGTTTGAGCACCGTGAGGTGATGGTTTGCTGAATTTGAGAGAGATCGAGTTTCTTTACATGACGAATTTCGTGAATATATATATATATATATATATATATATATATATATATATATATATATATATATATATATATATATATATATATATATATATATATATATATATATATATATATATATATATATATATATATATTTATATATATATATATATATATATATATATATATAATATATATATATATATTTATATATATATATATAATAATAATTCACGGGACAAATTACACTTACTGATCTAACCCCAAAGTAAGCAAATTATTTGCTTGTGTTATGGGTGTTAGTCAACGATACTAATACATAGAAATACATATATAAATACTAGAATATCGGGGATCGAACCCGAGCCTCGTTGATTGCGTAGTCAGGGTCTCTAATCACTAGACCAACGGGGCGGTCGAACGAAATATATATATATATATATATATATATATATCAGCGGCGTGCACATGATTATGACACATTTTATTCATTTACTTACTATTAATTAAAATCATCTAAAACGTACGAACGTTTTATTAAAATATCTGTGAATGGCGAGTAAAGCACTGCTTTTCTGCCTACAAGGAGCGCACGCGCCTGAGATATATATATATATATATATATATATATATATATATATATATATATATATATATATATATATATATATATATACATATATATATATACATATATATATATATATATATATATATATATATATATATATATATATATATATATATATATATATATATATATATATATATATATATATATATATATATATATGCAAATTTGTGGAACTCTCTGCCTAGTGAGATTCGCCTCTGCCGGACTTTTGATTCCTTTAAAAAACGCGTTTAAGAACATTTACTAGCTGAACTGTTAGATTTTCTTATATCGTATGTGTTTTTTATTTTTCTTCTTTATCATTATCACCAAATATATATTTAGTTTATTTATGCACTTAACCGTAATATTATTTTGTACAGTAGCGATACGAATAGGTTCGTGGGTTTTCAAATTGATTCATTTAAGAACAGTTGCATAGAAAATTATGCTTAACCGTTCGATAACATGGTTCAGACTTGCTTGCATCAACACTATTTCCTTATTTTATCTTGTGTAATAGGAATAGGTAAGGTGGTGGTACCTGACCCGGGCGAGACAATGCAGATCTCTACCACGATTAAGAAAAATGTAGACGTCCAGGTGACTGTGTCTATATAATGTTATAGTATTAGTGAACCTAGGTACTCACAAGATATTAAAAGCGGTATTTGTGGCTGCCGAGAGTAAAAATAATTATATTGCGAGTCAAGCAACTTTAATTATATCTACCTGTCTCTTTTCGTAATAAACAAACTAACGGGCATATAATTATGTTAACGGTTAATTACTTTCTTCTTCATTTGTAATGCGATAGATTATAATTCATACGACGTTAACAGTTTAACCAACAGGCGAAAATTTCTATCACGCACAAATACATAGTTGTATTATAATTTACAACAGCAAAGTAAATATGCGACATATAAATTTCGCAAAGTAACAATTTCCTTAATAGTTACAGATTTTACCTTGTATATAATAAGGAAGAAAGTTCCACAAATTTACTGCATGTACCACAAAAGAGTACGAGAAGGCAGAGTTATTAGAAGGAAAACGCAATAAGGTTCTAACGTAAGAGCGACACAGGGAATCAGGAAAGTGCAAAAAACTTAAAGAGTTACGGAGATATTTAGGAGCTACAGGGTTGAAGAGAATCTTATATAGTAAGCAAAGGATATGCGCGTTTCTCCGCTGTCTAATAGGAAACCGCCAAAGTTCAGCATGGAAATCAGAAACGTGGTCATATTTTCTTATACCATAAATAAAACGAATACAAAGATTCTGCAACCTTTCAAGTTTGTTTAATAGGTCTTCTGTAACATCTAGGTAACAAGAATCTATTATAGGGAGAATAAGGGTATGTATTAAAAATATTTTTGTTTTGATAGATAAAAAATTTTAAAGCGATTTAAGAGAGTAAAACTCATGATGCACTTTTTTGGCTTAAGTTATTAACATGAGTGTTCCAAGAATAATCAGAATTAAAAATTACTCCCAGATTAATAGCGGAAGAGGAGAAAGGTATAGGTGTATTATTATACCGAAAAGTTGGAATGTGGCAGTTATTAACTAGCGTTACTTTTAAAATTTCAGGGAAAATTTAAAATTATCTTATTTCGTCTTTGACTTATGAATTTCTACAAAGTAGCGCCTGAATTAATGAAATATCGATAACAGTAAATCCATCTTAGAGCAATGGGTGGAAATTGGACACAGTTTCTGCTATAGCGGAGTTATAATTAATGAAGTACTATTATATGACAAGTGGCTAATCTATCGACAAATCAGGCATTCAGTATTTGGTAAATAATATTTTCCCAAAAACTATAATAATCCTTCGAAATAAATTGCTTGCATGACATTTAAACCCAGACCCTCATGAATCTATTCGCTTCATATAAGACAAAAAATAATAAAACACATTTATTAAAGAAAGTTAAAATTTTAAAAGTTTATTAAAAAAAAAGAAATATTATGTGGGCAAAAACGTATTGTATAAAAAAAATTACGTAACTATATATGTGTAGAGTTTAATATTCTATTTACTAATTTGGAAGTCCTACGTGTGTATCTGACTCGAACTTACCTGACTTATCAAACCTGATAAACAAAACCACAAATCTTAAGAGTGTAAACTCCGAAGAATATATATTACCTAATACATTAAGTAATAAAATCATTATCATAATATTCGCTTACTTTTGTTTAAAAACTAACATTCATCAAACAATTTACAGAACATATTTGCATTCTTTGTTTGATTTGACTAGAATGGTAGAAAATTAAGTAACATAATAAGGAAATATTTGAGATAAAACACAGTTGTATATATTTAAGGATGAGTACTAATTAAACAGACAAATATTAGCTTTTTGCGAATATTGTAATGTAATTAGATAACCTAAGTTTTACAAAAGAAGATTTATTTCATCTACTACTTTCCGCAAATATAAATACTCTAGACGTCAACTAAAATTCCATTAAGTACAAAACTAATTCCTATGTATGGATTGTAGCCTTGTACGAGTGTAAAATGTAAATATTATCTCAGAGTTTATTAAAGTTTTAAATTTGTTTAAAACCATACTCGTTTATTTTGCTACGTATAACAAATACTTTATACGTATACTTAAATTAGTGTTTCGTTGTTCTACCTTTACAACAGAGAGATTCATGTAAAATTTATATAACTAACTAACTAACGTTGTACTGCCAACTTTGTGTCTACTTTTCCGTTTTTTTTTCTACATTTTTTCACCTTTTAAACCTAGCCTGAACTTCCATGAATATTTTAAAACCAAAATTAGCCAAATCGGTCCAGCTGTTCTCGAGTTTTAACGAGACTAACGAACAGCAATTGATTTTTATATATATATATATATATATATATATATATATATATATATATATATATATATATATATATATATATATATAAATATAGTATCTAGATTGAACATTATATTAAGCAATGGGAGTTATTTATGACAATAGAGTGGCCAGCTCTTCGAAGACCAATTGAAACCTGGAAAATTGCCACCGGCTGTTTATTTAGAATTTGACTACAAGGCAATTAAAATTAATTTTCCTGGAGTAGGAGTTATAATTGAACCATTGACGACAAATATCGACGCACTTCGTGGACAGGGTTAAATAGAACGAAAAGTGCTGCCATTGATATTGTGCTGGGATCTACACAAGCTCCAAGGAACTACTTTAGACCGAGTTGTGGTAGAGTTATACTCACGGATTTTTTTCTAAAGGTCAAGCATGCGTTGCTTTGAGCTGAGTAACTGATCGACCACGCGAATTGACGGCGGCGGCGGCTGCGCGGCGGGCGCGGTGGGCGCGGCGAAAATTCACGCGGTGCGAGATCTTGTGTTTACCGCCGCGACCAGTATAGTCTGAGAGCGAGATGACTCTTTCAAACTTATTTCGATATTCGATTAACAGTCAGGGCCCATTTAATATTCAGCTATCAATTTTTCGCAAAGGGCCCGACTATTAATCGTTCTGCGATGAATTAAAATTCATGGATTGTTTTATATGTACATCGATTATAGAACTATTTTAGCGGTGTAGTTATTTATTATTACTTAACATGATTCTAAACTACTGGGCTTGCTTATTTCTTTTTAGTTTTCATTTTAGGCAATAAATCTTTTTTCAAAATGCAGTCGGGTTTTTTGTTTTCAATTTTTTTTTATGTCAATAGATTTTAGCCGTAAAGAAAATAGTATATATGTATAATATTATGTATTTCACATGAATGTAGTGTGTGTAATGTTTGTTTTTATTAATTTAATGTATTCTGCAGTCCTCCGTAATGTAAAGTTTAACTGTGTCAAATTTCATACTCTCAGTTCTCATAATTGTCTTAAAAGGGGATCAAAGTATCTGCTTCACATATCTTTTTCTTTACATAGTATAATATAAAGTCATTCTCGCTGTATGTTCGTTTTTATATTTTAAATTACGCAACGGATTTTAATGTTGTTTTCATCATTAGACAGAGTAATTCAAGAAGAAGGTTCATATATGTATAATATTTGCATCTGTGGTCGAGTGGTTTGTTGTTAGTGTTGACAGATTCCAATTGGGCAATACAAAATGTTTTTTTTTTCACAAATTTACCCGGGATTGGATGAGTGCCCGGTTGGCGATAGGCTTGCCACCTGAGTGAGCTGCCAGCTGAGTGTTGGCCATTTTGAGACATCACACCACTCAGTACAGTGGACATCAAACGATAGGTTACACAGACTAATTGACTTGTATTTAAGCTTATTTATTAATTATTTGTATAAAGTGTTGCTTTTTGTCTTAACTAATTACTATAGTGTAATGGCTACTAGGACTGGCGCTTTTTTTTACGAATAATTTTTTTAATGCTGTATATATAAATTTTATTTTAAGTTTTGCTATGTATCTGTACGTATTTTTTTTAGTTATATTGGCTTGTAATTCTTTAGTGTAGGTTTTATTTTGCTTTGCTTTATGTCCTTATTTTTGTTTTGTTTTTTCATTTCTTAATGTTAATATGTTTTTGATGTATTTTGTGGTGTATGTCTTAAATAAACATTTTCTATTCTATTCTATTCTATTCTATCACATTGTGGGCCTAAAATAAAAATCTTTGGCTAATCGTGGGTACACTTGTTGTACCTGTGCCTATTACTTCAAGGATACGGGCGTGAAGGTACTTATAATAGAAAAAATCGAGAACTTCAAAGAATTTCCGTAAAAACATATTGACTGCACTGACATTGCACCCGGACGAAGCCGGGGTGTATCAATAGTTAACATATAAAATGTAGGTATACGTATAGATAAAGAGGATCTGTAATGAGTGGTCTCTCAGAATTAGCCCAATGTTTCAGAACTACTTCCAACTTCTAACGAATTCTAGTCACATCTGTTGTGTTGTAATTGCTTAAACTAATAGTTATCGGTCAGTGTTCAGAATAAATACTACCTTATTTAACTAAAAAGTTTTGTAGTATTTAAGAAAGCAAACATAAAATGTCAAAAATATTCAAGATACATTATTATTTTGGTAATATCGTCTTTTACTAGTCAAACTTTTTGCAAAGTTTGACTAGTAAAAGATTGTACATATTGAATTATATACGATAATTAATATTAATAATTATTATACAATAATTAATATTCATAAGTAAATAATAAAAATATGAAAAGATTATATTTTTATAGTGTGTCCCCCGTGTTTATTCCGGGCTCCTTTGAAGAATAGACGAACTGCCGTTCTGCCAGGCAGGTCGTAAAAGGCGACCGATTGGCAACACGAGTCACTAACATCGTGGCTACTAGATGGTAGAGTTCTGCATTGTCTCGCCCGAGTCTGGTACCACCGCCTTACCTACTCCTGGCGCAATCGCGTCAGTGCTAGTCAGTGTCGTGTTCCGGTTTGGAGGGTAAGGTAGCCGGTAAGCTAATGCATATGGCATTAGACCTCGCCACATGATAGCAACGCACCACTAACACCTTTGGTGTCTATAGGCGATAGTTGACTCTTTCCATCAGGAGACCCTCTGAGAGGAGACCATCTGCTGCATCTTTGCTATCTTACGATATAAAAAAAAGAGAATAATGCTTAACTACATATTAACCTTCTCGAAATTAGTGTAGTAATTTCAAAAATATTATAACCATGCGGGCGACGGGCGCATTAACTCCTGTTATAAAAAATGGAATTTAAGTATTTTATATAAGTTTTAAATATTTTTATTATATAACTAGGTCGAAATTGAAGTACCAAGTAAGTATATTATAAAAAAATATTGAGATTTTAATATGATTGACTTCTAGTGTTACCATTGAACTAAACTTTAAATTTGTTTAAATCACTAATAATTTTAAATACCACACTTTTTATTATAATAGTGACAAATTTTTCCTATTTTTGACTTTTTGTACTACAAAATAGTTTAAAGCTAATTTGTTTTTTATTATTTTACACGACATCGTTGTCTAAAAGTCTCTGACGAAAGTATAAAATATATAATCTATGGTTATTACAAAATATGAAATACATTAACGTTCTAAAATACTATTGTTTGATTAAAAAATGGTTGGCAATGTATAAAAATAATTAGGTATAAATTGATTAACGATTTAAAGTGATATTGACAAATTACGGTTTACTACATTCAAGATAAATCCGAACCACAGACTACTAAGAAGAGGACTAAACGTTTACGTTAACTTCACCCAAATTCAAACTTACCGCTCCATTGATCGAGTGGTTAGCGACCCTGACTACACAATCGACGGGGCTCGGGTTGGATCCCCGACGGTGACAAGCATTTACGTGATGAGCATATATGTTTGTATTTCCGGGTTTAGGTGTTTATTAAATATATATTAGTATTTATATTATAAGTATTTCTATGTATATGTATCGTTGACTAACACCCATAACACAAGCAAATATTTTGCTTACTTTGGGGTTAGATCAGTAAGTGCAATTTGTCCCGTGAATATTTAAAAAAAATATCTTTATTTAGCTTTTATTGCCCAAGTTTAAGAAAATGTAACTAATGTAAATAGATAAAGTTAGTTGATTAGTATCTTATGAAATATATTAAATTTTAAGGTAATAACCAAAGAAAACTATGCATACATTTTCGCATATATTCTTTGATAAACTGTTTAACTTTAATACTCTAACTTATTAGGTATATTTAAAAGCAAAAAGGTAATATTTTTTAATATCGTACATTTCAAATTTAAATTTACCGCGAAAACGCTTTGAAATGTCATGGCGTCTTGAATGGCATCACGCCGTGATCATGTATATATGACATACTCTGTGGTTTCTATGAGAATGTCAAAATCAGTATAACGTTTTACCATGAAGTGACGCGACACTTTCAGATTTATGTTTACCGTCACGTGGCAATGTCTATATTTGCCGAAAGTATATCCTTAAAATAAATATTATAGTTTTTTTTTATCTGCATATTATCATAATTAATAATTAGCTTCTAATTATTAAATAAAGCTGAACCATTTTAATGGAAATAAGGCTATTCTTAAGGAGTTCATGTTAGATATCATCTATACTAGTAGGTACTAATATATATATAATAAGGTCGGGGCAAAAGTAATTTCGTATTTTGAATGTATTATTAGTAATGAAACCTCTTTGGCTGTATTGAATGTAACTGGCTGGTTTTAATACTATTAAATTGTGACATTCTGACTATGCAATAAATAAATAAAAAACTAGTTCCCACCAGTTTCCAATTATTTTTCAAGCAAGCAAAATGAGCGTATGTGACGAAGAAATTCGGTACATTTTAAAGTTTTATTACAAAAAAAGGGTAAAAATGCGACAAACGCCGCGAATAAAATTTATGCGGTTTACGGACCTATTGCAGTATCAGTAAGAGTAGCACAAATGTGGTCCAAGTGTTTCAAGTCTGGAAATTTAAGTGTGAAAGATGAGGTTCGCTCTGGACGCCTTGTCACAGATAAAATCAGTGACATCTTTGAGAAAGCGGAGCTAGATCGACACATTAGTAGCTACGACAGTGCTGAAGAACTGGATGTTGATCATAAAACAGTTTTAGGTAATTTACGAGAGTTTGGGTACAAGAAAAAACTTGACATTTGGGTACCACATGATCTCACTGAGAGAAACCTAATGCAACGTGTTTCCATTTACGAATCTTTATTGAAACGTAACAATTCCGAACTATTTCTTAAACAGTAGATTGCGGGTGATGAAAAATGGGTGACTTACGACAAGAATGCACGAAAAAGATCATGGTCGAAACATGGACAAGCCCCACAGACCGTGGCAAAGCCCGGCCTGACTCGGAACAAAGTGATGCTTTGTGTATCGTGGGATTGGAAATGAATCGTCTACTATGAGCTTTTGCCACCAGGTAAAACCATCGATTCTGACTCCTACTGTTAGCAACTGATGAGGTTAAAAAAGCTATTGAGAAAAACCGGCTTAAGCTGGTGAATAGATAGGGCGTGGTGTTCCACCATGACAACGCCAGACCGCACTCATCTATAGCCACGCAGCAAAAATTTAGAGAGCTTGGCTGGGATGTGTTGATGCATCTTCCATATAGCCCTGAACTTGCTTCATCAGATTTCCACCTATTTCGGTCATTGCAGAACTCTTTAGGAAGCATAAAGCTAACCTCAAAAGAACACTGTGAACACTACCTGTCAGATTTTTTTAATCAAAAATCTCAAAATGTCTATAGAAATGGGATCACAGTACACTACGAAAATAGTTTTGCTCTGATCTTATATTATTAATATTATAAATGCTAAAGTAACTCTGTCTGTTCTTCTCTTCTCCAGCCTACACAACAGAACCAATTTGGATGAAATTTGGTACAAATATGGTTTGAGATTCGAAAAAGAACATAGAATTATAAATTGGATTGTTATGTATTATTATGTATTAATAATAGTTTTTATCCTGGAATCTCACAATAACTGGTTTTATTTTCAAATTTTTTTCACGCAAACGAAGTCACGGGCGCAGCTAGTAATTAATAATCAGAAACTACAATATATCCGAATCATTCTTAGTGGAAATAAAACTATCTTCTTAAGGAGTCCATGTTATGATTGAACGAATGATAACTCTTTACTGTGCAATCAACAAAAGTAAAACTTACTAACTGTTGCCCGCAACTTTGTTCGCGTGCCCCATAGGTATTACTTTCGTTTGCTTACTTGGATAAAAAGTAGCATTAATTTTGTAAAATCATTTTAAAATGAGCCCAGTTGTTTTTGAGTTTATCATTACAAACAAACAAATTTATCTGTTTATAGACACAAAGGTGGTCTTATTATTAAAGAGTGAGTTCTGCCAAAAAACCTCATTATATAGGTTACATACATATCTTCACGCCAGATCCCTTACGGGGTAGACAGAGAGAACCGAGTGCCATACATCACGATCCTTACAGGCTTGTCTTGCTTCTTCTACATTCATCACTCTCTTCATACACACACGCCAGTTGCGAAGACTCTTGACAACCTCTTCGGACAGTACTCGATCAATTTGATTGTGGTATATCAGTCTTGGTCTTCCCCGGTACCTACATCTTTCTACATTCGCATTGTATATCTGTTTTGTTAACCTTTCATCTGCCATTCTTTCTACATGTCCGAACCAACGGAGCATGCCCTTTCTAATCTTTACACTGACACTTTCTTTCAACCCTAATCTCTCTCTCACTTCGACATTACGAACCCGGTACGCGAAAGACACACTAAATAATTTTCTTAGCGACCTCATCTCGACCGTGTTGATTATACTTTCATGCTCTTTCTGACATACCCAACTCTCACTTCCATGCAATAGCGTTGGGATAAGCACATGATTATGCAGAGCTAGACGGGCACCCTGACTTAAAATTGTGCTACTAAGTAATCTCTCTAACGCTCCATTTACTCTGTTCCCTGCACACACTAAAAGATTCTAAAAGAACATCCAAGTTATACAAACTCATCCAATTGTTCCAGCACTACATCATCGACCACAACTCTAACATCCGTTGTGGTTGCTTTTCTTTCAAATACTAAAACTTTAGTTTTCTTCGCATTCAAATGTAAGCCCATACTCGTACAATCCTCATTCATAACTGTGACCAGTGTTTGTAGCTCAGATGGAATTGAGCCTAGAAGTACAGCGTCATCTGCATAAAGCAAGCAGTTCACCGCTAGATCACTCATGTGTATTCCCATATACAATGATCTCAATCTTTGGAGGCACTTATCCAGATATAGAATAAACAGACGAGCTGACAATACACAACCCTGCTTGACGCCGATATTGACATTGAACCAGGGCGATATGTTGCCGTCCACCCGCACACATGCTTTGTAATTCCAGTACATGGATTGCAAAGCATGCAGCAGATGCCCATCTATCCCATAACTGGGTAAAATATCCCAAAGTTTCTTTCGCGCAACTCTATCAAAGCTTTCTCCAAATCCACAAAATCTCAGAAAACCTTCTGGCTGACAGCCAGATGCTTCTCTACAATGTTGCGGAGTGAGAAAACTTAATCCATACATTCCCTTCTAGATCTGAAACCCCTTGTGTCTCCCACAACATTCCCTCGGACTTCTCTTGCATTCTCCTTTCAATAATCTTACCATACACCTTCGATGCTAAGCTGATCAAATTGATGGCCCTATAGCTATTGCAGTCACTCACGTATTTACCTTTGCATTTGTACAAGGGCACGATTACCGCGCGTCGCCAGTCTTCGAGTACCGTACCGGTCCTCCAACATGTATTGCAGAGGACCCATAAAGAGTCCCAGACGGCAGAACCATCGTATTTGATCATCTCAGCAGTCACCTTATCTATTCACGCAGACTTTCCATTTTTTATACTTCTTATCGCCCATACGATCTCTTGCGAAGTAATGTCCTAGCAAGCCTCCACCGTCTCTAAATTACTTACTGAGTCAGAGCCAGATGCAGCGTACTGAACAGCATCATATTACATATCTCCAAAATATTCCCTCCATCGTCTTAATACGCTTTTTGTGCTTGTAAGAATGTCACCATCCTTAGATTTCTGGAGGTTGCCGAACAACTCCTAGACTTCTTCACCTCCCTCCAAAAAAGTTCAGTGTTTGCCTCGAAGTTGCTCGCCAGTCTCTCTTCCGCTTTCAAACATTCTCTTTCACACTTTTCTTTCACTAAGGTTTTAGTGGCATTCTTACAACAACGATACAATTCTATCTTCTTGTCTTTCATACCATCATTCGCTTGCAAACATGATACATAGTCGAGCCATGCTTTCTTCTTTTTCTCAATCGCAGCTTTCACTTGATCATCCCACCATGCATCTCCTTTTTGATTTGCACAGTTTTGCACTACCACATACTTCTTTCGTGACTACTATCATACTATCTTTCAAAACTTTCCAACATTTGTCTACATCCAAGTCCGGTAGGTTTACTTTCACCAACCTATCTCAAACCTGAATCTCATACATACTCCTTATACTCGGATCTTGCAACTTTTCGGTCTTTATCCTTTCAAGCTCTCCGAATGGAACATGCTGTCGCCAATGTCTCCACTTCTTAAACAGACCCCTATATCGGCTTACTACCAAACAGTGGTCTGTTTCCAGATTGGGACCTCTGTAGGCGCGCGTATCCATTATACAACTGCGGAGTCTACTGTCAATCAAAATGAAATCTATCACAATCTTTTGGTCATTCCTTCTCCATGTATACAAATGTATGTCCTTATGAGGGAATATTGTGTTAGCCACAAGAAAATTCCTTTCCATGCATAAATCCACAATGTGATTACCGGCGTCGTTCACTCTACTGCCACCATACGAACCAAGTACGGCATCGAAACCAGGCCGCTTAGTCCCGACCTATCCATTCAAATCACCACACAATATGACTATTTCATTATCATCAACCATATGCAGAATATCCCTTACAGAATCCCAAAACTATTCCAGGTCACTGAGCGACGAAGAGCTTATCGGTGCATATAATGCAAAAAGACTCTCGTGATTCCCAGTTTGATCCGGACCCAGAGAAGTCTCGAGCCAGCCATCCCATAATCTTTCAGATCAGAGACTAAGCGTGACGATAGAAGAATACCTACTCTGGCGCCAGCATGATCGCTCTGGGGCACACCAGACCAAGAAATAGAAGACCTTATTTGACACACGTCTTTCACCTTTCGATGACGACTGGAAAAGTACCAAAATCATGGAAGTTTGTAACGTGCAGCCTGTGCCCAAAAAAGGCAGTCGTGCCGACCCCTCCAACTATAGGCCAATAATTTCAGTCACGTCCATACTCTGCAAGACTATGTAGCGTATACTGAACATCAGGCTAATGGCATACCTAGAAGCGAACGATTTACTCAGCGACCGCCAATACGGGTCTCGCCGTAATCGGTCAACTGGAGGTGTGCACTTAATTCCACCATCCCCGTTTTTCTATCGATCTTCGAGGCGCACAGATATTAGGCATCGGCATATGGTGGACATTCCACGTACCCGGACAAAGCGGTTCGACTCAACATTCTTAATCCGAACCACAAGTGCCTGGAACATGCTTCTTGAGTCTGTGTTCCCCGACGAGTACAACCTGGGGATCTTCAAGAGATGAGTAACTAAGTACCTTCTAGGGAAGCACGTTCCATTTTAGGCCGCATCTTACCCTCAGGCGAGATCGTGGTCAAGCGTTTCACTATCGATACATAAAAAAAAGTTATTACCCTCTAAATCCGCTCGTTGATGAATATCACTTAAAAAGAATTTCACCAATTTCAATATTAACGGTTGAATGAACTCTGTCAAGAAAAGCAATTAAAAAGTATTTAAGGACTTTGTATTTTGCGTATTCAGAGCTCTTTTTGCATCACATTTTGTTCACGATGATACTCGAACAACTTTATGAGTTATCGATTTGTTATCAGTCAAACAAAAGACGGAAATTGTGAAGCTCAGAAAATTATATCAAAGAGAACAATGTTACATTAACTTACTTGTTTGGGAACAGGAAGGAAAAGTTTTTAAATACTCAGGATATCGAGCTTTATTTGGTGTTTACTCAGACTAAAAAATATAAAGACAGAGCGCCTCTATGGTGGCTAGATGCCCAGTATTCGGAGTTACAAAAATTTAGAAATACGTTATTAGAAAAATCGAATATGGAGTAAATATTTCTCCCGTATTTTTAAGAATGTTTTCTACTTTAGTTTACTGAAGAGCTCGGGTAAGCATAGCTGTTATCTCTAAATAGCAGTGGCTGTTTGACTTTGAAATTGAATTCGTCCGTTCGTGAATTCGTATGTCAGGCAGGGACGCATGTGCAGTTCGAGTTATTATAGACCTTTATAAACTTGCTTCACAAAATGAAGATCTTATACAAGTTGTTGACTTGCGACAAGTAATAAAGATTTAAATATTAAAGTTTTCAATAAAATAGTGCCACTTCAATTGCCCTTAAAAGGAAAACGGCCGGTTTCCAAAACGCAAAATAAATTTTAACAAGCAATTAATCTGTATTGAACAGATCATTTGCTTGTAAAAATTATGTTAAACATTTAATTTGGAAACCAGCCGCTAAAACCGTATGTTTAATGCGGCTAAACCTTAAATCAAGAAGTGGCAGGTGGCAACACTAAATACTTCTAACATTTTATTGAAGTCGCCAAATCAAGCTGAGCTATGTAAATAAATACAACGCTCACGCACACACATTCTATGGCGCCGTAGGTCGATACTACTGGAGAGTATAATGGTAAAACCAGCGGCCCAACGGTTGTTAGGGTGACGTCATAACTGTGGAGGTTGATGAGGTCACATTCGTGACGAGGATGTGGAAAAGAAAGATTTTCCCAGCCAAGCAAGGTGTACTGCCTGGGGACGGCAATCCATTTGAGTTTTTTTTCGGAATGTCTTGAGAAGCATTGAAACTTATATATATTGTGTCCAAGATAAATAATTGTGATATCGCAATTCAGGATTTTATTTTGAATTTCATTTTGTATTTTTTATTATTTT
Source organism: Apodemia mormo (assembly GCA_036924255.1). NCBI lineage: Eukaryota > Metazoa > Arthropoda > Insecta > Lepidoptera > Riodinidae > Apodemia > Apodemia mormo. Next base: position 7,914,361 of record JAUPFN010000013.1, on the reverse strand, counting down.
TTCTGATAACGTTTTGTACATTACTTGAACCGCAAATTAAGCTGATCTCTGTCAGTGCATATTGAGGCGTCATACGGTAAACTTAGAGATGACATATCAAATATTGGCGTTGCTATGAAATATGGTAGTGCTCCATCTTTGTTTTATTTTATCTGAGCATGTTTAATAGAAAGTGCGCTATTGAAATTGTAACACTTTATACTTTTAAGCTTTCGCGGCTTTTTTCAACTGAATTATTTATTAATATGATGATAATTAATATGACTTTACATAATGAAAAATAGAGGAGGAAAAAGCATCCAGTCACGAAACCAGACTATTTCAATGTCGATGCTATTAGAAACCACATTTATGATTATTACGCACGTAATGAGTTACCGACATTAAGAAAATTGTCTAACTCTCTCAGAGAAGCTGAACTTTCCCAAGGTAGCTTGCCCTCTTTATCAAAATTATTAACAGACCCAGTGGGCTTTAAACGGATGGTAATTGCTTTTGCGCGGTGTGATTTTTTCGAAAGGAAAAACAAAGAGAAGATTAGGATAAAGTTGTTTTTTAGATGAAACATGGCTGAACGCCAATCATACTGTTTCTAAAACATAATGATGGTACTGGAAAGTCCACGACAAAGGTTCCTGAAGAAAAGCGGCAATGACTAATTATCTGTCATGTTGGGACAGCCAAAAGATTAGTTTTCAATTGATTATTGGCTTTTAAATCAGTGAAAACCGAAAAATCATGAAGAAATGAACTACAACAAATTTAAAGAGTGGTTTATTATGTTACTGGCCAATTTAAATAAGCCGTATGTGATGGTGACGGACAATGCATCCTACCATTCCGTGCAAATTGATAAGCCGCCAACTACCACCAATAATAAAAGTGAAATTTTGGAACGGCTCAATAATTATGATATTGAGGCCAATAACGCAATGTTGAAGCTGGAGCTCCTTAGTCTTGTAGTTTTATACAAGCTACCTACTCGAAAGTACATTCTGGATGAACTTGCTTCTTTCTTCTTTCTTTCTTTCTTTCAGCCACACTGTTCTCCGTCTGCCACCATATGATTGCCAATACAATAGTATAGAAATGATAGGTGCTCAAATTAAAGGTCTGTATTTTATTGTGTATATAACATTATCGGTTATTATTTACCTATTGTAATGTAATTTCTAAATCCAGCGATTGACTATAGTAAGGTACTAAAAATATTTCTAGTTTCTAGTTTTAAAAATGGGGTGTGGTTTTAACATAAATGTGTTTTATTTTTGAGTAGTTTTAAAAATCCAAAGCAACATATCGATACCTCCGTTTCGATTATTTATACACTGGCACATCTCTAGTAAGGTCATATTGACATCTGTTATAAGATTCATGCTATATTTTATGAAGTACATATTATGACTTATAGAAAAATTGAAATTAAATTATTATTATTATTCCCGGTCAGAGGTTCGACTCCACATTTTTCATTCGAACCGCAAGGGACTGGAGCATGCTTCCTGAGTCTGTGTTCCCCGACGAGTATAATCTAGGCATCTTCAAGAGAAGAGTGAACAAGTACCTTCTAGGGAAGCGCATTCCATCTTAGGCCGCATCTTAGCTTACTATTAGACGAGACCGTGGTCAAGCGCTTCCCTGTCGATAATTAAAAAAAACATATTATAAAAAATTAAGAAAATGAAAACGCGATGAAGAGATTTTTTGATCCATAAGCCTAGAATAGAGAAGTTGAAGGTTTTATCACGGGTACCTGTAGAGTAATCAAGAGACGGGGGCCTACTAGAAACTTCCAGAAATATGTAAACTGTGGTACAACGATTCTTAGACCCACATACCTCACCAGAGAAGTTAATAGATTTATAACAAGTACCTGGATCTCAGAGTTCAAGCGAGCCCATCCCGCCACATAGCTTACAATGCAAGTAATTTTTGGAACGAAGTTCCTTACGGCAGGCTTGGAGGGAATAGGGATTTTGCTGCGCGACCGAACTGAAAAAAATGTGATAGTAAAACCGTAAGAAAAATGCGTGGAATAAAAGCGTTAAATGAGACGTGCGCAGGCGCGACAGTCGCGTACACAAGCGAGTAGTGCCGTTTAGCCGAAGGAAGTTCGTTCCTACCTGGTGTCCCGCGACACCCCATCATTTTTTTTTATTATCGATGGGTAAGCGCTTGACCTCGATCTTGCCTGATGGTAGCTAAGATGGTACAATTATTGTTGGTGTATGTAGACGATGGTTGTTTTTTTCCATAAGAGCTATCTGTTTGTATGCTATCTCATGATATAAAAATGCAAGTATTTTTTTATTTTTTATTATCGATAGGTAAGCGCTTGACCTCGATCTTGCTTGATGGTAAGCTAAGATGGTACAATTATTGTTGGTGTATGTAGACGTGGTTGTTTTTTTTCATAAGATTATCTGTTTGTTTGCTATCTTATGATACAAAAACCGGCCAAGTGCGAATCGGACTCACGCACAAAAACATCCGTACCATCATCTATAAGAAACAGCAAAAAATTACGTGTGTTGTTTGGGAGCTATCCTTAAATATTTATTTTATTTTAATGTAGTTATTTATTTTTATAGTGAATGTGTAACTAAATATTTTGGGAATATTTTAAGCGTCTGCTAGTTGTCGTTATTAAGATCGAGAAAAAAATTACAAAAAATCACGTTTGTCGTATAAAAATCACGTTTGTCGTATGGGAGCCCCCCATAAGACAAACGTGATTTTAATTTTATTCTATTTTATTCTGTTTTCAGTATTTGTTGGTATTACGACAATAGTAATATATTTACTACCCCATTGGTCGAGTGGTCAGCGACCCTGACTACGCAATCGATGGGGCTCGGGTTTGATTCCGACGGGGACAAGCATTTGTGTGATGAGCATAAATGTTTGTATTTCCGGGTTTGGGTGTTTATTGAATATATTCCAGTATTTATATATGTATTTCTATGTATTAGTATAGTTGTCTAACACCCTTGACACAAGCAAATAATTTGCTTACTTTGGGGTTAGATCAGTAAGTGTTATTTGTCCCGTGAATATTTAACCGAAATATATCATCTATGAACATTTTTAACTATCTATCTTGATTCATGAAATACAGCCTGGTGACAGACGGACAGACAGACAGATAGACGGCCGGACATTGGGGTCTTAGTAATAGGGTCCCATTTTACCCATAGGTACGGAACCCTATTCTATTTTTGAAAAGCCTAAATACATCCCTACATCCATGCTATTGATATCAATATTACATACTAATAGGAACATAATAAATGCTAATAAAATAAATAAGAGTCTGTCCATATGTCTGTCACATTCACGGCTAAGCCGCTGAACCAATTTTAATTAAATTTGGCATAGAGATAGTTGACAATACAGGGCCAAATATAAATGGACTTTTTTCCGAAAACCAACCCCTAAGAAGCTAAAATTGGAAGTTCAATTTTGTATGAAAAACTATCGGCGATATATTAATATCGCGGGCGAAGCTTCGCGGACCAGCTAGTTTAGTTCCATTTCATTTATATCATTTTACCTTCTGTTCAAGAATACATCTTCAGATAAGAAGTAGAGTGAGAACCCTCCAGTTTTAAAGGTTTGAAATATGATAATGAAATGAAATTCTAAAGATTAAGAACTGGGGTCAAGCGCCCAAGGGACTTAAGCTTCGTTATTTTTAATGTAATCAGAACGTCGTATTATGAATATTAATTTTTTATTAAATTAAGTTTACAGGAACATTTTTACAATGTTTTTGGGCCCCTTTTAAAGAATAGAACTGCATTTGTCAGGCATTTTGAAAAAAGGCAAGGGAAGGATTTGTGTTATTAACATCATGACTACTCACTAGGTATTAGACTTCTGCAACTCCCTGGCATGTGGGCCAACGTTCAACTTTTACGAATAGCCTGTCAGAATGGCAAATGGCCTTTTCTACAATATAGCGGTATTATTATAACTATTAGTATTACATTATTTTATATAAAAAAAAACACTTAAACTGTTTCACAATATATTATTAGGTATCTATACTATATTACTATATACTATATATACTATATTATACTATAAAATATTATAAATGCGAAAGTCTGTCTGTCTATCTGTCTGTTACGCTTTCATGGCTAAATCGCTGAACCAATTTTCATGAAATTTGGCATGGAAGTAGTTGAAGAGCCGGGGTTAAACATAGGCTATTTTTTTTTTAAATCAATCCTTAAAGGGTTGAAATAGGGGATGAAATTTAGATGAAAAGCTATCTTGACGACATGATAATCTACTCGCGGGCGTGGGTCAGTTAGTAATATATTATCGAACCGGTTTCGCTTCTAGATAAGCATCATCAGGGCAATTACGACTTTTAAATAAAAACAATTTTTATTAAATGTTAAATTATGACGGTTAGGTTTTGTTTTATTTGTAGTTATAAGTTGCAATTGCCCTGATGATGATTATCTAGAAGCGAAACCGGTGGAGTAATATATATATATATACTAATTTATTGTGAAAGTGTTTTTTTTTTATAAAATATTGAATGAAAATGGAGTTTCACCAAGTGCCGATGACAAAGTGTGTAGAATCTATGAATAATAGTTATATTAATACAGCTGCACAAAATATTTACTTTTGATAATCGTGTGGGTGTTAATCTGTTAATCAACGATACTAATATATAGAGATAGATATACAGGGCTACTTTTAAAATTTTCAGAGACTGTTTAGAATCAATAATATGTTCGATTTATGTAATAAAAAAATATTTAAAAATTCAAAAGTTTATTTTTATCCAACACAAAAAGCAAAACGCATGGATATAATTTCAATTACGCAAAACTTTAACTAAAATATTTTAGTGCCTTCAATCAAATTAAAAGAGATCGGCAAAAATGTACTTAACGCGTCAGATTACATAATAGTTACTATCGTAATTAAGACGAGGTATTTCGACGCGCGTCAATTCTATAGGAAATGGGTGGCGCGGATGTTCTGAAACCGCTGGCATACGTGTTAATTTTCGGATAAATAAATATAGGACTTCAGCTGAAAACCAAAATTTAGCACATTCTTTTTTTATTTAAAATTAAATATCACCATATAAAAATCACGTGGAAGATTAGAAATATTATTAACAAATTATTTGTTTAGAGATTTTTAAGCCTGTTTTCAGAATTTTATATGATCGAGTAAAGTACATTCTATCATGTAACGAGTTAGCACATTCCTTAGATAATATATTCAGGTATATCGTGTAATTTTTGTAAAATTGTGATTTAACTATCAATACAAAATAAAACGTGGTTAAGTTAACCAGTTTTTTCCCGTTTGTCGCGATGCCTCGCCCTAAAGATAAATGTAAAATATCACACTGCCAGCATTTACAGAGATCATTCACAAAACTCAGTGCATCCAATTCATGAATTTAGTGGGATATTTCTTAACGAATATTTTATATTATCTTGTAATTTTACAATAATAATTAAAACGTACTTCCATTTTAATATTTAGATCCTAATTTTAAAATTTGGTCAAACCTTGTTTTATAGAAGAGGGGACAAACGAGCAAGAGATGCTCCGGATGGTAAGTGATCACCGCCGCCCATGGACATCTGCACTACCAGAGGTTTTGCAATTGCGCTGCCGGCTTTTAGGAATGAGTAAGCTCTTTTCTTGAAGGTCCCTATGTCGTATCCGTTCGGAAATACTCCTGCCGGTAATTGATTCCACAACAGAGTAGTACGAGGCAAAAAGCATACGGGAGAAACGCACAGTTGTGGATTTCCAGACATCGAGATGGTGAGGATGGAACTTCAAATTTTGACGCGATTTCCGATGGTGGAATTCGGCGGCAGGAATTAATCCAAACAATTCGTGGGAACACTCCCCATGATAAATACAATAGAAGTCGCAGAGTGAACCTACATCTTTGCGTAATGCCAAAGAGTCAAGCTGTTTCGAAATAGCCTGGTCGTCAACGATTCGAACCGCTCTACACTGAATGCGATCAAAAGGAAGAAGCTCGTACTGGAGAGCTCCGGCGCAGAGATGAGAACAGTACTCCATGTGAGTACTGTTCTCATCTCTTACTTTTAAAAGGGTTTACAGGGTACTGTATAAATACTGAAAATATACCCAATAAACACCCAAATCCAGGAATACAAACATCTATGCCCGTCACATAAAATATGCCTGTCCATGTCGGGAATCGATCTCATGCCCCAAAGATTACTGACTGACTATGCAGTCAGGGTGGCTAACCACTCGTAATTCTTTCATACAAAAGTTTTTCTGATATTCTCCGTCCCTGAGGAACACAATAGTGTTATGATAAACAATTCATACGATGGAGTAAAATAAATATAGTTTATTTCCTTGATAAATTGCGAACGCGTATACATCAATAAATCCTAACAGTGATTGTATTATCAAGGCATGCGAGGAGAAATAAAGAATATTCCTTCGTATTTCCTCTGTTATTCTCCAATCTATGTAGGGCAATGTTAATCAAATATTATTACTTTTGTCGCAATAGTTTATTTGTATGTGTTTTTTATATTAGTAAGTTATAAATTATGTATTATGCATATATTTTTAGGTATTTATTTACTGTATTGTATCTGGTTACACTGTGTTATTTATCTTTATTAATATTATCAATGCGAAAGTTGAGACGTTTGGATAGACAGATGTTTGCATGGATGGATGTTTGTTACTCAATCACGCAATAATTACTGAACGAATTTGAATGAAATTTGGCACAGGTAGATGATGACCTGGAATAAAGCACATAGGCTACTTTTTTATCTAGGAAAAATAAGTCGTTCCCACGGTATTTACCAAAAACTTTTAGAATGCAGCGGGCTGCACACTGCAGCTAGTTTTAAATACGAAGTAAGTTTAGTGTAAACAACATAATTTGAAAACTTGATAATCCGGAGGGATAATCTTCTTTTTTGAAATTATTCCACCGGTGCAGTCAGTCAAAAAAAAGTGGTAGTGCCATGCTTAGCTGAATGGGTTGGCACGACCGGGGCGATACCACTACCTCACTTAAAACCAACGTAAAGTAACAGCTTTGCTGTTGCGTTTCGTTTGGTCTGTGAGGTTCCCGGAGGTTTTTTTGCGTCCTACCCATGGGGGCGGATGTGCTTCTCGCTGGATGATCCGAGTGTCATCGCTGACTCTATCGCTGATGTGGTACGGCAGGGCATGGAACTTTTCATTCCATGCAGCGTAGACATCTCGTGATGAAAAAACCAGCACGTTACGTAAGGAGTACAATTCCGCTTCGAGGTTCTTCAAAAGAGCTATCGCCAAGGCAAAATCTGAACACATTGGCAGAATTGGTGAGAAATTAGTTCGCCTTCCTTCGGGAACTCGTGCGTTCTGGTCTCTCGCCAAGGCTGTCTTGGGGAATTTTTCACAGCCCTCTCTTCCACCCTTACACGGAGATGATGACTCTCTGGCCCATACCGCACGGGAGAAGGCCGATCTTCTGGGCTCGTTCTTTGCGGCCAACTCGACTCTGGACGACCAAGGAAATGCACCGCCTACCATCCCGCAGTGCTATAGTTCTATGTCGTAATTAAAATTCCTGCAGTCTTCCGTACGTAAAGCATTTTTTTTCTTGGACATCCATAAGTCGAGTGGACCGGATGGCATCCCTCCGATTGTACTCAAATCATGTGCTCCAGAGCTGGCGCCAGTACTAACACGCCTATTCTGGCTCTCCTACTCACTCGGCGTAGTACCGATTTTATGGAAGACAGCTTTAGTGCATCCCATCCCTAAAAAAGGAGATCGCTCTAATCCGTATAATTATCGGCCGATAGCCATAACCTCCTTGTTCTCCAAAATTATGGAGACAATCATCAACTCGCAGCTCCTTAAGTATTTAGAAGAGCACCAGCTGATTAGCGATCGCCAGTACGGTTTCCGTCGCGGCCGCTCAGCTGGTGATCTTCTAGTATACTTGACACATCGGTGGGCGGAAGCAGTTGAGTCCAAGGGGGAGGCATTGGCAGTTAGTTTAGACATAGCGAAGGCCTTTGATAGGGTATGGCACAAAGCGCTTCTAGCGAAGCTGCCTTCCTATGGGCTTCCCGAGAAATTATGCAAATGGATCACCAGTTTTTTGGCTGATCGGAGCATCAAGGTCGTAGTTGACGGTGCGTGCTCTGACCTTAAATCTATCAATGCTGGTGTTCCACAAGGCTGCGTGCTATCACCGACACTGTTCCTTCTGCATATCAATGACATGATGCGAATTCGCAACATACATTGCTATGCAGATGACAGTACTGGTGATGCCACATACTCCGGCCGAAGTGGTATTTCTCGGGAACACGTCGAAGAGAGCCGAAACAAGCTTGTGTCCGAAGTTGAGAATCGACTAACCGATGTCTCGGAATGGGGTCGTCAAAACCTGGTCACTTTTAACCCCAAAAAGACAAAGCTTTGCGTGTTTTCCGCTAAAAAGACACCCTTTGTCGTGTCACCTCGATTTGGGGATACTCTCCTGACAGCCTCAGCTAGTATCGGGATTCTGGGAGTCGACATATCGAATTACGTTCAGTTTCGCGGTCATTTGGAAGGTAAGGCTAAACTAGCCTCCAAAAAGCTCGGTGTGCTCAGCAGAGCGAGACAGTACTTCTTGCCGGCCCATCGCCTTCAACTTTATAAGGCTCAAATTCGGCCCCACATGGAGTACTGTTCTCATCTCTGGGCCGGTGCTCCTCAGTACCAGCTCCTTCCTCTTGATCGCATTCAGCATAGAGCGGTTCGAATCGTTGACGACCTGGCTATTCCGAAACGGCTTGACTCCTTGGCATTGCGCAGAGATGTTGGTTCACTCTGTGTCTTCTATCGTATCTTTCATGGGGACTGTTCCGACGAGTTATTTGGATTAATTCCTGCCGCCGAATTCCATCATCGGACATCGCGTCAAAATTTGAAATTCCATCCTCACCATCTCGATGTCTGGAAATCCACAACTGTGCGTTTCTCTCGACACTTTTTGCCTCGCACTACTTTGTTGTGGAACCAATTACCGGCAGGGGTGTTTCCAAACGGATACGACTTGGGGGCCTTCAAGAAAAGAGCTTACTCATTCTTAAAAAGCCGGCAACGCAACTGCAAGACCTATGGTATTGTGGATGTCCATGGGCGGCGGTGATCACTTACCATCAGGAGCATCTCTTGCTCGTTTGTCCCCTCTTCTATAAAAAAAAAAAGATATTGATATTTGAAAAAAGCATTTGATGAAGTTTTTAAGTACTAAAATATTGTGGAAAACCAAAAATCATTTTTTATCTCGGAAACATTAGGCCATCCCGACGGATTCGCCAATAACTTTTATAATGCAGCGAGCTGCATCCTGCAGCTAGTAATTAAATAATTTACTGGTAACGATTTATTATACGAATTCATATACATACTTCAATTAATATAAGTAAAAATTCTTTAACATGTTATTTCTTTAGAAAAATAACCTTATTACTTACTTATTTATTTATATCTTTTTAACAAAAAACATTCCGCTTAAAAATACGCATTGTCAGATTTACCGATTTTTGAGTACTTAAAATCAGCGAGTAAACAATCAATCATCCTTTGTTTACGTACACTTATGGTTAGATTTTTTTTAATTGGGACCACCCTCGGGGTATACTCATACCGATTAAAAAGAATGATAAAAATTGGACTGCTCTGTAAAAAATTATGCTTCCTCTAACATAAAAAATATATACGCATCAAACTGAGAAATTCCTCCAATTTTTGTCGTTCAAAAAATATTATTATTCGAGAGATATACCAAAACCATTTTTATATCATAAGATGGGTAGATGGGATGGGATAGGACTCATAAGATGGAAAGCATACAAGCAGATGGGTCTCTTGATGGCAAGAGTCAACCATCGCCTATCGACACCAATGATAATGGTAATGGTAATGGTAGCTGGCTGGCTGGCTGGTAATGGTAGCACCCGACTTAACTCCCGTGATCTTCATTTTCATTACTCCCCTCTCTAATTGGTCCACGTTTTCATTTATTTTATCACAGCTGGCCTCCAAGTGGTCAACCCTTTTCTCAACACACTTTATATCACGCTTAACGAGGCCCATGTCGCTTTTAGGCTGGTCTTGTTGCGCCAGGATAAGCTTCAATTTATCATCAAAGCCAGATAAATGTTCCTTGATGTGTTCCTGTAGCTTCTGTTGTTGCTGTTCTTGTAGCTGCTGTTGTTGCTGAAGTTGTTCCCGCAACGTTTGTTGTTGCTGTTCCTGTAGCTTTAGTTGTTGCTGTTGCTGTTCCTGTTGATGTTGTTGAAGTTGTTTCCGTAGCTGTTGTAGTTGAAGTTGTTGTTGCATAGCCGCCAGTATAACAGAAATATCATTAGGGGCCGTGCCCGATGACAACGATGTGCTGGCAACACTTGCAGTTTCCTCACTTGTACGCATCTCGGTGTCCTCTGACGTCTTCTGTGCTTCCGCCTGGGACCGGGTGGTAACACCTTCCTTCGGAATAAGTGGCATTTCACAATTTCACTTCCGATACCAGTTGTTACGTACTTCAGGTTCGTAATTGTAAGAAAACACCACTTATATTAAATCCGTGTATTTACAATACAAATACACAAAACAACACAACGTAATACTCAAATACTCTTATTAACACTAGTCACTCACTGTACTATCACTAAACTTAACTGACTACACAATAAAACACTTCTCGCTTCGCACGGATCGCTTCAAGTATCGCTCTCGATCGCTTTATAAAAACTGCCTTCTATTCTGTTTCTATTTACTGTCAACACATCTCTATTTATACCCGAGGTAAAGTCCGATAACAAACGCGAAAGTTCGGTAATCATCTCGTAGACAATAACAATTATTGTAAACAACTTATGATAAATAAGTCCTAGTACACGTTATTTTCAACCTCATGTCATATAACACAAAGTCTATTATGGCATAGCTTTGGGTAACGGTCAACTATTTGTTTGTCAATAGGAGTTAGCTATCTCTTTCTTTTATTTCCAGATCTCTCCAGCGTTCCAACTCTTCACGTTTCTAGATTATTCGTAACAATATTTTTCCAAAAGTGCATGAAAAAATCGAACAGTAAACACTTTTAAATAGGCTATTGGTAGAATAAAGATACTAATTATGAAGTGTTTGCAATTTTCTTCATAGTATCAATTCTTTTACAAGTTATAATCGAAAAAGTCAGGGCATTACAAAAAAATAATAGCGCCGCAATAAAGTAGAAGACGTGGCAATTAGACAACCACCATTTTGCAGAGTTTGGTCATAATAAACCTTTAAAGAAGCAATCTGTTTTTACGCACAATTTTCGTTAAAAACATAGATGTACATAACTAGAGGAGACTAGTTAAGATTTTGTTTTAAAAGAAAGAATCCTGAACGTGACTCAAGAGAAAAATAGAGGGCGCTGTAAGGCGCTGAGAAAGTTTATGTCAGTGAAACCTGTCACAACGATTTTGGCAGTGAAACTGTTGTGAAGTTTAAAGAGGAAAATGTAATAGTAAATTATAAAAACTCTGTTAAAATTGCTGAATTGTTTTGAGTTGCTCTAGGCAGATAAGAATTTTCTAGGCGGAATACAAGACATTTATAGCTTCACTATGACTCCTCGTATTGTCAGAAACACCGATTGGTTCGAGAACAAGACTGTTCTAACGTACTGGACAAGGCTTGCTCCACGCCATTTGCGAGCCACTTAGGTGCAGGCTATGGACTGCACCTACCTCATAGCGCGTTGAATGAATGATATAAGCGCCACGAAATTCGCGATGGTTATAAACTTTTGGTCGCGAATGTATATTATACGCTGTAGCGCTGCTCAATTATAACTTTTGTAGGACGATTTATTATTATTTCAGCACTGCGGCGACTGTTAACAAAACAGAACACGACTTTTCCTTAGTAGCTACTCTAGGAAGTGGTACATTAATTAAGCTCTCTGTTGAAGAAGGGATAGTATATTGTTTTTGCTAAATTAAGCGACATCGGTGCAGTGGTACAATTTCTAAAATTTCTAAATGAAGTATCTCATTCTAAAAGTTTAATTTAATTTTGCATATTGGATCAGGTTAGGTGTGTATATTTGAATTATATTTGTCGCATTAATATTTATAGGCTAATTTTAAGGCGCTGTCAACACCAAAATCGCTCACTCTGTATATTGCTATCAGAGTAAACGAGACCTCACTATCAGTGTAAGTGGGCGGTCAGGGTCTTCAAAGCATCTTCACGCCTATATCCCCGAAGGAGTAGGCAGAGGTGCAACAAGTGCACCCACGATTAGCCGAAGATACTTAGTCCCACAAATGTGATAGGTGGCAAGCCTGTCACCAACCGGGCACTTTCCAATCCCGGGCAACGTTGTTTTTATCAGAAAACTGAAAAAACACTTTTTATGTACCCGACCCGGGAATCGAACCCGGGACCTCATGTGGTCAACGCCAACGCTGAACCACTAGACCACAGAGAGATTTCAATATTTGTTCATTTAATGAATAAATAAATATTGAAATTTAAAAAAAAATGTACATTATTTGTCAAATATGATTCGTTAGAGGTTTAGGTATGAATATGATGACTTCATGTTTTTAATTGCAGACCTATATGTCAAAAAAATAAAGATATAGAACTGTTAATGATGAATAAGGCCAATTTTCGCAATTATTTTCTTTCGTCCCAATTTTGTTCAATTATGTATCGAGTCCGGCCACGATCTTTGACATATGATGAATATTAACATATATTTTTTATGATGTGCTATAACAAATAGTTTTTCCTAAAAAAAAACTGTTTAAAAACATCAGTTTCAACTAATTAAGTCTTGTCAGCCCCTTAAACTCTTGAAAATTCTTTAAACACACATGTTAAAGTAACCACGGGTTTTTATTTTAACATGCTTTTTTCAAGAGATTAAAATTAGCTTATGGGTTGTTACTTTAACATAATTGTATAATTTCGCCTCTATGGTATCGTGGTCCAGCGTTGGCGTCGACCACATGAGGTCCCGGGTTCGATTCCCGGGTCGGGCACTTAAAAAAAAAGTGTTTTTCAGTTTTCTGATAAAACACAAAAGTTGCCCGGGATTGGAAAGTGCCCGGTTGGCGATAGGCTTGCCACCTATCACATTTGTGGGACCAAGTATCTTCGGCTAATCGTGGGTGCCATTGTTGTACCTCTGCCTACCCCTTCGGGGATACGGACGTGAAGATACTTATAATTTTACGTTTTTAAATGATTTTAAGCCTTAAATAAAAAAATAAAAAATATCTCTGGACAATTTCACACGAATTGATCTAACCCCAAAGTAAGCAAATTATTTACTTGTTGTATGGGTGTGAGTGTGAGCAGCGATATTATTACAAAGAAATACATATAAATAAACCCAGAAAAACAAACATCTATGCACATCACATAAATGCCTGCCCCTGTCGGGAATCGACCCCGAGCCCCATTGACTGCGTAGCCAGGGTCGCTAACCACTCGACCAATGGGGTGGTCAACGAAGCATTGCTTAAAAAGTATTGCAATGATTTAATTTAACGTCTTGACGCATTCATAATACATGGGAAACATTTCGGTGGGAACTCATAGTTTCAGTAGAATCTTAATTTTTTTAAATTTTTGTTCCCCTGTTGATCTCCCTTTAAAAAAAACCACTGCCATACTGCCTGGTAGTGCTTAAGATTTCTGATCGAAGTTAAGAGGCGAATGATTGAATTTACGTGTCCCTACCGTAGTGGGTACTAGATGGTAGAGTTCTACATTGTCTCACCCGGGTCCAGTACCACCTCCTACCCTATTCCTGTAGCAATAGCGTCAGTGCTTGTCACTGTCGTGTTCTGACTTCCGGCTTAGAGTAAAGGCAGCCGCGCCTTACCAATTTCTGCCGCAATAGCGACAGTGCTTGTCACTGTCGTGTTCCGGATTAGAGTGTACGGTAGCCGGTATGCATAAGTAATGCATTTGGCATTAAGACCCCGTCACAAGGATTACGACACACCGTTAACGATTTGGTGTATATAGGCGATGGTTATCTCTTTAAATCAGGAGAGCCATTTGCTTGTTTGCTATCTTATGACATAAAAAAACTTTGTCATTATTTATCTATTTATCACATCACAAGGGGAAAAATAAATCTAAGACCATATTATTCGGGAGCGTATGAACACTCATACGCTTTGTCTCCTTTATAATATTTTACTTAACACAAATTCTCTATACTATCTTGGTGAACGCTTTATCTATACGATTTTGACTAAAATTTTCGTTTACAATCACGCGGAATTTTACAATATTTATTTTACAACATTCTTCTATATTTTATGGTTATTATTTCACTGTCAACTCTGTGAAACTTTGGAATTTACTTCTTTTTCATATCAGGAGTAGTCAGTCAATAGCAATTTTTAAAAAAACCTTAATAGAATTTTATCTGTCTGCGTAATTTTTAAATAAAAGGTAACGTATTATGTATTATTCATAGTATTAAGTTAATCAAAATAAGAATTTGTAGTATTTTTTTTCTAAGTTATATGTTTCCAAATTAATAATTTGTACACTGTTAATTCTACATTTCTTTTAAGCATTCTCATTCTTTTGGGTTTGCTGGAATTTCTTGCAGAAATAAGCTCGCCTTTCGTAAACGTTCACAAATAAAAATGTAATTTGACTTTTAAGTGTACAAAAAAGTATTAAATAAATAGAAAATCAAAGTTAAATTGAGTTCTTGAATAAACGCCATCTCTAGTTTCATAACTCGGTGGCGAAAAATGCCTTTCCTTAACAAACAAATCTGTTCCTGCCATCCACTTTACACTTCATTACGCGCCGCTATTTTTACGCTAAACCGATTCCGAGAGAGAACGTGCTTTTACGGTACTAGAAAATAAACGAAAATGGTTGTTCGCTATTATTTCGATTAATAAACTGATTTTATTCGTATTTGCACAGAAGTGACTTTGTGTGCTTTTATGGCACTAGAAAATAAACGAAAATGGTTAATCACTGTTATTATGATTCATAAACAGATTTTATTCGTATTTCCACAGGCGTGACTTTGTGTGCTTTTATGGCACTAGAAAATAATCGAAAATGGTTAATCACTGTTATTATGATTAATAAACAGATTTTATTCGTATTTCCACAGGCGTGACTTTGTGTGCTTTTATGGCACTAGAAAATAAACGAAAAAGGTTATTCACTATTATTGTGTTTAATAAACTGATTTTACTCGTATTTGCATGGGCGTGACTTTGTGTGATTTTATGGCACTAGAAAAACGATAATGGTTGTTCGCTATTATTACAATTAATAAAATAATTTCATTCGTATTTGCACAGGCGTGACTTTGTGTGCATTTATGACACTAAAAAATAAACGAAAATGGTTGTTCGCTATTATTGCGATTAATAAACCGGTTTTATTCGTATTTGCACAGGCGTGACTTTGTGTGTGTTTTATGGTACTAGAAAATAAACGAAAATGGTTATTCTCTACTAATGTGATTAATAAACTGGTTTTATTCGTATTTGCACAGGCGTGACTTTGTGTGCTTTTATGGCACTAGAAAATAAACGAAAATGGATATTCACTACTATTGTATTTTATAAACTGATTTTATTCGTATTTGCACAGACGTGACTTTGCGTGCTTTAATGGCACTAGAAAATAAACGAAAATGGATATTCACTACTATTGTATTTAATAAACTGATTTTATTCGTATTTGCACAGACGTGACTTTGCGTGCTTTAATGGCACTAGAAAATAAACGAAAATGGATATTCACTACTATTGTATTTAATAAACTGATTTTATTCGTATTTGCACAGACGTGACTTTGTGTGCTTTTATGACACTAAAAAATAAACGATAATGGTTATTCGCTATTATTGCGCATAATAATCTAATTTTATTCGAATTTGCACGGGCGTGACTTTGTGTGCTTTTATGGCACTAGAAAATAAACGAAAACAGTTGTTCGCTATTGATTTTACTTGTATTTGCACGGGCGTGACTTTGTCTATGTTAATATTCTTTTATGTATCATGCGATAGCTTTGTCATTATTTCTTTACGGAAAGAAAAACCATCGCCTAGAATTTAAGTCTGCACAGAAAATATTACTAATGATATGAACGCGCCAACCTCATTGCTCATACACCCAATGCCATCAATCCGTGCACTTCGAGCGTCGACCCGCAGTTTTAGACGGGTCGCTACCGACCGAACTTTAAACTCACCCTGAAAAAAGGACCTCATATAGGTCTGCAACTAGTCGGAACCTACTCCGACAAAAACGTGAGAGCAGCCGTTTTTAATTATTTAGTTTGTAATCTCTCACGAAATTTTTTAATAATTTTTAGAGGATTTTCTCGAACCTCGAATCTCGGATTTTTCCCCGTGTTGGTTCCGGGCTCCTTTGAAGAATAGACCAACTGCTGATCTGCCAGTCAGGTCGTAAAAGATGACCGATTGGCTATGTGAGTCACTAATATCGTGGCTACTAGGTGGTAGAGTTCTGCATTGTCTCGCCCGGGTCTGGTACCACCGCCTTGTCTATTCCTGCCGCAATAGCGTCAGTGCTTGTCACTATCTTGTTCCAGTTTGGAGGGTAAGGTAGCCGGTAAACTTATGAATGTGGCATTAGACTTCGCCACAAGATAGCAAGGTATCATTAACACCTTTGGTATTTATAGGCGATGGTTGACTTTCCATTAGGAGACCCATCTGCTTGTTTGCTATCTTATGATATATAAAAAAAATCAAAACCTTAGTGTGTTACTACCCCGTGTCTCGGATGAGCACGAAACTATCGGTCCCGGTTATCACTTAAAAACGGGATAATTGTTATCAAGTTGGTAAAATCTGGCGATGAGACCTTGCCAATCCATAAACCATCGATCGCAGTGAACCGGAAAATATTATGGATATTTGTTTTTTTTTCAACATTGAATATTTTTTTAAAAGGATACATGGGGCGTGATCTACAATGGATATTGAAGCCAAAAATATAGTTTTTAGAATTTTCATCTGTTTGTCTGTATGTATGTCCGGGTAAACTCAAAATGATCTCAAAAAGATCGGGTAAACTCATGAATATTATTAACAGGTCTGGTCAACATATAGGCTACATATTATCACGCTATCACCTACGGGGGAGGAGCTGTGTGGAGTTAACGAAGTCCGCGCGGACGCGGTCGCGGGCAACAGCTAGTATAATAAATATAGTAAATATTCACGCGACAAATCACATTTACTGATCGAACCTCAAAAGTAAGCAGATTATTTGTGTGTTATGGGAGTTAGTCAACGATAATAATACATAGAAATACATATAAAAATACTAGAAATACTATACATATAATAAAATCGTAGGAAAGTCAATGTATGTCCGGGGTAAATTCAAAAAATACTGGTTGGATTTACTTCAAATTTTGTATGAATATTACTAACAGGTCGGGTCAACATATAGGCTACATATTATCACGCTATCACCTACGGGGGAGGAGCTGTGCGGAGTAAACAAAGTCCGGGCGAACGAAGTCGCGGGCAACAGCTAGTATTTAATAAACACCCAAACCCGGAAATACAAACATTTATGCTCATCGTACAAATGCTTGTCCCTGTTGGTGATCGAACCCGAGTCCTGTCGATTGCGTAGTCAGGGTCGCTAACCACTCGACCAACGGGGCGATCAATCTGGTTCTGTTCATTCTGGTTTTCCCGTATTAATGAGAGCTCCTATTAAAGAACAAATGACCGTTTTACCAGGCAGTTCGTATCAGGCTAAAGATTGGCTATGCGAGTCACTATCATCGTGGCTAGTAGATGGTAGAACTCTGCATTGTCTCGCCCGGGTCTGTTACCACTGCCTTACATATTCCCGGACATACAACAGCATCGGTGTGGTTCACTATTTTTCCGGTTTGAAGGCTAAGGTAGCCGGTAAACCTAAGCATGTGGCATTAGACCTCACCACAAGGATAGCAACGCACCATTAACACCTTCGTTGTCTAGAAGTGATGTTTGTCTATCCACCAGGATTTTTTTTTTAAATTTTAATTTTTATGTCATAAGATAGCAAACAAGCAGATGGGTCTCCTGATGGAAAGAGTCAACCATCGCCTATAGACACCAAAGATGTTAACGGTGCGTTGCTATCTTGTGGCGAGGTATAATGCCACATGCATAAGTTTACCGGCTACCTTACCCTCCAAACCAGAACACGACAGCAACAAGCACTGACGCTATTGCGGCAGGAATAGGCAAGGCGGTGGTACCAGACCCGGGCGAGACAATGCAGAACTCCACCACCCAGTAGCCACGATGGTAGTGACTCGATAGCCAATCGGTCGCCTTTTACGACCTGCCTGGCAGAACGGCAGTTGGCCCATTCTACAAAGGAGGCCGGGACCAACACGGCGAAAACAAGGAGAGTCTGCTTGTTTGCTATAAAAAAGTGACTACCTCACAAATGGGGTGGCCAAATTCTCCGTGTTTTACGGGTTACTCTGTTTTTCAGGCTTCAAAAATTTATGACCGCTAACTATCAAAATTCAATACGGGGTAAATAAATTTCGCGTATTTCTGCAAATTCCGTAATGATTGAACAATGCGGCCAAACACGCATGTTTTTTCTGACCCACTGGGATTTTTTGACTTTATTCGTTTGTTCGTGTATGTATCTAAAGTTTTTTTATAATTTCATAACAAAACGAATTTTTGGAGAGACTTTTATAAAAAAGGGAAATTTCATCTACCAACGTATAAATTTTGAAGTTAGAAATTGTGTAATTAAATATATATTATATGTTTCTTCACACATTTTAATTATATATTTCTCGCAAAAAAAAACTGTATCTTTGATCCTGGTAGCACTTAAATCTTTTCTTAAGAATTGGCAGGTGGCAACCCTACTCGCAAGGAAGATGGTGTATGATAGGTGTTCGTTTGTCAAAAAGCAAATAACCTGTCATAGTGATTAGAAGTGTCCATTTCATCTGAAATGTTTTTAGTTGATTCCAAGAGATTACCTATCACAAACCGACATGATCATGTTTATTTATTTATTTAACAGACATGGGTTATGATCATTCGCTGTTTTCTTATCCTGAATAGGCATTAAAATTTATTTATTTCATTTCATTAGATAGCGAACAATCAGATGGTTCTCTTGATAAAAAGAGATGACCATCACCAAAGATGAAAAATATTTGACGGAAATGTAACATGTTTGGCCAATATTTTGTTTTTTATGAACTATGAGACAGAAAATAGATGCACAAATTTCCAAAATAGGTCTAAACGAACACAAAGACTTAAATATATTACACACCTGGGTATTACACAAGGCATTAGACAATAAAGTAATACTGAATAAACCATACATTTAAGTTCTAAACCAATTTCAGTTTTTGTTATATATAGAAGAGAGGGCAAACGAGCAAGTGGTGCACCTGGTGGTAAGTGATTACCGCCGCCCATGGACATCCGCAATACCAGAGGTCTTGCAATTGCGTTGCTGGCCTGTTAAGAATGAATAAGCTCTTTTCTTGAAGGTCCCTATGTCGTATTCGTTCCAGCGGTACGTATGGTAAGCGGTACGGTAAAAAATCGGTTCAGCGGTTTAGCCGCAAAAGCGTAACAGACATACAGACAGACAGATTTTCGCATTTATAATATTAGTAGGAAGTTGTAACGTTAGACCGTCAGCCTCTACGGAGAGTAGAGGGAGAGGATCTAAGTCACAAGATAAGCTGTCACCAGATTCCTGAAGTTCGAGAAACCTGGTGGCACAAGGGGAAAGTTAAATGAAATGCAGATCTAAATATTTTATATAGTCACAAGATAAAGTCCCACCACTGAATATTTATTGGACCCCCCCGGGTCAAGTGTATAAGTCGGAGTCGCGCTGGTGTAGATGCACGTGGAGGAATACGAGGAACTTGACACGTAGTACTGACACGGAGTACGGGCACGTAGTACAGGACGTAGTACAGTACAGGAAGCACGTAGAAGGGCGCACGCTCAGGCATGCGCGTAGAAGAATGCGTGCTTAACTGGCACGCACGTCGAGGGGCACGCGCTCAACTGGCACGCACATAGAAGGGCGCGCGCTCAGTAGACACACGCTCAGCTGGGACGCACGTCGAGGGGAGCGCGCTCAGGCACGTGCGTAGAGGACGTCTTGATGGCTTTGGCCCGAACTGTCCCGGCTCTGGACCAGCAGAGAAGGCTCCGGAGACTGCAACTTCAAGACTTTTCTTCAAGACTTCTTCCTGATACTTTTAGTTATAAGTTCCCGGCGATGACTGACTCGATGATGGCGGACTTGGGTATTTATAGGCCTAAGGATGGAACAATGTCAAAATTTAAATATATTGGAATTATATATTTTATATTAGGGTACCATTTATTAGGAACTCATTTCGAGCTTAAAATTTTAAATTTCAGAAAATATTTTGACATACATTGTGTCATGTCAAAATTATGAAAATCAAAATAATGGAAAATGTTTATAAATAAAAACATTAATACAGCATGAAATAGAAAGAAAAACATAACAAAATACTTAAAAATGTAAGTAGCCAAATAACTCTCGTAAGACAAATTCAAAATACATAAACATAAAAGTAAGGAATCACTACAAAGTATGGATTCTTAAGGTGGTCTCTTTTACATTAAAATTATCATCTTCAAGGCTTTTCTGGAATCAGTTGATGCGATCCCCTAACAAACCTAATCAATCTTGGAAAAGTAACCTCTAAAACAACGGCGGGAATAAAAGAGGGGCTAATCCTCGCAAGCTTATCAACTTAAAGACTTGCCTGATTACATTTTCTAAAATTAAATTATAATCAACCTAATGGAATTTTAATCTTAAAATTACTTACGGAAATTGAAAGAGAATATATATTATATATTTCTATTTAATAAAAGAAAATGTAATATTTCTATCACTCGTATTAACATCACAATTTTTTTGATGTATCTATATTTTGACATCTAATCTTTTGTATGGAAAACAAAGAAATGATTTTTTAATAACTATAATATTTTATAATAACTGTCAATAGATTGTACGTTTTCCACAATAGATTGTAAATTAATCCACATTTTTATACATGTATTTTTTTTGGTGTTTGTTATTATTATTATTATTTTAAGTATATTCATAATGCGAACGCAGTGTCAGACCCCCGTGGCTGCCTCGTAGACGCAGCACGTCTTTTTCTGGACTCACTGAAAATCAGTGCTGTGGCACAATCGCTGCAGTGTAGGCTGAGTTGGGTTCCATTTTGGTATCACATCACTTGCGATACGAAAGTAATCAAAGCATTTCAAGCATTCGTTTTCTGTCTTGTGTTTTTTTTGTTTAAGTTAATGTACATGTATGTAAATTGCACTCAATTGTACTCTTCATAAATTTATTTTAAGGGAATTGCTCATATTTCTTCAATAGTATCGTAAGTTTATGTATAAGTTGACACCAAATAAATATTTGAATTTGAATTTGAATTAATATGTTTAACTCACGTATAATATGATGTAAATTTTGAGCCATTTCGTTTCAAGAAAAGTTACATGATATTAATTGGAACAGTTAAAGCTTACGGTTCTCAGAAAATGTTAGGTACTACTCTTAAATAAAATGAGTCATTTTATTCATTTAGGATCAAAAAGATTAATGTACTACGTACTAGTGTTCATAGAGGCCGTTGTATAGGATATGAATAAGACGAAATTGTGTAACGCTTCGTTATTATTAAATTGTTTACTAATTGTTACTGGTGGAAATGACGAATGGTTGATTATAGGAATCCAGTTTGCGGTGTCGGATGTCTGACACAAATCACGTTCAAAATGTATACTTTTAAGCTTTCGCGGCTTTTTTGAACTGAATAATTAATATTTAACGGGATCTTACCGTGATTTTGTGATGTATAGTTTTCCTGATATTTCGGCGCTGTTGCAAGCACCATGATTACGGGGAACTGAAGTATCGCAGGTAGTTGAACTATTATGAGCAGACAAGCCATTCTACCCTTTTTCTTATTTGTTTGCCCGTACCACTAGAACTCGCACGAAAGTCACTTTGACAAAACACACTAACCACATCACTAGGTTTATTTGGATATATCGATTTTCTTTTGTTTTTTATTGCACTGATCACTGGATTCCACGATCCCGACGATTTAAACCCGTCTTCCCGGTTGAAATTCATTTTTTTATTAACTTCCCGCTACGTATGTAGATAAGGAAGTTACTGATTTTACCTGATTTTCGAAAATCGAGTTTTCACCAGATGTTCACGTTTTGAGGTCCTAGGAACCTTTTTCGACTAGTTTCACGATGACGTCAGTATGTATGTATGTATATGTGTGTATGTAAACATCACATAACTTTTGAACGGCTGGACCGATCGAAACGCGGTTGATGGCATTCGATTGTATTCCGCTCAACTTAGACTTCCTGAAAGTTTGAACTGATTCGGTCCCGGAGATTTTGAGCAATTTTGAAAAAAACACCAAAAAAAATTTTGGCGAACCAGTATTTTTTTAATATAACTTCCGGACTTATGTAGCGATTGAGTACAAAAACTAATCAGCTCTATTCCTCAAAAAACTACGTCTAATATATAAATTGTATCAAAATTGGTTTATTCGTTTGGGAGTAATCGTTGGCGAAAAAATTTTAAAAAATTGTTTTTTCAACATAGCTTTGAAATTATTCAACCAATAATTTGTTTGTATTCTATGATATTTAAGTACTAAAAAAATACGTCAAATGCCGTTTCAAAAATCAAAATCGAATCTAATTTTTAAAAGTTATAGCTTTTCAAATATTAAAATTACGTTGTTTTTAACAAACTTACTTAATTTTTTTTAAATAAATTTCAAGCTAATTCACCGATTGACTTAAAATTTTTATCAGCTTTTATCCTTTAAAAACTGCGGCAAATACTGTTAATTTAATCGAAATCTGTCAATTTGTTGGGGAATCATCAATGACGAAAATTAAAAAAAAATTTTTTTTGACATTGCATCGAAATTTTTCAACCTATCGATTATTTAGCTAAACAACATTTTTAATTTCAAAAATTAAATGGAATGCCATCATCGTTTTCAAAATATACAGCTTTTCAAAAATTAATATACTGCCATTTTGAACAAAATAGCTGTTTGAACTGAAAAATCTATGCTTATATTTTTTACTTTTTTGAGCTTAAAATACCTTGATTTAGTGGGAAGTTACAGGGATGACCCGTAGCGTCGACCGTTTACACATTTTTTAATTTCAATTGCTTCTTTCACTAACTGTGGAATGTAATGGCGTTCTATCGATAATACGTGTTATTCACCCTCGTTCCTACACTTTATACCACACTTTATACCATGACAGCACCAAACACAAAAGCACACAATTTACGCACTCAACGTACGTTTCACTTCGCAACTGAAGCATCTTCAGGAGACACGAGCATTACTACACTCAACGAGAGCCGCTTCTTAAAAATTCCAATATCAAATCTATACTCGGAAAAACCGTGTGAAGTAAGCTGTTTCAGAATTTTTTCGTATAAAAAAGGTACGAGAAAATTAAACAGTCGTGGATGAACAATCATCAATATAGATGGAATCTCTCACTAAGGCATGTAGAGCGATTGTGCAACGTGGATACCGGCAATAAATTAAATTATATGGACCTATATCACTCCATAATTATATTAAAGTATATGGAGTGACATAGGTCTGTTCACGCCACCGAGGGACAGTGTATTGTATACATCTTTACCGCCCCGTTAATCGAGTGGTTAGTGACCTTGACTACGCAATTGACGGGGCTTGGGTTCGTTTCCCGACGGGCATAAGCATTTGTGTGTCATCACACAAATGCTTATGCCCGTCGGGAAACATAAATATTTGTATTTCTGGGTTTGGGTGTTTATTAAACATATTCTAGTATTTATATATGTATTTCTAAGTATTAGAATCTTTGAATAACGTTGTGTTATGGGTACACAACCAAATAACTTGCCTACTTTAGGATTAGATCATTAAGTGTAATTTGTCCCGTGAATATTTATTTATTATTTTATTATCTTTAGTATCTCTAGAAGACGGCTATCGCCATCCACCCGCGTACTATCATCACGCTGGTTGACTGGATGAGCAGGCAAAGTGAACTGAACGCCTGGAGACTTTCCGATTAAACACAATTCACCGGTTTGTTGATTGGTGAAATAGATAGTGATTCACGTCGCCGCAATTAGGATATCCACCTGATAGTCATCAGAATTTTGCTAAATGATAAAAAAGGTATTACTACCGCAGTTAGAAATAGACAATAGAAACTATCATTACAAACCACTACAAACAGTATTCTTGAATATTTCTATTCAGTGTTTTTGACTATTTCTCCTGTGTTTGAGTATCTTAACACATACATACACGCATACAGACATATATACTTATATATATAATTTATTACAAATATAATACTATAAAATATATACAAAATAAAATTATTTACCTATAAATAATTTTATTTTGTATCTGTATCGTTTTGTTGTCAACGTCAAGTAATTGTCAGTAAGTGAACGTAAAAGTCACAGCTGGACGGATCCAGACCCACAGAACACTATTACTCCAGGGAGTCCAGACCTCATTGTAGAAGCGGCTGTTGAACGAGTAAGGTCAGGAATATGTATTATTCTCGAGTGATAAAATATATATAGTGAAAAGTAGTGAAATAAATGTAATCATGGCTATTTAAAATAGTCTTTTACTTACTGACCTTCCTTTTGTGATAGTATCATTACAAAGTAGATATTTTCCTAATTAGTATAAACAAAATTTGAACACAAAAAGTTATGAAAAGCCCGTAGGCTTACTTTCTCTTATTGTCGACTCTCTAAATTGCTCTGAATTTTTAAAATATCGTTGGAAAGTTTAAAGGCGCTTCGTAAAATACTTTATTTATTGTTTCATAAAAGTTTCAGACAATCCAGAATTTAGAGCGAACTTTATTGTGAAAATTATTTTTGAATCAAAAAACGGTAACATGCAGTATACGTTTTGGATTGGCAGATTTTTTGATTTTTATCTAAGTATATGCTTTCTAAAGCTTTTGAAAATTTGTATTTTTATTTAAAGTTTATTGAGTTGTTGAAGTGAGACAGAGGTTAGGCCTGTAGGTTAGGCCTTAAAGAAAACATCGGTGCAAAAATGAGAAAGTGCATGCTCGTGGTTCGGACATGTGGAAAAAATGGTAGATGAAAGGTTAACAAAACAGATATAAATTTGAATGTGGAAAGATGTAGGTACCGGGGAAGATCAAGACTGACATACCATGGTCAGATTAATCGGGTACTATCTGAAGGTGGAGGATGAATGTGGAGAAAGCGAAACAAGTCTGGCCATGATTCTGAGATGGAAATCGTTGGTAATTGATGTGGGAATTTTTAATTTTTTTTTTCGTTAAGTTTGTATAATTTGATTCTGATTTTGAAAATTCAAGGAAATAAGGAATGTATTATGTGCCACATACTGTGCACGTATGCAAGCGGCTGGTTCGACAGTTCCTCTATCGCAATAAGACCGGGCAATGTACGCTTTACCACAAAATTGTCTCAATATTCTGTGGTTTTACATTGAGTGGTGTGAAATAAGAAAAATCATAAACACAAATTTTGCATTGGCCATAAAAAAATGAATTACAATCATGACTCGAACGTAAAAAAGGCGTGTTTTCTTGATTTTTTGGTACAACGTCCCTTATACACTGTATAGATAACACGTGTGTTTCAAAATCAGCTCAGTGTTAACATAATACAGTAGTGTGTTATTATTAACTCAATTTATTTATCCTCTGTGTTGGGGCTCCTTTAAAGAATAGACCAACTGCCGTTTTGCCAGGCAGGTCGTAAAAGGCGACTGATGGGCTATGCAAATCACTACCATCATGGCTACTAGATGGTAGAGTTCTGGATTGTCTCGCCCGGATCTGGTACCACCGCCTTACTTATTCCTGCCGCAATAGCATCAGTGCTTCTCTCTATAAACTTTAATTGTGCTAGAATTTGTATTCCTCAATTTTTATTAAAGACTAAAGAGACTAATTATTACATACATCATGCAACTTATTTATTCGCCGTGTTGGTCCCGGCCTCCTTTGTAGAATAGGCCAACTGCCGTTCTGCCAGGCAGGTCGTAAAAGGCGACCGATTGGCTATCGAGTCACTACCATCGTGGCTACTAGGAGGTAGAGTTCTGCATTGTCTCGCCCGGGTCTGGTACCACCGCCTTACCTACATATTACTGCCGCAATAGCGTCAATGCTTGTCCTTGGCGTGTTTCGGTTTGGAGGGTAAGGTAGCCGGTAAACTTATGCATGTGGCATTAAACCTCGCCACAAGATAGCAACGCACCATTACATATTTGGTGTCTATAGGCGATGGTTGACTCTCCATCCGGAGACCCATCTGCTTTTTTGCTATCTTATGATATAAAAAAAAATTACACGGACAATTAGCTCAACTGAAAGCTTGCAAATCGACACCTCCTACGTACAGTATCGTAAGTGCATTTTTGCTACTTTACAGGAGAGCAGTTTAAAGATTCACTCATTGTTTTTTGATAATTGTTCAGTCAAACAAACACCAATAATTACAAAAATTTGCAATCAAGCATGTAAGGAGATGAGAAGTAATTCTGTGTGGTAGTTTACATCTATTTTTTTCGTATTTTCAAGAAAAGTCACTTACGATATTTTACGTCGGATGTCAAAAGTAGTATATTGTTGTATTTTATACTTAGTACTCTTTACGTTGGATTTTATTAAGAACATTTTGATGTAAGTTACAGATACAACTTTTTATTTTGTTAAATATAAGCAAAAATATTCTGTATATAATAGTTACGACAAATTATTATGTTGATTTTTCTGCATTATTATCGTAAATGTTTATGAAAAATTGACTAAAACGCAAAATTATATGTTTTTATTATAGAATAAAACCTAGTTATATTTGAGGTACAAATGTTTTATAATATTAAAATTTATAATATTAAATCATGTAATTATTATCATATTTTCACAACTATTTAAAATAAATTAACTCAATTTTTGAGAAACATAAATTATAAAATTCTTCTGGTAAATGAGTAACTTTTAGTAATAATTGGTAATAGGTAAACGAATATATATTAATCAGTCATATAAGTCAATCACAGCACTGTTTTGGAGTATTTTTTTAAAATTATTTATTTAAATTATTTATTAAACTCCTACCGTTTAATACTAAGATTTTACTTTATCACTTAAAATCAGTATCACTCGACGACAGGAATCATCAATGACCAGATAATATGAACTAAAATATTTTTTCTTTTAGTATTATAAAAAAATGAAAAGCCGTATAATATTTTAAATTTATTTGAATTGAGATGAGTTTCCGAGTCGTGGTTATCCGTGCTATATCCGTGCACATATAAAGACGATTTGATAGTCTTTTCTTAGCTTTAGGAATTGGGATATTATTTAAATATAGTGGTTCAATAGTACCTGATGTAAAAGTGGCTGATACAGATTATTTTCTTGTATTTTTTTTACCATTAACTTGTTACAGTTTTCAACAGCCATACCATATTTAAAGTATAATTTATTAGGATCAGATTTCACACGCACTTCTCTAATTTTGTGCTACTGAACCTTATTTCCATTATTACTTATAACTCAGTTTCCTTGTAAGAACGACTTATAATTTTAAAAATCTGTAATAAATAGAAACCTGATAAATAGCAGTAGCAAACATTGTAATGTAAAAACATGTACATTGCATAAACAAGACGATTCCGATTTAGACCGACACAATTATTGGACCAATTATTTATGTATTTTGATATGAATTTAAATAAGTAACTGGAAACTCATTGGCCCCTCGTTTTTCTTGTGTCTCATGCCACATAAAACATTCGACTTTTTCCAAAGTAGTATAGACAAATTGTTCGCTAATTGAGAATGTATTTAAGAACATCTTCTTACAAATGATTACAAATTCATCTGCATCCACTGTATTCACCTTAAGTCGATAAAAAAAGTAAAATTACGCCTTCAAACCATACCACTGAAAATTCTGTCTATTTTTTTAAGAACTAGAGAAGCCACAAATATCCACAGTTTCTCTCGGTCATCAAAATTCTAAAACTTTTGGAAAATGGAAAGATCGTTACTAATTTTAGCTGAATATCTCTGTCAACAGTTTTAAGGACATGCAGTTTCCATTGATTTACTAAGCCTTATAGTGCCGTCACGACTTTTATATTCTTTGCCTAAGTTTCTCAATATTGTCCTCTTATTGTCGATCCAATCTGCAACATGTCGATGTCTAATATTACCTTTGTCTTTTCTTAATGTATTTTTTCATTTTTTAGGATAACTTAACTTTGATTATCAAAATGATGCCAGTGGAGTATTTGTATGAAGTGTTGATAATAAATCAGTATTGTGTGTGTTCAGTGTTGTTGTTGTAATCAGTGTTGATAATGAATATACGGAATGTGAACTTTGATTAGATTTTTCAATATACTAAGCACAGAAGTAGTAATCGCAATCGTAGTCCAGGTGATTTATTCCGGTGACGGAAGTGGTGTGATGTTTCCATCTAACTTGTTGTCTTCCTGAAAAAAAAACTGTATATGTCATAATAAGAGACTAAGGTTCTACTGTATTAAGAATATTATTACCGTAGCCCAACCTGAAAAGATTAAAACATTTCTTCTTTATAGTGGCAACTGAAATATATCCGTGGAAATCTTAACTGTCTAACTGTCACGGTTCATGAGAATATACAGTCTGGTGATAGAAGGACAGACAGACCGATCAACAGACAAACATATAGACAGATAAACGGTAGGACAGTGGAGTTTTAGTAATAGGATCCAGCTTTACCCTTTGGGTAGAAAATGTAAATATTAGAAAAATTAAATCAGTACATACTTTCTTGCTGTGTTGTGTTTGAACTAATGCAGATATCATGGTCATTCCAACCTGAATCAGACAACGTATCCATCAGCCGATTAATAACATTCATATCTGCTTCAAGAGGAATAGGTGATTCCAGAAGAAAAAAAAGGATTAATACAATTTATCACACTTTTTAAAGATGTAAACAGTAGTAAGTTATTTACCAAGATGAAATAAAATATATTAAGTATTACATACGATAAGTAGCAATATTAAATTACCACGTAAAATATCGTAAGTATTACGTACCACACTACTTAAAAATAAATTTACCATGTGAAATATCGTATTTAACACATGCAATATATTTCTGATGTAAGAAAACAATGTATAAGGTATTAAGTCATACTTACGATATTTTACTTTGGGCGAAATTCAAATTGCGGTAAAACACTACTTTTTATAACTGAGAAGAAAGCAAAGTATATAGTTCATTGTTTCTTACCTTCATTTATCTCAGATTCTTGGTGTGCAGACAAACAGTCATTATTTAAAATTTTAACGATCACTTTTTGTATTTCTTCATTTGCGAAACCGGATTTCTCATTACGAAATCTGTAATTCTTCTTGCTCTGTGTGACATTTTAGATGTAATTAGATTTTATAGTAACAGCATTTATAAAAATAGTAGAATAAACTCAAAAAATCGATATTTTAATAACGTCAAAGCAAGCATTCACTTCCCCCACGTATTCGATTGTTAGTGATAGATACGAAGCGCGTGTGCAGTATGAGCGCTCTCCTCCACCACGTATTGTGTCTTTAGTACTCAGTACGGTAATTTACATCGGGGGATAATGAACATACGATATTTTACAGTCTGAAATTACGGCTTTCTGGTCGATGTACTGAAATTTTATTGATCACAAACAATAATATATATAAAATAAGGCATGAAAATAGAAAAAAGTGAAAATCGACAATTTCATACTTACGATATTCTTCGTAGGAGGTGTCGAAATAATAAAAATAATCCCATTGTTCAACTTGTAGTTTTGCTTTACACTTAGTACTTACTTGTTGAAAATTGTATCTTTTTTATTCGCATAATCTCTGGCAATGATATTTTTAACCGTATACAAATAAAAAACTAAGAAATTCTATAGCTTAGACATTATTTAAACCGATTTCATAATTTTTACGCATAACTTTGTTATGCTTAAAAATTATGTAGTCCATAGAATATCCTATTTGGCTCAGATTACGAGGTCCCGGGTTCAATTCTCGGGTCGAGTAAAAGTATAATTGAGATTTTTGAAAGTATTTGTCAAAAACCAAAATTTCAGCAGCAGCTCGGAGTCAGGCGGGTTGTATGCGTTGGTCGGATTGTCACTTCAGTGCCTCGGATGAACACGTAAAGCCGTCAGTTCCAGTTATCGCTAGAAATAGTCGATACCCGTTATCATGTCGGTAAAATGCGATTATTAGGATCACCACTAATTTCGCCAACCGACAAACCGGTGAATCATGGTGATATATTCAATATCTTTTATCGTCGGCAATTGGTGAAATTCCATTATTATTAGACACTATTATACACTCATACTTTAATTTTACTTCGAAACGTGTATATTTTAATTATTACTCAACCAGTTTCACTTTTTAAAGCATCTTTAGGATGTAATTAATATACTTAAATCATGGTGACCCGGAAAGTCTATAAACGTTTGTTGTGATTTGCCCTGCCTACCCCGCAAGGGAACCGGGCTTGATGATATTTTTTTCATAAAATAACATTGTGTTGGAACCAGGTACATATTATGTATTGAAATGCTAAATGCAATTTCAAATATTTCCCGCTCAATTTCATCAGATATCAAAATGCCATTGAAAATCTACTATCGAATTTCCGCTTCAATTACATACGTATTTTAGATTTGCACCAATGAAATTCGGACTTCGTATTCAAATGATGAAACAAGCCCGCATGTAATTGAATTGCTATTACAAATGCATTTGCAATAGCTCTACACTATCTTCTATTTTTAATCGATTTGGAAAAAGGAGGATTTTTTTAATTTGTCGAAATTTTCATTATGTATAAATAAATATTCACGGAACATATAAATAAATTAAATGTATTTTCCCCATTGATATAAAAAACCCAAGATATACAATCGGAGTGTCAAAAACGTCCTCCAAAAATGAGTGCACAATTTTAAATTGTACACTTATTTCAAATAGAATCGCGTCGGTCGCGACACTATCAATTTTATTTTTTTTCGTACATTGCTTTGTAAAAACAACTATAAGTCGTGCACTTAAGGTTGGATATGCAAATACACATGTTTTTGCCATATCTATAACTGCTTAAATGAAACTAGGGACACTTTTGAGTGTCAGTTTTGTTCGGGAGTGTGCATCTAGGGTTTTTTATATCAATGATATTTCCCTGATTGCTCAAATATGTCTACACTGATTAGAAAAAAACTTTTTTTTTGTTCCAAAGAGTACACATATAAAGGGTAAAATATGTGCTATCCTAAGTCGTCATCTACCCCTGTGCCAAATTTCATTCAAATCCGTTCAGTAGTTTTTACACGATTGAGTAACAAACATCCATTCACACAAACATCCATCTATCTAAACATCCAAACTTTAGTATTTATAATAATATAGATCAAAATCGAATACTGAGTCTCACAGTATGGACAGTCTTTTATTAGTCAACCTGTATATATGGCCTGTGTAATTTTGGTCACGTATGAGGTTTCGGTCATAATTAAATGGTTGGATGGAACCGTCGGAATGTTCACGTTCTTACATTAATTTTTAAATGTACTGCATGATCCTTTTTCTCCATCATGTTTACGTGAACGTTTTCCTTAATGCCCAGAGTCGTCCTCAGCTGTCATTACACACTAATACCCTTTTAGTCCCAGGTCATAACACAACAAGTTATTTGAATTTTTTTATGTTTACGTGTATGGAATATGTGTCTGAAATTGTATTCTAAATCATGTTCAAGAAGTTTCTTCAATAAATATAATTAAACTAGCTGACCCGGCAAACGTTGTTTTGCCTTACATATTAGGAATCCATAGCGGACAAACAACGTGACACGTAATTTATATAAGTCTACGGGATTGTCCTTCCACTCAGCCAAAACGGCATTAAACTTTATATGGTGGTGGTTTAAGTATTCTTAAATTTTCTAATTTTCCGCGCAATCTTCTTAATATTTTCTTTTATAAGAACCTTCTTTTTACAATTACAAACACAACAAAAAAAATACCGAAATTGGTCCAGCCATTCAGGCGTGATATCGTGACCAAGGAAAATAGGGATTAATTTTAATATATATATATATATATATATATATATATATATATATATATATATATATATATATATATATATATATATATATATATATATATATATATATATATATATATATATATATATATATATACATATATAGATAGATGTAGGCCATTTGATTATATGTTAAATAATTAAAATAACTGCTAGTTATACTATTTGTAGTATTAATTAATACTGCTATTATAAAATAATAATAGTGGTAGTAATAACTACTACTGTTATTATTTTATACTAGCTGTGAACGCGACTTTGTCCGCGTGAAAAATATATCTAAAATAAAAGTCCCGGGGTTTTACCTGCATAGTTCCCATTCCTGTGCGTATCCCGGGATAAAAACTATCCTATGTTCTTATCCTTTACCGAATTTCATCCAAACCGGTTCAGTGGTATAGGCGCGAAGAAGAGACAGACAGAATTACTTTTACATTTATAATATTATATAAAAATATAAAATATGGTATACTATTATTTTATTCTATAAAATATATTATAATATTCACTTTTACAGACACATCGACACACACATACGCACACAAATATTCATTCATTATTCACGCTTTAGCAGACAAATAAAACTGTTTTATATAAATATGTAAATAATTGTTACAGTATAAAAAAATATATATAAATAAAATGAAAATGAAAATAAAAGCAAAAATATATTTAATCGTAAAATTATTTAGCTGTAGATTTAAATTTATGTAAAAATAGTTATAGAGGAGTGGAGTCTCTTGACACAAGCTCGTAAGTGCTTAAAAGGAGACTTCAACAATACAAAACTGGTTGTAACATTTTTTAGTTCAATAAAGATTATCATTATTTGAATAATAATAATAATAATATACAATATAAACTATGGAATTATGGATTATTCTATTTTATTTTTATGTACCTAGTGTAATTAATATGTTTTATGTTTTATAGCGGTACAAATTTATTTTTGTAAATATAGACATGTGATGGTTATTATACGTATTATATTGTTAGTGTAGTGGTCTTACAGAACAATTATTGTAAAACTAGCTGACCCGGCAAACGTTGTTTTGCCTTACATATTAGGAATCCATAGCGGACAAATAACGCGACACGTAATTTATATAAGACTACGGAATTGTCCTTCAACGCAGCCAAAATGGCATTAAACTTTATATGGTGGTTAAGTATTCTTAAATTTTCTAATTTTCCGCGCAATTTTCTTAATATTTTCTTTTATAAGAACCTTCTTCTTACAATTACAAACACAACAAAAAAAAATTACCGAAATTGGTCCAGCCATACAGGCGTGATGTCGTGACCAAGGAAAATAGGGATTGATTTTTATATATACACAAGAAGATTATTAACAATTGTTCCGTAAGACTTTTTTTGTGCACTACACGTTAAGCCCCGTTTTCACTTTGATTAGTGCGAGTGCGAGTGTTTAATGCAGGTGCTTAATATTAAGCAAAAAATACGTGAAGACAGCCATTGATCAGTGCGAGTGATTAGTATTCAGCGTAGTAAAAGTGAATAGACACTGATTACTAATCACTCGCAGGGATCAACGCCTGTATTCACGTATTTTTTGCTTAATACTAAGCACCTGCATTAAACACTCGCACTCGCACTACACAATGTGAAAACGAGGCTTTACTACAAGTACAATCTACAAGTGCAAATTTAAGGCGAGAAAAATATATTTGTAGATTTCAAGCTTGTATGTTGTATAATTTGAGCAATAGTTTAAATAAATAAAAACACCTGATGTTCAACAAGTCTCAAATAGAAGTTTATCATATTGGGTTAACTTTTTTATGTATGTTTCCCAATTACTCAATTTCACTTGAACCGATCCGGTTTTTTTTTTCAAATCAATCTTCGTTTTAAGACATTTTATTGATTGGATTGCGGAAATCCGTAATTTAAAGGTAGATTATTTAAATACGATCTGTAATTTCCTGCGAACTGTTTCATGTGACAGCCGCTAGGCCACCGAAAAGAAATACGGCAGTTTAGTAAATAGATAAAATTCACCGAAGACGAATTCACGAGACAAATTACACTTACTGATCTAACCCCAAAGTAAGCTTTTGTTATGTATTGTGTGTAAAACGATGCTGGTAACTTCCCAGCTTTTAAATAGATTCGAATATAGAACCGCAGAATGTTTTAGACTTTTTATGAATTGACAACATTTCAAAATTTTAAAGTCGCCAAAATAAAAATATCATTTCTTTATTTTTTAATCCTGATTAGTAATATATATATATATATATATATATATATATATATATATATATATATATATATATATATATATATATATATATATATATTTTTTTTTTTTTCGCTACTCGATAGTGGAGAAAAAAAATATAATGAAAAAACATGTTATGACGTCACTTAAACGACAGAGTGAAGTGATTGCTTTGCTAAAAACCTATAGTTTAAAAAGTATAATGGGAATTTCATCATACGATGATGTCAAATATTCCGTGTTGTTTATTTGTGTTAAATAATTATCAAAGATCTGCTTCAGCGATTTCACTCTGTTCTATTTGTAATCAACACCTGGATTTATTTGATATTTCTCAATAATTTTACTGCAAACTAGAACGCTTTATAGAAATATGATCGAATGTTAACAACGGTTAATGATTTACAATACTTGATATTGATTGGATTAATGTCATAGATGACATATGCTTTTTGGACGGGTCACAACAAAAAGCAAAGACGTAGCATCATTCAGCCGTATAAATGACGTCATTTGGCATTTTCGTCTATTTAGAATACAAAGAATTTTAAAAGTTAAAATAAATATCAAAAATGAATGAATTTTGAGAAAATAAAAATACGGGAATCCTATTTTACGATCTACTTTCAGTTAAAAATATAATATAAGGTTGTTAAAAATTAAATGTTGTCTTGTCAATTGTCAGATAGATGTAATTGTAAATTAGTATTGGGCGGGCTCTGACGAATTGCAGAATAAATCGAAGATAAACTAAAGTTGCAGTATTTATTTTTACTTATAACGTTAAGAAAGTAATAAAGTAGGCTCGAGCAGCGGTACCTCTCACCAATTTCAAGCAGCCAAGACGAGAAGAACGCCGTGACGACCGAGGTCGTCACAATACCAATACGTAGAAATACATATATAAATACTTTTACATACATAATAAACACCCAAGCCCAGAAATACAAACACTTATGCTCATCACACAAATGCTTGTTCTCGTCGGGGATCGAACCCGAGCCCCGTCGATTGCGTAGTCAGGGTCGCTAACCACTCGACCAATGGGGCGGTCATACAAAGAAGTAGGTAATACATAGAAATCTATTTAAAACAAACTGTATGATGGCCGATGGGCGAGCTTATCCCCAATAAAAGAGATTTCTTCCAGCTGACCCGAATAAGAGTAAACACAATAATTATCGAAATGTTAAAATAGTGTACAATAATCATAAAAATAGATACATATGAATGTAACAGTCTTATTACATTAAATTTAGCTTCATAATATTTAAAAAATCGTCGCCTCTGTAGTCTGTGGTCCAGCGTTGGCGTTGACCACATGAGGTCCCGAATTCGATTCCCAAGTCGGGCACATAAAAAAGTGTTTTTTCAGTTTTCTGAGAAACACAAAGTTGCCCGGGATTGGAAAGTGTCCGGTTGACGATAGGATTGCCACCTATCACATTGTGGGACCAAGTATCTTCGGCTAATAATAGGTGCTTGTTGTACCTCTGCCTACCCCTTCGGGGATATGGGCGTGAAGATACTTATTTTAATATTTAACAATGAATAACAGAATAGAATAAGCTTTTATTTAAAATAAGTATTTCTTTGATACATTTTTCGATATCGATCTACAATCGATAGAAATTAAGAAAAACACCATCTATTTGTAAGTATCCATATGTGTATATTATCATGAATGTCACATGAGTGTAGCGTAAACAACATAATAAACATAAAATTAATAAAATTAAATATTACGTGTTTAATTTTATTAATTCGTTGTTTATTTAATGCATTTTATTTAAAAATAGGAAGTGTTTGTCCTCCGCAATATAACTTATCTCTGCAATATTAAGTATGCCAAATTCCATATAACCATCGCGCAATTGTCTTAAAAAGGGGTACAAAGCTCTCCATATTCCAAAAAATGAAAACTTTTTCACTCCGTCATACATTTAGGGTCCAGTTACACGGATTCAGTGGCTGTGGTTATGAGAAGTCTACATAATATATTAAATAAATTAAAGGATCATTCTACTCACGCGTAATCCGTAAAGCGACATCTACCTGTTTAATATCCATATTAAAACCGTTGCGTATATTCCTGAATACTCAAAGCAAATTGAAGAAGATTGGGATAGAAATTCAATTTATCGTTAATTGGTTTTAGGTGCGCTAACTCTGAAGGCTTTCCCAAATCAATTAAAAGCATCAAATATGTACAGTTGGTTCAGTACAGAAAAAATTTTTCACCACCAATCTATACAAATATAGATATTTAAGATTCAGGTGTTTATTAGCAGAAATCCAAAATGCAAAGACGAAATTATTGTATTTAATTTGCAAAATTTCCGCAAAATCTAATATGTAACTGCTCTGATGCAACTGAAACAAAGAGTAGTGCAGTAAGTTACATTTATCCAATGTCTGAAAATTGAAGGAGATTCCACTGTATTGCGTAATTGGTGTTATTGCTAATACGACCACAGTTTCTATCGCGATAATTTCTTTGTATCAAATCGTACAAAGCTTCGGCGCATATTACTTCGGGACGATAAACGCAAGTGCGGCTCCGGTTAATGCTGGGTTTAAATAAACATACAAACATCTTTTCTCCGATTTTATATCATAAGATAGGAAACAAGCAGATGGGTCTCCCGATAGAAAGATTCAATCATCGCTCATAGACACCAAAGATGATATACACCTTCTCTCTATAATATTATTACGGATTTTTTATTTTCATACTTGAATATCTATTTGTTCGCATTATTCTTATTTTATTTTAATTATTCTTTTGATACAAGCTTAGTGGAAAACTCTCTCCACTTTTCCGCTTTGTTTACTGAATAACTTGGGAAGAATGCCGTAAGGCATTCAATTGTACAACTTTTGTGTACAAAATTTGCTGTTTAATAATTACTTAAAATATGCACAATATTATGTATAATATACATATAATTTATTATAATAATATAATCGCGTTTTGATGGATAATTTTGTTTAAAAGTGATAATAAGTTTACATACACACATACATGCATACAAACATGCTGATGCCATCGTACAAAAAGGCAACAAAGCTTTCCAAGTCTTTAAAACGTGGCAATTTGAAGAAGACTTGATATCTGAAAACTGGGGTAAAATCAGTAACTTCCTTTAGCAGAAAGTTAACTCCGTCGTAACTTTTTTATGTATTAAAGAACATGGCTGGCGTATTTGGTCAAATCACCTACTATTAAATACTACTATTAAATACGCGAAATTTTACAAAATTACAAGTTTTGTAAAATTTCGCGTATATTTATCATGACATCTAAATAAAGTCTGTGAAAAAATATATTATTTTTTAAATGTCACCTATATTTTAATAATTATTCATTATATTTGTCTGTATTTTCTTTAATATGCAATAAGTACTTAAAATGTTGCCACTTTAAACTAGACAAGATGATTAGAATATTTTTCTCCCAACCTACTTTATTTTGCTGTACATATTTTAAATATTTTTTAAAAGATGATTATTTAATTACGAATTGTTCGTATTACTAAGTTTTAAAGGCACATTCAACGATTTTTCAGTTTACAAACATACAGCAGTACTCGCTTAGGGCCCTATGCGGATATCGATATTATGTTCCAACTCAGCATGCGGGTGGGCCCAAGCACGTCACCTAAGTTCATTGCCACGCAGTTATTTTATAGACAGTGGTCCCAGGAACAAACTTTTTTTGATTAATAAGAAGCGTAATTTTTGTGAACAGCTTCGTTTTCATGAAACGCCCATATTTTCTATCTTCGAAAAATCTCGAATCGTGTAAGTAATAAAGATAGATAAAAAAAGAAAACTTTAGAGTGTCGGACTAAGAAAAGTTTTCACTTTACGTGTAGTACAAAGCAATCCTTGAATTATAATAAGAAATAACAGGCTGTTGTTAGAAAACTAGATTGTTTTTAAATTGATGAATATCAATTTAAAAATCTCATTATTCCGAACCTTAGAGTGGAGGACACGTCAGATAAACAATCAAATGTGTAGGACAAAAGTTTTTTCTGTTTTTCTAAAAATAAATAAGCGATTAAAGCAAAAACATAATTATTGTTATTAATGAAATATTTTTCTTAGCCGGGTAAAAATGTTCGAAACCCCCTGACTTTATTAGTTACCCTATTCAAGATTTTTCGAAAATAGAAAAGATTTGCGTCTCGTCAAAACGAAGCTGCTCACAAAAATTCAGCTTGTTATTAATAAAAAAAAGTTTGTTCCTGGGACCACGATCGATTACGTTTAAACACAATCTTGGGTAAAGTATTTTTAATACATGCTGAAGGCGTTCTGCACTAAATTACGTGATTGCATGAAAAGGTTCGATCCTTACATTAACGTAACTTGACCTCATGACATCCATTATTCCACGTATTAAAAAACAAAGATAAAATTACGTTTATAATTAATCGAAAAACACAATTTTATATCTTATATATTACATAATAAGATCTATGAAGCTATTTAAGAGAGGAAAAGAATTGTTGGTATACATCTTTCTTCACTATTTCCTTCAAACCCTTTCTTCGCGCTTCGCATTCTTCAGGATATATTGCTCTCGAATAAATTGCTTCGCGTATTCAAGAGATATCTCGAACATGCGCGCCGTTCCTTTGGTTTCGATAAATACTTAAGCTCACGTACATCGAAATTAATAATTAATAATAATAAAATATAACTATGTGCCGATTCTGTGGTCTGGTGGTCCGGCATTGGCGTTGATCACATAATGTCCCGGGTTCGATTCCCGGGTCGGGTAGTTAAAAAAATGTGTTTTTTAAGTTTTTTGATAAAATGTTTCGCGGGACTGGAAAGTGTCCGGTTGGCGATAGGCTTGTCACCTATCACATTTGTGGGACCAAGTATCTTTGACTAATCGTGGGTGCACCTGCTATACCTCTGCCTACCCCTTCGGTGACACGGGCGTGACGATACTTTGTTTTAAATAATTGTGTATGAATGAAACAAATGAAACAAATATATATACTTTTTCATATATTATAGAATAGCAAACAAGACGTCCATGTATTTTTGATGTCATGATTTTCATGATTTTTGAATTGCAGATGTCCATGAGCGGCGGTGATCACTTAGCATCAGGTGCACCTCCTGCTCGTTTGCCCCCTCATCTATAAAAAAAGAAAATGGTTTAGTTTTCTGATAAAAACAACGTTGCCCGGGATTGGAAAGTGCCCGGTTAGCGATAGGCTTGCCACCTATCATATTTTGGGACCAAGTATCTTCGGCTAATCGTAGATATACTTGTTATGCCTTTGCCTACCTTTTTGGGGATATAGGCGTGAATATATTTTTTTTAATGGTTATCCTAATAAAAAGAGAGAACTGTCGCCTATAGATACGAAAAATGTTAAGGATGCGTTGCTATCTTAGTAGCAGGGTACTAACGTGCATAAGTTTACCGGTTACCTTACCTTTCAATACGGAACACCACAGTGTCAAACACTGATGCTACTGCAGCAAAAATAGGAAAAGTGGTCATACCAAACATGGACAAGACGTTGCGGAAATTTACAAAATTTAGTCACGATGGGAGTGGACTCGTTCATTCAATCGTTAACATTTCACAAACTGCCTGGCTGATAAGCAAGTGATGTTTTCTTCTAGATAAAAATGCTCGGGCCAACACGGGATATATTATGTCTTTTTTTTATATCATAAGATAGCAAACAAGCAGATGGGTCTCCTGATGGAAAGAGTTAACCACCACCTATAAACACCAAAGATGTTAATGGTGCGTTGCTATCTTGTGGCGAGATCTACTGCCACATGCATAACTTTACCGGCTACCTTACCCTCAAAACCGGATCGCGACAGTGACAAGCACTGACGCTATTGCGGCAGGAATAGGTAAGGCGGTGGAACCATACCCGGGCGAGATAATGCTGAACTCTACCACCTAGTAGCCACGATCGTAGTGACTCGTATAACCAATCGGTCGCCATTTACGACCTGCCTGGCAGGACGACAGTTAGCCTATTCTTCAAAGGAGCCCGGGACCAACACGGGGAAAGTAATTTAGGTACCTAGTGGTCCACATGAATATATTATGCCGATAGTTTCTGTAGTTACGATGTTAATAACACGTTATACTAATCGTTCGATTACAAACTGCCTGACAAGAAGGCAAATTGTTCTAATCCTTAAAAACGGGTCCGGGTCATCACGGGGTTTATAATTCTACGTACGTTCAGAGAGTGATTAACCCTTGTCTTAATCTACTTTAGCACAAAGCAACAGAATTCTGGTGGTGCTATAAAAATACTTCCATTTTTTCACCCTCTACAAACACAATATTCACGACATTACCAAGTAAGAAAGACTATCAAATTCTGAGCTTATAAAATAGTATTTAAAAATTAGAAATTGCAAATTACCAAGTAGATGGAATTACTCGCTGCGGCGAAACATTCACGATGGTATTGGTTAAAATAATCCATCAGATATTGGAGTTAGATAAATCGAAATACTAACATTTTCATGCTAATTGTGAATCAGAGAATTTGCATACGAAATTCAATTTGTTTTGATTGAATATTCGTAGTAAACAAGCTGATGTTTGCCTTGTATTTAGAGAATATACCTAAGGCTAGAAACATTTACAGATCACGTATTTCTCATAGATTATAATATTTTGGATCGTACTTATGATTCCAAAATAAATTAGGAACCTATATAATTTCGCTATGTCTGCCCGTCCGTATTGGTACTTGAAATCTGTAATTATGCGTGAATATACAGTCATATCAGTCACAGCAACAAAATTATGACATAAAATCTTGAAAAATATTTTTATTTAGGGCAGCTCCCCTATATGTAAAGTGAAAATGTTATTTTTTTTCTCAGGTACCCCATTGTGTGGGGATAGGTTTTTAAAAATATTGCAGGTTTGTGAAAACAATTTTTCGATGTAGGAAATCGTTTGTAAAATATTAAGTTTTAAAGTGCTAATTTCCCCCTTGTCTCTCCACTCCGCAGGCTAAACTATTAGTTGAAACGACAAGCACTGACGCTATTGCGGCAGGAATAGGTAAGGCGGTGGTACCAGACCCGGGCGAGACAATGCAGAACTCTACCATCCAGTAGCCGCGATAGTAGTGACTCAAATACCCAATCGGTTGCCTTTTACGACCTGCCTGGCAGAACGGCAGTTGGCCTATTCTTCATAGGAGCCCGGAACCAACACGGGTGAGTGATATTAAAGAACGAAACTACTTTCTACATCTCCATTCTCTCCAAAATTCTGGACTCTACGATTCTTATATTTTCCTCATTATATAACGCTATTCTCAAAGTATACTTTATTTTCAAGAGCATGTGAAAATCATGAATCGAATAAGGGTCTTTATAAAAATCAACATCTGGGTAATAAAAACGACTTTTTATATTTATTTCACTTCGACATGACGAAAAATATTCTCCACAAAGAGATCTGGCATACATCCAGAAGTTAATACAAGAAAAAAATCACATATATTTTTTGTACTCTGGTTTCTAATTTTACCCGTTCACAAACAACATCAACATTAAACGGCTATCGTGATATACCTACGTAGCTTTTCTACGTAACGCATGAAAGCCAGTATCTTATAATTTAAAAAAAGCTTACTGAATCGGAATACGTTGTTACGCTATATAAATTATTTGTACTGAATATTTTGGTGGGGTGGGGGTTAATGGGAGATGTGGATCTTAATGGGTATGTAATATTTTAGGGTAAAATGTATATGTTGATTTCAAATCCGGAGATATCAACAAAGTAAAAAATAAAAAATTCTGGACAAGAACACCCTAATCAAGCAGTAGTACGCTTTACAAGCTATTCTTATAACTATCAAACACACAAAAAAAAAATCATTAACATTGGTCAAGCTATTTCGGAAAAATGCAACTATTTAAAATTAAGATCTATGTTCTTATATGGCATATATTTTCTGAGGCATCGTTTACATACTTTTTGTTTACCCAAAGATTGGCTGGAATACAATGCCAATAGGCATTAAGTCCGCCTTTCGTACAAATTTATTAAAAGTGTACAATAAAGTTCCATAAATAAATTAATAAACTAACACCGTGACACGAGATATTTATATATTAAATAAGCTTTCAGTAACAAACTCAAATGCTTGTCTATAGAAGATTTTCCCATTCAACTAACTCAACATAAATTTGATTGCATTTTAAATATAATAATTTTATCACTACAATTATGCATCTGTAATGTATTAATAGCAGCCCGTATATTCCCAGAAGCGAGGAAAAAGCTATCGTTATGGTGGGGCCGCACTTGCGTTATCGTCCCGAAGTAATATGCGCCGAAGCTTTGTGCGATCTGACACTAAAAAATTATCGCGATAGAAGCTGTGGTCATATTAGCAGCAACGATATTTTGTATGAACTATCGTGCCATAGTTCAAGATGGCTGAAATCATTTTCAAAGGTGTAACTATGGACGATGATTTCCTTTATTTATACATATTGTGTGCTAACAATCAATTACTAAAACGTTTTTTTTTTGTAATTCACATTTTTTGGATACCGTATGACTGGCTCAGCTTACAATTTCATCGTTCCACTCCATTTTGCACAAACACCCGCATACGTCTGAACTGATCGAAAACAAGGACTAAAATGAACAACGCTAGTCTAACCACGCAGCGCGATATGT
Source organism: Apodemia mormo (assembly GCA_036924255.1). NCBI lineage: Eukaryota > Metazoa > Arthropoda > Insecta > Lepidoptera > Riodinidae > Apodemia > Apodemia mormo. The sequence goes on along the minus strand of JAUPFN010000013.1, from coordinate 7,870,990 downwards.
TAGCGCGCTAAACCCCTTTGACGAACCGCTAACCGTGCGATAAGGCACACACAGTTCGAATGCTTGCGACGATAGCCAACAGATAGCCGAAGACGATAGTTAATAGCTGGTCACATTTACATGTATCGTGTCATTGCACGAAGCTTTGTGACGATAGACGCAAGTGCGGTCGCATCTTTATAGGAGGAAAAAATAGTACCGCAATCTGGTTAAAAAACAACCTAATTTTCTCACAACAACTTGTTAATTATTATTGTTATTCAAGGGTAACATTATCGTAAAGTAGAAATTATTTTAGTCCAACACTCTAAAGTTTTCTTTTTTATCTACCTTTATTATCTACCCAATTTGAGATTTTTCGGAGATAGAAAAAATGGTTGTCTTGTCAAAACGAAGATGTTCACAAAAATTAAGCTTGTTATTTTAATCAAAAAAAGTTTGTTCCTGGGGTAAAAATATTTGCTTGTTTAAAAAAAATTGTGACGTACACTCACTAAACACAAGGAACAAAAACAATCTTGTTATGCATGCATCTCGTCTCCACAGAACAAGTAACTCTTTTATGGGGCAATGTATACGCTTTTACAATAAACTTCCCGAAACTATAAGAGATCTATCTACCATTCAATAAATTTAAAAAATATGTTAAAACAAATCTGTGTAAAAAAGGATATTATTAAATCTCAGATTATTTGGAAGACATACAAGCATGGGATTAATTGCTCCTCATATCAATCTCATATATATGTTTTATAATTATGTAATATTGTGATAAAAAAAATATATGAAAAAAAGACAAGCCCTCTGAGTTTCTTCCGGCGGATCTTCTCAGTGTATGGCCGCGTTCCGATCCGGTAGTAGTTTCTAAAAAATATGTCAACATGTCAAAATAACTTGTAAAAATTTTTATTGAATAAAGTTCTTCTGATTTCTGATTTTCCGGTCTAACACGTTTCTCATCAAAAAATGTCCTTAGGAGTTTATTTTTCGTAAGCTCAAACGGTTCTTTACTATTATTGTTTCCCCGTATGGGGTGGTGCTTCTTAAATTAAAATGTTGCAAATAATATGAGCTCAAAACTCAATTTTAAAAGTAATGCATTTTAAAACCTTTAGATTTTCAACTACCAAATCGTACTCATTGCGCAAAGTATTACGGTATCGGTTAGAAAATTATATGTACTTTGTACCAACTAGATATATAAATTAATCACGTTTGATAACAATCAGGAGAGAAGGACAAACAAAAATTTATAAATAAAAAGCAAAATTTCAACAAACAGGAATAAATTCTCAGTATGTATTGGAGTCATAAAACTTGTCCTTTACGTATTACTACGAGTATTATACTTGGTACTTTAAAGCGTGAGTCTTTGTCACTATCATGATCTGGTTTGGAGGTTTAAAATAGCCGGTAAACTTATGGCATATGACATTAGGTCCCGCCACACGGATAGCAACGCACCATTAACATCGTTGGTGTCTATCGGCAATGGTTTCACTTTCCATCAAGAATGTTTCTTGTTGTGATATAAAAAAATGATTTCTAGATTGGTTGCAGCTGCAAACTTTTATATTTAAAAAGTCAGGAAGCTATACAAAAAAGTATCTCACGCCAATATCGCTGTAGGGGTAGGCAGAGGTGCAACCAGTGCACCAATGACGAGCCGCAGATACTCTGTTTCACAATGTCCATCACATTGTAGGACAGAGTATCTTCTGCTAAGCAAGCCTATTGCCAACCGGGTACTAATCCAATCCTAGGCAAGGTTGTTTTTTAACAGAAAACTGAAAAACAAATTTTTCTATTGCATAACCCTGGCATCAAACTCTGACTACTAGACCATAGGGGCGATTATTCATTCCATTCTGATATCATAACTAAATACCTGCGTAAAAGAGAGTAATGACATCAAGTCTGATTGGTTGGATGCAAATAGTTTGAAAACTATATTAATATTATAAATGCGAAAATTTGGATGTTTGGATTTATGAATGGACTGTGTGGCTTGTAACTCAGTTACGTCAAAACTACTAAACGGATTTAGATTAAATTTGTCACATATGTAGATAATGACCTGTAATAGCACATAGGTTACATTTTATCCCGGAAAATTAGTTGTTCTCGCGGGATTCACCAAAAACTTTTATAATGCAGTGGCCTACACGGTCCAGCTAGTAATCCATATACAAGAGATGAGAAATAATTTCACCCTCTCTACGAAATCGAGTCTAGCTTTGAATCTGAATCTCTATAAAGAGCACTTTAGGGCTTCAAACCCAAGTAAAATCACTAAGAACTCAAACTCTCAACCTGGAAAATTCCACGCTCTATCATTAATACATTTGAATTTTCCAGAACCGGATATCGAATCCGGAACCTCATGCAATCAACACTGACATCAGATCACTAGACTAAAGAGATATATTATATGTTTTTAATCAAATAAAGTACAAAGTTACGAGAATTATCTAGTCTGTGTATAAACAAGACAAGAATCATGAACTAACATTATATTACTGAAGTTTAATCGAAAGCTTATTGCACTTCATAAACTATGTGGCGGGAATGTTCAAAGTCTCGTTTTGGTGAGATGCAATTTAGCTCTTAAGCCGACATATTCCCAAATGCGATTAATATAACTTCGTGTGTCTTGGCACTTAAGCTACGTAGGTTGTTGACACTCTGTTATTTGATGTGAAGTATACGTCACATAAATCTTCATAAAGCTTAATATATTAGAGGCAATGATGTATGCATTACAAATATTTCATTAGAATTATACGAAATGAATAATCAAATGTCAAACTTAATGAATTAGACATGTCATACATATTATATACATTACTAAATACCAAGCATGCAAATAGCTCTCCTGATGGAAAGAGAAAACATCGCCTATAGACACTAAGGATGTTAAGAGATGAAAATATCAGATACGTAAGTTTACTGGCTACTTTACATTCCAAACCTGAACATGACAGTGACAGTATTGCCACTATTGCGGCAGGAAAAGGTAAGGCGGTGATACCAGAACCAGGCAAGACGTTGTAGATATCTACCATTTAATACTTTTAATGATAGTGACACGTATAGTCAATCTTTCACCTTTACGAACTGTCTGGTAGAAAGTCAAATTGTTTTTTTTATAGGGAGTCCGGACCGTCACGGGAAAAAAATATGTGTGATATCTTAATAGAAAGCTTTTTTCTTGGAAGGGAAAACATACAAAAACAACGTGGAATACAATGCGAGATTCTGTTTCTTATCATTTTTCGTATTATAAAAATATAAACAAGATCGCTCTCCTAAAACCTGAGGCAAAGAATAAACCATCATCAATATCCAAAAAAATTTTACCTTCCCGCTATGTATGTAGATAAAGAAGTTACTGATTTTGCCCCGATTTTCGAAAATCGAGTTTTCACCTAATCTCTAGATTTTGAGGTCCTAGAAATCTTTCCCGACTATTTTCACGATGACGTCAGTATGTCTGTGTGTGTATGTATGTGTATGTGTGTGTATGTGTGCATGTAAATATCATAACTTTTTAACGGTTGGACCGATCGAAACGCGTTTGATAACTCATTCGATTGGATTCCACTCAACTGAGACTTCCTGAAAATTTGAACCAAGTCAGCCCAGTAGACTTTGAGAAATTAAAAAAAAACAATTTTTTTTGGTGAAATAGTAAACTTATCAACTTTATTCCTCATAAAACTACGTCTAATGCAAAAATTGCATCAAAATCGGTAATCATATATATCTGTTTGGAGTAATCATTGACGAAAAATTTTTGAAAAAAGTGTTTTTTCGACATAGCTTAGATTTTTTTTATCGCAGTATAACTGCAGTAACCGACTTTCCATTTCCTGTATCTCCGGAACCCTTCATCAGACTTCACCACATTAAAATGGACCACACGGGGAGCATTTTGGTCATTCTCTGTTTGTTTGAGAGGGTATACCCACACACCACCTGAGTATTCGTACTAATAGACACGCCATTGGGAGAAAAACTTGTCGCCGCGCATATGAGCAAACGCTCCTATCACTATTAATATTTCATACATTTGTAGATATATTATATAATGAAAAAATTGAAATAAACCATGTTTTATCGTACCGAATGAGATAACAAGGTTTAAAAATTACCCTTAAGGGCGCGTATTCGTTTCGTAACGACAACTTCATGTTTTTAAATTTTTTCCTAAGCAATAGCGTAATATTGTGAGCAGATTATTCGAAGGATATTACATTTTTGTAATATGTATGTCGACGAAGACTATCCTCTACATGTCCAACAAAAACGCAAAATATTAAGAGAGGAGCTAAAAAAAGAACGCGCGCAAGGGAAAAATGTAGTACTTCGTTACGACAAAATAGTGTCAATCAAAGGAAAACATATACACACTACCGAAGGATCAAGACAAAGCAAACGCAATCTTTCAGAATCACCTAAAGAAAATGACACCACAATACAAATAAGACAGAAAAAAAGCAACTATATACCGAAAAAAAATAAAATTAGTAATATAATCACTTACATGAAAAAGCCTGGCATCAATAAACCGATTGCTTATGGAGATACGTCACCGATCCAAGACTCTACAAAATAGCAACCAATAACAGCCCCTCCATCCCCATCTCCCCCAATACGGTTAGTCACCGCGGGGGATGTAGACTGTGACCCTCCATGTAACCAAACCTACTACATAGCGACATTCAACGTACGTTCTCTATCATCAGAAGCTAGAATAATCGAGTTAGAATATGCTTTATCAAAAGTCAAATGGGATATAATAGGAATAGCGGAAGTCAGAAGGAAAGGTTTTTTTATAGAAGACAGGGGAGTGTATATTTTTCACTACTACGGAGAAACAAGAGGAGAAAAAGGGATAGGATTTTTAGTTAGGAAACAAAAAAGCCTATATGTTGAAAACTTCATACCCATTAGTGAAAGAATAGCTATTCTGAAAGTCAAAATTCAATCTCAAACTTATTCAATTATACAAGTTTACGCACCCACAGAAAGGGCTTCCGATGAAGAAATAGAAAAATTCTACGAATTATTACATACAGCAATAGAAAAATGTAGCAATAACTTAATTTGTATGGGAGACATGAACGCAAAAATTGGGGTTTTACCGGAAGAAAGTACACACAATATACTGGGAAAATACGGATATGGCAGCAGAAACGATAGAAGTGAGATGTTCATCAACTTCTGTCACCAGTACAACTTGTCTATTATGAACACTAAATTTAAAAAACTTTGAAAACTAGATGGACATGGAAATCGCCAGACGGTGTAACAAAAAACCAAATTGACTTTTTCACAACAAATGCTCCTAAAAATATAGAAGATGTTACTGTCATCAACAATCTGCTTTTTCCGAGTGATCACCGAATGGTTCGAGCGAAATTAACCACAAAAACCTGTAAGCCTTCTAGAAAAAAATACGCTTATAATCCCCGTATAAAAACAAACAGTATAAATGTACGAGAAAGTCTCTCAATAACTCTACCTAAGCTCTACTTTGAAAAATCAGTGCAAGAACTCTATAACGACATAGAACATCTAATAAAGAACAGCTGTAAAAATGCTAAAGAGTCTACTCGGGAAAATAGAAGGAAAGCAATAATGACACACGAAGTTATTCAACTAATACAGTATAGTCAACAACTAAAAGACAAAAAGAACAAATCAAGAGACGAAAAGAGACAACTTAGCATGTTATATAGAGCCATAAACAAACATATCAAAACCAACATGGAAAATTATAGATTGGCCACTATAAGTCATTACTTAGAAAAATCAGGCGGTGTCAACAAGGCTTACAAAAAAATCAATAACACGAAGCAAATGATGACTCAACTAAATTCTTCCTCTGATTTAATCGTAACTAGCCGCAAAGAACTTTTGGAAGTAGCCACAAATTTCTTCAAACGACTCTACCAAGCTACTAAAACTCTACATCCAGAAAAAATACCCGTAAATACTGATAGCGTACCATTCTTTACTGAAAGCGAAGTAGAGCACTCAATAACGAAGCTAAAAACCGAAAAGAGTTGCGGACCAGACAGTATTAGCAATGACTTACTTATCACAGGAAAAGAACACCTTGTAAAACCACTAACCAGACTATTCAACAAAATATTGGAAAAAAGAAAAATTCCACAGCAATGGACCACGGCGGAAATAACTTTGTTATATAAAAAAGGAGATGCAAAACAAATAGATAATTACAGACCAATAAGCCTTTTGTCTACACTTTACAAAGTCTTCTCTTCATCTCTATTAAGACGTATTACAAAGGCTGTGGATGAAAATCAGCCAGTGGAACAGGCTGGCTTTATGAAAGGTTTCTCTACAGCAGACCACATTCATACATTAAAGAACATCATAGAGAAATATAACGAATATGGAAAAACTCTATATATCGGATTTGTGGATTATTCAAAAGCTTTTGACTCTATTTCCCATAGCTCTATATGGAATGCTTTAGCAGAACAAGGAGTAAACGCTATATACATAGACATTATTAAGGAAATTTATAAACACAGTTCTGCTAGAGTAAAAATAGAGACACCAGGGCCATCCTTCAAAATGGGAAGAGGAGTAAGGCAAGGCGATCCGATGTCACCTAAATTTTTTATAGCTGTACTAGAGTCCGTTTTTAGAAGCTTAAACTGGAATCAGATTGGGTTGAACATTAATGGCACCTATTTATCGCATTTAAGATTTGCTGACGACATTGTTTTACTGTCCGAGAACACAGAAGAATTACAATATAATGCTAGAGTCTCTTAACACGAAAAGCAAAGCGATAGGCCTTGAAATAAATCGGGGTAAAACTAAATTAATGACAAACAAAGAGAGAAAGCAAGTTCTGTTAGAATCGACGCTCTTAGAGTATGTGGATAGCTACATATATCTTGGCCATGAAATTTCATTTTCCAACACAACAGAAAGAGAAATTACCCGTAGAATAAAAAATACCTGGAAGAAGTACTGGAGTATGAAAGAAATTTTCAAGAGCAACTTAATGACAACACTGAAAACTAAAACTATGAATATATGCCTATTACCATGCCTTACCTATGCGTGCCAGACTTGGACCATAACAAAGAAAACCATACATAAATTAAGAACATGCCAAAGAGGTATTGAAAGAAGTTACCTCGGTTTAAAACTGAGAGACAAGATACATCACACGGAAATAAGACAAAAAACAAAAGCTAATGATGTTGTTAAACAGGTGTTAAAATTAAAATGGCGTTGGGCTGGACATATACAAAGAGCACCAGATGAAAGATGGACGAAAACTGTAACAAATTGGTATCCTATATACATGAGACGAAAACCTGGAAGACCACACAAACGATGGAGCGACGACCTGATGAAAATTGCGGGCAAAACCTAGAATAGACTAGCAATAGATCGCAGAAGGTGGAAAGACATGGAGGAGGCTTTCACCGCCCTAGGCGGTCCTTACATAGATAATAAAAATTAACCAGACAAACATACATTATATATTATCTTTATTTTATATTAATAGCACTTTTAACACTGAAATATACCTAAAATATTATATAATAGTTAAATGACAATATAAATAATGACTAATGGACACAACTAAATTTTAACAATTAATAAACTATAAATATTATATTTACTTGACAATATAGATAATTGCTTCAATAATAATTTAATTAAACTAGTAAAGTATATAATATTAATAAATTTTAATATTAATTTATAAATTTAACTTAACCTAATAAATATTATATATACATTTATTTTATATACATATATTAATCATTATGCAAATAATAAATTTAAATTACATTACAATATATTATACAATTTTACTTTCTTATATAAAATCTCAAATATAACACTAACAATTACAATTGATTTAACAATATTATGTTAATGAGATATTGTTAAAATGATAAAAGATGTAAGGAATCAATAAAAGCTATTTAACTTTAACTTATTACATTTTTGCAAGATTAAGTCTTAATTATTTGATTTATCTTTTATAATTTAATTGGCAAAAGATTACGCGCGAGGATTTATAGTGTTTTTAAAATAATTCTTCTAAATAAATGAATTCATATAATGGACTAAAAAAAATCAGTATATTAAATATTACCTTATTTCATACATAATAAATATTTTAGGTTTCTATTAAAATACTTACTGGTGAAAAAAAAGTTAAAGTGAGCTGATTTTGTAATTTTCAATATTATTTTTTAATATCTTACAACATTATTTTCGTCATTTTGGCTCTGTAGTGCACTTTAAGACCATATATCCTGTTGGAAAAATGCATAAACTAAAATATTTTAGCACATTACAGTGGTTGTATTCGTCTTGAAAAATAACTCAGACGCCTATTTTCGTAAAACGCTATACAGGGATTGTCTTCGTTTTAAAAAACTGTTATCAAAAATTATATTCTTGCTCTGTAGTGCACTAAATCAAGACTTAATCTTACAAAAACTAATATCATTTGAATAAATCTATTCACATTATTGACGATATTCCTCTTGAAAAAACTTGAAAGCGTGAAGTTTTCGTTGCAAATCGAATACGCGCTCTTAACGGGATTTTATTTCATCGCTAAGTAGTATTAATCTATATTTCTGCGTGTTATTGCAAGCTACACTGACTAAATAAGAAATTCTCGTGAATGACCTATCCATTTAATCCGTGGTTATACCAAACAAACAAAAAAATAAACGACTGAGTTCTAAATAACATCACGTAACTATAAACGTGGGAAGGAGTGAGAAAATATTCCCATGTGTAAGTTCGGGCTTATTTGAAGAATAGACCAGGCGACGTTAATAATTTTGAAGATGTTAATTTATAAATGATAAGATAGACGAAAAATTGCAAATGATAGGTATATTCATAATAGTATTATGCTTAGTTTATCGATAATTACTTTAAAGATTTCGATAAAAACTAAAAACTTGGAGTTCTTTGAATCAAGGAATCGATTTATAGAGATTTTATATTTTTGAAAGTTTTTATACAGTTTCAATCAAACGGCGTTGTGAAACCGCTGATTGGTCCCGGTGAAGAGATCATAGTGGTAGAATCAGCGTGCCAACTACTTAACTGTCAGGGTAACGTCACAACTGTGGAGGTTGATAGCGTCACACAAGGACGTGAAATATAGAAAAAGAATAACTTCCCAGCCAAGCAAGATGTACTGCCTGGGGACCAAAGTCCGTTTGATAAGCGTTGAAACTTGTATATAGTATTTATAACATAAATAATTATATTTTTTTGTTATTTTTTCTTGTAGCGTTTGTAGTTTTGCTTGCAGCGTACTAAATGCCGTAATGAATTTACATTAAAGTTACATATCTCACTAACACATACCTTAGCTCGGTCTCTCAGACACAATCCTAAAACTGATGTGTTGACGTCGCATTTGCAATCAAATGAGAATCTGGAATACTAATTTCTAGGTCTCATATCGTTTACAGATTTACATATAAGTACAGGTTTACAGATTTACATATAATTACATGTCAGCACTCTGTAGTATCAAAGTGATTTACATCTTACTCGATATCGAATCCTAATACTTTTTTTAGATCTAATAATATTGCAATTTTTTTACAACAATATTACGATTAATATAACATAATGGTACTGACCACCGTAGTGTGGTCTAAATTTTTATTAAATCCTTCGTAATTACATTAAAAAAGTATTTTTAATTTGTCCATTTTCTACCCAATTGTCATAACTTTTTTTCCTATAAACATTTATGGCGTGATATAAATGCGATACCAAGTGATATAGTAGATTAAAAAACATTTTTTTGTACTTTATAATCATAAAAATATCCTTTTTAGTTGCTCTTATCGTTTTTGGCTGGTTTTAATATCATTTTATAGACAAAGTATCACTCTCTAGTTTCCTTGCCGGTTAAGCAGAATAAACAGAACATCTATTTATTTTTCGATTCACCACAATTCACCAGTTTGTCGGTTGGCGAGATGAGTGGTGATCCCATTGCCGCATTTCACCAACCTAATATCTTTTACCGACTATTGCTAGCGATATACGAGACTTGAAATGAAATGAAATGAAATGAAAATGAAATGAAAATGAAATGAAATGAAAAATATTTATTTGCAAGAATATGGGTGTCACAAGTTATTAAAATAAATTAAATTACCATCATATTCTACCATAATATGGCGTGCAAACATTTTAATTTAGGTCGATTTCTTTATAATTACTACCGGATCGGAACGCGGCCACACACTGAGAAGATCCGGCGGAAGAAACTCAGCGGGCTTCTTTTTTTCTATTTCACGTATTACAATTGTATGTATTACAATTTACTAGAATTATTTCACATCAAAAGTTGTTTTTATAATTTACAAAATATGATCTTATGCTCAATCCAATTTTTTACAATTTACAAAAAATTTACCATTTTACAAAATTTGCCGTTCAGTTTTTATTACATTTAAATTTCAAGGTAAATTGTACAAGCTTATATTTCTGTTTATTAACATTTAATTTTATCTGCTAAAAATTCTCTAATATCATAGTATGTTTTATTTAACAGTAAATCAAACAATTTTTTGCGAAATTTATTTATAGGTAATAATTTTAGACTATCAGGAATATGATTGTATATATTAATTGCCATACAATATGCATTTTTTTTATAAATATTTAGTCTTTGGCTTGGCACATGTAGCTTCTCACTGTTTCTAAAATATGAGTTCCCTAATACTTGAGCATTTGTTTTAAACAAATTGCTAAAGAGATTAAAATGATGTATATTTTTTTACCATTGTAGCGGCTCAAAACAATCACAAACGCTACAAGAGAAAATAATAAAAATGGACAAAAATCAATAACAAATGGAAAAAATGAAATTCAAAATAAAATCCTGAATCGCGATATCACAATTATTTATCTTGTAACACTATATCCGCTCACATCACTTTGGTAACTAATGAGACCTCTGAAGAAATTCCGTTAATACACTATGGTCTCTATAGGGACCAACGCTAACTTCATACAAAAAAAGAGTTTCACTATTTACCAGTTTTAATACAATACTCTATGGTATTTTATCGTTTTCGAACGAAACATTGTATAGAATAACATCCAATTGGCATTCTTTTTTCAAATACGCTCTTGGGGAAAAATAAAAGAACTTAGTTCGACATATTGATTCGTGCTATTTGTTATGTGTTGGTTGTACTTTATGATACAGGTTAATTTAAAAGTGTTTTGGCGTATTAATCAACAAGTAAACTTTATTTATAATTTTATTTATAATCAAGATTAGTTCATGATCTAACAGTTTAGATAATAATTTTGTCAAAAAACCGTAAATATCAATTAATAAAACATATATTTCGTTAATGACCAACTTAATGATATCAGCGCTTTGGGTATGACGGTACCTATTTTTATTTATTTTCGTAAATTTTAGTGTTGATCTCAAAAAAATCATATGATGTGAATGTAAAATATCCTAAACAATATTTAAAAAAAAATAACATAGCTGTAAAAATAAAAAAGAAATAAATTATTTAAAAATTACGAATAAAATTACGTATTAATTATGAAAAAATAAAGATATTAATATTTATGTAAATAAATATTTTTGTACTATAATATATGTTGTTTATTTTTTCCGTATGTATATGTTTACCAATTATATAAAAAAACATATAAAAACCATAGGTCATCGATTTACTTTTTGAATTAAAAATCCTCGTCTAACAAGTAGCCATATTTTTCTCAAAGTGTCGTGTTACACCTGAATTATTTTGTAGCTTAAGCCATTTAAATTAAAGAATTCTAACACCAGTGTATTGCAGTGCTCAAGACCTCTTAAAAAATATACGCTTTACAGTATCGGATTCAATCCAAACAACTCATAAACCATTTTTGTGACCATGGTCCATCGGAACGGACTCGAAACGCGTGCGCGTAACGGTCCGTGTGTTTTTAGAAAAAAATACGAAAATGGCTGGTGGTGTGAGCGGTTATACAAGTTTCAACGTTTAGCAAATGGACTTCGGTCCCCAGGCAGTACACCTTGCCTGTCTGGGAAGATCTTCCTTTTCCCTTCCTTGTCTTTGTGTGACGTCATCGACCTCAACAGTATTGACGTCACCTGACAAGCAGCTGGCCGCTGGTTCCATCACTTTGACCCTTCAGCGGTAGCGACCAGCGGCGCCACAGTGGTTATCGCGACGTGATCATCACCACTAACAGCTATCAACATGCCACAGTGGTGACCCTCGGCAAAACAACACGCATCAGCCTTCTAACCATCAGTGTCTGACATACTCACCTCTGCTTCCAACAGCATCAGCCAGCTTCACAAGCTACGCCTCAACTACGCTTTCCGGAATCCACTTCGAACTGCCTACGTTCACTGGATCTCCATGCAGCAAGTCTGTCCCGCTCGTTCCGACTCATTGCGAACCACAGCGCAGGCGCACTCGTCCCGACTCACCGAGGACCGTGCATATTTGGCTCGTCTCGATGCACCGCAGACTCGAGCACTCAAGGCACATACGCTTCACTGGCTCAACTAGATCGACCTTCGGTCTTGGGGGAGAGTATTTTAGCGGCTCAAAACAATCACAAATGCTACAAGAGAAAATAATAAAAAATTGACAAAAATCAATAACAAATGGAAAAAATGAAATTCAAAATAAAATCCTGAATCGCGATATCACAAATATTTAACTTGTAACACTATATACAAGTTTCAACGTTTATCAAATGGACTTCGGTCCCCAGGCAGATCCCTTGCCTGGCTGGGAAGATCTTCATTTTCCCTTCCTTGTCTTTGTGTGACGTCATCGACCTCAACAGTAATGACGTCACCTGACAAGCAGCTGGCCGCTGGTTCCATCACTTTGACCCTTCAGCGGTAGCGACCAGCGGCGCCACACCATCTTATGAATTTTCTACCAATTATCTATCTTTATTAGGCTGACTTAAGTATTTTACAAAAATCCATGTTTTCAACATTGGTTTGTATCTTACAACGGTATGACTCGTATAGAAAAAAAACAATACTTCGTAGACTGCAACTGGCTTAGAAATCACTTAAAACTATTACTTTGCTTACTTTCTGCTACAATTTGTGTATATGTATAGTCTATGTATGATGGCTACACAGTGTCTAACGTATAGTCTAGTATTATTTTGTTTTTTATCGATGAAAAAATGACAATATGTTATGTATACCCATATGATTATTTTCTTTATAGGTACCTTGAATAGAACTTGAAATAGTGGAGCGCCTGGGGGTTTTCACCTCGGATTAGAGTTATAGTGAATGAATTAATATGATCGATGTGGGATATTGTTTTTAAACTATAAATTGCAATGTTTACCCAAAATTTTTTTGTGCACTCCATTGTTTCATTGTTTAAACAAATTATTATGAAAAATTAATGTTTAACTGTATATTTTCACTTTAAACAGTATTTTTTTTATTTATATGTTAAATCTTACCTGAGTAGAAGAACATTTTTCAAAGATACCTGTGTATAAAAATAGCAGTAAGGATTTTGAACAGGTAGAAAAACGTGGAGGGGAGAGCGGTGCGACAGCTGCTATGTACAATGGAATTTCTCGGCTAGTTAGTTGCAAGTAACTCGTGTTCTGTGAATATTGTGCTTCTATAACAGTGAAAATTTGGTTTTTAGTGAAAATTTTTTATATATTTTTGTACTGGAAGGTGTATTGAAGACGACGTTTTTATACAGACACGTAGCTTCGCCCGCGGGCATATTAATAAGTCGTCCAAATAGCTTTTAATAAAAATTTCATCCCCTATTCTTTTTCTATTTCAGCCCTCCAGGGACTGATTTTTGAAAAAAAATTAGCCTAAGTTAGACCCCGGATCTTCAACTATACCCATGCCAAATTTCATGAAAATCAGTCCAGCGGTTTAGCCGTGAAAGCGTAACAGACAGACAGACTTTCGCATTTATAATATTAGTATGGAATGATTTGTCAATTGTTTTTATCACATCAAAGTTCTACAGTACGCAACGAAAATAGAATTAAGTCGAAAAGATTTTAGAGCGATGATTTTTTTATGATTTTAAAAGTTCTCTTTCTCCGCAAGACTGTGCCGCTCGTCTTCAAAATGCTTTTGGAAGAAAAGCACCTTGTTTGAGTACCGTGAGGCGATGGTTTGCTGAATTTAAGATAGATAGGTCGAGTTTCTTTACATGACGAATTTCGTGAAGGGCGGGCTTCAACTACCGTCAACGAAAATAATGTGGCTACTGTTAAGCGGTTAATTGAAGAAAAACCCCGAATTACCTATGAGACAATTCGAGGACTATTGGGGATTGGTATGAGCTAAATTCAGAAAACTTTACACGAAGAATTGAAAGTTCGGAAACTTTGTTGTCGTTGGATCCCTCATGAACTGTCAGCGAAGCAAAGCAAACTCACGTGGAATGGTGCTCACAGATGCTACTAAAGTACGACCACGGACATTCTAATACTGTTTATAACATTGTCACAAGAGACGAAACGTGAATTTATTGTTTTGAACCCGAAAAAAAATGGCAATCTTGTGATTGGGTGTTTGAAAATGAGTACAGGCCAACAAAAGTGAGACAGGCGAGAAACGTTGGTAAAAAAATGATCGCGTTTTTTTTCTCAGCTACGGGTCCCATCTGTACAATTCCACTTGAAGATTAAAAGAGTGTTAATGCCGAGTGGTATTCTACAATTTTTTAACCCGGGTAGTTAGAAAAAGTTCGCGAAAGACGACCCAAAAGCCGCATTCTCCTACAGCATGATATCGCTTCTTCACACACGGCCAACAAAAAAAAAGTCATTTTTAGCTTCCGAAAAAGTAAATCTCGTCACTCATCCTGCGCATAGCCGTGACGTAGCATCCCGTGATTTCAGTACTTTCCTCAAAATCAAAGATTTGATGAGAGGTTTTACTTTTACCAACTCCGAATAGGCACGTAGAAAACATGCCTTCAAATCTGTGGTCCTCCTGTTTTAAAAAATGGTTCGACCGCATGAAAAAATATTTAAAATGTAAAGGAGATTATTTTGAAAAGCAATAAACATAATATTTTGGTTATAACATGTTGTTTTTTTAAGTTACGCCAAACTTATAGTGTGATTTACGTAGTATACACCTGGGTTCATCTTCCGAAACAAATTTAGGTGAAATTATAAAAATTAGTACAGGAGTAACCTCTTATTATTAAATATATATAATAAGAGAAAATATTTAATGTAGACAACAATGTAATATATTTAAATAAACAGATTTTGTACTAATAATTTTTTTTCTTTTCATTAGTCGTAATTAATTACCTTATTTTTTTAAGTGTACACAATAGAGTACGTTTCATTTATAATAAACTGGGCGGGAAATTCCATTGTACATAGCAGCTGTCGCTCCGCTCTCTCTTCCACCTTTTTCTACCTGTTCGAGATCCCTATTGCTATTTTTATACACAGGTATCTTTGAAAAATGTTCCTATATGTCTACTCAGGTAAGACTTAACATATAAATAAAAAAATACTGTTTAAAGTGAAAATATATGGTCAAACATTAATTTTTCATAATAATTTGTTTAAACAATAAAACAATGGAGTGCACAAAAAAATTTTGGGTAAACATTGCAATTTATAGTTTAAAAAACAATATCCTACATCGATCATATTAATTCATTCACTATAACTCTAATCCGAGGTTTTACGGTTTTGAATGCTCCAGGCACTCCACTAAAATTAATATTTTTATAATAAGAAACTTCGTTCCTATCTAGTGTCATTCGTGGTGACGATCCACGATTTTTTTTAAATATTTCTTATTATAAGACGCTATTATGTAAGACTAATGGTGTTTTAGTTCTCTTTGCCTTCTGTTTTTAATATCTTCTATTCGTATTTGTCAGACTCTGTGAGTTCTACTATAGATGTACTAGACTTTATGTGTCTGCCGCCCCACTCTGTCTTACTAGGTAATCCATAGAGTTGTTAAAAAAAATCTGGCCACAATAGTGTCACTGTACATGAAATTGACAAGATTTTCATGTTCTGGAGAGGAGGGTAAGTAACCAGTAAATTATTGCATATGACGTTATGTCCCTGTCTTTCGAATGGCATTAAAAATAAAATTTTTGGTGTTCGTAGAATTTTGTTTTACTCTTTCCATTAATAAAAAAAAACATCAACTCCTCTGCAATTCTATGAAGTATAAAAGCAATAGCTTTTATACTTCATAGAATTCCAGAGGAGTTTAGCTTATACCTCGCTAGTATACTATATATACCCGGTTCCTCTAACAATAAAATGAGTCTTTTTAGTTACGGGTAGTAACATTTTTGACGAGGCATAAGCTGGGTTTATTAAGTGCAAAATGAATAATTATACAGAACGACTTTACAGACCAACCTTTAGCCAGCAAGGTAGTTGAAAAGAGAAACTAGAAATTATAAATGTAAAAAATAAGCTACTAATTTAAATGTTGCTAGCTCAAACTATAAAATATTTGTTTTTTTTTTTTTTTTTTTATAGAAAAAAGGGGCAAACGAGCAGGAGGCTCACCTGATCGTAAGTGATTACCGCCGCCCATGGACAGCCACATCACCAGAGGTCTTGCAGCTGCGTTGCCGGCTTTTTAAGAAGGAGTATGCTCTTTTCTTGAAGGTGCCTAAGTCGTATCCGTTCGGAAACACCCCCGCCGGCAATTGATTCCACAGAGGAGTAGTGCGTGGTAAGAAGTGCCTAGAAAATTGTTGTTTATGTTTTAATATTTATTGAACAAAAGGTAAAAATCAAAAGGACTTTTTAATAAATTAAATGGGTTTTTTTGATTTATCTTTTATATTTATTTATAATATAACACTTCCATTGACAAGTTAAGTATAATCGTATTTTATTACACTTGAGCAATACAACCTGCATTCATTTTATAAATTGCACAAAGGCAATAAAAGAACATTTTATCGCATATACGTGCGATTCAAAGTACAGACTAGTACAGATTGATATCTTAATATGCTATTTAATTAAAGCTATAAATTTATTTTAGAACATGACATAGAAATATACACTTAAAATATAACAACTCCATTTTCAAATGTCTATCAAAATGAAATTATCAAAACGCAAGCACTCAAGCCTAAGCTGGTTACAAGGAAATTATCTCGGTGTGTATTAAAAATCAATGTTTTACTGTCATTTTTTAAATATTAACATTATTTAAATAACACTTGTTTAACATCAAATTTCTGACAAAGTTTATATCTTTGTGTTTCTAAGAATATACCATCTGCCACTTTCCAATCAGTTTGTAAAAGGTAAACGATCCAGGCACAGTATAACTACAGTAGACAATCTAGATACACCTTGTCTTCGAGCAACGCATACATAGACACCTCTCACAGACGCGAAATTTCGGTAAGTTTCGGTTGAATGCGAGGGCGTATGCCGCCCCCTAGACACGTGCCCGACAGCAGTTAATTAAATACGTGGCTAAATAGGCTACTTTTATTTTAGATTTTTTTCCAAGCGGACGAAGTCGCGGGCACAGCAAGTTTAGCAAAAAAAGAATATCAACTTCATAACGTATTATTATTATTTCACATTTGATTATTTAACGTTATTATACATAACATTTAAAAAAGCTTTAAAATATTGATAGTCACATTCAAAATTTAAGTCATCTATACAAATAAATAAAATTGGATTGTCTGTTTGTAATTTTTAAATAACCGCTTTTTACTAAATGCATATGGATGTATATACGGTACAAATACCAAAATATTTTTTTTACAATTTTTATCTGTTTGTTCCGGTTAATCTCCGGTAAGGCTGGATCAATTTTGACGGGACTTTCACTGGCAGAGAGCTGATGTGACAGGGAGTAACTTGGGCTACAACTTGGGTTTTTTCAACAATTTTCCCCGCGGACGAAGTCGCGAGCTCAACTAGTGAATAATATAAGCTAAATACAATTATTTAAGTTTAAATGTAATCTTATTTTATTATTTAACTAGCTGAGCCCGCGACTTCGTCCGCGTGAAAAAATTTCGAAAAAAAGTAGTCTAAGTAACTCCCTGTCACATCAGCTATCTGCCAGTGAAAGTCCCGTCAAAATGAGTGCAGCAGTGAGTTAAACTGATTTTGACAGGACTTTCAATGGCAGATAGCTGATGTAATAAGTAGTAACTAAGGCTACTTTAATTTTCAAAATAATTCCATGCGGATGAAGTCGCGAAATCAAATAGTAATTTATAAAATCATTCACCTTAAACATAAAAACCTCTCTAACTCGGTTAATTTTGAGCAGAGGAGGAAAACTCATAAAACTTTTTGATGTAAAATTATAAGTTTTATGTTCTACGTTAAGCAATTTTTCAGAAAAGCAAAAAACGCTTTAATTTTTTTTCAACACTTGCCGCTGGTTGCTGATCAAATGACATTTAAACATCGTTTTCATATCATTAAGACTACATTTTATGCAAATTGTAAAGAAGAGTGACATATTTCGATTTTAAACTTTATTTTACTGGAGTAAGATACTAGTGTCAGTTTTTTTGTGCATAAGCCAAAGTGACAACCCTAGCGCGACCGCCGAGTTTAGGTATAAAAAGTGAAGTACATACACAAGTTTAATCTCTATATTCTGTGATCCAGGTCTGTTTCACCGCCTTACCTAATCCTACCTTAATGCTTGTCACTGTCATGTTCAGAGTGTTAAGTGTGAGTTTTTCTTTTCGCATTCGATCGTGAGCGCGTTTGGAGTTTAGTAGGAATTTGTATGTGATTTGTACAGCGCCACCTAGTGGTAAACGTGAGAAACCAGTTTATCACTAGGTGGCGCTGTACAAATCACATACAAATCCCTAGTAAACTCGAAACGAGCTCACGATCGAATGCCAAAAGAAAAACTCACACTTAGCACTCTGGTTTAGAAAGTAAGGTAGCTGGTATTAATAAGACAAAATTGTTTGTGAAATGAAGCATTAATAATGTTTGTTACATACATAACCAACTTTCTATAAATATCATCAGCAATCAGTATTGTTTATATTAAAGATATAATTAAATACCCTATTAAATATCTGGCTGTTGCCTATATTAATAATTTTGGTCGAGATTTACCTGACTATTATTACAGCTCGGAGTCTGATAGTAAGTTTTTAATACCCTCGTACTTGAAATGAACTTGCGTCCTCATGTAAGATTGAACTGACGTTCCAGCCATCACAAGAAATAAGTGATAATCATTATCAGGTCAATAGAATATCTTTATAGGGATCACTACTCATTTCACCAACTGATGAAAACCGGTATAACACGGCAATCAAAACTTCTTTATGTTCAGTTCATCTTTATTAACGTCGCAAAGAACAAATTGATTTTTTTTTTTAAATAAATAAGATATTTGGTTGTGTAAGCTACCTATCTGTATGTTTTTATAACACCCATAAAAGAATCATTACATCAAATAAAAAAGTTTCATTACCTTTGTCCGAATAAGTATGGCTTTATCTCAATCTAACAGAAACTCTGTAATATTACCTTGAGTGCAAAAATCTCTGAATATTCAACGTAGAAACACAAGGTTCTATCTGAGCAGGTACGTGGAACTGAAAAATAGAAAGACCTATATCAGATAACGCTCGACATTATCTGAAATGGTAGAACTATTTCAGAGCTTTCTATTTTCTGAACTGTTCAAACTGAATTTATCAAGTATATATTAGATTTTCTCGTTTAACGTTTTACTGCTTCAATTTTAACTTTTGTAGCAAAAAATTTGTATAAAAAAGTAGGAAAATCTAATTCAGATTTTTTATACATTTCGATGGTCCCTAAGCAAAGTATCGAAAGCGAAAATTGCTACTTTACAGAAGACCGATTGAAAGTTTATTTTTTGCGTAACTTCGCCATTAATGATTAAAAATTCATAAACAATTGGGTTTACAGTATTGGTAGAATCTCAAATTATTAAGTCACAGTAAAAAATAATAATTGTGATTAGTTTTCGAGAAAATTAAGTTACGATAGTATATTACGTAATTAAAATTGCTTTATAAATCGAAACTGGCACTTTTGATTATTAACTGGGAATCAAATATACAAAAATGTATCGAACCACCCTATTTTAATATTCTACATAGGTTTGTATATAGAATTTTTTATTGAAGGTGTCACATTCGATTATTTAATTTGATCCGGTTTGGAGGGTAAGGTTGCCGGTAAACTTAAGCATGTGGCTTTAGACCTCGCCACAAGATAGCAACACACCATTAACACTTTTGGTGTCTATAGGCGATGGTTGACTCTTTCCATCAGGAGTCCCATCTGCTTGTTTGCTATCTTATAATATAAAAAAAAATAATATCAAATCGAAACTATATATCGATACTTTATATCGGATATTAAAACACGATATTTTTTAAAACTATATATTGATAGATACTGTTAGATAAACCCGCAACCCGATGCGATTAAAAGTATTACGATTTTTGTTGAAATGACTTTTGAAATAGTAATATAACTAAATCAGTGTGAAAAATCAAACATGATTCACACTTCGTAAGTAGGTAGGTACTTTTGTCAAGTTTAGGACTGGCTACAATACATTAATAGATATTAAATACCTATAAATCTCTATTTACTTATTTGAAAAGTCGGAATTTGAAATTACGCATAATAAATTCATCAAAATATTAAGAAAACGATGTAAATAATAAAAACCATTACATATTCATTCGACGTAAGATTCGGTATCGTAGTATAGTAATACTATATCGGTATCCATCTGATAATATAGCTATTTGAGTTTATTCGCGCACTCACTCTGCCTTCGCATCGATTCGATGCACGATTCGATAGATATTTGACAATATAGTGTTTCGTGGCCGATATCCAATTTACGTTATTGTATCAATATATAGTTTCAATATCTATATACGTTTTGTATTTCCCACTCCTAGTTACTTTATTTCTATATAAGGATTTATATCGAATCTTTGAATACATTTTCAAAAGAAACTGACTCGTCACAGAGTATTTTAGTTATAAAATTTAAAAAATATATTATTAACATATTTATTAAAAAAAAAAGTATCTTCACGCCCATATCCCCGAAGGGGTAGGCAGAGGTACAACAAGTGCACCCACGATTAGCCGAAGATACTTGGTCCCACAAATGTGATAGGTGGCAAGCCTATCGCCAACCGGGCACTTTCCAAATCCCGGGCAACTTTGTGTTTCTCAGAAAACTGAAAAAACACTTTTTTTAAAGTGCCCGACCCGGGAATCGAACCCGGGACCTCATGTGGTCAACGCCAACACTGGACCACTAGACCACAGAGGCGATTTATAAGACTTCACATATTTATAAGACTATTTATAGACAAAACATATTTATAAGACTATTATATAATGATTGCAACGCCAGGCGCGTATTAAGTACGGCATTAACTAACGATAGTTGTAGTTCCGCCCTTGTCGCACGTTTGCCGATGCAACGTAATCCCGCGAAAGTTAACATTCGCTATTATACGCAGGATAGACTTCATTTATATAGATAGATAGATTCAGATAGCAGGATTTATGTTTCGATAAAATACGTCTTTAAAAATGCATAAGCAATGATTTTTTTAAATTTTTTGAAAATGTTTTTAAAAATATAGCTTTGTTTATAGTTCAAAACAGTAATACATTTTTATTGCTGTTTTGAACTATAAATACGGTTTTGTAATTTCGATACTTTACCTAGGGACCACCAATTTATAAAAAAAGAGTCTTGACTTATTGACCGATATATTAACGCTCAGCATAAACCCTTAGATCAAAAAGGCAAAAATTTTTCACAGGTGTTGTCTTTATAATTTTGAATTATGGACTATAAAAATATTTTCCTAAATTAATTTCCTAAGATGGTGAAATAAAGAGTGATTTAGGTGAAACATTGTATGAAATGTCTTACATTGACGACTACTAGCGGCTAAAGCTGCACGGGCCTGCAAGGTTTTTTGAAAAACAGAATAAGAGTAATCGAATATAATAAATATATAAAAATCAAACTTTAGTAGACAAACACAAAGACAAAATGTGTCTATATATATCATACTGCGCGCTATGATATCCATACTAATATTATAAATGCGAAAGTAACTCTGTCTGTCTGTCTGTTACGCTTTCACGGCCAAACCACTGAACCGATTTGGATAAAATTTGGCACAAATATAGTTTGAGACCCAAGAAAGGACATAGGATAGTTTTTATCCCGGAAATCCCACGGGAACGGGAAATATGCGGCTTTTTAATTTAGAATTTTTTCCAAGGGGGCACATTCGTCAATTGGCGATACCACGCATGGGAGCAGAGATTTCACGGGCTTGCGCTACTAAGCAGTAAACATTTGCAAAAACATAGTGAAAGAAAAGCGTGAAAGAGAATGCCTGAAAGCGGGAAAAGACTAGCGAAAAACTTCGAGGCAATCATCAAACTTTTTTGGAGGGTGGTTAAGAAGTCTAGGTGTTGTTCGGCAGCCTCCAGAATGAACATGATTAAGTCTAAGGATGGTGAGAAGCACAGATAGTGTGTTAAAACGAAGGAGTATAAAAAATTTTGAGATATGTATGAGTCTGTTCAGGATGCTGCCTCCGTTTCTGACCCAGTAAGAGATTCAACGAACGAACGATTCAACGACGGTGAAAGCGTGTCAGGACATTAATATGTAAGAGATCTTTTAAGCGGTAAGAATATGAAAAATGGAAAGGCTGCGGGAATAGATAAGGTGACTGCTGAGATGATTTATTTAAGAGTCATTCCATATGAAATCGTCTGAACAAAAAATTGTTGACGTATCATTTTAGATTTTGGTGTAACTTTGAGAAACTCTTCTCTAGGGTCCCAAAGAACAAAATTTACACGAGTTTGATTTTTACAAGCGCTTGTTTTCGCCTATTTAAATAAAGACTTTTAAAAATCGATATTTTTAAAGCTTATCAACTTTTACTGTGAAATTTTTCTGTTTGAAGCTATCTGCATGATCAAGATGGAATTCACAGTGGGAAAGATAGTAGTTTAAGGGTAAATGAAGATAATTGGCTCGGACGAGTCCTTTAAATATAAGCAGCGTGCTGAAAATGAGTGTTTTTTAGTCATTTTTCGTGAATTTCAATCAACTCTAACTGTTGTGTTGTAACTAACTCTCTTAACTGTTGAGAATTAAAAACTCATGCTTCGCGAGGATTAAGTATATATATCATAGACAAAATTCAGCCACAAGTTGACTTGAGCTGCCCAGTCTTCATAGAAGAAAACTTTGCTCGAAATTTTGAAATTAAAAAAAAATCCAATTTTCAGATTATGAAACGAGCTTGTTGACTGCGCGATAAAAATCTGATACTCACAGAATCTATTGTTCTTACCTCCAACTTTAAACGACTATATCACTTGTTTTGTTATTTTCATTTTTAGTGCATGTGCGAGCCGTTTTTTTTATAGCAAAAATCAACTCAATTTTTTTTTTAAATAACTGGTAGTGTTTATCTCAATTTTTTGTCTGTAAATATATAAAAATTCTGTCTTCACAACAGAATTTTTATATATTTTCATGCATGCGTATAGAGATAAGCTTATTTTCAATATTTGACTGCATTGCATTGAAAAGTAAGTGAGAATAGACGTAAATTCAAACGAAAAATTAGAAATATTATTAATTATTATCAATATAAGTATATTGTATAAGTATAAGTATAAGAAATTTTTAAGTATAAAATAATTGTATAAGTATAAGAAAAATTTTAGATATTTATAGTTGTTTCTGATGGTAGGTAATTTTAATCCATTTGTAAAAACGTCCAGATTTTTGCTGTAAAAAAAAAGCTCGCACATGCACTAAAAATGAAAATAGCAAAATAAGTGATGTAGTCGTTTAAAGTTGAAGGTAAGAACAATAGTTTCTGTGAGTATCAGATTTTTATCGCGCAGTCAACAAGCTCGTTTCATAACCTGAAAATTGGATTTTTTTTTAATTTCAAAACTTCGAGCAAAGTTTTCTTCTATGAAGAGTGGACAGCTCAAGTCAACTTGTGGCTGAATTTTGTCTATGATATATATATACTTAATTCCCGCGGAGCATGAGTTTTTAATTCTCAACAGTTAAGACGCTAGAGTTGATTGAAATTCACGAAAAATGACTAAAAAACACTCATTTTCAGCACGCTGCTTATATTTAAAGGACTCGTCCGAGCCAATTATCTTCATTTACCCTTAAACTACTATCTTTCCCACTGTGAATTCCATCTTGATCATGCAGATAGCTTCAAACAGAAAAATTTCACAGTAAAAGTTGATAAGCTTTAAAAATATCGATTTTTAAAAGTCTTTATTTAAATAGGCGAAAACAAGCGCTTGTAAAAATCAAACTCGTGTAAATTTTGTTCTTTGGGACCCTAGAGAAGAGTTTCTCAAAGTTACACCAAAATCTAAAATGAGTCGACTTTGCTGATTAGACGATTTTAGATGGAATGACTCTTAAGTATTTGTAAGTCTGTATTTATTTATAAGTATTTGTGTAAATTTGAGCTATGTGCAGGTATGTATTATAGGTTTCAATATTAGTTTAATTATATTATATTACGTATAGTGTATGCAGTATATTTTAGGATTTGCTTAGGGCTACATAATATTATATCCTTACAATTTAGAGACACACACACGTACTCTCTGTTGGCCTCAAAGTTGACTAGAGGAGAATACCACTAGGCATTAAGTTCGCCTTTTGTACAAATTAATTTAAGGTGTACAATAAAGCTAAATAAATTTAAAAAAAATCATCAAATACGGTGATCCTGCCGTCTGAGACTCTTTTTGGGTCCTCCGTAATACGTGTTGGAGGACCGGTAGAGAACCCGAAGACTGGCGGCACGCGGCTGTCATGCCCTTGTAAAAAGGCAAAGGTTCACGTATATACTGACGTAGCTATGGTGTTTGGTTTTTGGAATTGATGGATGAATGTGTGTGTTTGACATGTGTGTATGTGTACCCATTTCTTACGCTACAGTCTAAAGAACTTGGAAAGTTAACAGACGATTAGTCACTGCAATTGTTTTAATTATAGGAATAGAATGAGCTCCACATAGCATCTGCAAAGCAACCACATTGCATCTGCATAGCATCTGCATAGCAAACGCATAGCATCTGCATCGCTTCTGCATAACATTCGCATAGCATGTGTGTAGTATTCGCAAGAAAGTAAAAGAAAATAATTCGCTCTGTCAAGAAAGTACCGAGAAACGATCAAACATACACAAAATGTTAGTTATATGTCCAAATATCTTTTATTGCCTTCAAACTAAGATCTCTCAAAAACGATACACTTACGCAAACAAATAATCTAATCATCAAAATATTTTTGAAACACTTTTTCCGGAATTGAGTTCAGTTTTTCCGCCAATTTTCATTTAAATGTCTTATGTGAATAAAAGCGGGTGCCACGAAGCTGTGAGTTGAGTTTAAGAAAACGAAAGAAGTTGGTTGATGCCATGTCAAGTGAATAAATAAATTGCTTGATGGTATTTATTGAATTTTTGGGCGAAAATTATTGCGCATTGATGGCTTTGTACGAAGGCTCATTATTGTGGTGCAGTTTTTTAAGATTTATCTGTTCACAAATATGGCTTTTTCTGTCGAATTTGTTTTCTTCAACGCCGCATAATGCTGTGTGTGTACAACATAGCAAGCAATCATCGCAATTATTAATTGATAAGCATTGATATAAAAAATCCAAGATGCACTATCAGTGTCTCAAAAACGTCCTCTAAAAATGAGTGCATAACTTTAACTTGTGCGCTCATTACAAATAAAATCGCGTCGGTCGCGACACTGTCAATTTTATTACTTTTTGTACATTGCTTTGTAAAAACAACTATAAATCTTGCGCTTAAAGTTGGATATGCAAAAGCATATGTTTTTGTCATATCTATAACTACTTATGTGAAATTAGCGACAGTTTTGAGTGCCAATTTTGTTCGGGATTGTGCATCTTGTGTTTTTTATATCAATGTTAATAAGGTTTGACATAATGTGGCTTATCAGGTTATTTGCTAACCGATAGACACATAAATTGAGGTGAATCAAAATGTCAAAGCATCGGCATTTTGATTACAATAACGATAACGACCGATTTGCTCTACCAGTCCTGCAATCGAAATTAAGAAATTACGCGATCCTAAAACTTGGAAATTAGCCCACGTTGTAAACATTAAAAAGTACAAAAACTATTTTAGATATTGGTAAAACAATTCACAAAAAACATTATTATGTAGAAGCGAACCAACTCAATTATAATAATAGGAGCCCCTCCAAATTACATTTTGCGTGAAGCGACGACTTATTGAATTTACTTGTAGAATTTAACTACATCTAAGTGTTTTGAATCTTAAAAATAAAGTTGCGTTTAATATTTATTTTTTGCTTTATAATTTCAGCTTACAGATGTAATGTGATGTAAGTCAATGAACTGCAACCAACACATCACACAGCATTAATTTAAAATGGTGGACCAGTTTCTTTTTATTTTTTCAAAGAGCAGTGCAATTACTGGCACCGAAACTTAACATCTTACGTCTCAGGATGGGCAACACATAAGTGAGTTACCTGGGCTAGTTCCAGGTAAACTAGTTATGTTCATTGGCAACGTCGACCACTTACCGTCTGGTGGTAAGTCTGCCAGTTTGCCTATCTAACTTAAAAAAGAAAAAAAAGCATACTTGAAAAAACGATACCAACTTCATTACATAGTATAAAAAGTCGCTTTCTCTGTCTGTCCCTATATCCTTATGTCCCTATGTATGCTTAAATCTTTAAAACTACGCAACGGATTTTGATGCGGTTTTTTTTTAATAGATAGATTGATTCTTGAGGAAGGTTTAAGTGTATAAACCTTTCCGATATTCCCACGGGAACAAAAGCTGCGCGGGTGAAACCGCGGGCAGGTCGCTAGTTATATTATATTGCGCAATGTTTCGTTCGGAACTTATTCAGAAACGATTTAAATACCAACGAGTATAGAATTAAGAAGGAAAAATAAAATAAAAAACTGTGTGCCCTAAAAGTCGGCATGGCTCCTGTAGTAAGTTATTTTTCATTTACGCAATATCTGGATAACGACTCTAGAAGCCATATACGCCTTGAGCGGTTGAATAAGCATAAGTAGATAAAATAAGATAAAATCTTTCAAATCAATTGATACATAGATATATTAATTACTAGCGATCTGCCCGCGGTTTTACCCTCGTAGCTTTTGTTCCCGTAGGAATATCGGAAAGGTTTGTATACTTAAACCTTCCTCAAGAATGAATCTATCTATTAAAAAACTGCATCAAAATCCATTGCGAAGTTTTAAAGATTTAAGCATACATAGGGAGAGACAGAGAAAGCGACTTTGTTTTATACTATGTAGTGGTAATATCTTCGTTCGCATTTTTTAAAATAATATTACTGAATAAATTACACAAATTTATCTAACCCCAAAGTAAGCAAATTATTTGATTGTGTAAAGGTTAGTTAACGATACTAATACATTGAAATACATATATAAGTACTTTTACATACATAATAAACACCCAAACCCAGAAATACAAACATCTATGCCCATCACGCAAAGGTTTGTCCCTGTCGGGTATAGAACCCATGCCCCATCGTTTCGTAGTTAGATTCGTTAACTACTCGACCAACGAGGTGTTCGAATTACTCTGCCTACATTACTCTGTCTACGGTGATAGGGAACCTTTGTGATAGTTTAATCATTTTTAATATACATATTTTTTTGCAACAAATCATTCTATGGTACAGAAAATCTTGTCCAATGAAGTATAAAATTAAATTATCTCGTATAAAATTTGAATTCAAATCCAAGCTTTTGCGAAATACGTGATCTGAATGAGGCCTATCATTTTTGAACGTGTTTATGTTTGGTTTTAGGTAAACAAATTATTATTCAGACCCTCCGAACTTAAAACAATACGAATTAGATACTTATGAATCTAACGTAAAAATATTATTATCTTGATAATATAAATAAATAAATATATCTGGATAATTTTACGAGAATTGGTTAGATCAATAACCAGAAATCTTACAAATCGATTGCGACATATCACTACATAGTATAAAACAAAGTAGCTTTCTCTGTCTGTCCCTATGTATGCTTAAATCTTTAAAACTACGCAAAGGATTTTGATGTGGTTTTTTAATAGATAGATTGATTCTTGGGAAAGGTTAGTATATAAACCTTTCCGATATTCCCACGGGAACAAAAACTACGCGGGTGAACCGGAAACCGTTAGTATTTTTTAATAATATTTCTGGATAAACTACACAAATTCATCGAACCCTAAAGTAAGCAAATTTGATTGTGTAAAGAAGGTTAGTAAACGATAACCCCTAAAGTAATAAAGATAATTCCTAAAGACAACGATATTACATAGACATACATGCTCGTGCGTGCGTGCGTGTGTGCGTGTGTGCGTGTGTGCGTGTGTATGTGTATGTGTGTTTGCATCAATATGTGCATGTACGCACGTATTTGTGTATGTTTAATTATAGTTTTATAAGTTATTATAGTTATATCATATACCAGCTATGTATTATTTAAGATTATTTTTACTATCTTTTTTTTCTGAAGAACCTCTTACATAGATGAAATAAATGTATCAACAGTAGTAAATTTTGAGTTATAAGTTATAATTTCGAGATAAAAACTTGTGACATGGAAACACTAAATCGCGTTAAATTAGGGATATGGTGGGTTAATTGCTAGCTGAAATTTAGAAATTCTGCGGAATCAAGTCTAGCGTAAGGGAATGGGAGGGTCACAGATTTTCAAAGAAAATGTTATTTTAACATTCTGGAGCGTGTTTGAATTTTCATTTATTATAATATATTATATGTAAGAATAATTATACGTAAGAATAACGAAAAAAATATAATCTGACAATTTCCACAAGCCGAAGTTATTGGATTTTTATTTTTATTCTGCCTTAGTTCTGCCTCCCTCTATATAAGGGGCATATATTTGGTGGAGCGCCTCAACAACATGCGAGGTATCCCCCCCCCACCCATTTTAATCTGACGCGCTCGAGTAAATGCAAAAATCCTCTCTTGGGCTCCCATACCAACAGCGTCACTGTCGTGTTCCGGTTCTGAGACTAAGGTAGCCGGCATTAGACCTCGCCACAAGATAGCAACGCACCATTAACACCCTTGGTGTCTATAGGCAATGGTTGACTCTTTCCATCAGGAGACCCATCTGCTTGTTTGTTAGCTTACGATGAAAAAAAAACATCTATCGTGACTCGTGATCATATATATCTTTGGTGTCTATAGGCGATGCTGTCTCTTTCCATCAGGAGACCCATCTGCTTGTTTGTTAGCTTACGATGAAAAAAAAAACATCCATCGTGACTCGTGATCATATATATCTTTGGTGTCTATAGGCGATGCTTTCTCTTTCCATCAGGAGACCCATCTGCTTGTTTGTTAGCTTACGATGAAAAAAAAAACATCCATCGTGACTCGTGATCATACATATCTTTGGTGTCTATAGGCGATGCTTTCTCTTTCCATCAGGAGAGCTATTTGCTTGTTTGCTATCTAATGATAAAAAAACAAAAATTGGCGACAAAATATACATTTCAAAACTAATTATACGTATCTACCCTGTTTTACAAAGATTACGTGAACGACGAAGTGTAAAATTTAGCATGTTTTAAATTTACATTGTGGAGGACTGCAAAAAGTTAACGTTTTTAAAAAATATATAAAATTAACAAAAATAAACATTATACACACTACATTCATGTGACATAATCAAATAATTATAATATATTCACGCGTATACTATTTTCTTTACGGTAAAGTCCGTTCTCAAACTCAAAAGAGTTTTTATTGTTTAGTCTATGATGCAATTTCGACCACAGGGTAATTGCTAGTACTATTAAATATTTTTTAGTACATTGTTAACAAAATTTTTAATTTGCTGCAATTCCCAAAGATGAAATCCTTAAACTTACTGTTTAATTATCCTTAAAACTGGAATACGTTATTGTAAAAGACAGATGTTGTAACAGTGAGATTATTGACAGAAGATTAATACATAATACTACTTTTGCCATAATAATAGTTTATTAATAATATTTTGTTTGGAAAAAGCAGTAATTAATAAAACACTAAATACCTGCATAGTAAGTCCTTATTAAACCAGCAGGAGTTATGGTTAAATCCAAACCATCTGACCATTTATTAAAAAAAAATCAATTACTATAAACAATAAAAAATTGGTAATGTGCCTGTTGGACCACGCGTAATGTAGAGTTTCGAAGTTGTCCATCACAATAATTCGGACTAAAAAGAGGTCTGTTATAGTTTCATACCATGAACATTTAGCCTATTTAACGTCAATGACGGATATAACCGCACCACAAGTTCAATGCCTATCAAAACTTCTCCAAGTACATTTTATAAGTTGGTCGACTAATGATCAAAAAATTGTAAAGCTTTCTAAGCCGCGGTAATCTTACTTTTTATTTATTTACTACTACATTTTTTTCCAGACCCGAAAACCAACTGTTTATATGGATGAGGGGGGGAGGGTACCTACTCTACCCATCCTAGCTAAAAATAGCACTTTTAAGCTTAATATTTCACAAACTAAGGACTAGTTTGTTAATTGAAAAATTGTTGTATCAAATCTACAATATTCATTAAAACCAATCCAACGATACCGTGCACTTTGGGGTACATGAGAACAAAAATAACATCCCCCACTGTATGTAAATCCCCAAAAATATTTTTACAGATTTTATATCACCACTTTATTACCGTGACTAATATGTGTAATCATGCCAAATCACTTTAAATTATAATTCCTGACAAGTTTCTAGGAGAACGAGACGTTAAAAAAATACTTTGTTAAGAAGTAGACGATTTAAGATAATTTCGAACTGTTGATAAAGTAAGTATTTGGCCATTATTAATTGATTAGGCTGAAGAGTAATATTTGGCTAAAGGTTAACAGTTATATAGTTAAAGCAGAAACTTACCGAAGTAATCTAATACAAAGGAACTAAGGATTGATGTCAGACAGTTGGGCGTCAAACTATTCGAGTTTAACGCCCAACTATTTGATATTAATAGGTAACACAAACTTTAGCAATATGATTTGTATTGGATGGAAATACATTGTTACTAATCTAAAAAATAAAGAATAAAGAAATTCAAAGATATTCAGTAATCTGTAAATACCATTTGCTGATTTAATTTAATTTATGTAGAGCTTTTGTTTGCGATATCTAGTGATGTACTCTTACGAAAAAAAAATACAAATATGTCGATTAAGAAATCATGAAACATTGGCTTGACTTATTTAATGTTATATGTATGTCTTTAGAATGTTATAAAGGTTTGTCCCCATAATTTGTGTGGTATGAAACAATCAGGCACTAAATTATTATGCAAGTGGTTAGTGTGAAAATTTGTTTTCAAATTATTTATTATGAGTGAAAGTAATAAGTAATGTAAATGTGAAAAGCAAATTTTACGATATAATTCAAAAAAACCAAGTCTAACGACACGAATGAATATAAATTACAATTGCTAGATAACATTTTCGTTACATAAATGTTGAGTGATTACAATGGTGTTTTATATTTATATATTAATTATTATACATTAATTCCTGCCGCCGAATTCCATCATCGCACACCGCGTCAAAATTTAAAATTCCATCCTCACCATTTCGATGTTTCCAAACGGGTACTCATTCTTCATAGCTTCATAGCTCCAGCTTACTCATTCTTAAAAGGCCGGCAACGCAACTGCAAGACCTCTGGTGTTGTGTATGTCCACGGGCGGCGGTGATCACTTACCATCACGTGCACTTCCTGCTCGTTTGCCCCCTCTTCTATAAAAAAATATTTCTTACTACCTTGATAACAACTGTGGAGTACCACAGGGCCGTGTTTTAAGGTCCTTGCTATTTTTAATTTATATCAATAATCTTCCTGATACTATAAAACATGATTGCTTTTTATTTGCTAAAGGCACTACTCTAATTATGGAATATAACACCTAAAACCTTATTTCAAATTAATGATTACTTAAAACAATAAAATTTTTAAGTTAGTGTAACTAAAACAAAATTAGTTGAATTCCAGACCTGTCCCAGTAAAATTAACCAAAACAAGAATACATTTTATAATAATATAAATATAGAAGTTGTAGAATATGCAAAGTTTACAGGAATAGTTATTGACAAATATTGTAATAGAAAAGCATATGTTGAAACTCTATGATATAATAAGATTCATAGATTTTTCTATGTCATAAGCTGACTAAGAGATGTTAAAAACGTAAAAGCCTTCCTATTTATTAGCATAATATGGATGTGTTTTATCTGATTTACAATATGTAATTCCTATGTAATTGGGGAAACTCTTGAAGTAGTATGAATTTTTAGCGTTCAAAAGAAATGTATTCGAGTAATATGTGGTGTTAATCAGTTATATTCCTATAAACTACTTTTCAAATCTCTTACTATAGTAGAATATTATGGAGATATGCGTATTTGTAAGAAGGCAGCAAAAGTTATTAAAATCAAATGATTAAGTCACTGGTACCTCATATTTTAGGAATATTAAGAAATTATACCTACACAGACAATCAAAAATAATATTTAGTTTTTAGTTTGTCAAAAACTATATATTTTTACAAAATTGTATATTGTGTGTCTATTAATATGTATAATTATATTCTTGGTAGTTTCAAATCATTACTTCAAAAATTTGTTTTGAAAAAAATATTGATTGATTTACTACTAGACAAAGCATGTTATGACATTAGAGAATTTTCAGCCGACAAAATCATATGTTAATAATACAAATATGAATTTGTTAAATTCACCTATATAACTATTCCTAGTATAACCATGGTATTAAGGTGGATTAGTTCATTTTTATTTGTAAAGTTGTTACGGTTCACATGCGTGCCATGAACACGTAGATCATGGTACATTCTATCGAATAGATTACAACGTAGTAATACGTAATGATAAACGAAACACAATGACCGTTGACTCAAACTTATATATTAAAGGAACGAGTACACTGAAGCGAGCCTCAAGGGGCTGTGCCGAATCGCAAATATACGCCTAGATAGACCGCGTTTTCACATTTTATATAAAGTGTCGCAAACTACGCCGGAGCGCAGTGGGCCACATCGAGGCGAATATTTGCTCGAATTTCGGTAAATTCGATACGCTTAACCCCGTCGCAGTGTGCGATGGCAAACGGAATCGGGCGTACATTTTCCTCCGTGCTTTGAGTATTAATTTATTTAATAACGTATTTATGGATGAAAAGTATTAGATAATTTTATATTAAATCTACGAAGAGCTGTATAAACATATTTTTTTAAAAAACTGTTGTTAGTAAAGAACACGGGCAAGACTTCATACATCGTTTTTTTAGTTATTGCCTTAAAGTTAAATATATTCCTTAAGATCCTATATCAACTCCTTAACTCATCCGCATTTAATAAATATTTTTTAAACTTGGGGAATAGTAGC
Organism: Apodemia mormo; assembly: GCA_036924255.1. Lineage (NCBI taxonomy): Eukaryota > Metazoa > Arthropoda > Insecta > Lepidoptera > Riodinidae > Apodemia > Apodemia mormo. Next base: position 7,837,320 of record JAUPFN010000013.1, on the reverse strand, counting down.
TAAATAAAGTTGAAATTTAAGTAAGGTTAACGTAAAAAAATCGTTCTCTCCTTAGTAGTTTGTGATTGGAGTACCTATTTATCTTGTCATTGGGCATCTTCAGTACAACAGCTGCTAATCTCAGAAATCTAAGTAAAATTGACAAAATTCTGCGCTAAGATTTTGCAAAGACACTTTATAGATATTTAAAAGAACAAAAAATAAATTATCATACAAAAACAAGGAGAATTTTTATTTCATACTTATAATGAAAATTATGATATATAAATTTATTGTTGTTTTAATGCAAATGTAATTAAAGTTTTATACAATGGTAACACTTAAATGTGATGGTAGAAGTCAATCAAACTAAAGTCTGAATACTTTTTATATGATTGTTCCTAGGTGTATATTTTATTTAATTAATTTAAAAAACGTAGAAAATTATTCTATTTTATCTGACATTTGTCACTCCGAAAGACACGCAAGGGATGTACAAAATCAAAGTCGCCTGTGTTCATTCATCTTTGAAATTGAAAATCTTAATTAAAATCGATTTTCAGCTAAGTCGTTAGTACAATATGTTAACGAATCACAAATTTCACCTCACTATCGTAAATAGATCTAAATTTACATGCGTCCTCAGCATTCACTAGAGAACTCTTGAAAGACAAAAACACTTATTCTTTACGAACACAAAGCGACGTTGTTATTTTCTATTCTTTGTAACATTTATTTAGATTGTTCTATTTGCATCGTTTAAGAAAGCTGCTGCAAACACGAATAAAATATAAAGTCTAACATTGTTACTTTTATTTTTAATTACACCTTTATTCTTGATCCTGCAATAGATTAAAAAACACAGTGATTCTCAGCGCAACGGTGCAGTCGATATATTGGTAAAAAGCGCAGCTGATTTTAGACTATAACTTCTAGGTTCAGAACTAATAGCTGTCGATAGTACTTTATGTAATCTGTATACATATATATAAGAGGGAAAGGTCTGACTGAGAGACTGACTGACATATTAACACCAACTTAAACTCTTGAACCAAGAGAGCTGAAAATTTGTACAAGATTTGTTCTTACAATGTAAACAAGAAATAAGAAAGGACTTTTTGAAATTATTTCCCTAAGGTGGTAAAATAAAGGGTGAAACTTTGTATGAAACTCTGTCATTTTTAACTTGAAATTAATGAAATTTGGCTATTAGCCTTTAGACATAAAATGATTAAACACCATCTTTAATTATTTTTCAAAATTGATATAATTGATATCGAGTGGTTAGCAACCCTGATTACGCAATTAACGGTGCTCGGGTTTGCTTTCCGACAGGGGCAGGCATTTATGTGATGAGCATAAATGTTTGTATTTCTGGGTTTGTGTGTTTATTATATATATAAGAGGGAAAGGTCTGACTGAGAGACTGACTGACATATTAACGCCAACTTAAACTCTTGAACCAAGAGAGCTGAAAATTTGTACAAGATTTGTTCTTACAATGTAAACAGGAAATAAGAAAGGACTTTTTGAAATTATTTCCCTAAGGTGGTAAAATAAAGGGTGAAACTTTGTATGAAACTCTGTCATTTTTAACTTGAATTTAATGAAATTTGGATATTAGCCTTTAGACATAAAATGATTAAACACCATCTTTAATTATTTTTCAAAATTGATATAATTGATATCGAGTGGTTAGCAACCCTGATTACGCAATTAACGGTGCTCGGGTTGGCTTTCCGACAGGGGCAGGCATTTATGTGATGAGCATAAATGTTTGTATTTCTGGGTTTGTGTGTTTATTATATATGTTTCACTATTTATATATGTATCTCTGTATTAATATCGTTGATGAATACCCAAAACACAAGCATATAATTTTCTTCTTTTGCGGTTAGATTTTGTAATTTGTCCAGTGATATATTTTATTTATTCAAATTTCAACCCTTAAATGTGTAAAATAGGGCTTCAAAGTTTGTATGAAAATGACAGTGTTTATAGTAGCAATTGTTTCAGATTTAGTACTTAGATGCTTTGTAATATAATTAATAAATTACGTATTTTAGGATATTTTTAATTTTAACCCTTAAAGGGGTAAAAGACATGTTAAAATTTTGTATTTAGAATAAATAGTTCATTATCAAAATCTCTTGAATGTAGTATTAATATTCTCAAACTTAATAAAGTAACATGCATCTAAGGAAGATTTGAGTTTCATCCGTTAAAAGGTTGAAAGGGGATGTTAAATTTTTTATGAAATGCCTACATAAATATTTAAAATTGTGCCTATATTATTTTTTATAATTTTGTAATTATGATTTTTAAAGTAATTTAAGAAACATGTGCTCAAAGATTTTATGAATTTCATCCCTCAAAGGAATAAAAAGGGGCGTCAAAGTTTCTATGAAAAATAAATTATTTATTTCAGTAATTACATAAAATGTAGTATTTATGCTTTTTAATACAAATAAATACATATTTAGGATTTTTTGAATTTAATACCTCAAAGAGGTAAAAAGAATTGTAAATATTTGTTTAATAATAAATAGTTTAATAATAAAATGTCTTAAAGTTTGGTATTAATGGTATTTAATTCAATTGCGGTCTAGGGGCACGGTGTCGGTGTTGACCACGTGAGGTCCAGAATTCGATTCCCGGGCAAATCAAAATATGTTTTTTCAGTTTTCTGGTAAAAACAACACTGCCTGGGACTGAATAATAAGTGTTCGGTCGGCGTTACGCTATCTACTTGTCACATTGACGGACCAACGGCCGGTTTCTAAAACGCAAATTAACTTTAACTAAAAATTAATCTAAGATTGGGTTTCCGAAATAACTTTTTGACAATTTATTAACAGTTTGTCAATGTGGGTTCTAAGCTAATTCAACTCAGCTGTTATTCTTCATTTTGAGTATACCAGTTAATATGGTTTTTGGTTATTATGTTATGCAAATGATGCATATTAAGAAGGAATGTGGTTTGATGGGTTAGGGAATTAGGTGTATTTGAAGTAGGTAAAACAAAATAAACTTCCTCATACGTAGTTTACACCAAATATTTAACCAAAAAGTGATTAAATTGTACCTACTATCTTTACTTTTAATTTAAAAAATGGGTTTTTTTAATTTTCTGATAAAAGCAATGTTGCCGAGATTGGAAAGTGCCCGGTTGGCGATAGGCTTGCCACCTATCACATTTGTGGGACCAAGTATCTTTGGCTAATCGTGGGTGCACTTTTTATACCTCTGCCTACCCTGTCGGGGATACGGGCGCGAAGATACTATTTTTTACTATCTTAAGCCGTCCTTTTTAAGTGTTAAAACTTTATCACAGATCAAAATATTTTAAGTAAAAACAGATAAAACTCCCTTAAACGGTTTCTGAAACGCGAATTAATCTATGATTATCTAACAGATTGTCAAAGAGCTGTTTACAATTTGCAGTTCCTGGTAGGTTCGTATTTTATCGAAAAGTTAGGTAATTGATTGTTAGCCGCTGAGATTATTATTTTGGCTGGTTACATTAAGTATAATTAATCTTATATTTTGACATTACTCGTCGTTGTTTACTTTCTGTTTTTTTCTCTAACCTATTGCGATGTCTTATTCCAGAACTATTAAAACGCAAAAATAGCTCGTTCGTAAGTATATATACATTACATAACAATTAAAAAACTCTAACAAGATTAATCAACAATTTGATTATTTGGTGTACATAAACCATATGGGACATTTGAGACTATTAGCTTACAATTATAATGTAAAACTTCAAATTTTTGAACTCGTTAAAAAAATCTACGCTTTGGTATAGATTTTGCATCTATGAGTTTAAAATACTCCAATTTAGCGGGAAATTGAACAGATAGCCTGCAAAGTCAACTGGCTCACAGATTTTTTTCGAAGAAATAATCAAGAGGTTTTAAAGATAAACGGTAAGCGCATTATATAAACTACGTTGTAAGTGACTCATATTATATATTATAGGAGGTGGAGCATGTCTTTGCCGAGTTCTTTCCTGTGGCATGTATGGCTTTTAGTAAGTTAGATAAGTTTTCTACAATATCTCATGACCGTGATGGGATAAGCATTTGTATGATGCGTAGACCATTGTATTTTTTTATATATCAGAAGATAGCAAACAAGCAGATGGGTCTCCTAATGGTAAGAGTCAACCATCGCCTATAGACAAAAAAGGTTAATTGTGCGTTGCTATCTTGTGGCAAGGTCTAATGTCAGATGTATAAGTTTACAGGCTACCTTACCCTCCAAAGCGGAACACAACAGTAACAAGCGATAGGAATAGGTAAGGCGGTGGTACCGGACCCGGGCAAGACTATGCAAAACACGTAGTAGTCACGACGATCGTTACTGACATAGCCAATCGGTCGCCTTTTACGACCTGACTGGTAGAACAGCCAGAACAGAGGTACAACAAGTGCACCCACGACTAGTCGAAGATACTTGGTCCCACAAATGTGATAGTTGGCAAGCCTCTCGCTGACCGGGCACTTTCCAATCTCGGACAACTTTCTGTTTATCAGAAAACTGAAAAAAAACACTTTTTTAAGTGCCTGACCCGGGAATAGATCCCAGGACCTCATATGGCCAACGGCAAAACTGGACCACTAGACCATAGAGGCGATTTTCAAAAAGCAATGCCAAAAAACTAACAAAAACTCGTTAATGATAACAGTAATATAATAAAAATAGAATAATTACGTGTGAAATTTTCATAAAATGGATGCATATATAGTTTGTTCGCACGTTATCTCGCATGCTGTCTAACATTACACACCCAACTATCTCATTCAACAACAAAACTAAACTAGAAATAACACGTAAAACATTAAAGTGTGCGAAGCTCATATCATGAAACTAGCTGCTGTAATATTTTATATAAAATACATTTTTATTTGTGTTATCTAGCAAATTTCTTAATAATCTTTGTTGAAGTAAAAGCTTAACAAACAGTTGAATAATAAATAATAAGTAATAGATAAATATTCACGGGACGAATTACACTTACTGAAATTATTTGCTTGTGTTATGGGTGTTAGTCAACGATACTAATACATAGAAATACATATATAAATACTATTGCATACGCAATAAACACGCAAACCAGGAAATACAAACATTTATGCTTATCACACAAATGCTTATCCCCGTCGGGGATCGGACCCGAGCCCCGACGATTGCGTAGTCAGGGTCGCTAACCACTCGACCAACGGGGTGAATGTTGTGTAAGTGCCTTTAAAGCACAAACGAGCTTGTCTCAAGAGACTACACTCCTCTATAAATATTCTTCTTCCTACGCATCCTACTAATCTATATTCTTCACGCCCTTAAGTAGGCAGAGGTACAAAAAATGCACCCACGATTAGCCGAAGATACGTCCCACAATGTGATAGGTGACCGGCCTATCGCCAACCGAGCACTTATCCAATCCCGGGCAACGTTATTTTTATCATAAAACTGAAAAAAAAAACACATTGTTTGGTTTTCCTGACCCGCGAATCGAACCCGGGGCCTCGTGTGGTCGACGCTGAAACCAGCCCACTGCACCACAGAGGCGATAGCCATTCTATATTAATATTATAAATTAGAGGTTCTTCTGTTGGAATTATTTGAGTACTAAAATAATGAGTACTAAAATAATGAGTACTAAAATTATAAGGAATATAATTCTTATAGATCTACAATATATTTGTATATCATTTTGTTACATTTCGAACCTTATACTTTAACTTTAGGACAAATTGACAATTTTCTCAAAAATGACATTTCTAATTTGTTTTATTTTTTCATTCTATACGATATTCTGAACAAAATCTTAGAGCATTATGCTTGTATATATTTCGTGGTCAAAAGTTAAGAAAACATTTAACACTTATACTTATTTCACAAGAAAGCGAACGTACCGGAAACGTGACGTAATTTTCTTTTCCCTTTTCCCGGGATTCCCTTAGAATCCCCTTAAGGAAAATTTAAAAAAAAAACAATATTTTAACTGTAAATTTAGGAACATATATTAGTTTTCAAATATATAGGGTTACTTTTGAAGGTTCGGTCAAACTTTCAGACGCATTTTAGTGTCTTTAACCAAATTAAAAGTGATCGGGACACTTTTAATAGGGTTGAAGGAACTAAAATATGTTAGTTCAAATATTGTTTAATTGAAATTATATCCATGTGTTTTGTTTTCGTGTTGGATAAAACTGAAATTTCGAATTTTTTGTATCGTACATAAATCGAACATAACGATTACGAACCGCTTCTGAAAATTTGGTCGGACTTTTAAAAGTAACCCTGTATATTTGAAAACTATTGTACGTTCGTAAACTTATTTGCTTTTTTAAAAAAATGTGATGAACACTCACAAAATACAATGAACAAAAACAACAGTCAACAGTATACTGCTAATACCATAATACTAAATCCTAATACTATAATACTAAATCCTAATTACATGATTTGATCTAACGCCAAAGTAAGCAAATTATTTGCTTATGATATGGGTGTTAGTTGGTGTTAGTCAACTATATTAACACATAGAAATACATATATAGATACCAAAATATATATAGCAAACACCTAAACCCAGAAATACAAACATCTATGCTCATCACACAAATTTTTGTCCCTGTCGGGAATCGAACCCGAGCACCGTCGATTGCGTAGTCAGGATCACTAACCACTCGATCAATGGGACGGTCAAATACTTAATAAAAATTAAAACAAATTGAAAAAATAAAAACATGAAAAAATATTTATCTGCAAGAATATGGGTGTCACAAGTTAATAAAAATAAATATATTCTACAATAATATGGTGTGCAAACATTTGAATTTTGGTCGATTTCCTTATATTTACTACTATATATATATATATATATATATATATATATATATATATATATATATATATATATATATATATATATATATATATATATATATATATATATATATATATATATATATATATATATATATATATATATATATATATATATATATATATATATATATATATATATATATATCTACATATAATAAAATCGTAGGAAAGTCAATGTGTATCCGGGGTAAACTCAAAAAGTACTGCATGGATTTACTTCAAATTTTGCATGAATATTACTAACAGTTCGGGTCAACATGTAGGCTACATATTATCACGCTATCACCTACGGGGGAGGAGCTGTGCGAAGTAAACGAAGTCCGCGCGAACGAAGTCGCGGGCAACAGCTAGTAATTAATATGTGAGAGCGCCAAAAATTGTACGCGTAGCGTGTCAAATTATCGACAAGTACAAATTATCTATGCATGCCTTATGAATCCCATAAAACTGCAAATGAACGAATCATTGACGGAATATTGACATTGCTACAGGCGTAGTGACCTCAATGTCTTCGGTTATTAGTAAGCAATGAAGTCAATGCTGTAGCATCAACGGACTCAATAATTTACGTACTTTTGATACTGATATGAACATTTGCGCATATGCCCGGCTACACGTTCTATGTTAAACGCCGTATCTATTAGTATTCATGTGATCTGTAAGTAGGACAGTTAAACTGCAGCTACCTTAAAGGAGCGTCTTGTAAGTCCTCCAAAAAGACCTTGAATAACACACAACACATCACTCACATCACAAAAAAATAAACATTAACTACACACATCATAATTTTTAACCTCATGATTGCGTAAATGTTTAAACCTTTTAAAAATTAAATCACAACTGCTATTTAATTCCAAATTATCCATAATTGTGGTAACAGCATGTTGAAAATTAATGCAATTAAGACTTTCCCAGTTTATCTAAGCGTCTAATTAATGATCCAATAAAATCTGCAAAAATGTAATGCTTTGATCTTAGATTTATATTACTAGTGTTAGAAACTGCAGTTAACGACAAGTTTTAGCCGGTCAGATGTGTGGCGCAGAAAATTATTCTATTTTATCTGACATTTGTCACTCCGAAAGACACGCAAGGGATGTACAAAATCAAAGTCGCCTGTGTTCATTCATCTTTAAAATTGAAAATCTTAATTAAAATCGATTTTCAGCTAAGTCGTTAGTATAACATGTTAACGAATCACAAATTTCACCTCACTATCGTAAATAGATCTAAATTTACATGCGTCTTCAGCATTCACTAGAGTACTCTTGAAAGACAAAAACACTTATTCTTTACGAACACAAAGCGACGTTGTTATTTTCTATTCTTTGTAACATTTATTTAGATTGTTCTATTTGCATCGTTTAAGAAAGCTGCTGCAAACACGAATAAAATATAATGTCTAACATTGTTACTTTTATTTTTAATTACACCTTTTTTCTTGATCCTGCAATAGATTAAAAGACACAGTGATTCTCAGCGCAACGGTGCAGTCGATATATTGGTAAAAAGCGCAGCTGATTTTAGACTATAACTTCTAGGTTCAGAACTAATAGCTGTCGATAGTACTTTATGTAATCTGTATACATATATAAGAGGGAAAGATCTGACTGAGAGACTGACTGACATATTAACGCCAACTTAAACTCTTGAACCAAGAGAGCTGAAAATTTGTACAAGATTTGTTCTTACAATGTAAACAAGAAATAAGAAAGGACTTTTTGAAATTATTTCCCTAAGGTGGTAAAATAAAGGGTGAAACTTTGTATGAAACTCTGTCATTTTTAACTTGAAATTAATGAAATTTGGATATTAGCCTTTAGACATAAAAAGATTAAACACCATCTTTAATTATTTTTCAAAATTGATATAATTGATATCGAGTGGTTAGCAACCCTGATTACGCAATTAACGGTGCTCGGGTTGGCTTTCCGATAGGGGCAGGCATTTATGTGATGAGCATAAATGTATGTATTTCTGGGTTTGTGTGTTTATTATATATGTTTCACTATTTATATATGTATCTCTGTATTAATATCGTTGACGAATACCCAAAACACAAGCGTATAATTTTCTTCTTTTGCGGTTAGATTTTGTAATTTGTCCAGTGATATATTTTATTTATTTAAATTTCAACCCTTAAATGTGTAAAATAGGGCTTCAAAGTTTGTATGAAATTGACACTGTTTATAGTAGCAATTGTTTCAGATTTAGTACTTAGATGCTTTGTAATATGATTAATAAATTACGTATTTTAGGATATTTTTAATTTTAACCCTTAAAGGGGTAAAAGACATGTTAAAATTTTGTATTTAGAATAAATAGTTCATTATCAAAATCTCTTGAATGTAGTATTAATATTCTCAAACTTAATAAAGTAAGATGCATCTAAGGAAGATTTGAGTTTCATCCGTTAAAAGGTTGAAAGGGGATGTTAAATTTTTTATGAAATGCCTACATAAATATTTAAAATTGTGCCTATATTATTTTTTAAAATTTTGTAATTATGATTTTTAAAGTAATTTAAGAAACATGTGCTCAAAGATTTTATGAATTTCATCCCTCAAAGGAATAAAAAGGGGCGTCAAAGTTTGTATGAAAAATAAATTATTTATTTTAGTAATTACATAAAATGTAATATTTATGCTTTTTAATACAAATAAATACATATTTAGGATTTTTTGAATTTAATACCTTAAAGAGGTAAGAAGAATTGTAAATATTTGTTTAATAATAAATAGTTTAATAATAAAATGTCTTAAAGTTTGGTATTAATGGTATTTAATTCAATTGCGGTCTAGGGGCACGGTGTCGATGTTGACCACATGAGGTCCAGAGTTCGATTCCCGGGCAAATCAAAATATGTTTTTTCAGTTTTCTAGTAAAAACAACACTGCTTGGGACTGAATATTAAGTGTCCGGTCGGCGATAGGCTACCTACTTGTCACATTGACGGACCAACGGCCGGTTTCTAAAACGCAAATTAACTTTAACTAAAAATTAATCTAAGATTGGGTTTCCGAAATAACTTTTTGACAATTTGTTAACAGTTTGTCAATGTGGGTTCTAAGCTAATTCAACTCAGCTGTTATTCTTCATTTTGAGTATACCAGTTAATATGGTTTTTGGTTATTATGTTATGCAAATGATGCATATTAAGAAGGAATGTGGTTTGATGGGTTAGGGAATTAGGTGTATTTGAAGTAGGTAAAACAAAATAAACTTCCTCATACGTAGTTTACACCAAATATTTAACCAAAAAGTGATTAAATTGTACCTACTATCTTTACTTTCAATTTAAAAAATGGGTTTTTTTCATTTTCTGATAAAAGCAATGTTGCCAAGATTGGAAAGTGCCCGGTTGGCGATAGGCTTGCCACCTATCACATTTGTGGGACCAAGTATCTTTGGCTAATCGTGGGTGCACTTTTTATTCCTCTGCCGACCCTGTCGGGGATACGGGCGCGAAGATACTTTTTTTACTATCTTAAGCCGTCCTTTTTAAGTGTTTAAACTTTATCACAGATCAAAATTAAAATATTTTAAGTAAAAACAGATAAAACTCCCTTAAACGGTTTCTGAAACGCGAATTAATCTATGATTATCTAACAGATTGTCAAAGAGCTGTTTACAATTTGCAGTTCCTGGTAGGTACGTATTTTATCGAAAAGTTAGGTAATTGATTGTTAGCCGCTGAGATTATTATTTTGGCTGGTTACATTAAGTATAATTAATCTTACCTATTGCGATGTCTTATTCCAGAACTATTAAAACGCAAAAATAGCTCGTTTGTAAGTATATATACATTACATAACAATTAAAAATCTCTAACAACATTAATCAACAATTTGATTATTTGGTGTACATAAACCATATGGGACATTTGAGACTAGCTTACAATTATGATGTAAAACTTCAAATTTTTGAACTCGTTACAAAAATCTACGCTTTGGTATAGATTTTGCATCTTTGAGTTTAAAATACTCCAATTTAGCGGGAAATTCCACAGATAGCCTGCAAAGTCAACTGGCTCACAGATTTTTTTCGAAGAAATAATCAAAAAAGTATCTTCACGCCAATATCCCCGAAGGGGTAGGCAGAGGTACAACAAGTGCACCCACGATTAGCCGACGATACTTAGTCCCATAAATGTGATAGGTGGCAAGCCTATCGCCAACCGGGCACTTTCCAATCCCAGGCAACTTTGTGTTTCTCAGAAAACTGAAAAAACACTTTTTTTTAATGTGCCCGACCCGGGAATCGAACCCGGGACCTCATGTGGTCAACGCCAACGCTGGACCACTAGACCACAGAGGCGACAAATAATCAAGAGGTTTTAAAGATAAACGGTAAGCGCATTATATAAACTACGTTGTAAGTGCCTCACATTATATATTATAGGAGGTGGAGCGTGTCTTTGCCGAGTTCTTTCCTGTGGCATGTATGGCTTTTAGTAAGTTAGATAAGTTTTCATGTTTTCAATATCTCATGATCGTGATGGGAACAATTATAGCAATATTGAATTTAGCTTTGCCGATATGTCCTAACTTCACATTTATGATATTTAATGCAAGCTGTTGACAACTGGGCAACTTTTTCAATCTATTTTGGAATATTATTTCAGTGGAGATGTATTGTGAAATGAAAAGATGCGTTTTACGCATAAAACAGGCGGTCATTTTGACGCGTATGTTTATTCAAACCGGACGAATTATCAATTTCAAAAACAGTGCCTATTGACAATTCTGAAACGAGTCATTTAATTTTCAAATTTTCAAATTACTTTAACTTTTCTCCATTGCTAAAGAACTTCATTCGATATTTACCGATATTAAAATAAAGAAATATAAAAGACTAAACAACGTATCCATGGAAATTAAAAAGTTATTCGGATATATATATATATATATATATATATATATATATATATATATATATATATATATATATATATATATATATATATATATATATATATATATATATATATATATATATATATATATATATATATATATATATATATATATATATATATATATATATATATATATATATATATATATATATTAATGTCGATAAGGAAGCGCTTGACCGTGATCTCACCTGATGGTAAGCTAAGATGCGGCCTAAGATGGAAAGCGCTTCCGTAGAAGGTACCTGTTCACTCTTCTCTTGTAGTCCTTTGCGGTTCGGGTGAGGAATGTTGAGTTGAACCGCTATTATATACCTAAACCAAACTAGGTTATAAGGTTGAAAGTAGTGTGACGTAAATGTAGAATGAATGTTGATTGAATTTTGACCTCTCCGTTACTCGAGTATTTAGTGACCCGGCTTCCGCAATCTACAGGGCTCGAGTTCGATTTCCGTCGAGGATAAGCATTTGTATGATGAGCGTAGACCATTGTATTTTTTTATATATCAGAAGATAGCAAACAAGCAGATGGGTCTCCTGATGGTAAGAGTCAACCATCGCCTATAGACAAAAAAAGTTAATGGTGCGTTGCTATCTTGTGGCAAGGTCTAATGTCACATGTATAAGTTTACAGGCTACCTTACCCTCCAAAGCGGAACACGACAGTAACAAGCGATAGGAATAGGTAAGGCGGTGGTACCGGACCCGGGCAAGACTATGCAAAACACGTAGTAGTCACGACGATAGTTACTGACATAGCCAATCGGTCGCCTTTTACGACCTGACTGGTAGAACGGCCAGAACAGAGGTACAACAAATGCACCCACGACTAGCCGAAGATACTTGGTCCCACAAATGTGATAGTTGGCAAGCCTCTCGCTGACCGGGCACTTTCCAATCTCGGACAACTTTATGTTTATCAGAAAACTGAAAAAAAACACTTTTTTAAGTGCCAGACCCGGGAATAGATCCCAGGACCTCATATGGTCAACGGCAAAACTGGACCACTAGACCACAGAGGCGATTTTCAAAAAGCAATGCCAAAAAACTAACAAAAACTCGTTAATGATAACAATAATATAATAAAAATAGAATAATTACGTGTGAAATTTTCATAAAATGGATCCATATATAGTTTGTCCGCACGTTATCTCGCATGCTGTCTAACATTACACATCCAACTATCTCATTCAACAACAAAACTAAACTAGAAATAACACGTAAAACATTAAAGTGTGCGAAGCTCATATCATGAAACTAGCTACTGTAATATTTTATATAAAATACATTTTTATTTGTGTTATCTAACAAATTTCTTAACAATCTTTGTTGAAGTAAAAGCTTATCAAACAGTTGAATAATAAATAATAAGTAATAAATAAATTATTTGCTTGTGTTATGGTTGTTAGTCAACGATACTAATACATAGGAATACATATATAAATACTATTGCATACGCAATAAACACGCAAACCAGGAAATACAAACATTTATGCTTATCACACAAATGCTTATCCCCGTCGGGGATCGGACCCGAGCCCCGACGATTGCGTAGTCAGGGTCGCTAACCACTCGACCAACGGGGTGAATGTTGTGGAAGTGTCTTTAAAGCACAAACGAGCTTGTCTCAAGAGACTACACTCCTCTATAAATATTCTTCTTCTTACGCATCCTACTAATCTATATTCTTCACGCCCTTAGGTAGGCAGAGGTACAAAAAATGCACCCACGATTAGCCGAAGATACGTCCCACAATGTGATAGGTGACCGGCCTATCGCCAACCGAGCACTTATCCAATCCCGGGCAACGTTATTTTTATCATAAAACTGAAAAAAAAAACACATTGTTTGGTTTTCCTGACCCGCGAATCGAACCCGGGGCCACAAAGTACTTTATTAATAGGCTCGGGGCCTCGTGTGGTCGACGCTGAAACCAGCCCACTGCACCACAGAGGCGATAGCCATTCTATATTAATATTATAAATTATAGGTTCTTCTGTTGGAATTATTTGAGTACTAAAATAATGAGTACTAAAATTATAAGGAATATAAATCTTATAGATCTAAATATATTTGTATATCATTTTGTTACATTTCGAACCTTATACTTTAACTTTAGGACAAATTGACAATTTTCTCAAAAATGACATTTCTAATTTGTTTTATTTTTTCATTCTATACGATATTCTGAACAAAATCTTAGAGCATTATGCTTGTATATATTTCGTGGTCAAAAGTTAAGAAAACATTTAACACTTATACTTATTTCACTTAAAATTAAAAAAAAAAAACAATATTTTAACTTTAAATTTAGGAACATATATTAGTTTTCAAATATATAGGGTTACTTTTGAAGGTCCGGTCAAACTTTCAGACGCATTTTAGTGTCTTTAACCAAATTAAAAGTGATCACTTTTAATAGGGTTGAAGGAACTAAAATATGTTAGTTCAAATATTGCTTAATTGAAATTATATCCATGTGTTTTGTTTTCGTGTTGGATAAAACTGAAATTTCGAATTTTTTATATCGTACATAAATCGAACATAATGATTACGAACAGCTTCTGAAAATTTGGTCGGACTTTTAAAAGTAACCCTGTATAAATGATATTTGAAAACTATTGTACGTTCGTAAACTTATTTGCTTTTTTAAAAAAATGTGATGAACACTCCCAAAATATAATGAACAAAAACAATAGTCAACAGTATACTGCTAATACCATAATACTAAATCCTAATACTATAATACTAAATCCTAATTACATGAATTGATCTAACGCCAAAGTAAGCAAATTATTTGCTTATGATATGGGTGTTAGTTGGTGTTAGTCAACTATATTAACACATAGAAATACATATATAGATACCAAAATATATATAGCAAACACCTAAACCCAGAAATACAAACATCTATGCTCATCACACAAATTTTTGTCCCTGTCGGGAATCGAACCCGAGCACCGTCGATTGCGTAGTCAGGATCACTAACCACTCGATCAACGGGACGGTCAAATACTTAATAAAAATTAAAACAAATTGAAAAAATAAAAAATGAAAACATGAAAAAATATTTATTTGCAAGAATATGGGTGTCACAAGTTAATAAAAATAAATATATTCTACAATAATATGGTGTGCAAACATTTGAATTTCGGTCGATTTCCTTATACTTACTACTATCTATATCTATATATATATCTACATATAATAAAATCGTATTAAAGTCAATGTATGTCCGGGGTAAACTCAAAAAGTACTGCATGGATTTACTTCAAATTTTGCATGAATATTACTTTTCAACAGTTCGGGTCAACACGTAGGCTACATATTATCACGCTATCACCTACGAGGGAGGAGCTGTGCGAAGTAAACGAAGTCCGCGCGAACGAAGTCGCGGGCAACAGCTAGTAATTAATATGTGAGAGCGCTAAAAACTGTACGCGTAGCATGTCAAATTATCGACAAGTACAAATTATCTACGCAAGCCTTATGAATCCCATAAAACTGCAAATGAACGAATCATTGACGGAAAAAGTACATAATATTGACGTAGCTACACGCGTAGTGACCTAAATGTCTCCGGTTATTAGTAAGCAATGAAGTCAATGCTGTAGCATCAACGGACTCAATAATTTACATACTTTTGTTACTGATATGAACATTTGCGCATATGCCCGGCTACACGTTCTATGTTAAACGCCGTATCTATTAGTATTCATGTGATCTGTAAGTAGGACAGTTAAACTGCAGTTACCTTAAAGGAGCGTCTTGTAAGTCCTCCAAAAAGACCTTGAATAACACACAACACATCACTCACATCACAAAAAAATAAACATTAACTACACACATCATAATTTTTAACCTGAGGATTGCATAAATGTTTAAACCTTTTAAAAATGAAATCACAACTGCTATTTAATTCCAAATTATCCATAATTGTGGTAACAGCGTGTTGAAAATTAATGCAATTAAGACTTTCCCAGTTTATCTAAGCGTCTAATTAATGATCCAATAAAATCTGCAAAAATGTAATGCTTTGATCTTAGATTTATATTACTAGTGTTAGAAACTGCAGTTAACGACAAGTTTTAGCCGGTCAGATGTGTGGCGCACCTGTGTTATGTACCTGTTATTTTGAGATAATGACTGTAGCGATGAATATAGCGATCGCCTGCGGTCGACATTCTTCCATAGATTAAAAAATAAAATCTCTAATTAAGTTTGACAACTGAGTTCAGCCGTAAAGAAAATATATATACACGTGTGTATAATATCATGCATGTCACATGAATTTAGCGTGTGTAATGTATTTTAATTTAAAATATTAGGTTTCTGCCACGGACTAAACAGATATGCCTCTCAAGGCAATTTCTTAGTTTGTCAGCGAAGCTTGCATTCACACACAGAAATACAGTTACCGATGAAATAAAGTCACTCCAAAGGTAATTTCTAAACATTATGATCTCATTTGGTATGATAAAACAATACAACATGGTTTTGTCTCTATTTTTTCACAATATATCTACAAATGTATTACAATTGTTTACAATGATATGAGCGTTTGTTCCTATGCGCGGCGACACGTTTCTTTTCCAATGCCGTGTTTTTTAGTATTCATGTGGTCTGTGGTTTCCGCCCTCATCCGCAATGTAAACTTTAATTGTGCCAAATTTCATACGTCACCTTTCGCGCAATTGCCTTAAAAAGTCCAAAGTTTTCCTTCACCTATTAATGTATAGATAATAGAAGGTCTTTAGAAAGAATAAAGGAGGAGAGAAAAAGCTTATCTATTAATTATATATACAGATTGAGTGATGCATCTTACTAAGTAGTAGAGTTCTGCATTGTCTCGCCCAAGTCTGGTACCACCTATTCCTGCCGCAATGTTGCCTGTCAGTGCTTGTCACTGTCGTGTTCCGGTTTGAAGGGTAAGGTAGCCGGTAAACTTATGCATGTGGCATTAGACCTCGCCACCAGTTAGCAACGCACCATTAACACCTTTGGTGTTTATAGGTGATGGTTGACTCTTTCCATCAAGAGACCCATCTGCTTGTTTGCTATCTTATGAAATAAAAAAAAGATAAAATATTGCACATACTAAAGGAGAATATTCAGTATTCGATTCTGTTAACAAATATGTAATACGCCCTTATCCCCGAAGAGGTAGGCATAGGTACAATATGTACCACGAATACCCACGATTAACCAGATACTTAGTTCCACAATGTGATAGATGGCCAGCATATCACCAACCGGGCACTTTTCCTAACCCGGGCGTTTTCTTTCAATGTTATTTTCATCAGAAAACTGAAAAAACACATTATTTGATTTGCCCGACCCGAAAATCGAACTGCTTTTGGTATTTTTTGTTTAATAACAACTACATAATATATCTTCACCATAAATCCCTTACGGGGTTAACAGAGATAATTAAAAGCAATAAGGTCACGGTCCAGACACATTTGCTTTGCTTCTTGCACAGTCATATCTTCAA
This sequence comes from Apodemia mormo, assembly GCA_036924255.1. Taxonomy (NCBI): domain Eukaryota; kingdom Metazoa; phylum Arthropoda; class Insecta; order Lepidoptera; family Riodinidae; genus Apodemia; species Apodemia mormo. Next base: position 7,820,032 of record JAUPFN010000013.1, on the reverse strand, counting down.
GCAGACACGCCGGATAAAAAAATAAAATAAAAATAAATTTTGTCAAACAGCACATATAGTTCTAATTCTAATTAATAATTTATACCTACATATATTTGAAGTTCTATATTTACAAATAACATAAGAAACAAGAGATAACAAAGAAATACCGTTACTAAAAACTATGCCAAATATTTACACTATAAATACACATGCCATTTAGATATATTGTGTATGTGCAAATAATTGTGTGTATAAATGTATGTGTAAATGTATGTGTATGAAAAAAAATGTTTTTTTCAGTTTTCTGATAAACACAAAGTTGCCCGGGATTGGAAAAGTGCCCGGTTGGCGATAGGCTTGCTACCTATCACATTTGTGGGACCAAGTATCTTCGGCTAATCGTGGGTGCACTTGTTGTACCTCTGCCTACCCCTTCGGGGATACGGGCGTGAAGATACTTTAAACGTATGTGTGTTCATGATGATTTAACTGTGTAATAGGTATGTAATGCCTACCACGAAAAAACTACCATATAAAATGTACATACTTAAAAAAATAATCTGCTCGACCGTTTTCCTTCAGACCACATTGTAAAAGCAGTCTCTACGAAGAGCCCTTTTGTTTAAAGGGGATAATATATTGCATGTCCAACCTACTGGTCTATGTGTAATTAGTGAGAATTTCTTTAAAGGCATTAAACAGGGTTGTGTCTTGTCAGCTCATCGGTTTATCTTGTATCTAAAGGTTGAGATTGATGAAGGGTGAGATGAGCATATCCGATTTAATGGTGAAACTATTTAAACAGATGATGCTGCCTTGACCTACCTTCCATATAAGCTGCTAGCTGTTAACCCGTTCACATATCCCAAAAACATTACTAACTTTTATTTTATCGAGTAAAATAGTAGTTTATTTTATTTCGAAATAAATAAATAAATCTAATATTATACATACGAAAGTAACTCTGTCTGTCTGTCTGTCTGTCTCTTCTTCACGTCTAAAATAAAATTTGGTACAATGATAGTAGGAAACCTGCAAAAGGACATTGGATCATTTTTATCCCGAAAATCCTACGGAAATGGGAACTGTGTAGATAAAACTCCGAGACTTTTAGAAATTTTTCCACGTGGGCGAAATCGCGGGCACAGCTAATATCATAATTTGTCCAATAACACGAATTGATTTAATCCTAACAAAAGCATACTATTTGCTTGTACTATGCGTTCCAGCTGAGAATGAGACTCTCAGGATGACATATCGCATTTTGCAAAAACTAATGGCTAGCTTTGCAAAAATAGATGAATAGCTAGACTAATGTTTTTTACTGTTTTTTTATGGACGAAACTAATATTATTCAAGCATTATTTGTTCTTCAATAAATCAGCAATATTTTTTGAACAAATATTTTTTTGCTGACATTACTAATTTCACATTTGTGATATGAAGTTGATAACAAGCGCGATCCTATTCTCTGTTGGAACCCGTATAATAGTAATAATATTAGATATTAGTAATATTAGACAGTGGTTCCAAGAACAAAATTTTTTTGATTAATAAAATAACAAGCTGGATTTTTGTAAACAGCTTCGTTTTCATTAACCGCAGCTTTTTTCCCACGCGAGCTCTTTTATTCTTATATTATTTTCTATTTGTGAATACTTGTAATAAGCTATATTTATGCTTAGGTGCAAGTTTTATCTGTAAATGTAGCTATAAGTTATCATTGAAAATAAAATAATATAAAAATTCATCGTAATAAGCCATCATATCTTGTTTAGCTATAAGCATTGATGATGCGGTAGTTTTCGAAACTGGTAGGATTTATACGATTAAAATAGTGAAAATAGTACAAGTTTAAAAATAATAATCATCATAAAAATATTCATAGTATTGAATTCATTTTTCTGTGATAAGGGAGATTGATGAGTCTATAGAAAGTTTGTCTCGAAACAACGCATGTTGATAGATATTTATATTATTGTAATACATCATTAATCTCTTCTGAAATATAAATTGTATCACGGATACTTTTTGTAATGCTAAAATTCACACAAAAACATATAATATATAAAATGAATTCACAATTATTACATACTGTTTTAAGTCATTCACGACGCTATATATCGTCAACATAGATTTAACCCCTTAAGAGTTATAAAATAAAAAAGGATTGCTAACATTAGCAAAACAAAATATTTACTGTTACTCGTTCACAGACTAAATAGACGAAACTTGTATTTTCTTCTATTACTTTAAGATGATCCTAAGAGTAGCATGTCTATACAGCCTTCTATGTTAAAAGTTTCAACTACAGTAATATTACAATTTGTTGCATTTTATACAATAGTTTATTCAATATTTTGCATCTTACCTATTCGCTGGGTGCGTAAGGCATAGTGGGGGACACAAAAGTGATGTCAGCGCCCGTTGCGGACAATATAGAACTACGGATGGCTCTTTATTATCTATGACCATAAAAATAACACGTGTGTCAGTTTAATTAAATAAATAAAATAAAATGGCTCATCAAAGTTGTTGTGTAGTCGATTGCAAAAATACTAGTAGAAATAGTAATTGTAAATTTTATAAGTTTTCGGTTGCCAAGTGGAAATTACATCAGCGAAAAAATGGATAACTGCTGTTAAAAGGCAAAAGTAAGTATTACTATAACCTACAACCGTATTCTATAGAATAATGTCATATACATGTGTATATCGTGTAAGAACGCGGAGTAATAATTTAATTATTTTTTTTGTAAAGTGTTGATGGATCGTTATGGTCTCCAAAACCTATGGATGTTATATGCAGTGAACACTTCATTGGCGGTGAAAAATCAGATGTTGAATCAAGTCCTAATTACGCTCCAACTATTTTTCCATCAGTTTATAGAAGACGTGAAGTCAATGAATCCGCTGTTTTGAGTAGGTACGTAATAAAATATAGTTTTAGAGTTTTTATTGAATATTAATTTTACAATAAACATTTTGACAGATTTTAATACCGCTTAACCTAATTCACTTATTGAGACTTGTTTTAGTTGTTGTAATTATTTTACTGTTTTTAGCTGACCCACGGATTTTTTTTAAATTTAATATTCACTCTGTGTAATATATCACATTTAACATTGAAAAAAAAATTTTTTTTTTCAAGTTTATTTTATTTTTTCAATAGCTATTTGACATCCAATACATGTTTATTTTCTCAAAAGAGCCACCGTAAGTTGTATCGTTAGATGGCGCTAGGGTCACGCAGCAAGCGAATCCGACATATTTCTAACATGTTTTGGTTAGTCATAAATAAAAAAAAGTTTTAACTTTATGACAGAAAAGAAAAATGTTTGTTTGATTTAGAAATAAGTTAAGCGTACAAGTTTGATTAGCTTCATAACTTCTAAGTACATTACTTTTTAAAATTTACTTGCTATTAAAACGTGTCTGTTGAAATCTAATATGGGCATTGTATTATAGTATGTATTGTACATTAAATTCATTTGGTAATTGCGGCTGACGCTATATTTTTTCAATCACTTGAGGCCTATCTCATCAATTTTCTTTGCTTAAATTTTCTTTGTAAATTAGAAATTACGTAACTAGCAGTCTTATCGATAGTCAATTTTAATCGCATGCTTTAATTTGCGCTTATTTTAAATCGTTCATCATCACGTATGCCTACATCGCAGTCGATAAGATATAATTAGATTTATTTACTACACGATTGCTTGAATGAGTTTATTTACAGCGATTTAATTTTAACTTTAGCAAACACATCGAAAATTGAGTCGAAATTTGATAATAAATTATAATTAAACCGTGTTGTTTAAGTTTACTGTTCGTAATCCACAACCATAAACCACATTGTTTAGCAAACTTTGTACACCCTTTGATAATTGCTAATATTAGTCCCGCCTTTTATTTGTCTTGGTTGTATTTCAGAGAATTATCTAAGCGATTATTGTACTCGGTGATGTTAAACCCACTGAAAATGTATAAATTAGTTCACGGGATATAACACTAGGTTCTAAATGATGAATACATACTTGAAACTTGTTTTTTTGTAGTTGGAGTTCATGAAAGTGCATCAGGTATGTGTTTCGTATCCATACCAAGATCATGCTGCTGATCATGTGATATTGTCTTCCTGGAAAATAATATTGAACCTCAGGAAAAAACTACGTAAGTGTGGACAAGGACTTATAACCAATTGCACTAATATTGTCTTAGCTTAAGACATTCCTAAATAGTATGCTGTCACTTCTTGTCTTAAATGAAAAGAATGTGATAGCATATTACTTAGGATTGTCCTAAGTTAAGACAATGCTAGCGCAATTGGCCATTAGTGTTCAAACAAAAAATGTACAAAAGAATTGTGACAGCCTTAGAAAACCAATCGTCAATTTCGTAAGGGAGAAATTTGATTTGCTGTTGCAGCAATTTGATTCAGCAGTTGATACGCTGGTTATGGTAGTTAACAAAAGAAGATTGGTCCAAAATTTAATAATTTCTCTTAACCGCTCACACCACCAGCCATTTTCGCATTTTTTTCTAAAAAACACGGACCGTTACGTGCACACGTTCCGAGTTCGTTCCGGTGGACCGTGGTCACAAAAATGATTTATGAGTTGCTTGGATTGAATCCGATATCTTGAGCACTGCAATAAACTGGTGTGAGAATTGTTTAATTTAAATGGCTTAAGCTACAAAATAATTCAGGTGTAACACGACACCATACTTACTATGATAAATGTAAATCACCATTTCTCTTCCATAACGCCAATGCAGAATACATAAAGTGCCCAAGTCTCTGATTAGCTCAAAATATTCTAAATTTTCAAGTACCTTAGCGTCGTGCAAAAGAATTTACGTGACATTCTATTTAATTGGCAATTTTAATCACCGGCAGAGGTGTTTCCGAACGGATACGACTTAGGGACCTTCAAGAAAAGAGCTTACTCATTTTTAACGCAACTGTAAGACCTCTGGTATTGAGAATGTCCATGGCCAACGGTGATCACTTACCATCAGGCGCACCTCATGCTCTTTTGCCCCCTCTTCTATACAAAAAAACTGGAGAGCACCTCGTGGTGTTCTGCCGCTACTACCAAAAGTAAGGGCAGAATACTACGTGATGTCTCATCTTAGTTTCATATTGCTTAGAAGCGAACAGACTCAATAATACTCAAATCTACATTAAACTTTGTAGAGCTAAGATTGTGATGTTCTTCAAATTTTGTCTTATCCATAACTATAAAAAACTATCAATATCAGGTATCAGACTAAAGTAAAATTGAAAATGTGGTTTTCGTGGGGTTTCATATTTCTAATCTTATAAACAAATTCTTACTACTTGTTCACTTTATAAAAGTTATAATGTGTTAATAATATATTATAATAGTGTATTAATTTATATTGTATAACTCTTGTTTGATTAATTCTATCATATTATTTAGATATTTTGAAAATGAATCAAGTGAGTGACGATGCAATTTTTTACAAACAAATAGAATGATGTATCTCCTGATGAAAAGAAATAACCATCGCCTATTACCATCATATTATATTACGTTAATGGGGCGTTACTATCCAAGTAACGGTAATGTAATGTGATGTGCATGAGTTTAATAAACCAGACGTAACGTTACCATATCTCAACGTTTATAACCTCATTTTTCTATTCCGTATTCCTGTCTCCATACGAAGCGCTGGTTTAGTAGACATTTGATATTATGCTCGAATAACACCCGTCCAATTTGGTCATGTCACGTCAATCTTAGATTCCACGATTCCTTAATATCTCTGCATTTGAAATAAATATTCCTTGTAAAAATATTTATTTGACATTCTTTTTGCTTACCTATCTAAACTTATATACACTTTTTTACTATTACACTTGTAATATGTTTACTTTTCGCCTACATTTTGAAGTAAATATCGAAGAGATGTGAGGAAGAGTCAGTATTCGAAGCAAACCTCCTAACATTCTTTTATTTTCGAATAAATTTCCAAAAAATATGAATACACTTTTACTACTTAATTTTTACAATATGTGCGTAAATCCATAATTAATATTATAAATGTAAAAGCAGCTCTGTCTCTTATTCACGCCTAAACAACTGAACTGATTTGAATGAAATTTGGTATAAAGATAGTTTGAGACCCGAGAAAGGACACAGGATAGTTTTCATCCCGGAAATCTCACGGAAACAGGAACTATGCGGGTAAAATCCCGGGACTATCTAACTTTTAAACCACGGTAATAAGGAGTAACTAAGGCTACCTTTATTTTAGAAATTTTTCCACGCGGACCAAGTCGCGGGCACAATTAGTACCTAATAATTTTATTATAAATTAATATACGTAAAAATATACGTAAATAAATTCGGAAGTCATAGGCCGTATTTTCTACACTTTTCATCGTCGGCACTTGGTGAAACTCCATCTTAATACAACATTTATAATTAATACACTTGCATTGTTTCACAAGACAATCACAATTTACATCTAACCGGTTTCCTTTACAAAATCATCATCCAGGGTATTTACAACTATTAAGCAAAAAAAAATATCGAAAAATCATAAAAAAAGTGTTTTCACGCCCATATCCCCGAAGGGATAGGCAGAGGTACAACAAGTGCACCCACGATTAGCCGAAGATACTTGGTCCCACAAATGTGATTGGTGGCAAGCCTATCACCAACCGGGCACTTTCCAATCCTGGGCAAATTGTGTTTCTCAGAAAACTGAAAAAACACTTTTTTATGTGCGCGACCCGGGAATCAAACCCGGGCCCTCATGTGGTCAACGCCAACGCTGGACCACTACACCACAGAGGCGACAAAATCATAATGTAACAAATTTCTAAGCACGAGTTTTCCGCACTATGGGTGATAATTCCTCACAAGGGATTTATTTTTATGAACACATTTTTATATTATTAAATAACAAACAAGCAAGTAGCTCTTCTGATGGAAAGATAAACCATCATCATAGATACCAAAGATGTTAATGATGCGTTGCTATCGGTGTTGCGCAATGGCTATACCACATGCATAAGTCTACCTTACCCTCCAAGCCGGAACACAACAATAACAAATACTGACGCTATTGCGTCAGAAATAGGTAAGGTATCAAATACCAAAGGTACGAGACGTTGCAGAACTCTACCACCTAATAGTCATGATCTGTCTATTATAAAGTGTTGCTTTTTGTCATAATTACTTTAGTGTAATGGCTACTAGTACTGGCGCTTTTTTACGTGTTATTTTTTTTTTATGCTATATATACATTTTATATTAAGTTTTGCTATGTATCTGTACATATTTTTTTAGTTATATTGGCTTGTAATTCTTTAGTGTAGATTTTTTTTTGCTTTGCTTTATGTCCTTATTTTTGTTTTGTTTTTTCTGTTCTTAATGTTAATATGTTTTTGATGGGTTTTGATATCTTATGTAGTTTTGTGGTGTATGTCTTAAATAAACATTTTCTATTCTATTCTATTCTATTTGGCAGAACGGCAGTTGTCTATTCTTTAATATATAACACGGGGGAGGCCAGACCAACACGGGGAGATGGGGGAATAACACGTAAGATATTTCCCTACTACACAAATAAGACAATGACAAGTAGTACATTTTGGCCGAAACGTCGAGCTTTACAAGTAAGTTATATAATACGTGTACGCGTTTTTGACCCGCTTATACTATAAAAATTATAGGAAATTGTTTAATCATTTTGTAATATTTGGGTAAATAAATCTATATTAATCTATATTAATATTATAAATGCGAAAGTTTGGATGTTTGGATGGATGTTTGTTACTCAATCACGCAAAAACTACTGAACGTATTCGAATGAAATTTGGCACACGGGTAGATGATAACCTGGAATAGCACATAGGCTACTTTTATCCCGAAAAAATTAGGTGATCCCGCGGGATTTGCCAAAAACTTTATAATGCAGCGGGCTGTACGCTACATCTAGTATCAAATAATTTCATATTTAAGTCAATTTGTTTTAGTGATTCGAAGTTTATTATATTTTCGCTATATTGGTCTGGGCACTCTTTTGAGAATAGACTGACATTTAGTTTCATAAAAGGTAAGGTCCCCGTGTTGGTCCCGGGATACGTTGAAGAATAGGCCAACTGCTGTTCTGCCAGGCAGGTCGTAAATGGCGACCGATTTGAGTCTGAAGCAATAGCGTCAGTGTTTGTTGTTGTTGTGTTCTGGCTTGGAGGGTAAGGTAGCCAGTAGACTTATGCATGTGGCATAGCCATTGCGCCACGCCGATAGCAACGCATCATTAACATCTTTGGTATCCATAGATGATGGTTTATCTTTCCATCAGGAGAACTATTTGCTTGTTTGCTACTTAATAATATAAAAATATGTTCATAAAAATAAATGCTTTGTGAGGAAGTACGAGTCACTACCATCGTAACTACTAAGTGGTAGAGTTCTACATTGTCTCGCCCGGGTAAGGTACTTAAAAGCGTCAGTGCTTGCCACTGTCGTGTTCCGGTTTGGAGGGTAAAGTAGCCAGTAAATTATGCATGTGGCTGTAGATCTCGCCACAAGATAGCAACGCACCGTTATCTACCTATCTTATGACAAAAATGATCATAAGTGTCTAAGATGAAAAAAGGAAATACTGTTATTATCTTTATGAAATATCATATACCATTGACTGTTACTGCCTTGTATTAAACACTACACACACGTACAATAAACATACGCACTATAACTTTTATGAACACAATCCCCGTAGGATCACTTAGTCGACAATAATGTATTAATACATAAAGGGAAAACTTTGGGCCCCTTTTAAAGACAATTGCAAGAACAATAGAGCATAAAATTAGGCACAGTTAAAGTTTATGTTTCGGAGGATTGCAGAAACTAAATATGTTTAAATAAAATGCATTAGAAGTACAATTACATTAATAAAAACAAACGTTAATCACCCTACATTCATGTGACGTACACGATAATATACACACATGAATTATGCATTGCTTCTATCTTATGAGATTAGCTGTGTAGAATGGAACGAGTTCCAATCCTAACCGGTAAAGCGGCCCTTGGTCTAGCGAGCGTTGCTTCAATAGACTCAAGAATGGATGGTCCACCCCTGACGGGGTCCATTCTCACTTGTATCCTATGCAGATAAGCATAACATACAGCGTAATGGGCTGTCGCCCATCTGATGTCGAAAAGAAGACGAAAGAGTGAAATTGCCATTACGGCTTGGCACGGCTAAGGCCGGACTGAGTTGTTACTCATGTTATGGGGATTTGTCAGCTAAGAGGGAAACCAGAGACCAATAGGTCATTCACCCCCTGTGCTGATCTAGGCGTAAGCCGAAACTCAACATCGTTAGCTTATGACAAAGCGTTTCGTACTTCATGTGCTCATCAGATGGGCGACAGCCCATAACGCTGGACATATGAATAAATTATTTTCTTTACACACAGAGCATGCAGAAAACATATAATTCCGTGTGTTTTTGTCTCGAAAAGTTGTCAAACTTAAAAGAAATTTTATTGTTTAGTTTATGGTCAAATTTCAGCCACAGGCGATAGCTAGGAATGAAAAATACTTGAGTTTTCCATATTTATTTGTTATATAAAAGTCTGGGGTCAAATTAGCTTCCTATTTTGTCAAAAACCATCCTCTAAAAGGATGAGATAGGGGATGAAAATATTTTTTTTTTTAATATTAATTATCTGTTACTCTACTCGCGGGGCGAAGGGCGAATACGTGACGTGACGTAATAGACTACAAATGTGACGAATTATTAAGGAAATAAAACAATGACTTTAAAACACCTAAATATAAAGCCTCCCTTTGTATTTCTGTACTTAAATAAACAATTTGACGACGTGAAAGGATAATGTAAATTAAGACTTTAATTTCCATTTAATGTAAACAACAATTCTAATGGCACTTGCGTAATACATTTTGTAAATGTATTTGTTATGTTTCTAAATATATCTACACCACAAATAAATAAAGCTTTGTAGATATCGCATATGAGGCGTCTAAATTGTAGACATAAGTTTGTAAGAAAATATTAGAATGCGCAATTTTAATTACGACCAAGTGTTAAATTTAATTGCAACGTGCATTGCTGCAACGAGAATTCTTAGCGTAAATTAGAAGCATGAAACGCATATCTAAATTGAAATGTACATATTTTTAACCGACTTCAATAGAGGAACGAACCTTTGCAAATAAATGCCATTGGAGTATCTGTTTGTAATCCATACTAATATTACAAATATGAAAGTAACTCTGTCTGTCTGATTGTGTGATTCTTGTTTACGCCTAAACCACTGAACCAATTTGCATGAAATTTGGTACAAATATAGTTTAAGACCCAAGAAAGTACATAGTCTAGTTTAGTCTACAAGTCGTTAAAAAGTTATGAGATGTTTACATATACACATACACACACACCCACACACACACATACACACACATACATACATACATACAGACATACTGATGTCATCGTGAAAATAGTCGGAGAAGATTCCTAGGACCTCAAAACATGGACATCTGCTGAAAACTCGATTTTCAAAAATCGGAGTAAAATCAGTAACTTCTTTATCTACATACGTAGTAGAAAGTTAAAAACTGGTTTGCTAAATCACTTTTTTTTTCACATTAATTGTTAAATAACAATTTTACAAAAATTATACGATATACCTGAAGATATTATCTAAGGAATGTGCTAACTTATTACATGATAGAATGTACTTTACTTGATCATATAAAATTCCGAAAACAGGCTAAAAGACTCTAAAATAAATAATTTATTAATACTGTTTCTAATCATCTACATGCTTTTTATATGTTGATATTTAGTTTAAAAAAAATGTACTAAATTTTTGTTTTCAGCTGAAGTCCTATATTTATTTATCCGAAAATTAACACGTTTCCCAGCGCGGCGATCCGCGCGCGCGCCACCACAGGCCCATAAACCCGGTACCGCTATGCCCCTGCATTTTAAATCTGTAATATCTGCGAAAATATTCATTTAAATTGCATGCTGTAACGGCCATATTGATCTATATTAAATCAACAATATATTTAAAGTATTTAATTGGATAAGGATTAGTGCTGTATTGCTTAAAATTGCTTCGAAAAAAACTATTATTTCTCGTAAAAAGTGAATGACAAAAAAATGCTATTGTGGGTTATCCATAAGAGACAGACATATACCATCGCGGAGTTTTCTGTAGACCTTTTCAAGGTGTACAAATACTTAGCACATTATTTTGATAAATCTCGTAGGGTTTAGCCTGTGTTTGCAATGTAAGCGGAAAAAAATATAATCATTTATGACATGACATCAGAAAACTCAAAAATTGCAGTATTTCCCTACAATACATTGAATGTTATTATACATATAAACCTTTCTCTTTAATCACTCTATCTATTAAAAGAAACCGCATCATAATTCGTTGCGTAGTTTTAAAGATTTAAGCATACATAGGGACATAGGGACATAGGCACAGACAGAGAAAGCGACTTTGTTTTATACTATGTAGTGATAAATATTAACAAATTTTTTTTCTTAATATAGCAAACAAGCAGATGGCTCTCCTGATGGAAAAAGAAACCATCGCCTATAGACACCAAAGATGTTAATGGTGCTGTCCGTTATTATCTGTGTTGCAGAATGACAATGCCACGCGGATAGGTTTACCGACTACCTTACCCTCTAAACCGGAACACGACAATGACAAACATTGACGCTATTGCGGCAGGAATAGGTAAGGCGGTTTTTTTATTTATTATTAGATAGCAAACAGGCATATATGATTTACCTGATGGAAAGAGAAACCATCGCTTATAGACACCAAAGATGTTTAAGTAAGTCTTCCCTTGTGTTGGTCCCGGGCTCCTTTGAAGAATAGGCCAACTACCGTTCTGCCAAGCAGGTCGTAAAAGGCGACCGATTGGCTATACGAGTCACTACCATCGTGGCTACTAGATGGTAGAGTGCTATATTGTCTCGCCCGGGTCTGGTACCACTGCCTTACCTATTCCTGTCGTAATAGAGTCAGTGCTTGTCACTGTCGTGTTCCGGTTTGGAGGGTAAGGTAGCCGGTAAACTTATGGATGTGGCATTAGACCTCGCCACAAGAAAGCAACGTACCATTAACACATTTGGTGTCTATAGTCGATGGTTGACTCCATCAGGAGACCCATCTGCTTGCTTGCTATCTTATATAAAAAAAAGTAAATTGTTGCTTACTACAGGCTTATATTTATAAATAATTTTCGTGAAAAATTTTTTTCATATTAATTAAAAATATTTTCATAATAATACTATAATGAGATCAAAATCGGACTGCTCTGTAAAAAGTTGTGCGTGGTCTAACATAAAAACAATATGCGCGTAGAATTGAGAATCTCCTCCATTTTTTCGTCGGTTGAAAAGCGGATATATTTAAAAAAAAAATATACACAGGTTGATTAGTAAAAGATTGTACATATTGAAAGACAAGATAGTTGATGAGAATGATTTTATTGCATAAGATAGCAAACACGCAGTAAGGATTTTGACTTGACTCTGATTAAGACCTGACTTAAAGAGACGGCCTTATTGGTCGTGTGGTAAGCGACTAACTTCACAATCAATGGGGCTCGGGTTCGATTCCCGACAGGGAGAGGCATATTATGTGTAATAAGCATATATGTTTGTATTTCTTTATTTGGGTGTTTATTAAATATATTTTCTGTTTTTCTATATTACATACTTCTATGTTGTTCCGGGCCACCTTTGAAGAATAGACCATGTGCCATTCTGCCAGGCAGTCGTTAAAGGTGAACGATTAACTATGCGAGTCAATACCATCGTGGGTACTAGGTGGTAGAGTTCTGCATTATCTTGCTTGGATCTGGTACTACCACCTAACCTATGCCTGTCGCAATAGCATCGGTGCTTATTACTATCGTGTTCTGATATAGAGGGTAAGGTACCCGGTAAACTTAAGTAAGCTATACGTAAAATTAACCTTATACTGCCTGTCGTCAGCACTTTGTACAATTTCATAATACAAACTATATCATACTTACAACCAAATATTCACTAGCACTACACTATAATAATTGTCCTTATACAAAACATAAGAGTATTTTCTTCCAGTAATAAAGAATTCGAACAATTTTTGTATATTTATATGTAAGGTATACATTACAATAACGGAATAACAGAAATAAACACCCAAATTAAATCAATTTCGGATCGGATACCCAAATGTTCGTTAACAAAGTTCGTTTGAAGTTGACGTTGACGAGCACTGACAAATTTATTGTCAAGCTTTGTTTATTGAGAAATTTGATAGAAATAACACAATGTAAACAATAAAGTCAATATATAAAAGATTTTCTAGCGCTCAAAAAGCCCTAATTTAAAATTTGCCTTGATAATACGATTATGCCCCTATAGGAATTCTCTAATATAGGCAAAACCCTAGCTGATCGAATTTTATTAAAAAATAATAAAACAGAAGACGCACTTTCCAAAAAAATTTTTACTAAAGCTGGTACTTGTAATTCTATGTTCTTGATCCCAACTGATGCAGAAGAAGTTGCTAGTATTATACACCATCTAAAGAATACCAGTTCTTCGGGTGCTGATAATATAGGGACATATTTTATCAAAAAATTTGCTGGAATTCTGGTCGAACCTATTGCACATTTGTGTAATCTTAGCTTTCAGAGTGGTATATTTCCGAATACCTTGAAAAAGGCTATCATTATTCCTATTTATAAATCGGGGGATAAATCAACTCCATCTAATTATAGACCAATTGCTTTATTAAGTGTGATCTCTAAAATATTAGAAAAGATTACGAATAAGCGACTTATATCATTTTTAGAAAAATTGTTTACTGACTGACAACCAATATGGATTTAGATCTAATCGGTCCACAGAAGATGCGGTATTGAACTTGACTAATCTGACAACTTCTTACTTAGACAAAGGAAATAAGTGTTTAGGAGTTTTCCTTGATTTACAGAAGGCATTTCATACTGTGTCAATACCAATACTACTTGCCCGATTACATAACCTAGGTATACGTGGGATTCCTTACGAATGGTTTAAAAACTACCTTACTAGACGCACTCAACAAGTACGGATAGGTAAACTGTACAGTGATAACTCAGTGTGCTCATTTGGTGTTCCTCAAGGAAGTACGCTAGGACCTACGCTCTTCCTGATATATCTTAATGACCTTTGCAAAATAAAAACAAACAAAGCTCACCTGCTTATGTTTGCTGATGATACAGTTGCACTTTTTTATGGGTCTTCTTGGAGCGAAGTTTTTAAATCGGCTGAAGCAGGTTTGATTAGCATAGCTACATGGCTTGAAGATAATCTTTTATCTCTAAATATTAGTAAAACCAAATATATGCGTTTTGGTCTAAAACATGAAACAAATAAAAATTATGCATTACGAATGCACACATATCCCTGCAAGGGCAGCAACTCGAACACTGTAAGCCATTGTAGTTGTGAGCATCTAACTCAAGTAGACAAACTAAGATATTTGGGGGTTAACAATAGATAACAGGTTGACTTGGACGTATCATATTTCAGATATTGCTAAACGAACAAGAAAATTAATTACCTTTATTTAAACACCTACGAAATTTTGCAAATCATCAACTGTTATTAACTATTTATAAAGCATTAGCTCAAAATTTGATATATTATTGTATTACAGCCTGGGGTGGTGCATCAAAAACGCATATATTAGAGCTAGAAAGAACGCAGAGAGCACTTTTAAAAACAATTATGTTTTTGCCAATTCGTACACCTACATCAAAAGTTTACGAAATGACAAATGTATTAAGTGTAAGGAAGCTTTTTGTATACAAATGTGTTCTCCACTACTTGATGGAAAAGGACAAATTCCTTTCATTGGATCAAAAAAGGACAATTAGATATCCCATACCCACTTTTAAAAAGACATTTTTCAAGAAACACTACCAATTCCTAGCACCGTATCTATCAAATTTATTAAGATGCTCTATGCCTTTATACAAAATAAATATTAATAAACTTAAGACACAAATTTTAAAATGGCTTCAGCTAATTGATTATTATACTTTGGAAAACATTATTTATGCACATGTGTAGCTTTTGGGGGCATTATTCTCATGCAACACACACAGCTGCATAAACACATACACATACGTACACTCTCTCTCTCGCGCACAAACACACACACACACACACATACACACACACACACTCATACACATACTACCAAAAAAAAACACACACACTTACACACATACTATACAAGGATAGCAACTATATATTATAATGTTACACTTTTTTGTATTTAAGTAACTGCATGTGGAATAAATGTATGTGAGATTACTAATGTACTTAGAAATTACTTATTAAAACTGTTGAACCTTAGGGAGTGATCTAACCTCTATAACACGAGTTATCCTAGTATAGAGGTTAGAGCTCCACAATGATTTTTTCATATACTGTGTAATAAATAAATAAATAAATAAATAAATATGAATGATGTTATAGTGGAGGATTAAAATAATTATTTTTTGAATTTAAAATAATGACTATTTAACTTTTACAGTTTTGAATTAAAATATGTTTGTGTATTTTCTTTGCCACATTAAAAAAAACAATTGGTATTTTCAATAGATTTCCACAAGATAAATATTATCAGAAAGAACAATAAGCCCAAGCCGTTGCCTTCGAAAAGCAAGAAAAATAATTATAGTTCCCAAGCAAATTTACGAGAATTGGGTAGAAATTTTTCAAGATGACAATTTTTATACAAACTATTATACAGTGTGTAAAAAAAATCCTGTCCGATCCGAAAGAGGTATATAGGTAGGTTAATGACATTATTAAAAAATAATAAAATAATTATTTTCATTAAAAAAAAATATCGCATTTTAAAGTGGATCATTTCAGTACTAAAATTGAGCAACTTTCCCTTAAATCATGCAAATATTTTGAAAATTTATCAATCAATATCCTTAAAATAATAATACAAATATGATTGTATTAAGCTACCAAATAATGCCTTTGACGATCGGGCAGCGGTTTCTTTACACACTGTATATATGTGTTAAATGTAACGCACATAGATACCAATATCCAACAATGGGAATTAGCTAACTTAACCGTTTTTTTAGAAATGATTCTCGATAAAAGCACAATAGAGTTTGCATATTGATTAGTTTAGCAGCTTATAGAAATAAAAGAATCTGTAAACCAGTTGGACCTGCAGGCCATTTCTGAATCTCCTCGCAAAATTTAGGAATTACAAACCCCAAACTATACCAAAGCATAGATTTTTGAGCTCAAAGACTTCAAAACTCTAAAGTTTGTTAAAAATGTGAGTATTATAATTTTTAAACAGGTGTGTATTTTCATAATGATCTTAAATGAAACTCAAATTTGAGCTCGAAATTGTTTTAGCTACAAAGTTCATATGTCAAAATTTAACGAGTACGTACAAAAAAAAACATTTTTCAAAAATGTTTGTCCTATTTATGGTATTTGACGCAGTATTTAAGTAGCGAAGCTGATCAAATTTTGAAATAAATTGCTTATACCAATTAATATACAAATAGTCTGAAAGTTATTTTAAAAATATGAGATTTTTTTTTATAAACGTCACAATTTTAATATTTGAAAATCTGTACCCTTAAAAAACTTGGTTCGATTATTATTTTTGAAAGGGCTTTTGTGTTTATTTTTTAAGTTGATACTAAATTATTGTAGAAGGTTAAGAGTTGACTGGTTAAAAAATATCAAAATGTTTGGTCAACGATTGCTTCCGCAACGCACACGCACACCCACACGCACACCCACAAGCACACGCACACGCACACGCACACGCACACGCACACGCACACGCACCCGCACACGCACACGCACACGTACACGCACACGCACACGCACACGCACACGCACACGCACACGCACACGCACACGCACACGCACACGCACAAACACATACACGCACGCACAAAGACCTAAACAAATCATCATGAAAATAGCTATAAAAAGATCCCATAATGTGCAACTCTGGTGAAAACTCGATTTTCGAAAATCGGGGCAAAATCGTTAACTTCCTTATTTTTACTTCCTTATTACTAACGCAACAGAAGTTAAAAATGAGAGATAATTAATATTAACACTTCAAGATTTTTTTTTTATTTGATTTAGAAATACATTTTCTTATCAGAAATATAAATTACAAAAATGTTTACAAATTACAAATCTTTCAATGCACCTTTTACATAGCATCCACCTTAACAACTTTTTCAGATTTTCAAATTGTTGTTCGTATGTATTTCTCGCGCCAGTGATTTTCTTTTACCATGCGATGTTTATCCAATCAGAGACAAGCATTGATTTTAACGCGTCATTATTTCGTGATTGTAAAAGAAAAAAACTAGCTGTTTAAAAAAAGCTAATGTCGTGTGCAGACATGTGTTACAGACATTTTGTTTGAAGTTACAATTCTATAGACTGGAATGCATGTTATTTTATAAATTTAGAAATTAAAAGCTGGTTCCATAGTATTGTATACTCTTTAGCTGGTTCTTATATCGTGTATCAAGCCAATATACAGAGTTTTTATAGTTCTGATTAAAAAGAAAACAAGCGTAAATGACAACATAATGTCATATCTTTCAAGCGTAAAATAAAATTTTTAGTATAATTTATGAAGATTATTTTGGAATTTAGTTTAAAAATACATTATTACAATGAATGAATCAAGTGTCTGATGCAGGTGTCAATGGTTTATTAAATTTTACTAAACCAGGAAATATTAAAAGGCGAAAAATGGGTGGCACTAATAACTGCGATCTCATGCAAAGTTATTTCTTTTATTCTGCAATATTAGCCTTGAAGCTGTTATCATTGGCGCCATTGGCAGCCCTTATGTGCAGTCCAGAAAAGATTCAACGAGCAAATATAAGCGATCTTAAAAACCTTACTCCTTTTTGGTTGGTTGCTGCTTTGTATGTAACGACTTCACCAGATGAATCAACTGCTAAATCCTTGCTAAGAGCATATGTTGCAGCAAGAGTGGTAGCTGCTTTAGGATACATTATAAAACTGCCAAAATGTCTTGTGGAAGGTGCATTCTTTGTTTCTTTTTGTATTACCAGTTATATGGGGGGTTGGGTTATTTATACATATCGTAATGCTATTTAAAATTCAGAATCAACAGCTGTGTCTTTACACTTTGAACATGAAAACGATATTTTATTTATATTATTTGGATTTAGTAAAAAAGTCTTTATATGTGTTACGGCTATGTAAATTTATAAGCGAAAGGCGCATACCTCATTTCTAGTCAAATTTCTACTAATAAGCAGATTATCATGGGCAAAACATAAATGAGTTTATTGTATATTGATAGTGTCTGGAAATAATTCAATATCTAAATATACCTTGGTGATTAAACTAGTCTGTTTTTTTGACATATTTGACTATTCACTTACAGGGACAAAAGAGTTTTGGTTACGACTGATAGAACATTACAAAATTAAAAATTCAAAAAATCCTGTCACATTTTCTTATTGTCAGATCAACATTTTGCATCATTTTAAAATCAATATGAGGAGCTGATAATCTTTGAAAGGAGATTGGGCATCGTCTCAGTTAAATTTACCATGACCTCTTGCTCAATGAGCTTGAAGTTGTTTTAAAGGATAGAGTGCCTTTATACATCACGATCTTGATCGATCGATTATGACCTTTGCAGACTTGTCTCGCTTCCTTAACATTCACTCTCTTCATACAAACACGCTGGTTGCGAAGACTCATAATACCACCCGACAGTTATACTAGTCTTTTACATGTCCGACCCAACGGAGCATTTTCTCACTTTCTTTCAGGCCTAAACTTTTCTTACTCCAACACCACGAACTCATTTTCCGAGTGTTATAAACACTTCCTATACATATTTTTCGTAGCAGTCTCATCTCGACCGCGTTTATGCCCTTTCTGATATACCTCTAACTCTCACTTCCATGGAATAGTATATAGCTCTATCTCTATGAGCCTTGGGATACGCACATAATTACGCATTATATGTTTTTATACACATAGCGTAGAATTGTCAATAATACAGCGCTATTAACAGGCGTTTATTCCAAGATTAATCTGTTGAAGTTTTTTGTATTTCGCGGAATAATTACTCGTGCCGCGGAAAATAATTTATAATTTGTCCTCACTAAATTGGCCAACTAAAATATATACATGTGAGTTAACTAACACATATTTAATACATATCTTCCAAAAACATGGATAGGAAACATAATTGCAACATAGTTATACCATATTATAAGAAAGAAAAGATGCAGACGTCATCTCATTAGATGACATTTGCATCCCTTCTCTGTTTGAAACCAAGCAGGCCTGTTTTTTCTGCGTCACACGATTTCAACGAAGTCATTTTAGTAATAAGAATTTTCTATTTAAATACAAGCTAGTTTAAAATTACGCCAGCTATGAATGCATAAAGACAGATACAAACAAACACACACAAAATAGAGAGATGTCAGATTGCAATGACCAAAAGAAGAAAGGTTTTTTATCATCAGATACTTATTTTTCAGGGAATGCATCCAAGAAGCAAGGAGTCTGTAATTTTTTTAAAAATTTTCATTCCAAATGGTTGTTCATTGGTTGTTATAGTATCATAACGCCCAGCTCCCTTGCGGGGCAGGCAGTGTAAACCGAACGTCTATAGACTTTCCAGCTCACCACGATTCACCGGTTTGTCGGTTGGCGAGATAAGTGGTGATCCTCATCGCCGCATTTACCGACTTTTAACGATTTATCAACGATTATAGACTATTTCTAGCGATGACCGGGACCAACAGTTTAACGTGCTCATCCGAGGCACGGGAGTGGTAATGCACCACTCCGCCAGACTCTGAGCTGCTATTGTGGATTATATTTTCAAGAAAACCTCAAAAAACCTCAATAACACTTTGCCCGACCCGGGTATCGAATCCGGGACGGTTGTTATACTTACTACTTACCTTACTACACGACAAGTTATACTTCTAGATGCTTTTCTACGATAGAGGAAGAAAATCACCTTGAAATAAAACTCAAGCCCAAGATTTTCAAATGGTCAAATAACCCAAAAATTTTCCTAACATTATGTGGGGATATCAAGCAAACAACTACACATAAACAGTAATTTTTCCACAACATTGAGTAAACACACTAAAGACCTAATAATTGACTAATTGATTTTGGCAAACCATAACACTAATAAATCTTATAATAATCTGAAAGAATTAGTATCAACCAATCCAGTGAGCTGTAAACACGGGCGAAAAAATATTGTTTTGTAGGGTTTCAAAGTATACTAGGAACCCTTACAGTTTCATCATGTCCGCCCGCCGATCTGCAGTCTAGCTTAAAGATCCTTATTAGAAAGCTGTAATTTGGGACAAGTATACATATTAGGTATGACAACAAAGTGGTATATAAAATCTTGAAAAATATTTTTTATGGTAGCTACTCTACATGTAAACTTGGGATATTAATAGTTTTTCTGTTGTACCCCATAGACATACAGGATATCATTTGACAGATTTTTAAAAAATATTGTAGGTTTTTGAAAATACTCGTTTGTGAGATATTAAGCTTTATGTTGGTTAATTTTTGTAAGAGTCAAGTGTCTCCCTCTCTGCCAGCTTTTAGGGGTGAGACAAATTTCCCGGTATTAGTAAATATAATTAAATTAAAAGAACAACTATCATGGCTTAGAAGGCCTTACAAGTTTTTGAGTAATAGTTGGCCAAGTTATAAAATGTACTTGAAAAGTTTTTACAGCCGGTGAAACTGTGGTGCGGATATATTCGTCATTGATGTTAAAAACGAGTAAATGTTTATATTATGAAACACACACAAAAGGCCGCTTTTTAGTTCGCATTGTAATGGGCAATTTCGGAACCCTACTTTGCGCATGGTCCAATACACACTTTACCAATTTTTAATTACCCAATCGGAACACCGTACTCTTTTTCTCCGCGCCTCAGAATATTGACAGAATAAATTTAGTGCAAGAAATCAAACATTATTAGTCTTGTGTAGGTTGTCAATGATCCAGAGTAAAGATGTATGATTAAGACAAAACAAATATGTTGTTATAATGCTAATTTATTAACCAAAAATACCTTTGTTTTGTGTACACTAAATGTAAGAAACCTTGTCATAAAAATAAAATAAAAAAGTTGGAGTGTGGGAGTTGGAGAGAGGGAGTATACCTTACATATTTGGTTCAAAAATCACAACGTAAAGCTGCAAAAGGAAATGACAAGATACAAAGAAAAGTCTAAATTTGTGACATGTACTCTTGATTTACAAAGTGTTCTCCAATTATTATTTTCAGAGGTTTCTTCGTTCCATTATTCATGCATGATTTGCATTTGAGTATAACAATTTACGAAAGATATGGAGAAATTGCCCACTGTTAGTACGTGAAATTAACGAACGTAGTTAAGACATGATAAATTATTACATTTATTTTCGCACTTAATCGGTTTCACTAATTACAGTATCATCAGGAATGTTTCATTTGTATAATTGGTTAATACTAGCGACCGCCTGTAGCCGAAATTCAACCATAGACTAACAACAACAAAATCCCTTTTAAGTTTGGTAACTGAGTTTAGCCCTTAGATGAAGGAAACTACTCTCTTGTCAAAGATTTAGCTGTAAAGAAAATAGTATGCATTTGTAAATTATCACATGTATGTTACATGCATATATATATATATATATATATATATATATATATATATATATATATATATATATATATATATATATATATATATATATATATATATATATATATATAAGGTTGAGGTTTATATAATCAAAGGTTACGCGAATGTTATATGTGTTATGTATATTTTTATTAATTTAATGTACTTATAATGCATTTTATTTAAAAATATCAATTTTCTGCAGTCCTTCGTAATGTAAACTTTAACTGAGCCAAATTTCGTACTCTACCGTTCACGCATTGACTTAAAAAGGGATACAAGGATACAAAGTTTTTCCTTCCTCAGAAATCAGAAGTATTTTATTCAATAAAACTTTTTACAAGTTATGTTGATGCATCATCAGCATCAGCATTTTTTAAGCTACTACCGGATCGGAAATGCGGCCACTGCGGCCGGCGAAAGAAATTCAGCGAGCTTATGTTTATTCATATCATTTTTTTAATTAAGATATTATATAATGTTTAATTTGTAAGTATCTCATTTTTACATTATTAATAAAGATTGTCGATATGAGCAGTAGTTAATTTCTGCTTTCATCTGTCATCTAGGAATTCAGATATTTTATACTAGACTTTTTTATACAGTATTGTTTTAAAACATTTTTTGAATTTTTACTAGTATCGTCGACGACAGGATTATTTACTCGTTTAATCGGCTTGATTCTTTGGAATTACGTAGAGATGTGGCTTCACTCTGTATTTTCTATCGGATCTATTATGGGAAGTGTTCCAAAGAACTGTTTAAATTAATTCCTGTCGCAGAATTTCACAATAGGACACCGTGACAAAATTCAAAATTTTATCCTCACTATCTCGATGTCTGGAAATTCACAACTGCGCGGATCTCAAGGCACTTTTTTTCCTCGCACTAATCTTATGTGGAAATAATTACCGGCAGGGGTTTTTCCGAACGGATATGACTTAGGGACTTTCTAGAAAAGAGCCTACTCTTTCGTAAAAGGCTGGCAATGCAACTGAAAGTCTTCTGATCACTTACCATCAAGTGAGTCTCCTGTCCGTTTGCCCCGTTTTTTCTATAAAATAGTAAATATCTAATGGCATCAGGCAGCTTATTGTAGAAGCGTATACTTTGGTCCATATAAGAGTATATGTATTAATATAGAGATTACAATCTTTTTTATAATATATGTAGCAAAATTAGTTATGTATACAGTGTGTAAAAAAACCCTCTCCGATCGTCAAGAGCTTATCTTAATACAATCATATCTTTGTCATTATTTTATGGATATTTAAAGATATATTTTCAATGTTTTTTTTTTAAATTAAGGGAAAGTTGCTCAATTTTAGAACTAAAATAAGGCACTTTTATATACGGTATTTTTTTAATTTTAATAAAAATATTTTTTTGACAATGTCATTGATTTACCTTTATACTTCTTTCGAATTGGATAGGGTTTTTTCGCATACTGTATAATTATAAGAACAGTTATAGAATTAGAAGTAATGAAGACGTGATCAAGTTACTTTATCTGAAACTTCAAAGAAAATATACGTAGAAAGAGCACGTATAAGAAACCAAGCACACCAAGCGATGGTAATGAAGGCGCGGAAGAATGAATCACTTTTGAAAGGGCGTCCTTTTCACATCTTTATCCTTCGATCGAATATAGCAAGATTCGAGATCGCGGCCTCAAACGTGGCTAATGAAATAAGAGCACAAATAAATATATGGCCTTATATATATCGCTCATTTAGTGGAACATTGGCGTATTTACAGATTTACGTATTTTACAGGATATTTTTTAAAATGAGTTTATGGTCTTATAGGGGCCTTAAATAAAAAATAAGCATGAATGTTATGGTCTGACAAATATGTTTATGGTCTTAAAAAATAAGCATAATAAGACCATGCCATAATAAGACCATAAACACTTTTAAAAAATATCTTAATAATAATTAAAAATATCTTGTACGTAAATCTGTAAATACGACGATGTTCCACCAAATGAGCGATATTATTATTTTATATAAAATGTTATACATTACTAGCTCTGCGTCGCGGCTTAATTGTCTGTAAATCACCCTATTTTCAACATCTAAGCTATCTATGTACCAAATTTCAAACCAATCGGTTTAGTAGTTTTAACGTGAAGGATTAACAAATTTAACTATAATTATGTAAATGCACTTGTAATGTTTCAATTAACACATTTTATTTTAATAATTCTTCCAAATTTAGGGCTACGTTACTTAATAAAAATACGGTATTAGTTGAAACTTGTTTATACAACACTTGTTCTTTTATTTCACTATAAGTATAGAATATATTAAAAAAAATGATCGACCGGTTTCGCTTTTTAAAGCATCTTCAGGGCGTACTTCTTTTTTACATGTTACTCCTTTTATTAAATGTTGTCCGTTTACTCCTTTTTTTAAATGTTACGCTCTGAAGATGCTTTAAAAAGCGAAACCGGTGGATCAATTTAATAATAATAATATATCGCCATCACTTGTAGACACCAAAGGTGTTAATGGTGCGTTGCTATCTTGTGGCGAGGTGTAATGCCACATGCATAAGTTTACCAGCTACCCTAATCTCCAAACCGGAACACGACAGTGACTAGTATTGACGCTATTGCGGCAGGAGTAGGTAAGGCAGTGGTACCAGACCCTGGCGAGATAATTCAGAACTCTACCACCTAGTAGCCACGGTAGTATTGACACGTATAGCCAATTGGTCCCCTTTTATGATCTTCATGGCAGAACGGCAGTTGGCCTATTCTTCAAAGGAGCCCGGGATCAACACAGGGAAATACTATATTCTATACTTATAGAGAATAAAAGTACAAGTGTGGTATATACTAGTTTCAATTAATAATAATGGAATTTCACCAAGTGCCGACGACTGAAAGTGTAAAAAAAGGACGATGCTGTTTTTTTATCATACCCTTCATTTTTGTCCTTTCATCGCTATACGTCATTCGATATGTACTATTATTGAAGGAAGAACAAACAGAATGTCTATCAAAAAATACGCAAAACAAACGTGCATATACAAACAGGAAATGATTAACAGAAAAAAACCCAAAGTCCATAGAGCGGTGGTTAAGATATGGCATAAATGAATGACTTTTGTCATATCTTATATCCAACGTTCTAAGTAGATGATAGAAGAGATATGGAAGTAAGACAACGTGCCCATTCATGGCAAGGAAAAGGGATATGACATATAAACCAATAATGTGTTATAAGAGTGATACGGATAGATCACACTACGACTGGATATACAATGCAAGAACTGTAAAGCCCGAAACAGTAAATGTAAAAGACCGAGAATATGTTATATTGCTGGTAAGTATAGTTCAAATTCCATCTATTAAACTTCTTTACAGTCTGTTTATGAACATAGTTGTATGTTCTTCCAATTTTATGGTATTCGTGTCATCAAAGATAAAATGATTGCTTTCAAATGAGATTATTTTGAACAGTTTACACTCATTTTATATAAACTAAAATGTATTTTTTGTGTTTTTATTGACATATGTAACAATAAATTTGAACAAATTTCCTGGCCTACACGAATAAACACGCCAGCGGAAAACTATGTATGGAAATTTGCCGGAACTGGATAAAATGGAACAGCCAAAATAGTTAAGTTCACGCGGGCGAAGCCGCGAGCTCAATGCTAGTAAATATATAAAAGTAAGGCTGTAAGTGTGAATATTTGTTTGCACTGATTATGTATTACAAAAAAATATATTTAACATTTTTATAAATGTCAAACACTCTGAGAAATGGTTTCAATTTCAATTTGAGACAACTAAATTCAACCATGAATTTCGATTTGTATTTGCAATTAAAATGAAAGCCTTCGAGTCTATAAAATGAAGAAATGAAGACAGTAACGATATCTTTAGAAACACAGTTGACACAGACATATATGGTTCATGCGGCTTTATTGGCTGTGAAATTGCTCTCTTTGAGCCCATTAGCTGCTTTGACGTGGGTTAAGAAAGGAATTTTTGCGAATACAGATATAGTAAGACGAGCGTATTTGTCAGAATTAAAAAACCTAGCACCGTTTTGGATTGTCGGTGCGCTTTACATAACAACGGCACCGTGTCCGACTTTAGGTGTTACGCTATTTCGTTTATATACGCTTGCCCGGATGACTGTGCTATTGGGCTATGTCTCCAAGCCTGTGCCAGCAGTATTTGCTGATCTAGCACTGATTGTTTCATATTTAATATCATGTTATATGGCTATATATGTAGTATTTTGCTACAGAAAAGCCATTTGAAGCAGTCTTTTAAAAATGTATCAATCAAACTGATTTGATTGTGTGTTTGAATAAATTTCTAATAGAAAAAATCGTTTTTTTTTGTGAATGGTAAGTAGTTTGTTATATTTTCCCCTTGTTAGTCTGTCCACTCTTAAAGAAGAGATCAAATCTCAAAACTATTTTCCCCCGTATTGGTCCGGGCTCCTTTGAAGAATAGACCAAGTGCTGTTCTTCCAGGCAGGTCATAAAAGACGACGGATTGACTACACGTGTCACTACCGTCGTGACTACAACATGGTTGAGTTCCGTAACGACTCACTCGGGTATTTAGTACCACCGACTTCCCTATTCCTGCTGCAATAGCGTCAGTCTTGATATCGTGTTTTGAGGGTATGGTAGCCGATACAATTATACATGTGCATTACCATCCCGCCACACGGATAGAAACGCCCTATTAACATCGTTGGTGCTCGTATCTATAATAGGCGATAGTTTTTCTTTCCACTAGGAGAACAATCTCCTTGTTTGCTATCTAATCAAATAAAAAAACTACCATAAATAATTGATGGTGGTTTTCTGCAATATCGACCTATTTGATATCACCGCCTTATATTATTTTGCTGCAATGTCAGTGCTTATAAAAGTTTAAGATTGAAGGGTAATGTGGCCGTTACACTAAGGCCTCAAACTGGTTGTCAGCGATCTGCGGCGCGGCGGTGAGAGCGGCGTGATTTAAGCGAGGAATTCACTACAGCCTAGTTGCCCGCGGGCATCAAAGCGTATAACAATACTACGGCGGGCATGTCTGTCTAGTGACTAAAGAGATATGCCCGCGGGCAAATCTGTAGACATGCCCACCAGACTTTGTTACTATAGGCCTGACTGCCCGCGTCGGTAAAACACTTTACAGACCTATAGTAGCAAAGTCCGGTGGGCATGTCTGCAGAGTTGCCCGCGAGCATATCTGTCTAGTGAATTCCCTGCTTTAGCACTCTGACAGAGCTGCCCGCGCCGCCGTCGCTCCTTTGTCATCCAGTTAATAAGAACCTATGTGTTAGATCGCGCCGCTCTCGCCGCCGCACCGCAGATCGCTGACATCTAGTTTAAAACTTAAGGCTCTAACTCTATAACTCCGCCTTACAAAAGGCTACGTACATTAACATATTTGGTAGATACAAATGATGATTATTTGTTTCTGTCATTAGTTTTTTTTTAGTAGAAGTGTATATGCTACAGAAAAAAGGGCGCAAGCAATACACCGTGTCGATCTAGATTTATTTTGTTTAATTTAAAAAATTAGATTCTTGACTATGATTTTAGAAAATGCATAAAAATTCGTAAGGAAAAAGCTTTAAACACTAAGCTCTTCTTTTAAAAACATAAATATTATTACATAAAAATTGTTAATGTAGTTATAATTCGATGGACGTCTATAGAGGACAATGACGTTTATAATATTACCACACCACCACCGTGGTAATAATATACATGTCATTGATCGAGGACGTGTATGACTAGTCGCCATTTTATACATATTAATTTATGGTCATTTTGTTGTTTTTTTTTAAAGGGCCATGGGCCCACCTCTCGTTCCCACCACTGTAACTTCTGTAAACCAGAATCAACAGCGGCAATCCTCCTGATAACCTCTGAGTTGCGAGCTCATGTTGCCTTGGGGGAAAAGCTATGCTGTCTTGGAACCCGCATCGAATTTAATCATAGGAGTATAGGAGGAGTAGGAAAATACATCCAGTTTTCATTTTGTTATTGAATTTATCTTACCGTTAAAAATTTAAAGTTTTCATTTCTTGTTCATGTTTTCTTTATTGGGTTTAATATATTTGTTGTATCCCTGGCTCCATATACTATTAAAATATTAATCAGTCACTTTTTATTTTTATTATAAATCAAAACATGACGATAATTGGCGGCAGATGGAATTGACATCTACAAGTTTACATTTTTGACCTCGAATTCCATTTCATACCATAGCAACTGCAAGTCTAACTACACACAATGTAGGAATTCGCGGTTTTCTGAGACAATAATATACGTTCTATAAACATAATTGAAACTAAGTACAAAAACGACAAAATGAACAGAAATACCGAAAGGCTATAAAATAGACGTCTACTCGCCAAAATTGTACAAATTTTACTTAGGGCCTGCGGACTACAAAGGGATCGGTAAGGCGACATGTGTGGCTTTTCAATGGTAAATCAAATCCGAAGAACGCTTGAGAGCACACAAAATAAAATATAGCGCTTTTTTGTCAACTTTTCACCGACATTACTACTGTAAATTCCTTTTTTTTATATCATTAGTTAGCAAACAAACAGAAGACTCACCTGATGGAAAGAGATAACTATTTTTGTTTTTACTGTCGATAGGGAAGCGCTTGACCACGATCTCGCCTGATGGTAAGCTAAGGTAACAGGTACCTTTTAGGGAAGCGCGTTCCATCTTAGGCCGCCTAAGATGGAACGCGCTTCCCTAAAAGGTACCTGTTCACAATTCTCTTGAAAATCCCCAGGTTGTACCTGTCAGGGAACACAGATTCAGGTAGCATATTCCAGTCCCTTGCGGTTCAGATCAAGAATGTCGAATCGAACCGCTTTGTTCGGGTACGTGAAACGTCCACCGTATGGCGATGCCTAGTATCTGTGCGCCTCGACGATCGATAGAAAAACGGGGATGGCGGAATTAAGTCGTACAATTCCGCAGCATACTCTCCAAAATGTATTCGATAAAAGACCGATAAACTATCCACTCTGCGGCGATGAGCGAGGCTCTGGAGTTTTTTGCCTACCAGATCATCGTCATTTATGAGCCTCTTGGCACCCCTCTCAATCGCCTCAAGCGTCTCCAGCTGGTATTTGGCGGATCCACCCCCGCGGTGAGAGCAGTATTCCATGCACGAACGGACTTGTGCATGATAAAGATTGAGCAACTGTCACGGGCTGAAATACTGTCGCACCTTGGCCAGAATACCAAGCTTTTTTGAGGCAACTTGGGCTTTCGATTCGATGTACGAACCAAAGTTAAGAGTAGGCGTTAAGGTGATACCAAGGAGCTCGAGGTGGTCAGTTATCGGCACGGACACACCCTGACAACTATGGCCTACAAACGACAATTATGTTAATGGTGCCTTGGCCTGCCAGGTGGCGGGGTGTTAGTGCGACTTGCATAAGTTTACCGGCTACCTTTTCCTCCGAACCAGAACACTACAATGCCAAGTATTAACGTTATTGCAACAGAAATATACAAGCCAGTGACACATATAGTCAATCGGTTGCCAAAGAGTACTACTACCCCTTATTTACTCACGTGCTTTTACGTCTTGCGTGGCAGAACGGATTTTCGTATATTCTTGAGAGGAACCCCGACTAACATTGAGAAAATTATATTTCTGTTACAATATTTTCTCATATAAATCTAAATACAGTAAGCTTACTTGCACGTAATTAGATTTATGTTGAGATATACCGCACCGTTCGCGTTGGTCGAGTGATTAGCGACCCTGACTACGCAATCGACGGGGCTCGGTTTCGATCCCCGACGGGGACAAGCATTTATGTGATGAGCATAAATGTTTGTATTTCTGGGTTTGGGTGTTTAATATGTACTAGCTGTTGCCAGCGACTAGGTCCGCGCGGACTTCGTTTACTCCGCACTGCTCCTCCCCCGTAGGTGATAGCGTGATAATATGTAGGTATTATGTTGACCCGAACTGTTAGTAATATTCATGCCAAATTTGAAGTAAATCCATGCAGTATTTTATGAGTTTACCCCGGACATACATACAGACAAACACACAAACTGACAAAAATTCTAAAAACTATATTTTTGTCTTTGGTAGTGTCGATTGTAAAAAAATGTAAAAAAAAAACTGTACAATGATAACACTAAATCGCGTCAAATTACGGTATGGCGGCTTAATTTCCACCTAAAATTTGGAAAATCTGCCGATTCAAGCGTAAGGGAGTGGGAGGGTCATAAAGTTGCAGAGAAAACTTTGTTTTGACATTGAATTATCTTTTATTATACAGGGAATGACGTAAGAAAAAC
The DNA here is from genome assembly GCA_036924255.1 of Apodemia mormo. NCBI lineage: Eukaryota > Metazoa > Arthropoda > Insecta > Lepidoptera > Riodinidae > Apodemia > Apodemia mormo. The sequence goes on along the minus strand of JAUPFN010000013.1, from coordinate 7,789,908 downwards.
GAAAAAATATAATCTTACAATTTCCACAAGCCGAAGTTTTTTTTTCTGCCCTAGTTACAACGTATATTCCCTACGTTAATCAGACGCGCTCTAGTAAATACAAAAATTCCCCCCCTACTATAAAGAGAAAAACTAGAAAAGTCCAAATCAGTCAAGCCATTTTTGCGTGATTGAGTAGCAATCATCCATACACCAAAACAACATACAAACTTTTACCATTATGATATTAACTAGCTTTTACCCGCGGCTGCGCTTGCATTTAATTTTTTTTTAATAAAAAGTATCCTATGTTACTTCTCATACCTCCAAAAATATGTGTACAAAATTTCATGATGATCGGTTAAGTAATAAATTATTAAATAAAAGCGTAACAAACAAACTTAAATTCGCATTTATAATATTATATGTATATAAAATATATATTGTAGAGGTGTAATTAACTATACGTACAGGGCGCGTTTGCATTTTCAGGCACTAGCCTTTTTGTTTTACTTTAAATCAGCATTCTTTTATTTTATTTTTTTATGTCATAAGATAGCAAACAAGGAGATGGGTCTCCTAATGGAAAGAGTAAACCATCGCCTATAAACACCAAATGGTACGTTGCTATCTTGTGGCGAGGTCTAATGCCGCATGCATAATTTACCGGCTACCTTACTCTCTAAACCGGAACACGACAGTAACAAGCACTATCGCTATTGCGGCCGGAATAGGTAAGGCGGTGGTACCGACCCGGGCGAGACAATGCAGAACTCTACCACCTAGTAATTATTTATACTTCTTTCGTCCTATAATAAATGATTCTTATTAAAACATCAATCACATAGCGTATCGATGTTACAAAATGGACACTGAAACACCAAAAGGCTATAATATAAAATGAACCCGAATATTCACACAAATTGTATAAATCTCACTTAAATGTCGATATTCGGGATCGGTCAGGTCGACCTATGTCAACCTTTCAATGCTCAATCAAAACCACTGAACGCTCGGATGCGCACGAAATAAAATAATGCTCCTTTTCCAACGACATCAATGTTAAAGTTGGATTTCCATTTCTCTTATAATATTATTCCTAAAAGGCTCGCTTAAGGTTGCACAGCTTGTAGTTTTTATTAAGGTTAGGGTAATATTTTTAGGTCAGCACGACAAAAGTGCAATTTTAAAGCAATTTAAAAGACGGCTATTATAGTTCTGCAAATGCAATTGCTGTTGCTGCAAGTTCTGTAGATAAAAATATAACGTTTACTTTTAAGACATAAATGTTTAAGCTCAGATTTCACTAACAAATATTTTTCTTGTTTTTTTATAGCATAAGATAGCAAACAAACAGACGGCTCTACTAATGGAAAGAGAAACCATATATAGCCTATAGACACCAAGAATGTTAATTGTGTATTGATATCCGTGTAGTGGGATGGCAATGCTATATGAATAAGTCTATCGCTACCTTACCCACCAAACCGCAATACCGCTCTGACAAGCATTGACGCTATTGCGACACTAGGAGAAGCGGTGGCACCAAATACCCGGCCGAGACTACTTGCTACAGTCACGATTGTAGCGACACGTACAGACAGTCATTTGTTTTTACAAACTATCTGGCATGGCAGATTCTTCAAAGAGCTTACAGTATGGGGAAAATTACGCAATGTAATGTCGGGGCCACATTATCATCTGAAGCAGCTCTTTTGAAGAATAGACAAACTGCCGTTCTAACAGGCTGGTCGTAAAAGGTGACCGATTGGATATACCTGTCATTAACATTATGACTACTAAGGTGGTAGACTTCTGCAAAGTCTCGCCAGGTATTTGGTACCACCGCCTTAACTTTTCCTGACTTAATAGCGTCAATGATTGTCATTGTCGTCTTCCAGTTTGGAGAGTAGCGTATCCGATTGTATTACGGATTTACGCATGTGGCATTGCCACCCCGCTACACGGATAGCAATGCACCATTAACATCTTTTGTGTCTATATTAGATTTTGATTTCTCTTCCCATCAGGGGAGCCATCTCTTTGTTTACTATCTAATGATATAAAAAGAAAAAAACCTTCGTAGTTTTGCTACAGTAGGTGGCTATATACACTCCGTTGACGATTATAGTCAATTTTGTTTCAACTTAGAATGCGCACCAATGCGACACGAACTTAGTTACGGTACAAAACTATCAGAAGCCCGCAGGTTCAAGATTCAGCAAAGTAGTTGGCCACACACATCACCACAACACGAATCTTCTTATTAGGGAGATTATGTAGCCACAGCATAGATAAATCAAAAAACTTGAAGTAAAGGAGGTAAACTAAAATTGAAAAAGTGTAGCGTTTCTTTTCGAATGACCTGGATAAACTTAGACTTACATTTCTCGCACAATATTTTCTTTACAAAGGGCCACTTAAGATTGTGCAGTTAAAAAAGCTTTTTATTATAACTGTAGCGATGTTTCTAGCTAGAACAACTACGGTGCAATATTAATAATTGCTAAAATGATACTTTTTGTGTATAGAAGCACATTAAAATTAGAAATAATTTAGCCTTTAATTTAAATACGAAGACAGAGAAGATAAGAAGATATTGAAGAATTTTTCAGGTGAGAACGGAACTACGAGGTTCAATCATTGATATAAAAAACCCGAAATGCACAGTCCCGAACAAAACTGACACTCTAAAGTGTTCCTAATTTCATTTAAGTAGTTATAAATATAGCAAAAACATTATGTCTGCATATCCAACATTAAGCACAATATTTGTAGTTGTTTTTACAAAGCAGTGTACAAGAAGAAATAAAATTAACAGTGTCGTGACCGACGCGATTCTATTAAAAATGACGCACAATTTTAAATTGTGCGCTCATTTTTGGAAGACGTTTTTAAGACACTGATTTTGTATATTGGGTTTTCTATATTAATGGGTTCAATGTTATAAATTATGCTGCAAGAAGAACCTTTAGATTTGGAAAGCGACAACCATCGCCCATAAACAGCAATATATTAATGGTGCCTTGTCCTGCCGAGTGGCAGGGTGTTAGTACGACTTGCATAAGTTTATGTGCTATATTTCCTTCCAAACTAATATACTCCAATTAAAAACATTAACGCTGTTGCACTACGAATAGACAAGGCAGTGATACCAAATACCCGGACAAGACGTTGCGGAACTTCATCACTTAGTCACGATGGTGACTACAGTAGTGACATGTAAAGTCAATCGTTTGCTTTTTACGAACTGCATGTTAGAATAGCAGATGTTGTGTTCTCCAAAGGAAGCCCAGACCAATATGGAGAAAACTATGCTATAAAAATTTTAATAAGTGATACGTGAGTAAAACTAAAGTCTCACGCATTAATAGATTTTATAAATATAGAAAGAACGTTAATAGATTCACGCATTAATAGATTTTATAAATATAGAGAGAACGGCTGAACCGATTTGGCTAATTTTGGTTTTGAATTAATTGTTGAAGTACAGGGAAGGTTTAAAAGGTGAGAAAATATAGAAAAAAATAAGAGTAGTTAAAAAGGCAAAACAACGTTTGCCGGGTCAGCTAGTTTATTTATAAAACTTTCATCAATTAGGCCGCCTACGCACCGGCAAGCGGCTTGCTTAGCGCCTAGAGCCTAGCGAACACCCAGCGAGTAGCTTAATAAAAGGAACATAGTATAATGTTCGTAAAGAACATAGAGACTGACCGCACTTTCCGATTGGCGCCTAGCTAATTGACAGCCTAATTACCAGCTTCTTCCACTTGATCGCATTCAACGTAGAGCGGTTCGAATCTTTGACGATCAGGATATTTCAAAACGGCTTTACTCTTTGGCATTACGCAGATGTAATTTCGCTCTGCATCTTTTATCGCATCTATCATGGAGAGTATTCAAACGAGTTGTTTGGATTAATTCCTGCTACTGAATTCCACCATCAGACATTGCGTCAAAATTTAAAGTTCAACCCTTACAATCTTGATATCTGAAAATTAAACCTTGTACTACTATTTTGTGGAATCAATGCATGGGCATGGGTTCTTTCAAATAGATACGACTTGGAGACCTTCAAGAAAAGAGCTTACTTATATTTAAAAGGTCGGCAACGCAACTGCAAGACCTCTGGTATTGCGGATGTCCATCATGAGCGGCGGTAATCACTTAACATCAGGTGTACCTCCTCCTCATTTGCCCGCTCTTACATAAATAAAGATGTTTCTTGTATTCTTTTATCAAGCACAAAAGAGTTGATGAGCTTGAAACTTTTGGCCCAATTTTAATAAAAAAAGATTAAAAACCACCATTAGAAAACTATCTTTTACATAAAAAGACTTCCGAAGAAATGGAAAAGTAACTTTAATATTCGAGAAGAAATCTTAGTAGTACCTCGTAGTCTAGTATGTAATAACTTCGAGCCTCGAATAAGCGCAAAGTTGTTAGCCTCATCTTTTGCAAAAATAAAACAAACGTTATAACGCAGCAAATTTGCAGGCCGATAAAATGCAGCGTTCACCATCCATTTCATTGGTGAATTGCGATGGATCGTTTCTCTCAGCTAAGCCCGCAAACTTACGTGATTGTATTTTTTTACACAAAAAGCCTTTATGAATAAAACTCAAATGTTATCTTTTGTATGATGTAGTTTTACTGCCAGTAAAAATGTTGACCGTTGCATCGGTTATTTTTCAGCTGATCGTAGTTTTGTTGCTCTACAAAATAACTTGAAATAGGAAGTAGAACTTTTAAAACTCATTTAACTTATAGTCCACAACAACGAAATTGTGAACTAAAATTGTTTTGTTAGGAGTTTCTCAAAGTGTATTTGAGACTGTCCGTCACCGACGACCAAACAACATTAATTGGATGGAATATATTAAAGAAATTTAAATATTTGTGTTAATTTAACAAGCTTCCTTTTATTTAGAGCATGGATTAAGGATTTGTTCTACACATTGTTTAAATAATAATGAACAAAAGTGAAGGGCTTTATGAATTCGGGATATTGAAAAGTAAGTTTAAAATAGCAAAAACATTAGGAAAGGTAAAGTAGGAAAATTATCTACGTTAGAGTTTTTTTCTATGATATAAATAAACTGGAAAAGATCTATAGATGCGTGCGACTTTATTTTTATATAGTAGAGTTTTTATATCATATTTTTACAGCAAGGATTTCACCGTGTTTGTCTAGGCTTTCTTCGAAGAATTTTTATAATGCAGCGGGCTACACAGTGCATCTAGTATAATAGTTACTATCGTAAACAGTGCGGGGTTGCTCCCGGCTTTGTGCTGCTGCAATTTCCATTTTAATGGAAATTGCAGCAGCACAAAGCTGGGGAAATGGGGATATATGCTATTGCAATTTCCATTTTACATTCTATATCAAAATCGTCGTCCGAGGAGCTGTGAAAAAAAAATCAAGAAATAAGGCCGTATAACTTCATAATCAATCAACCTGTATAGAGAATTCCTACAAAGAACACGTATGGCAACGAGGCAGACTCCTAAGAATTTTTTTTTTAATATTATCGTATCATAACCGTATGCGATAACCTGATGCGTTAATATTTTATTTCATAAAAATGTAAATATATACATAATTATAATATATAAATATAAATAATTATATATTAATTATTAGTTATATAAATTATATATTATATTTTATTTATAATCTCTGTTTTATGATATATAAATATATATATATATATATATATATATATATCTATTTATTATATCATCTTAAGAAAAAATATTAGGTATAGTATTTTAACCGTGTGTGATGAGCTTTAGTGCTCTGATAATAGCTCCCCGTGCTGCTGTCGCGCCGCTGCCATCCAGTTCACTGCCATAAGAACCTATGTGTTAGATCGCGACTAAGTCTGTAGAACTCTCTGCCCAGTGAGCCTTTGCCAGACTTTAGAATCCTTTAAAAAACGTGTTAAAGAACACTTCCTAGCTGAACTGTAAATTTTCCTTATATTGCAGGTATTTGCAGGTAAGAATTTAAAAAAATAGGAAAAAAAATATACTCCTATTTTTTTAATTCTTTATCATTAGTAAGTGTGTAGCTGCGTTTCGACCCGGTAGTGGTTTTAAAAATTGTTGACTTGTCAAAATAACTTGTAAAAAGTTTTATTGAATAAAGTTCTTCAGTTTTCAGATTTCAATATATGGTTAAGTTTAGTTAGATAATTATTTATACCTAATATGTTTTTTGTACACTAGGTCTGCTCATTTCTTTTCTTTCATTATTTACTCTCTTTACTCTTTTTATATTATCTTCTAAATTCTGTGTACAATACAGTGTTGCCTATACCTTTTTATAAAAAATATGAATTAAAGCGAATTGTCATGCAGCCTGTTGCTACTGATAGGCTAAGATTCCATTCCGATTCCAAATTAAATTTAGTATACAAGTTGTCTTTACTCAAGCATAATAATTAAGCTACATATTATATTAGAAAATCTATTATTCCCTTAGGATCCAAACTCTAGGGGTAGCCAATTCGGCTTATTTCGTAGGTCCCGGGTTCGATCCCCGGGTAAGGTGTTATTAACGGTTTTTCGAGGTTTTTCTCAAAAATCTAAAATTTCATAGTACGGGGTCCGAATATAAATTGACTTTCATCCATCTGTTTACCGAATGAATTATATATTTTTATTATCAAATTTTATACATAGGCAAATACGTCTTGCATGCATTGCTTATCAAAATTTATTCATAGTTATCCTTAATTTAAAAAAAATATTAATTACTATTTTTAGCAAGTTTTTTCCACTTGTTTACCGATCAAATGTTATTGATACTAAGGGCGGCTTGCACCAAAATGCTTAAATCATTTTAAGTCACTAAATACGTTATACATTAATATATAGCATTGCTTAGCCTATTTCCTTACAAAAAATGTAGCAAAGGCCGGAAATGGTTAAAGTATACTTCAATATATCACAACAAACAAACCAAAACGCTCATCATGACTAGATGACAACCATACAGATACACACACTCATACACATATACCCGCACGCATTTAATTGCACACAAAGCCGAAAATAACAATTGGTATTTTAATAATCTTTAATTTAATTAATTGTGTTCAGTGATTTGTAAATCACAAACCAACGTTATAGATGACAGACATTAAAATAAGATGGAAAACATCAGACAACGTGTCTCGGGGCAAATTTTCATCTAATTGGAATTCTCCGTCTAAGGTATTGATTATTCACGTTGAAACGTTAATTGTAAGTATTTTGAGCGACGGGGTAAATTTTCATTGCAATATGTGCTATTGTAATTTCCATTTTACATTCTATATCAAAATCGTCGTCCGAAGAGCTGTGAAAAAAAATCAAGAAATAAGGCCGTAATACTTCATAATCAATCAACCTGTATAGAGAATTCCTACAAATAACACGTATGGCAACGAGGCAGACTCCTAAGAATTATTAAATATTAACAATTAAAATATTCTCAGTTTTATCTATTTTCAATCTGCTTTCTAAAATGGAAGAGGATCTTAATTAAGCTACGTTTTGTATATTTGCTACCTCAGAACTTAGTAATTTCGTAACCAATTTGGATTTTATTGTTTGATCTGTAAATGTAAATTTTGTGAAGATTTTTTCCTGTTTTATACAGAATTATTTTTAAAGGCCCGACCAATTTTAAAATTGAAAACTAAATATTGAATTGAAAGTGCATTTTAATTATTATTGTAAAAATATTGCAAGGTAATAGTAAGGTAAGGTAATAAGGTAGTGGGATATTTTTAAATTAATAAAATTATTAATTTAAAAATATCCCACTTAATTTATGAATTGAATGCACCGAGTCGTATGAATCGGTCGCAGGGCGGTGTGTGCGGTCTGCTGGGGACACTATACAAGCCGCCCTTGACGATACTACCGAATCAGCTAAATTTTGTGTAATTTAAATTGTCACCATACGTTGTGCTTTCTGTCAGATAAAAATGAAATTTTGAACTTTTCAAATTATTTTTTGTATTACAGGAATCGAATAGCGTCAGTGCTTGTCATTGTCGTGTTACGGTTTGGAGGTAAGGTAGCCGGTAAACTTATGCATGTGGCATTGGACCTCGCCACAAGATAGCAACGCATCATTAACACCTTTGGTGTCTACAGGCGATGGTTGACTTTTTTCATCAGAAAACCAATCTGCTTGTTTGCTATCTTATAATATAAAAAAAAATATGTTATCGATTCTGAACAGCCTCTGAAAATTTGGCCGGATTTTTAAAAGTAATCCTGTATAAAAAAGTGTCATCACGCCCGGTTCCTTGCGGGGTAGACAGAGTAAACCGAACGTCTATAGACTTTTCAGTTCACCATGAATCGTTGGTGTTTCTATTGGCGAGAGGATTGGCGATTCCCATCGCCACATTTTACCGACCTGATGACGATTATCGACTATCTCTAGCAATAACCGAGACCGATGGCTCTAAGTGCTCATTCGAGGCACTGGAGTGCTCGAGGCACTGGAGTAGTACCCTCCACCTGCTAGACTCCGAGTTGCTACTGAGGTATATGATGTTAGAAATAATCCTCGAAAAAACCTGAATGACACTATTGCACGTTATTTGTCCGCTATGGATTCCTAAAATAAGTACTGAACCGTTTTCAGTGATCTTTTGTACATATCTAAGTGTCGTAACACTATATATCCATCTTTATATATATAAAAATCAATCCCTATTTTCCTTGGTCACGACATCACGCCTGAATGGCTGGACCAATTTCGGTAATTTTTTTTTGTTGTGTTTGTAATTGTAAGGAGAAGAATCTTATAAAAGAAAATATTAAGAAAATTGCGCGGAAAATAAGAAAATTTAAGAATACTTGACCACCATATAAATTTTAATGCCATTTTGGCTGTGTGGAAGGACAATCCCGTAGACTTATATAAATTACGTTTCACGTTGTTTGTCCGCTATGGATTCCTAATATGTAATATATCTTATATATATAAAAATCAATCCCTATTTTTCTTGGTCACGATATCACGCCTGAATGGCTGGACCAATTTCGGTAATTTTTTTTGTTGTGTTTGTAATTGTAAGGAGAAGGTTCTTATAAAAGAAAATATTTAGAAAATTACGCGGAAAATTAGAAAATTTAAGAATAATTAACCACTATATGAAGTTTAATCCCATTTTGGCTGCGTGGAAGGACAATCCCGTAGTCTTATATAAATTACGTGTTACGTTGTTTGTCCGCTATGGATTCCTAATATGTAAGGCAAAACAACGTTTGCCGGGTCAGCTATTTATATATTATAGCTATATATATATATATATATATATATATATATATATATGTCTTTGTGTAATGCCAAAGACTCAAGCCGTTACAAATACCTCGCCACGGAAATAAGGACGCACTATTCATATATTTGGTATTTAAAGACGATTGTCCTTTTTTCATCAGGCCAGCAATCTGGTTGTTTTCTATCCTTTGGTATAAAATTATTAAGTATCCAGTCATTTGCAATTCCGTAAACCATGAGACTACGAACAACAAATATTAGTCCGCTGTACTAACGTTAGCTAGAAGTTACTCCACATTTTACATCCAGAAACTTTGTGAAATTTAAATTTTGAATTAAAAAGTATATGATGAATTAAATTTTAGTGGCAGACATTGATAATCTTGCAACGCAACATTTTTATTTTATTGTTATTTTATTATAGTACCGCCTTAAGTTAAATGAGCGTTATAATTTTGCTAGCTTTGAATATTCCAACGATCATAATAAAAGTTTTGAGATCTGTGCAATCTTAAGTGAACCTTTTAGGAACAACATCGTAGTAGGAATGGAAGTACAAGTTTTAAACATTAACGTCGCTAGAAAAAGAGCGTTAAATTTTATTATTGTACGCAGCCAAGCGTTTAATGATTTTGATTGAACATTGAGTGGCTGACATAGGTCGACCTTGCCGATCCTTAATTATTTAAGTGCGATTAATACAAGCTTAGAGGATTTCATTTTATTGTCACACACATTACTCTGTCCACTTGCTTCAATTTATTAATTTATATATATATATATATATATATATATATATATATATATATATATATATATATATATATATATATATATATATATATATATATATATATATATATATATATATATATATATATATATATATATATATATATATATATATATATAATAAATAAATATATATATATATATATATATATAATTTTTTTTTTTGGTTATGTTTGTAATTGTAAGGAGAAGGTTCTTATAAAAGAAAATTGCGTGGAAAATTAGAAAATTTAAGAATACTTAACCGCCATATAAAGTTTAATGTCATTTTGGCTGCGTGGAAGGACAATCGCGTAGTCTTATATAAATTACGTGTTACGTTGTTTGTCCGCTATGGATTCCTAATATGTAAGGCAAAACAACGTTTGCCGGGTCAGCTAGTATTTTATATAATAGGATTGTAAAAGATGGGGTCTTTGGTGAAAAGAAACAACCATTACTATGAACTGACAGCGGAGCAGAAGCGGGCTCGCGTGGAATGGTGCTCAAAGATGCTACTAAAGTACGACCACGGACATTCTAATGCTTTTTATGACATTGTCACAGGAGACGAAACGTGTATTTATTGTTTTGAACCCGAAAAAAAACAGCAATCTTGTGAATGGGTGTTTGAAAATGAGAACAGACCAACAAAAGTGAGACAGGTGAGAAACGTTGGTAAAAAAATGATCGCGTTTTTCTTCTCAGCTACGAGTCCCATCTGTACAATTCCACTTGAAGATCAAAAGAGGTGCCGAGTGGTATTTTACCATTTGTTTTCCCAGGGTGTTAGAAAAAGTTCGCGAAAGACGACCCAAAAGCCGCATTCTCCTACACCATGATAACGCTTCTTCACAAAATGCCAACAAAACAAAGTAATTTTTAGACTCATCCTGCACATAGCCCCGACCTAGCACCCTGTGATTTTTGTATTTTCCCCAAAATCAAAGATTGGATGAGAGGTTTTACTTTTACCAACTCTGAAGAGGCAGTGATAGCGTTCAATCAGCACGTAGAAAACATGCCTTCAGATCTGTGGTCCTCCTGTTTTGAAAAATGGTTCGATCGCATGAAAAAATATTTAAAATGAAAAGGAGATTATTTTGAAAAGCAATAAATATAATATTTTGTTTATAACATGTTGTTTTTTTAAGTTACGCAAAACTTACAGTGTGACCTACGTATAGGTATGACATTATCATAGCTTTCCTGATGGAAAGAGAGACCATAATAAACCATCGCCTATAGACACAAAAGACGTTAATTATGCGTTGTTATTCTTGTGGTGGAATGGCAACGCTACCTGCATAATTTTACCCGTTAACTTACCCTACAGACTGAAACTCGACAATAACATTGACATGGAAGATATTGCGACGAGACTAGGTAAGGCGGTAGTACCAAAAACCGGGGCGAGATATTGCAGAACTCTACCACGTTATGACGTCATGCAGAGTCTCATATGTATAGTTTTAATTGAGTGATACAAGAATATTTTTTTCTTGTAATAAAACCTAAATATCACATATTAAAACCTGAAATAATGTAAACTTGGACATTGACAAATCTTTCATGTACAACTTTTTTATATCATAAGATAGCAAACAAGCAGATGGGTCGCCTGATGGGAAGAGTAAACCATCGCCAATAGACACCAAAGATGTTAATGGTGCGTTGCTATCTCGTATCGAGGTCTAATGCCGCATGCATAAGTTTATCGGCAACCTTACCCTCCAAACCGGAACATGACAGCGACAAGCACTGACGCTATTGCGGCAGGAATAGGTAAGGCGGTGGTACCACACCCGGGCGAGACACTGCAGATCTCTACCACCTAGTAGCCACGATGTTAATGACTCGCATAGCAAATCGGTCGCCTTTTAAGACCTGCCTGGCAAAACGGTAGCTAGTCTATTCTTCAAAGGAGCCCGGAACCAACACGAGGGAATTTTATATGCGTCATTATTTTAGATGGTTATAAACAAGTTATGTGCACTTTTTATATATCACAATATAGCAAACAAACAGATGGTTCTCCTGATGGTAAAGACAACTATCGGCGATAGGCACCAAAGATGTAAATGGTGCGGGATGGCAATGCTACATGAATAAGTCTACCGGCTGCTTTAACCTCCAAACTGGAATACGACAATGACACCTATCAACGCTTGTTAAGCCCCGTTTTCACTTTGATTAGCGCGTTGTGAGTGTTTAATGCAGGTGCTTACTATTAAGCAAAAATACGTGAAGACAGCCGTTGATTAGTGCGAGTGTTTAGTAATTTGTGTCTATTCACTTTTACTACGCCGAATACTAATCACTCGCACTGATTAACTGCTGTCTCCACGTATTTTTTGCATAATAGTGAGCATCTGCATTTAACAGTCGCACTAGCGCTAATCAAATTGAAAACAAGGCTTTATGCTTCCACACAAAACTACTTAACAGATCATCATGAAACTTTGTGCACATATTTTTGGAAGTATTATAAGAACATAGTGTACTTTTTATTTATTTATTTATTTTAAGAAAATACTTATTTAATGGCTTGAATGCGAGTGAAGCCGCGGGTTAAAGCTAGCCAAACTATGAATTCTTATTTTGTGAGTTTTTTTTTTAGTTTTTATTTTTTTTATTATAGAAGAGGGGGCAAACGAGCAAGAGGTGCACCAGATGGTAAGTGATCACCGCCGCCCATGGACATCTGCAATACCAGAGGTCTTGCAGTTGCGTTGCCGGCCTTTTAAGAATGAGTAAGCTCTTTTCTTGAAGGAGTGAGAGGAGGAGTTAGTTTAAATTATTAAAATAGTCAACAAATAATTTGTAAGTTTCTTTTATAGCAACATATTTTGTGCACAGGGATCTAGCTATTGACTATTTAAAACTCGTTTCGTCTAACTTGTGTAATGAAAAAGTTTTTATGTCCGCAACATGGAATCGTTTCGTTTCAAAGTTATCGAAGTTTTGTTTAAGATTGTCGATTATTAATTTCCTAACAAAATATAATGGATGAAATATATTAAAAATTTGCTGTGTAGCCACGTGGTATTCTATTTCGGTTCAGAGCATGATCGGTTCAACATGGGATATGTTCAAACCATTGATGTAACTAGAGTTAATTTTCAGGCGGGCTCTACTACATAAGAATAATAATACATGTATATGTAGATTTCTTAATTGTAAATGATTATTTAAATTCAATGATGTTTGTACATTTTTCCCTGTGTTGGTCTTTGAAGAATAGACCAACTGTCGTTCTGCCAGGCATGTCGTAAAAGGCGACTGATTGGCTATGCAAGTCACTAACATCGTGGCTACTAGGTGGTAAAGTTCTGCATTGTCTCTCTCGGTTCTGGTACCACCGCCTTACCTATTCCTGCCGCAATAGCGTCAGTGCTTGTCACTGTCGTGTTCCGGTTTGGAGGGTAAGGTAGCCGGTAGACTTATGCATGTGGCATTAGACCTCGCCACAAAATAGCAACGCACCATTAACACCTTTGGTGTCTATAGGCGATAGTTGACTCTTTCCATCAGGAGACCCATCTGCTTGTTTGCTATCTTATGATATAAAAAAAACTTAGGCGTCTTAAAGAGCTATCTCTTTTAATTTAATGACATTCTTGTCTGCTTAATGATTCATGGTTTATATATGTATATATATGACTCGTGCGTTTATATGTATCTTTGTTGTATATATGTACGTATGTGTGTTTTTGTATATATTACGTTTATTTTACGTGTATTATTTGTCATGTAATTTTCAATAGGTAATTTTAACTTTATTATTTTCAAAATTAATCAATTCTTTGTACTCCGAGTCAATAATTATCTTTGCTTATAATATTTCTTTGGTTGGTTGGCTAGAAGAAATCTGTTACTAAGAAATAGACTCGCCCATTGTACTTTTTTTTCTTTTAATTATTTGTTTAAGTGATTACTGTGTACAATAAAGAATTAAATACGTTATAAGATTTTACTTTTTGTATGTAGTTTATGCCTTACGTATTAAGTAATATTGTATTTATTAAAGATGCAGAACAGACATTGAATATATCCATAAGCTAGTTGGTAAAAATATTTTTTGCATCGCTTAATTAAAATGTGTTTATTGATTTATAAAGTACACGCAGGTCTAGAGTTAAAAATAAATCTTTAAATGTCAAACAAGGTGTGTCTGAGCAAATAATGGAATTGCGATCAAAGTAATTCTTCTCAAACGTTTTATTCTAATTGGAATTCTCGTGAAAGGTAATCTTCAAAGGGAAACATGTTAACTGTATTTTAATTGAGTGACAGGTTAGACTTTCATGGCCAACGAATTTGTTGGAAACTTCATAAAATCTATTTTCAATCATTGAAACAATTTTGACGAAAACGTCTATTTTAGTCAAATATTGGTTTATATTTTCTTTACAAAAATAATATAGTTTTTTTTTATATTATAAGATAGCAAACAAGCAGATGGGTCTCCTGATGGAAAGAGTCAACCATCGCTTATAGACACCAATGATGTTAAAGGTGCGTTGCTATCTTGTGCGAGGTCTAAAGCCACATGCATAAGTTTACTAGCTACCTTATCCTACACACTGGAACACTATTGCGGCAGGAATAGGTAAGGCGGTGGTACCAGACCCGGGCGAGACAATACATAGCTCTACCACCTAGTAGTCACGATGCTAGTGACTCGTATAGCCAATCTGCCTGCCACATACGAAGCGAGAAGTTAAAAATTTTTCATAATAAAGTGTTTCATAATAAAATTGGATACGAACTCTGCTACAACACTTTTCAAGGAATGTAACAAATTTCTAGTCAATCTGTATTATATCATTGTTTCCTTTGGGGCTAGACGAGTTAGCGTAATTCGGCTAGAGAATATTTATTTATAATAACTTTAAGTCAAGTTTACCGTTTAGTAGTATCCAAAGGACTTCAATTAATAAATTGCTAGTTCAAGCGTCTAATTGAATTATGTGAAACCACCGAAGTTTTCCCGAAATAAACTTGAACTGTAATGTTTTTAAGCGATACATGTTGTCTAAATTTTATTTACAGGACATTAATTACAGTTTAATGATTTGTAACCAAAGAGTATACAATACTACTTTGTAACTATTAAATAAATTATGAATGTATCTATTAATAGCTAATCAAATTGTATTTTTTTGCAAAAACTAACGATAAATTATAAAAGAAGGCCACTGATTTTCTCTGTATCACGAAATTAAAAATCGTACAAGGAACTTTCCTTTTCATAAAGATACAAAAATTAACGATACTTGTACGGTTAGTTAAGAAGAAACAACAAACGCCTTTTTCCATACTTTAATTCAAGAGTATAATCTAAACCGCAATAACGAACACCATCGTGAAGTTAGATCACATATTACGTAACACCTGTGTACCCCATGTCGAGTCTTGTATCGGTAGATGAACTTTTAAGCACCATTAATAACTACCTAACCATTGAAAAACGTCCCCAGAGATGAAGTTATAGTCTCTAAATATATAATAAAACAAGCGTGTATAACGGCCCCGGACTCTATTCTAAAAGTGATTAATCGTTGCATTGCAAAAGGTATTTTTCCTAAGATATGGCACAAAGGATATCATAAAATTATTCCAAATTCCAGTAATAATCCCCCGGATGATCCTTAATCTTGCCGTCCCATTACATTTCTGCCTTCTCGTGGTAAACTGTTCGAAAGATTGATTGTTCTTTGACTTTTAACACAAGGGCCCGCGCTCAATAAACTTGATTTATCAACCCACAATTTCAAGCAAAAATACATCGCCTTTTTAATCTCGTGATAGATGTTACTGACGAATTAATATATGAATGGCAGTCGCGTTGGTGTTGTTCAACCAAAGGACGGCGTTAATATAACTTGTTATCACGAGTCTGTACAACATAGTAAAGCGTGGATAGAAATAGATCATTGTGTTATGCATTTTTTCTCGGTAATTTTAAAGCTAAATTGTTCTCGTTTAAATTAATTTCTTTTCCATTTTAAGAATGTTCTACATTAAATTGTAAATATGAATTAACCGCACAATCAACCGAAATCCACAACTGTGCGTTTCTCCCGACACTTTTTACCTCGCACTACTCTGTTATGGAACCAATTACCGGCAGGGGTATTTCCGAACGGATACGACATAGGGACCTTCAAGAAAAGAGCTTACTCATTCTTAAAAGGCCGGCAACGCAACTGCAAGACCTCTGGTATTGCAGATGTCCATGGGCGGCGGTGATCACTTACCATCAGGTGCACCTCTTGCTCGTTTGCTCCCTCTTCTATAAAAAAAAAAAATATAAAAAAAACAACATCACATTCTTTGAGGTGTAATCTCTGGCAAAATGCACGCAGCCAAATGCTTGATATTATTCAATGTGTATCCGGTGTAATCTACTAGTCCAACCTTATGGGAACACGTGGGAATTTCCGTGCCTTCAAGCTATTTTGTTAGACTTACTACTTAAAACAGAATTAAGTAGGCCGTTTTGGTAGTTAATTTATACAATAATAATCAGTTTTAACCTAATAGTTGTAAAAGTCTCATTTTCTAGCATTTTTATTCTTTTAAATTTTTTCTGTCACCTGCTGAAAAAGGAGGGAAACTGAAAGTTTTTTATCTTTTCCTCTTGTATACTTGTGATTTATTTCAATTCGAGTACTAAGACAGCTAAGCTTTTCTCAGGGTTTTCTCTGAGCTCGCCAAATGCTGTTTAGAAAATCAAAATTGAATCTAATTTTCAAAAGTTACAGCTCTTCAAATATTAAAATAACAACCAATGGTTCAAGCTATAAATGAAAGAATACCGACAATATTGATATTAAACCGAAATTACAAAATTAAACTGGATTCGGAACCTGAAGATCAATCAGAAATACATGAACTGAGAATATACACAGACGGGTCCAAGACCCGTGCAGAGACAGGGGTTAGTTTATTTTCTTAGGGCCTAATCTGTAAAATAATAGAATCATTAAGAATGCATAATACGATATTTCAAGCAGAATGTATCGCTTTTAGCAGAGCTGCAATAGAGATCAAAACAAGAGAAATAAATACGCCAAGTGCTTCAATTCAAGCATAGTGCTTGTCTGTCTTGTCAAGCTTGTCTGTTTCTTCATTGATAAATCCCAAACAAATTGACCGATTTTGATTAAATTAACAGTATTTGTCGCAGTTTTTAAAGGAGAAAAGCTGATAAGATTTTTAGGTCAGTCGGTAAATTAACTTGAAAGTTACTTAAAAAAATAAGTAAGTTTGCTAAAAACAACGTAATTTTAATATTTGAAAAGATATACATTTTGAGAATTTGATTCGATTTTGATTTTTGAAACGGCATTTAACGTAGTTTTTTTAGTACTAAAATATTGTAGAATACCAAAAAATGATTGGTTGAAAAATTTCGAAGCTATGTCGAAAAACACTTTTTTCAAAATTTTTCGTCAACGATTGCTTCCAAACAGATAAACCAATTTTGATGCAATTTATGTATTAGACGTAGTTTTTTGAGGAATAGAGCTGATTAGTTTTTGTACTCAACCGGGACATAAATCTGGAAGTTATATTAAAAAATACTGTTTCGCCAAAATTTTTTTTGTGTTTTTTCAAAATTTCTCAAAATTTCCTCTGGACCGAATTGGTTCAAATTATCAGGAAGTCTAAGTTGAGCGGAATCCAATCGAATGCCATCAACCGCGTTTCGATCGATACAACCGTTCAAAAGTTATGAGATGTTTACATACACACATACACACAACACACATACAGACATACTGACGTCATCGTGAAAATAGTCGGAAGGGGTTCCTAGGACCTCAAAACGTGGACATCTAGTGAAAACTCGATTTTCGAAAATCGGGGTAAAATCAGTAACTTCCTTATCTACATACGTAGTAGGAAGTTAAAAAGACCACTAGATCCAGAACCGATAGCCGTCATGGCCTTTAGCCAACTAACACGCAAACAACATGAAGCGTTGTGGATGGCCACTAATGATTTCAAATTATTGGGAAAAAAGTCATCTTGTAGTAAATTGATATTACCATTGTGTTTTATCATGCAATTCTTTATGACTAGTAATTTCGTAATAATATTACATAAAATACTTGTCATATTACATTAAATATAATGTAATAATTTCGACTGAGGAATTTTATAACTGCAACGACATACAGGCTGAAGCTATGATAACTTACTAATGGATCACAAAAGCAGGCTCAAGGCCACGCAAAGGATGACTAAGCGTTTGAAGTTTCTTTTTGTGATTGAATCAAAAACCTTTCAGTTTGAACTTTCCGTGTGATCGAATCAGAAATGAAAGGGTTTGTTTTTTAATTTAAGTGGCAGGGTAGTAGTAGTCATACAACTCGAAGAATATATCTCGTAGAGTGGTTGCTTGAGCACAAGACTGCCCGAGTGGCGACCACGCACCGAAATAGGTAGAGCGCTAAGACTAACTTGGTAGATCGATGATCTGGTGAATGTCACAGAAAGAGCTTGAATGCGGGCAATGCAGAACCCATCGTTCCTTTCTGGAATTCTTAAAGGTGATGCAGCATTAGACTTTATTCGACATTAAAAGAGACAATTTAACAAAATACTTGTATTTTTCTAGACAAAAATGTAACCTAAACTTGTGGCTTGATTATAAAACCAAAGATTCCCTTGCTAGTTCGATCCGCCTTTGAAAAATAGATCGTCTGCCATTTAGCCAGGCAGTTCACAAAAGGTAAACGATTGGCTATACGTGTTACTTCCATCTTAACTACTAGGTGGTAAAGTTCAACGTTGTCTCGTCTGGGTATTTGTCACTAACGCCTTACATATTTCTGCAGCAATAGCGTCAATGCTTGTCATTGTGATGCTCCGCTTCAGCGGGTAAGGTAGCAGGTAAACTTATGAAAGTACATCAACAGCTCACTGCATTGATAGTAAATGTGTAGACGTGACCACAATCTTTTTTCAGGGCTGGGACCACGCTTGGTACATCCAAGAAATTTAAATACGACTAATAAGCAAAGTAAGAATATTAATAATACTCGAATAATAATACTCCACACTCGAAAAATATAAAATATTTTTTAGTCACGTGATGTCAAATAAGTTCCCCAATTTTGTTTTATCCGCTCATCACACCGCTCGTCACGTCGCGCGTCGCTTTCTTTCCGCGCATACATTTGTTTTCGTCACTCGCCGCGCCGCACACACCAATTAAAGCTATTAATACTAATATATAAAAATTCATATATTAATACTGTAACATACATAATAAACACCCAAACCCAGAAATACAAACATCTATGCTCATCACACAAATATTTGTCCCTTTAGGGAATCGAACCCGAACCCCATCGATTCATGATTAGGTTTTCTAACCACTTAATGTTGTTTGAAAATTATGAATGGTGAAAATAAATTAATTTGTTATTATATACAATATAAAAAAATGTAAACTCCATCATTCACGTAATAACTAACAATAAGTAAATGAAGTAAAAATGTGCCCTTGAAATAAAAAGTTAAGTTCACGATTAAATTTACTGCGCAAATTGGAAAGGATTCGATTTCGCGCTGGGGTTTACAAGGCGGAAATAGATTGGAGCTGCAGCCTTGTGACGTGCGATTTCAATCTGCTTTAGATATAGCTTCAAAACGTTCGCTTTCAATTACTTAATGTGAAATTATAAAATAGTCATGTTTTCTTGTAAGTCGGTGCAGTTGTATAATATAATAAAACTCCGTGCTACGGTTATAGACCAGGCAATTTTTTTTTGGATCGAAAAAATGTCTATAGCAGATCGGTGTTCACTGTGAATGTATTAATTGTGTTAGCAATTGCGCTTGTCAACAAGTACAAGCCGACCAGGCGTGGCGCACCTGTATAATTTAATGACGTCGTTATTAACAACAATGGACAAAATATATAAATAATGATAGTATAAATAGACTGGGATAAGATGATCGATTCATTGCAATTCTATTGCTTATTGAGGATGTTAGTCTGCCCAAAAATTAGTAGTGCATGTAAAAGTGAGTTAAGTATTTGGCCAAACTGGTTTAAGGTTATAAGTGTTATGGAATTATGTGGTATTCATGTTATAGCCACAAGTTTGTGAATAATTATACTTTAAAGTGCTAATTTATTTATTTGGTGTCAAATGTCGTACCCTACTACCATCTAAACAATTGTTTATGGAAAAGTGACTAAATTCACGGTGTTAGGTAGTATATCTAATGAAGTAAAAAGTCAAACTATCATGGCTAAGTTTTACAAGCTTACGAGTAAAAGTTGACCACCTAATCACATTTAACCCTAAGAAGACGTAGCTTTGCGCATTCACTGTAAAAAAGATACCCTTTGTAGTATCAAAATCGTATGTCGGATTTGAGGATACTCTCCTGACAACTTCAGCCAGTATTGGAATTTTGGAAGTCGACAAATTGAATAATGCTCAGCTGTGGCCATTTGAAAGGAAAGACTATATATACTAGCCTCCAAATAGCTTACTTTGTTTAGCAGAGCAAAGCAGTGTTACTTAAAGCAATGCTTTATTTATTTCATGCCAGCTTATCGTCTCCGACTTTACAAGGCTCAAATTCAACCTTACATGGACTGTTCTCATCTCTGGACCAAGGCTCCCTGGTACTATCTTCTTTCTCTTGATCTTATTCAGCATAGTGCGGTTCGAATCGTCGACGACCAGGCTATTTCGTATCGACTTGACACTTTCGCATTACGAAGAGATTTAGGTTCACTCTGCATATTTTATCGCATCTATCATGGAGAGTGTTCCAACGTATTGTTTGGATTAATTCTTGCTACTGAATTCCACCATCGGACACCGCGTCAAAATTCAAAGGGCCATTCTTACCACATCGATGTCTAGAAATCCTTCTCCGTGCGTTTTCTCGGCTGCCTCGCACCACTTATTTGTGGAATCAATTTCTGGAGGGGGGGAGGGGGGGGGTGTTTTCGAACGAATACGTTAAGGACCTTCAAGAAAAGAGCTTACTCATTTTTAAAAGGCCAGTAACGCAACTGCATCTGCATAACGCAACTGCAGGGACTTTTTTTTATATGCATACATAAAGATGGATAAATACACTTATATAAGTTTCTGTATCTATTTATGATATAATTATATAATCAAACGCATATACCACATAAATACTAATAGACGCGGCATTGGGAAGGAAACGTGTCGCCGCGCATATGAGCAAACGCTTTTATCACTGTCAAAAGTGTCATACACTTGTAGATATATTATATTGTAAAAAAATAGAAATAAATCATGTTGCACTATTTTATCGAACCAAATGAGATGACAATGTTAAAAAATTACCATTGAAGTGAATTATTTGATCATTATGTAGTATAACTCTGTATTTCTGTTTGTGGATGCAAGCTAGGCTGACAACCTAAGAAATTACCCTAAAAGGCGTATCCATTTAATCTATGATCAAACCAATACGAGGATCTTTATTTGTTCTTACAATATGTAATACATAATATGGATAATGTGGCATTTCTTAAAGGTTACCTTATTTATCGATTTTGGGATTAAGGTATGAGACGGAGGCAAAACCTCCGACCCACGTCAGTTGGACACCTGACCTTAGCTTGACATTATAGGGGGATTAAATAGTAACTTAACTGTCAGTTAATTTTTATCACTATGTATTTATATTTTTTGGTCATTATGTTTGTTTGTTACTCTCTTTTTTCTGGTGATTCAATTCTCTGGCCGTAGATCAGGAGCAACAAACAAAACAAAACAAAAGGATTTCACTCGAAAGAAAAACAACGCCTATAGACACCAAAGATGTTAATGGCGCATTGCTGTCCGTGGCAATAACATGGATGGCGTACATGGCGATGCCATTTCTATAAGTTTACCAGCTACTTGACCCTTCAAATCGGAACACGACAATAACAAGTATTGACACTATTGCGGCAAGAATAGGTAAGGCGGTGGTACCAAATACTCCACCGTCGGCGAGACGTTGCGGATCTCTACCACCTAGTAGTCACGATAGTAGTGACACATGTAGCTAATCGGTCTCCTTTTACGATCTGCCTAGCAGAAAAGCATTTGGGCTAGTCTTCAAAGGACCTTGACCAATACGGGGTGATGTAACACGCTTTTACATGAAAACTTGAAATGTGATAAGTAAAGTATCAAAGTTATAATTCAAAAAATATAATTATGATATTACAATATTTATCTATACATCTATATAAATAAATAAAATTGATGTGTCTATTTGAAATATTAAGATAACCGCTTTTTACTAAATTCATATGTATATATACATGGTGCATATACCAAAATAACATTTTTACAATTTTTACCTGTATGTCTGTGTGTTTGTTCCGGCTTATCTCTGAAACGGCTGCACCAGTTTTGACGGGACTTTCACTGGCAGATACCTGAGTAGGAGTATCTTAGGCTGCATTTGTATTTAAAAAATATCCTGGAGGACGAAGTCGCGGGCACAACTAATAAAATATAAAGCGCATAAGTGGCAGTTTCCCAAAAAAATTAAGATAACACGCCATTATTACATAATAGAAATTACTTATTTATTTATTTATTTATTTATTTATTTATTTATTTATTTATTTATTTATTTATTTATTTATTTATTTATTTATTTATTTATTTATTTATTTATTTATTTATTTATTTATTTATTTATTTATTTATTTATTTATTTATTTATTTATTTATTTATTTATTTATTTATTTATTTATTCATTCATTCATTCATTCATTCATTCATACATTCATTCATTCATTCATTCATTCATTCATTCATTCATTCATTCATTCATTCATTCATTCATTCATTCATTCATTCATTCATTAATTCATTCATTCATTAATTCATTCATTCATTCATTCATTCATTCATTCATTCATTCATTCATTCATTCATTCATTCATTCATTCATTCATTCATTCATTCATTTATTCATTTATTTATTTATTTATTTATTTATTTATTTATTTATTTATTTATATATTTATTTATTTATTTATTTATTTATTTATTTATTTATTTATTTATTTATTTATTTATTTATTTATTTATTTATTTATTTATTTATTTATTTATTTATTTATTTATTTATTTATTTATTTATTTATTTATTTATTTATTTATTTATTTATTTATTTATTTATTTATTTATTTATTTATTTATTTATTTATTTATTTATTTATTTATTTATTTATTTATTTATTTATTTATTTATTTATTTATTTATTTATTTATTTATTTATTTATTTATTTATTTATTTATTTATTTATTTATTTATTTATTTATTTATTTATTTATTTATTTATTTATTTATTTATTTATTTATTTATTTATTTATTTATTTATTTATTTATTTATTTATTTATTTATTTATTTATTTATTTATTTATTTATTTATTTATTTATTTATTTATTTATTTATTTATTTATTTATTTATTTATTTATTTATTTATTTATTTATTTATTTATTTATTTATTTATTTATTTATTTATTTATTTATTTATTTATTTATTTATTTATTTATTTATTTATTTATTTATTTATTTATTTATTTATTTATTTATTTATTTATTTATTTATTTATTTATTTATTTATTTATTTATTTATTTATAATAACAGAGCAACGACAACAAAAATTACAGCAAGTAATATTTTTAAAAAGGTACAAAAGGCGAGCTTATCTCTAAAAATATATTTCTTACAGCCAACCAAAAAGGTTTATACTTTTTAAGGTTTCACTTTAAAGTTTTAACTTTAAAGGTTAAACTTTAAAGTGAAATACTTGACCATAAATATAAGTCAAAGTGTACAATATGCTAAAAATATTTAAACACATCTATTAATGAAATTTAAAGTACGTTTTTATGGGAAAGGCAAAGTTTTATGATTTATTTCTGATACGTAATGTAAAACGTTTAAGCGTACAATGCACAAACTCTTTCGCCCGCGGAACTATTGAACCAGCCGTTTATTTGCGCGGCATGTGGTACATAATATGTCGTTTTTTTTGTGTAGTTCCTTAAATTTTACTGTTTTTTTAGAAAAATCACTGTAAAATATTACAAAAAATTAAAAGCACTCCTTCAAATATACAGAATGGGTGACTGGCAGTGAAGCGTATTTATTGCCATTATGCTAAAGGACTGCTTTCAAACTTCGTTTTGACGAGTCTATGAATAATCTCCATTCACTCGCGTCATAATCGATGCTAACATTTTTATTAAGCCAGGAATGTCTTTCAATACTTTGGCAATACATCCAGATTACGATCTTCAGTGAAATACGGTACAAAATCTTGTTCGCTGTTGCAATACCAAGAAAAATAAGGAGCAAGCATGTTCTTTTCCGATAGTCTTGATCCGAGGAGCTTAGCTGCATCTGTTGGCAGGTTTAGATCTCTCGTTAAGTCGTTTAGTTCTGATTGTAAAAATAGTTGTGTTCTACTTGTACTTGGCTCAAATTCAGCATCAGGTTGAGATAGAGATACCTCTTCGACATAACTGTCACTGTATGGCGGCGATGGTGGAGCAACATTCTCATCGCGATGCAAAGCGAATGTAACTGATTGCATGGTTGGATATACCAAGTCCTTTTTTGCTATTGAATTGTAGCCTGTAGTCTTGCAGCAGCAAAAATAACAGTCATCGGTGTGATTCTGAGGTTCTCTCCAAAACACAGGCGATAGGAGATCAAATGTATTACTCTTCCCTTTTGACCACTTTCGAAGTTCACGAACACATGTGGTCCAAACTTTATGCGGGACCCAGTGTTTATCTTGATTGACGATTGGTAGGCCGAAATACATAATATAAACGTTACTTATAAATTCGCTAATGTTTATGCTGCTGTTTTTTTTAGCATAAACTGCAATGTAAACTGCCCACAAATGTA
Source organism: Apodemia mormo (assembly GCA_036924255.1). NCBI lineage: Eukaryota > Metazoa > Arthropoda > Insecta > Lepidoptera > Riodinidae > Apodemia > Apodemia mormo. The sequence continues at coordinate 7,764,909 of JAUPFN010000013.1, read as the reverse complement.
GCAAAAGGTGTCTGGAGAGTTTAAACACTTTCGTAATGATAAAGTTTCAAGAAAACTGACAATGTTTCAAAAATGAAATAAGAAAAAAATTTTAAGACTGTATTATAAAAGACAGTCTTAAAATAAGTCAATAGGAAATAATATTGTAAAGTTTTTGAATTAAATGACCCATGTATTTTATAAAGCGCCCTAAAAGCATTTTTAAGTCTCAAAACCATTTCTAGTGTAACATGAAAAGCAGCTAAGATAAGCGGGAACCCAAATATTGTTAAATTACCCTCTTACAGGCGAGTTATCAAGGGACCATCTGAAAAGCAAAAGGAAATAATACATTTAATGATTTTGGGATTTAATGAAATGAGAAACACTGATACTGAAAAGAAAACGACCGAAATTACTGATATTGAGTGAATAAAACGTATAGAGGATAGTATAGCGTGCAATCAGTAAAATGATTAAAATAAATGTTATATGATCAATAGTGACATCGGAGAACTAAATCACAAAGGTGACTAAACTGCTGAAAAAATGTTTGACAAATTTTCAGATAGATCATATCCACCTTAAGGTTGTTTGGTCCAACTACTTGCCTCAAATCTAGAATTACTAAATTAATAACACAAAAGATTTTCTATTATTTGAAGGTTGAAACAAATTTGAAGAATCTGTAAAAAGGTTTCTACAGGCCATCCCAGAAACTTCCCGCTAAATTGAGGTATTTAAGCACCAAGGAACAAAAATCAAAATTTTGTTAAAAGTTACAGTAATTTGATTTTTGTTAAGCTGTATATTTCGAAACGATGATCGATTTTGTTCTTTTGAATGGCATTCAATGCTGTTTTTGAGCTAAAATTGTTTTTTTAGCAACATAATCTATGGGTTGAAAAATTTCGAAGTAATGTCAAAAAACATTTATTTTCAAATATTCGTCATTGACAAATCCCAAATAAATCAACCGTTTTTGATCTAATTTGCAGTATCTTGACGCAGTTTTTTAGAGGGAAAATCTGCTTAGATTTTTAAATCAATCGGTACATTGGCCTAAAAGTTATTTTAAAAATATTTAGTAAGTTTACTGTAAACAACAAAACATTAATATTTGTAAAGCTGTAACTATTGAAAATTTGAATTGATTTTGATTTTTGAAACTGCATTTGGCATAGTTTTACAGTAGTAAAATACTGTAAAAGGTAGAAAAACAATTGGTTAAAAACTTCGAAGTTATGTCGAAAAATCACTTTTTTCAAATTTTTTCGTCAACGATTTTTCCCGAACGGATAAATCGGTTTCAATGAAATTTATGCATCGGACGCAGTTCTTTGAGGATAGAGCTGTTTAGATTTTGCACTCAATCGGTACATTAATTTGGAAGTTATATTAAAAAAATACCGTTCACCAAAATTTTTTATGAGGTTTTTCCAAAATTTTTCAAAATTTCCTAGACAAAATTAGTTCAAATTTTCAAGTTAACTTAGTTGTTAACAAATTAATTTTCAAGCTAAGATTAGCGGAATCAAATCGAATACTATCAACCGCGTTTCGATCGGTCAAGCAGTTCAAAACTTATGATACACACACGTATACACACACGCTCATAGACACGAATACAAAACATATACATACATACATACAACACATACATACATACATACTGACGTCATCGTGAAAATAGTTGGAATAGGTTCCTATTACTTTAAAACGTGGATATCTGGTGAAATCTCGATTTTCGAAAATCAGGCCAAAATCAGTAACTTCCTTATCTACATACGTAACAGGAAGTTAAAAATATTGTTGAAAACTTTATAGTTTTAAATCAAAGCGTCATTGAGTAAAAAGTATAATTGGTTTCATCAAAGAAATTAAATAACTTTTTTATAACGCTAGTACTCTGGGAAACAAAATAATTCGCTTAAGGCGAGGTATTTTGACGCGCGCCAATACTATAGAAAGTGGGCGGCGCGGTATGTTCTGAAACCGCTGGGAAACGGTTTAGTTTTCGGATAAATAAATATAGGACTTCAATTGTAAATCAAAACTTAGTGCATTCTTTTTTGTTTTTAAAACCTAATATCACTATATAAAAATCAGGTAGAAAATTAAAAATATTATAAACAAATTACTTGTTTTAGAGATTTAATAGCCAGTTTTCTGAATTTCATATGACTTATTTATGATCGTAAAGTGCATTATATCATGTAAAGAGTTAGTACATCCCTTAGATGATATCTTCAGGTATATCGTGTAATTTTTATAAAACCGATATTTAACAATTAATTCATAAAAATATGATTAAGCAAACCAGTTTTTTTCCGTTTCTCTCGGTGCCTCGCCTTAATAGCAAAGTTAACTGAAAATAGAAACGATACTCGAAAAACCGGCCAAGTGCGAATCGGACTTGTGCAGGAAGGTTTTCTTACCGTCTATAAAAAACGCCAAAAAATCACGTATGTTGTATGGAAGCCCCTTGTTTTAATCCTGTTTTTATTATTTTTGTTATAGCGGCATCAGAAATACATAATCTGTGAAAGTTTCAATTGTTTAGCTATGGCGGTTCACGAGGTAACGTCTGGTGACAGACAGACGAACTGACAGCGGAGTCTTAATAATAGGGTTCCATTTATGCTCTTTGGGTACGGAACCCTAAAAAATAAGCTCAGTTAAAATTGTTGCGTAATATTTATACAACAATACAACAGTGTAAAATATTTTACTCTAGATATAACTCTCGTCTAAACTAAAGCAATAAATTTACGTTAAACCTTTTTGTTTATTTCCATTTAGTCTGTGTGCCGGCTGTGCTAATATCACAAATTTTGGCCAGACAGTACTTCACTACTGCTTATCGAGTTTTAAATTTAAGTTTCGGTTCTGCGATTTTTTGTAATTTTTGTTTTAACACAAATTTATTTATTTCAAACCTACATTTAAAGTAGGTTCTTTTTTGCCCGTGCTGGTTCAGGTCTTTTTAGGGTTTTCCGGGATGAAATAGCCTATGTGCTATTCTAGGTCATCATCTACCTGTGTGCCAAATTTCATTTAAATCTGTTTATTAGTTTTGCGTGGTTCAGTAACAAACCCTATGTTTTTCCTCGTGTTAATCCCAAGTTCCTTTGAAGAATAGGTCAACTACCGTTTTGCCAGGCAGGTCCTAAAAGGCAACCGATTGGCTATACGAGTCACTGATATCGTGGCTACAAGGTGGTAGAGTTCTGCATTGTCTCGCCCGGGTCTAGTACCAACGCCTTGCCTATTCCTGTCGCAAAGCGTCAGTGCTTGTCACTGTCATGTTCCGGTTTGGAGGGTAAGGTAGCCGGTAAATTTATGCATGTGGCATTAGACCTTGCCAAATATAGAAACGTACCATTAACATCTTTGTTGTCTATAGGCGATTATTGACTCTTGTTTGCTATTTTATGATATAAAAAAAAAATTTAGATATTATATTTAAACATTAGCTTTACGTATTTCTTCTCTCTATAAACTTTAAATGTCCTACGTCACGTCGTGCACTTCAGTGTCGTGTTGCAGTTTGGTGGGTAAGGTAGCCGGTAAATTTATGCATGTGGCGTTAGACCTTGCCAAAATATAGAAACGTACCATTAACGTCTTTGTTGTCTATAGGCGATGATTGACTCTTGTTTGCTATTTTATGATATAAAAAAAAATATTTAAATATTATATTAAAACATTAGCTTTACGTATTTCTTCTCTGTATAAACTTTAAATGTGCTACGTCACGTCGTGCACCTCAGTGTCATGTTACAGTTTGGTGGGTAAGGTAACCGGTAAATTTATGCATGTGGCATTAGACCTCGCCACAAGATAGCAACACACCATTAACACCTTTGGTGTTTATAGGCGATGGTTGATGGTTTAATTAATTTAGATTTATTTAATGTCACTATCACTATGTTGATGGTTGTATGTTATGTATTCTGAAGTTATATTTTTCTAATGCTTTTGTATTATTTATGGCATAAGTTACAGTGCATTCGCGTTAAGTGCAGACTCGTGTCGCGTTACCCACAGTTCTTCATATTCAAACATTATGTTACATTTAACAGCTCCGCTGGCTTTCACTGCATTATTTCTTAAGATTTTATAGTTATAATAGTTTCTACAAATCCAGTTTTGCTTTCACACACTCGCCTCTACAAAATAGGACTAGTCACATTCGGATGATGATTTTACCATATTCGCCTGATTTCTTGCTGTTTATTTTAATCCACACATTTTGGGTAACTGTTTTTATCCATACACGATATTGGATAAAGAATTTTTATTATCTTGGTGATTTTACACTAATCTCTGATAATGATTATAATTAGAAATAATTATAATCATTATCTGTCAGCATAAGAAGCAATTGCTCCCAGTATTTATATATATATATATATATATATATATATATATATATATATATATATATATATATATATATATATATATATAGTTTCAATAAATAAACTTCTACATTATGCTTTAAATAATTCTTTACTTTAACAATAAACTTTACATAGTCTTGTGCGTGACTACAACGTCTATTGTGAGTGAAAAAGTTAACAAGGGTTCATGTTTTCAGTAAAATATATGATCAACATTTATCTGGATTATGCCTTTTATAGTAGGCCAGATTGAAAACTCCCATAAAAATATTATAGCGGTCCCAGATTTTTTTTTTATCATAAGATAGCAAACAAGCAGATGGGTCTCCTGATGGAAAGAGTCAACCATCGCCTATAAACACCAAAGGTGTTAATGGTGCGTTGCTATCTTGTGGCGAGGCCTAATGCCACATGCATAAGTTTACCTTACCCTCCAAACCGGAACACGACAGCGACAAGCACTGACGCTATTGCGGCAGGAATAGGTAAGGCGGTGGTACCAGACCCGGGCGAGACAATGCAAAACTCTACCACCTAGTAGCCACGATGGTAGTGACTCGATAGCCAATCGGTCGCCTTTTACGACCTGCCTGGCAGAACGACAGTTGGCCTATTCTTCAAAGAATTTTCAAAACAAGCGTCATTTAAAGTTTTTATTTTGTTTCAGAAATAACGAGAAAAGATCTCATGGTTTGTAATTAAAGGGTGCATATATATCTCAAACCATAGATTTAAACCAATATTCTCAGATAGATACCGTTGGTTTGTGTGGGAAATTTTTAATTTTTTTCAACGAATTTTTCACCTTAACTTAGTATAGATTATTTTATTGTAATATTCTAGAATATTTTTTCTAAGATGCAAGGTGTTTGAAAATGTAAAATAATTAATTTCACCTATACGAGTACCGCTTATTAATAATTGATTTAAGCTAACTAATAAATGATTTAAGCTAATTAATAAATGATTTAAGCTAATTAATAAATGATTTAAGCGAATTAATAAATGATTTAAGCTAATTAATAAATAATTTAAGCTAATTAATAAATGATTTAAGCTAATTAATAAATGATTTAAGCTAATTAATAAATGATTTAAGCTAATTAATAAATGAATTAAGCTAATTAATAAATGATTTAAGCTAACTAATAAATGATTTAAGCTAATTAATGAGTGATTAAGTGACTATTATATAATCTGTGGCTATGCTAGTAATCTCTCTGTGATCAAAATTCGACCAAAGACTAAACAGTAAATTTTCTTTTAAGCCCCGTTTTCACTTGGATTAGTGCGAGTGCGGGTATTTTATGCAGGTGCTTAGTATTAAAGAAAAAATACGTAAAAGCAGCCGTTGATCAATCAGTACGAGTGATGAGTATTCAGCGTAGTGAAAGTGGAAAGACGCTGATTACTAATCACTCGCACTGATCAACTGCTGTCTTCGCCTATTTTTTGCTTAATACATAGCACCTGCATTAAACACTTGCACTTGCACGAATCGAAGTGAAAATGGGGCTTTAACTTTGATAACTGACTTTAGCAGTAAATAAATAGTGTACGTGTGTGTATATTAAACCGCCCCGTTGGTCGAGTGGTTAGCGACCCTGACTACGCGATTGACAGGGCTCGGGTTCGATCCCCGACAGGGACAAGCATTTGTGTGATGAACATAAATGTTTGTATTTCTGTGTTTGAGTGTTTATTAAATATATTCTAGTATTTATATACGTATTTCTATGTATTAGTATCGTTGACTAACACCCATAACACAAGCAATTAATTTGCTTACTTTAGGTAGGGTCTCCTGATGGAAGGAGTCAACTATCGCTTATAAACACCAAAGATGTTAATGGTGCGTTGCTATCTTGTGGCGAGGTCTAATGCAACATGCATAATTTACCAGCTACCTTACCCTCAAAACCGGAACACGACAATGGCAAGCATTGACGCTTTACAGCAGGGATAGTTAAGGCGGTGGTAACGGACTCGGGCGAAACAATGCAGAATTCTATCCCCTAGTAGCCACGATGGTAATCACTCGTATAGCCAATCGGTCGCCTTTTACGACCTGCCTGGCAGAACGGCAGTTGGTCTATTCTTAAAAGGAGCCCGGGACCGCCACGGGGCAGCCCGGAACCAACACGAATACAATAAGACCCTATTTAATTAATAAATTTACCAAGTTCAAAAAGGTTAAATTAATTAAATTTGCTATTATCCGCGAGCTGTCCTATGTGACTTCCGCGATAGTACCGAAAAGACGCTGGTTTTTTAAACAGATAAATTTCACCGACAGTCCGGACAAAAAGAAGACCCCAGCAGCACAATTATCCACCCACATCCACCACACTTTCACCCATGTGGATGTGGGTGGATAATTGTGTCGCTGGAGTCTTCTTTTTAATGAACGCCTAACGGGCATATTTCTTTTCTATACGTAGGTCACAATATAAGTGTTGGGTAACTTAAAAAAACAACATGTTATAACCAAAATATTATGTTTATTGCTTTTTAAAATAATCTCCTTTACATTTTAAAATTTTTTTCATGCAATCGAACCATTTTTTAAAACAGGAGGACCACAGATCTGAAGGCATGTTTTCTAGATGCTGATTGAACGCTATCACTACCTCTTCGGAGTTGGTAAAAGTAAAAGCTCTCATGAAATCTTTGATTTTGGGAAAAATACAGGGTGCTAGGTCGGGGCTATGCGCAGGATGAGTGACGAGATGTACTTTTTCGGAAGCTAATAATGACTTTGTTTTGTTGGCCGTGTGTGAAGAAGCGTTATCATGGTGTAAGAGAATGCGGCTTTTGGGTCGTCTTTCGCGAACTTTTTCTAACACCCTGGGTAAATAAATGGTAGAGTATTCGGCATTAACACTCTTTTGATCTTCAAGTGGAATTGTACGGATGGGACAGATGGAAATTGTATAGCTGAGAAAAAAACGCGATCATTTTTTTACCAACGATTCTCGACTGTCTCACTTTTGTTTGCCTGTTCTCATTTTCAAACACCCATTCACAAGATTGCTGTTGTTTATCGAGTTCAAAACAATCAATCCACGTTTCGTCTACTGTGACAATATCATAAACAGCATTAGAGTGTCCGTGGTCGTACTACAGTAACATCTGTGAGCACCATTCCACGCGAGCCCGCTTCTGCTCCGCTGTCAGTTCATGAGGGATCCAACGACAACATAGTTTCCGAACTTTCAATTCTTCGTGTAAAATTTTCTGAATTTGGCTCATACTAATCCCCAATAGTCCACGATTTGTCTCATAGGTAATCTGGGGATTTTCTTTAATTAACAGAAGCCGCTTAGCAGTAGCCACATTATTTTCGTTGACGGCAGTTAAAGGCCGCCCTTCACGAAATTCGTCATGTAAAGAAACTCGACCTCTCTCAAATTCAGCAAACTATCACCTCATGGTGCTCAAACAAGGTGCTTCTCTCCCAAAAGCATTTTGAAGACGAGCGGCACAGTCTTGCGAAGAAAAAGAACTTTTAATATCATAAAAAATCATCGCTCTAAAATATTTTCGACTTAATTCCATTTTCGTTGCCTGCGTAGAAATTTGATGTATGATAAAAAAACAATTGACAAATCGTTTCTCGCCAATTGTTTTTTTTTATTACTAAGAAGATTGCAACGTTTTAAAAATATAACATTCGAAATTTAAATAGTTCCTATTAGCTAGAAGTGCAAAACTTTTAGTGTGCCCCATGTACCTTCACGAAAGTCACATAAAACAGTTCGCGGATTATAGCAAATTTAATTAATTTCACCTTTTTATATATGGATTTCCGTACAATAATGCCTAAATTAATAAAATATTTTACCAAATTCGGTATATTAGAGCTGCGTTTGATAATATCTTGGACCTTCGTCACTGCTAATGAGACAGCAATCCTCCGCCATATTACACTGTAATATGTAAAATTGCTTAAACATAATAAATCTGTCGTATAATTAAATCGACTGTAGTTAAACTGTTCCATTTTCTAGAAAGTTGCATTTTTCTAATGCATTAGTTTGCATTACGACGTAAGTTAAAGTGCATTTGCGTTGAGTGCAGATTGATGTCATCTTAGTCTCAGTTTTTTATACTTAATCTATATTAATATTATAAATGCGAAAGTTTGGATGTTTGGATGGATGTTTGGATGGATGTTTGGATGGATGTTTGGATGGAAGTTTGTTACTCAATGACGCAAAAACTACTGAACGGATTTGAATTAAATTTGACACACACGTAGATGATGACTTGGAATAGCGATATTTTTATCCCGGAAAAATTAGGTGATCCCGCGGGATTTGCCAAAAACTTTTATAATGCAGCGGGCTGCACGTTGCAGCTAGTATAATAATATATTAGCATGCCATAATTTTGACAGTGATAGGAGCAAACGCTCCTATCACTGTCAAAATTGTCATACGTTTGTAGATATATTATATCGTGAAAAATAGAAATAAATCGTTTTGCACTGTTTTATCGCACCGAATAAGATGGCAAGGTTGAAAAATTAGCCTTGAAGTCATTTTATTTCATCGGTATCACTACATAGTATAAAACAAAGTCGCTTACCCTGTCTGTTCCTATGTATGCTTAAATCTTTAAAATCACGCAATGGATTTTGATGCGTTTTTTTTAATAGATAGACTGATTCTTGAGGAAGGTTTTGGTATATCAACTTTTCCAATACTCCCACGGGAACAAAAGTTACGCGGGTGAAACTGCGGGTAGGTCGCTACTTACTTATAATAGTATTAGCTATGAAAGATGAAGCATTAAATATAATAATTCATTGAGTGAAGTGCTATTCGACTCTCCTGAAGATGCTTCGGTTGCGAAGTGAAACGTAAGTTGAGTACAAATTGGTGTGCTTCTGACGTGGAAGAAAGTGTGGTTGAAGTGGATGGACTATTGTGCCACTGTGGTCTTTATTTGATTTAAGATCGTAAATACTAAATTTCATAAGATTTTGGTGACATAATTTTTATTTTTCATACAATTTTTTACACTTTTTTACCCCTTTAAGGGATAAAATTCAAAAACCGCGTATTTCTTTAATCGTATTCGAAAGAATAAATAGTAATTTCTAAAGTAAAAAAAATATTTTTCAAACAATCATTAACGCTACTTTTACCCCTTAAGGGGTGAAATTTAAAAAATTCTAAAATACATTGAAGTGCTTAAATACAAAATTAGTGATTTTGATAATAAACGTTCAGACAAATTTTAACACCTCCTTTTACCCTTTTGACGGTTGAAACTCAAAACATCTTTAAATGCATTTCTTTAATTGCATTGAAGAGCATAAGTACTATATTTTAAGGGATGTTGATTATAAATTATTTATATTTTTTACAAACATTCACCCCCTGTTTAAACAACTTAGGAAATGAATTTAAAAAAATCCATAAATACATATTTCCTGTTTTATATTAGAAAGCATAAATACTAAATTTATATAATTTAGAATTTGTAAAAAAATTGTTGATACAAATTTGAAAGCACTTTTTACCCCATATGAGATAGAATTAAAAATATTAAATACGTGTTTCCTTTCAAGGCTAATTAAACACTTTTCATTCATTACAACTTAAAAGTGACAGAGTTTCATACAAACTTTCATCCCCTATTTCACCATATTGGGGGATGAATTTCAAAAAATCCTTTTCTTATTTCTTGCCTACATTATATGAACAATCTCTGTAAAAAAATGTAACCTTCGCGCTCCAGCTGTACATTGATATGTGTCAGTCAGTCAGTCAGGTATTATCCTTTTATGTATACCACAGACCACACGAATACTAATAGACATGCCATGGGGAAGGAAACCTGTCGCCGCGCATATGAGTAAACGCTCCTATCACTTTCAAAATTTTCATACACGTGTAGATATATTATATCGAGAAAAACATATAAATAAATCGGTTTGCACTGTTTTATCGCACCGAATAACCCTTGAAGTGATTTTATTTCATCGGTAAGTAGTATTACTCTATATTTCTGTGTAAGCTACACTGACAAACTAAGAAATTATCTTAAAAACGTATCCATTTAATCCACGATGTATACATAAGATAATATTAGTATATATTGGATTTTCTTTTAATATTACTAGTCTTCGACTGCACTTAAATTAGAAAAAAAATGTTGTATCCATCAAGGCGATATTACATTTAAATAAATCAGACGAAATTAAAGTCTACAAACACTTTAGAAATGGCATTAATTAATTTAATTAATTACTGAGACGAAGATCCAGAGTCAGTAAATTTGAAAAATTCTACGAAGTGTTCGTCACGTCAGTTGATGCACAAGAGAAGCAAACTGGAGGTTATAGGTATATATTATAGGTATATACAGTGTGTAAAGAAAACCCTGTCCGATCGTCAAAGGCATTATTTGGTAGCATATATATATATATATATATATATATATATATATATATATATATATATATATATATATATATATATATATATATATATAAATCAACCCTTAAAAGGCTGAAGTAGGGGACGAAAATTTGTATGGAAAACTGTATCAATGACATGTTATTTTGCTCGCGAGCGAAGTTGCGTGGTTCAGCTAGTACCAGATAAATCCATATCGGTCTATATATTTGCCTTTTTATCATTATGGAGATTTTTTTTATATCACAAAGTAGAAAACAGGCAGAGAGTTCTTCTGATGGAAACAGACAACAAAGATGTTAATGGTGTATTGTATCCTTGTGGCGAGGTCCTCTATCTTATCCTCAAAATTGGAACATTGAAGTGACAAGCGCTGACGCTATTGCAGCAGGAATATGTAAGGTCCGGGCAAGACAATTCAGAACTCTATCACCTGCTAGTTATGATGGTAGAGACTCGCATAACCAATCGTTTTCCTCTTCGCCTCCTTGGCAAAACCATGGCAGGTCCATTGAGATCTGGACCAATTCATTTATTTATTTACATCCTAGAATGTAATATATTATTTAGTTCCAAAACAATCCTCAATCATTGTGAGCCCAGCAGGGCGCATCAAACATTTTAGAAGAGAGGAGAATATTATGCAATAATTATATCATTACTAACATTATATAGTGGAAAGATTTGGTTGTTTGTTCGCAAATATTTAACTCAAAAACTACACGATCAAATTTAAAAGTCTTTAACCTTAAGAAAGCTATATTATTCCGGAGTGTCATTGGCTATTTTTTACCTGACTAAGCAAACAGAAACAATGTTTTTTGATCATGCGAACGATATTCAATATGGTGCGAATATGAAAAATTTGGTATTTTTTACATCAATTCCACAGTAAGAAAATTTTATATAACGTATATGTAGCTCTACATACACGTTATAGTTCAAAGTAACGAGGGATTTCTGTCTCGTCATTGATAAAGGTTCAAGGAAACAATGTCTTCTGGGCTACTCATTAACTATTCAAAAGCAGCTCTAATTTAACTTAGTAGGTAAATTTATTACCTTGTAAGCAAGGTTTGTTATATCAAAGGATAATTTCATGTAGCTTTACGTCTGAAGACCTATGAAATAGTGTTTTAGCGATCGCTTGTGGCTGTATTCAACCATGGACTAAACAATAAAATCTTTTTTAAATTTACAACTAACTTTAGCCGTAAAGAAAATAGCATTCATATGTGTATATTTATTACTATGATGTTATTATGCATATCAAATGAATGTAGTATGTGTAATGTTTTTTTTTTATTAATTTAATATATTTCTAACGCTTTTTATTTAAAAATATTAGATTTCTGCAGTCCTCCGCAATGTAAACTTTAACTGTGCCAAATTTCATATTTCGCTGTTCCCGCAGTCGCCTTAAAAAGGGGTCCAAAATTTTCCTTCTCATATTAATATATAAACTAATATGATGTTAATTTTAAATATTTAGGAAATAAATGTAAACATACTTATCTAATGTAAGCTTGTCATGTCTCGTCATTTATAAATTATTAGTAGTTTGCTAGTTGTCTCTCATATTTCTGAAACATAAAAACTTTGAATTATTTACGTTTCGGGTAATATGTTACTAATGAATGTAACCTTTCGGGATGTGGGGACGTTATATGGCTGTTTTAAGTCCAGTCTACTACAAAGAAAACAACGCATATACATGTTATTATCCATGTATTAATATATTAATTTTCTGAAATAAACAACGTCGCCCGGGATTGGAAAAAGTTGCCGGTTGGTGATAGGCCGGCCACCCATCACATTGTGGGACTAAAGTATCTTCGGCCAATTGTGGGTGCATTTGTTGTACCTCTGCCTACCTATTTGGGGACACGGGCGTGAAGATACTTAACAGTTAATTAAAGTAAATGTGGGATTGTTAACAAGCCGTAGCGTAAGAATTTTATCAAATTGAAGGGTTTGTTACTGCGGTGCTTCGGCTCAAAGTACGAACAATACTCCATATACTCCATATGCGACCGAACTTGCGCTTTATAAATAGTAAGCATATGGCTAGACGTGAAGTAAGTCTTACACTATTCAACGCTCCAAGTTTCTTTCAAGCTAACTTAGCGTTACCCTCCAATGATTGCGAAACTGAACGTAAGATGAATAATTTCGCCATTTAAAATGTTTATGTTGTCAAAGATAGTTTGAGGGGTGTTCCGGAATAGTCTTGACAAAGGGTTTCTTTTTAGTGGATAACGCACAGGCTTGAATCTTCTGAGAGGTTATTTGACCAACGAGGTTTTTTTGCCTTACTCCGAGATCCGTTGCAGAGGTGTCCCAATTTCAGATGCAAGCCTAGTCTCTCGACTCTCGTCTCTCGTCTACCTGTTCCCTTAAAAGATTTAGATGGCCTGTATATAGAGCATCTCCTGTACTGTAATCTGCTTAGCAATTAATGCTAGTATTTTGCAGCATATCATTGAACCAGCGCAAGCAAGTGATCAGATGTAACTGAAAACATGCTCAAAAAGCTTTTCATTATCGGCATTGTCACTATGGGACATATAGAGGCTATTTAACTATCTCCATGCCAAGTATTGGTGGTTTAGCCGTGAAATCTTAAAAGACGGATAGATTTTTTCATTTATAATTAGTATGGATTTATGGTGCTTAATATGTTAAGATATTTATAGGTGATGGTTACCTCTTTTCATAAAGAAAACCATCAGCTTATTTAGTGTTCTATGATATTAAAATTTAAATAAAAGAATCTATTACGGTAGGTACTAAACTAAACTATACCACTTAATAGATACGATGTTAGTGACATGTTCAGTCAATCGTTTGCCTTTTACGAACTGCTTGCAGAATGACAGATAGTATTTTATTCAAAGAGACCCTAGATCAACATAAAGTCCTCGAAAATAAAAGTAGAGTCCTATAACGTAACTATTAATGAGGTAAAATTTGATAAAAGGTCGAAGTTGGACGTGATTACAATCCTAAATCTCGCGAATGTCAATAGATGTGTCAGTTAACATTTGCATTTGCTTTAAAAACCGGCCAAGTACATATCGGACTGTGCGCAATGTAGAATTCCGTAGTTGCGCGTCGCAATATTGCTGACTAAGTAAAGGGTTTTTTATTGATTCACAGTATAAATTTACAGTATTTTATGTCAATAACTGATATATCCACACACATTCATCGCTTTTTTTGTTATCGTAATAGAAATTTATTTTCGCACTACTGGGCCGCTCAATTCATCCCGATTTTGGAACTCGCCAGCTGGGAATCGGAATACTTACTGCGATCCCTGCGGTTTCCCTTCTCGATGCTTTTGTAGATGAGGTGATGGGTACGCGTTAGCAATCTTCCACTACCTCGCCAGCATCCACATTCGTCTTAAACCAAGGTTAGTTAGAACTCCGGTGGATGACTTTTGACCATTTTTTAAAGTGGTTGGCCTTCCTGACAATTTGTGCGCAGACGAGGGCAGGAACCCTGTCAAGCAGGCCTGCTATTCCATGATCCGATCTTCTGGGCAAATGCCTCTACTGGGTGCGAAGTGCGCTACGCCTCTCCACCCCCTCTTACGACAAAAAGGGTTTGAGAGCGGCCTCTTCGATCCTAAACTACTACGACCACTAAACGTCCCCGATACGATGAGGCTTGGAACCATGGCGGGGACTACAGATTCAGTGCCTTCAACAACTTCTTCGAGAACATTTTGTAAATTGGTCAACTCGTAAACTTGTAAACTCTACTCAGCCATGATAGTTTTCCTCTTCAGTTAATCCATACTAATATAAATGCGAAAGTAACTCTGTCAGTGCTCTGTCTCTTTTTCACGCTTTGAACACCGAACCGATGTAGATGATATTTAGTAAAAAGATAGTTTGAGACCCGAAAAAGGACATAAAATAGTTTTTATCTTAAAAATCCCACGGGAAATATGTGGGTAAAATCCCGGGACTATCTTTTAAACCGCGGTAACAAGGAGTAAACTAAAAAAAAAGAAAAAGGACATAAAATAGTTTTTATCTTAAAAATCCCACAGGAAATATGTGGGTAAAATCCCGGGACTATCTTTTAAACCGCGGTAACAAGGAGTAAACTATGCTACTTTTATTTTAAAAAAAATCACGAAATCCCGGGAACAGCCAGCCATACTGTTTCCACGGATCTTAACACTTCCGAAACCAACCGTTTGGCTGTAAAAACTTCTTTAAGTACATAAGTTGGTCGACTATTACTCACAAACTTGTAAAGTCTACTTAGCCGTATTTGTTTTTCTCTTAATTCGTTATATTTACTATTACCGTGATTTTTTTACACTTCCAAAACCATTCGTTTAGCTGGTAGAACTGGTAGAACGAAATACTTGACTTTAACAAAAAATAGTACTTAAAAGCTAATAATTCTTTAAATTAAGATTTTTTTCCATAAACCAACTCGCAGTATTTTAAAGAACCTATTGAACGATACCCCACACTTTGGGATACACGAGAAAAAAATTAAACATTATCACTTTACACACGCAAACACAGAACCAACAACAAGAGGTTTCCTAGAAAAATATTTTTCAAAATTTTATTTTAGCACTTTGTTAGCGTGACTATTTTGTACATTCGAACCAAATGACAACATTCTAGTACAAATAATATTTTAGCTAGAACGAACGGACAGACGGACGGTCATAGCAAAATCATAAGGATTCTTAATTGATTTTGGAGCCCTAAAGTATCTCAACGTAAAGAGCAAAGGTTTTCGGCTCCCAATCTGGTAAAAGGTTTGACACATAATACTATGCCGCTAGGGATATTACGGACGAAAATATTTTTTTACGAGAATTAGTTCACTGCTTTTATTTACTAGGAATTCTACCGAAAAAATTGAGAGAGATTTTATTGTATGTAAATATTTTACAGATGAAATATTATTAAAATATAAATCATAACGAGAGTTTTATAGCAGAACAACCAGGGTGAAACTAAAGTCGTTAGACAAGCAGGCGCACCACGATACGCCGATTCGGCTAGCTGTGGGTGATCTCTTCGTTACTTGTTGCAACAAACTTTTTTATAACATTATATGGCAGACAATGGCTATTCCCATGGAAAGAGAAACCGTCACCTAGAGACACCAAAGATGGCGCGTTGCTGTCCATGTGGCGGGATGATAATGCCACAAGCAGACGTCTACTGGTATAAGGCGGTGGTACCAGAACCGAGGGTGACGTTGCAGAAATACACGACCTAGTAGTAACGACGATAGTTACTCGTATACCGAATCGTTTGCCTTTTACAAACTTCCTGGTTAGATGGAAAACTTTTTAAAGGGCACATTTATCGTCTACATTTTTCTTTCCTCGTTCACTAAAGGATTGGACACATTAAACCAGGCTACAGTGAGCATGGACGCGTCAGAAAAATTCGCCTAAATTAACTTTATATATTTTATATGAACTATCTTACATCGATCCAGGACACAGAGGGTGGATAGTCTCGTGAGGGATTTCCTTGAGTGCGATGCAGACCGGCCGGCCGGCAGAAATTTAAAACTTATTAAACTACACCATTTTCTCGGGTTCTGTTTGCAGTTACAGAGAGGTGTAATAAGAAGACATAATGAGTTAGGTACTTCGATCTCTCGACCTCCCTGCCGGCCTGATGATTGGGTAGTGTAGCAAGAAACCGAAAAACAAGGAGTTCAGTCGCAGTGGCTTAAATGCGGAATTCGATTGTCTATTTTCTAGTAGCTACATGTAGGCACAAGAAAGTAGAATTTTAATTCACACAGGGACTAATATCTAGTATAGTGTAAGGGCCCCTGAGAGACAGGGCTCATGAAATTGTGTAGTGTAATAGGCCATTTAAATTAAAGAAAAACTCTTTGTATGAACTATCCTTAACATACAATCACCACATCTGGCAGTATACTTTAAGTCAACATCCGTCAATTCGCAACCCGGCACATTACTAATGTGCTAAACAAGCATTTTTCGTTGCGATGTGGCCCGCTACACCCTGCTGCGGCTGGTTCGACCCTAAAGGAAGCAATGACTCGAAGTTAAATTTCATTAAAAGGTCGCATGTCACATCGGCCTCCACCCACGGTTTACAACAGTGTAAACACTTGTTTGCAACAAAAATTCTTGTGACCTTTGTGGACTGACGCCCGTTGTAAACCACGTGTGTATGCCTCCGTTGGAAACACATATTCAAGGATTTAAAACGTTATAATTTCGATTTGTTTGCTGTTTCGTGATTGGTTCGCTGCGATTCATGCTAATTCGAGATTGGTTCGCCAACTAGCGCTAAAAGACAACATCATAATGTCATATACCATAACTAATCACGACGACGCAAACATATCAATATCACAGAGTACTTTGTAACATACATCAATATTATAACATTATAAATCCTTGCACATATTCCGCTATCCACAGCAACGTTGCCAGAATGTTACTTATGTAACATTTTGCGTTACTTTTGACCCTTTCATGTTACTTCCATGTTACACGACTCAAAATGTTACTTTTACGTTACTTTTGGGACTTATTAAATTTATTTATATTTTCCATCAAATAAAATTGATGTGATCGATGATGAGGTTCTTTTTATGAACTGATTAGTGATAGATCTTTAGTTATATGGATTAAATGGATTATTTGATCAAACATTAATACGATTCTTTTGAAGCTTATCTAATAGGACTGAAAACTTTTTAGCTTTTGTGTAATAAAATTTCATATTATAGCATTAGTGTCATTTTCCGCATAAAATAATAAAATGTTACTTTTCTCGTGAAAATGTTACTTTTTGAGCTGTCTCATGTTATATTTGACTATCTGTCACTGGCAACCCTGTATACCAAGCAAGACAATTAATTATCCAGCGGCAACCGTTGCGTGCGCACGTATGCATGAAAATGGCATTTACGCGGGAAAAAGAAGTTATCGCCGAATTCATTAAACTGTATAGAGAACTTGTTATGTTTATACATCACATGTGACGGTCCTACGAGCGTCAGGTTGACAGATGTCACTCTGTCGGTATCTGTAAATCAATTAATGTGCAACGACAGTATTAAACTAGCTTTGAATACGAGTACCGACTTTCATTGTTTACTTGCGAATACTTCAGAACTGCCCTGTTTTTGAGATCTTTTTTCCGAGATCTATAAGGGTAACTGCCCTTAAGTTTATATCATAAAATGATTTTTTTGGTTTATATTATAAATAAATAAAATAAATAATATTCACGGAAACTATTGCACTTACTGATCTAGCCTCAAAGTAAGCAAATTATTTGCTTGTGTGGTGGGTGTTAGTCAATGATTCTAATACATAGAAATACATATATAAATACTTTTACATACATAATAAATACCGAAACCCAAAAATACAAGCATTTATGCTCATCACAAATGATTGTCCCCGTCGGGGATCGAACCCAAGCCCCGTCGATTGCGTAGTCAGAGTCGCTAACCACTCGACCAACGAAGCGGTCAAACATCCATACTAATATTATAAATGCGAAAGTCTGTCTGTCTGTCTGTTACGCTTTTACGGCTAAACCGCTGGACCGATTTTCATGAAATTTGGCATGGAAGTAGTTGAAAAGCCGGGGTCAAACATAGGCTCAACATCAAAAATAAACCTTTAAAAGGTTGAAATAGGGGATTAAATTTGTATGAAAAGCTATCTTGAGGACATATTAATCTACTCGCGGGCGAAGCTGTGCGGGTAACTGGT
The DNA here is from genome assembly GCA_036924255.1 of Apodemia mormo. Taxonomy (NCBI): domain Eukaryota; kingdom Metazoa; phylum Arthropoda; class Insecta; order Lepidoptera; family Riodinidae; genus Apodemia; species Apodemia mormo. Next base: position 7,746,331 of record JAUPFN010000013.1, on the reverse strand, counting down.
ATATAATATGTATAAAATAAGTTTTATTCTTTCCCTAACCCAACGTTTCATTTATATTTGACCGCCCCGTTGGTCGAATGGTTAGCGACCCTGACTACGTAATCAATGGGGCTCGGGTTCGATTCTCGACAGGGGCAGGCATTTATGTGATGAGCATATTTAATTGTATTTCTCGGGTTTGGGTGTTTATTAAATACTAGCTGTTGCCTGCGACTTCGTCCGCGCGGACTTCGTTTACTTCTCACTGCTCCTCCTCTATAGGTGATAATATGTAGCCTATATATTGACCCGACCTGATAGTAATATTCCTGCAAAATTTGAAGTAAATCCATGCTGTACTTTTTGAGTTTACCCCGGACATACATACAGACAAATAGGCAAACAGACAAATAGACAAACAGATAAACAGACAAACAGACAAAATTTCTAAAAACTATATTTTTGGCTTCGATATAGATTGTAGATCACGCCCAAAGTATTCTTTTAAAAAAATATTCAATGTACAAGTTTTGACTTTCTTCAAACTTTGTAATATTAATATAGATTATTATATGCTTTTTCATTTTTTAGTTGCGCATACAAGTGCTAATGCTACGCCAACTTTTTGAAGTTAGGAAAGGTAAGGAGCTATATTACAATACGTGCTTCCAAACAAAGAGTCGAAAACACACTGAGGTGGGAGCCTTGTTGTAAACCAATGTGGACGCAAGCACCAACCGTGAACTCCACAAGTCTCCCACCAAGGTCACCCGTGTTGGAAGCTTGTTTCCAACAGTGCGGCTCGACTATTATTACAAGACTTGGCTTCTAGTCCCAGAAATTTGTAATCAATCGTGCCAATTAATCAAATTTACAGCATTAACTATCGATGCGAAGTCATTTGGAAACGTGTCTGGAAAGTTAAGAACTTCAATTATTTGTAAGCAACGGAGTTTTACGATTTTATTAATTTGCGTGAAATATAGCTTGTCAGCTTGAATATATGGTAAAATTGGGTATCTTTCTGGTTACCTATAATCTTCTATCCTCGTTTTGTTTAAAGAGCTAAGTAAAGCTAAAAGTGTAAGGTACAAGTATTTTTTAACCTTGTTATAAATTAGTATCAACATAATCTAAAAAGTTGATCGGCATAAGCTTTTGTCAGAATAACATTTTGAATTGTGAAAATATTATTTGGAGTAAGTTGCTTCGTTCAAACGAAACGATTGTGTTATATAGAGACCTTAACTAGGTCTCACGTTAATTAGTATAATTTTAACTTTGCCTAAGATTTTTCAGATCTAATCTTACAAGTTCTAATATAACATAATCTAAAAAGTTGATCGTCATAAGCTTTTGTCAGAATATCATTTTTAATTCTGAAAATATTATTTGGAGTAAGTTGCTTCGTTCAAACGAAACAATTGTATTATATAGAGACCTACTTAAGTTAAAAAAGGTTTGGAAAATCCAAACGTGCACGCCACAATGTTTTTTTTCCTTTAAATTATTTACTATCGTGGAAATTGACTACTTCAATTCAAATAAAATTAGTGATTCTTCTTTTGACTTGAAAAAGGTGGATGAATGGTCAGTAGCAAAAATCATGAGATTTCTTAAATCAACTGCTCAGGGAATTGATGACATAACACTTGACATGCTTATCCTTGCACTTCCACATATACTACCTGTGTAATTTTTAAATTCCGAGACATTATTTGACTTAGGTAGAGGTATCACTAAAGCTCTTTTCCAAGCCGCGGGGAAAGTGGAGGATTGAATTGACGCATTCTATAGTGCATTAATTAATGCGTCAATTCAATCCTCCACTTTTCCCGAGGCTTAGAAAAGAGCTATAGTGACACCTCTACCTAAGTCAAATAACGTCTCGAAATTTAAAGATTTGCGTCCCATCAGTATCTTATTGTGCCTCTCTAAGATACTTGAAAAGGTATTGAGCATGCCATTTGTCGACTACATTGAAAGCAGCTTTTATTAGCCATCTCACAATCAGGTTTTCGAAAGTCACGTAGCATGGTAACTGCTCTTGCTAATGTGGTGAATGATATCCTAGAAGCTCAAGATCAGGGCAAGAGATCCATACTGGTACTCCTTGATTATTCAAGAGCATTCGACTCCATAAATACTCCTTTACTTCTATCAAAACTGCACTTCTATGGGTTATCACCTACCACAATTGAGTAGTTCTCTAGTTATTTGAGAGGTCGAAGCCAGGTCGTCACTATTAATAACTGTAACGGGGTTGAAATACAGTCCGCTCCGCAAGAAGTGACAAGAGGTGTTCCACATGGATCTATTCTTGCTCCAATTCTTTACATCTTATGTACAGCAGATGTTAGTAGGAAAATTGAATTCTGCAAATACCATCTTTATGCGGATGACATACAACTCTATCTGTCATTTGATCCAAGTGATACCAATAGTGCTATTAAACACATTAATAAAAATCTAAGTAATATCGCCCAATGGTCAAAGGCTAATACACTGCTTCTAAATCCGACAAAATCTAAATACATTATACTTGGATCAAAAAAGCAGATAGATTGTATCAATGAGAAAAATCCTGTAATATTTGTTCGTTGGAGAGCCAGTGGAACGCGTCTTGGAGGCACGTAACCTAGGTATGCTTATGGATAGTACACTCCGTTTTGAAAAGCAGGATGACTCGAGATTTCACGTAATTGCTTTTATAGACTTAAAATATTGTACCGTGTGCGTTACTTTTTGAGTGATATCCTGCGTATCAGGTTGTGTGATTCGCTGGTTTTGTCTAAATTTAACTACGCAGACGCTATGTATGGGCCTAGATTGTTAGCTAGAACTGCTCGAGTTAAACAACGAATACAGAATGCATGTACTAGGAATATATTCAATATTCCCCCAAGAATGCACATTAGTGCACATTTGAACAGGACGAATATTTTACGAAAGCCTCTACGGCGCTAAATTAGTCTTGCAACATTAATATTTGGGGAAATTAAAAGTAGGAAACCCGAATACCTTTTTCAAAAATTGAACTGGAAAGGAGATGATTGCTCTCAAGTCGCAAGAGCAGTAAGTTGGGTCTTAAAAGTACCAAGACATTGCACAACGTCCTTTTGTGGGAGCTTTAGGTATGCAGCCACGATGTGTTGGAACAATGTACCTCCGCCTCTTCGAGAAATAAATTCAATCCACGGATTTAAACATAAATTGAAAAATATGCTTTTATCATACCAGAAGAATGATTAGAGTGCTAAGGGTCAGGCTGATTTAGCACCTTATTGCAATAAATGGCTTGCAAACCTTAAGCTATAAATATAATGACATACACAACTAGTTTTTCGACTTCTGATTTTTTTTTCTGACGACTATGGTGACTTTGTCCGAGAGACTCTTACACAATACTTCCTTTAACACAAACGTGTAAAATATGTTCATGTGTACATCACTGAACACAATTAATTAAATTAAAGATTATTAAAATACCAGGTGTTATTTTCGGCTTTGTGTGCAATTAAATGCGTGCGGGTATATGTGTATGAGTGAGTGTATCTGTATGGTTGTCATCTAGTCATGATGAGTCTTTTGGTTTGTTTGTTGTGAAATATTTACGTATACTTTAACCATTTATCTGTCAAGCCTGTTCGGCCTTTGCTACATTTTTTGTAAGGAAATAGGCCAAGCAATGCTATATATATATATATATATATATATATATATATATATACTACTACTACTACTCGCTGCAAACTAATAAATAATATTATAACTAGTATGTAAAAAAGAATCCATTTTAAAAAAATATTCAATGTACAGTTTTGACTTTCCTACGATTTTATTATATGTATAGATTAGTGTATGAATTTAATATTGAATGTGATTGAAATTGGTTGAGCCATACATTTTCTTTGGCCCGATAGTAATGCACGGCCGCGCCGCGGCGTGCAATAGAAAATTTTACGCAAGCTTGCTTGAAACAATTCACATTTTTTTCAATGCGCGCTTTTTAATCATACACATATATTCTTGGTAATATATGTGTGGCGTTAAAGCGAGCAAGCGATGCGTACCATAAAATTTCATACAAAAGGATGAATGATAGAATCTAGACTTAAGATTAGGTAAGAATTATTAGCGGGTAATTAACGCAATAGAGCTACGAAACTTTCGGATATAGTAAATCGTATATATATATATATATATATATATATATATATATATATATATATATATATATATATATATAATCGTAATATATATATATATATATATATATATATATATATATTTCCATTTACTCGCTGCAAACTAATAAATAATATTATGTAAAAAATAATCCATTTTAAAAAAATATTCAATGTACAGTTTTGACTTTCCTACGATTTTATTATATGTATAGATTTTTTATTATTTTTCGATATATAGGTTCATTTTAACCCATAAAATCGATAGGTTAGTTTTTTGGCTCACCCTAATGTACATCTATACAAATAAATAAAATTGGAGTGCCTGTTTGTAATTATAAAATAACTCCTTTTTACTAAATGCGTATGGATTTATACACGGTACATATACGAATACTAAAATAACATTTTTTACCATTTTTCTTTCTCTGTTTGTCTGTGTGTTTGTTTCGGCTAATCTCTGAAACGGTTAGATCGATTTTGACGGGACTTTCACTAGCAGATAGTTGATGTAATAAGGAGTAACCTAGACTACTTTTATTTTAGAAATATTTCCACGCGGATGAAGTCACGGACACAGCTAGGTAATAATAAGTATATAAGTAAACTAGCTGATGAATATCTTGTTGGATAGCTTATTGCTTAAAGACATCAAACTATCATACACACTGTAGTGTATGTGTTGTCTGTGGATCATAGAATTCGTTATCTGTATTGTGTGTGCGAGTTGGTGGGGGCACGCGCTACTGTAAGTATGGTTAGGTATCACAGTACGATTTGGACTGCCAGTAAGTGCATACGCGTGTATTGTGTTAGTGAGACACACCCAGGTATACCAGTGAACACTACACACCCCATCAACGCAATGCACCATACATTGCAATTGTTTGCTAATATGCAAATGATACACGTGTTATAGAAATGTAATACAATATGCATATTTTCTTCAGTTTGCTTATTATAAGATCGAAAAACGACTGCAGCTATTGCGGCAAAATTGAGAAAGGTGGTTTTACCTTAACCAGCCAACATGATAATAGAACTCTTGCAATGAGACATATATGACAGTTTGACCGCCACTTTGGTCGAGTGGTTACTGACTCTTACTACCCAATCGACGGAGCTTGGGTTCGATTCCCGACAGGGATACACATTCGTATGACGAGCATAGCTTGTATTTCTGGGATTGATTATTTTATATATTTCGGTATCTATATATTATGTAATTCTCTATGTATTAATATCGTTGACTAACATCCATAACACAAGCAAATAATTTACTTAATTTAGGATTAGATAAATTCATGTAATTTGTCAAGGGATATTTATTTATTATAGTTGATTTTAAAAGTACCATGCTTTAATGCATCGTGCAAAAATGTTTTTTACAAATAAACCTTTACAGCCATTTTTTACGATTTTTTATATTTTCCGATTTTTAATATTTTTCGCCGTGTTGATTCGGGTCCCCTTTAAAAATAGACCATCTGCCATTCCACCAGACAGTTCGTAAATTTTCCCTGTTTCTACTGCTGATAAGGTAGCCTACCGGCTACCTCCTCCAAAGTAGCTACTAGGTGGTAGAGTTCTGCATTGTCTCGCCCGGGTCTGGTACCACCGCCTTACCAATTCCTGCCGCAATAGCGTCAGTGCTTGTCGCTGTCGTGTTCCGGTTTGGAGGGTAAGGTAGCCGGTAAACTTATGCATGTGGCATTAGACCTCGCCACAAGATAGCAACGCACCATTAACATCTTTGGTGTCTATAGGCGATGGTTGACTCTTTCCATCAGGAGACCCATCTGCTTGTTTGCTATCTTATGATATAAAAAAAAAAGTAGACTTATGTACGTGGCATTGCCATCCCGCCACATAAATAGGAACGCACCGATTATATCATTTGTGCCTGAAGACGATGATTTCTCTTTCCATCAGGATAATCATTTACTTGTTTGCTATCAGAGATATGAATAAAATAATGGAATTCTTAATAATCATTGCTCTTCCTAAAAAAAAAAAAAAATTCAAACAAACTAAACTAAATATCAGTATTAGTATCTGTAGTACGATGCTCGTAATAGGATATCATTGACCGACCAAACAACATTAATGTCTGAGTTGGACTAGATTGAAGGTGGATGAATTGCAATGTAATGGCAACATTTTTATAGCATGAATAAAAATATCCTTTGTCTATGTTACCGAGTTTCTTGGATTAGTATTTTAAATACAGTCTAAAAAATTATTTCTTCACGTCATAACGTCGTGATTTTATATTGAACTAGCTAACCCGGCATACGTTATTTTGCCTTACATATTAGGAATCCATAGCGGACAAACAACGTGACACGTAATTTATATAAGACTACGGGATTGTCCTTCCACGCAGCCAAAATGGCATTAAGCTTTATATGGTGGTTAAGTATTCTTAAATTTTCTAATTTTCCACGCAATTTTCTTAATATTTTCTTTTATAAGAACCTTCTCCTTACAATTACAAACACAACAAAAAAAATACCGAAATTGGTCCAGCCATTCAGGCGTGATGTCGTGACTTAGGAAAATAGGAATTGATTTTTATATATATAGATGGATACTATTTACGTTAAATGTATTCATATAATTATGTATGTCTATATAAAATCATTTTAATAAGAATATCTACAATTTAAAAAAAATATAAAATACTATTTAGAAATATAACAATAAAATAAGTTTTTTGACATTTATGATGCGAAACAAGTATTCCAATGTGAAAGAGCAAAAGGTTCTAGCTCTCAATCCGGTAAAAGGTTTGACAAACCCAAATGTAATAAATATGTCTCTCAGGGATGTAACGAGGGAAATATTTTATATCACCAATATCTCTAACAAGCAATTTTTTGCGACTACGCATGTACTTTAATATTAATAAATATTACTTCAAAAATTGAAGGAATTGATATAACCTTCAAATAAGCAAATTTTTTTTGATATTGGTGCTATTTAATGATACTAACGCATAGGCCAAACTCTTAGAGCTAGAAACTTCGTATTTTCCTTATGAAGTAGGCATCCACTAAAGAAAGGATTTTTCAAAATTCAACTCCGAAGGGGGTGAAATAGGGGATAAAAATTTGTATGAAACTTTTTATTCCCTAGGTACATTTGTTTGAAATTTTGTATTAATTAAGTACAAAAAATAATGAATTACGTGTTTAAGCATTTTTCAAAATTCAATCCCTAAGAGGGTAAAATAGGGAATGAAAGCTTTATAAGTATAACCGCACAGGCCAAATCATTACTCTTGAAATTTTACACACGTACTCCTCTTATGACGTAGGGATCCACTAAGAAAGGATTATTAAAAATGTAGCAATGTAATGTAATGTAAAAGTTGTAAACATTTTATTCCTTGGCCATATTTGGATGAATTTTCATATAATTGAGTATAACAAAAACAATGAGGTATGTATTTCAGCGTTTTTCAAAATTCAGCCCCTTAGAGTGTAAAATAAGGCATGAAAGTTTTATGTTAACGTACAAACCAAACCATTAGGGCTAGAAACTTGAAATCTTGCACACATATTACTGTTATGACGTTAACATCCACTAAGGAATAACTTTTCAAAATTCAACCCATAAAGGATGAAATGATAGAAATAAAAATTGTTTGAAACTTTTTATTTCTTGGACATATTTACATGACATTTCACGTGAATTGAGTACAGCAATAATGAGTTATGTATTTTAGCGGTTTTCAAAATTCAACGTATAAAAGGGTAAAATATGGAATAAAAAAATTAAATAAACATAGAGCCAAACCCTTATGTCAAAAACTTGAAATTTCGCACATATATTCCTCCTATGACGTACACATCTACTAAGGACTATTCAAAATTCAACCTTATAGGGGTGTATTAGGGATTAAATTTCTTTAAACCTTTATATTCCTTGTAAATACTTACGTAAAATTTCGTGTGAATTGAGTACGGCAAAAGTAATGAATTATATATTTCCGCGTTTTCCAAAATTCTACTTCTTGGAGGGGAAAACAGGGGATAAAAGTTTTATATAAACTCACAGGCCAAATCCTTAGGGCAAAAGACTTGAAATTTCACCAATGTATTCCTTTTATGACGTAGACATCGACTAAAGAATGATATTTCAAAATTCAACCTCAAAGAGGAAAAAAATATGTATGAAACGTTTTATTTCTTGGACATATTTGCACGAAATTTCATATGTTTCACGATTTATGATGAAGTCAATATGTCTGTATGTATATGCGTGTGTATGTGTGTGTATGTATATGTGTATGTAAACATCTCATAACTTTTGAATGGCTTAACCGACCGAAACGCTGTTGATAGCTTCGATTGGTTTCTACTGAACTTAGACTTCCTGAAAATGTGTACCAATTCAACCCAGAACATATTGAGAATTTTTTGAAGAAACCTCAAAGAAACCTCGAAACAGAAATTTTCTAAATGTATCAACTGAGTACACAATCTAATCAACTCTTCTTCTCAAAAAAACTGCGTCCAATGCATAAATTGCATCAAAATCAGTTTACCCGTTCAGGAGTTATCGTAGACGAAAAATTAAAAAAAATATATTTTTTTACAAAATTTCGAAAAGTTTCAAGCAACATTTTTTTAATCTTCTACATTATTTTAGTGCTAAAAAAACTACGTTAAATGCCGGTTCAAAAATTAAAATCGATTCAAATTTTCAAAAGTAACAAGCTTTTCAAATATTAAAATTACGCTGTTTACAGGAAAATTACTTCGTATTTTAAAATAACTTTTAGATTTATTTTAAAATCTGATTAGTTGTTCTATCATGTTGCTGTAAAATCGTTTGATTTGTTCGAGATTTAGGATTTATTAATGACGAAAATGTTTGACATTTTTAACCTAATAAAATAATTTAGAGTTTAAAATTTGCGTAGAATGTTATTCTAGAAAAAATACATCTTTTCAAACACTTAATAACTGTGATTTTTAAGAAATATGCAAGATGATTGACCCTGTATTTCATGCAGCTTTTTGGAGAGAAAAGCTGACTAGATTTATAATGGGCGTATTCGTCTGAAAGTTTTTTTTAAATATTAAGTTTTCTGTAAACATCAAAATATTAATATTTAAAAAACTGAAACTTTTGAAAACTTAATTCCATTTTGATTTTGGAACTGCATTTGACGTAGTTTTTTAAGTACTAAAATATTGTAGAAAGTCGAAAAATAATTGGTTTTGAGATTTTTTCAAAACTTCTCAAAATCTCCTGGCCTGCATTGGTTCAAATTTTCAAAAAGTTTGAGGTGAGTGGAATCCATTCAAATGCCATCATCCACGTTTCAATTGGTAAAGCCGTTCAAAATTTATAAGATGTTTACATATACACATGCACACAAACAAATGAACACAAACACATACATACATACATACATACTGAAGTTATCGTGATAATAGTCGGGAAAGGTTCTTAGGACCTCGAAAAGTGGAGATCTGGTGATTTTCGAATATCGGGGCATAATCAGAATCTCTTTATGTAGATAAGGAGGTTCTGATTATGCCCCGATTTTTCCGATTATCCCGATACGTAGCGGGAAGTTAATATACATTAGATTTTTGAACTCTTCGAACTCAAAACTCTATGCTTAGGCAAAGTTTTTTCTTTGAGCTTGAAATTCGTAATTTAGCGCGAAGTTTCAGGGATGACCGGCAGGGTCAACCAGCTTACAGATTTTTTTGGTTGGTTAGATAGGTGTATTACCCACATAGCAATCCTAATACATAGGTATTTTTAGTTTGGGTTATAGTTCTGTATATACGAGTATAATATTGTTTTAATACAGTTACGTTAGTTGTGTTAGTGGTGGTATCGCTATATAAACCCGCTTCCGCTAAATCTCCTTTTCCTCCTATATTCCTGGTCCGGTCTCCTAGTAAGCCACGAAAATGCACTGAGAAGACCACATATGAAGCTACGGGGTGAGGGGAAGAGGGGAGTGCGCGATTCGCAGTGACACGCATTCGCAATACCGCCGCCGTTAGAACTAAAACGAAAACGCATCGCTGTTTCGCGCGCGGGTGATATCCGCAGTTTTAACCGCCGCTTTACAACCTAAGAAGATAAAGTGTGGTGTATAAACTCCGGAAGAGTCCAGGTTAGTGGCTTTCCCGTTATTTCCTCCCTTCTCGAACCAGCACCTGTTTGAATACAGTCAACCGCCGGTCTGTCATTTTGGCAGTCTAGAAACTTCTTTCTTCCGCAGTCAAGTGATAATCATATCGGTTATCGCTTGTGGTCCTTCCCTTTTATAACCCAGTGGTGCCTTTATTCGTGGTACCTATTTTGGTACTACGTTTCGGTTCCAGATAGGTATGTTACATGCATAGCAATCCTTATTTAGATAGGTATATTTAGTTTGTGATATAGTTCAGTATATATAATATTACTAGCTGAGCCCGCGACTTCGTCCGCGTGGAAAAATAGCCTAAGTTACTCGCTATCACATCAGCTATCTGCCAGTGAAAGTCCCGTCAAAATCGGTCCAGCTGTTCAAGAGATTAGGCGGAACAAACAGACAGACAGACAAAAATTGTAAAAAATGTTATTTTGGCATACGTGTATACATCCAAATGCATTTAGTAAAAAGCGGTTATTTTAATATTACAAACAGACACTCCAATTTTATTTATTTGTATAGATGGCGTCAACGCTTGCATTTCTCGTAGATAAAATTGCCCTTACACACATCAATTGTTTTTTTTTTGGTAAATTTATCATATCCGAATTCCGGGTACACTTTAAATATCAAGTCTTTAATGTTGGTTACGATTTCACGAAGGTCTTTATCTATGTAAAAATTTTTTGTAGCCTGATTCAGGAACTTTCCCCTAAGTAACCACTAACCAATCAATATGATCTTGTTTGGAAAATTTGTGCTTCCTCTACCTAAATGATTGCTCATGTTGGTATACCTACAGCTTCAAGAATTAAACAGTTTTCCACAATGGGGAAGATTTAAAGCAAGATTTAATAATATCATAACTACAAATCCTTATTAAGTAGCTGTACAAATACAGTACTTACACCTACTTACTAACGAATTAGACACATATCAGGCCAAAGCGAGCGATCATGTATCCCTCAACAACACCGTAAAATAGACAAAATAAATAGAGTATTCGACTACTACAAAGTAAAGTGATTTTTTTCAAAGAAGGAAAATCCAACGTTCCGTATCAAAGAAGTCTATTGCGAAAGCAGCCGGTCACACGTCTACTCCGCGCGGGCCGCAGAGGTTAAAGGTAATAGGTATATGATTCCACACATGTACTTTAAAAAAATCGGCCAAGTGCGAGTCGAACTCGCGCATGAAGGGTTCTGTACCATAATCTATAAAGAAACGGCAAACAATTACGTTTGTTGAATGGGAGCCTTCTTAATATTTATTTTATTTTAATTATTTATTTTTAAAGTGATGTTATGCAAATACAAAAGTGAGTTTATCCAAAAAAAAACACGTTTGTTGTATGGTGGTCACCCATAATTTTTTTTTTTTTAGTTTTAGTTATTACAGCGGTAACATAAATACCTACATCATCTGTGAAAATTTCAACTGTCTATCATGGTTCATGAGGTACAGCCTGGTGACGCACAGATAGATAGACATACAGACGCATGGACAGTGGTGTCTTAGTAATAGGGTCCCGTTTTAAACTTTGAGTATGAAACCTTAAAATGTATAGTAAAGCCAACGCTCTCACAGTTCGGCTCTTCTCGGCAATGTTCGGTTCTCGTTCGGCGGTCAGAGTAGCACACATTCTCTCACACAGCCTTTCGATAAATATGTAGGAACCTTCTATTGTTGAGTTATTTTCATTTTACAATTTTTCTTATACTATGCATCCAAATAACTTGGTATAAGAGCCAAAGTTTGTCTTCCTAAGATCTTCGTGTTGATGAAGTACTTTTCGTTAGTAAGGATTAATATGCCTGCGCGTAATAATCCTACTGCTCAAAATTCACCTATAAATTTTCTATAATTTTTCTATTCAAAATTCCTTATTGTGTTGTGGGTAGCCGCTCACTTCACTTTGGTCACACTTCCGTTAATACACAATGGTCTCTATAGGGACCAACACTAACTTCATCCAAAAAAACAATATTTTCACTATTTATCAATTTTCTGAGACCACGTCACCACTTAAAGTATAGCATATAACCATATCATAAAACTTGTAAATCAAGTAATAATGCGCCATTTAGTCTAGCAATAGAAAACAAAAATGAACCACTGAATGTGCAGTGTGATGCACAATACGAAATCGAGACGATCGCTGGTGAGCTCACTGAATCTACGGTGCGCGGGCGCCGCCCACCGGATGATATGTGCGGGGTGCGGGAATCACTACACGGATATAAGTAAGTATCTTCACGTCCGTATCCCTGAAGAGGTATGCAGAGGTACGCAAAGTGCACCCGCGAATAGCCGAGTATACTTAGTCTGACAATGTGATTGGTGACAAGTCAATCACCGACCGGGTACTGCGCCAATCCCGGACAACGTTTTTCTATTTAATCAGAAAACTGCAAAAAAACACATTTTGAATTGCTTGATCCGGGTTCGATACCCTGGACCTCAGGTGGTCAACACAGATGCGATATAGATATGGATAGAGACGGATATGAATACGGGTCACGACCGATATACCGAATCAGCTGAATTTTGAGTAGCTTACGTACGTTACGGTTACATGACATAAATTTGATTTAATTCCTTATGTAAAGATATAACCAAATATGTAAAGAGAACATTTTCATCCACTTGGTTGAGATAAAAAGTTAAACACTTACATTTACATGTTATCTAACTCTCCAAGCCGGGACACGATTGTAACATAGGTAGTATGCATTCATTGTTCAAACCAAACTTTACCTTTGTAGAATATTTTAATCCATTAGCTTGCAAGTTTACTGAAAGTGCATACCTCTCTTTTTGTATTATAAAGAGAAGGGTTTATGTGTGAGTATGTGTGTATACATATTTTGTTAAAAATCTCCTTATTGCTCAATTGATTTTAATGAAATTTGATTTGATATGATATTTTTATATGTAAGGTAGCAAACAAGCAGATGGCTTTTCTGAGGGGAAGATAAACCATTGCCTGTAGACACTAAAAATGTTAATGTTGCGTTGCTATGCGTTGCCGAGATGAAAATGTCACATACATAATTCTAACGGTTATCCCACTCTTCAAACCAAAACACGACGACGATAAGTATTATCGCTTTTGCGGCAGGTATAAGTAAATCGGTGATATCTAAACCTAGGCTAGACGTTGCGAAACTCTACCATCTAGTAGTGACGATGGTAGTGTCACGTATTGCCATTCGCTCGCTTTACAAACTGACTAGCTGATGGTAGGTGGCCTATTCTTCAAAAGGGGCTCGAATCATCATAGGAAAAACGTATAACCCGACTATATCGAAACTCACAATTTCTTACGCCTTTTAAGAATCAAAGAAAAAAAAGGTTACAATTTCGGAAAATATTGATTACTAGCTGTTGCTAGCGACTTCGTCCGCGCGGACTTCGTTTACTCCGCACAGCACCTGGCCGCTAGGTGATAGCGTGATAATATGTAGCCTATATGTTGACCCGACCTGTTAGTAATATTCATACAAAATTTGAAGTAAATCCATGCAGTACTTTTTGAGTTTACCCCGGACATATATACAGACAAACAGACAAACAGATAAACAGACAAACAGACAAAAATTTTAAAAACTATATTTTTGGCTTCGATATCGATTGTAGATCACGCCCCAAGTATTCTTTTAAAAAAATATTCAATGTACAGTTTTGACTTTCCTACGATTTTATTATATGTATAGATGCTCATTTGGAAAACTGCAGTGCTTTCGAAAAGAATCGTAAATAGAACGTTTGTAGACTCGTCAAAAGGGAACCTCTCATAAAGTTTAAACTATATTAATTCGTATGATCTCCCGCAGACTAGTAGTGATAACTTTCTGTACTGTATAAATTGAATATGTGAGCGCATAAGTTTCCCTTGATAAATATGTTCGTGATTTATATTAGTTGTTGTTAGCAAACGCTATACTATACCTATACATTGTAGCAAGTGCGGGAGACATATGTCAAAATTGTTGACTAGGTAAGTGTCAAGTTTTAATTAAGTTTTATCGATAATAATTCTCCATGTATAACTATCGATTAAAAATTAATTTACAATTTTTTTTTTTAAATAATGCGAACCATTTTGGTAACAATATATATTTACCACTAAACATATTAAGTTGTAACAAATAAATAAATTTTATTGATATAATTTAAATTCAAAAATGAAGTTTAAAAAGATTTTAAACGGAAGTTCCTATCGATATTTATGAAAAAGTTTAAAAAATTTAAATGGCAACATTTGTACTCTATGGTGCTATCGCCATTTTCTTGTGTCCCCGTCGCGACGCGTCGCGCTTTCATTCAATACAAGCACAATAGAATAATAACACAGTAAAATAACTCCATTCAGAGCGCCCGAATCGTCGCACGCACACAGACTTGTCGTTTACGTGGCCGCTAACCTATCTCGGCAAGACAAAATCTCGCAGTGTCACGTAAGGCCGCGCGCCGCGATCGTTTGTTTGACGTTGATTATATTACTTACTTTTAAATTTAAATAAGCTGCTTATAAATTTTTGATATCATTATACTTACACATCCTTTTATTTTGATATTTCTTAAAACAAAAAAAATCTTGTATGTGTACTTACGTACGCACGTTAAAAGTTATACTACTTTGGCATGACAAGATAAAAATCCTTCTAAAAATGTTATCTTTGCGTTACGCCCCAATAATACTTTGATTAGAGCGAGTGCGAGTGTTTAATGCAGGTGCTTAGTATTAACCAAAAAACACGTGTAGACAGCGTAATAAAAGTGAATAGACGCTGACTACTAATCACTCACACCAAATCAACGGCAGTCTATGTACACGTGTTTTTGGTTAATACTGAGCATCTGCATTAAACACTCGCACTCGCTCTAATCAAAGGGTATTCGGGGCCTTATCCTATTTTAGTAGAGCAAACGATACATGGATGGGCTGAAATTTGTTTTAGATTCGATTAACCGAATTTCGGCAGCTTGAGACGAATTTCGACATTCGTCCGAAATTTGGTTTAAATGCCGAACATTCAGCATTATAAAAAATGACCTAATTGCACTATTTTGACTTAAGTCTACACTAATATTATAATGTGGATGGATATATGGATGTTTGTTACTCAATCACGCAAAACAGGTCACAGGTAGACGACGTACTGGAATAGCTCATAGGCTACTTATTATCCCGAAAATAATAGGTAAATCCGTGGGATTCGCTAAAACTTTTATAATGCAGCGGGCTGCACGCTGCATTTAGTAATAATATAGAACATAATGTAGAACGCGGTCATTCTTACAAGTGAAAGGGTTAAATGATCCGTGCAGTATAGTACTAAGATGTAAAAAGTGTAGTATCGATTTTATTTGTTGTAAGAGTTACCATGTACCAGCCAAATTCCGAAATTTGAGTTTCAAAAATTAATGAAAATTATTTTCAATATTTAGCTTTTCTTTTCTATGAATTTTATAGTACTCGTGTAACTAATTGCCAATAATATAGTGGTCCCCAAAATAAGTGAGTTTTCTTGGGAAAAAGAGGGTAGTTAAAACATTAGAGAGTGAGGTAATGATGTGTCAGGTGAGGGAATGAGCGTTAACATATTTACGACCACCCAACAATAAAATACATGTTTAATGACATTATAAATCTTGTATTATATTTTTTTAAATAACAAAGATAAATTAACACTTATTATTTCTTCTTATAAATCTAAATAATATCAGTTTTTTTACTTAAAATTTTTGGCAACCTTACTTTTGAAAATCATATTGTTTCAACTATTACAAATTGCGCTATAGATCTATTTAAACTTACTTATAAACTAGTAAGGAGAACGAAAAAGTATAAATAATTCTTGATATTAAATTAAAAGGGCAACGCGCCAAAACAATGAAAACCATCTATTCATTACAAACTATATCAGATTCAACATAAGACAACATGAGAGAGAACAATAAAATATTAAATCTAAATATCTGGAATCTTTCTTTGATCAACTCAGCGAATCACTTACGAAGTAGCATCCTCTTTTCTATTAATATCGGAGATTGAATCTTCTGTAATACATCATCCCAGTTATACAGCTGTTTATCTGTTAAAGTTGGCCATTTTCAAGCTTTAGAGCCTCTAGTCATACATTTTATTAAAGTCCCTTCTCTACAAACTGAAGTAATTGCTTCAGGGTAAGTCTTACTATCTCATTTAACAATAACAGTCACCTATAGTGTAAGTTGGATCTGTTTCTCTAGCATTCTCATCAGGGATATCTTTAGAACACTGTCCACTATCCGAAACTGTCTGGGTTTGGATTTTACTGCATCTATTCATAAAAGGGTTATTCTGGGAAGATGAGTAATACCCTAAATGATATGACTACACTTTACAGTGCAATCGTTGCATGAAAGCACATGCAAGCAAAGAATTCGAGCACATTAGCAGTGCAAACAAATTGCCGAACTTTTTGAGTTCCCCGGAATGCAGCGATCGATTGTGATTGCCGTAATAAATTTTCTATCCCAACGATGTCAGTGGTGGTTACTTCAAACAACATTATTGAAAGGCATCTTTTCAGTAATATGTTTTTAGTGTCGTTAAATTCACGATATCAAGGCCTTCAGCTACAGCTTTATCGCCAGTTCTTTTTAAAGTGCCCCATACAGCATCAAGCGCACATTTTCCATGGCCTGGTTCCAAATAATGCCATGAAAATAATCTTGTTCCCGGGTATAAATCATTTATATGTCGAGATACAATGTGGAAAATAAACTTGTTCTTATATTGAGTCACTGGACTGTCACTCAGGATGTGAATTGTATGAATGTTCAAATCCTGTTTTTTAAGCCATTCAAAAACTGGTATCAAATGCGCCCATACTGCCATCTTATCGTGTCAGGTTATTTTCAGATAGAGAGGTAAAAGTGTGGACTTTGACATCATTGCGACGTAAATAAAGTACACCTGTATGAAGTGTAATTTGTTGTTTAGCACCGCCAAAATGAACTGTCTGTATTTCTTTGTAGTATTTACAAGAATAATTCTCGCTGAAATCTATGAGTTGTAGGACTTCATTTTCCGTTGATTTTTTTTTTGAGTTTCAAAATGGCCTGATACTGGTGAACTATGGTACCGACATCCTGACAATTGTTTCATTGAAATATTAATCGCCTTTACAGATACAGGTTTCACCTGTCCTTTTTCTTTTTTCTTAACATATTTCTGTCTTTCTTTTTCGCGAAGTGTTTCTAAACTTATAGGATCACTTTTAATTTTTTTCTACGTTTCCGATCATACTCCTTCTTTTTCAATTTTAGTTGTGTCTCAGTTAATTTTTTTTTTGCTTTTTTAAGCTAATAAAACCCTAAAACGAGAAAGTAAAGGTTAGTTAGCATTAATGCAGCCAGAACACAATTGAAAACAAAGTGCGCGGTTAAAATAATCATTCTCTCACGTATTATCATTCCCTCACTACAAATAAATATGAGGGAATGACGGTGAGGGAATGACGAAATCAAACATAACCGCCAAAAACGCACAACATAACCTTTCTTTCATGTTGCATTTTATGTTCACGCTATCAGTTACCAAAACCAACGTGAAAGTTTAATCATTAATTAGTTAAAGTTGATTTCCTTATTTTTGTGAGATGTGATGTAATGACGACCAAAAATGTTAGTGTAATAAATTATGAACAAAACCTTTTTTTAATAGAAACTACTTGCACGCACAAGATGAATTTGCCATAATAAATTATTGGCAGTAATGCCAACTGTCAAAAATAAATAGGTGCGTTCATGAAATACAAATAACACGTTCGAAAATTGACTGCGAACAAAGGTGTGAGGGAATGTATATTTTTTTGGGACATAATAAAAAAAATGCATATTTTAATAATATTCTATTTTTTTTGTAATTATGAATATTTTCAGGACACTCTTTTATGTTTAATCGATCATTAAAAGTATGACATTAAATGTTGCGAAATGTGTCAATTTAGCGACCATAGAGTATTCTAATCTGGAGTTTGGGACATAGTGAGGGAATGATTTTCGGATGTTTCTATAAGCAAAAGAAATATTAGATATCTAATTTACCTGAAAATCATATAGGTATTATGTATACAATATAACGTACTTAATAAAAAATATTAATCATTGCTTAAATTTACATATATATATATGTCCTCATTATTTTTTTATATATATATATATATATATATATATATATATATATATATATATATATATATATATATATATATATATATATGGCTGATTCTCAAAAAAAATCGAAAATGGCTTTATCGAGTTGATCAGTTTTTATTAACTCGTAATCGAATTTTTTTTGCTCAAGTCATAGTATATGCCTCGTTTGAGGAAAATATTGAAGTGGTCCCCAACTGTTTTGAGTTTGAATCGAATTTAAAAATTTTTAAAAAATTTGAAAATGAGGGAATGACAGATTCGTGAGGGAATGATTTTTAATATGATTCTACTATAATTAAAAACTTAATAATGCACCAATCATTTGTTTTATTGCAAAACTATAATAATTAAATACATACTGTAACAATTTAATTGTTACAAATAAAACACGTTGACTCATAAAAGTAATATTAAATATTAATTTAGTTAAAACAATTTAAAGAACGAAATTAAGAAGTACTATATAATCAGTCTAAAATTTGACTTATGTTTTTAACATACTAAAGACAAGAATGTATACTTTTATATTGATGATTTAAATGTATGAAAATAATGAAAAGAGAACAGAAATTGCAATTTCACTAATCTAATTGCAGTTGTCTTTAGTTATTTTTACTTTCTTAAAGTTTTCATTTTCTCTCATCGACTTCTTTAACAAAATAACAACCTCGACTGAGTAACTTTGGGGGTTTAATTATTTGAAGAACGTCAGCCCAAGCATAAAGTTCTTCATCTTTAACTGACGGCCATTTCCAGCATTTTGATCCTTTCTTCATACACCGAACTAAAGCCCCATCATCAGATAATGAAAGAATTTTACCAGGATAGACTTCGTTATTCCATGTTATAAAGACATGGTCACCAACTTTATATCCATAAGCATTTTTTTCAGACGGAGTAATTTTCGATATCTTCACATTACTTTCTACTTTAGCTTCTTTTCTTTTACGTCGCGTTGATACTGCAGGTGTGTCCTTATCCGATACTTCAAAAGTTTTATAGTAACCAAGATGAAAATGTTGGCATTTTTCAACGCAGTCGAAACAAGATAGAGTTCTAAATTCAAGCACATCATTTGAGAAAACAAATTGTCTGATTTTTTGAGTGCCAGGAAAAGTTGAAATAGACTTAGATTTTTTTATCAAGTTATCCGTATCATTGATTTCCGCTGTACTTACCTCAATAAGCATTATTGAGGGACACTTTGAACTCAAAATATTTTTCAACACATTCAAATCTGTCACATCTTTCCCTTCAGCCACGGCTTGGTCGGCAGACCTCTTCAAGGTGCCACCAACACCATCTGGTGCTCCTTTGCCATGACCAGGTTCAGAATAGATCCAAGTAAAATTGTTTATACCTGGCAAAAAATATTTCAAATGATGAGAAACAATGTGAAAAACAAATTTGTTTTTGTACTGGTTAACTGGGCTATCACTCAGCATGTGAACAGTATGGATGTTCGGTCTTTGATTTTTTAGCCAATCAATTATTGGTTTAAGATGAGCCCACACTGCTATTGAGTCATGTCGACTATTATCAGAGAGAGTACAGAAAGATTGCGTTTTTACAGTATCATCAGGATTTTTCAAATACAATACGCCAGTATGGAGCGTAACTTGCTGCCGACCACCACCAAAGTGAACTGCTTGAATTTCTTCTCTGTATTTGCAACAATAATTTTCGCTAAAATCAATGTGGATGAGCACTTCATTTATTGACAATTTTTTTTTTAACTGTGTCATCATTTGATACTGGTGTGCAATATTTCCTGCATGTAGTAAGAAGGGTTTTAATGTCTCTTCTAATACTAAAACAAGTTCCTTCAAAGTAACAGTTATTTCCTTCTTCAAAGGTTTACGCACTGTTTTTGTCTCTCCATTTTTCTCATACGTTGAATTTTCGTACATCCATTGTCGGTAGGTAACAGTTTTAGTAGCTTGGGAAAGGTTGTATTCTAGAGCCTTGTCTCTACAATTTATACATTCTCTAAACAAACATTTAGTACAGTAAATATCACATGTTATATCAGATAACAAACTTGGAATATTATTATGTAAGATGACTTTATTTTCATGTAATTTTGAAATGATTAGTTCTATATTTGCGTGAACGACGCATTTACACGTATCTCGCTCTTTAAGGTTTACCAAGTTACCCAAAAAGGCCTGTACTTACAAAATGTTGACAAACTTATTTTGTAAGTAACAGAGTTTAAAATTTTTTTTATGCAAATTACGCATATTATCAGTTAACAAACGCTTTTGTTTTAGTAATTTTCCAGATCTAACAAAATCCCTTTTTCCCGGACACATTCGAGAGTTTTCATCTTTCTCCAAGAAATCAATAATATCGTGTTTCACTTTTAAAATTTTTGATTTAAGTTTTTTGTTTCTACCTGTTTTGTAATTTTGATTTTTGAAAGAGGTTTTAGAATAATGCATAAGTTTGTGTTTTTTTAAAGGATCTAAATTAAATTTTTTATAGTATGCTTGTTTATTTTTTTGAGTCTTTAGGTTGGCATAAGATTGTGCTAATTGTTTAGTGATGATTTCAGAAAATATAAGTTTTTTTTTAACTGTCTCAGGTAACTTTGTATTCTTTATCAGGGTTTTGACCTTTGCATCAGGTGAAGATGTCTTTGTTCGGTCATTTAACCGTGTGTACTTTTTTCTATATTTTTCGCTCTTCCTAACCTCTTCTTTTAAATTTTTTTCTAACTTTGCTATTCTTCCACACAATATCGCTCGTCAATTTCTTAGTTGTCGCCTTCGTCGTAAAGCAACAGTTTCGTTTTTAACAGCATTTACTCGTGAACTAGGTTTTGCTTGTGAAACTGGGCTGGCAGGTGGTGTCTCATTCATCAATCTTTCTAGATTTTTACGCACATTTTGATTCTTTTCCCTGTATTTTGAACCGTTTAATCGCCATTGTTTCTGTTTCTGCCTTCTTTCTCTTGAACTCATAGCACTTACAGACTTGACCTGACCTTTTTCCTTCTTCTTTAAATACTTGAGTCTTTCTTTCTCTCTAAGTTTCTCCAAACTTTCAGGACAATTTTTTAATTTTTCTCTTCGTTTTCTTCATACTCCTTTTTCTTCAGCTTTGCTTCTGCAGCGGTTGATTTTCTACTTTTCGACATTATAGATGTTCAGGGTACGAAACCAATCAAACAAACATAAGTTTTCTAAATTTATTAGAAAATAAATCATTCCCTCACCGATATCATTCCCTCATTAAAAATTTTTATGAGGGAATGACAGTGAGGGAATGACAAAACGAAACAAAATTGCTACTAACTGAGGAACATAACCTTACTTTCTTACGAATTTTAAACAATACTTTATTACTACCAAAAACATGTAAAAATATGTTTTGATTGTTAAATAAAAAAATGCTTATCTTTTGATAACATTACATGAGGAAATGACATTAAAAAATGTAATATTCAAAAAACTTATCGTCAAATTGATTTTAAGAAAACATCCTTTCTTCAATGGTCCACTCTGATATATGTTCTCAAGGGCAATGTTGCCAACTACAAAAAAAAATTAAAGTGGGACTTGGTAGGCCTTGGAGTATTGCTCCAATCACACTGTTACAAAACGGTGAGAAAATGATACTTTTTTTAAGGACAAATTTTGAATTATATTTAAAAATATTTCCATTCGCATTTAGGAAACTATGAACTCATATAGGTATAGTCGATACTATCCTATATAAGTATAAAATATGATAATAAACAATTTCTTAGGAATTTTACGTTTTAAGTTAATGATTATCTTCAAATTTAGCGCTTGGGACATAGTGAGGGAATGATTTTCAGGGTACTTTCTTGGACATATCTTTGCTGTTTATCATATAAAAAATAAATTTGTTTCATACATTCGTAGATCTAGCACAGTCTATTATTAAAAAAAAAACTTTTCATAATTGACGATCCTGGTTTATCGATTTTTTTGAGAATCAGCCATATATATATATATATATATATATATATATATATATATATATATATATATATATATATATATATATATATATATATATATATATATATATATATATATATATATAATCAATCCCTATTTTCCTTGGTCACGACATCACGCCTGAATGGCTGGACCAATTTCGGTAATTTTTTTTGTTGTGTTTGTAATTGTAAGGAGAAGGTTCTTATGAAAGAAAATATTAAGAAAATTGCGCGGAAAATTAGAAAATTTAAGAATACTTAACCACCATATAATGTTTAATGCCATTTTGGCTGCGTGGAAGGACAATCCCGTAGTCTTACATAAATTACGTGTCATGTTGTTTGTCCGCTATGGATTCCTAATATTTAAGGCAAAACAACGTTTGCCGGGTCAGCTAGTGTATTGTAAAAACGCGGCAAATCTCAAAAGTGAAAAGGAAGGGTCCTGTAATGTCGTCCGCACATTTCTACGATGTTACTAGTATAGTATCATTTTATTGTATCATTGTTATCGATTCATATTCAATTGTTTACAGCTACAACTTTTTTAACTTAAATAAATCAAGAAACCGCACTGTAATAGTTTGGAGATAATATATCTAAATTCAATTTATGCCATTGGGTGGTTATTTAATACGAGTATTTAATCAAACAATTATCAATAGCTACGGTGTTAATAAATACCTTTCGAAACTTTCCAATACTTAGCCTAATTGAAGGCTTGAAAGTTTTAAAGGACGAAGTATAAATTTTATTATTTAGTAAATAATTTTACAAACTATTGAGTAGGAAAATATGTAAATTTAATTACATGCGTATGAATTACATGTGTTTAGAGCCTTCACTTATTCAACCTTTTAACTACATTTTTATTTTCATTGCGTTAAACACCAAAACAAGTAGACTCTTATCCTAATAGAAAAAATATTGTTGCACAATACAGTCATCAACTCATTAGACAATGATATTGAATCGGGTGAGAGGTTTCAGAATTATGCCACTGAGTAGTGACGAAAGTAACACATTTGGTTCTCGCTCGATATTTATGAAGAAAAAGAAAGCAGATACTACAAAACAAATTTGATCCACATGAAGAAAAATGCATATATAGATGATAATTACTCCGCTGGCTCAGTGACCCGCAGCAGACCTTGGCCCCCGAAACGAGATCATCCATATCTCTCTGTCCGGCGCTGTTACTTGCCAATTGATGACTTGAAGTTCACGCAGGTCAGCATCCACCAATCTCTCCTGCAACATCTGGGTCGTCCAACCGGTTTTCGACCACTTGATAGACACAAAATATTACACTACGATTCCCGTCCATTCGCTCAAAGTGACTGAGCCAATGAAGTCGATGCACCTTTATTTCGGCTGTAATGTTTAGTCGATCCACTAAATTATCTATTTCGGCGTTATCTCAAATTCTCCATGATCTCTTTTCCTTCCGCCCAAGATTTTATGGAAAATATTTTGTTCAGCCACTAATAAATTTTTCTCCTCCTTAAGCGTGAGTGTCCAAGCATCGGTTCCATACATTAAAATGAGACATATCACCGCGCTGTTTATATTTATAGGTGATATACAACACAAAATTTAGTCCTTAGCTGGATTAAGATACTCAAACATAGCAGTTATAGTATTAGGTGAACGTAATGTCAATTATTCAAAAAAAATGCCTTTTTTATTATAACAACTGTTGTTCTTAAACAAAGAGTACTACGTGACTTTTTATAGGATTATTACCATAAGGCGACGAAATATGTATTTTTGCTTTTATTCCTATTAATATGCGTTTCGCGTACATCCACCACTGAGGCTTTAAGACATAAAAGTATAAATCTTGGGAAAAAGCTAACAATTATTGAAATATTTTTATTGGTCTGTGTTCATTTAACTTATTGTCTAAGTATGAAACGTCTCAGTTGAATTAATAATGTAGACATAATATCAAGCAATATTATACTTACATTAGTTTACTACATAATAATTAGTACCTTCATAAAGTGAAAAATTAAACTATTTGATTGATTTAGTTGTTATATAGGTGTCAACCAAAGATTCATAGAAATACTAATATAATACTAATATAATATATAGATAAATACAATAACAAAAAAGAAATAATAATAAGCAACACATATTTAAAAATTTTCAACATCCTTAAGCTTGTGGTTTGTGCACTGTTGTGAATGAAACTCCAGTTAGAATAAGACTGACTTTTATTTTCAGATACTCGCATGTGAGTTACAAATGATACAAAGGAAGAAAAAAAATCTAATGTTACGTGTTTGTGAAAATCTAATCGAAAAATGTATTCAAAGAAATCACATTCAGATGTGATTTCTTTGAATACATTTTTCGATTAGATTTTTACAGACTGACATAAAATTTTCTTTCCTACCATTAATTAATAGTATCAAAGTTTCATACCATTTTTACAGTCCTTATTGTACTCCGTCGAATCAATCGTCGACACGTAATAACTCCACACTATCATTATTACATTCTTCTTGTAAATAATACACATTCTTTTGCAAATTTTTGAACACATTCTTTAAAATTAGCAATCACATTATACAGATAACATCGCGACCCGCTGTCGCACTCCAGCCCGGCACACGCTCCGCAGCTGCGGCGCTCGCGCTACCGGCGGCGGGGCCCGCGCCAGACCACACGCTTTCCTCGCATCACGTCCACTGCATAATATGATCATACTAGCTGTTGCCTGCGACTTCGTCCGCGCGGACTCCCCCCTCCCCCGTAGGTGATAGCGTAATAATATGTAGCCTATATGTTGACCCGACCTATTAGTAATATTCGTGCAAAATTTAAAGTAAATCCATGCAGTACTTTTTGAGTTTACCCCGGACATACATACAGACAAACAGACAAAAATTCTAAGAACTATATTTTTGGCTTCGATATCGATTATAGATCACGTCCCAAGTATTCTTTTAAAAAATATTCAATGTACAGTTTTGACTTTCCTACGATTTTATTATATGTATAGATTATGTTGTAGCTGCTCCCATCTTAGTCTCTTCTATCTGGCGTTTCTCCTCACTGGAGATTTCACTCGCTTGATAGATTTTTACCGCCTAAGCTAAAATTAACTCATCCGTGCGTAAAAGGCGATTTTGCACTTTGCCATCACAAACGCCGCAAACAATTCAATCACGAATTACCTCTTCTTCCAAATGTTCAAACTCACACTGTTGTGCTAGCAATTTTAATGAAGTGGCATATTCGTCGAATAATTAATTTTTCCTTGTTGTCAAGAAAAAAATTAAACCATGACATTGTCGTGTTTTGCATTGTACTGAAATGCTGGTTAATATTTTTTATTAAAGTTTCAAAATCTCGATTTCCTTCTTTCATAAATTTAAAGGTCGAATAAACATCATATCTATCAAATTAACGAGTAGGCTCGCCTGCACATCCGAAGGTTCCTTGTAAATCCCCGACGCTTTGAGGAATACCATAAATTGTCGTTACCACTTTGACCGCCCCGTTGGTCGAGTGGTTAGCGAACCTGACTACGCAAGCAACGGGGCTCGGGTTCCATCCCCGACGGGGACAAGCATTTGTGTGATGAGCATAAATGTTTGTATTTCCGGGTTTGGGTGTTTATTATGTATGTAAAAGTATTTATATATGTATTTCTATGTATTATTATCGTTGACTAACACCCATAACACAAGCAAATAATTTGCCTACTTTGATGTTAGACCAGTCAGTGTAATTTGTCCCGTGAATACTTATTATTATTATTATTATCAGCACGTGATGCCGGTCCTCCTTGTAAAAACAATTTCGTCGGCGGCCTTGCATGTTCCATATTATAAATCACTTTTTAAGTTTTATCAACTTACTTAACAATTTAACTTGTAACAAGCACTGATTTATAATTAAAACTCGAATATTTTATAGACCGCTGTCACCGTGTTGTGAATGAAACGCCAAACAGACCAAGACAGACATATTTTCAGATACATATGATTAGCAAATAATACACAATATAGGTATCAATTTACAAATCAGGTATCAATTTTTAGCGAAGCTACAACATAATTTTAACATTAAGTACACATCAATTTAAAAAAAACTAATAGTACTTATAACAACTTTCTAATGAATATTTAAAGTTTCAGTATTAAATATTTTTGAATTTACCGCCCCGTTGGTCGAGTGGTTAACGACCCTGACTAAGCAAACGACTGGGCTCGGGTTCGAATCCCGACGGGGACAAGCATTTGTGTGATGAGCATAGATGTTTGTATTTCCGGTTTTGGGTGTTTATTAAATATATTCTAGTATTTATATATGTATTTCTATGTATTAGTATCGTTGACTATCACCCATAACACAAGCAAATAATTTGCTTACTTTGGGGTTAAATCAGTAACTGTAATTTGTCCCGTGAATATTTATTATGGAGTTTTGCTTCGACAAATTAATGCTTGATTACTTTCTTTTTATATCATTGGACAGCAAATAAGCAATTGACTATCCTGATGTAAAGAGAAACCATCGCCAATAGATACCAGAGATATTAATGTTTCATTCCTATCCGTGTGGCGGGATGGCAATGCCACATGGAAAAGTCTACAGGCTACCTTACCCTCCAAACCGGAATACGACAATAACAAGAATTGACGCTATTGCGGCAGGAATAAATAACGCGGTGGTACCAAATACCCGGGCGAGACGTTGCGGAACTTTGCCACCTCGTAGTAACGGTGGTAGTGACATGTAAGTTAATCGGTCGCCTTTTACGACCTGCCTGGCAGAACGGTAGCTGGTGTATTCTTCAAAGAAGTGCAAACATACACGGGGAAATTACCTCCTCAACTCGAAAGCATTGAAAATTACCATTTGAATCTATATTATTTTTATTGTCGATAGGGAAGCGCTTGACCACGATCTCACCTGATAGTAAGCTAAGATGCAGCCTAAGATGGAACGCGCTTCCCTAGAAGGTACCCGTTCACTCTTCTCTTGAAGATCCCTAGATTGTACTCGTTGGGGAACACAGACTCAGGAAGCATGTTCTAGTCCTTTGCGGTTCGAATGTAGAATGTGGAATCGAACCGCTTTGTCCGGATACGTGGAACGTCCACCATATGGCGATGCCTAGAATCTGTGCGCCTCGAATATCGATAAAATAACTAGCTGACGCGGCAGACATTGTTTTTCCGTAAAAGTTACTTGTATTGAATATTTTGGTGGAGTATTTGAAAGTGGGTAGGAGTTATTGAGATAAAAACTTTTCTGTCTTTTAAGTTAGACCAAACGGAAGATATCTACAAAATTTCATTAAAATCATTAATAGCAAATAAGCAGATGGGTCTCCTGTTGGAAAGAGTCAACCATCGTTTATAGACACCAAAGTTATTAATGATGCGTTTCTATCTGGTAGCGAGCTCTTATGCCAAATGCGTAAGTTTACCGGCTAACTTACCCTCCAAACCGAAACACGCCAAGGACAAGCATTGACGCTATTGCGGCAGTAATATGTAAGGCGGTGGTACCAGACCCGGGCGAGACAATGCAGAAGTCTACGACCTATTAGCCACGATGGTAGTATCGCATAGCCTATCGGTCGCCTTTTACGACCTGCCTGGCAGAACGGCAGTTGGCCTATTCTTCAAAGGAGCCCTGTACATACACGGGGATATGTTAAGATAATAATGATAAATTAATTTATTTGCAGGAAAATGGGCGCTACACATTTTTAAAAATTGTTTCCAATCATATTTCTTATTATTATTGTAAATATTATCTAGAAATGTGTAAACAATTAGTCATTGATATAAAAAACCCAAGATACACAATCAGTGTGTCAAAAACGTCCTCCAAAAATGAGTGCACAATTTTAAATTGTGCACTCATTTCAAACAGAATCGCGTCGGCCGCGTCACTGTCAATTTTATTTATTTTCGTACATTGCTTTGTAAAAACAACTATAAGTCTTGCACTTAAGGTTGGATATGCAAAGACATATGTTTTTGCCATATCTATAACTACCTAAAAGAAATTAGGGACACTTTTGAGTGTCAGTTTTATTCGGGACTTTTTATATTTAGGGTTTTTTTATATCAATGCAATTAGTATACAAATTCTCAAACCATATAGCATTTGATAATTTTTAAATATTTACACACCATACCATGGTAGAATATGCTACTAACTTGTGATAATTTTAATAACTTGTAAAATCCATATTCTTGCAATTAAATATTTTTCATTTCATTTAATTTTATTTCATTTCGTCAAAGATGACAAGCAAAATATATATAAAATAGCAATACCCGTGCGAATAATTCGCACTAATTTCAAAATTAAAACCGTCATATGTCAGCATTGCTGAATTGCGTCTTAATGTATACCTGTACAAATAATTAATTAATTTACAAAAACCAAAGCAGTAATATTTTTTTTATTTGTTGATGCCGGTAGAGCAAGCAATTAGGTATCTATAAAATGATATAGAATTTATTTGGAGTAATTGCGAGGTTTTCTCTAAAAAGGGAGGCTTAACATCTTAACCTTAGCGTATTAATATATGTATACTAGCAATACCTGTGCAAATAATTCGAATAAGTAATTTTATTAAATACTTCTAAGTTGATTTGAAATTGGACAAAAAAATTACCGAACGTCAATCATGTTGACGTTGTTTCAAAATTAAAGCTGTCAGACGACAGCATTGCTGTACTATGTCTTAATATATGTATATAATTTTAATTTAAATAATTTATAAAAACAAAAGCAGTAATATTTTTTAGTTGTTGATGCCGGTAGAGTAAGCAATTATCTATCAAATGATATAGAATTTATTTGTATTAATTGTAAAGCTGTCTCTAAAAAAGGAGGTAAACATCTAAACCTTAGCGTATTAATATATACTAGCAATACCCGTGCGAATAATTCGCACTAAGTAATTTTATTAAATACTTCATAAGTTGATTTGAAATTGAACAAAAAAATTACCGACCGTCTATCATATTGACGTTGTTTCAACATTAAAGCTGTCAGATGGCAGCATTGCTATATTACTTGTTAATATATGTATACATGGGGAACATTAAAAGTTTTGCACTTCTAGCTAATCGGAACTATTTTAATTTCGAATGTTATATTTTTAAGACGTTGCAACCTTCTTAGTAATAAAAAAAAAAACAATTGGCGGGAAATTATTTTGGTTATAACTTATTTTTTTAAGTTTCGTGTTATAAACTTATAAAACTTATAGTGTGACCTACGTATAATTTTAATAATTTATAAAAACAAAAGCAGTAATATTTTTTTAATAAAAGGGAGGCAAAAATCTTATCCTTAGCGTATTAATATATACTAGCAACACCCATGCGAATAATTCGCACTAATTTCAAAATTAAAACCATGTCAGCATTGTGGTATTGCGTTTTAATGTATACCTGTATAAATAATTAATTAATTTACAACAACCAAAGCATATATATATATATATATATATATATATATATATATATATATATATATATATATATATATATATATATATATATATATATATATATATATATATTTATATATATATATATATTTATATATATATATATATTTATATATTTATATATATATATATATATATATATATATATATATATATATATATATATATATATATATATATATATATATATATATATATATATATATATATATATATATATATATATATATATATATATATATATATATATATATATAAAATCTTAGAAGTAAATCTGAACACATCTAAATTTAAACGTAATAATAATATACTACTACTAGCATAGAATAATAACGCATAGAAACCTAGTCGACCCGCGCTATATTAAGCCATTTCAAAGAAGCCTGAAAAGGCCTCTTACGCTCGCCGGCCGCTCAGACATGTGACACGTGCCACACAGAGTACAGCTCTCGCAATTTCAAAAAATGTGAGTTACTGTGTGGTGAAAGTATGTCACCGTGCTTCACAATAGCGTATTTAGGGCTTGAAGATCACATTTCACACATAAAAACTACTTGGCATCGGATATTTTTGTATAAATTCCAAACAAATAAATCGTAAATATCTAAGTTGAACGATATTCAAAATGTTGCCAGCCAAAGAGGAAAATATTCTACCACGTATTTGTTTTTACCTATTTTCATTATAATTAATAACGTGTGTATTACTATTTTATGTGCGATATTACATAGCTTGGACTTCGCTTTTGCATAAAAAATATTTTTTATGTGTTGGGACTTACCATTATACTGGCACAAATATTACAAAACCGTTTGTCAAACCAATATTACAAAGCTTATATTCGTGTATAATGAGGACTTTTAGAAGGCAAAAAAAATGTTCCAACTAGCATTCTAGATGCCACAGTGATACCAGAAAAATACTGTTACTGCTAAAAAGACATTTTTTTTAATTTTTCTTATGGAATAATATGCCATGGTACAGCATTATTTCATGTTTTCCTAAGTGTCAAGTAGTTTTATTGGCGATATTTTCGAGTTTTATCGACGAAATAATGTAGAATAACGTGCCCTAAAATCGGTCTGCGCCAAATGTTGGCCTCCTAATATGTTTATGCTGATAATTAAGTTTTAATTCTACATAGCTTGAAATTTATATTGCGAATGACGATATTGCTCATACACGACTTAATTAATTTGTGCCGTATACTCCAATGCATATAGTATAGCACGTAGAAGCCAAAGAGTCGCCATAAAGAGCTGCATTGTTTCCGATTCAGCTAAAAACGTTAGAGGAGATTACGCACAGGGATTACGTTTTTCTATATTCTAAGAGTTGCGCACGATAGGTGGTGCTCAAGTAGTGCACAGAGCCAATAGTAGCTTGACTCAATATAGTAGTCAGAAATATTATGTTTAGCTTAAAACATTTTAACTTTTTAAACTGATTTAAATAAATAATTTGATTAATAAGCATACCTATGCTATTACTTTTTACCTCAAAGTGCTTGTAAATATTGTTCCGCTTGCCCACCCATCTGCTGACGTTCAAGCTAGTTTAGCTTTCACTAAATATATACATATACACACATACACGCACACAGACGTACACATAAAGACACACAAGCATTCGCCAAGCAATGTACAAATTTGTAATAACATTTGACCGCCCCGTTGGTCGAGTGCTTAGCGGCCCTGACTACGCAATCGACGGGGCTCGGGTTCGATCCTCGACGGGGGCAAGCATTTGCGTGATGAGCATAAATGTTTGTATTTCCGGGTTTGGGTGTTTATTAAATATATTCCAGTATTTATATATGTATTTCTATGTATTAGTATCGTTGACTAACACCCATTACACAAGCAAATAATTTGCTTACTTTGGAGTTTGATCAGTAAGTGTAATTTGTCCCGTGAATATTATATTATTATTATTGTACAATTATATTTTAGAAGATATATTTCAATAATTTTTTTTAAATTTTTTTTCAAAGAATTAATTCAATAAATGTTTTTATAACTTCAATAATGTAAACTTGTATTGGCCATATTTTTATTTACGGTTGGTGCTGGTTGGTTACCGCTGTTTGATTACTGATATATACAAAAAAATATCTTGACTCTTTAACATTTCCCTGTAATTCTACTCATTTTACCTCACCGGGATAAAAAATGTAAGTTTTAAGTTTTTTATATGTCTAATAATACTATTGGAAAGAAAGACAATCTTTATTTTAATGAAGTGAAAATATTTTAAATTACAAATGAAAGCACAAAAACTAAAAAAAAATATAAGGTTAAATAGCTTTGGAATATCATCTTGAGAACATCTAGAATATTTCTTGACATTTAAAATATTATACGTAACCGAATAAAAGTATAAGTTTCAAGTTTATACTAAATGACTATTAATGTTATAATATGAAAGACTATTTGTAAGGTAGACCTAATTTAAATACCGTTTTGGGAAAATATTTATTTGCTTGCAACATTATTCACGCAATAATGTGTCTTTGTGTGCGTGTCAACGCAAGTAATTACACTAAGGGTGACGAAGGTTATGCACACATCGATACGGTTTTGGCTTAAAATATGAACGAAACGTTGAATGCAATTATCGCTCTAAGCGTTATTACTCTATGTACTAGCATAGAATAAGCGTTATTACTCTATGACTACTAGTATGTTACTTTCTAAAAGTATACAATATTTTATGAGTGATGTTTCTTTAGTTGTTTACAAGTTTAGCAGTAATCGTAGCGGCGGTGACGCTTTGTATTGTTACTTACTGTGAACTTATATTTAATTTATAAATTATACAATTTTATGGATTGTACTTGGAAATAAATTCATAAATAATCAATTTTTTTTTACATATGTGGTGTATGTTGTGGGTATTAGGTATGGTATCTGAATGCAATCAATCTTAATAAAGCGGTAAAACGAAATGAAACAAAACGTTTATTGGCGTTCAGCTTACGCTGCCTGTCCATTAACGAAACCAGCCTTATAATAATATTTATAATTACTTCAATTATTATTGTCATATACAAATAAAATACATTTATAAAAACAAACACGAAAGTTATAATAAATCATATTTATTAGAATCGTGACCAAAAATTTTTATCATTTAATTAAAATCAGAATGTTGGATATCCCATGACGGCAATTTTATAATACAAGTAATACCTACAGAAGTGGATTTTAAAATTGGCTATTTAATTATTATAAAGCAAAGTACAAATAGCTGGTAGCTTCAATGGATTTTATTGTTATTTATAAAGGATAATATATGAAAATATTTTGAATTAATTATAGTTATAATACACTTGACTGCCTCGTGGTCTATTTAATTGTTACAAAGCATAGTACAAATGGACGGAAGCTTGAATAAATATTATGGTTATTTATAAAGAAGAAATTATAGAAATATTTTGAACTAATTATAATTATAATACGCTTGACTGCCTCGTGGTCTATTTAATTGTTACAAAGCATAGTACAAATGGACGGAAGCTTGAATAAATATTGTGGTTATTTATAAAGAAGAAATTATAGAAATATTTTGAATTAATTATAATTATAATACGCTTGACTACCTCGTGGTCTATTTAATTGTTACAAAGCATAGTACAAATGGACGGAAGCTTGAATAAATATTGTGGTTATTTATAAAGAAGAAATTATAGAAATATTTTGAATTAATTTAATACGCTTGATTGCCTCGTGGTCTATTTAATTGTTACAAAGCATAGTACAAATGGACGGAAGCTTGAATAAATATTGTGGTTATTTATAAAGAAGAAATTATAGAAATATTTTGAATTAATTATAATTATAATACGCTTGACTGCCTCGTGGTCTATTTGATTGTTATAAAGCATAGTAGAAATGGACTGAAGCTTGAATAAATATTGTGGTTATTTATAAAGAAGAAATTATAGAAATATTTTGAATTAATTATACACCCTTGGACGCCTCGTGGTGTTTTAATTATTATAAGGCGGAGTACTAATAGCTGGTTACTTGAATTGATTTTATTGTTATCTATACATATAATAAAATCGTAGGAAAGTCAAAACTGTATATTGAATATTTTTTTAAAACAATTCTTGGGGCGTGATCTACAATCGATATTGAAGCCAAAAAAAGCTTATATATATAGTTTTTAGAATTTTTGTCTGTATGTCTGTATGTCTGTATGTCTGTATATCTGTTTGTCTGTATGTCTGTATATCTGTTTGTCTGTTTGTCTGTATATCTGTTTGTCTGTTTGTCTGTATGTCTGTATATCTGTTTGTCTGTATGTCTGTATATCTGTATATCTGTTTGTCTGTATGTCTGTATGTCTGTTTGTCTGTTTGTCTGTTTGTCCGTTTGTCCGTTTGTCCGTTTGTCCGTTTGTCCGTTTGTCCGTTTGTCCGTTTGTCCGTTTGTCCGTTTGTCCGTTTGTCCGTTTGTCCGTTTGTCCGTTTGTCCGTTTGTCCGTTTGTCCGTTTGTCCGTTTGTCCGTTTGTCCGTTTGTCCGTTTGTCCGTTTGTCCGTTTGTCCGTTTGTCCGTTTGTCCGTTTGTCCGTTTGTCCGTTTGTCCGTTTGTCCGTTTGTCCGTTTGTCCGTTTGTCCGTTTGTCCGTTTGTCCGTTTGTCCGTTTGTCCGTTTGTCCGTTTGTCCGTTTGTCCGTTTGTCCGTTTGTCCGTTTGTCCGTTTGTCCGTTTGTCCGTTTGTCCGTTTGTCCGTTTGTCCGTTTGTCCGTTTGTCCGTTTGTCCGTTTGTCCGTTTGTCCGTTTGTCCGTTTGTCCGTTTGTCCGTTTGTCCGTTTGTCCGTTTGTCCGTTTGTCCGTTTGTCCGTTTGTCCGTTTGTCCGTTTGTCCGTTTGTCCGTTTGTCCGTTTGTCCGTTTGTCCGTTTGTCCGTTTGTCCGTTTGTCCGTTTGTCCGTTTGTCCGTTTGTCCGTTTGTCCGTTTGTCCGTTTGTCCGTTTGTCCGTTTGTCCGTTTGTCCGTTTGTCCGTTTGTCCGTTTGTCCGTTTGTCCGTTTGTCTGTTTGTCTGTATGTATGTCAGGGGTAAACTCAAAAAGTACTGCATGGATTTACTTCAAATTTTGTATGAATATTACTAACAGGTCCGATCAACATATAGACTACATGCTGCTACAATACAGTCTGCTATTTGGTTTTGCTATTTATGCAATGCTGCTACAGTCTGCTACCCACCTATTTCTTGCATTTTAATTAGGACTTTTAAGTGTATGCCGTTGATCATTACGTTTATGTATTGTTATGCTTTCCTCAATGTGTGCCTTTAAACATTATTACATGCTATGTTATCTTTATGCTACATTGGGTTATGCTAGTAAAAATTATGCGAAAACAGTTATGCGTTTAGTTGTTATGGTAAATTATCATTAGTTGTAAAAATGTGATGCCTACTTAAAATAGTACAAAAATTGTTATGCTACTAAATATAGACTCGAAAAAAGACAAGCCCACTGAGGTTCTTCCGCCGGATCTTCTCAGTGTGTGGCCGCGTTTCCGAGCCGGTAGTAGTTTTTAAAAAATATTTTGACGTGTCAAAATAACTTGTAAAAAGTTTTATTGAATAAAGTACTTCTGATTTCTGATTTCCGATTCCCGATTTCCGATTTCCGATTTCCGATTTCCGATTTCCGATTTCCGATTTCCGATTTCCGATTTCCGATTTCCGATTTCCGATTTCCGATTTCCGATTTCCGATTTCCGATTTCCGATTTCCGATTTCCGATTTCCGATTTCCGATTTCCGATTTCCGATTTCCGATTTCCGATTTCCGATTTCCGATTTCCGATTTCCGATTTCCGATTTCTGATTTCTGTCTCGCCCGGGTCTGATACCACCGCCTTACCTGTTGCTGTCGCAATAGCGGCAGTAGTTGTAACTGACGTGTTCTGGTTTGGAGGGTAAGGTAGCCGCTAAACTTATGCATGTGGCATTAGACCTCGCAACAAGATAGCAACGCACCACACCTTTGGTGTCTATAAACGATGGTTGACTCTTTCCATCAGGAGACCCATCTGCCTGTTTGTTATCTAATGAGAAAAAAACATTGAAAATTATATGCTACTCAAAATAAAATACAGCTCTATTTTATTTTGAGTAGCATATAATTTTCAATGTTTTTTTTTTTTATTTCCGCCTTTTTTGTAGTTTTTATGGATTGATATAGTTAGACAGTAAAGTTTTTATTATTCAAAAAA
Source organism: Apodemia mormo (assembly GCA_036924255.1). Classification (NCBI taxonomy): domain Eukaryota; kingdom Metazoa; phylum Arthropoda; class Insecta; order Lepidoptera; family Riodinidae; genus Apodemia; species Apodemia mormo. The sequence goes on along the minus strand of JAUPFN010000013.1, from coordinate 7,710,078 downwards.
AGTAAATGATTAATAAAATTATACACATAAAAATGAAAAAACAAAATATACCTTTACAATTCTAACTTTATAAGTTTTGATTTTTAACCTAAAATAATATTGATGGTTACACAGGTGTGTCCTTAATATCGGGTTTCCTCCTCCATTACGTACGCACTCTCTGAGCCTGTTTGGAATACTTTCAATCAGATGTGTGATGTCTGCTTGAGGTATACGCTCCCAACAAGTTTTTAATGCATTTATGAGTTCCTGTCTACTATTCACTTCCCTATGAGTTTCCTTTAAGTTTCTTTTCAATTGGTCCCACAGATGTTCAATTGGAATGAGATCGGGGGCTCATTGGGGGCCAAGGTAAATATTGGCTTCAGTTAGGGTCGCCTGGGTTAGGCGAGCAGTATGAGCACGAGCATTATCCTGCATGAGGACAAAATTATTGCCCATTCTTTGTGAAAACGGAATAATGTGGGGTCGGACCACACGCTCGACGCAGCTGTGAAGCGCATAGTCCTCCAGTTGTCCACGGTCCAGTCCGAATACTCGCGTGCGTACCTCAAACGAGCTGCACGATGAGCCCTTGTGAACCACGCGCATTCTACTCGTTTGGTCACTTACTCATGTACCCGTGGTTTGCTGTAGTCGGTTTTGTAAAGCGCGAGTAGTAACGACACGCTCTCGCCGGGCAGTTTAGCGAACATATCGGTCTTCTTGAATAGTTGTGGCTCGTGTACTTCCTGATCCGCTTCTTCTAACAATACTGCCAGTCTCCTGGTAGCGTTCCTAAGCATTTCGGATAGCTCGCTGCGATACACCTAAGCATAGTGCTACTGATCGCTGAGATTCTCCCTCTTGCAGCAATACCACTGCTCTTAAAGCAGTTTTCATGCTCATATGGTGCCGAATGCGTGACATTGTTATGAAACTTAATTATTCAACTCAAAAAACTGTCAAACAAATCAAGGACCGTTCGTAACGATAGTATAAACACAAGTGAATAAGAAATTGTGTCCAGGGTAATTTTAACTTAATCTGTTTAAGTCTACCCACTTGAGGGTAAAGATTAAAAAATGTTGTTTAAAAGAATGTTAAGAATACATGAACATCTCAAGTTTACGGAAAGACATTTGTACTTGCTCAAAATTAAGTTTTAAGTGTTATACAATATTTTTTTTATGGAAAAATCAGGGTGAGTCTTATTTTATTTTTAGTAGCTTAAAAATTAATCAGTTACTAATATAAAAATTAATCAGTTACTATATAAGTAACAGTTGACAAAAATATGTGATTCTCAACATTTTTATAGGAAACTAGGAAATTTACTACCAAAACTCATAATACATACTAATCTACTATTCATGAGTTTATAAAACATGAAAAAGGTCTTTTACAGTGTGTAAGGGCACATTTTTCAGTAAACAATGCTTTCCATGATAAAAACCGCGTAAATCCTCGCAGACAAAACATTTTATTGCTATAATGTAGCACCTTATTGCTTTATGGCTCGCAATTTTATTACTGTCATATGTTTTTTTTGCTTCTGTTTAAAAACGTTATATAAGCTACTCTCGCTATTGCCGAGATCTAGAATTCGCATGTACACACACAAATACAAACACACACATACACACACAACTATCACATGTATAATGTACTATTCAATTTACAATGGTTGTTTTTTACGATGATTGTTTTTGCTTTTTTTTCGTATTTAATTTTGTTATTTGTTATATTATAATTGTTAATTTCAATTAACATCTTTATATTTATACAAATTGACTGGTGGTACTAAGGGGGGTATTTAATACTCGAATCTTATAAAGAATATGTAAAAAATAGGTACTTAAATGTTGACCTAATTACCCAATAAAAATGTTTATGCACTGACAGCCGCGCAAAGATATTGAAGTTCATAGTTTGCAAACAGATCTTTACCAAACTCATAACTCCACTTGTTGGCGCAGATTCCGCGCGGTAACCATACTTTTTGAATATTTGACCCTATGTCCGTTGATGTTTACTACGTAGTTAAGCAATATTCTCCTTTTTACAAATTTATTGGTTTACTTCCGTGTACTTCAGTATATAGAGTCTATGCCTACCTGTCAGTCAACTTGTAGATATGCTAAAATTGAATACCATCTACTTAGCTATACTCTATCAAAGAGCAAAGTTAAATCTATAATTGGCCAAAGTTTAATGTATATATTAGTGTAAGTAAATTCTTTTTTCTGTAAAATAAGCCATGGATTTAAGTTGATGTAAGATAAATAAATAAATTGGTATAAAAAATTTCAATTATAGTGTGTAAGCGACTAGACGATTTAGTATTATTCTGTCAAGTATTTTGTAGCTGTTGTATAAAGAAAGACCTTTGTAAAGGCTCATAGTACCGGGAAGATGAAGTGGTTGAGCTACGTATGCTCATCTTGGGTCTAGGTATTTATTAAAATATTGCAGCATATATGTATTTCTATGTCTCAGTTTCACTAACCTATAAAACAAGCAAATAATTTGCTAACTTTGGGGTTAGATAAATTTGTATAATTTGTCCAGCAATATTTATTTATTTAGTTTACCTAAAATACTTATGTTCGACGTATTATTTTCAAATTATCAAATCTAGATAATATTAATACCACATTTTCACTCAAATTAATATAACAGATTATTTACAACATTTTTAAGTTTACATATCAGCTTTTAAAAGTTTAAAATAAAAGTACTGTTGGATAAAACGTGACAAAAAAGGAAAAGCTAATAACATGTAATCATACTCATAAACTATTTTTATAAGTGATGGGTTACCAAAGTATGCTCATCTGATGAGATATATGTATGATGATACACTATAGCAGTATTTGCTATACTTAACACTGATTTTCAGTATTTTATTTACAATATACTCACGAGACGGTCAAAAAGATCTCAAGTTTTGAAATCCTAAAAAGCTGCTTTATTTTTAAGATAGCGGTTTCATTCATAACTTTAAATACGGTTTGAGACATTTATTTTCTGTAAAGATTTACAATTAAATCACTTTCAGAGAAAATTACAAAACAATTGGTTAAAACATTGTATCGAATAGGCGCAATATAGGTAACAATAATCTAACAATATTAATACAGTGCAAAAAAGTATGACTGTTTTGTGAAGTAATATAGGGTAGTCTAAAAAAAATATATAGTGCGTAGAAAATGTAATGTTTTTAAGGCAGGTGACACATTAGTCATTATGATGTATGCAAATTTACATTAATGTGTTGTTCCAATAATCTATTGTTAATGAATGTATGTATTTATGTATAGTTATGTGTATGAATAAAATTAAGTAACATAATATTTATTAGCTTTTTTGGAACGAAGTTCCTTACGGCAGGCTTGGAGGGGATAGGGATTTTGCTGCGCGGCCGAACTGAAAAAAATGTGATGGTAAAACCGTAAGATAAAATGCGTGGAATAAAAGCGTTAAATGAGACGTGCGCAGGCGCGACAGTCGCGTACACAAGCGAGTATATAGTGCCGTTTAGCCGAAGACGTTCGTTCCTACCTGGTGTCCCTCGACACCACATGTTTTTTATATAATATTTATTAGTATTGGCTATATTACTATGTGTACAATAAAAATAATGTTTTTTACTATTGTAGTATATTATTTTTATGATTTTATTATTGTAGTATATAATGTAGTAGGTTTAGTAATTGTTACATAATGTATAATATACACACATATATTAATTAGGTAGGGAAAGGCGTTGTGGAGTGTTATTGTGTATATTCTATATAAGTTATAACATTATTATATTCATTTTATTTTATACCTATATAATTAAATTAAATTTAGATTATAGGTAGGTATTCCATATTTAGCTTTCAAATATTCACAAAGGGTCCCGACTGTTAATCGTTCTGTGATGAATTAAAATTCATGAATTGTTTTATATGTACATCGATTGTAGAACTATTTCAATGGTGTATTTATTCATTATAACTTAACTTAATTCTAAACTACTGGACTTGTTTCTTTCTTTTTAGTTTTCATTGAAGGCAATGAACCTTTTTTAAAGAATAAATGCAGTCGAGTTTTTTGGTTTCAATATTTTTTTATTATTTGTAGTAGCCACATCCGTTTATAAGGCTGTATATTAATTTTTTACGCAACTGCGCACAAGAATTAATGTTTTTGGGTCAATAGGACGAAGTAGCTGATAGCAGCTACTAATTATTGTATAATACAGCTCTATGTATGCCCAGCTTAAGTTCTCATAAACAAGGTAATTTACTACCAAAACTCATAATACATACTAATCTACCTACTATTTATGAATTTGTGAAACACGTAAAGGGTCTTTTTCAATGTAAAAGAGAACATTTTTCATTAAACAATGCTTTCACTGATAAAAACCGCGTAAATCCTCGCAGCCAAAACATTTTATTGCTGTAATTTGGTATGAAATATTCCAGTTAACGCGAATAAACGACTATTATAGACGGTCCAGTATTATTCTGTCAAGTATTTTATGTCCGTGTATAAGTAAATGTTTATTGTTATGACTCATAATGTCGGGCAGGTGGGTAATTGAGCTACGTACTTATTACCTACCACATTATAGCTCCTTATAAATTATAACTTATAAATTATAAACGTTTGTTTAAGTCAACGCTCTTTCCGTCTTGTTCATTTTCACGTATTGCTACGTCGTAGTGGATGCGATAGCATGAGCGCCAATCTACACAAATATATTGATTATACAGTTTGACTGCTAAAAGATTGTATATTGAAGGACACGATGCTTAATAGTCATATGCAACCAAAGAGTATACAATACTACGTAAGATATGCAACACTAGCGCAGATTCGCTAATTGTTGAACAATAATATTGTGACGATACTCTGATCGTCACGTGGGTCTTCTTGACTAGACAGCTCCAACTATTCCTCGAGGTAATCAGGATCAATTTTTAAAACTAATAGATTTATGATTAAAAGACTTCAACTTTATTTTAGCTTCATTTTATCGGGCTTTTCGTCCGAGCCCCTTAAAAAACAAATTACATCTGACAAATAACAAAATGACTAAACATTCTACTAAATTATTCTAAACTAGCTGCAGCGTGCAGCTCGCTGCATTATAAAAGTTATTGGCAAATCCCGCGGGACCACTTAATTTTTCCGGGATAAAAAGTAGCCTATGTGCTATTCCAGGTCACCATCTACCTGTGTGCCAAATTTCATTCAAATCCATTCAGTAGTTTTTGCGTGATTGAGTAACAAACATCCAAACTTTCGCATTTATAATATTAATATAGAAATAATTAATATAGATACAATTTAAAATGGAACAAGTAGCCAGCACTATTTTGACTGTAACACAAAGAAGGTATTACATCAGCAACCCCCAAGGTAGGAACAGCCGAGGCTTGGCACATACTTTTTCTATTTTAGATAACCTGCCTATCCCTATCCCGATAGCCCTACCTAAGCCAGGCAAGTACATTTTGTGGGGTTGTCTTTACTACAGGATAGTTAGCCCCATGTGTGGTATTGACTATTCTCTTTTAAAACACAACTGTAAACATTATTTTACTTCGACCACACCATGTCACAAACTTCGGCACATCAAAACCCGGCAAAAATATGCACCGCAACACATAACCTAAGCTTTCCTAGCACAAACATTATTTGTTTACCTATTAAACTTTAGCCTGAAGGGCTCTAGCTATAATGAGATAACACGTGATGGCAAGGCATAACAATTTAAACTTTTAAGATATCCCGAAAGTGACTATTCCTTACCCAGCACCATATTCATTTATATCATCAAATTAAATCCCATGACTATTTGAGTTCATATATATCCTATACAGATATCCTTTGTGTCGACTATGTCGTACTACAAAGTTGAACTCTCATTCACATATCTCTTAACCCCATCTCTATTCTGACTTTTCGATTCCTTGTTAAGGTGATTCGACCCTACATATTTTATTATCGAATAAACTCTAGAGAAATACATTTAATTGGAAAACATATTAACATATACATTTATATATTTCTTGGTCACCTTTTTCCTTTTGGTCTTGGTCCATCATCAACGTACTGGTTAAACTCCGCCGCATTACATGAAACAAATACAGTGATTAATATTTTATTCACAAGTCCAAACTAAAATAATGATCTAACATGTAACAATTATAGACTAAAATGAATGACCAACTATTCTGTCATCCATACATAAAACCTTCCAACCTATTTACCTATACAATAATGCTAAACCCTATTATGAAACTTCGTAAACACATATTTAATATTTCATTTGTATAAGAGCTTGTGAAGATAGTTTTTATGCCAGGTAGTTATTAAATTGACTACCTTTTATGTCACATACATTCATACATACATACACAAACATCGATGTTATGTTGATCGAGAAAAGCTTCTTAGGACTTTAAAACTTCGGGATCTGAAATGATCTGAGATGATGAAAACTCGATTTTCGGAAATCGGGGTGAAACTAATAACTTGCAAATGTGTCAACTAAAATTATACTCTCAGCAAAATTAGAAGAAGTAAACCAAACAATTTCTTTATACCATGTATCCTTATAGTCAGGTCATTATCTATAGAAAAGCTGCTGCCACGCAAGATGGCAGTGATTTCATATCAAACCTTGTTTCGTTCCTATTATATCCTTCCTTAGATGATAAAAAATGTGGAGCACGCTCATTCGTTTTGAAATTTTGGCGCGTTAGGGGAAAATTAATCAATGTGAGTGCACACACACAGCATCACGAAGTTTACAGCATAAAGTTAGTCAATAAATCTTCATTTAGTGTGAAATTATATTTTTATTCAAGACATTGTGACCAGTATTTTTAACTACAGCTAACTATGAAATAGTTATTTCAAAAGAAAAGGTCAAATACATTGCAATTCATCAATTTTTCAGGTAGAATAAGAGCTCCATATTTGGATTTACTAAGCTCTAGGCGATATATATATATATATATATATATATATATATATATATATATATATATATATATATATATATATATATATATATATATATATATATATATATATATATCGCCTAGAGCTTAGTAAATCCAAATATGGAGCTCTTATTCTACCTGAAAAATTGATGAATTTATCACCCTATGTATTTTTATTATTTATTTATCTATATGTTTATTTAATAATTAAATATCTAAAATATAGATACAGATAATGTAGAACTCATGTCACTAAATTTAATAGCACCATTACCTAAACTATATTAATTGAAAGATCTCCTTTACCTTAAGGTTGTCTGGAAGAGATCGCTCTTTAGCGATAAGACCCTATAAACATAATTATTAAATAAAATTAAATGAAAGATTTTGGATAATTCGCTATTTAATTATAAAGATATAACATTTAGAGTTGTGGGAGGATAATTTGTGTCGTCTTTAAACTTGTAACGAGCGTTCGCCCGAACGCAACGCCGCTCCTCGTTCTTCAGTCTTCTTATATTTGAATTATTGGCGCGAACAGTATACTTATTCTGTTTTTGTAAATTTTGGTGCACAATAAAGAGTATTTATTCATTTATTCACTCATTTTTTGTAGCATTTAAAAACTGAATGATTTTTAGTGCCTCATTAGGATGATAGAGATGGAATAAGTCCATAAGAACTTTTATCCTTTAGATTGTTGTTTGTTTCAGATCTTGTTTACAAGATGAACCCATCGACTTTGGCCTAAATCAATTTGTTTTGTAAAATATTAAGGAGCAGATTTCCGAATCATTTTAAGGACCTGATGACAGAGCTGGAAATTGGCCATAGAAATCTATAAACAGAACAAGATAAATCTATACAAGTTTAGGCTTATTTAGTTGAATTTTATTTTTAAGTGATGTCCAATGGTCTGAATATGGAATTGGCTACCTTGACCATGGGAAATCTTAAATTAAACAAAAAAATGCCTCTAGAGTTTAGACTCATTTGTTCTATTTTGGTAAAACTCTGATTCTGGATGATTTTCAGGTTCTAGTGATAGGAGCTCTATAATTAATATATAATTAATAAATTTGCGATAAAACAACTCAAGCTCGTCAACTTCGCCATCAATTTATTTTCTCTGTACAAGAACTTTGGAGCTGCATAATTTGCAGTATAATATGTCGATAGAGTAGGAAAGTTTTCATGGGTACTCGTAAACTAAACAGGATAAAACCATCGATTTGGATGATTTTGACAAATATTCTGCTTAGGGATATAGATAGATATTAAGGGGGTAATGGTAGAGCTGTAAATTGATCATAGGACTTCTAAACTAAACAAGATAGATTCGTCACATATGGGCTCGATAGATTTTTCTGTACAAGCACGTATCACTAGTAATAATTTCCAGGGCCGAATGAAAATGGAGCCAGACGGTCGCCAAAGGTATTCTGTAATAAAACCACTCATTCTTATCGAGTCCAGGATAAACAAAGGATATTGTGAACAAAACAAGATACACTATAAATGTTTTATCCGTAGCTCCGTAGTATTCTGTAGTAACTGAAAGTCCTGTCTATCAGATGTGTCGTAGTCATAACTCAATAAAGTATGTTCAGCCATTTTAAGATCACCAGCAACTTTTAAAGGCTTGATCGATCCGAAATTTGTTATTCTGTTATTTCAATGATATTGCAATGACATGGTAACCTTGACTTGATGCTACAGGATCCCCTTTATAAGATGATCAGTTCTATTAATTTACGGTTTGTTTTACAAATGATGTACATGAACCGGGACTACGGTGTGGTGATTAAGTAATGGGTTGCGTTTTTTTTAATTTGTAATTTATAGTTATTAATACAGACAAAAATAAAAAAATACCCTGAATTTTAGTGTATTTACATTCCGTGCTTCAAAAAGTTACTAGAAAACTTATTATTAAATATTAAATAAACATATAGATAAATAAATAATAAAAATACTTAGGGCGATATATATATATATATATATATATATATATATATATATATATATATATATATATATATATATATATATATATATATATATATATATATATATATTACACACACACTACAATAAAAGTACATAATATATAAACTATACTATATATTAATACATATACACCACATACATACATACATATGTAAACTTACATATTACAATTAAAATAAAACAAGAAAAAGCGACACTTATTGATATATTTATAAATTAAGATAATGATGTTTAAGAGCTGATTTAAATGAGTTTAAACTAGGAGCTGTTTTGATGTTTGTTGGGAGAGAGTTCCAAAGCCGAATAGCTTGACATGTAAAATACCGGTGATAATAATTAAGATTTTGAGAGGGGACCCGTAAAAGTAGGTTATCCACCGATCTTAAGTGTTTTAATTCACTTCCTAAAAACTCAAACCTCTCTTTTAAATAGTTAGGGGTGCGACAATCAAACAAAATACAGTACAGAAGAGAAAGTATGTGGACATTACATCAAACAAGTCCAAAATTATTGCCTTCTAGCACCATAATGAGATCCTGGAAATCATCTAGCACCAGAGAGTTTGTCAAAACAGAACAAATGAGTCCAAACTCGACATGTTTGTTATGTTTAGTGTAGGAGTTCCCATCCCAGCAACTTTCCAGTTCTATCATCCCGATCTTCTAAATCATCTAACATAAAAATATTTGCCAAGACAAACCAAATCTTAATGGGTTTATCTTGGTAAGTTAACTAGTACTACTAACACCTACACTGGCGATAATATCAAACCCGAGCAAGATGTAGCAGGACTGCCTTGTATATATATTTAAATTACTGATTAAGTTACACCCATACATGTGGACTCTATTATTAAAATAAAACTCTCTAATCTTAAGTCATATAAATAATTGCAGGGTACACGTTCCGCTAGACAAACACAACTTAATTAACAGTGCTTGGAGCACTTAGCAAGCAATCCTAACTTTGTGGTCGGCAAGCGGCACTTGACACAGATCGTGCGAATGCTATTTGTATTCGTCGTAAGGTTTAATATCGTTGATTCAAATGGGATACTAGAATTATGATACAAATGTAAAATATCATCCAGAAGTTTTGTGCATGATAAGATTTCGATCATGCTATGCAATTCATGTGTATCGCACAAGGGTCACATTTGGTCCCATATAAATTTGGAGCAGATCAGTCCAGTTCCAGAGATATAGAAAATTGGAAGAAGATTGTTGCAGTTTTAGTTTGTGCAAGTTATTTGTTCTCTTTTTCGGGAATCAGGAATTAAATCGGTTATATCGAACGCATGATCATTTATTAGATATTCAACCATACTGTAAAGTAAATAATGGGCGATAACGTCACAAGGACAAATGATTTTTTATTATGTAATATTCATTTTATGTACCGTTTACATCACAGAAAACATATATAGGTTTACATAGTGTCAACATAATCGTACGTATTACATTATTTCAAGATACAAGGGTCTAGTTATACATAAGATCTTTGCAGGAATAGTTAAACATTATTATATAAACATCATTAACATAACGCGAATTACATTTGTAAATACGATAGTGTGACCATTGACATTGATTATGAATATAGTACTCTGTCAAGAAAGTACCGGAAGACGATTAATAATACACTAAATGTTAGTTCTTCATCTAAATATATATTATCGCCTTCAAAGTATGCTCCTTACGAAAAAATATACTTATGCCAACTAATAATAGAATCATCAAAACATTTTTAAACACTTTTTCCGGGATTGAGTTCAATTCTCGCCATAAATTCTCCTTTATCTTCTGTCGAATTGCCATGAAGTGGTAATTTGAGTTTAGGAAAAGATCCAAATCAACTGGAGCCATATCTGATGAATAAGATTATTTATTATAATAAAAAATTAAAATTTACCGCAATTATGCGGCAATATTTAAATTTATTATAAATATGCAATATTTAAAAAAAGTAATACATTTTTTAATTTAATTTATACTCTCAATCGTCAGCACTTGCTGAAACTCTGTAATAATTATTATTATTTTATTTTAAACTTCAACACGTGTACAGACTGTTCCGACTCTACTTGGCCGTATAGAAACTTCACACATTGATATTGTTTATGTTTGTGTAAGTTGGACTGAGATAATCAATATATTCTATACTTTCCATTGTCGGCACTTGGTAAAATTCCATTGTTATTAGACACTTTTATTATTACATTTGTACATACATTTCACTTTTAAATATATATTTTTAATATATTACTCGACCGGTTTCACTTTTTAAAGCATCTTCAGGATGTAATATACTTAACTAATTATTATTGACTGTTGTGGGATATAAATTTAAATATTTCTCAAAGGTGTTGTCAGCCTAAACAATTTTGCCTAAAGATGTGGGAAATTTTAATTTACAATTATATTGCAATAATTTATGACTAAAAATATGGATACAAAAATATCAATTAAATAATTAGTTATGTCATATAAATAATGTCAAGTAATACCAAATAAAAATTGATTAACACACCTATTACACCAATACACAGTTATTGATGTTAAAAATGGGTAAAAATAGTTATCACTAAGCAAATAAAAAAATGTTAAATGTCAAATTAATAATATAAATTTAAATATTTTAAATTAAAAAAAAATATGTAAACGGTTTATCCTACGGGCCATCCCTGAAACTTCCCACTAAATTAAGGTATTTTAAGCTCAAAAGAGTAAAAAATATAATCATATTTTTTTTCAGTTGAAACAACTATTTTGTTAAAAATGGCAGTATATTAATGTTTGAAAAGCTATATATTTGAAAACGATGATGGTATTCACCTCAATTTTTAAGATCTAAAATATTGCTTTAGCTAAATAATCTATAGGTTAAAAAATTTCGATGCTATGTCAAAAAACATTTTATTTTTAATTTTCTTTATTGATAAATCCCAAACAAATTGACCGATTTTGATTAAATTAACGGTATTTGACGCAGTTTTTTAAAAGAGAAAAGCTGATAAGATTTTTAAGTCAATTGGTGAATTAGCTTGAAAGTTATTAAAAAAAAAATAAGTAAGTTTGCTAAAAACAACGTTATTTTAATATTTGAAAAGCTATAAGTTTTGAGATTAGATTCGATTTTGATTTTTGAAACGACATTTGACGTAGTTTTTTTAGTACTAAAATATCGTAGAACACCAAAAAATGATTGGTTGAAAAATTTCGAAGCTATATCGAAAAAAGTCTTTTTAAATTTTTCGTCAACGATTACTTCCAAACGAATAAGCCGGTTTTGATGCAATTTATGTATTAGACGTAGTTTTTTGAGGAATAGAGCTGATTAGTTTTTGAACTCAATCGGTACATAAATCTGAAAGTTATATTACAAAAATACTGTTTCGTCAAAATTTGTTTTGGTGTTTCTTCAAAATTTCTCAAAATCTCCTGAACTGAATCGGTTCAAATTTCCAGGAAATCTAAGTTGAGCGGAATCCAATCGAATGCCATCAACCACACTTCGATTGGTCCAGCCGTTCAAAAGTTATGAGATGTTTACATACACACATACACACACACATACACATACACACACACATACATACTTACATACAGACATACTGACGTCATCGTGAAAATAGTCGGAAAAGATTCCTAGGACCCCAAAACCTGGACATCTGGTGAAAACTAGATTTTCGAAAATCGGGGTAAAATCAGTAACTTCCTTATCTACATACTGGGAAGTTAAAAATAACAAAATAATTATCAAAAATGTCAAATTGAATCTGCATTAAAAATTATTTTTACTTTTAGTACATATTTGTGCATATATAAATATTAAAACAGTTTAACAAAGGAGAAGCATTGAGCTCCGTTTGGTCATTTAACAGTCTTTGTTCACCTTTGTGTCAATTAATTGCCAGCGCTTCTAAGGCACTGAGCCTTCTACCTTTGCTGCAGAAATGTATTATTCTTAAATTTTTTGTACTATCAAAAGTATGACCTATTATAAGGTCTTGCGCAAAGGTAAAATCACCCATGCCCGAGCGCCAACTTCGAAGGTGTTCTTAAATCCTCGTTGATAACGACCTTCCGGTTTGGCCAATGTATATCGCATTGCAACTCTCACATGCCAATTGATACACACCACTTCTTGACTCCTTAGATATTTCTTGTTTGTTAATATGTATAAAAGATTTTAGTGATTTTCTATACTAAAAAGTAGGTGTAGGTAGGTAGTCTTATTGCAACCGTGAGGTTCTATATATCCTTCCTAGAAATGGTAATCTTACATACGAGTAACTTTGTTGATTTTTTCTTGTATTTTGTTGTCCTGAGTAGAGAAAACTGGCGATTAGTTTCCTTCTTCTTTTCCTTACTAATAAATCTGTTAGACTCGGTCTATATCCATTATTTTCCCTATTACTACACTACACTATTATTTGAATTGTTAAATATTTTTAGCATGATTTACAGGTTTAATACTATTTTTTTTCGTTTGACTGCCTAGTTTTGAATTGAACAATAGATTTTTAAATTAATTTATGCGTGGTCCGAGTCGCCGGAAGAAAAATATTAAAATTAAATCAATCCGGCAACTGGGACCGCGGTTCCAGTTAATGTGGTCCCAGTCCCCGAAAGCCTCTTGAAAGAGTGCTTGTTATTAATAAGTTTAACAATTATATCTAAAAAAATAATTTCATTACGTCCTATCTCCATCGTGAATTTAATATGACTATCCAACGAATTGATGTATGTCAAAAACTCTTGAAATAAATAATTCTGGACCAGTCCTAACACATAAAAGATCAACATGTCTATACCAATATAAGAGAAACTGGATAAAATTGTTTTCTTTAAATACCAAATTTTCAAATTTGTTTACAAATATTTCAGAGCATAAAGGAAATAAAGGACTTCCCATTGCTACTCTTTTTGTCTGTTTATAAATCTTATTATAGTACAGAAAATAATTTTGTTTTAGATAAATGTTAAATATGTGATTGAGATAATGAAAACGAGATGAAGCTATAAGGTAAAACGAGAAAAAAAATTGAAAAGTTGCCAGCCATGAAAAAGTTGAGTCACATTTGTTTAAATTAAAATAAAAATATTTAGTTTTAATTCAGTTACAATTACATAATTAACTTTTTAGTAGCAATATTAAATTAAACTCGTTTTAAAGTGTCTGTTTAAAAATAATGTTCTTATTCACTGACTTTTCAAAAGTTTTCTTCTGGAAGTGCTAAAAACAGAATTTTACTATTTTGGTTTTTCATATTTCAAGTGAAATATAAAATTTAAATTTAAATTTCAAATAAAACAATTTTGGAAATTATTTCTGTTTGCTTGTATGATGATCATCACAATAGTGCTAATGTTATCAAGAAAATGGACTCCTTACACTCTTTGCGCTGCAGCATGGTGTGTGTGACACCATGCTGCAGCGCATTTCGTTTCACTCTTGAAAGTTGCCGCGATTTACAAATTATGACTTAGTATTTCAGCTGTATCACATTTTTAATATATTAAATAATTAAATACTGTAGTAAAATAAAACCAAACCAGACTGTTCTAGTCTACAAATAAAGTCTAATGGAAAGAAAAATTAAGCAGTGTTATGCGTATAACGTAACGCCATAGACGTAATTAGTGATGGGATGTACTGCTACGATGGATAGTCGATATTTTTTATAATAAAAAAACGTATATTGAGCGTAGTTCAATTTTATTATTATAAAAAGTCTATTATTATATTAATAAAACAACAGAACAGATATAACAAAATAGATTTTATTCGTCTAAACTCATATCAGTCAGAAACATCTGAATTGTCACTAAATTCATCATCTGTATCTGTGACGGGTATTGTTAACGATGACTCCATTATATTGTCAATCAGACATAATGTCCCTTTTTGTTTTATTCACGATCTTCGATCAGTCTTCAGGTTTAACATTGTTGATGGCCCCTTGTAACAGGCCAACATCTTATTTGCCGTCAATGGCGGCAAGTATTATTTCTTGCGGCGTGACCTTTCATTTGGCAACTGGCCTAACTGAATAACACACTAATTTTCATAACACTATTAATGAGAAATAGATTTATGCTGCGAGATGCTTGCATCTCTAAGTAGTCTGTGGCTGTGAGTATCGTTAGTGACAAAAATGAATTACATAAAGTCACATCTCTAGTCAGGTGACACTGACAGATGTCAACGTCATACAGGCAACTGTCACCCACACCATGCTACAGCGCAAATAGTGTAGTAGTTTTATTAGTGTTAGTGTATTATTATTGAGAAATCGTTATTGAGAAATCGTGGTTTTAATGAGAAATCGGACCCGTATTATTTTTAATTGTGTTTTTAATGAGAAATTGGACACCTTGTTATTGATTTGACTGAATGTCGAATTTCGACTGAATGTCGAATTTGGTCTGAATATCGAATTTTGACCGAATGAAAAATTTCTAGTAATAAACTGTTAAATTAATAAAATAAATAAAATTACTGTTTTTAAACCAACTCATACCTGGAGACGTGACATAATAATTGACAAAAAAACTGATTTACAGAAATTAAATGTTTCTGCATCCTAACAAAAACTTTAAAACATTTTTTTCACCGAAATTATGTTTTATTTTTGGTCTTCAAATTCAATACACTTTATTTCTAACACAAAAAGTAGACAGCAGCTTTATTCTGGCAAACAAACGAAATCTTTACGACGCTGAGTGGGTCTAAGACAATCGATTCGTTCGACTTCTCGTAGGCAGCCCTTCGGCAAAACACGCGTGACCCGACCCATTGCCGGACTTGCAATCGGGAATCATCACGAACTGGGAATTGCAGCACCGCCGCGACCCATAAATTGCAAACGATTGAAAGAATCACTTTCAACTAAGTGACCCTATCAATCGCACAGATTCGGGCCTGGCTATTAAATTCCCGCTATGTATGTAGATAAGGAAGTTACTGATTTTGCCCCGATTTTTGAAAATCGAGTTTTCACCAGATGTCCACGTTTTGAGGTCCTAGGAATCTTTTCCGACTATTTTCACGATGACGTCACTATGTATGTATGTATGTATGTGTGTGTGTGTGTGTGTGTGTGTGTGTGTGTGTGGGTGGGTGTATGTATGTGTGTATGTAAACATCTCATAACTTTTAAGCGGCTGCACCGATCGAAACGCGGTTGATGGCATTCGATTGGATTCCGCTCAACTTAGAGTTCCTGAAACTTTAAATCAAGGCAATCTAGATTTTAAAAAGGAAAAAAATTAAAAAATTATTTTTTCGACGTAACTTCAAAATTTTTCAACCAATTGTTTTTTGGTATTCTACAATATTTTAATACTAAATGCCGTTTCAAAAATCAAAATTGAACCTAATTTTTAAAAGTTACAGCTTTTTAAATATTAGGTATTATTACGTTGTTTTTAGCAAACTTAATATTTTTGAAATTACATTCAATCTAATACACCGAATACACCGATATACCGAAATACACCGATGATTTAAAAATCTTATCAGCTTTTCTCCTTCCAAAACTGCGTCAAATACTGTTAATTAGATCAAAATCGGCTATCCTTATAATATTAGAAAGATGTAATTTGGCATGAATATACATATTAATCACGGCAACAAAGTGGTAACATAAAGTATTGAAAAATATTTGTTTAGGTTAGCTACTCTATATGAAAAGTGAGAATTTTAATATTTTTTTCTCGCATACCCCATAATGTGGGATAGATATCGTTGGATAAGTTGTACCTACATTAATGTTGTAGGTTTGCGAAAATAATTTTTCTATTAAGGGACTCGTTTGTTAAATATACAGCTTTAAAGTGCTAATTTTTGTGAAACCCCCCCCCCCCTCCTCCCTCTTCAGCTAAACAGTTGGTTTTGGGAGTGGCAAAAATTCACGGTAATAGTGAATGTAATGAATTTAAAAGGAAAACAATCTAGGTTAAGTAGGTTAACAAGTTTACATCTAATAGTCGACCAACTTATAATAAAATGTTGTCTTACAAATTATTTTAAATTGTTTACAGAATACTTCGTTATGCTGTTCATAGATGGCGTTGCCTAATAATCAGATCACGCTATATAATCGCCATGTTTTTTGATAATGGCTGTATTAACTATTATTTTTTAATTAATTTATTTGAAACGAATATCAATGCGTTCCGGGATTCTGGTTACTTTCTTAATACTTCTGACCAGCGAAATCAATGTACTCCTGACAGAGTAGGCACCTGGCACACCCTTCAACTTTCGCTTTGACTAAAAATTGCTATTTTTATTATTTTTTATATCATAAGATAGCAAACTATCACCCATAGACACCAAAATGTTAATGGTGTGGTACTATCTGTGTGGCGGAGTGGCGTTACCCTCCAAAATCTAAACCGGAATACGACAATGACAAACATTGACGCTGTTATGGCAGGAATAGGTTAGGCAGTGGTACCCAATACCCGGCCTAGACATTGTGGAACTCTACCACTTATACGGTCGCTTCTTACGATCTATCTGGCAGAACAGCAGTCGGTCTATTCTTCAAAAGAACAACACAGTGTACTTGGAGAAGTTATTATAAGCGGTGAACTACGTCAGCGAATAGAGAAATTGACATAAATGTCGAGGAAACGGGTTAGTGAAATTTTATCGCGCTGCTTATCCTAAACCTGCTGGTCCCTGTTACTAATCAGATAACACACAAACAGTAAAAAAGATTCTGAAGAATTAGGAATAGGAGACTTTTTAAAAGTCGTTTAAAAAGAACATTAGCATTCGTGTGACTACGTTTATTCAAGAAACGGATTATAGTAATGTTGCAAATAATCTAGAAACGTGAAGAGATGGAACGCTGGAGAGATCTAGAAATAAAAGAAAGAGATAGCTACTGCTATTGATAAACAAATAGTTGACCGCTACCCGAATAGGTATGTCATAATGGATCTTCTGTTATAGGGCATATGGGTGAAAATAGCGTGCACTAGGACTTATCTATCATAACTTGTTTACAATTAGAATTGTTTATTTTTTACGCGACAAATTTAGATTTTTTTGAACCAGGTAGAACTTTCCCCTAGGTATAAATAGAGATGTGTTGACACATATAGAGCAGTTTTTATACAGCGATCGGAAGTAATAGTACGAGCGACCAGTGTGAAGCGAAGTGATCTGTGTGTAGTACAGTGAATAAGAGAAGTGTTTATATTTAGCGTAGTCGGTTAAGTTTAGTGTTAGTACAGCGAGTGTGACAAGTGTGTATAGTTAGCTTATCAGTGTATTTACTAATTTCATCGTAGTGTGTGGTACCTTAGTGTTGTAAATACACGGCTTTAATATAAGTGGCGTTTTCTTGCAAATTACGAACCCAAAGCACATAACAGTAATAAAATATTAAGGCTACAGATATGGCGAGGCATTCGCCGCATACACCTCACAACTCACGCTTTTATAAAAAAATGCACATGTCTCGCTACGTTTATGAATGTACACACACTGCAAAACACGCGATTAACATCGTGCGATGCACATGCCTCGCAGTGACTATCTTCGCCTTTACAGTTTACACGCAATACACACTCCACACAATATTCGCTCTAAGACTATATCACATAAATACAGTCCATTTGTTCCTACAGACAAATACATTTTAGTAAACAATGTTACAGCACTTAGCAGGAATCCGATCTATGTGATCAGTGAGTGAGTGATATTTGACTCTGATCGCGCAAATGCTATTTGTATTTGAAGATTTGTTGTACTTACTATGGACAATTGGACATATGTGGATTTTATTTCATGTTTATTTTATATGTCCCGCCTAAAAGTAAAAGAATGAGAAGATTTAGGAATTTAAAATTAATAAAAAAATTTAGTAAAATTTTTCATTAAGATAATAAATATAAATAAATAAAATCAAGTATTTTATTAACGTGCCATTAAGATAATTTTTTTTTATTAATGAATATCATATTTTTATACTGATTATCACCTCTGTGGTCTAATGGTCCGGTGTCGGTGTTGACCACATGAGGTTTCGTGTTCAATTCCCGGCTCGGGCAACTCAAAAATGTGTTTTTCAGTTTTATGATAAAAACAGCGTTGCCCGGGATTGGAAAGTGCCCGGTTGGCGATGATAGGCTTGCCATCTATCACATTGTGGGACCTAGTATCTTCGGCTAATCGTGGGTGCACTTGTTGTACCTCTGCCTACCTCTTCAGGGATATGGGCGTGAAGATACTTATTATGCTATTCCTGACGAAGATAAACAAAAACACAAAAATCATAACAATTGGTCCAGCCGTTCTTGAGTTATAAGCGTTTCACTTTGTTTTGTATAAATAGATAAGATAGCAAACAAGCATATAGCTCTTCTGATGGAAAGTGACAACCATCGCCTATAGACACCAAAAATGTACATCCACGCATAGATATTAAGGTTCATTGTTTAAGAATGGCAATTTGCCGAACCCCTGACTAGACTCGTTACTACGCAGCTATCGCCAGCGCCTTACATTGTTTCTGAGTTGTTAATTACATTGAAGTATAATATGTAGTTAAGCAAATGTTTTTTATTATATTTTCTTTGTTACATAATATGACTATTAACTAACGCGTCCTTCAAAATGTAGTCTTTTACCCGAAACAAAACCGTTTGTTCAAATTGTTATTATACTCTCGTATAATCAACAATTAATATTATATTATAATTAAGATTAGTTGTGTGCTATAATAAGAATTAAATTTTGTTTTACATAATTGTTTTCGATAAACGTTAACCTTGCTCTTATGTTAAATAAAGAAATTATGCAAACAACTATTCATTTTTTATATTATTAGATAGCAAACAATCAGAGTGCTAAGTGTGAGTTTTCTTTTCGCATTCTATCGTGAGCGCGTTTCGAGTTTACTAGGAATTTGTATGTGATTTGTACAGCGCCACCTAGTGGTAAACGTGAGAAACCAGTTTACCACTAGGTGGCGCTGTACAAATCACATACAAATTCCTAGTAAACTCGAAACGCGCTCACGACCGAATGCGAAAAAAAAACTCACACTTAGCACTCAGATGGCTCTCGTAATGGAAAGAGAAACTATAGTCCACGGATTAAACTTTATTGTACACAAAACAAATACATAACAGAGAACAACAAACGAAAACAGTACAAAATGCGAGCTTATCCCTAATAAGACATATCTTACAGCTAACCCAAGACAGTGAAATACAATGTTAAAACGGAACAGGTAGACAGTGCACAATTTAATTAAAACACAAAAAACTAACTCTTATTAATTATATAATAAAAAAAAACAAATTGTTTAGTTTCATGGATGCTATATCTAACTTGCAGATAAAGACGATAAATAATGAAGTCTCAATTGTTTTTTAAAACAGCAAAGTAAAGTACTGTTACTGATAACATGATGAGGGAGCGAGTTCCAGAGTTTTATAGCAGTGTCTGTAAAAGAGTGAGAAAAAATACTGGAGCTGTGCATGGGAATACGTAAAAGGGTGGAAACTGAGGGACGACATGGAGTCACTTCCATTGTGGCTACTAAGTGGTAAAGTTCTGCATTGTCGCGCCCAGGTCTGATACCACCTTATTTATTCCTACCGCAAAAGCGTCAGTGATTGTTATTGATGTGTTCCGGTTCAGAGGTTAAGGAAGCCGGCAAAATTATGCATATGGCATTAAGAACTTGCAACTCAAGGATAGCAAAGCAAGACTAACATATTTGGTGTCTATAGTTGTTGGTACTTGGTTGTATTTTCCATAGGGAAAATCATCTAATTGTTTGTTATATTATGATCTAAAACTGGTAACTTTACTACTATTGATTTTATTAAGACACTTTCAAATAATATTTCTAATTCGTTTTTCAGTTGGAAAAAATATATAAAATATATTATGTAAAATTTTATCAAGTTCAGTTACTTCACGGAATGGAGGAATATTCAAAATTATCACAATAATGAAGCAGAAACTTCCGTCTCATCAAGTCTATTCATACTGATATAATAATATGGTGGAAAAACAAGTAACGGAACATAAAACGCCTTTTGATATCTTATTATAGTCTATAATATCAGACAATATTTTCCAACGAAATAAACATTCGTTAGATGTTTGGACCACTTAATATTTCAGAACATAAAGAAACCAATTTAGGAAATGGAGAAAAATAAAATAATGAAAATTTTAAGGAGTATTATTACAGATAATACGAAAATACGTTTCGGTCCACCGCAATACTCGCTTATGAAAATATAATAAGAAAATAATAAATTCTAAAATAATTAAATTCGCAATTACGAACAAATTCGAACAAATTGGTCCCGTGTTGGTCAGGCTCCTTTGAATAATAGACCTTATATAAACGTAGAAGAGTAAACTTTTTTATATCATAAGATATCAAACAAGCAGATGGCTCTCCTGATCGAAATCGCTTACATATAGCAAAGATGTTAATGATACGTTGCTATCCTTGTGGCGGGATGGCAGTATCATTTACATAAGTCTACAGGCTATCTTACCGTCCAAACCGGAACACGACAATGACAAATATTGACGCTATAGCAGAAGGAATAGGTAAGACGGTGGTACCAAATACCCGGTCGAGACGTTTCAGAACTCTATCACTTAGTAGTCACAATAGTAGTGACACGTATAGCCAACCGGTCGTCTCTTACGACCTGCCCGGCAGAACGGCAGTTGGTCTATTCTTCAAAGAAGCCTGGACTAACATGGGGAAAATAAAAAACTAAGTTACTTTTAACGAATCTGGGGGTATTAAATCGTGTTAGAACGAGACGGCATTTCATGTCTTCCCATATCTAATAAAGCGCAAGTTTGGTCACACCGTTAAGTACTGTTTGTACTTGGCTCCTTTGGGTTGGAACAACACAATATGTAGCATATACTGAGTGATTGAACGTAAGCACTAAGTAACTATTTAAATAGAAGCTTTTTCTATGATTGTTTTCCACCAAAAATAGTTTTCCATAATACTAATACATGTAGAAGCAGAAAATTCATTTTAGTAGTGTTTGCTTACAAAAATATTATTAAAAATAATTATTGAAAAAACTTATATTTCACTTTAGTATTTCCGTTGTTGTTAATTTTTAATTTATTTCCTAAGGCCTTGTGTACTCATTAAATACTTTCTATCGTCGACACTGCACATGTACTTTAATTTCACTTCACAACAAATAGTCCAGTAAAAAGTTTAATGAAACCATGATCTGCCCAGTTTTGGCGCAATGAGTAAAAATGTGTTCATTAATACTTAAATAATGATATTACGAAAGACATTTTGATTTAAATTTAGGGGAGAGGGATGAAAAAATTAAAAAAAGGGTTGAAAAATGCCTTTTTTTTAAATAACTTAATAACGGTAGGAAATAGAAAAAAAAGTTTCAAGTTAAAGTTATAGAGAAAAAAATTCTACATAAAAAAGTTCCTTTTCATTTTTTTGTTATCTGCTTTAGTTTAGCTATAAAAAATAAAAATTAAATTTGCTTTGTAATTAATTATAAAAACTTACCAGAATTATTACGGCCCTATACCATGCTTTTAATTTAATTAATTTTAAATTTAATTTAATTTTAAATTTCTTTCATAACATCATTATTTAAGTATTAATGAACACATTTTTATTCATTGCGCCAAAACTGGTCAGATCATGGTTTCATTAAACTTTTTACTGGACTAAAATACAACTTTAGTATATTGCCTACTCAACCGATTTTACTTTTAAAGCATCTTCAGATTGTAATAAGAATTCTGAAGATGATTTAAAAGTAAAAGCGGTTGAGTAATATGCCAAATATATGTATATTGTGAAGTGAAATTAAAGTACGAGAGTGGATTGAAAAGTATTCGGTCTAACGAAGAAAATAAAACATACTAATTCAGTTATATTTTTTTTCTACATAATCACCATCAAGTTCGATGCCCTTTTGCCATCTCCCGTTCAAAACATTTAGACCGTTGAAAAAAAATGATTCACCCTTAGAGTCAAAATATGCGTCTACTGCTGTTTTGACTTCGTCGTTTGTCGAAAATCTTTGACTTCCCAAGTACCTACTTTTTTAGGTTAGGGAACAGAAAAAAACTCTGACGGTTCCAGATCAGGTGAATAAGGCGGATGCAGTAATAGGTTAAAGCCACAATTGCGAATTTCAGCCACTGAATGCATAGACATGTGAGAACGGGCGTTATCTTGATGAAACAGGACTTTTCTTCTGAGCATTCCTGGATGTTTTTCTTTTATTTCCTCTCGTAAACGACGTAGTAAGACACATTAGTAATCAGAGTTTATATATTATATGTATAGTCTAACCCCTTTCAAGATAATCAATCATAATCACACCCTTCGAGTCCCAGGATACTAAAGCCATTATTTGTTTTATTTTTTTATTAGCCTTATTTGCCGACAAAAACGCTTTAGCCTTTTTGGACTTTGGGTGAACCAAGTCTTCTCTTCGCCAGAAACAAAACAACAATCAGAACAGCGGCATGTTAACATTCAATTGTTGCTATTCGTAATCATTTTCCTATTATACTAGCTACTATAACTACTTTTTTTATTAACTTACTATATAAGTTCGTTTGTCTGTCTGTAGTTCATGAACATTTTGTACCGCTGAACATCGCCTATTTCTAGCGATAACGAGGACCAACAGCTATACGTGCTTGCTCGCAACGGGGGTGTTAACTGATGATAGCCCACCACCCATCAGATTAAAAGCTTCTATTGAAATTTTTCATTTTTGAACAAAAAAAAACTCAGGATTGTACCTGGGACTTCATGATCTGGGCCAAATAGGCTTAAATATCTGTTAAATATATATCTTAACATTTATTTTATAAATAAATAAATTAATAAAACGTTTATTCAGAATATATAAAATGTTTCTTTTGGGTTAAACATAATTTAGAAGGCTCTTAAAAATTATTCGTGGGCCACTGCTTTAGGATTTGCCTTGCAAAGTAGATTGCTTTATGCATGAACTTCTATCACGAGACCACTAAGTAATCTCAATGGGAGTATTACTCAAAAAACGCTTAGTAGATAATAAATATTCTTTTTTTACTCGAATGGGGTGCAAGTGACCCCAACTATACTTTGAAATATTTTAATAGATTCAGGGGTTATTTTGTGGTAATCAATCGTAGCACTCGCAACGCAAAATCATTAGAATAAATTGGTAAAATGCATGTCGGACCACGCGCAATGTGGAGTACCGGAGGTACAATAATACGGACTAATAAGAGGGACTTTATGTTTCATACTTTGAACATTTAACCCATTTAACGTCAATGACCGCAGGACAAATTCACCGGCTTAAATAAAAACTTCTTCAAACACATTTTATAAATGTGCCGACTATTACTCAAAAACTTGTAAAGCTATGTAAACTGTAATAGGTCTTCTTTTAACTCTTAGTTATATTTACTACTACTGTGAATTTTTATCACCCCAAAATCAACCTTTTAGCTGGCAGAAGGGGGGAGGCACTTTATTCTAACAAAACTTAGCATTTTAAAGCTTAATATTTAACAAACGAGTCAGTTAATTAAATAATTGTTATCATAAACCTGTCGCAATTTTTAAAAACCTATCTAACTTTACATGTAGAGGTGCTACCCTAAAGAAATCCACTTGTTTGGGTTAACATCACATGATAAAAAGAAACAGGGACACACAAGGAGAGAGAGAAAGAGAGCTACACACAAGACTGTGCACTCGGCTGCTCGTGTGTTAATTTATTTTTAGTAATATACGCACACATACACACACGGCATACGGCATTTCGTTACATGGTGATTTCTACTAATTCGCACTATCCGCCGCTACTTAAGCCGCGTTAAGAAATTTCGAATATATATATATATATATATATATATATATATATATATATATATATATATATATATATATATATATATATATATATATATATAAACAAAAACATCCTGTAAAAAAAACCAAGTCTCGTAGCTCAGTTTTTCTACCGTAAAAAGTTGTGAGATCCATGTAATACCAAGTCGGTTAATTTATTTGTCCCTACTTAAGGGACTTTCTGTCTTATGTTATTACGTAAGTTGTTATCATATCAATGTTAAAAATCTTTTACGTTTTAAAAAAATAGATCGACTTGGCCATCGCATGATTAGATGATTTAGTATGTATCACACAGCATGTTGTTATACATTCGTTTTGGAGACGAGTTTCAATCGCGGGGAGCGCAATAGACTAAACAATCTAATATAATTATGTATAAATTACTTAATTATGTAAGATACAGTGTGTTTTCATTTTGAAATTTTTAGGTTTTCCCTTGATTTAGACACTAAACACTAATTATATTCTAAATTTGAAGGTTTTATGTCTGCTAGAAATGCCTTAGACTTTTCATGATCGGTCAGTCAGTCAGTGACAAAATTAAGAAAGTTTGACAAGTTACAATTCTTAAACTACTGGTTCAAATTGAATGAAATTTTAAATATATCGTGTTTACACAAAGCCTAATTAGTAACTGAAAATTCAGGCTTCTTGTTTTATCCACAACGAAGTTGTAGGGGGTCGAAAACGGCCTGAATTGCTCGACTTGGCAACTTATTAGCCCCTAAACATTACTGTTCGTTAGTCTCGCTAAAACTCGAGAATGACTAAACTGATTTGGCTAATTTTGGTTAAAAAAGTCCAGGGAAGGTTTAAAAGGTGAGAAAATATAAAAAAAAAGTTAGAGTATATATATATATATATATATATATATATATATATATATATATATATATATATATATATATATATATATATATATATATATATATATATATATATATATATATATATATATATATATATATATATATATATATATATATATATATAAATGAACTGCTAATTAATAGCTTCTAGTATTACTATAATATTATAGTTCTTACTAATGTTTATTGTATATGTATTATATAAAAAAAAAGTAAAAAAAGTGTCTTCACGCCCGTATCCCCTAAAGGGTAGGCAGAGGTACAACAAGTGCACCCACGATTAGCCGAAGATACTTGGTCCCACAATGTGATAGGTGACAAGCCTATAACCGGGCACTTTCCAATCCCGGGCAATGTTGTTTTTATCAGAAAACTGAAAAAACACATTTCTGAATTGCCCGACCCAGGAATCGAACCCGGGGCCTCTGTGGTCAACTCCGACACCGGACCACTACACCACAGAGGCGATAATATATGTATTATACGGTAAAATTACAAAGTGCAGGGACGGTGTACCAAAAAATTAAGAAAACATGCAATTTTTTCGAGCTAGTCATGAAAGTATTTCCTTTTCTTGAAGTAATACAAAATTAAAATTTGCTTTATAATGTAATTAATTTGCACGGCATACACTGCGTATGTTGTGTATTTTCTTTATTTATTTTTTGTTTTTTGAAAAAACACCGAAGAGTTTAAAAATAAATCAAGTTATACAAAGTTAAAAGGAAAAAAA
The DNA here is from genome assembly GCA_036924255.1 of Apodemia mormo. Lineage (NCBI taxonomy): Eukaryota > Metazoa > Arthropoda > Insecta > Lepidoptera > Riodinidae > Apodemia > Apodemia mormo. The sequence goes on along the minus strand of JAUPFN010000013.1, from coordinate 7,683,552 downwards.
ATCCTCACAAATTTCCATGTACATATGAGGAATCTATGTTTATTAGACTGTAAGAATTTCGAACTTCACCATTAATGAAACTTATGATACGTTTGAGAAACAACATTCAATATTTGCTAAAGTTTACGTTAACTAACACAGAATTATTAATAATCTCTTTACCCAGGATTTGCAAATTAAATTAAAATTTATGGAAATTTACGACAAATAGGTTTTCGGTTCGTTACTCAGAACGTTTCGTGACCTTAATTCCACTTAATCAAGAAAGATTAACAGATATGCAGCGCGTTTTTAATATTTATTAGCAGATTATTTGGTTAATTATCGAGAAGAATTATTTAAATTTGTAGCAAAGGCTGATTTGGTATTAAGTTAAAATAATCTAGCTCAGTACGTATTGGAATACGTACTCGTACTAAAGAGTTTTGTACTTGCAAATTTCATTTCTACCACTACGAGTCTGTGAATGGTAGCGTCTGTCTGTAAATTCATTTTTTGAAATTTCGAGGTTATTATCTCTTTGTATCTCACTAATATAATATTTATAAGTTTGAAAAATATTGTCTGTTTGTCTGTATATCTCGTTATAGCTCAAGAATAGCTTGAACGATCTTGATCATAATTGGTATACAATGCGCAAGCCAGCAACAGATTTTCAGTGAACGTCAATTGCGGTTCAGTGGGTGGGCTAAGTAACAGTAACCTCCAATGCAGTTTAAAAATATATAATTTACTCCAGATTGAAAATTTATCAAATTATAGTTAATCCAATATCTTATCGCCTCTGTGGTCTAGTGGTCCAGCGTTGGCGGCGACCACATGAGGTCCCGGGTTCGATTCCCGGGTCGGGCACTTAAAAAAAATGTTTTTTCAGTTTTCTGATAAACACAAAGTTGCCCGGGATTGGTAAAGTGCTCGGTTGGCGATAGGCTTGCCACCTACCACATTTGTGGGACCAAGTATCTTCGGCTAATCGTGGGTGCACTTGTTGTAACTCTGCCTACCCCTTCGGGGATACGGGCGTGAAGATACCAATATCTTAAAACATAAAGCTATTTTTGAAAATTTGAAGAATATTCCTATTTTAATTAAATAAAATTATTTCTTAAAAATATTTTTAAAATATATTTTTAGTCGCCTCCGTCGTCTAGTGGTCCGTTGTTGGTGTTGACCGACAGTTCAGTACAGTAGGGAAGAGCTGCGTGCTGTTTTACTATGTTTAGCTGTCGGACTAATAGTACTTTACATGTTTTATAAAGAAGTTTAGTGGAGAACAAAAAAGGGCAAAATGTAGCCACCTTGAGAATTGATCTCTGCGCCCTCTCGACGGATATTAGTAGTGTTTTAACTGCACTACCCCATTAATGGTGGATAATATAACGCATAACGTTATATTATAGCGCGCTATGTATATTCAACGTATAGCGTACGCTGTGCTATAACATAACGCCACTCTACATACCTAGCGGCTAGCGTAGGCCGTAGTTGTAACATTATAACCTACGAAGTTATGAACTTTGCGATCTAGCAAGTAACGTGTTAGACCGTAGATGCTAGACATTATAACATAGTTTATAGCGTTAAGCTCATCACACATGGCTAAGATACCTACTTATAATATTTGATCTTAAGATGCCTTAATATAATATATCTTAAAGCAAATTTCAGATATCGCTCACCATACAAATCGTATGAACCATCACACACGACTAAGATAATGTATATTTTACCTTTAGTATCTTAAGATACCGAACGACCTAAAAATATATATTTTTTCGTATCTTAATATAAATACAGGATGTTTTTATTTTGGGATATGCGTGGTCGCAGTGCCTCATAATCTATCTATATTATATATCTAATACCTTTAAACGAGCAATTCTTGTGTATATATAATTGGAATCTCGGAATCGGCTCCAACGATTTTCATGAAATTTAGTATTAGAGCAAGATCCCAGAGCCGCCAGACGTCACGTATTTTCTGACGGATGAAATGTGGACGATAGAGTAGTGTTAGTATGTACTATGATCGTATGCCTACCTGCTAGCTTGGTCAAACGGCCAATTTTCAGGTATCAGGTAATCAAGGTACATAAAAACATTACTTACTTCACGTAAATTCTCCTGGCTGATTTTCATATATGTTTTCGAGTGTATAGTTAAAAATAAATTGTCAATACTCCCAGACACTTTCCGTCGGCCATATTGCTTGACAGACGCTTTAAGGGTCTCAAAATAATTAGTTAACTTCACGTAAATTCTGACGCTCCATTTTTATATATGTTCATCCGACAACAATTTTAAAACATTTGACAAGAAGACAGACCGATCCAAGGGGCCAATCATCCCCTAAACTAAATTTTAATATCTGTGAGTGGGAGCGCGAGAGCATTATCTACGCGCATGAGACTGAGTGAGACCGACTGCGCTGTTAAGTAGAGATGAGATGTATTTACGGGAACAGGTTTCTATACCAGGTTTCAACTAAGAAGTCTCCAAACTAAGCATTCAGTCATAGAATATATGAGTATCGAATATTTAGAAGTACTGTAAGCGTACGCGTCCCCGATTACACATACGACTTAGTAATGTCAAAGAGGCAAAAGCGTATCGAGTATTTAAAAGTATCACGCGTACGCGTCCGTGAATACGTATACAATGTACTAATCCTTTGAGATTTGGGACAAGTACACTGCGAAGGGCGACTGCTAAATATGCCAGCATTAAGGTCATATTATAATACATACATTAAAAATTCCAAAAAGCTGTCAGTCATAAGCCTGTGAACGTATTAAGGGAATATTTCAATTTTTTTTTTACATTTTCTTACACTAAGCTATTCAATATTCAATCAATTCTCTTAAAGTCGTATATTTGACCGTCTTGTTGGTCGGGTGGTTAGCGAACCAGACTACGCAATCAACGAGGCCCGGGTTCGAATCCCGTTGGTATTTTTGATGTGGTTGTTCATTAAATAAATTATTGTATTAATTACCTTTGTTGTCTATTGTATATCAGTCTATCTGTAGGCTCGGTGTTGCCATTGACTATATAAAGTCCCTGGTTGGTTTCCCGGATCAGGCAATCCAAAAATATTTTTTATCAATTTTCTGATAAAAACGAATTGCCTGGGATTGGATTAGTGCTCGTTTGGCAACAGGATTGCCACATATCACATAGTCACAGCTGCACTCAACAGACACGGCAGCACAGAACAATATTACTCAAGGGAGCACGGCAGAATACTGAATACTTATTTGGCACTCCCAAATTTTAAAAAATTTAGTTGTTGGCCTCAAGAGGGCCTTTAAATTACAATAAAGTTAGCTGTCACCTGACCATTTTTTTATTTTATTTAAAAATCATATTAATTAAATATAATTAGTAAAAAAAATGAAAGTAAATTAGCCGACATCTAAAAATTTTTAGAATTTTTTTAATTGAAAAAATTATTTTAAAAAAATTCATTTGTAAAAAATTTGAAAAACCTTAAGTGTTATTTTAAAAAAAATATTTTTTAGTTCTAATTAATAAATTGAAAAAAAAATTAAAAATGTCGGCTAACTTTAGTATTATTTATTATAGGTCAATTTTTTTCTTATTTTTGTTGCCATAATTTACTTGTCAACAAAAGTTCTAAAAATTATAAAATATCTGTTCAAGTAATTTTCATGGCCTTAACAGCGCAGTCGGGCTAACTCAGTCTCATGCGCGTAGATAATGCTCTCGCGCTCCCACTCACAGAGATATTAAAATTTAGTTTAGGGGATGATTGGCCCCTTGGATCGGTCTGTCTTCTTGTCAAAGGTTTTAAAATTCTTGTCGGATGAATATATATAAAAATGGAGCGTCAGAATTTACGTGAAGTTAACTAATTATTTTGAGACCCTTAAAGCGTCTGTCAAGCAATATGGCCGACGGAAAGTGTCTGGGAGTATTGACAATTTATTTTTAACTATACACTCGAAAACATATATGAAAATCAGCCAGGAGAATTTACGTGAAGTAAGTAATGTTTTTATGTACCTTGATTACCTGATACCTGGAAATTGGCCGTTTGACCAAGCTAGCAGGTAGGCATACGATCATAGTACATACTAACACTACTCTATCGTCCACATTTCATCCGTCAGAAAATACGTGACGTCTGGCAGCTCTGGGATCTTGGACCATATATAGGGGGTTTCGGGGGCGATAAATCTATATTAATATTATAAATGCGAAAGTTGGGATGTTGGGATGGATGGATGTTTGGATGGATGGATGGATGTTGGTTACTCAATCACGTAAAAATTACTGAACGTATTTGAATGTAATTTGGCGCATAGGTAGACGTTTATACTAGCTGTTGCCAGCGACTTCGTCCGCGCGGACTTCGTTTACTTCGCACAGCACCTCCCCCGTAAGTGATAGCGTGATAATATGTAGCCTATATGTTGAACCGACCTGTTAGTAATATTCATGCAAAATTTGAAGTAAATCCATGCAGTACTTTTTGAGTTGACCCCGGACATACATACAGACAAACAGACAAGCAGACAAAAATTCTAAAAACTTTATTTTTGGCTGCGATATCGATTGTAGATCACGCCTCAAGTATTCTTTTAAAAAAATATTCAATGTACAGTTTTGACTTTCCTACGATTTTATTGTATGTCTATATTAGGGCATCTTAAGATCAAATATTATAGTATCTTAACCGTGTGTGATGAGCTTTATAGCGCTTTATAGCGCGCTATATTACAACAATAAGCGAACAAGAGTTCTGCATTATCTCGCCCGGGTCTGGTACCACCGCCTTACCTATTCCTGCCGCAATAGCGTCTGTGCTTGTCGCTGTCGTGTTCCGGTTTGGAGAGTAAGGTAGCCGGTAAACTTATGCGTGTGGCATTAGACCTCGCCACAAGATAGCAACGCACCATTAACATCTTTGGTGTCTATAGGCGATGGTTGACTCTTTCCAACAGGAGACCCATTTGCTTACTTGCTATTTTATGATATAAAAAAAAAACAATTTTGAGTTCGATTCAGATGTCTTAAGATTTCTTTCTTTTCAATGTTCAGATTAAAAATTTTATGAAGTTAGTTTTATCCGTATTAATAAATGTACACGTTTAATACATCACTAACCTTCATTGTATAGGTTTAAATTTATTAATTTTATAATCCGACTACGCAATAAGTATATCCCTAACAGGCCACACCTTTAAAATAACTTTGGGTTACGAGGGATCTCTCTGTGTCAATAATTGAAATTTCAGTTTCTTCAGTAAACATAAATACTTTTCTGATGATAAGTTTCATTAACTACATATAGAGCTCAAACTCTTTGAGCTCAAAAATCCATGCTTAGATAGATATATTTCAATGCTTTGTGGTTAAAATACCTCAACTTAGCGAGAAGTTGCAGGTATGAAAATCATTCCATGCAGGGTCAATCGGTTTACAATTTTTTTATTATAGTTTAAGTCTTACTAATCTAAGGAGGATTTCCTATAAGCTTCATAAAGTAATGCTAAATATAATGCTCTTAAAGTAATAGAATATATTTTAGGACGTTATATTCGCCAAACTAACGCGGGTGAAACCGCGTGGCAAAATGGAAGTGTGTAATGTCAACATAACAGCTTGTTACTAAGTGCATCGGTAGGTAATGTGAAAGTTTGCACGTTACGTTTTGCACTAAAATATACTTTAAAAATATTAGTTTGTTTTTTCTGCTAATCTCCAAAATAACTTAATCGATTTTGATAAAATTTTCCCCAATATATCCGATTATATCAGGTGAAACTAAGGTTACTTTTATTTTAGTAAAAGTTTTGAGGTCCACTCCACAAAAAAGTAAAAATTCAGATCTAAGTCCACGCGAACGAAGTCACAAGTACTGTTAGTACTCTATGAGCTATAAGTCGCACATACTTTATCTTTGGTATTTTGTCTAAGCTCCCAACATTCGAAATTGAAATTTTATATCACACGTATGTAATATTGGAAGTAAGGTTGTAAGACATCTAAGAGCTGAGCCAATTCACTCAGCTATTCAAAGGATGCGAAATGTCACATAAATCGAAGTCGCACTACTTAGGTGCTGGCTGCTGACCTTTTGAAAGTTTATCCAATATATTATGCTCTTTGATATTTTATGTAATAAAATTGAATGTAACTATATTGGCACCTCGGATGAGATTTTTTATTCTACAAGTTTACGAGTATATTCTATGTATTGGATACTTAACATCATCTGCAGCGCTTAGTAAAGCTGCATCTTAAATATTTAGAATAACTAATTGTACCTAGTTATATTTTGAAATCGTGCATACTTCATTTTAAATCCGATCGTCTTTCTTAAATACAGCATCATCAAAAACGTTATATTTTAATAATTTACTAGCTAGGCGACGGAGCTCCTAAGTGAGAATTACCTAAATCAAATTAAATAGTAAAAGTCTATCTAGGTACAAAATTTCGCCATAATCGTTAGAGCCATTTCCGTGAAACCAATTACATACAAATATACGAGAATTTCTCGTTTAAAGTATAACACTGCAGTTACGTTACTATATTTATTTTAATTGCTATATTTTGTAGTAGTTAGTTGTTATAAAAAGTAAAGTTTGTAGCTAATTAAATATTTTCCAGTTTGATACGCACCAGTTGCGATTCGGCAAGGTGCTTCCACACTTGTAACAATTTTCCGAAAATTATCCCGGGACCGTATCAGACACACGTGTCCGTGACGATTAATGTGGACGTATTTTGTTACGCGAACAACGAGCTGCAGTACGATTCAATCCATTACGAACACTTAAGGGAACTGCTGAATAGAGAATAAACGACAGGACAATGTATGGAGTTACGATCTAATAGCCGAGCCTAGTATGGACATTGGTCTGTGTATTTAACGGATCTAAGTTACGTGTTACAAGGCGATCCAACGAAAGTCGATTTTTCTAAAGCATTTTCGCAATTGTCCGCGAAAGCAGGAGACAATCACACTTGCATTTATGACACGTGTCAAGGTACGCCCGATGACACAAATACAGCCACGGGGTAGGAATGGATCACGTCGTGATGAGTCCCGGTCGGTAGGTCTCCAACCTGCACCTCGCCGCCTCGCTGTTCGCTCATTCATGCAAGCACGCAAAATTATAAACATCGTTGTATTCGTTGTTGTTTACATCAATTTTGTTTGGCGACTAATAATTATTTAGGCGTCGAGTGGAGTCTAAACTTGTAAAATTTCGTCGTACATGGTTGGTGACCGTGTCAGAATAACCTAGATCGTCCACATTTAGAGGAACATGACCTGTAGCGATTCCACGTAGTCCGGTCCGTCGTCATGTTAAATGTCTGGATGCACCTTTACGCGAATAATTGCCACATGCTGCAGAACGTACGATTCAACCCATTCCGAACACTGAAAGAAACTGCTGAACACAGAATCAACGACAGGACAATGTATGGAGCTACGATCTGATAGCTGGCCCCAGTGTGGTCTTTTGTGTACTATCACGCATCTAAATCACATGTTACGAGCCAACCCATCGAGAGTCGGTTTTTCAAAGCATTTTCGTTACTATCCGCGTGACCAGGAGACGTCCATACTTGCATTTATGACACGCGTCTATATATTTTTAGACTGACACACTTGTGACACACTAAAGATTATACGTTTTGAAAGCATGGCTTACTGGGGCATGACAAATCTACAGAATCCCGAAATGTAGGTAATAGGTATTAGGTAGGTATAATTATCTCAAAAAAGAATGAAGAAATCTGAGCAAATTACCTACGAAATAAAGTAGTCGCGACCCGCCTCTGAATATAAAACTACGCGCCTTTCTACCTATAGTACTTAAACCTGCTTAAAAATATCTGCTCATAAAAATTACGATAAAATAAACAAAATATAAATGTTTCTTATCTTTCAGAATCTTTCAATAAAGTGAAAAAAAAGCTATACCGACCGATCGACAGGCAGTCGTTGTACAAATAGGTACGCGAATACGCTGTTCAAGCGCGGGGCGGCCCCCCACTGATTTGCAACTTCAAGTTGTCGCGCGCTGTAGGTGCTTATCGCGATAGGTAAAGACGAGTGTCAGAAGCCCTTTTTTTTTTTTTTTTTTTTTTGTTCTCGCAGGGGAAATGCTCTTACGCACTGCCGGGCCGTGTGGACTGGCCCGAGTGTGGGACTCGCCGGACATAACCGACCATACCCACTAAAACCCCTGCGTCCGCCCCACTGTGCCGTGGTGGCGAGAAGGTGGGAACGCCTGCGCACACGTCCACCAACCCGCCAGCACCTGCCGGCCTTGCCGGCATCCTTCGGGACTGGGGCCGTCGTGGCCCCAGCAGACGGCTAAGAAGCGCGCGGCTTTGGACACCGCGCGCACCTCCTCGAGGCCTTTTGGGGCAGGGCCCCGGCTTCGATCACGGGGGACGAAGCAGGGCCTGGTAGGCCCGACGTCGCACCCCCGTGCGTCTCCGGCGGATCGGGTCGGGGTTGGCCGCAGCCTCCCTTTCCCTCTCCGCCGTCTCCTTCTGCGACATCACGTCCTCGCAGAAGGAGAGGACGGCCGTCCACGATTCCTCGCTCTCGACCATGGCTTTCACGACGGTCGGAAGCGAGAGATCAGCCCCGATGGCATCGCGTAGGACACGTCGCTGCACTGCCCAAGAGGGGCACCCCTCGAGGGTGTGCTGCGCCGTGTCCTCGCTGCCCGCACAGTGGTGGCAATCGGTCGTCGGCTCACGTCGGGCGATTTGGCACAGGTACTTTCCGAAGCATCCATGCCCGGAAAGCACCTGTGTCAGCCGGAACGTGAGCCGCCCATGCCGCCTGTCCAGCCAGTTTTGGAGAACCGGCCGGACAGCCTCAACAGTCCGGCGACCGGCCGTAGGTTCGGCCAGCCGCTCCGTCCACCTCCGGACGGTTAACCGTCGAGCGTGGGACTTCCACCTTTCCGTCACCGTTGGCGGATCGCCGCCGGACCGCAGCTCGTGGCGCCGCTCGTAGAGCCTAGCCAGTGCCGCGGCCTCTAGATCCCACGGCGGCGATCCCGCCAACACGCACGCCGCCTCTGTCGAGATGGTGCGATATCCTCGGATGGCCCTGATCGCCATCACCCTTTGCGGTTTTCGCAAAAGGGCGATGGTGACGCTTCGCAGCGCCGGGGCCCAGACTGGGGCCCCGTACAGGGCCATCGAGCGCACCACCCCAAGGTAGAGGCGGCGGCAGGCCACGTCAGGGCCCCCGAGATTTGGCAGCAGCCGCGCAAGAGCAGCGGCCGCTGCCAAAAGACTGGGGACCAGGCGACGGAAATGTTCGCGGAAGTCCCAGCGGCTGTCGAGGACGAGTCCGAGATACCTCATGTCGGACTTGACCTCGATTTGGACGCCGCAAGCCACGATGTGGGCCCCCGGAGGGGGCGCAGCCCTCGGCCTGTGAAAACACAAGGCCTCGGACTTTTCAAGCGCCACCTCGAGGCCCAGAGCGCGGATGCGCGCGACGACCGATGCCACGCCCGCCGTAGCGAGGCGGGCGGACTCGCGGTAGTTGACCCCGCGGGCCGTAACCAGGGTGTCGTCCGCGTAGCACGTCACCCCGACGCCCGCGGGGAGAGCGCCCCGCAGCACCCAATCGTATCCGATGTTCCACAGGAGAGGGCCTAGCACCGACCCCTGTGGAACACCGCATACCATCTCCCATGTCTCCAGTCCGCCTCCTCGCCCCTGGTACTGAACGTACCTCTGGCTCAGGTAGTCCCCGATCAGGCGACGGAGGTAAGGAGGCACCCTATGGTATTTAAGCGCCTCCCTTACGCAGCTCCACGGCATCGTGTTGAAGGCGTTCGCTATATCGAGCGATACCGCCATCAACACGCCACCGCGGGCGACAACCTCCTCCGAGTCGGCCTTGACGCGATTGATCGCGTCGATCGTCGAAAGGCCGGCCCGGAACCCAAACTGGGCGTTGGCCAAATCGGGTCCTACGTCAGCCATATGCTCGACGAGGCGTGCAGCTATTATTCTCTCGAACAGCTTACACACCTCGTCAAGCAATACGATGGGGCGATAGGCGGAGGGAGACTCTGCGGGACGCCCTTCCTTCTTGAGAAGGACCAACCTACCGCTTTTCCACACTCCAGGGAACCGTCCCGACTCCAGGCAGGCACTGTAGAGCCTCCGGAGCCGGTCCCCCAGGACGTTGAGGGCCAAAACCACGACGCGACCGTGTACTCCATCCGGCCCGGGCGCTGTGTTCTTCGCCCGGAGCTTGTCCACGGCCGCGTCGAACTCCTCCTCAGCGAGTTCAGGCACCCCGCTCTCCTCCTCATCTACGGCGCCACGTCGTTGCGGCGCCATAGCGGGGGGGACGTGTTCCGCCCGATGTGGAAAGAGGGCGGACACGACGTCCCTCACGAATCGGTGGTCAAGGCTTTGGGTCAGCGGAGGCGCCCAGGGGCGTAGTTTGCCCCTGACAGACTTGTAGGGGCGCCCCCACGGATCGTTATCCAAAGCCCCGAGCAGCTCTTCGCGTGCCTGGGTCTTGGCCCTGCTGATGGCGAGCTGTAGGGTCTTCTTCTTCTCCCTGAAGACCTCGTACAGCTCGCGCTCCGTCGTCTCGTCGCGGTGCCGTCTTCTTCGGCACCTGGTGTAGTCACGTCTGGCCACCACGCATTCCATGCGTAGCGTGGCAATTTGGCCAGACCACCAGTACACCTGGCGACGAGAGGGGGGCGTCTTGGTCCGAGGCATTGAGGCGTCGCACACCTGCGTCAATGCCTGCCGGAACCATTCCGCCTCCTCATCAACCCTCACAGGCCCGGCGGGTAGTGGTTGCCAGGCCTGGACGACGGAGGCCTCCAGCAGAGCGTCTCTATCGAGACGCCCCAACGTCCACCTGGGGAATGGTGGGGAGTTACCTCTCGTGGGACTTGTGCCCGGTGTCATCGACGAGGCGGAGACGTCGAATCGGATGTATCGGTGATCCGAAAGCGTCTCCACCCCATCGAGGACTCTCCAATCCCGGACACGGCGTGCTACAGCGGGGCTAGCGAACGAGATGTCCACTATAGAACCGCCCCGCTGTCTCACGCAAGTGAAGGTCGACCCCCTATTTAGGATACAGAGGCCGACCGACACTGCCCACTCTTCCAACACGTTGCCCCGCGAGTCGGTGACGGGGGACCCCCATGCCGAGGATTTGGCATTGAAGTCCCCCATCACGATCACAGGGCGAGGATTGGCCCGTCTGACTTGGACCTCAACCTCGCCCAGGAACGACTCAAAGTCGGCGAGGCAACGGTTGGGTGAGAAGTAAACCCCCACCACGACGATTCCCTCCCACTCAACAGCGATGAAGCCCGGACCACGACCAACTACCACAGAGGCCGGGGCTGCAACCGATGTTATAATCGCCACCAAGCCGCACGTGTCCCCAGCCCAATTACTTCGTAGGGGGACAAAGTACGGCTCGGCAGCGACAGCCAACACTATGTTCCACTCCGCCAGGGACTGCAGGAGGAGATCCTGTGCCCCGGCGCAGTGGTTAAGATTCGCCTGGAGGAAGCAATGGTTGCGGCCCGCTAGGGCCATTATTTCGTTTCCATTGCTTCCTCCAGCTCCACCCCAGACGATGACGGGGTGGGTACAACTGCTGTAGATACAGCAGGCTTGGCGTGGTCCTGATTGACGGCCGCCCTTCGTTTTTTCTTAGCGGCCGTCGTGCTTTTGCAGGACTTGGCCCCTGAGCTATGATCCGCCGGTCTGCCTGCTGCCGCGCAAATTGAGCAGCGAGGACTGGCAGAGCATTCGGCGGACTTGTGGCCGTTTTGACCGCAGCGGAAGCATTCGCCACTACGGTCAATTACCGAGGTGCATTGCACCTTAGTGTGCCCCACCTCGAGGCAGCGGTAACAGCGCATGGGTCTTGCAGACAACACCCGCACCTGCGCTGAGACCCAGCCAACCAATAATTTTGATGTTGCTACCTTGCGTGCTGCGGCCACTGGGCAGCGTACGAAGAGTGTCCCCTGGCCCGAAGGAGTGCAGCGGATCTCTCCGGCTTTAATCGTATCTGCACTGCACTCACCGACACGAGCTACGGCAGCCACCACTTCAGCCACCGTAGCTGAGTCGTCAAGGCCTGTGATGCGCAGATCCGCACACCTCACAGGCCTGACCACCCGAACGCAATCAGCCGGAAGCGTTTCTTTAAGCTTTTGAGCGAGAGCATCAGCCTTGTCACCGCTCGCCGTGCCGGGAACCTCAAGTATGCGAGCGCCCGTCGCAGCCTTCCTTACTTTCAATGCCGGTATTCCCAGCTCGGCAATAGAAATTTGCTCTTTCGCACGCGTTAGGATGGCCGCGTAGGTAGCCCCGTTTTCTACTGCATTCGGCTGGAGCGTGATTACCACCGCTGCAGACCTGGGAGGACGCAGCTTCCGACTCTCCCTCTTAGCTTTTGGCTTTTTAGATTTTGGCGCAGGATCTTGAGCCGTTGTCGCCTTAGGCGCGGGGGACTTCTTCCTTTGGGCAGCAGATTGATCGACCTTCCGTTTCCCTCTCTTGACCACTTGGGTCCATCCTGCTTCCACCAGGGGCTCGGCTGCAGGTCGCGACGGGGGAGTGGGCAATGTTTGGGGAGTCGGTGGTGTGACTTTGGCTTTAGAAGCTTTGCCCTTGCCCTTACCTTTTCCCTTGTGCTTACCCTCCGCCGTGGTAACTGCGATGGAAGCAACTGCGTCGGTACATGTTGCGCTCGCAAGTGGCAGCCGGTAGCTCTTTTCCGGGAGAAGACGGTCTTCAATCGCAGCCAATTTGGCGTCGAACATCCCCCCAAGTTCCAACATTAGGGATTTTCGAAATTCGCCTTCTGCCGTTGCCTTAGCCTCCGCTGTTTGAGTAGAAGGCTGTGCCAATTGCGCTCGAATCGCTGCGAACTCTTCGCGGAGAGCTGCAAGTTCTATCTTCAGTCTTTCGTTGTCGGCCCGAAGCGAGGTAGTCTCGTCTGATATCGTCCGGCTTTTCAGAGCTGACACCGTCTCTCCTATTGCAGCTGCGGCGTCTTTCAGGGCCCGCACGAACGTGCCCTTCAGGTTGCCGGACTTGGTTGCAATTTTTAGGACGACCTCAAGGCCTTCTTCCACTCGTTTGCCGAGAGCCTCAGTGTCCATTTTTGAAATGTCAGCGGGCATCACCGCCGGTGCCCGCGTTTTCAATTTCTTAACCAAGCCCGCGACTTCCTCCTCGACCGAGGCACTGGGCTTATCTTTTTTATACAAAGCCCGCTTCGCTGCGCCTCGCCCAGTCTCCGTTCGAGCGTCCGACTCGCTGCTGTACTGCTCGGAATCCAATCGTACAGCGGCTTCCTTACTTCTGGGGCGTTTACGGCCAACAGCCCCTGTATCCATTGGCGACGGTGCCCTAGATACATCCGATAGCGTTGAGATGCTGGCCGTCCTAAGCCGCGTTAAGCGGACAACTGGCACTGGCACAGCAATCTGATCCTCCTTGAGGCCTAAATTGCCCGATGTTGTTTTTTGGCCTTTTCGGCCCTCCTTCTCTTGAATGTGGCCTTCTCGGCCCACCTCCTTCACGTCTTGGCCTTCGCGGCCCTCCTTCGTTACGTCATAAGGTTTTTGTTTTTTGTCTTCCATTTTTGTTCCCACGAGTAGAAACTTTCTAAAAACTGCCTAAAAAGGCGCCTACGTTATCGCGCCCCGGGGGTCGGCCGGTACCCGGGCGGGTCCACACTAGCGACTGATAAACCCGTCAGCCATACATCCCGACTTTGTGCCGGTCTGCAAACCTCCTCACGGTGCGTCTCCGCTTGAGGTTCGGGGAATTTTTTATAGAGGTTATCTTCCTCACGGCCCGGCCAATTAAGGCAAGGCCCTCGGATCCAGGATCATTGGCCGCTAGACGTGACAACGACACCTCCCCTGGATTTACGATGTCACGGGCAGGCCGACAGGGTTAGTGCCAGCGTTGCCCGCGCTTACTCCACATCCACTGTCCGTCTGCGAACAGAGGGACAGGGAGGAGCGTTTTGGTCCAATTGGCTTCCCCAAGGTGCTGGATTGCACCCCAGGTACTAGAGCCCCCCCGCCACGACAAGGCTTGGAACCATGGGGGGGAGTGTCAGAGGCCCTGACATTAGTGAAACACAAGTGGCCGTGCGTATGCCTTGTCTATTAAGTTAGTAATAATAATAATTTATTTAAACAAAAAACAAGTATATCAAAAATTACAAAAAATCCACACTGACGATAATTAAGAATAATAATTTGGTGTATTCTAGAATTACCAGGGGTTCCCGAACTAGGCAAAGCCTGTATTTTGGGATACCATACTTAATTAAAAACAAAAGAAGTTCAAACAATAAAGGACGAGTGCAATTTAACAAATAAAATTATAATAATTGGTTCACATTAAAAAATAAGCATTGAATTTCAAAATAAAATTGTGCTGTTTATTTAACAATAATTTGAAAATATTAATTAATAAGACTCAAAGTTAGAATTAAATAGTGAGAAATTAATATAAAGTTAAGAAATAAAACAAAGCATTATTGGTGTAATGTCTTCTATGAGAGTGTTGACATTACGATAGTATATATAGAAGTCTTTGCATATAAATGTATCAGATATATGCCTCGACGTATGTAATCATTCTCTTATCTCGAATTTTTATATGCGATGAAATAAATGAAATAGAATGGGCGCTGATCACCTGTGATTATCAATTGTTTAACACTTTGCGTATTAAACATAAAGTTATATAAATCTATTTTATTCTTAGAAAGCAACTTCGTAATTAAAAGTGATATACATTATAATTTCTCTGAGTAAGAAGCCTAATACACCTACTACAGTTTTAATATTACAAAGAAACTCTTATTTGAAAGGTGAACGACGCGGACAAAAGAATCTTTAGAAATAATATTGCTATTTAAATGTTTAGAAGCGAGATGAAATTGAAAAACAAATTTGGTATTTGAATAAAATATAAGAAGTAAGTGCAGGCGATAATTAAAAATGTATAAATTACTTCTACACTAATATTATAAGAAGATAAGATTTGATCGTTTGTTTGTAATAGATATACTCAAAACTTTTACCGACCGATTGTAAAATTTATTTCACCAATATTAATTTACTTTATTATTGAGAAACATAGGTTGTTTTTTTACCGATTAAGTTAAAGGAAGTAATGTGTGTGGGTTACGTGTATAAAGTCGCGTGGAAGAGCTACTAATAAAGAAATAAACACATAAATATTATTCGAGAAATTTAACGAATTAACCTAACCAAAGTAAACAAATTAGTCGCTTGTGATAATATTGGTATGGATAGTAATATCAATGATATTGATATATAATAGCTTCTGCACAGACAGAATATACAGACATTTAGTTTTTTGTTAAATTTCGTTAAACATTATTGTTTATGACTCATTGCCATAAATTTTACAATTAAACTCAATGCTTTTTAAATGATATCACCGGCACACAAAAAAAGGCCGGCGTAGGGATGTGACGACCCCATCGCCCACTGGTGGGATAATTTTTGTGACAAAAATTATTTAACACCGGTGCAGTCAGTCAACCAAATTAGTGGTAGTGCCATACTGCTTTTGCAACTGAATAGGCCGGCACGCCCGGGGAGATACCACTCTCTCACTTGACACCGACGTAACGTAGCAGCCCTGCTGCTGCGTTTCGTTTGATTTGTGAGAGTCACGGAGGCCTAACCCCCCCCCCCCCCCCCGCACACTATGAATGCGCAATCAAACGAGAATCTACCCCAGGGGGGTACCACACTTGCACCAGCAGTGGAGAATCCCCCCCTGAGCGTGCGTGCTCTGGATTCCAGCCAGATCATGGATGCTCAGGCTGCCCTGCGTATTTGGGGGGGGGAATTTTGCTCATAGACAATCCTGTCCGGGGCAAACAGGGCAAGAAAGCCATGGCACCCCCTACCACGCTTACTGTGGATTTCTGTAATGTCAGGGGGCTTCATTCCAACTTCAACGCTGTTCCCTCCATCCATCCATCCCATCCCATCACCATCTCGAGGCGGCGAAGCCAGCTTTGCTCTTTTTGACCGAGACACAGATATCTTCTCCGGCTGATACTTCTTACCTCTCCTACCCGGGGTACAAACAGGAATATTCCTTTGTACCGCGGGCTGGGGTGTGCGCATACATCAGAGAAGATATCTGTTACCGGCGCCTCGGCAGACTTGAAGGTCAGGACCTATCCATCCTCTGGTTACGCGTAGCTTGCGACGACCATCCACGCAGCTACGCGTGCCTATACAGGTCCCATGGTGGGAATACTGAAGTTGACCGGCTCGTTGAGCATTTACAAACGGCTGTAGATTCCGTGTTAGAGCAGACCCCCTCCGCAGAGATCGTGATCTTGGGCGATTTTAATACCCACCACGCCGAATGGCTTTGTTCGCGCACTACCGATCATGTGGGGAGGTCTGCTCACGATTTTGCCTTGGCGTATGGTCTTACACAACTGATAACTTCACCCACGCGAGTTCCCGATGTGGATGACCATACGCCTTCAATGTTGGACGTTCTGCTGACCTCTCATCCGGACCATTATCAGGTATCGGTGGACGTCCCACTTGGTTCGTCAGGCCACTGCCTGATCCGGAGTAAAGTGCCGGTTTCGCGCCTATCACGGCCTCCTTTAGCAGGCTGTCGTCGCGTTTGGCACTTTAGGTCAGCAGATTGAGACGGGATGCGGTCTTTTTTTGCGTCCTACCCATGGGGGCGGTTGTGCTTCTGGCTGGATGATCCGAATGTCGTCGCTGACTCTATTGCCGATGTGGTGCTGCAGGGCATGAAACTTTTCATTCCATTTTCTGCGGTACCAATTGGAGGTAAGTCTCAGCCTTGGTTTGGTCGCTCCTGCAAAACGGCTTCGCGCCGCAAGCAGGAGTGCTACTGGGCTTGGGCTGCAGCGTCCGCATCTTGTGATGAAAAAACCAGCACATTACGTAAGGAGCACAATTTCGCCTCAAGGTACTTCAAAAGAGCTATCGCCAAGGCAAAATAGGAACACATTGGCAGAATTGATGAGAAATTAGTTCGCCTTCCTTCGGGCACTCGTGCGTTCTGGTCTCTCGACAAGGCTGTCTTAGGGAATTTCTCACAGCCCTCTCTTCCATCCTTGCACGGAGACGATGACTCTTTGGCCCATACTGCAAAGGAGAAGGCCGATCTCCTGGGCTCCTTCTTTGCGGCCAACTCGACTCTGGATGACCAAGGGAACGCACCGCCTACCATCCCGCAGTGTGATAGTTCTATGCCAGAACCACACTTTCGGCAGTCATCTGTGCGTAAAGCACTACTTTCCTTGGACATCCACAAGTCGAGTGGGCCGGATGGCATCCTTGCGATTATGCTAAAAATGTGTGCCCCAGAGTTGGCACCAGTATTAACACGCCTATTCCGGCTCTCCTTTTCACTCGGCGTGGTACCGAATTTATGGAAGACAGCTTTGGTGCGTCCCATCCCTAAAAAAGGAGATCGCTCTAACCCGTCTAACTATCGGCCCATAGCCATAACCTCCTTGTTCTCCAAAATTATGGAGACAATCATCAACTCTTAGCTCCTCAAGTATTTAGAAGAACACCAGCTTATTAGCGACCGTCAGTACGGTTTCCGTCGCGACCGCTCAGCTAGTGACCTAGTATACCTAAATCAACGATGGGCGGAAGCAGTTGAGTCCAAGGCGGAGGCATTGGCAGTTAGTTTGGACATAGCGAAGGCCTTTGATCGGGTATGGCACAAAGCGCTTCTCGCGAAGCTGCCTTCCTACGGGCTTCCTGAGAAATTATGCGAGTGAATCACCAGTTTTTTGGCTGACCGGAGCATCAAGGTCGTTGTCGACGGTGCGTGCTCCGACCTTAAATCTGTGAATGCAGGTGTTCCCCAAGGCTGCGTGCTATCACCAACACTGTTCCTTCTGCATTTCAATGATATATGATCAAGGCTTGATGGAGAAGTTAAGCCAGAAAAAGCCAGTTTAAAGATGAGAAAGAACATGCTTCATTGATTTGGACATGTAGAAAAGCAGGCAGAAGAAAGGTAAACAAAACCGTAAAAAATATACAATGCGAATGTGGGAGAACTAGATAGGTCAGTATTTATTTTATTCCCCGGTATAATAGGTAACAAGACCAAGACTGACACCACTATCAAATTGTTCGAGTACTGTCCGAAGATGGTGTCAAGAGTCTTCACAACTAGCGTATTTGTTTGAAGAGAGTAATGAAAGTGCAGGAAATGAAACAAGTCTACAAGGATCATGATGTATTGCACTCGGTTCTGACTGTGGTAAGATATTTTAAAAAAATATTATAAAAGCATTTAAATAGTCTGATGCAAGCCGACCTTACAGTTTTTTTGTCTAAATCTATATATGTTTTAGAACATATCCCGTGCTTAAAAAAACCTTGAAAACTTACAAACAAAAATTTTGACACACCAGGATTTGAATCTGCGACCTTGCCTTTAATCTGCATGCTCATATTTCCGTTGATTTGATTGTTTCCGTTGATTTGATTGAGTTGAATTCCGTTGATTGTACTGATCGCTATACCCTAAAAAATTTAATCGCAAAGCAAAAGAAGAATTTCGTTATGTTGAACCAGTCGACAGTAGTTCAATTGGTAGATCATGCCTATCAATAGAAATTAAATCCTATCATTCCCCGTGTTGGTTCCGAACTCCTTTGAAGAATAGATCAACTGCCATTCTGCTCGGCAAGTCGTAAAAGGAGACCGATTGGCTATGCGAGTCATTACCATCGTGACTACTAGGTGGTAGAGTTATGCATTGTCTCAGCCGTGTCTGGTAGCACCGCCTTACCTATTCCTGCCGCAATAACGTCAGTGATTGTCATTGTTGTGTTCCAGTTTGGAGGTCTTATGATATAAATATATATATATATATATATATATATATATATATATATATATATATATATATATATATATATATATATATATATATATATATATATATATATATATATATATATATATATATATATGTATATATACAGACTGGTGGTGAGTTAGATAGATAGATAGATATATTTTATTTGCATGAAAATGGGTTACAGTTAATAGGTGTTACAGCTTTTTCAGAACGCCATAATCTACCGGCAATTCCGGTGTGCAAATACATAATATTACAATCTAATTAATTATAATTAATAATATATTTTTTATAAATCTAAGTTGACAATTTATCTTTACAATTTACTTACAACTAAACTCCTAAAATCAATACAAGAAAAAAAAATGTCCCATCACATGTTATTATTAATTTATATCTGATAATCCATCTTTAATTATATTTTTATTTAGAAACATTGTTATAAAATATTAATCTCATTAAATATTAAATAGTTGTATAAAAAGAGTAAAGGGAACATCAATTTCATATCGTATTATTAAGTCACATTTTATTATTTAATGTCATTTTATATATTAAAAAATAGCTTAAAAATATTAAGTCACAATTAAAATTAAGTCATTGAGTAATAAAATAATAATAATAATAATTACATCATCATATCATCATAATTGCATCAAAAACTTGCATATAAATACTCGCTCATCCAAGGTCCACCCGCTCCATACTATAACTACATCCCTCAACATGTTCTCGACAGCTCCACACACAAATTGTACTTTGACCGCACTATTATTACCGACCATACTATATACAATAACCGCCCAGACATTACGCTAGTAGACAAACAGAACAGACATACATACATCATCGACGTAGCCGTACCTAACACAAACAATATACAAGCAACTATTACAGAAAAGATTAGAAAATACACAGAATTACAAGAGGAAATAAGAAATGTCTGGAAAATGGATAGAGTTACAATAGTACCAATAGTAGTATCGAACACTGGCGTTATACCCACACTTTTGCACAATGCTTTAAAAATTTTAAACCTACCCAAAAATACCTACATCACTCTACAGAAAGCCGCCATACTCAACACATGCCGTACCGTCCGAAAATTCTTGCAGCTTGGTTCGGGTAATGAAATTGTTCCTCATCAAAACAGTTTAAATGTAAATGACCCAAATTTGGGTTAGCACTTGGCTAAAACCCGTGTTAACTTATATTACCAGGCCAAACCTGAGAAACAGTAAAGTATAATAATAATAATAATAATTATATAAAAAAAAAACTTTAATTTGAACTTTGCTATAGGACAACATTAGTTAGTATTTGAGAAGAATTCATTTAAGTCATAGAAATATTTGTTAACTAGCCAAGTCTTTAATCTATTTTTAAATTGATTATTGTCTAGTCGTTTTAAATCATTTGGAAGATGGTTATATATGCGTATAGCCGAAACATATGTACATTTAAACATTATTTTATTTGATATTTTTGGAAGACTAATATTATATTTATATTTACTGCGTATATTTTTACTGAATGCTGATCTTAAATTAAAGTATTCAAAATTTTGTTTAACAAATAAGCATATTTCCAATATATAGATTCCAGTGACAGTTAAATACTTTTTCCTTTAAATAGATCTCTAAGAGATTCCGTGTTATCCATTTTATAAATAGTTCTTAAACATCTCTTTTGTAAAACAAATATCTGATGGATGTTTGCAGAATTACCAAATATAATAATTTAATACGTAAAGGAAAAACTTCGTACCCATTTACAAGACAATTGCATGACCAGTAGAGTATGAATTTTTGACACAATTGAATTTTGCTAAAACTTACTATTTTTAAATTGAATGCATTAGAAATGCATTAAATTAATAAAAATAAATATTACCCACAGTACAATCATGTTATACACATGATAATATACTCACACGGATACTATTTTCTTACGGCTAAAGATGCTTACATCTTTAAGTAGTCTGTGGACTAAAGTCAGTTATCAAACTTAAAAGATATTTTATTGTTTAGTCTATGGTCGAATTTCGGCCTCAAGCGATCGCTTGTATAATTTATTGCATCAAATAAGGCTCATTAACATCTTCAAATTATTGTTTATTCAGTATTTATCCAAACATTCGCCTTTTCCGAAGTAAGAAAATTATAGCTTGTATAGCAATTTACTTTGAAGAATTTCAAAGCGGCTCCGGACCAATACGGAACAAATTACACTGACTACGATCAATTTAACTAAGCCTAAACGTCTAAACGTCGGACTTTACGGTTAAAACTCTATATAATATACTCTTTATAATGTAAATATTTCCTAAAGTCGCTGGTTGTCTGGAAGAGATCACTGATGGGTGATAAGACCGCCTATTTGTACTCCGTTCCTTATCGTACATTGTTATTTTCTATTGTAAATGATGTGTGTTGTGTGCAATAAAGTATATTATTATTATTATAATATAGGAATGTTTGCCCGTTAATTTCCTTAAAAAAATCGTTTTAAATGTTAAAAAGTGGAGATGGTCTATTTCATATGTTTGACAGTTCACATGTAATGCTTCAAATGGTAGACATATTTAATTAAAGAATAAACTAGATTAAATGGCAGCGACAATATTATATTTAAACACTAGCTGTTGCCCACGACTTCGTCCACGCGAACTTTGTTTACTCCGCACAGCTCCTCCCCCGTAAGTGATAGCGTGATAATATGTAACCTATATATTGACCCGACCTATAAGTAATATTCATGCAAAATTTGAAATAAATCCACGCAGTACTTTTTGAGTTACCCCGGACATACATACAGACAAACAGACAAAAATTCTAAAAACTGTACTTTTGGCTTTGATATCGATTGTAGATCACGCCCCAAGTATTCTTTTAAAAAAATATTCAATTTAAATGCAGTGGGTTTTACATCATATTTCGGATTTTATTTTACAATCGCTTGTTCGAAATTCGACCATAATCTCTATTACTCCGTCTAACCATAGACTAAACAGTAAAATCTCTCCAAGTTATACGACACATTTATCTGAAAAGAGTATAGTATACACGTGTGTGTATTATCGTGTATGTCACATGAATTTAATGAATGAATGAATGAAATTTATTTATTGTGCACAAACTTACAATTTAAAAATACATGTTTAGTAAAATTAACTTCTATATAATAGTAATACACAAAGGCGGTCTTATCGCCAAAAGAGCGATCTCTTCCAGACAACCTTTTGTTGGTAAGGATAAAATTTTAAGGCTATCCAGGCTATCCAAACAGATATAAATACTATTATATTACCTTGTGACTATTTACCTATTTTATATCTATACATATATATTATACATTAGGAAATCAAAAATGAGAACATAAAAACACATTGACACACAGTAAATATACGCTAAGAAAGTGCACAAGTAACAAAAATACACAACAGAAAAATCTTAAATAATATTGTCTAATCTATTAAACTTAAATTCAAATAATATGTTTTAACTAAAGTTTCAAAAGCATTTAATGATTTCGCACGTCTAATGTTAGCAGGAAGCTTGTTCCATAGCTTAACGGCTTGAACAGTAAAAGAATTTTCATAAAAATATGAATTGTGTGCAGGCATACGCAAGGAAAGATTTTCACTTGAACGCAGTTTCATAACCTCACCGTCAAAAAATTCAGATCGTTTCTTTAATTGCGTGGCTTTAAATCCAATAAATTAATTTATTGCGTGTAAATAATGTAATGTAGTATTTCTAATGCATAATTCAGTGCTTGAACAAAAACTGAAAAATTCACTGTAATGTTGTTAAAGTGTAATAATTATTATAAGCAAAGTATGAATATTTTTTTAACTTTTATGGCGTGATATCGTTAAATATATATATAAGAAAGGCTCCACGAAGCAAAAAAAAATTACGACAATTATTTAAACATTTTTTTTAATTTACAATTAAGACGGAGGTACGAGAAAATTTTGTTAGTTAACAATCGTTTAACTTGTTGAAAAATTAATTTTAAGTAAAATCTCCAACGGAAATAAATTATTTATAGTGTTTAGAATACTTAATTATTTTTTTTTTAATTTAAAAAATAACATTCAAATATCTTAAATTAATTAATTTATGTGTCGTACTCGCTTCTGAGGCCGTGCGCACAACCTGAAAATGTCGTGCAGAGACCCATTTTTTCGGAAATTTACTCCCCTTTTGAAACTTTTTTGAAATTCCTTAAATATTAATAGTTTATGAAATATTGGCAAAAAATGAAATGCCATTTTTTTAATCTTTAATTGTTTATAACTTTGGCAATTTTTTATGTGCTAATATACGCTTTTACCTATCGCATGACCTATGACCTATCCCACATAATTTTAAGAGCAGTATCTCTATTTTAGACGATTTTCAATTTTTCAAGCAGACTATTATACGATACTAATATTATACATTTTGATAAAAATTATTTTGTAATATAAATTATTAATTATATTTTCACTTTTATTACATTTTATAGCCTAACGATAATAAAGCTGGCGTATGACTTTACAACATTTAAGAAGTTCTTTTTGAAAGCCATTAATCTTTTATTGCTTTATTTGATACTTCCATTTAGTTTATCAAAAGTATCTTCATCATTTTCATTTAGTTTATAAGGGCTTTAATATATTTTTAATATACAATCAAGATTATTTTTCCAATCTGGAGCCATTATACAAAAATACCTAGCGTGTTATTTTATATCATAGGATAGCTAACAAGCAGATAGCCATAGATAGAAAGATACAACTTTCACCTATATACTACATACTACTCTAGGCGTAAGACTCCAATATATGCCTGCTTTTTGGACATATCAAGGGCATTTGATCTGGTTTCTTATGATATATTATGGAAAAAGATGGAAAAAGTATGAACTTTTTCCATCTTTCTCCATCTCAATCATCATTCTCCACCACCAGAACTTATCAATATTTTTAAATATTGGTATAGAAACCAGATAAACAATGTTCGATGGGCAAGTGTGTTATCGCGTCCGTATGGATTGGAGTGCGGGGTGAGGCAGGGGGGGTTGAGTTCTCCAACGCTCTTCAATCTATACGTAAATGAGTTGCTCGGCGAGCTCAGTGGCGCCAGGGTCGGCTGCCACATTGACGGAATATGTGTTAACAACAAAAGTTATACCGACGATATGGTGCTGCTGAGTGCGTCGATTTGCGGCCTCAGAAAAATGATGGCGATATGTGAGGCATACGTAGGGAGGCACGGTCTGACCTACAATGACAAAAAAAGTGTATTGATGGTATTTGAGGCTGGAGGAAAGTCACCAAGACAAGTACCACCCATTTTTCTCAATGGTACTCAACTCAAAAGAGTGTATCAATTTAAATATCTTGGTCACATTTTAACCCCTGACCTCAAAGACCTCAAAGACGACGCCGATATCGAGAGGGAACGGAGGGCGCTGTCAGTGAGAGCAAATATGCTGGCTCGCAGGTTTGCACGTTGTTCAAGTGATGTAAAATCAACGTTGTTCAGAGCTTATTGCACTAGTTTTTACACTTGCAACCTGTGGGCCAAGTACTCTCAAAAATCCTATAGCGCCCTCCGAGTCCAGTACAATAATGCGTTCAGGGTGCTGATGGGACTACCTCGTTTCTGTAGTACAATCAGGGATGTTCGCAACAGCGCGTGTAGATTGTTTTCATACTACGATGCGCAAAAGATGTGGGTCCCTGGTGCGCAGATTGCGAGGGGCCACCAACAGCATCCTGAATTTAATCGTAAGCAGATTAGACTGCAGGTATGTGGGTCATTGCTGTGCGATTTCCAATGGGATGACGCAGCAATGATTCACATCACAATCTATTAGTGATAAGTATTAACATAGTAATTAGGTTCATGTGTATACTAACAAATATGAGTCTGGTTGCTTGAAATAAATGTTTATTATTATTATTATTATTATGTGCGTTATATGAAAAATGTCTCAGCTGAATGCCGGGGTATTATAGTGGTGGCAAGAACAGGTAT
The DNA here is from genome assembly GCA_036924255.1 of Apodemia mormo. NCBI lineage: Eukaryota > Metazoa > Arthropoda > Insecta > Lepidoptera > Riodinidae > Apodemia > Apodemia mormo. Next base: position 7,658,554 of record JAUPFN010000013.1, on the reverse strand, counting down.
TACCAAAGAACTTGCACCACTTATTATTGTTAAGTAATGTACTGTGTCTGGCTATTAAGAAATGACCTGACAATTGAGCAGGTGTCCAAGATGACTGCCTTTTGTAATTTTATGTAGAGGTTTTTGGGAAGATCTAATTCAGTAATACTTGAATGCAAAGATTTTGGAATGACTCCTGTGGATGAAATTATAATTGGGATAATTCTGACTACATTTTGGTGCCACAATTGTTTTATTTCTTCAGCCAATGGTAAGTACTTTTGAATTTTTTCTATGTGCTTTTGTTTTAAATTTTCGGTATTAGGTATGGATATGTCTATTAAATATGTAGTTTTAGAACTCTTAATAGTTAAGGTAATATCTGGTCTATTGTTGTTTGTAGTTTTGTCGGTTATAATGCCTCTGTCACAATATAATTTCGCAAATTCATTTTCTAATACAGATTTTGGTGTATATTTATAATAAGGGTCAATGTTTTTTATAAGCTCATACTTTTTTGCTAAAACAGAGTGGATTTGCTTTGCTGCATTGTTATGTCTAAGTGTATATTGTTTAGTTGCTAAAAATGGGCAACCTCCAGTAATGTGTTCTATTGTCTCTTTGTGGCTATTGCATAGCCTACAGCTGTCAGAATTAATTGACGGGTCTTTAATAATATACTTTTGATAATTTTTTGTATTTATTATTCTATCTTGTATAGCTACCATAAAACCTTCTGTTTCAGCAAAAATATTTCCCCTTTGTAACCACATATGAGAGGCTTCCTTGTCTATGTGATTCTGCTCTAGCTGATTTGGGTATTTTCCATGGAGAGCCTTTGATTTCCAGTGTTCTACACATGTTTCATCACTATTAATATTGCTTATAGGGTCATAATCTTTATCACTTAAATTTAGGGGAGGATACGGCAAAAGACTTATAGATTTATGGACAGTGCTATCACTACTTCGTTCAAAGAAATATAAGCGCAGGTTATGTACTTGTCTATAATGTAATCTTTTAATATCTATTATCCCTCGGCCTCCTTGTTGTCTTTTTAAATGAAACCGTTCAACTGAAGAGTGAATGTGGTGAAAATTGTGATTGTAACATGTTGTCCTAGTTGTTGTATTGAGTGTTTCCAAATCTATATGTGACCATTTGATAAGGCCAAAAGAATATGTTAAAATAGGGATAGCGAACGTATTTATAGCTTTACATTTATTCCTAGCTGATAATTGAGTTTTTAAAATTTTTAGTAACCTGTTTTTGTATTTTTGTGTAAGTTCTTGTTTAATACTCGTGTGATCTATTTCGTGACGTTGATAAAAACCTAAGTATTTGTAATTTATTTTATCTATTATATCTGTTTTATACACTAATTTATGAGGTTCCTGGTTTTGATGGTTTCCTTTGATTATACTGTTAACTTTACATTTATCAATATCAAAAGACATTCGAATATCTACACTAAATTGTTCCGTTATAATTAGGAGATGCTTAAGCTGTTGTTTGGTTGCTGCAAATATTTTTAAGTCATCCATATAAATTAAGTGTGTAATTTTGGTGTCATTATTACCAGTAATCTTAAATTCATAGTTGCTGCTATTGAGAAGGTGAGACAAGGGGTTTAATGCTAAACAAAACCAAAAAGGGCTTAAGGAGTCCCCTTGAAAAATTCCTCTCCTTATCGGAATTGGAGGTGATCTAAGTACATTATTTTTTGTTTTTAGTTGTATTGTAGTTTGCCAATTTGGCATTATATGTTCCAGGAATTTTATAAGCGTAGCATTAATTTTATATATTCTTAAAATCTGTATTAACCAAGTATGTGGTACATTGTCGAATGCCTTTTGGTAATCGATATAAGCGTAATGTAAGTTCCTATGTTTTTGTATGCATTGCGTGTGAATTCCTGAATCAATAACTATTTGCTCCTTTATTATTATTATTATTATTATGATTTGTTTTTTATTTTCTTTGTTTTTCAAACAAGGATCCCGCCCTGAAACTCTCAGGGAGAAGGAGTCTCTGTTTCCCCATCTACAAAAATATTATCTCCTAATACTTTAAATAAAATGATAGAAGTATGTATTGCAGCCTGCTTTTGCATAATTGATATATTTATATTACTGTCTAGTATGTCACAATACCTCTTTAAACTTTTGTTGACAACACCTGTTGCTCCTACAACAATAGGTATAATTGATGTTTTAGTTTTCCATAATCTGGAAATTTCGTGTTTTAGTAGGTTGTATTTTGATAATTTTTCTATTTCTTTGGGGCCTATATTATAGTCAGAAGGTATTGTGACATCAATTAAATATGTATGGTTGTCATGTTTATCTATGTATATTATATCTGGTCTATTATTCGGTACAGTTAAATCTGTTTGCACCGGTATCTCCCACATAATTTTAGCTTTGTTATTTTCTCTAACTTGAGGTCCATTCAATGTTTCCTTCCACCATTGATTTGCTACCTCAAATTGATGTTTTTTTGCAATCGTCCAAAGGACATATTGAACAATATTGTTATGCCTGGTAGTGTAATGGGTGCCGGCTAATTTTTCACAACCAGATATTACATGTTGTACAGTTTCATCTTTTACAGAACACAGTCGACACTTACCATCTATAGCTTTATGCAATATGTCCCTTTGGTATTGTTTCGTTATAACTGCTTGATCTTGGATTGCAAAAATCGAAGCTTCTAATGCGGGAGATATCGGTGTTTCCTTTAGCCATTGAAAAGAGATGATATTATCAGTATTGCCTTTAAGTAAAACTGATTTATAGAACTGTCCGTGCAAAGGCTTAGATTTCCATTTCTCAGTTTTAAATTTTATAATTGCTTTCTTTATTTCCATGTCTGAATATAGTTCTTCTGCTAATAAACCTATTTCCATTAAATTATTTTTTGTTTCTTTAAAAATTGAATATTTGTCCCGATTTTTATCATGTTGTGCAATAGCTTTGATAAGATCATCTATTTCCCGCTCCAAATATGTCTTGTATTTTATTATTTGTGTCTTATAAAGCATTTCTATGTTAATTAATCCTCTCCCACCAGTATCTATAGGTAAATAAAGTCTTTCGATCTCGGCTTTCAGATAATGTGCTTTGTTAAGTGTTAACATTTTTCTCGTTTTAATGTCAATATTTTGCAAATCCCGTGTTTTAAAATTTACTATGCCAAATGAGTAAAGTAAAATTGGCACTGCATATAAATTGATTGCTCTAATTAAATTTCTAGAATTAAGTCCTGTTGCTACTAAGCACTTAACCCTTCGTAGATATTCTTTCTGTATATGTTGTCTTAAATTCTTATGGTCTATTGTTCCCGCTTCATTTACTCCTAAATATTTATACGTCTGTCCCTCGTCTAATATTTTAAATTGTTCCCCGTTAAGTAAAACATGTCCTACCCCCTGACAATCACTCCTTTTTCCAGCTGCAAGATGTAATACGTTGCATTTGTTAAATCCAAAATTCATCCCTATATCTTTAGTAAATATTTCAGAACTGTCTAAAAGAATTTTTAAGTTATTTCTATTATTTGCATATATTTTTAAGTCATCCATATATAATAAGTGATTTATAAATATACTGTCTCTTAATTTATACCCTTTTGTTTTATATTTATTTAATATTTCTGATAGAGGGTTAAGAGCCAAGCAGAACAGTATTGGTGAGAGAGAATCCCCTTGAAATATACCTCGGCGTATAGGTATAGTGTCCGTAGTAATTATATCGGTAGTCCCCCGTGCAGTCATAACAACTTTCCATTGGGGCATCATTATTTCAAGAAAGTATTTTATTTTATCTGGACATTTATACAAATCTAAAACTTTAAGGAGCCACTCATGGGAAATGCTATCAAAAGCCTTTTGATAATCAACCCAGGCTATACTAAGGTTTTTTTGAGTTTGGTGAGCATCTTCTAATATAGCTTTGTTAATCATTAAGTGATCCTTACATCCTCTTGCTTGTTTTTTGCATCCTCTTTGCTCCATTGCTATAATGTTATTGTTTTGACAATGAATATCTAGCTGGGTAGCAAGTATTGAAGTTAGCAATTTGTACATTGTAGATAAGCATGCAATAGGTCGCCAATTCGACGGGTCACTTGTGCTACTGTTTTTTGGGATCAATATAACATGTCCAGTTGTAAACCAATCCTGTGGTGTTTCTTCGCCAGTTAGTATTCTGTTGAACAGCTCAGCCAAATAATCGTGAGTATTAGTAAAATATTTTAAATAAAAATTTTGTATTCTGTCTAGACCTGGTGCTTTCCAGTTTGAAGTCTTCTTAATTGCATTTTGTACCATTTCTTTGCTTATATCGAAATCATGATTTGTAAAATACGATGTCTTAACTTCTAATTCTCTGATCCACTGAGCATTTTTATTGTAATTTATGGGCTTAGATAGAATATTTGACCAGAATTCTTCTATTGTAGATTTTGACGGAACATTATTAGGTATAGTTTGATTTTGTGCTAAATTTCTGAAAAATTTGTGTTGGTTTTCTTTAAATTGTATGTTTTGGTGTTTTCTTTTATTTATGTCTTCATATCTCTTTAGCCTTGCAGCCATTGCTCTTACTTTTTGCTTAAGACTTTCAATAATATTATCTCTGTCTTGACTACTAAATATATTATATTTGTTAAAAAGCTTTTCTCTAATATTAACCATTCTTCTAGTCGTGACTCCATTTTTTATTTCAATTAACCTACCAAGTTCTTTACGTATATTCTGTATTTTTTGTTGTATTCTCATCTTCCAAGGTGGCTCCCTGGACTCTGTTTTTTTAGTAGTTGTAACAGTATATGGCTTTTGATTGTTTGCAATTATTAATGTTTTTGCTGCTGCATATATAATGTCGTTAATTTCTTTTAAGCTGTGTTTCTGTTCTAAAAGTTTCGGTAAAAATCTATTTATTTGGTCTAAATTTTTGAAGAATGTCTTATTAAGTTTTGGCTTAGGTAGTATTTCCCTTTCTTTAATATTTATTTCGCTTACTTCCGTTAGATTTTGCAATAATTCTAGTATTAAAGGTTCTTGTTCTTCAACTGTAAACTGTGTTATCGATATTATTTCTGGTACCGGTAAAATGAATTGCGTTTCTTCCAATGTCTCGGCTAAATTTTGTGTAGAAGTCGTATTTGATGACATTAGTCCTACATGTTGACTTTGTGGTGTGTTTTGATCGATTTCTATATTTTCACTATCGAGTTGAATGGTGGCTGGGTTTAACGAATTTTTAGCTGCAGTTTTAATTTCATTCAGAACTTCCATTGAGATGAAATTTCTATTTATAATACTCCTAGCTTGATTAGCGAGTGTATTGCCTGTAAACCTATTGACTTTAATATTGTTGGGATTTCTTTCTTTAAATAACATTTCAAGTCTATTTATATATCCAATGCCTTGTGCCTTAGCTTTATAAAAACAAAACATTAATTCGTGCATCTCCTGTATTGACCACTTTCTCCTACTGTCATGTTGATTAAAACTTGTCGTGGTTATTTCTGATGTACCGGCAGAACTAATAGGCGTACTCGTAGCCTCATTCTGCAAAGTGGCATCAGTGTTGCTGATATGTTCGGCTGTGGCATTTTCGGGTTCCCCGGCTGCAGTCCGCCTGTTCAACTGCGCGCCACTGACGGTTCGTAGGCTGTCATATCCAGCGTCAGCTCCAGATATGCCCCGGCGATCACCCCCGGGAAGCGGCCCTTGACTACAACTATTACGACTACTCTTCATTTTTACGAAGGTTACTAGCGCTCTGTTAGTCAATGGTTATGTGTCCAACTCTTGAGAGTTTCCAATGTCCGCCCCTCACGTGGTATAGGTGGTCATACCGGACGTGGAGTTAGATTTATAAGGGGCTTATTATTATTATTATTATTTTTCTTTTATTATCTCGATTTAACAATCGGTTTGATGACTGCCCCGTTCTGTGACTCACAGAAAAAGAGACAACCATTTCCCCATTACTTTCTTTTTTTTCTCTTGCGTGTGTTGTATGATGTATGTGTATCAGACGAATGAGTCGTGATTGATGATTGTTGTGTGATTTGCGTGTCAGATGATGACTGATTGATTTGTGTCTTAGTTTGTCTAGATCCTTTTATTCGTGGGTCAGGTAAGGAATGGGATACGTTTGATGATTATTATTATTATTATTATTATTATTATTATTATTATTATTATTATTATTATTATTATTATTATTATTATTATTATTATTATTATCATTATTATTATTATTATTATTATTACTATTATTATTATTATTATGTTGTTTTTTGATTCTCAGCTTTCTTTACTGGTAGTTTTACAAGGTCTAATGACGGGCTGATGCCAAGTCACTTAGTACTTGCTTGGGTTTCTATTGATGTATTTGTGAATTTTCTAACAATGGAGCATGTGTCTATTATAATAGATTTTTGAAGATTTATATACAGGAAGTGGGGAAGTTCAAGTTCGGAGAGCGAAGTATGTAGCGTCTTAGGTATAACACCAGTAGCAGAAATGACTATTGGTATGATTCTTACGCGTCTTTGATGCCACATTTCTTTAATTTCTTCTGCAAGTGGGGTATATTTTTGGATTTTCTCTACTTGTTTCTTTTTTATGTTTTCGGTATTGGGTACAGATATATCAATTAAATAAGTTATTTTCGTCAGTTTGTTAGTCAGTGTTATGTCTGGTCTGTTGTTCAATGTTGTTTTATCGGTTATAATATCTCTATCCCAATATAATTTAGCTAATTCGTTTTCTAATATTTGTTTTGGTTTGTATTTGTAATATGGCTCGATTTTATCTACTAATTTGTATTTTTTGGCTAGATAAATGTGTACTTGTTTTGCAACGTTATTATGACGGTCAGTGTACTGCTTGCTTGCTAGAAATGAGCATCCTGCCGTGATGTGTTCTATAGTTTCCTGGCGTAAGTGACAAAATCTGCAAGTGTCCGATGTTATAGTTGGATCTTTTATGATGTATTTTTGATAATTCCTTGTTCTTATTACTCTGTCTTGTATCGCGATCATAAAACCTTCTGTTTCTCCGAATAAATTCCCCTTACACAACCACATATTTGATCCTTTATAGTCTATGAAATCTTGTTGCAAATCATAAGGATGTTTTCCATGAAGTGCTTTCTGTTTCCATGTCTCTTTCTTTTTGTCTTCGGTTTCTATTTTATCGTAGGGTGTATATTCTTTATTATTAAGTTGAAGTGGGCTACCAGATGTATTAAAAGAACAAATTGCCTTATGTAGTGGACTATCTATTGATCTTTTAATGAAATAGTCTCTTAAATAATTTACTTGTTGGTAGTGCAAATTTTTAATATCGATAATTCCTCTCCCACCTGAACCTCTTTTGAGTGTAAATCTTTCAGTTGCCGAATGAATATGGTGTATGTTATATTTATTACTGGTTGTTCTAGTGAGGGTATTAAGTGCATCAAGATCAGTATCTGTCCACCTGATCACTCCAAAAGAATAAGTTAAGATGGGTATTGCAAATGTGTTTATGGCTTTAGTTTTATTTATAGCTGATAGTCCTGTTTTGAGTACTGTAACCAGCCTTTGATGATATTTATTTTTAAGTTCCTGTTTTATTTTGGTGTGATTTATTTCATTACTCTGATAGAATCCAAGGTACTTATATGAATCATTTATAGTTAGCGGCTGTATAAGGTCTTCCTGATAGTTGAGATTATAAGGTTCTGGGTCTACGTGCTTTCCCTTTATTATGCTATTTATTTTACATTTTGTAATCTCAAATGCCATTTTGATGTCGTCACTAAATCTTTCTGTTATTTTAAGTAAGTAATTTAGTTGGTGTCGTGAAGTGGCGTATAATTTTATATCATCCATATAAAGTAGATGATTAATTTAAGTTTTATTTTCTTTTTGAATGGAATAACCATATTTGCTATTATTAAGTATGTGTGATAGCGGGTTTAGTGCTAAGCAGAACCAGAGTGGACTTAGTGAGTCTCCTTGAAAGATTTCCCTTTGTATGTGTATGTTTCTTGTTTGAAGGTTTATTGCAGCTGTTTTTATATTAAGTGTAGTTGTCCAGTTTGTCATAGCTTTTTGTAGGAAGTGTACTATTTTACTATTGACTTTATATAATTTAAGAACATGGATCAACCAGTCATGGGGGACACTATCAAAGGCCTTTTGATAGTCTATATATGCATAGTGTAAATTTCGGTGTTTTAATTTTGCTTGGGTGTGTATTTCTGAATCTATAATTAGTTGCTCTTTACATCCCCAGCCCCCCTTATAACATCCTTTTTGTTCCTCATTAATTATGTTATTTTGTCTAATGTGTGTGTATATTTTATTTGAAATAATTGACGTTAATAGTTTATATATAGTTGGGAGGCATGTTATGGGTCTATACTTCGCGGGATTTTTTGTATCACTATCTTTAGGCTTCAGATAAGTAATTCCCAATGTTAAGAATTGTGTTATGTCTTCTGGATTGCCAACAAGGTTGTTAAATATTTTTACAAGTGGGTTGTGAACGGATGTAAATGATTTTATTCAGAAATTTTGTATTCTATCGGGTCCGGGTGTCTTCCAATTGTGAATTCTTTTGACCGATTCGGAAATATCTTCTGTTGTTATTTCAAATTCGTCCATAGGACCTATGTTTTTTGTTCTTTCGTTTTCTTCTGTAATCCAGGTTGCTTCTTTGTTGTACTCAACTTTGTTTTCCCATATATTACTCCAAAATTTTGTAATGTCATCTATTTCAGGTGGTTCTTTTAAAGTGACCTCTTCCTCTAATCGTTTGTAGAATAATTTTTGATTCTTTTTGAAGTTCTTATTATCATTTTGTCGTTTGTTGGATTTCCGATATCTCTTGAGCCTCTTAGCTTTCGCTTGGAGTGTCTGTTTCTTTCTATCCAGCTCTTCTTCGAGGTCCTCTCTATTTTTATTGTTTGGGTTGACTTTATTTCTCTTTTTCTCATGCAGATTCATCATCATGCAGATTATTATTATTATTATTATTATTATTATTTTATTTGTATCTTTTCTGCTCGGTATTCCCGGCTTGAAACTGATCTACACGGGCCTAAACCAAGTGTAAATCATAAATGAATGTGTTTTGTTATTTTTGTACATCTAAAAACTTTCTGACTATTCTACAGGTATTCAAAATTACAGATTTTTGCAAATTAATGTATGTGTATGATGGCAAGTCTAGTGTTGAAAGCGCTTGATGTAGTTGTTTTGGGATGACACCCGTACTAGATAGGACTATTGGTACCACGTATACTTTTTGTAAGCCCCACATTCTTAAAATTTCTTCTTTAAGATCCAGATATTTTGAATGTTTTTCAACTATTGTATTTTGAAGGTTATGGGTGTTTGGTACTGCTATATCAATTATATGTGCTATTTTTTCATCTTTATTTATGAAGGTAATATCTGGTCTATTATAATGTGTAGTTTTATCTGTGAGAATAGCCCTATCAAAGTATAGTACGTGGGTACTGTTTTCAAGTACCGTCTGGGGTATATATTTATAATACGGGACCGGTGCTAAAGTATTATCCAGGAGTTTGTACTTGTAAGCGAGCAGCTGGTGGATGATATACGCTACTTGATCATGCCTATACTTGTAGTCTGTATTTACAATTGATTTGCATGATCCGGTAATGTGCTGAATGGTCTCCGAAGCACTATAACATCGACGGCATTGTTCAGTTTCTAAGCTTATCTTCATTATGTATTTCTGGTAGTTACGGGTTTCTATCACTTGATCCTGAATAGCTATTATAAAACCTTCCGTTTCAGGGAAAAGTTCACCACGTTTGAGCCACTTATTTGATGCATCTTTGTCATTTGTTGGTTGGTTTAAATCTTGTCGATGCCTTCCATGGAGCGTTTTCCGAGACCATTCATCTATTTTGGTTTTATTGTCAACTATACGTTCATTATTTTATATAAATTTATTTTGTAAATTAAGGGGTGTAAATTTAATATCATTGACCACTACTTTTGAGTGTAACAGTGATATGTCAGCTTTGTTATAGAAATATTTTCTGAGTGTAGATATTTGCCTGTTATGTAAGTTAACTATGTCAATTAGACCTCTCCCACCTTCAGTACGTGGTAATGTCTGTCTTTGCGTGCAGGATCGGGGATGATGTTTTCGGTTCTTTGTCATTGTGGTATTGATTATACGCTGTAGCGTTTTCAGTTCTGTTTTAGTCCAGTTCAAGATACCGAAAGAGTAAGTCAATATAGGTATAGCATATGAATTTACCGCTTTAATGCAATTTCTAGAATTAAGTTGAGTTTTAAGTATGGACTGTAATCTATGTTTAAATTGGTTTTGAAGTGTTTGTTTGGTTTCTTTTACATGAATATATTTCGACTGGTTATATCCCAAATATTTGTATGTTTCGTTGGCATCTAAAGCTGTAATTATTTCTCCAGTGCTTAAACTATAACTATGAATCCAATTCTGACCAGCTTGAATAGAGTTGATTTTGCATTTGTCGATGCCAAATTCCATTCTAATGTCATTTGAGAACATTTCTGTAATATATATTAGCGAGTCCAGATCTTCTTGTTTTGTAGCATATAATTTAATATCATCCATGTACATGAGGTGATTCAGTTTCAAGTCTTGTCTGTCTGTGTCGGTGATATTGTTTTTAAATACATATCCTAAATTTGTTGAATTTAATAAATAAGATAAAGGGTTCAGAGCTAAACAGAACCACAATGGGCTTAATGAGTCCCCTTGAAATATACCTCTTTGTATTTTTATCGGTTCTGTAATCATAGTTATTCCGCCTGATTTAAGTTTTATTTGTGTTGTCCATGTCTTCATAACTGTCTGTAAGAAAGTAATAATATGACTATTTATTTTGTAAATTTCTAAAATCTTAATCAACCAATCATGTGGTACAGAATCGTAAGCCTTCTTGTAGTCAATATAAATACTGTATAAATCACTTCTCTTTTGTTTTGTTTGGTTAAGGATGACTGAATCAATTATTAATTGTTCTTTGCACCCTTGACTAAATAAGCGGCATCCTTTCTGCTCTTCTGCTATTATTTTATTCCTTTCGATGTGTTTGTATATACACTGGGTCAAGCATCCTGTTATTATTTTGTAAATTGTTTGAAGACATGTAATGGGTCTATATTTTGCAGGGTTAAGCTGATCTTTAATGTCTTTTGGCATCATGTATGTTGTTCCTGCAGTAATGTATTCAGGTATACTGTGCGGTGTTTTAATAAAATAATTAATGAAATTATATAGGAAAGGTTGGATGTAAGTAAATTTCTTTAACCAAAAGTTGTGTATAAAGTCAGAGCCTGGAGATTTCCAATTGTGTACATTTTTTAAGACATTTTGAAATATTTCTACAGGCACCTCTTCAAATTCCATATTATCTATCTGTAAAAAATGTTCTTGTTTTGATATCCAACTAGCTTCAGTGTTATAATCGGTTGAATTTTCCCAGATGTTTTGCCAGAATCGTCTTAATTTTTCTGACAAGTGTGTAGTGTTACCTTTATCTAAATTAATTGAACAAGTAGCAGTAGTATTTTTTAAATTCCTATAAAATTGTCTTTCATTGATATTAAATTGCTTATTTTGTCTTTTTCGTAAAGTACACGCTATATACCTTTTCAGTCTACTGCTGACTACTTTTAGCTTTTGTTTTAAAGTGTCTAAAAAGTGAATTAGTTGTGTATTAGGTTCTTCGTGTACAGAGTGTAATTTGTAATTATTTAAAATAAAGTCTATGTGTTTAACCAATTTTTTGTGTCTATTTCCATTAATGTACTGCGTTAATCTTCCAATGTGTCCTCTTAATTTATCTACTTTTTTTTCTAGCCTTACTTGCCATTTTGGCTTGAAATCTCTTGAATTTTCTTGGGCATATTCAGTTTCGTCAGGGTTCTTTAGTTTACTTCCATTAATTTTGGCCGTAGTCCATGCAGCACAATAAATAACTGTTTGAAATTTTAAAAACGTAGTGTTTTCATTTAAATATTTTGGCAATATTGTATTATTGATATATTGAATTGTTTTATTAAGAGTTTTTGAGTATCTTTGTTTTGGTATATATACCCGTTTTGTGGGGTATATTTCAGAGAACATTTCTAAGCTTTTTTTAAAAATATCATCTATTACTTGATTAGTTGACGTATCGTTAGAATTTTCAATTATAGGTGTGTTGTCGCTGCTATCTGTATTAATATCTAATAATCCATGTTCAATATCTGCTGATTGTATAAATGTGTCATTTGGGCTAATTGTCGGCGTAGGGTCTACGGCATCCTCAGGTATTTGAAACTCGTTTTGTACTTCATTTCTTATGTCAGTAAGTCTATCTCCATTTATATATTTATTTCTTATAATTAGCCTTCTTTGGTCCGCTATTCTTTGTTCTGTTACACCTTTGAGTTCTGTAAATTTGTTAATAATTTCTTGGTGTAGGTGTTTTCGGTATGCCGTTTTGTTAGTTTCCAATTTTGTTATTCTGTAGTAGCTACGCATGATAAATTCGTTATGTTCGTTTGTCCATTTTATTCGTTTCCTGTTTATTTCTTGTTGATTTTTCTGTATCTCATTTTTCTTCATTCTTGTATATGTGTTTTCTATGTCACTTTTTACTTCCGTGTAAATTTGATCAATTGTACTTTGGGGGATTAGCCTTTTCCTGATAATAGCTCTTCTTTGATCTCCAACCCTTTGTCTGCTTACTTGCGTCTCTGGGAACCGTTCAATGAATTTTATGTGAAGTGGTTGTAGATATGATCTTGTGTCCGTTTCCATATGAGTAAGGTGGAGATAAGTGCGCAAAATGAATTCATTCATCTCAGAACTCCATTTCTTACGTTGAGATGTCCTGACAGTAATGGGCGTAGGGTCAGTGGCGTAAACTTCTTCCCTGGCAACATCTACCGTCAGGGTACTATTTGTAGATGATAATGTTAACGATTGAAATGATTGATTTGATGGTGAACTTGTGAGAATTTGTGATGATGGCGTAGGTGATGAAAGTTGATATGAGGAGACAGTACTAGGACTATACGGTTGTTTAGATGAAGTGGATGAAGGTGATATAGATGCTTGTATTATTGGTGAGATAGTCGTGCTATCGGCTGTAATTTCGACGTCGTAAGCCCGCCTGTTCAACTCCCGACGACCGGCTGTAGCATGTTGTGTGACGGACGCCCGCCTGCTCAGCGTCTCGCCACCGGTGTCCCGCATACTGAAGCATCCAGCACCGGCTCCAGATGCGCCCCGGCGACCCCCGGGCAGCGGCCGAAGATTATAGTGATTTTCATTAGACTGCATTGTGGTGTTTGAGTTTGGGAATGATTAGTTCGAAGAGGGTGACCCAGATCTTTTAGGTTTTTAATTACGAGTATCTCCCGATAGGGGTGGGTTTAGTCATGGTGTACTGACTTTATGGTGCCAACTCTTCTTAAGCCCCCCCACCTCGTCAAGGTTCATTCCCTGGGGGGGTTATTATTATTATTATTATTATTATTATTATTATTATTATTATTATTATTATTATTATTATTATTATTATTATTATTATTATTATTATTATTATTATTATTATTATTATTATTATTATTATTATTATTATTATTATTATTATTATTATTATTATTATTATTATTATTATTATTATTATTATTATTATTATTATTATTATTATTATTATTATTATTATTATTATTATTATTATTATTATTATTATTATTATTATTATTATTATTATTATTATTATTATTATTATTATTATTATTATTATTATTATTATTATTATTATTATTATTATTATTATTATTATTATTATTATTATTATTATTATTATTATTATTATTATTATTATTATTATTATTATTATTATTATTATTATTATTATTATTATTATTATTATTATTATTATTATTATTATTATTATTATTATTATTATTATTATTATTATTATTATTATTATTATTATTATTATTATTATTATTATTATTATTATTATTATTATTATTATTATTATTATTATTATTATTATTATTATTATTATTATTATTATTATTATTATTATTATTATTATTATTATTATTATTATTATTATTATTATTATTATTATTATTATTATTATTATTATTATTATTATTATTATTATTATTATTATTATTATTATTATTATTATTATTATTATTATTATTATTATTATTATTATTATTATTATTATTATTATTATTATTATTATTATTATTATTATTATTATTATTATTATTATTATTATTATTATTATTATTATTATTATTATTATTATTATTATTATTATTATTATTATTATTATTATTATTATTATTATTATTATTATTATTATTATTATTATTATTATTATTATTATTATTATTATTATTATTATTATTATTATTATTATTATTATTATTATTATTATTATTATTATTATTATTATTATTATTATTATTATTATTATTATTATTATTATTATTATTATTATTATTATTATTATTATTATTATTATTATTATTATTATTATTATTATTATTATTATTATTATTATTATTATTATTATTATTATTATTATTATTATTATTATTATTATTATTATTATTATTATTATTATTATTATTATTATTATTATTATTATTATTATTATTATTATTATTATTATTATTATTATTATTATTATTATTATTATTATTATTATTATTATTATTATTATTATTATTATTATTATTATTATTATTATTATTATTATTATTATTATTATTATTATTATTATTATTATTATTATTATTATTATTATTATTATTATTATTATTATTATTATTATTATTATTATTATTATTATTATTATTATTATTATTATTATTATTATTATTATTATTATTATTATTATTATTATTATTATTATTATTATTATTATTATTATTATTATTATTATTATTATTATTATTATTATTATTATTATTATTATTATTATTATTATTATTATTATTATTATTATTATTATTATTATTATTATTATTATTATTATTATTATTATTATTATTTACATTACATAAATTTTCCTCTCCCTCTAAGAGGGGTAATTTCAAATACGCGGGCTGTAGCCAAGCGTAGAAGATAAGATTTACGCAATTATTGATGTTGACAGGAATTTGCGAGTTATTCTGCATGTGTTGAGTATTGTTGCTTTCTGTAAAGTATGTATTATGTATGATGGTATGTGTAGTGTTTCTAAGCTTTTGGGTAAGCTTTTAGGTATAATTCCAGTAGATGAGAGTATGATGGGAACTATGTGTACTGTTTTGGCCTTCCACTGTGTTTTTATTTCTATTGCTAGATCTTGATATTTTGACAGTTTTTCAGATATGGTAGTTAAAATATTGTGAGTATTTGGGATAGCAATGTCAATCAAATATACGGTTTTGTTTGTTTTATCATGTAAAGTTATATCAGGTATATTGTAGTGAATGGTTTTATCAGTTATAATAGTTCTATCCCAGTATATTCTGTAATTGTTGTTTTCTAATATTATATCTGGTTTGTATTTGTAATAAGGGGTCTTTTTTTCAATAAATTTATGTTCAAAAGCAAGATGTTGGTGGATAATAGACGCGACTTGATCATGTCTGTGTTTATAGTCCGTATTCGCAAGAGTTTTACATGCACCTGTGATGTGTTGTATTGTTTCTGATGAGGAATGGCAATGTCTGCATGTATCTGATATAACCTGGGGATCTTTTATAATAAATTTACAATAATTTCGCGTGTTTATCACTTGATCCTGAATAGCAATAATAAAACCTTCTGTCTCTGGAAACAGTTCACCTCGTCTAAGCCATTCGTTAGATTTATCTTTGTCTACGTAAGGTTGGCAAAGGTCGGCTTGGTGTCTACCGTGCAGAGATTTTCCAGCCCATGTTGCTATTTTTTGTGATATATCAGTCAGTTTTTCATTAGTCTGTAAATCTCTGTTAGCTAAATTTAATGGGGTCAGCTTTTCGTCAGCCTGAGTAATATATTTATGTAGTTCGGAGTGCCAGGATTTATCGTGGAAGTAACTTCTTAGGGTTGATATTTGCCTGTTGTGTAAATTTGTTATGTCAATTAATCCCCTACCTGCCTCTTTTCGTGGTAAAGTCAGTCTCTGAAGACATGACTTAGGGTGATGTATACGGTGTTTAGTAGCGTAGGTATTAATGACTCTCTGTAGGTTTTTTATTTCTGATTGTGTCCATTTTATAATCCCGAAAGAGTAAGTTAAAATAGATATTGAGAAGGTGTTAATAGCTTTGACGGTATTTCGTGAATTTAGATAAGATTTCAATATAGCATTAAGACGTTGTTTAAATTTTATTGTTAAATCTTTCTTTATTTCCTTATGATTTATTTGTCTTCCTTGGTTAAACCCTAAATATTTGTATATGCTTGTGGCATCCATTGCTTCAATATATTCCCCGCTTTCAAGCGTGTAATTGTAGGTTGTAATTTTCCCTTTTTCGATCGAAAGTGTTTTACATTTATTTATACCAAACTGCATGCATATGTCATTTGAGTATTTTTGTGTAATATCTGCTAAATACGATAACTGATTTTTGTTCGAGGCGTACAGTTTAATATCATCCATGTACATTAGATGCGATAATGTACATAGAGTATCTGTAAAATTGTAGCCTAAATTAGTCTTGTTTAATAGTACTGAAAGAGGGTTTAACGCAAGGCAAAACCACAATGAACTAAGCGCATCGCCTTGGAAAATTCCTCGTTTAATACTTATTGACTCGGTGATTATATTTTTTGATCCTAAAGTTAATTTTAATGTTGTTTTCCAATGCTGCATAGATGTTTTAAGAAAATTAATTATGATAGGGCTAATTTTATAATTGTGAAGAACCTGTAGAAGCCAGCTATGAGGTACTGAGTCAAATGCTTTCTGGTAATCTATGAACATTGTATATATATTTCTTTTTTGTTTGAATGCTTGATTCATAACCACTCCATCTATTGTCAATTGTTCCTTGCATCCTTGACTACTCTTACGACATCCTTTCTGCTGTTCCGCTAGGATATCATGTTTATCCAGGTGTTTATAAATCAGTTCACTAACGCATGCAGACAATAGTTTGTAGATGGTTTGTAGACAAGTGATGGGTCTGTAGTTGGCTGGATTTTGTGTATCAGTATTCTTGGGCAACATATACGTCAAGCCGTGCATCACATAGGGCGGGATTATGTTTGGATTTTTTATGAAGTCATTGAGGTGCTCATGTAAGTATGGGTGAGCTTGTGTAAATTTCTTATACCAGAAGTTGTGAATGTTATCCGTTCCTGGTGCTTTCCAATTATGTAAACGCATTAGCACTTGCCTAAAGTGTCTATTGGTAAACATTCATATTCCATTTCTGGATTGTTTGGTATAATTTCATTCACCCATTGAGCTTCCTGATTATGTTCCACTTGATTTTCCCATATGTTTGCCCAAAACTCTTTTAATCTTTCGGGTGATGGAGTTTTTTGAGTATCAAAAGAAGGTGCATTATTAGATATCAGGTGTCTGTAGAACTTCTTTTCATTGTTCAAAAACTGTTGATTTTGTCTTTTACGTGCAGTGCATATTGTGAATCTCCTTAATCTATTAGCTTTTGCGCTGAGTTTTTGTTTTAGGCTATCTAAAAATTCTTCAAGTTTTATGTTAAGATTTTCATGACGAGAATGTGTTTGATATTTGGCTTTTATTCTTTTAACTGTAGCTATAACTTTTGTGTTCCTGTTTGCCTTGTAAATACTGCGTGAGATGTCCTATGTCATGTCTTAATTTTTTTATCTCTGTTTCCAGACGTCTCTGCCAAGTTGGTTTAAATATTTCTTTATTTCTTCTTACGTTAATTGCCTCTATTTTTGCACCATTACAAATTGCTGCTGTGTAGGCAGCAGTATAAATAATTGTTTGAAACGATGAAAAATTTTGGTCAAATGTCAGATGATTAGGGAGTATATTGGTGTCTATGAAATGTACTATCGCGGCTAATTTTCGAGATGTTTTTTGTCGTGGTATATAGGGCCTTGATGTTGGGTCTGTGTCCTTAAACATCTCTAAGGCATCATTAAATTTTATTTGAAGTTTATAATGAAAGGGACTCAAGCTACTACTACCACTATTACTTGTTTCTATTATACTGACTTCCTGATTTCTTAAATTTGTGCAACTAATTTCTGGTTCTACTTCTAAAATTTGTGTTGCTTCTGCTGTAATTAGTGATTCCTGCAAGGTTATTTGTGAAACATCATTTTGCGACTGCATTTGGAATTGTCGTTCTTGTTTTAGTTTTAGAGCAACTTCTTTTTTTATGAAGTTCACTATTTCTTCCGAGACCATATTGTTTTTTAAAATGACTCTCTTTTGGTCTGAAAGCCGTTGCTCCGATAAATGTTTCAGATTTGGGTATATTTCCAGAAATCTTTGACGCAATGTTTTTCTATATGTTGTCATATTAGTTTCCAGTTCAGTAACTTCATAATAACAGCGGAGTAGTGTTTCGTTCAAATCGTTTGGCCAGTGCATTCTGCCTTTTGAACTTTGAATAGGGGTAGTGTTAAGTAAATTTTGATTCATATTGATTAATACAGATACTTCATTTTCTATTTCTTTTAAAGTATTTTAAGGTAAAAGCTTTTTATTTACAATGGCTCGGCGTTGGTCACCTATTCTTTGTTTAGATGCGTTCATATACGGAAATTTTTCGTTAAATTGTCGGTGTAGGCTGTCCAGATATCCTCGTGTGTTAGTTTGCATTATTGTGATGATAAGGTATGTGCGCCAGATAAATGTATTCATATCTTTCGACCATCTTTTTCGTGCGCGATTATTATTATTATTATTATTATTATTATTATTATTATTATTATTATTATTATTATTATTATTATTATTATTATTATTATTATTATTATTATTATTATTATTATTATTATTATTATTATTATGATTTGTTTTTTATTTTCTTTGTTTTTCAAACAAGGATCCCGCCCTGAAACTCTCAGGGAGAAGGAGTCTCTGTTTCCCCATCTACAAAAATATTATCTCCTAATACTTTAAATAAAATGATAGAAGTATGTATTGCAGCCTGCTTTTGCATAATTGATATATTTATATTACTGTCTAGTATGTCACAATACCTCTTTAAACTTTTGTTGACAACACATGTTGCTCCTACAACAATAGGTATAATTGATGTTTTAGTTTTCCATAATCTGGAAATTTCGTGTTTTAGTAGGTTGTATTTTGATAATTTTTCTATTTCTTTGGGGCCTATATTATAGTCAGAAGGTATTGTGACATCAATTAAATATGTATGGTTGTCATGTTTATCTATGTATATTATATCCGGTCTATTATTCGGTACAGTTAAATCTGTTTGCACCGGTATCTCCCACATAATTTTAGCTTTGTTATTTTCTCTAACTTGAGGTCCATTCAATGTTTCCTTCCACCATTGATTTGCTACCTCAAATTGATGTTTTTTTGCAATCGTCCAAAGGACATATTGAACAATATTGTTATGCCTGGTAGTGTAATGGGTGCCGGCTAATTTTTCACAACCAGATATTACATGTTGTACAGTTTCATCTTTTACAGAACACAGTCGACACTTACCATCTATAGATTTATGCAATATGTCCCTTTGGTATTGTTTCGTTATAACTGCTTGATCTTGGATTGCAAAAATCGAAGCTTCTAATGCGGGAGATATCGGTGTTTCCTTTAGCCATTGAAAAGAGATGATATTATCAGTATTGCCTTTAAGTAAAACTGATTTATAGAACTGTCCGTGCAAAGGCTTAGATTTCCATTTCTCAGTTTTAAATTTTATAATTGCTTTCTTTATTTCCATGTCTGAATATAGTTCTTCTGCTAATAAACCTATTTCCATTAAATTATTTTTTGTTTCTTTAAAAATTGAATATTTGGCCCGATTTTTATCATGTTGTGCAATAGCTTTGATAAGATCATCTATTTCCCGCTCCAAATATGTCTTGTATTTTATTATTTGTGTCTTATAAAGCATTTCTATGTTAATTAATCCTCTCCCGCCAGTATCTATAGGTAAATAAAGTCTTTCGATCTCGGCTTTCAGATAATGTGCTTTGTTAAGTGTTAACATTTTTCTCGTTTTAATGTCAATATTTTGCAAATCCCTTGTCTTAAAATTTACTATGCCAAATGAGTAAAGTAAAACTGGCACTGCATATAAATTGATTGCTCTAATTAAATTTCTAGAATTAAGTCCTGTTGCTACTAAGCACTTAACCCTTCGTAGATATTCTTTCTGTATATGTTGTCTTAAATTCTTATGATCTATTGTTCCCGCTTCATTTACTCCTAAATATTTATACGTCTGTCCCTCGTCTAATATTTTAAATTGTTCCCCGTTAAGTAAAACATGTCCTACCCCCTGACAATCACTCCTTTTTCCAGCTGCAAGATGTAATACGTTGCATTTGTTAAATCCAAAATTCATCCCTATATCTTTAGTAAATATTTCAGAACTGTCTAAAAGAATTTTTAAGTTATTTCTATTATTTGCATATATTTTTAAGTCATCCATATATAATAAGTGATTTATAAATATACTGTCTCTTAATTTATACCCTTTTGTTTTATATTTATTTAATATTTCTGATAGAGGGTTAAGAGCCAAGCAGAACAGTATTGGTGAGAGAGAATCCCCTTGAAATATACCTCGGCGTATAGGTATAGTGTCCGTAGTAATTATATCGGTAGTCCCCCGTGCAGTCATAACAACTTTCCATTGGGGCATCATTATTTCAAGAAAGTATTTTATTTTATCTGGACATTTATACAAATCTAAAACTTTAAGGAGCCACTCATGGGAAATGCTATCAAAAGCCTTTTGATAATCAACCCAGGCCATACTAAGGTTTTTTTGAGTTTGGTGAGCATCTTCTAATATAGCTTTGTTAATCATTAAGTGATCCTTACATCCTCTTGCTTGTTTTTTGCATCCTCTTTGCTCCATTGCTATAATGTTATTGTTTTGACAATGAATATCTAGCTGGGTAGCAAGTATTGAAGTTAGCAATTTGTACATTGTAGATAAGCATGCAATAGGTCGCCAATTCGACGGGTCACTTGTGCTACTGTTTTTTGGGATCAATATAACATGTCCAGTTGTAAACCAATCCTGTGGTGTTTCTTCGCCAGTTAGTATTCTGTTGAACAGCTCAGCCAAATAATCGTGAGTATTAGTAAAATATTTTAAATAAAAATTTTGTATTCTGTCTAGACCTGGTGCTTTCCAGTTTGAAGTCTTCTTAATTGCATTTTGTACCATTTCTTTGCTTATATCGAAATCATGATTTGTAAAATACGATGTCTTAACTTCTAATTCTCTGATCCACTGAGCATTTTTATTGTAATTTATGGGCTTAGATAGAATATTTGACCAGAATTCTTCTATTGTAGATTTTGACGGAACATTATTAGGTATAGTTTGATTTTGTGCTAAATTTCTGAAAAATTTGTGTTGGTTTTCTTTAAATTGTATGTTTTGGTGTTTTCTTTTATTTATGTCTTCATATCTCTTTAGCCTTGCAGCCATTGCTCTTACTTTTTGCTTAAGACTTTCAATAATATTATCTCTGTCTTGACTACTAAATATATTATATTTGTTAAAAAGCTTTTCTCTAATATTAACCATTCTTCTAGTCGTGACTCCATTTTTTATTTCAATTAACCTACCAAGTTCTTTACGTATATTCTGTATTTTTTGTTGTATTCTCATCTTCCAAGGTGGCTCCCTGGACTCTGTTTTTTTAGTAGTTGTAACAGTATATGGCTTTTGATTGTTTGCAATTATTAATGTTTTTGCTGCTGCATATATAATGTCGTTAATTTCTTTTAAGCTGTGTTTCTGTTCTAAAAGTTTCGGTAAAAATCTATTTATTTGGTCTAAATTTTTGAAGAATGTCTTATTAAGTTTTGGCTTAGGTAGTATTTCCCTTTCTTTAATATTTATTTCGCTTACTTCCGTTAGATTTTGCAATAATTCTAGTATTAAAGGTTCTTGTTCTTCAACTGTAAACTGTGTTATCGATATTATTTCTGGTACCGGTAAAATGAATTGCGTTTCTTCCAATGTCTCGGCTAAATTTTGTGTAGAAGTCGTATTTGATGACATTAGTCCTACATGTTGACTTTGTGGTGTGTTTTGATCAATTTCTATATTTTCACTATCGAGTTGAATGGTGCCTGGGTTTAACGAATTTTCAGCTGCAGTTTTAATTTCATTCAGAACTTCCATTGAGATGAAATTTCTATTTATAATACTCCTAGCTTGATTAGCGAGTGTATTGCCTGTAAACCTATTGACTTTAATATTGTTGGGATTTCTTTCTTTAAATAACATTTCAAGTCTATTTATATATCCAATGCCTTGTGCCTTAGCTTTATAAAAACAAAACATTAATTCGTGCATCTCCTGTATTGACCACTTTCTCCTACTGTCATGTTGATTAAAACTTGTCGTGGTTATTTCTGATGTACCGGCAGAACTAATAGGCGTACTCGTAGCCTCATTCTGCAAAGTGGCATCAGTGTTGCTGATATGTTCGGCTGTGGCATTTTCGGGTTCCCCGGCTGCAGTCCGCCTGTTCAACTGCGCGCCACTGACGGTTCGTAGGCTGTCATATCCAGCGTCAGCTCCAGATATGCCCCGGCGATCACCCCCGGGAAGCGGCCCTTGACTACAATTATTACGAATACTCTTCATTTTTACGAAGGTTACTAGCGCTCCGTTAGTCAATGGTTATGTGTCCAACTCTTGAGAGTTTCCAATGTCCGCCCCTCACGTGGTATAGGTGGTCATACCGGACGTGGAGTTAGATTTATAAGGGGCAATACCTCTTTAAACAAAACTTTATTATTATTATTATTATTATTATTATTATTATTATTATTATTATTATTATTATTATTATTATTATTATTATTATTATTATTATTATTATTATTATTATTATTATTATTATTATTATTATTATTATTATTATTATTATTATTATTATTATTATTATTATTATTATTATTATTATTATTATTATTATTATTATTATTATATACAACAAAGATGTTAATAGTGCGTTGCTATCCTTGTGGCGGGCTCTTAATACCACATGCATACTTTTAGACCCGAGTGTAAATGCAGAACTCTACCAACTAGTAGCCACGATGGTAGTGACTTGCATAGCCAATCTTTGGCCACTAACAAACTACCTGGCAAAACGGCAGATAATCTATTGTTTAAAATCCAGACCAACAAGAGGAAATTGAGGATAAACGAGTATATAGCTATTCAACAATATAAATCGATAGTGTCTGTCCGTATATTTAATTATTTTTACGTAGTTCCAGATAGTTGTATGTAGTACCCTTATTACGAGAGTACAGCTTAATCGATCTTGATGAAAATTGATATACAGTAATAACACGTGCCTTTGTAAACGATAGGTCTTAGATTTTTTTAATATCTATAGATTTACTTCTAGCGAAGTAGGTGGGTGTAGTATCTACGTGGGGTTCACTTTAACTTCTTTTAAAATTTTAACACTTGTGATTTTTCACTCCAAATTATTTATTAAACTAATTTTGTTTTCATTTGAATCTGTAACAGTGTGTGTAAAGGCTTGTTAGAATTCAAATATGAATATAATCTTATTTTGTAATATTTCTAAGTTTATATTTTCATAAAATAAACATTTTATTTAAATATATAGTATAAATGAATTATCTTTTGGTTTACCCCAAAAGGGGATTAGCGTGATTTTCTACTACGTATTATTTATTAAACTCATTTCGTATTCCTTTGATTAAGTATCAATGTTTGTAAAAGGTTATTAATATTTAAATATTAATATTTAAATATTAATATAAACTTTCTGGTCTTAATTTCATAAATTCAACATTATTAATGAAATATTTGATTTGTTTTACATCAATTTTCATTTATTAGGAATAAATATACGTTATTACGGTATTTGTAATAGGACTTAAATCGGTTAGCATTTATATCTTTATTTATTTATTTGTACGACGTACACCAATGCCTGCAATAATTTAAATATTTCCTAAAGTCGCTGGTTGTCTGGAAGAAATCACTGTTTGGTCATAAGACCGCCTATACTTTGTTCCTTATCGTAAATTGTTATTTTCTTTTGTTAATTATGTGTATTGTGTGCATGCCTACTTTGTGTTTCCATTTAGTTTTGTATTGTAAATATACTTTTTTATATAAACAAATAAAATACTTTATGAATTGAATAGGAAGTATTCAATTAAAATGCGTGTCGTTTTTGACTGATAGATTTAATAACAATCGTCATATTAAATATATACTTCAAAATTATTTTTAGTAAAAAAATTGCGGTTATTGTTAAAAAAACAACACACCATCTGTTTTTCAATGCGGCACAGTCGCGGCTGTCTGCATGCCGAGCGCAATTCCGAGATCGAAGCGCTTAGTCATAGCTCGCGCTTCGTCCGTTCGTATGAAGTTAGAATACTGTATAGATATTATTACCATGGCTAAGGTTACCTACATCTTACAAGTTTGTATGGAGCTCTCAGTATGCGAGTCCAACTCACTCTTGACCGGTTTTTTAAATTAATAATTTAATCTCCGACTAGGTAAAAATGCCGTTACTGGTCACCTACGTATTCGTGGAGGCAACCGTTGAAAATATCTATGAAGTACAAAATTAACTAAGAGTTCTTAGTATTAGTTACTATATAAATGTTGACTGGTAAAAGATTGTACATATTGAAAGAAACGATAGTTAATGGTTATAGATAAACAATAAAAATATAATAATAAGATAATATGTAAACCTCAAAGAAATTAGTGTAGTAATATTCAAAAAGTATGGTCACCGCACGTTGTGATAGTTATTACATATTTGAACACTACTAAGTTTACATATAATTTCACTTATAGATACGAGTAGTTACATGCATTGTAGATATACCAAGTTGTCTGAGAAATTAACTTATTATATTTTTACACCGTTACAAGTTTATAGATATGAGTATAACGTAAAAGCACATTTTTTTTAAATACAAATTTACTTGTCTTCTCCTAGTGAGGAGTCAAGTGACTTATGTTATCAACCGCGCTTGACGACACCACTAGCCAGCCAAGATGTGCGGCACACCTGTGTTATGCACCTGTTTGAGGTGATGACGTCATAACGGACAAAATAGATAACGATTGTTATAAATAAGCGGGGAGAACATGTTTTCGATTAATTGTAATTCTATCACTTCTCGAGGGCTCTGCCTAAAATTATACTGTGCATGTAAAAGTAATTCAAGTGTTTTATTTGACCAAATTGCTTCTCGGTAATACTTAAGGCGATAGGTAATGCCAAACTACGAAATAGACACCTCTTTGAAAGCCTACTACTGCTAACCGGTTGGTCAAATAATTAAAAAAAAATATGCATTATACGTATAATATAATTAAGTTTAAATTTTAAGTTCGTTTTTTCAAATTTTATTGTTATTTTTGACGAAAAAAAATCGAATATCTTTCTTATTTTTACGCAAAAATTTGCTTATAACTTCCAAACTACTGTAACGATTTTGATGATTTTTTCTTTTTATTATAGACAATTTATTGCTTTATAAAATTTAAGTTCAAAATTTTACAAAATCATTATAGTGTGCTATTAAATCAATAAAAACCTTATTATTTAATTCGCGGACAGCGCTTGCGTCGTAAGTCAGTCTCCCGGTAGCGTTCATACGGGGAGGCTGTGTCGCATGTTAGCATGCTCCGCTCTCCATATTCGAGTCAAAGAGTAATAGTACAGATAGAACGTTTGGCACAATAGTAAGGTTGTGCCGTTTGGAAATTGAACATTTCGTTTACGCTTGGATGTTTTTTTATAGTAGATAATGAGCTTGGTCCGAGAAGGCTGTTTTTTTACAGATGTTGTTCTTATGATATAGACAAGGAACAAGAAAGGGTTTTTTTAAATTCATCCTCTAAGATGGTAAAATAGGGGGTGAAAGTTTGTATGAAACTCTGTCATTTTTGAGTTATAATGAATGATATGCCGTAATTAAATTATCCTTTATCTGAAAAAAAAATTAAATACAAATTTAATACTTTTTTGAATTCTAGCCCATAGAGAGGTAAAAAGAGGCTTTAAAGTTTGTATCAAAAATGAAGTGTTTATTTATTGCATTACTATAAAATCTAAATTATTTTAATTTAGTATTTCTGATTTTTAATACAATTAAGAAGTACGAATTTTCGGATTTTTTTAGTACTTATGCTCTTCAATCGAAATTGAAGAAACATGCATGTAATGTTCGAAGTTTCATCCATTAAAGGAGTAAAAGTGTGTTTAAAATTTATATGAAAAATCAAACGTTTATGGTCAAAATAATTTGAAATTCGGCACTTATGTTCTTCAACACAATTTAAGAATCATATATTTGGGGATTTTATAAATTTCATTCCTTAAAGGGTAAAAAAAGCATTGATGTTTGTATAAAAAATAAAATTGTTTATTGTAGAATATTGTAGAAATTATTTAAAACTTAGTATTTATAATTTTTAATACAATTAAATGAATACGAGTTTAAGGTTTCAAATGTTATCTCTTCAAAGGATGAAAAAAGTGGTAAAGTTTGTAGAAAAAATAAAATATGTTTAATCAAAATCTCTTCAAATTTATTAGTCACGTTCTTTAATTCAATTAAATAAACGTGAATGTAAGGATGCTGTGAGATTTATCTCTTAAAGAGGTAAAAGAGGATATTAAAGGGGCTGAAAGCTAGTACTTTATAAATGGTTTTGTTTGCGAGTAGACGCTGAATAATATTTTTAGACTATTCATGTACTTACTTACGTTTACGCTTGAATGTTTTATTAGCTATAGATAGATAAGTATTTTGTCAATATTTTGTATAAATGTACAAAAATAAAAGAAAAACATATAAACAACGAAGATAATTCAAGCAAGCGAATAAAAAGCAAAACTCTAAAGAAAAAAAAAAAAACTGGTACTATTTGAAGGTAGTAAGGACTTCGCAACTAAAAATAAATAAATAAAATATATTATACATACAAATGGTCTAAATAAACCAACTTATTTAGTACTTTCCTATATAAACATTAAATTAAATCTCTACTTTTCTCTTACGTGATTTTGAAACAAAAACTAAGAAGCTAGTTAAAGTTTTAAAATATTATTCAAGAGATTACATTTTACAAAATCAAATTTTGAAAGGTTTTGTTAAATATTAATTGTTGATTGTATGTATTAAAATAAAGTGCTACACGGGATGTATTGTATATTACAACACTTTCAAAGAAATAGGATACGTAACTGTTATTATTATTTAAATTGTTATATGATTTTTTGTCGATTTTCGGTATATTTTTTTTCTTTAGATATTTATCGTTTTTGTAAAATGAATGTATATGTAATCGATAAATGAGCGATTACTGTTTATTGGTTTTGAGTTTGACAACATTCAGTCGATTCACGATGATAAAAGTTGATAAGTTGATTCACGATGATAAATGTAGGTATCTGCATCAACTGTAAATACTCTTTGACTTTGGAGCACGCCAGCGCGAGAAATAATTTTTGCGCCGCTCTTGTTAGAAACTCAAGGTCGTTCGCAGCTGTAATCGCCTTAATAAGTTTATCTTAATTTTTTTTTATTTGTCACAAAATAAATCGATGGACCCGTCCCTATCTGTAAATTGCCCATACAGCCTACTTAACTTTGTAATGAGGGACTTATGACCGAGACTTGCGAGTTTGGTATATCGTGTTTGCAAACTATGAACGTCTATGCGTCTAAATATTTTTATTAAAAAAAATTAGGCAATATTTAATTACCTATTTTTCTTTCAGTTCCGATGTTGATTCTGTTGATTCTGGTTTACAGAAGTTACTGTAGTGGGAACGAGAGGTGGCCCCATTGTCCTTTCAGTTCCGATATCAAAATCGCGTACTGGACAACTTCTTACAATATATACTCTCAACTTGTCTAATCTTTATTATTGAAAACTTATAAAATCGCTTCTGTGGTCTAGTGGTACGTTAGCGGTGTTGTCCACATGAGGAGGATTCGATTCCGGGGTCGGCTAATTTAAAAATATGTTTCAGTTTTCTGATAAAAATAACGTTGCCTGGGATTAGAAAATGCTTGAATTTTTTTCCTGGCTCCTCTATCTAAAATTTTCACAGAGCCCTTGTTATACAATATTTTAATTTATTACTTACTAGCTGAGCCCGCAGCTTCATCCGCGTCAAAATTTTTCCAAAAAAAAGTAGTCTAAGTTACTCCCTATCACATCAGTTGTAAAAGTCCCGTCAAAATCGGTCCAGTCGTTCCAGAGATTAGCCGGAACAAACAGACAGACAGACAGACAAAAGTTGTAAAAAAGGTTATTTTGGTATATTTATCGTGTATACATTTTTATGCATTTAGTAAAAAGCGGTTATTTTAATATTACAAACAGACACTTTATATTCATCATATATATATATATATATATATATATATATATATATATATATATATATATATATATATATATATATATATATATATATATATATATATATATATATATATATATATATATATATATATATATATATATATTAGGGTGATTCATTTGCGACAAACATTTTTTTTTTAGGTGCTCAAGCAAAATTTTGTTCTACATATTGAAAAAAAAATTTCCACCAAGTTAGAGCTCTTTATTCGAGTATGAAGTGCTTGCCGTTTTAATTTGATTTTTTCCCATTAGAAATGCATGTAAATATTTTTTATTTTTTTCAAATTTCTAATGCTTGGACACATTTAATGATTTTGGCATTCTGATTGCTGAAATATATCCAGGATTCCACGCTCTTTAAATGACTTTTCGTCAATTTTAATGTCGCCTGCTTTGGTCCACTGGTACCATCTGTCAAAGTTATGTTTTCGAATAAAATACAATTTTTTTATTTTTACAGCGAAAATTGATTGATAGATGGAAAAAATAATACATATTTTTATAAAAAATTTGATTCTCTTCAAAAAAGGTCGTAACTTAAGTCTCTCAGACTCATAGTTTTTAACTTGCAGTAACTTTTGTAACTAAAAATGTAGAAAAATGATAAAAAAATTACAAATTATGATGTTTAAATTCAAGTTTTTGTTTCAAATTTATTTTTTTCATTACATTGTCAATTTTACTTTTTGTACTTTTATACCTGACATGTTACACATACTGACATACAGACACACATACACACACAAATAAATAAATAACACAATAAGCGGGAAACAAAAAAGTTAATACAAAATTTTAATAAATTTGTAATTTATCATAGTTTATATTTTTATTAGAAATACAACCGAAAGAAAATGAATTGTTATTTTATAAACTTTAAATGAAAGCTCTGTTTACTAAATATATCTTCACATAAGTTAGGTATTACTTTGTTGTTGAATAAAGTTTTTTGGTACATGTTGGTAATTCTTTTCTATAATTTTGAACAGTTAATAATAGGCCTTGTTTTTGATCTTCGTCGTATGTGCCAAATTCATTGAATTTTTCAATGAGCGCAACACATCGCTCGGCTGTGTCGTTTACAATTTTTACCTGCTCAAATGTATTATGCCTTTATTATTATTAAATAATACAATGTATTATGCCGCAAAGTATTAAAGCACATACGACGAAGATCAAAAACAATGCCTATTATTAACTGTTCAAAATTATAGAAAAGAATTCCCAACATGTACCAAAAAACTTTATTCAAGAACAAAGTAATACCTAACTTATGTGAAGATATATTTAGTAAACAGAGCTTTCATTTAAAGTTTATAAAATAACAATTCATTTTCTGTCGGTTGTATTTCTAATAAAAATATAAACTATGATAAATTACAAATTTATTAAAATTTTGTATTAACTTTTTTGTTTCCCGCTTATTGTGTTATTTATTTATTTGTGTGTGTATGTATGTCTGTATGTCAGTATGTGTAACATGTCAGGTATAAAAGTACAAAAAGTAAAATTGACAATGTAATGAAAAAAATAAATTTGAAACAAAAACTTGAATTTAAACATCATAATTTGTAATTTTTTTATCATTTTTCTACATTTTTAGTTACAAAAGTTACTGCAAGTTAAAAACTATGAGTCTGAGAGACTTAAGTTACGACCTTTTTTGAAGAGAATCAATTTTTTTATAAAAATATGTATTATTTTTTCCATCTATCAATCAATTTTCGCTGTAAAAATAAAAAAATTGTATTTTATTCGAAAACATAACTTTGACAGATGGTACCAGTGGACCAAAGCAGGCGACATTAAAATTGACGAAAAGTCATTTAAAGAGCGTGGAATCCTGGATATATTTCAGCAATCAGAATGCCAATATCATTAAATGTGTCCAAGCATTAGAAATTTGAAAAAAATAAAAAATATTTACATGCATTTCTAATGGGAAAAAATCAAATTAAAACGGCAAGCACTTCATACTCGAATTAAGAGCTCAAACTTGGTGGAATTTTTTTTTTCAATATGTAGAACAAAATTTTGCTTGAGCACCTAAAAAAAAAAATTTTTGTCGCAAATGAATCACCCTAATATATATATATATATATATATATATATATATATATATATATATATATATATATATATATATATATATATATATATATATATATATATATATATATATATATATATATATATATATATATATATATATATATATATATTAAGGATATGTGCAATTGGTGAGCGCACTTTTGTTACAGTTTTTATGACATGCATAATAATAGAGTTTTTATTTTCTATTTAACTACTTATTATAATTTACGTGATGTTACATTTATTTGTACTTAAAATTACTTAATTTATTACTAATTTTTAATGCTATAGACTTTCCTTTTCTTCCATTCCATTTACTGATGCGAAGTTTTGATTGATGTAGTGATATTCTTTTGTGTATCTTGTGTTATTTGGCTGTAAGTTTTTTTTTCTTATATACCAATTACATGTAGAATGCAATTGCTTATATATGTTTTATATATTTTTTTTAACTTGTTTTTTCTTCTTTTTCTATATTCTGTCCTACGATAATCTACTTTTTTCTATTGCAATTCTATTATTACAATTTTATGTTTATTTTCAAAGTATAATTCTAGTATAGTTGGTGATAGGTTAGCCACATATCACATTGCGGGAGCAAGTATCTTCGGCTAATCGTGGGTGCATTTGTTGTGTACCTCTGCCTACCTTTTTGGGCATACGGGCGTGGAGATACATTTTTTTATAAAATAAGCGTTTCACTAATAACGCGGGAATGTAATGTCATCTCAAAGAAACTCTATTTTTTTCCAAAAATTGTAAATATGTTTATCGTACGAGATGAAAGCTATTGAACGTATAACTCTTTTCAGATTTCGCGATTGGGATTTCGCTATTTTTATACAAATCCGAAAATACGTGGATAGATACAGAAATAACCGTATGTACGCAATACGCATTTTTTTGTTTGTTAAGGGGTTTTTCAACTGAATTCTTAAAAGGTTATCGGTATAAGGTTATTTTTTTTTTGTTTGTTACCTCAGACTTTGATAATTTATAGACAACTTAAAAAAAACGGCCAAGTGCGAGTCGGACTCGCGCACGCAGGGTTCCGTACCATCTATATTCCAGTTTCTACCTGTTTATTAAGATCGAATAAATAAATTCTTAAAAATTACATTTTTTGTATGGGGATCCCCTTAATATTTTTTTATTTTTTATTTTTATTATTTTTTGCTATAGTGGCAACGGAAATACACAATTTGTGAAAATATCAGCTTTTTAGCTATCACGGCTTATGAGATACAGCCTGGCGATAGACAGACAGACAGTGGAGACTAGTAATAGAGTCCCGTTTTATCTTTTAGGTACGGAAACCTAAAAAAACTATTTTGCTTACTGGACGGTATACGTAGGTTACACTATAAGTTTTGCGTAACTTAAAAAAAACAACATGTTATAACCAAAATATTATGTTTATTGCTTTGCAAAATAATCTTCTTTTACATTTTTAACATTTTTTCATGCGATGAAACCTTTTTTTAAAACAGGAGGACCACAGATCTGAAGTTTCTGCGTGCTGATTGAACGCTATCACTACCTCTTCGAAGTTGGTAAAAGTAAACCTGTCATCAAATCTTTGATTTTGTGGAAAATACAGAAATCACAGGAGAGATGTACTTTTTCGGAATCTAAAAATGATTTTGTTTTGTTAGCCGTGTGTGAAGAAGCGTTATCATGGTGTAGGAGAATGCTGCTTTTGGGTCGTCTTTAGCGAACTTTTTCTAACACCCTAGGTAAATAAATGGTAGAGTACCACTTCGCATTAACACTCTTTTGATCTTCAAGTGGAATTGTACAGATGGGACCCGTAGCTGAGAAAAAAACGCGGTCATTTTTTTACCAACGTTTCTCGCCTGTCTCACTTTTGTTGGCCTGTTCTCATTTTCAAACACCCATTCACAAGATTGAAGTTTTTTCGGGTTCAAAACAATAAATTCATGTTTCGTCTTCTATGACAATGTCATAAACAGCATTAGAATGTCCGTGTTCGTACTTTAGTAGCATCTGTGAGCACCATTCCACGCGAGCCCACTTCTGCTCCGCTGTCAGTTCATGAGGGATCCAACGACAACAAAGTTTCCGAAGTTTCAATTCTTCGTGTAAAATTTTCTGAATTTGGCTCATACCAATCCCCAATAGTTCTCGAATTGTCTCATAGGTAATCGGGGGTTTTCTTCAATTAACCGCTTAATAGTAGCCACATTATTTTGTTGACGGCAGTTGAAGGCCGCACTTCACGAAATTCGTCATGTAAAGAAACTCGACCTCTCTCAAATTCAGCAAAACATCGCCTCACGGTGTTCAAACAAGGTGCTTCTCTCCCAAAAGCATTTTGAAGACGAGCGGCACAGTCTTGCGCAGAAAGGGAATAAAGAACGTAATAAACGTAAGCGTAATATAATGTTTACAAACATTTCCGTTTTATTTTATGGAGACTTTAAGTATTCCCTTTTGTCTCGTCTCCCATTATTACCACTTATGACTGCCGTAAGCAATTTTCACTGTTTATATTCTGTTTGCTCATTTAAATGCGGCCTGTGAGCAAATAAAAGCATAGAGTAATCATACAAAATATAATCACGCCAGTTCTTTTGCTTTATTTGTGTAATGATCCGAAACTGAATGTCAATAGATATTCCAGTTCACCAAGATTCATCGGTTACGCGTGAGATGGATTTACACTAACTAACTTCGAAATTCGACAATAAACTAAACAATAGATCTCTTGACAACAGATTTTAGCTTTAAAGAAAATAATATGTCACATAAATGTAGGTGCTATAATATTTATGGTAGTATTTCATTATATATATATATATATATATATATATATATGTTTGTTTTACATATAAACATACTACGCTCATTTTTTTCTGCTATCCCAGTAGTTGACTAGTAGAGAAGACCTTTGAGTCCATCTTATGTACAATTTTATAGATGTACAATAATTATAAATAAATACCTTATTAGATGACAGAAGCCTGTGATGATACATCCCTGAGTTTCAACGTATTCTTCCTATCTAATTTTTATCCGCTATATTGACACATATTTCTACGAACCGATGGCAGATAATATATTCTATACTTTCCATCGTCGGCACTTGGTGAAATTCCATTACTGTTAGACACAATTATACTTTAATTTTAGTTCACATCACATATATTTTTGGTATATTACTCAACCGATTTCACTTTTTAAGTATCTTGAGTTGAGTAATATACCAAAAATATATATGTTGTGAAGTGAAAAAATTAAAGTAAAAGTGCGTTATAATTCTAACAGCAGATAATATTATTTTCTTGAGAATCGCGCATCATTAGAATCTACGCTTAATAGGAGATCGTTGGACGCAAAAAATGATGGACTAAAAATGATATCATTCCCTATTGTACAGTTTTTACATTACAAACAATACGTGGTCATATTTCCAATAAATTTTAAGTGATATTGCCAATAAAAACTTTGCTTATGGTTGAAAATTTTATTACAAAGTACATGCTCTCTGACATTAAAATTCGTGAAGGATAAATTTATAAAATATGATTATAATAATTTTTAATCATGTTTTATACATCCCATACATATTATAAATGTGAAAGTGTTTATCTTTAGATATCTGGATGTTTGTTACTCAATTACACAAGAGTGCTACACTGATTTGGATGAAATTCAGCACAAAGGAAGATGATGACCTGGAATAACACAAAGAATACTTTTATGTACACTGTATGCTTTCCAAATAAAATAAAATAAAATAAAATAAAATCTTGGAAAACTAAGTTGTTCCCATAGATTTCACCAAAACCTTTTATATTGAAGCGGGCGCAGGCATCAGCTAGTTATATAGTAAAGATAACATTTCAAATCGGAACTCCACAGGTATTAATTAAACAACACGAGCTGTGTTTAGTAAACTATAACACAATTCTAAAGTATATCATAAATTAACAAACAATCAGATAGATGGGTTTCCTGATGGAAAGAGTCAACCATCGCCTATAGACATCGAAGATGTTAATATTGCCTGCTATCTTGTGGCGAGGTCTAATGCCACATGCATAAGTCTACCGGCTACCTTACCTTCCAAACCAGAACACGACAGTGAAAAGCACTGATGCTATTGCGGCAGGAATAGGTAAGACGATGGTACCAGATCCGAGTGAGACAATTCAAAACTCTATCACGTAGTAGCCACTATGGTAGTGATTTTATATGACGGGTTAACGAACACCGCAGCTGCCGCCCCTGCCCGCCCCCCCTTCCCCTCCCGGTTGCGCCGACGCCAAGTCCACAGGTGACTCAGCTAAACTTTGCGACTGTTGCTGGTCGCTCCGCACCTCCCCCGGGGGGGCACATAAAAGAGGAGAACGACAGCCGCAAGGCTACGAAGAGTCGCAAGACTAAGGAGAACCGCAACGCCACAAAGAGTAAGGTGGAGTCTTCTCGACATGGCAAGGACGAGAGCAGGCGGTGCGATGAAGAGGGCTTCACGCTGGTGGAGAGAAGGAGGAAGAAGAAGAACGCACCCCGCAACCACCGTGGCACCGCGCGTCCCGTTGAAGTCAACACGTGACAAAGTATAGTTTTAAGTAGATCATATTAATATGTATGTTAGTCTATAAGGTATGGGCCATGTTGCCTAAAATAAATAGTAAAATAAGTAAAATATATAAATAAAAAATAAAAAATAAATAGCCAATCGGTCGAATTTTACGACCTGCCTGGCAAAATGACAGTTGGCCTAATCTTCAAAGGAGCTCGGGGACCAACACGGGGGAAAATGTTTTGGTTAATAGTCTTGTCCATGATGACAGATCGTTCCCAGTAGAGCTTAGCAAGACCATTTTTGAGAACTAGCTCCGGTGCGTATTTATAATATGGCGCTTTAAAACTAACAAGACCATACCAAAGGGCGAGTTTTTAATGAATAATCCTAGCTACTTCCTTGTATCTGTGTAAATACTATCCAATGGCAAGATGAGAACAACCGGAAATATTGCGCCTAACAGACTAACGGTGACACGCCCTACGAATGTCGACCGTGCCATCCTTCATATTTCCAGTAATTATTCTTATTATTACTATTTTCCTTATTTTTATTTTTTCTTATTTTAAGTACATTTATAATTATGACACCAAAAAAATAATATTATTATACAAATAAATAAACAAATTACATTTTCCGCCGACAGGAAACTTGCAGCTAAGCCGTCGTTCATCAGATCGAGAGAGAAAGAAACCTCCTCACAATACATGCTGCTCCTAACACTGCCGCCTTCTGTATCTGGCCTACGATCAAGAATTTTAGGGAGTGTCTCCGTAGATGTTGTCCGTAACTCTTCGCTACAAGACCGTTTGCAGAAACGATTATCGGGACAATCATTGATGAGTCCACACCCCACATACCGGTAATCTCATGAGCTAAGTCCTAATACACACACAGCTTTTCTTTTTCTGCTTCCACGACGTTATCGTTATGCGGGATTGTGATATCAACACAAATGCCCGGCGCTCTAATTATTATTATAAGAGGAATACTTTGAGTTTTACATTATTTTACATTAATATTATATTAAGACAAATTAAGTCGTTGCGGGCGATTCCGCTCTACCGCATTAATGTAATGTTTCCTGTTTATTCTAAACAACTTAGAAATAAACAATGATAATGAAAACGTTGCTATAAATGTTGAGTTTAAATTCAAAAGTTAAACGTTGCACGAAATTTCAAAGCAATTTGACGATTATTGACGTGAAATTTGTAAGCGAAACATAGCACAAATATTTGTAAATTTATAATGAATATTTAATTGAAGCTCAAAGTTAAAATATCGCAGAAAACATAGTCCCTTTTATAGTAACTATAGATTAAGTATGGAAATGTAAATAGACTAAACATTTGGATATTGGACATAGAATAAAACATTTGGAAAAATTCCCGACACATTCTTTTCTGATCAGACCACCATCCTTCCTCGTGTGCATAATTTTCCGAGGCAAATATAAAAATATGAAGAACTTCAAATGAGAATGCTGCTGAGATTGAGAAAATGTAACCATATCGAGATAAATCATTGAAGTGACAGAATACCAAAGTTCATACCGATCAGGCTTCTAGGAATTGCTTAATTCCTTTCGTCAAATGTAAAAGAGCTGATTATCTCGAAACGCGTAAACAGATTTTATTCAATAATAGCTGAAATGGTTTTCAGTTTTCGCAGGCATGGCTTTCGATAAAAAAAACTGTACTCAAGTTGGCTAGTTCGTTCAGAAGATGTGATGTTACTAGGTAGATACACAAACATAAAACGTTAAATTCATTGGAGACAGAAACAAAATATATAGCCCGTCATTTTCGCAATCTTAATTTCTCACTTTTCATTCAATTTTTCATCAATCTATCTATCTTTCTATCTATCTGTCTGCCTGCCTGCCTGAATGCCTGCCTGCCTGCCTGCCTGCCTGCCTGCCTGGGCCCGAAGACCGCCCGCCCGTCCGTCCGCCCGTCCGTCCGTCCGTCCGTCCGTCCGTCCGTCCGTCCATCCGTCCGCCCATCCGTCCGTCCATCCGTCCGTCCATCCGTCCGCCCATCCGTCCGCCCATCCGTCCGTCCATTCGTCCGTCCATCCGTCCGTCCATTCGTCCGTCCATCCGTCCGTCCGTCCGTCTGTCCATCTATCTATCTATCTATCTAATGAATAATTTACAATTTAAATATATAAATATACGTTATAATAATAAATATAACTAAATTATACGATACTTAATTACATACATATACACAATTACATATATATACATAAACACTCATATGCATGCATACAAATAACTAATAATCTATGAGCACAAAACAATCTGTAACTAAATTGACGTCACTATTTTTATGTATTGTAATATAATTTTTATTGTATTTTAAATGATAGTTTGAAGAGGATTTTCTGATGTTTCTAGAAAATACTTTCCACAAACGAATTGCTCGGTGAAAAAAGGATTGAGAAAGAAACTCTATGTGGCAAAACGGAATGTGTAGAGATAAGTTCTCGTCGGACCTCAGATTACGGTTGTGTGTGTCTCTCTGCCAATCAAAAAGAGTCTTAAGGTATCCGGGTACATCCGGGTCGTACAATATAGAAAACAGAGTGCATAGCATTCTAGAATCTCTACGCTGTCGTATAGGCAACCACTTAAGAGCAGAGCGATTTTGGGATACATGATCAAACGTGCGTAGTACTCAAATAAATTGAATGCAATTATAAAAAAGTCGATCCAGTTTGTCGAGAAGAATTTGATTTAGATCAGAGAAACACACGTCAGCGTAATCAATTATCGGTAGTACCAAGGCCTGAACTAATGTGATTTTTGTAGAAATAGGCAAAAAATTCTTGAGTCCCTCAAGAGAGTTCTCAATGCGTGGTTAACTTTCTGACACACTGCCGTAATATGTGGGACCCACGTCAGTGCGCTATCTATAATTAAACCCAGGTCCTTGACTTGCGAGCTAAAAGGTATAGGCGTATAGGCCTTTTCATCATCAGATGAGCGCATGCGTAGCCGCCATGTTGAAACGGCAGTAATTCAAAAAATTCGTACTGTTTTAATCAACAATGGCTGGACAAGGACTATTATCTCCACAAAGAAATAAATTATTGGAAAAAACCATCGATGTTGCTTCACTTATTTATGATTCAGTTGAAGCTCATAATTGTGAACAATTGAAAAGGTGGCTAAAATGTCATGGGCGTCCGCAAAAAGGGAAAAAAAGTGAACTGATTGAGAGGTTAGACATTGACATTTGTTGACTATCTAAAAACATAAAAAAATAAATTAATATTTACAATTTTATTAAATTAAATTGCTTTGAGCACCTATAAACAGGTTTGAGGTTATAACTCCGAAAATTGTATTTCTGTATAATTTATTTTATACCTTACCTTATTAATTGATTTATCAATATGTTGAAACTCTTGATAGCTTAAAGGATCAGGGTTTTGTTCAGTTGGACCACTTTCTCCAAGAAAATGTAGTGAGCAAATATAAGTATCCTTAGTAACATCATCAATAGATCTAAAACCTCGGTCACTTCTGCCACATTTTTTCACCCATAACTCACATTTCGCACATTTTACACATGCTTTAATGTGTAATTTGCTTGATGATTTGATTATTTTTTTTCGATATTCAAGACAAGGCTTTGGAAAATTTATAAAATAGAATCTATTGGTTTTAAATGATTTGTATCGTGTATCACTTTTACATACTCCATAACAACACCGTTTTGTTGTTCCTTTTCGTACAGACAACATAATTATAATGGAGTACAAAAAATTTTTTCCGATTATTTTGACTTACTACTTTTTTTTTTTTCACTTTTTTTACAATTAATCAACTTTGATTTATATTTTAATTTTTGATACACGGATAGCGGACAATTTAGCATGGTTGTTTACAAAAAACAGTACGAAAAAGATGGCTGATTCTGACGCATGCGCACAAAAAATTTTTGTGATGAAAAGGCCTATTATTAAAAATTATAGGTGGTAATACATTAAGATCAACTTGCGCAAACCGGCGAGCGCTACCTATTAAAATAGGCTGACATTTGGACGTGTTGACAGTTATCCCATTACATATATATATGTATTTATTATTTATATATTTACGTATTTATATATAAATTTTACGATAGCCACAAAGATTTTATTGAAATTCTAATCTCATTAAAAACTTTTTTGAAGGAAAGATTACGTTGCCTTCATTTTATTCTAAATTCAGACCAAGGATTGCCTTGATACAATGTCAGAACTTTCTAAATTTTCTTTCTCCCAGATAAAACAAGGTTAAGACGGTGACAAGGGTAACTAAATAATTGTGCGGAACTACAAAAGGTAAACATGCTTTGTACTACAACCTAGTTTTTCTTTTTATTCATAAATGCCCAATGATTTTCACAAAGGAGAATTTATTGAAATTAGCTGTCAGTATAAAAAAGTTGTGGGAAACAAAAGATTATATTTAATATAAATTTCTGGAACTCGAAACTTGTACATCTTAATATTACTTATATTAGTGTATTTTTAGAGATAATACTAATAATATAATTTCATTTCACTCACATTTTTTCATATATGTGTATCGACCGCCCCGTTGGTCGAGTGATTAGCGAATCTAACTACGAATCGATGGGACTCGATTCCGATTACCAACAAGGACAAATACTTGTGTATGAGCATAAATGATTTGAGTGTTCATATTTCAGTATTATGTATGTATTTCATGTATTAGTATTGTTACAAACAATCTAGAAACGTGTAGAGTTGGAACGCTGAAGAGATCTAGAAATAAAAGAAAGAGATAGCTACTCCTATCGACAAACAAATAGTTGATATAAGCTATTTCATACTATAATGAACTTTGTGGTATAGAGCATAAGGTTGAAAGTAGCGTGTACTAGGATTGATAAGTCATTGATGAGTCACTTGTTTATCATAAGTTGATTACAATAAGAAGTGATTCATCGTTTCCCGATACATTTAGATTTTTCTGGATCCAGGTAAAACTTTACCCTGGCTATAAATAGAGATGTGTTGACAAATACAGGGCAGTTTTTATCAAGCGATCGAGAGCGATACTTGAAGTGACCCGTGCGAAGCGAGAAGTGTTTTATTGTGTAGTCAGTGATAGTACAGTGAGTGACTAGTGTGTAAAGTGTCTATTAGTATTACATTGTGTTGTCTTGTGTATTTGTATACTAAATACACGGATAAGTGGTGTTTTCTTACAATTACGAACCCGAGTACGTAACGTATTTTTAATTAACACCCATGACACAAAAAATAATTTGCTTACTTTGGGGTTAGATCAGTTCATGTAAGTTTTGTGTTATAGCATTCACTCCGTGCTTGGAAAGACTTGAAAACTTTAAAAACAATAAAGAAAAACATCGACATGCAGGATTTGAATCTGCGACCGTCTCCCTAAAGCCGGGACGCTCAACCACAGAGTTAGTATCAACAGGCTCGACGTGGCGAAATTCTTCTTTGCTATATGATCGATTCCGTAGATTTTTTAAAGTTTACCCAAGTACGGGGTGAGTGCTAAAACACAAATATAATTAGCAACACGAACGTACTGATCAAAATTATAAATGTGAATTTCATCTGTGACGATGAACTCGTTTAACTAGTTACACGTACTTATGTAAAAATAGCGACCAGTACAATCAACGAAATCGATCATATAGCAAAGAATAATTTCTCCACGTCGAGCCTGTTAACACTAGCTCAGTGGTAAAGCGTCTCGACTTTAGGAGACGGTCGCTGGTTCAAATCCTGCGTTTCGATATTTTTTTTTGTTTTTTTCAAGTTTTTCATATAATTTGTTCAGAAACATTCAGTTTATTATAGTTCACTTATAGTTGCATAACAAAAGTTGTTATATTGTATTGTATATATAGTGGAGCGCCTGGGGGTTTTCACCTCGGATTAGAGTTATAGTGAATTAATTAATATGATCGATGTGGGATATTGTTTTTTAAACTACAAATTGTAATGTTTACTCAAAATTTTAAACAATGAAACAATGGAGTTATGAAAAATTAATGTTTGACCATATATTTTTACTTTAAACAGTATTTTTTTTTATATGTTAAATCTTACCTGAGTGGACATATAAGAAAATTTTTCAAAGATACCTGTGTATAAAAATAGCAGTAGGGATTTTGAACAGGTAGAAAAACGTGGAGGGGAGAGCGGAGCGACAGCTGCTATGTACAATGGAATTTCTCGGCTAATTTAGTTGCAAGTAATACGTGTTCTGTGAATATTGTGCTTCTATAACAGTGAAAATTAGTTTTTAGTGAAAAATTCTTGTATATTTTTGTACTGGAAGGTGTATTGAAGACGACGTTTTTATATTGAACTAGTTGACCCGCGCAGCTTCGCCCGCGGGTATATTAATAAGTCGTCCAAAATGCTTTTAATAAAAATTTCATCCCCTGTTTTTTTTCTATTTGAGGCCTCCAGGGACTGATTTTTGTAAAAAAAATTAGCCTATGTTTGACCTCAGATCTTCAACTATACCCATGCCAAATTTCATGAAAATCGGTCCAGCGGTTTACCCGTGAAAGCGTAACAGACAGACAGGCTTTCGCATTTATAATATTAGTATGGAATGATTTGTCAATTGTTTTTTTTATCACACATCAAAGTTGTACGTATGCAACGAAAATATAATTAAGTCGAAAAGATTTTAGAGTGATGATTTTTTATGATTTTAAAAGTTCTCTTTCTCCGCAAGACTGTGCTGCTCGTCTTCAAAATGCTTTTGGGAGAGAAGCACCTTGTTTGAGCACCGTGAGGCGATGGTTCGCTGAATTTAAGAGAGGTCGAGTTTCTTTACATGACGAATTTCGTGAAGGGCGGCCTTCAACTGCCGTCAACGAAAATAATGTGGCTACTGTTAAGCGGTTAATTGAAGAAAACCCCCGGATTACCTATGAGACAATTTGAGGGACTATTGGGGATTGGTATGAGCTAAATTCAGAAAATTTTACACGAAGAATTGAAAGTTCGGAAACTTTGTTGTCGTTGGATCCCTCATGAACTGAGAGCGGAGCAAAAGCAGGCTCATGGGGAATGGTGCTCACAGATGCTACTGAAGTACGACCACGGACATTCTAACGCTGTTTATAACATCGTCACAAGAGACGAAACGTGGATTTATTATTCTGAACCCGAAAAAAAACAGCAATCTTGTGATTGGGTGTTTGAAAATGAAAACAGGCCAACAAAAGTGAGACAGGCGAGAAACGTTGGTAAAAAAATGATCGCGTTTTTTTCTCAGCTACGGGTCCCATCTGTACAATTCCACTTGAAGATCAAAAGAGTGTTAATGCCGAGTGGTATTCTACAATTTGTTTACCCAGGGTGTTAGAAAAAGTTCGCTAAAGACGACTCAAAACCCGGGACTTCACGTGGCCAACGCCAACGCCAGACCACTAGACCACAGAGCTTTTCTTTTTCTTCTTTCCTACTTTCCCACTTCCCAGGTCGGACAACATAAAAAAAAACGTTTTTTCAGTTTTCTAATAAACACAAAGTTTGCCGGGATTGGAAAGTGCCCGATTGTCGATAGGCTTACCACCTATCACATTTGTGGGACCAAGTATCTTCGGCTAATCGTGAATGCACTTGTGGTACCGCTGCCCACTAGGGTGGATCGAAAAAAAAAATTTTTTTTTTTCTTAGCATGGGGGTAGAATTTGTAGCTTATAAAAAAAGAATGTTTTTCAAAAAAAAAATTTTTTTTCGCAACATTTAGAGATAGCCCACTCGTTTTTTAATAAATTAATGGATCAAATGGACTTATTCTAGCGAAAAAATTTTTTTTCCGTCAAAAATCGTGGAAAACATGAAAAAATAATTGTATATGATTTTTTTTTCACTTACCTTTTACTTTAATACAGATAAAAGGGCTGCTTAATTCTTTATTTTTCGCTTAAGTTACAAAAATAATAGGAAAAAAATTTTTTTGACTTCTGATTTCCATTTGGCTTTCAAAAAGACATTCCACAGATTCTAAAACATGGTTTAAATATTTTAAAATTTTTTAGTCCATTTGATCCATTATTTTATTAAAAAACGAGTGGGCTATCTCCAAATGTTGCGAAAAAAATTTTTTTTTTTTTTGAATAATTTTCTTTTTTTATAAGCTACAAATTCTACCCCCATGCTAAGAAAAAAAAATTTTTCGATCCACCCTACTGCCCACCCCTCGGGGATACGGGCGTGAATGTACATACCTACCCTACTTACT
Organism: Apodemia mormo; assembly: GCA_036924255.1. Lineage (NCBI taxonomy): Eukaryota > Metazoa > Arthropoda > Insecta > Lepidoptera > Riodinidae > Apodemia > Apodemia mormo. Next base: position 7,614,998 of record JAUPFN010000013.1, on the reverse strand, counting down.
TACTTCCCAACCACCCTTGTCATCCTACAATGATTGCATTAGATAGGTAGGGTAGAAAGATTTAGGTAGAAAGGACCGACCCAAATCTTTTCACCGACCCGTATTTAACGTTAACGTAATGTAAACGTAACGTAAACGTAAGGTAAACGTAACGTAAACGTAACGTAAACGTAACGTAAAAGTAACGTAAACGTAACGTAAACGTAACGTAAACGTAACGTAAACGTAACGTAAACGTAACGTAAACGTAACGTAAACGTAACGTAAACGTAACGTAAACGTAACGTAAACGTAACGTAAACGTAACGTAAACGTAACGTAAACGTAACGTAAACGTAACGTAAACGTAACGTAAACGTAACGTAAACGTAACGTAAACGTAACGTAAACGTAACGTAAACGTAAAGTAAACGTAACGTAAACGTAACGTAAACGTAACGTAAACGTAACGTAAACGTAAAGTAAACGTAACGTAAACGTAACGTAAACGTAACGTAAACGTAACGTAAACGTAACGTAAACGTAACGTAAACGTAACGTAAACGTAACGTAAACGTAACGTAAACGTAACGTAAACGTAACGTAAACGTAACGTAAACGTAACGTAAACGTAACGTACACGTAACGTAAACGTAGCGTACACGTAACGTAACGTAAACGTAACGTAAACGTAACGTAAACGTAACGTAAACGTAACGTAAACGTAACGTAAACGTAACGTAAACGTAACGTAAACGTAACGTAAACGTAACGTAAACGTAACGTAAACGTAACGTAAACGTAACGTAAACGTAACCTAAACGTAACGAAAACGTAACGTAAACGTAACGTAAACGAAACGTAACGTAAACGTATCGTAAACGTAACGTAAACGTATCGTAAAATTAACGTAAACGTAACGTAAATGAAACGTAAACGTAACGTAAAGACACGTAAACGTAACGTAAACGTAACGTAAACGTAACGTAAACGTAAAGTAAACGTAACGTAAACGTAACGTAAACGTAACGTAACGTAACGTAAACGTAACGTAAACGTAACGTAAACGTAACGTAAACGTAACGTAAACGTAACGTAAACGTAACGTAAACGTAACGTAAACGTATCGTAAATGTAACGTAAACGAAACGTAACGTAAACGTATCGTAAACGTAACGTAAACGTAACGTAAACGTAACGTAAACATAACGTAAACGTAACGTAAACGTAACGTAAACGTAACGTAAACGTAACGTAAACGTAACGTAAACGTAAAGTACATGTAACGTAAACGTAACGTAAACGTAACGTAAACGTAACGTAAACGTAACGTAAACGTAACGTAAACGAAACGTAACGTAAACGTATCGTAAACGTAACGTAACGTAAACGTATCGTAAACGTAACGTAAACGTATCGTAAAATTAACGTAAACGTAACGTAAATGAAACGTAAACGTAACGTAAAGACACGTAAACGTAACATAAACCTAACGTAAACGTAACGTAAACGTAACGTAAACGTAACGTAAACGTAACGTAAACGTAACGTAAACGTAACGTAAACGTAACGTAAACGTAACGTAAACGTAACGTAAACGTAACGTAAACGTAACGTAAACGTAACGTAACGTACGTTTACGTTACGTTAGGTTTATGTTACGTTTACGTTTCATTTACGTTACGTTTACGTTAATTTTACGATACGTTTACGTTACGTTTACGATACGTTTACGTTACGTTTCGTTTACGTTACGTTTACGTCACGTTTACGTTACGTTTACGTTAAGTTTACGTCACGGTTACGGCATGTTTACGTTACGTTTACGTTACGTTTACGTTACGTTTACATCACGTTTACGTTACGATTACGTTACGTTTACGTTACGTTTACGTTACGTTTACGTTACGTTTACGTTACGTTTACGTTACGTTTACGTTACGTTTGCGTTACGTTTACGTTACGTTTGCGTTATGTTTTCGTTACGTTTGCGTTACGTTTACGTTACGTTTACGTTACGTTTACGTTACGTTTACGTTACGTTTACGTTACGTTAACGTCTCGTTTACGTTACGTTTACGTCTCGTTTACGTTACGTTTACGTCTCGTTTACGTTACGTTTAGTTACGTTTACGTTACGTTTACGTTACGTTTCCGTTACGTTTACGTTACGTTTACGTTACGTTTACGTCTCGTTTACGTTACGTTTACGTCTCGTTTACGTTACGTTGACGTTACGTTTACGTCACGGTTACGTTTACGTCACGGTTACGTCACGGTTACGTTACGTTCACGTTACGTTTACGTTACGTTTACGTTACGTTTACGTTACGTTTACGTTACGTTTACGTTACGTTTACGTTACGTTTACGTTACGTTTACGTTACGTTAACGTTACGTTAACGTTACGTCAACGTTACTTATACGTTACGTTTACGATACTTTTGCGTTACGTTTACGTTTAAGTTACGTTTCCGTTACGTTTACGTACGTTTACGTTACGTTTACGTTACGTTTACGTTACGTTTACGTTACGTTTACGTTACGTTTACGTTACGTTTACGTTACGTTTACGTTACGTTTACGTTACGTTTACGTTACGTTTATGTTACGTCTACGTTACGTTTCCGTTACGTTTACGTTACGTTTACGTTAAGTTTACGTTACGTTTACGTTACGTTTTCGTCACGTTTACGTTACGTTTACGTTAAGTTTACGTCACGGTTACGGCATGTTTACGTTACGTTTACGTAACGTTACGTTTATGACACGTTAACGTTACGTTTACGTTACCTTTACGTTACGTTTACGTTACGTTTACGTTACGTTTACGTTACGTTTACGCTACGTTTACGTTACGTTTACGTCACGTTTACGTTACGTTTACGCTACGTTTACGTTACGTTTACGCTACGTTTACGTTACGTTTACGTTACGTTTACGCTACGTTTACGTTACGTTTACGTTACGTTTACGTTACGTTTACGTTACGTTTACGTTACGTTTACGTTACGTTTACGTTACGTTTACGCTACGTTTACGTTACGTTTACGTTACGTTTACGTTACGTTGACGTAACGTTTACGTTACGTTTACGTTACGTTTACGTTACGTTTTCGTCTCGTTTACGTTACGTTAACGTCACGTTTACGTTACGTTTACGTCTCGTTTACGTTACGTTTACGTCTCGTTTACGTTACGTTTACGTTACGTTTACGTTACGTTCACGTTACGTTTACGTTACGTTTACGTTACGTTTACGTAAAGACGTTTACGTTACGTTTACGTTACGTTTACGTTACGTTTACGTTACGTTTACGTTACGTTTACGTTACGTTTACGTTACGTTTACGTTACGTTTACGTTACGTTTACGTTACGTTTACGTTACGTTTACGTTACGTTTACGTTACGTTTACGTTACGTTTACGTTACGTTTACGTTACGTTTACGTTACGTTTAAGTTACGTTTACGTTACGTTTACGTTACGTTTACGTTACGTTTACGTTACGTTTACGTTACGTTTACGTTACGTTTACGTTACGTTTACGTTACGTTTACGTTACGTTTACGTTACGTTTACGTTACGTTTACGTTACGTTTACGTTACGTTTACGTTACGTTTACGTTACGTTTATGTTACGTTTACGTTACGTTTACGTTACGTTTTCGTTACGTTTACGTTACGTTTGCGTATCGTTCACGTTACGTTTACGTCACGTTTACGTTACGTTTACGTAAAGTCACCTTTATGACACGTTTACGTTACGTTTACGTTACGTTTACGTCACGTTTACACTACGTTTACGTCACGTTTACGTTACGTTTACGTCACGTTTACATCACGCTTACGTTACGTTTACGTCACGTTTACGTTACATTTACGTTACGTTTACGTCACGTTTACGTTATGTTTACTTTACGTTTACGCTACGTTTACGTTACGTTTACGTTACGTTAACTTTAAAATTTTCTGAATTTAGCTCATACCAATCCTCAATAGTCCTTGAATTGTTTAATTCGGGGGTTTTCTTCAATTAACCGTAAGCGGTTAATTGAAGAAAACCCCGGATTAAACAATTAAACGGATTTTAAAAAAAGTAGCCACATTATTTTTGTTGACGGTAGTTGAAGGCCGCCCTTCACGAAATTCGTCATGTATAGAACCTCGACCTCTCTTAAATTCAGCGAACCATCGCCTCACGGTGCTCAAACAAGGTGCTTCTCTTCCAGAAGCATTTTGAAGACGAGCAGCACAGTCTTGCGAAGAAAGAGAACTTTTAAAATCATAAAAAATCATCGCTCTTAAATCTTTACGATTTAATTATATTTTCGTTGCATACGTAGAACTTTGATTTGTGGGTATGGGATATGTGGGTGGGTAAACGTGAGAAATCAGTTTACCACTAGGTGGTGCCGTACAAATTACATACAAATTCCTAGTAAACTCGAAACGCGCTCACAATCGAATGCGAAAAGAAAAACTCACACTTAGTAAGTACTCTGTTCAATAATCGGCGTCGCTAGTGAGGCGTTTCAAGTTGATATTAAGAATATTACTAAGAAAAACCAGCCAAATGCAAGTCGGACTTACGTACTGTTAAATGGCGCGCTGTGGATCCTTTTTAAAAAAACACTTTTATTCGGCTGAAAACTAATTTAATCACACTACATTACTTTTTAGATATTGAAATTTACATTAATAGAATACATGTGCTAATAGGACAAAATCTCGAGTTGGACTATCATGTTTCTATAGAAAAACAGTTTTATGCAAATAATATAATGTTTAAGTTCCATTTAACAGGAACTATGTTTGTCCATAATAGTACGACAAAATCGAAACAGTTGTGTCTGGGTCTGTCTGTGTGAAATCTATGAAAAACAGCATAAAACATTACGTTTGTTGTATGGGAGCGTCCCTAAATATACAATGTATTTTTAAAGTGATTATATAACTTAATATTCTGCAATTATTTCAAGCGTGTATCAGTTGTTCTTATTAGAAGCGTGTATTCGATTTGCAACGAAAACCTCATGTTTTCTAGTTTTTCAAGAGCAATATCGTAATGATGTGAGCAGATTATCCAAAGGATATTACAATTTTTGCAAGATTAAGTCTTGATTTAGTGCACTACAGAGCAAGAATATAATTTTTCATAAAAGTTTTTAAAACTCTGCACAGCGTTTTACGAAAATAGGCGTCAGAGTTATCATTCAGGACGAAAGCAACCATTGTAATGTACCAAAATATTTTATTTTATGCATTTTTACAACAGGATATATGGTCTTAAAGTGCAACACAGAGCCAAAATGACGAAATATTGTTGTTGGATATTAAAAAAATATATTAAAAAATTATAAAGTCAGTTCACTTTAACATTTTTTTCACCAGTAAGTAGAGTCTGACCGAAAATGGTTTCCAGGCCGAAACCAAAATCGAATGTTCGGCCGTAGCTTTAGTTTCGGCCGAAATCGAAACCGAAACTAACGTGGTCAAGGATAAAATACCTTAAAATACTTAAATTTGGTGAATTCACCCATTACTGTGCATTAATCAGGTACATGAAATGAAAAAACTGTCTATTTATTTTGTGGTAATCATTTATTAATCATTTTAGAAAAATATATTAAAAACAAAAGTCATCAGTCTTTTTTACCTTTTATCTCAAAATAATCATTACTATTCCTTTAAAATCGTTTAATTCTGATAGTCAGTTTAGTACTTGCCTGCATTCCACGTTATGAAATCTTGTTAAATGCAATTTCAGTCCGTGTACTGTTTATTTTTTGGTTTATAGCTTCCTAACAAATAGGACTTACTACATATCTTACAAACAGCTTTTGAAATATCACTGACACATTTTTCGAAGTACTGCCATATCGGATTTTTATCTTTGAGACATTTAAGTCTAAACAAACAAAACTGTAATAACCTTAACGCATCAATACTACATCAATAGATCATCGGAATGAAAAACAAATCTTGAAATAAGTTTACCTATACAACGTAATTTAACAAACTAATCACTCCAAATTTTATTTACAATCTCTTTTTTACGTGTGACTTGATTTGCTAATAACAACAAAACAAATTTACTGACTCAATGTTAAACTACTTAAATCATTAAAGTACAGAAACGAAACAAAAACTTACATGTAATCAGTTCCATCAAAACATAACTTTTAACTAATGTTTGTGTCGGGCACTTACTCACTAACTAAGTTCTGTTGCTACAGAGCTATCCGAACGTCGCACGCCAAATCCCGAACAGGGCTGACAGGATCCGCCAAAGCGTTGCTGCGAGAAATGAAGTTAGGCGAGCGCGCACAACAACTACCAAAGTCAGTTTCGTTTCGGCAACAGTTTCGGCCAATTTTAGACGAAACCGAAACTGCCGCCGAAACTTGATTTTGTGGCCGAAACCGAAACCGAAAGTTCAGTCGGACACTACCAATAAGTATTTCAATAAAAACCTAAAATATTTATTACATTATGTGAATTAAGGTCAATATAATTTTTGGAAAATTAGAAAAAGTTTTGATCTAAAAACACTTGTTAACTAGACTAAATATACTGATCTTTTCAGTCCGTTATGTGATCTCATTTATTTAGAAAAATTATTTTTAAAACACTATAAATCCTTGCGCGCAATCGTTTGTCGTAGGTCTGTCAAGATAGCAGAATTGATTATTAAAATTAAAAAAAAAAACGCCAAATTGCATAACACGTATCGTCAGCGCTCATTTAGCGCTAAATCTTTAACCCGAAAGAACCAGTAATTACTAATACACAACTTTAAATTCAACCTTGGAATTTGCAAGATCTATCAAGCTGCCAGAATTGATTATTATAATTTAAAAAAATGATCCATCAGATAAGCAATCTGATCAGAAAGCATCAGATAAGAAAGATGGATGGATGGATCATTTTTTTTATTGCCAGCACTGATTTAGCGCTAAATTTTTTGTACTCTGTTTAGTGCTATACTGAGTTATTTACGTTGTATATAAGAGTAACCTGCAATTTCTATAACAAGCTGCCAGTGTTAACTTGTAATTTTCTGCGAAACTATGAAGGCATTAAAATTCTGTTTCGGCTCTGGCTGCTTTTAGTGTCACGCTGACCGTAAACTGACGGTCGGCGCTGATAGGTCAATGTATGTGTATAGGTAACGTTTTTGGATCGCGCTGACCGCTTAGCGCTCAGTGCGGTCAGCGTGACAGAACAATCCGCGCGCGAGCTCCGAGAAATTTTGAGGAATATTGACGTGCGGTGAAGAGAGAGAGCGACGTACACAGAGCACACCCCGGAGAGAGACGTACACACCCGAACACCCGCCCCTACCTCAGTCCCCGATTCTTCGGAGCTCGCGCGCGGACTGTAGAATCAGTCTTAATTAGAAAAAAATAAACCTACTTTTGCGCTAAGTTTTTAGAGATTCTGCTCATTTAAGCACGCTAGCTTTACAGACATCTTTTGCGAAGCGCTCCAAGGAGGTTATATTGATTTGTGTACGTAATATTACGTTACGATTATAAGAATATCAATTTTATTAGTATTTTACGTAGGTATATTTTTGTTTTATGTTTATAATTATTATTAAAAAAAGTGAGTGTACTTATTTAAAATTTTATTTAATCAGTTGGTGTATACAGAGAAATATAAATAATAAATACTGAAAGAAGTAAATGAATTAATCAGGACTTGCATTTTATTTTTATAATTATACTAGCTGTAGCGTGCAGCCTACTGCATTATAAAACTTTGCCGAATCCCGCGGGAACTACTAATTTTTTCGAGATAAAAAGTAGCCTATGTACTATTTCAGGTCATCATATACCTGTGTGCAAAATTTCATTCAAATCCGTTCAGTAGTTTTTGCGTGATCAAACATCCATCTAAATATCCATCCATCCAAGATTAGTACTAATTTGTTTATTTCCTTTTTCTTATATTAAATTATGGGTGGCAGAAACTAAACTTTACTTGTTATCAATCAAATCCGTTCACACTAATTCTAAACATCACTTACGTCAGAGTATTAGGATTAAACTCCAAAATCCGACCGCAAAGCGAACACCAACAACTAAGCTTTATTAAGCTATGCTGTTTCTATTTCACCTCTTTGCAACAAACAAAGCTCAGAGCTGACTTAAAATGCTAAATTTGTAAGTATAAAAAACAGTTGAAATACCTTGATTTGGTTCACTTCACACCAGACCGTGAACGCAATCTATAATTTTCTATGATTCTAGAATATAGATTCTCAATCAATCTATAATCTAACCTTACCTTATCTATAGTCTAAAGTAGCTAACTTTACCGTATTATCATTATGCCGCTTCCTTTGCGGGGTAAGTAGTGAAGTGAACCGAATGTCTTTCGTGTTTAAAGACGGTACTACAGTACATATATTTGTAGACTACCCGTTTTACCACGATTCGTCGGTACGTCGATAGGTGAGATAGGTTTTTATTCCTATCGCTGCGTTTTACTGACCTCATAACAATTACTACCTATTACTGACGATAGTCGGAACCGACAGCCTTATGTGCCCATCCGCGGTACAGAAGTTAACACTCACTACTATTAACACCACCAGCTTCAACTGACAAAAACCTTGAAAAAACATTATTGCCTTACCTGAAAATTGAATCTGAGACCACATACCTCATACCTCATAGACCGATAGCTCCAAAAACCTTGATATGACTTACCCGACTCAGGGACTGTCCGGTAAATTATGATCTAAGGCCGAAAAGGCTAACCCCTAGACCACGAGACTATATTTTAGATTTCAATATAGGTACTTCTCGTGCTAGTTAGCCTATACAGTTTATATTAAGATGTACTAGGCTCAATTTCCGGTCAGGCATATCATATTGAGATTTTTGGAGCTATCCCCGAAAAACGAATCAAAAAACGAGTAGATTTTTAGAGCTATCCATAAATAACGAATCAAAAAACGAGTAGATTCTTGGAACTATTCACGAAAAAGGAATCAAAAAACGAGTACGCAAAGTATTTACTAATTGAAAATTCTTTGTGAATGAAGTAATACTTAGTGGTGTTACTATTTATAGTAATACCACTAATACATTAAACATGATCTACCAATAGGGCAGTCAGAATCATTCCGTACCCACAATTAAGCCGGACACTAATAAAATTTCTGTCTAATAAAAAGCTAAAAACTCAACCAACTTCAACTTGTCGATGTCTGTTAACTCTACTACCTGGTATGCACAATGTAACAAAAGGGCGTAGCTGTATTTATTAGGAGAGCCATTGGGAGCCCAAGATGCTAAATGAGCAGTAACTCGAGCGTCGTAGGGACCTATTGAATTTTTTAGATTTCATTATGGGAAAAATAAAAGATTATATGTTTTCATTTTAATGGTATGTAAAAATCATAGATAAAAAAACGCAAAAAAAAACCAGTGACATGAAAACACTGAAGCGCGTCAGATTAAGGTACGGTGGGTTAATTGCCAGTTAAAATTTAAAAAATCTGACGATTCAAGTATAGCGTAGGGAGTGGAAGGGTCACAAATTTGCAAAGAAAACTCTTGACATTTTCGTGTGTGACTGAATTTTCATCTGGATCTTCAATTGAAATGATGTAAAAATAATGAAAAAAATATAATCTATTCTAATCTGACTATTTCCACTTGACAAAGTTAACGGAATTTCGTTTTTTTTCTGCCCTAGTTCCCTTTATCTGATATGCTCGAGTAAATTCCAAAATCCCCTTTGGGGCCTACTATACAGCTTTGTTATGGGGAGTGTTCTATAGTTCTAAACATACAAGCTATAGCTGTGTAATGGAGGATGTCCAAGGGTTTCAAAATGTACTTAAGTTAACTATACAACTAGTAACCGGAACTTCTAAATGGTGCAATTTTGTGTGCAAAGTGATTTTATTTTAATTTTATATATAAACATGGATATCCCCTTTCGGGTGCGATTCTTTATTTATTCTACCAGGTGGTAGAGTTTTGCATTATCTCGCCCGGATCTGCTACGAACGTCTTACCTATTTCTGCCGCAACAGCGTCAGTGTTTGTCAGTGTTGTGTTCCGGTTTAGACGGTAAAGTAACCGGTAAACTTACGCATGTGGCATTAGACCTCGCCACAGAATAGCAACGCACCATTAACATCTTTGATGCAAACTAAGCAGATTGCTTGTTTTCTATCGTATGATATAAAAAAACTCCGGAGTAGTGATTCGATATTTATAGTGTCTATTAATTTTAATTAATTATTCATTTTCATTTAAAACGACGGAGTAGCTTCATAGCTATTACATATAAAGGTCACCTTTGCCATATAAACTTAGTAAAGTGCAGCAATTACCAGAAAATAAAATAGGTAATTACTTAATTTATTTAACATTAAAAATACTGATTTGATTAATAATAGGTAAGTAGAGTAAGACAAAACCTACAATAATATAATATTATGTAGCATATAACAGTGCTTAAAATAACCCTCAAATATGCATAAAATTTATCAATCTATTATTTCGATTTAAATGAATAAAATCGATCTTACATCATACTTTGTAGTATTTTTGTGTACTAACATTAAATGCAGTATCGTCACGCACGACCCTTATCTCTTACGATACCGTTGTTTCTACTAGACTGTAAACGAAAGAATTACCAACTCATTACTGAAGTCGCGTAGTGCTTTTTTTTTTTTTTTACGTGGGGAAACCCGTCATGGGTACCATTCTAATCACGGGGCGATTAAATGGTTATGCCGGACTTCTACCGACTAAAACCTCACGGTTGCCACCTTCAGCGCATATGGGTGAGCCCCGGGATCTCCAACTAGAACGCACACGGTGCTCCCCCGCGTACTCAGCTGCGATTTGCAGCTTATCTCGATATAGCTTTAAAACGCTGCGCTTTTAAAACGTTTACGGAAGTATGTTGGCAACCTATATACTTCTGTATCATTCCATGGCTGCTAAGCAAGTGCGTGAGACCCCCGTCTCACGCACTAAGCGTTACCAGAACGCAAGGGTACTGGTAACTGTGTACGGCCTTCCCTGTGTCGCATCCCGCGACGGGCAGGTTCCTCTCGCTCCCGATCGCGCTCGGCTCTTTCCTTCTGTGACATTACTTTTTCACAGAATGAAAGTACCGCTTTCCACACATTCTCGTTTGCTACCATACCTTCCAGTATCCTTGACAACGAGAGGTCAGTTCCACTTATGGCGCAAAGTGCGTTGCGCTCCTCAGTCCAAGCTGGACACTGTTCTAGAGTGTGTTCAGCGGAGTCCTCGGGACTGTTACAGTGGTGGCAGGCAGCATTTGGCTCTCTACCGATTCGGCACAGATACCGGCCGAAGCAACCGTGCCCCGTTAGGATCTGCGTCATGCGAAAAGATAAAAAGCCGTGACACCTTTCCAACCACTGTTTCAGTATTGGCAGAACGGCACGAACGGTTCGAAGACCCGATTCAGCGTTCGCCAATCGCCGAGCCCACGCCTCTATCACCTCGTTTCGAAGCCGTGCTTCTCTTCTCTGCATCTCGATGGGAGCCAACCGAAAACCCCGGTTCCGTCGCACCTCCTCTCGCCAATGGAAAAGTGACGAGAGGGCTCTGGCGTCTAAGTCCCAGGGTGGTGTCCTGGCCAGCACACACGCAGCATCATACGCGACAGTGCGGTATGCCCGGGCTACTCTGATTGCCATCATCCTCTGCGGTCGGCGTAGCAGGGTGATATTCCGGCTTCTCAAAGAGTCAGCCCAGACCGGTGCCCCATAAAGGGCTATCGACCGCACGATGCCAACGTAGAGCTGCCGGCATGAAACGTTTGGTCCATTCAAGTTGGGCAACATCCTACAGAGAGCAGCTGCCACACGCAAAAGCTTGAGTGACAAACGCTCAAAGTGAGCATAGAAGTTCCATTTGCTATCCAGCACGAGTCCGAGATCGTAGTGCGTAGTGTCGTGTCATAAGTCGCGTAGTGCTAGATTATTATTGAATGAATTAGAACAAAAGGGCAACGTTAAGTGAACAGAATATGTAAAAAAATTAAATAGAAAAATTATCCTGTGTCTAAACTATTGAGTTTCTTGGGTTGAATTTTTTGTATGAACTTAAACTAATTACTCCCAAGGCGCTATATCAATTAAGTGGATACTGCTTTCATCACTCTATAGTACCTATTATTACAGTACGTTTGCGTTAAGAATGCAGTATGTCATCAGTGCAACGTGATTTTATTGGCTTATTAACCGACAAAAGTGATTTGATTGGTTTAATGGGCTAGAGGAAAGTGATTTGATTTGTTAATGGGCTAGAGAATAATGATGACTCACTGCGTTCTTAACGCGAACGCACTATAGTAATCAATAACTTAATAAATTCACAAGTGTCAATTGTGTTTGGTTAGAATCGTGAGTTTGAAGTCCTATAGTCTCTGTTAGTTATCCAAGTTTGTGTTTCAACAGCTCGGGAAGTAAGAAGTTATCACTAGCTCGATTCCTTTGAGGATAAGTCAAACAGTTGCAAGTTACGCCACCGGAGACAGGCATCAGGTAACGCTGTTATACAGTTAACAAAAGTTGTGGCTTGAATTGTTGTTTATTGAAACTATCAACCCCGCTCACTCAAGGTGATAAAAACTTAGCTTTCCTAACTTTCGTAACAAAATACTCTTGTTTTGAAAAGTTGCAAGGTTTCTCTAATAATCTTAAGTTTTATTTTTACCCTTTTTTACATAGTTTTGTTTAATATACATACATACCAATAAATAAATTTAAACCCGGCATTGGTGACGTATATGTCTGAGAGACCGGGTGATTCGAAAAATTTGAATAAATTCTTCACCCATCGTCGTCAATTCGAGTTGCGATTTCGAGTAACTGCCTCATTTTAAATCCCACACCGTTGGTACCAATTATGAATTTGCCACGGATGCAAGTCTACGAGTATCACCAACAACCCGGTCCGTAAGACCAGCCAGCGTCACCAAACATCTGAGTAAAATATTTATAATATTTTCATATGGTAAAATACATATTTTTTGTTACAAAGATATATATTTTTGTTTATTTTCTAAGAGTTCGCAATGTCCTCAGATTGACAAGGGCTGATTTTAATCAAAAAAATTAAACATTTTTACAAATTTCAAATTTTTTATAATAATAATGGGTAAATAGAATATTTTTAGTGTCGTGAGTATAATTTTTTAATAAGTAATAAACAACCTGTGATCGACTGACTTTTTGTGTTTTATTTTCATAAATTATTTTATGATTAAACCTAAACTAAAACGCTTGCTACCCGCGGTGCCATAAATCATATCGGTGCGCTAGGGACATCAATAACTGCTTATCGTTTCTTAGAAGGATAGATAAATTATACTATTTGTATCAATTAGCAAATGAATCGGGCCACGAACTTATCCGCTTGCCTCCATATCATTGCCAATGTAATCCGATAGAATTAATATGGGCGCAAGAAAGGGAGAAATGGCGAGTAAAAACACTACATTCTAAATGTCTGACGTAAAGTAATTAATACACACAGCCATTGCCAATGTATCGTCTTGTCATCAGCGTAGGTGACGATAGTGAATCTGAGTCAGACTAAGATTAAATTATTGCACCTTTACCTATTTTAATTTTTTATTTTTAATATTTAGTATAAGTTTGTATTTAGAATAATAAATATGTAATTATGGAATAGTTTTCTTCTTGTTTTATTATGCAATGTTTTACCTATTTGTTTCTTTTTTCATAACATAAACATCGACACTAGTGGCGCGTCACTATGTCTGCTGTAAGGCCCGTAAGTGTGACAGAGAGCGCAACAGAGTGCGTCCTGTTTCCACATTTTATAACTGTGCGGGCAGCGAGCGTTTAACTTTGCTAGAGCCCTTGCTTTACATAGAAATTACAGAAAACCTACAAGAAACTTATGGTATTTAAAATAACCATGTACAAAACCCTCTCCACGCGAATTTAACTCGCACTTGTCCGGTTTCGTTTAGCGCCTATTGGTTACTTTCACTATTTATAAAAACATACTGAGTTTCGCGTGCCTGTCATGAAGTCCACTGCTTTACTAAAGGCACTATCGCCTGTTTTTATTCGATCTAAATTGTTTTTTTTTTGAATTGTCAATTTAGCGCTCCTTGCCACCTAGCACCCAGAGCGATTGCTCTTCTTTTTCTCTTTATTCTTACTCTGCTCCTAGGCTAGCTCTGATGACAGCAGCATGAACCAACGCTATTGAGAAAGAAATAGACACAATGAAAACTCGACCATTTAGTATCCACGGTGCTCATGACCCGTTTCACCTTCCCTCGCCATTTATTAGATGTATTGCCGCAGACAATTCTTTTTTTTATATCATAAGATAGCAAACAAGCAGATGGGTCTCCTGATGGAAAGATTCAACCATCGCCTATAGACACCAAAGATGTTAATTGTGCGTAGCTATCTTGTGGCGAGGTCTTATTCAACATTCATATGTTTACCGGCTACCTTATCCTCCAAACCGGAACACATCAGTGACTAACACTGACGCTATTGTAGCAGGAATAGATAAAGTGGTGGTACCAGACCCGGGCGAAACAATGCAGAACTCGACCACATAATAACCACGATGCTACCATCGTGACTCGCATAGCCAAACGGTCGCCTTTTACGTCCTGCCTGGCAGAACGACAGTTGGCCTATTCTTCAAAGGAGCCCGAGAGCAACACGAGGAGTAATTCGCTAAAAAAGATCCAACTTTTTTTAACATCAAATAGCAAACAAGCAGATAATTTTTCCGATAGGAAGAGAAAACCGTCACTTACGCTAATGGTGCATTGATATATTATTTACTTGATGTTAATGGTGCATTACTTCCGTGTGGCGGAATGTTAATATCATATGAATTTTACCAGTTACATTACTATCGAAACTGGAATACGATAGTGACAAACATTGACGCTATTGTGGTAGAAATAGATAAAGCAGTAAGGACCAAAACCGGGTAAGACGTTAGTGAACCCTACCACCTAGTAGTGGAGGTGTGGTGTATTGGTCGAACAAACTATTTTATGGTAGCGCGTTATAAACTATAAACTATATTTATCTACGCTTTACATTGGGTATACATAGCGCGCTATTATATAACGCAACGCATTATATTAATCACCACAACTCTACCTATAATAACAATGTTAGTGACATATGTTTTTCTGCGTATTTTTTTTAAAGGGCAATTGACCCACCTCTCATTCCCACCACTATAATTTCTGTAAACCAGAATCAACAGCAGCAACCGACCTGATAACCACTGAGTTGCGAGTTCAGGGTGCCCTGGGGAAAAGCTTAGCTGTCTTAAGACTCGCAACGAAATTAATCAGTAGTATATAGGAGGAGTAGGAAAATACATCCTGTTTCCTTCCATTTTAAGCAGGAGACAGCAAAGTATTAAGAGCATAAAAATGCTACGAAATGAGACTTTTACAATCAGGTTAAGCCTGATTGCTATTGCACCACGGAAGTTTGGAAATTAGGGACCTACCAAAATGGCCTACTTAATTTTGCTTCCAGTAGTAAGTATGACAAAATCACTTGATGGCACGGATGCGTATTGGTTTTGGCTTCCTTTGAAGAATAGACCACTGTCATTCTACCAGGCATTTTGTAAAATATGAATGATTGGCTATACGAATATTTGCCACCCTGTGTTTTGCAGTTACAGAAATTTACCACTTAGAAGTCAATGTTTCTCCCGGGTTTTGGTTTAGGTACCAACAAAGATTAGCTTAGGTTTCTACTACAATAGTGGCAAAGCTTGTCACTGTCGTATTCCAGTTTGGAGGGTTAGATAGATGCATGCATGCAAACTTATGCATGTGGCATATAACCCCACCACACGGATAGTAACGTACCATTAACAACTTTGATGTCTATAGGCATTGACATAAAAAACCTAAAAGATGCACATTTAGTGTCTCAAAATCGTCCTCTAAAAATGAGCGCACAATTTTAAATTTTACGCTCATTTCAAATAGAATCGCATTGGTCGCGAACCTCAATTTTATTTCTTTTTATACATTGCTTTGTAAAAACAACTATAAATCTTGCGCTGAACAACTATAAATCTTGCCGTTGCGCTGCAAAAACATATGTTTTTGCCATATCTTTAACTACTTATGTGAAATTAGCATTGATATAAAAAACCCAACATACACGTTTTTGAGACACTGATTGTGTCTCAAAAACGTCCTCTAAAAATGAGTGCATAATTTTAATTTTTGCGCTCAATTCAAATAGAATCGCGTCAATTGCGACACTGTCAATTTTATTACTTCTTGCACATTGCTTTTTAAAATCAACTATAAATCTTGCGTTTAAGGTTGGATATGCAAAAACATATATTTTTGCCATATCTATAACTACTTATGTGAAATTAGTGACAGTTTTGAGTGTCAATTTTGTTCGGGACTGTGCATCTTGGGTTTTTTTATATGAATGGAAATTAGCGACAGTTTTGAGCGTCATTTATTTCTTATCGTATAATAAAAAACCGGAATAAGATCAAGGCCAAATCGGAAAATAATGGATAAAATAAAGAGTTCCAAGTTACTAATTCTTCCAGGTACCTGACTATTCTCTTGCACAAGAAAGTTGTAGCTTACGTTGTTATTGTAACTATCTATTCCACTCGCTCTGCGAGATAAAAACTTAGCTTGGTTGAGTTTCCTAGTGAAATTCCCTTATCGTGGAAACTTTGTCCGTCACTCACAGTTCTATGTTGAAGTTAGGTAGTTGTTTTTCACATTGAATCTTAGATTACTTTAATTACCGTTCACTTCACTAAAATATACGACGTGTCACAGAAACAGCGCACACTGTAAAATACGCCAATTAGTATTTTTAATAACCACAAGTTCTTTTTTTATGATTTTTAAACATTATTTTTATATGTGACCGCCATGTTAGTCGAGGGTCAGTCAGGGTCAGTAACCACCGACCCTGACTACGCAATCGACCGGGCTCGGGTTCGATTCCCGACGGGGACAAGCATTTGTGTGATGAGCATAAATGTTTGTATTTCCGGGTATGGGTGCTTATTTTTTTTTTTTATATCATAAGATAGCAAACAAGCAGATGGGTCTCCTGATGGAAAGAGTCAACCATCGCCTATAGACACCAAAGATGTTAATGGTGCGTTGCTATCTTGTGGCGAGGTCTAATGCCACATGCATAAGTTTACCGGCTACCTTACCCTCCAAACCGGAACACGACAGCGACAAGCACTGACGCTATTGCGGCAGGAATAGGTAAGGCGGTGGTACCAGACCCGGGCGAGACAATGCAGAACTCTACCACCTAGTAACCACGATGGTAGTGACTCGATAGCCAATCGGTCGCCTTTTACGACCTGCCTGGCAGAACGGCAGTTGACCCATTCTACAAAGGAGGCCGGGACCAACACGGCGGATTATTAAATATATTGTAGTATTTATATATGTATTTCTATGTATTAGTATCGTTGACTAACACCCATAACTTGTTTTAAATTTGGGGTTAGATCAGTAAGTGTAATTTGTCCCACGAATATTATTATATTATATTATATGAAATTATTTATCCTAACTATAAGCTAAACACGTGGACCCCGTGCGTACTGCCGACAGCGGGCAATCATGCAACATAACAGCGTCTATTATACCTAGCTATGTAAGTACTAAGCAAGTGCTTTTATGTACAAGGAGCATGGAGAGTTCTCATCTCTGAGCAAGAACTCTCCAGTATCACCACCTTTATCTTGATTACACTTACGATCTTTAAAGCATCTGGTGTTGATTACCGTCGATTGATCTGGCAACACTGATTTAAAATATTTGACAATATTCCCTACAACACACATAACATGAAAGTCAGCATTAATATTTTAAGTGTAAGTGGATAATATTTTTAAGTGCTGTAACTGAAAAACATATTATCTTTTTGCAATATTTCAGTTGAATCAATATTCCTTCTTCCAAACATGTCTTCTCAATTGAAAGTTTGTCAGATTATAGCTTACATGATATTGTTTATAAATAAATACGTCAGCTGGCTGTATCTCGGTAGAATAATTGTCAACTGATGTCCTTAAAGGTGTAACACCGGAGCCAAACTGGATCATGTATCGCCTACTTAAATGCACCAGATGAAGAGTTTTCCTCAGAATACTGCTACCTGATTCTTTTTACAATCTTCAGGAATATAGCTTACAATTTTTTATCCGGGAGGAAATCACGTATTTAAAGTTATTTAACATTATGCTTCATGCTCTAACTGAAACGTATAATCTTTTCATAATATTTTACTTGAATCAATATTCCATTTCTCAGTCATGTCTTGTCTTTACCCCGGACATACATTGACTTTCCTACGATTTTATTATATGTATAGATGATACTGTTTATAAATAAATATGCCAGCTGGCTGTATCTTCGTGGAATAATTGTCCACCCATTAATTTCATCAGTAAGTACTAGAAATAAATCGTTATCTGGATGAAAATGCAAGTTAAACTGAAAAGCTACTCGTAAGAAATAGCCTCAAAACACGTAGATATCTAGTTTATTCCGTGGTAATTAATCTTCTTGTTGTTTCAATGTATGAACTTATATAAATTTGTCAAAAATACCTTCTTGAAAGTTCAGATCTAAACCAAATATCCGCAAAAGAGAAATTGATGTTAAGTATTTTAAAACAGAGAGAGCAAAACCTAATATTTTATTTAGAGAGATTTTGAGAGCCGCTTACAATGATCCAAGTGCGACTGAATTTAAACCGTATATTGTCACAATCTGAAGATGTGTTCGTATGAAACGTGGCTCCAGAAATATGACTAGGTACATGATATTATTTTTCATATAAGCATACGCGGCCACGCGCTAACTTACCATCCATACTATTACTATAAATGCGAAAGTAACACTGACCGTGCGTCTGTCTCTTCTTCACACCAAAACCACTGAACCGATTTGAATGAAATTTTTGTACAAAGATTGCTTGAGACTCGAGAAAGAACATACGATAGTTTTTATCCTGAAAATCTTACGGGAACGAGAACTATGCGGGTAAAACCCCGAAACTGATTATGTTTTACAACACGATAATAAGAAGTAACTTAGACTTTTTTATATCATAAGATAGCAAACAAGCAGATGGGTCTCCTAATGGAAAGAGTCAACCATCGCCTATAGACACCAAAGATGTTAATGGTGTGTTGCTATATTGTGTCGAGGTCTAATGCCACATGCATAAGTTTACCGGCTACCTTACCTTCCAAACCGGAACACGACAGCAACAAGCACTGACGCTATTGCGGCAGGAATAGGTAAGGCAGTGGTACCAGACCCGGGCGAGACAATGCAGAACTCAACCACCTAGTAGCCACGATGGTAGTGACTGGTAATAGTAGATCTAATGTGTTACGCAAGTCCCCACTATAGAGATTGCTGAACACACACCGCTTGGAACATCACGGCACGAGCCACGACACCTGAGTCGGCACAACGTGCGGCGATCTACGTCAGAACCGTGGTTTCATATGAACTAATTAGTTTAGCTAGATTACTTTTGTTTCCACCATCGAACAATTGTGACCTTTAGTGTAGCTTAGGTTTAATTATTGTAATATTGTAATTTTTACTTTTATTAAATATTTTATAATAAATTGATTTTTTTGGAGTCTTCGCTGCGACCACGCTTAATTGGCGCAGTCGGTAGGATAGTCAAAAGATTAGGGATCTAGTATCGACCCGCGTTAATAATCAACGACTATCCTAGAACTTACGCGTGGAAATAGCAACGAAGAGGATTCAAAACTTAGACTCCAACCAAATAAAATCAGTGCCAAAGATACCAGATGATTGGGTGAGTGCTTGGAATCTTTCTTAGTCCACATTCCTATCATTTTTCCTAGTCTTAATTGATATATTAATTTCTATACATTTTTATATTGAAACTTTTCTATTTTCTTGTGAGTGTAATTCATGTTATAGCTTCATAGTGTGTTTTATTCGTTATTAGTAGGTATAAGTTTATAGTAGCTATTTTATTTTAGAACGTTTAAGTAAACCATTCAAAATTTTTCGACCAACAAATTCGCGTACCCCTAGTCCAGACCCTAGACGCAATAATAGACAAGACTTAATAGACGAACATCGGAAAGTTAGTTCTCATAGCTCAATCAAAATGTCGGACAAAATGGACACTATCTTTAAAGCATTAAGAGTTGTACCAGACTTTGACGGAAATCCTCACGTCTTGACACGATTTATCAGCTTATGTGACCGGATAGTTATGACTTACTTTGACGTAACTCCGGGACATGATCTTGAAAATTTATCTCTCTTGAACGGAATCCTTAATAAAATCACCGGGCCTGCCGCTAGATTAATTAACTCTCAAGGCATATCCGATAATTGGAGCGGTATACGTAGCGCCTTGATAAATAATTTTGCGGACCATAGGGATGAAACGGCATTATATAATGACATGTCAATGCAGTCACAGGGCTCTAGCACACCGCAAGAGTTCTATGAACGTTGTCAAAATTTATATAGTACCATAGTTACATACATAACTTTAAACGAATCACTACCTACAACTATAGAAGCCAAAAGAGCGTTATACAAAAAACTAACGTTACAATGCTATTTACGAGGTCTAAAAGAACCCCTTGGATCTAGAATCCGTTGTATGCGGCCGGAGTCAATGGAAAAAGCCCTTGAATATGTTCAAGAAGAGCTTAACACTTTATACCTACAGCAAAGAAATGAGGGAGGACCTAGTAAAAAGGATTGGCAACTTAACAGCAATTTAAATTCCAATAAGCCCTTTAATAACAACGTGTTGAATTCTTTTAATTACAAGCCAATAGCTAACATGCCAGGACCCTCAAGACAGGCTCCTGCTCCTCATCATCCTTTCCCTTCATGGAGACCACAAATCAATCCACCAGCTAGAGTACAATATCAAGGTCCATCACGCACTCAACAAATGTTCAGTGCACCCCCACCTAACTATAATCCCCAATCTAATGCTTTCCGTGTACCCCACAGACCTCAACCTCATCCACAACCAACCTTTAGGTATGGTGCTCCTAAGCCTATGAGTGGCGTCAGTCACTATTCCTCTAAACCTTTACCGCCTGCGGGGCATGATTGGCGTAAATTTGGCAATCCACCCCCTAGCAATTACTTCAAAACAAGAGAGATGAACTTCAACCAAACTTACCCTGAACAATATTACTATACTGACGACACCCCTGATTACTACTACCCAGAATTTAATCACGACTATGAGTCAGAATACTATAGTTACAATGAAGAATGTTTCGATCCAGAACAAAATTATTACCAGACTGAACCATACCTGTGCTATGAACCTCCACCAGTAGACAGACCAACTGACAACGACTCTAACGCCCATGAAAACCAAAATTTTTGCAAAGCCCTGAAATCCGACAAACCAAAATAGAACTCAACCTACAGACGCAAAGACAGTTACCGTTCATCCAAATAGGAAATCCCCCACTAAAGTTATTAATTGACACCGGAGCAAATCAATCTTTCATAAGCCCCGATGCTGTTCGTAGGTACTTTTCTCACATACCTTGTAACTACGAACCATTCGAAGTCACTAACGTACATGCCACTACACGCAACGATTATTCAATAACTTTACCCTGTTTCCCTGAATTCCGTGACGAAAGTGACATTAAGTTCTTCATTTCTAAATTTCATGACTACTTTGACGGACTGATAGGTCTGGATCTACTTGAACAATGGGAATCAAGGATTGATCTGAAAGATAAACTCCTTATTACTCGCCTTGCTAAAAATCACATTTTAATGTATGACTCTAGGAATTGTAATTTGTATGAAGACATGATTCCCGCTAAATCATCTAAAATAGTAAGAGTCCCCATAAACATCCATGACGGTGACGCGTTGATAAACGAGCAAATTATATCGAATTGTACTATCCCCGAATGTCTGACTATAGTAAAAAATAACCGAGGCTACCTAGAAGTAATCAACAAGACTAATAACGACATTATATTCTCCATGGACCGACCTATTACTGCTGAAAGACTTAACACTAAAGTACATAATAACCTAGTAGTGTCCGACCGATCAAAGGAAGTCTTGTCAAGGCTCCGAACCCAACATTTAAATCCCGAGGAGATAGCAAATTTAGAAAATTTATGTGCAAGGTACGCGGACGTGTTCTACCTTGAAGGTGAACCGTTAACATTCACTAACAAGATAAAACATAAAATAAAGACCACAGACGAACTCCCCGTACATACCAAAAGTTACAGATATCCATACGTTCATCGACAAGAAGTCAGAGAGCAAATACAAAAGATGCTCGATCAGAATATAATAAGACCATCCGAATCCGCATGGAGTTCGCCTATTTGGATAGTTCCAAAGAAGGCGGATGCATCGGGCAAAACTAAATGGCGCCTTGTCGTGGACTTTAGGAAAGTTAATGAAAAAACAATAGATGATAAGTACCCGATTCCCAACATAACTGACGTATTAGACAAGTTAGGAAGATGTCAATATTTTACAACTTTAGATTTGGCATCAGGGTTTTACCAAGTAGAAATGGATCCTAATGACGTACCTAAAACCGCATTTAACGTAGAGAATGGTCATTACGAGTTTTTGAGAATGCCAATGGGTCTTAAGAATTCTCCATCAACTTTTCAAAGAGTAATGGATAATGTGCTTAAAGACCTACAGAATACAGTTTGTTTAGTATACTTAGATGACATTATAGTATTCAGTACTTCCCTTCATGAACACGTAATAAATTTGGAAAAAGTTTTCATGAAATTACGAGAATCCAATTTTAAAATCCAAATGGATAAATCCGAATTTTTAAAATTAGAGACAGAGTTCTTAGGGCATGTGATAAGTAAGGACGGTGTAAAACCGAACCCTAACAAAATCGAAGCTATTAAGAGATATCCACTGCCTAAGACACCAACTGAAATAAAACGTTTTCTCGGACTACTTGGCTACTACAGAAAGTTTGTCCCAGACTTCGCTAAAATTACAAAGCCACTAACCCAATGCTTAAAAAAGGGTTCTAAAATTAACATCAATGATCATAACTATGTTAAATGCTTTGAACAATGTAAAACATTATTAACCAACGATCCAATTCTACAATACCCCGACTTCTCTAAGGAGTTCATTTTAACTACAGATGCATCGAATGTAGCTATAGGCGCAGTGTTATCACAAGGCCCTATAGGTACTGATAAACCAATTGCATATGCATCCCGTACTCTCAATACTAGCGAAATAAATTACAGCACGATAGAGAAGGAATTATTAGCAATTGTTTGGGCTACCAAATACTTCAGGCCATATCTGTTTGGTAGGAAATTCAAAGTCATAACAGATCATAAGCCCCTTCAATGGGTTATGAACCTCAAAGAACCCAATTCGCGCTTAACACGTTGGCGACTAAAGTTAAGCGAATACGATTTCACAGTTATCTATAAACAAGGGAAATGTAATACCAACGCCGACGCACTCTCTCGGGTAGAGATCCATAATGAAGAATTAGAGGATTTAGCCTCTCTAATTCCTAATTTATCAGAAATTTTATCTATAGACAACTCTAGAACCATCACTGCCCCTGACATTCCTGATGATTCCCGGACGATTACCATTCACACATCTGAAGAAGACCCCATTTTAACCATACCTATAGTAGACGAACCCTTAAACAAATTTCTTAAACAAATAGTCTTTAGGCTCGTTGGAGACATAAAAAGGAAACCTGTTGTAACTAAACCGTTTGACAATTATACAAGAATCGAAATCCAAATTTCTGAATCCAACATCCAAGATGATATAATAAACGCGATTAGGGAATATGTTAACCCTAAAATCAAAACAGGTTTACTTATTCACCCTATGTCTGCAATGTACACGATTATACCAATTTTACAAAATACTTTCAAAAGTTCCGCTATGAAATTAGTATTCACTAAAACCGAACTTGAAAACGTCAAGGAATACCTATCCCAGCAAGAGATTATAAGTAAGTATCATGATGGTAAAACTAACCATCGTGGTATTAACGAGTGTTACCTAGCCTTGTCGCATAGATATTACTGGCCTAAGATGAGGGAGCAGATCACTAAATTTATCAATGAGTGTATTATCTGTGGACAGGCTAAATATGATAGAAACCCTGTTAAGCAGAAATTTCGCATAGTTCCACCTGCAAGCAGACCATTTGAGATTGTTCACTTAGACCTTCTGTCTATTCACAACGAAAAATTTGTAACTATAGTAGACGCGTTTTCCAAATATGCCCAAGCATACTATCTAAAAGACGGAACAGCAGTTAGTATAATTCAAGCCTTATTACAGTTTTGTACTCACCATGGCCTACCTAAGACACTTGTTACCGACAACGGGACGGAATTTGTAAACCAATTATTCTCTGAGTTTGTTAGATTGCATAAAATTCATCACCACAGGGTGGCACCAGACGCTCCAAACGAGAATGGTATAGTAGAAAGATTCCATTCTACTATATTGGAACATTTGCGTATTCTAAGATTACAACACAAAAATGAGCCTGTCATAAATCTTATGCCCTATGCGTTACTTGGATATAACAGTTCTATCCACAGTTTTACGAAATGTAAGCCATTCGACATAGTGACTGGACATTTTGACCCGAGAGATCCCTTTAGTATTGACCTCTCTTCCCAACTACTACAACAGTATATAATTGACCACAAGACTAGAATGACCCAAACATACGATCTTATACATGACTTTACATCGGACAACCGTAAAAATATAATGCACAATAGGAACAAAAACAGGGAAACTGAAATACAATATTCCCCAGACCAACAAATATATGTGCGAAACCCAATTGCTTCACGACAGAAATTAGCCCCAAGATATACACATGACAAAATTATATCAAACTTACCCATCCATATTTATACAAAGAAAAAACGTGGACCAGTAGCTAAGTCAAGACTAAAGAGAATTCCTAAACTTTTACAGGACAACGATAATACTTCTACTCCTACTACAAAAGACTAGCACCCAGGAAGTAAAACTCGAAAGTTTAAGTGACGGACCGGGCATTTTACCCTTCAAGTTAGGACCTATGAGACTAGTATCTTACTATCACTCCTTCCTACAGCCCATAGATCTACAAGAAATACAAAACAAAATAATTTCCGTTCAGACTCAATTACATGACATTAGCCCCGATCTTAACAATAAAACCTCAGACCTGTTCAGACCGCATTTGAATTACTTAACAGACAAATTACAAAAAACATTCGACCAACTACAGACTTTTCGAACTAAACGTACAAAAAGAGGACTTGTCGACGGTCTCGGCTCAGTTATCAAAAGTATAACCGGAAATCTTGATCACACTGATGCACAGCGTTATAATGACGCAATAAAGATGCTTCAGGAGGACGAGACTAAAATAATAACTGAATTAAATAGTCACATTAGCTTATCAAAAGACTGGACAGTACAATACGAGACCATTATTAAAGGTATTGCAGAAAATCAAAATAGAATAGAAACCTTGTTAAGTAAAATTAGAGAGAGTGATATTACTAGAGATAATGACTTAGTTAAGTATGCGCACCTCGCACAAGTCTTTTTAGTCCTTAGCGATAATGTAGACTCCGTTTCGCAAGAAATATATAAACTTCAGGATGCTTTAGCATTAATTAAAGTTAAAAGCATTCATCATTCTATATTAAACTTAGAGTCAATGGAGGAAATAACAGATAAGTTAATAAATTTATATGGCAAAGGAAGTATCTTAGAATTAGATAACAGGGAATATTACGATATAATAAAGATAGGCTCCTTTTATTCCGATAATAAATTAGTTGTAGTTTATAAATTCCCTATAGTAATGCCACAAGATTATAACTTGTTTCGATTATCAATAGTTCCCAACGAACATAACCAAGTCCTTATCCCACCACATCCACTCCTTGCTATCCATCAGAAAGATGCCAAGTACATAGCGGCTGAATGCCCGAAGACGAGTAAAGGGTATTTATGCGAAGAAGAAAACAATTTCCAAAGTCGAATATCAGGGGACTGCATCCAACAACTGATCATCACACAGCAACAAGGAGCCATGTGTCAACCTGTTCCTGTCCAACTAGAAAAGGTAGCGTTGGAACAACTCGATGATCGTCACTACACAATCTACTTTCCCAACGATACCAAGATACATCTCTCGTGTGGACAAGATACGTATAAAAATCTTCGCGGTAGCTACCTCGTTACTATACCACGCACTTGCTACATGAAAACCCCCGACTTTCTAATCTCCAATAATGAAGATCGCATCAAAGGAAACCCCATCAAGATTATGAACATACAAAAGGAGCAGCACTTCATTCAACCTTCATTGCCAATTCTGAAGCTCAACACCATCAGACTGGAACACCTCCAAGCAGCAAATCTAAAACTTTCACAGCAACAATTACTAAATCAAACTGGAGAAAATAAGATCTTATATCATACGACCATACCTGTTTATATCATCATAATGGTTACAGCCGGCATAATCGGTGGAATCATGTACTGGAGACATAAGGACCGCCACAATATACCCCAGAACTTCAATGAAGACAACATCCAACTTCAAAGAGTCTATGCTGTACCTGCTGAAAGAAAAGAGGAAGCCCCAGCTCAATTCACAACGAAGTTGCCCATTATCGCTGGTCTACGGGGGGAGGTGTTACGCAAGTCCCCACTATAGAGATTGCTGAACACACACCGCTTGGAACATCACGGCACGAGCCACGACACCTGAGTCGGCACAACGTGCGGCGATCTACGTCAGAACCGTGGTTTCATATGAACTAATTAGTTTAGCTAGATTACTTTTGTTTCCACCATCGAACAATTGTGACCTTTAGTGTAGCTTAGGTTTAATTATTATAATATTGTAATTTTTACTTTTAATAAATATTTTATAATAAATTGATTTTTTTTGGAGTCTTCGCTGCGACCACGCTTAATTAATGATATAAAAAAATAATAATAATAACAAAAATATAAGTGTTAAATTACGTTTCTACTTCCTTCGTCTCATCTCCGTAAAGTCCACATCTTTCGCCTTTATTCCCCAAAGAAATACAAACTTGGAAATGAGATTAATTTTAGTTCAACTCAATACCTGGTCTAAATTCAAAACTCGTTTTGAGTCTAACTCAAAGGAAACTTAACTTAATACCTGAACAAATCAAATCTGTGTTATGGTCAAGATCAAGAAAGTTTAACTTAAATGCGAAGGCGTTCTAGAAGAACATCTCAATTCAAAACTAGTTTTAAGTAAAAAGCAGCCCCTTTATGTTCAAATTTTACTAACTAGCGAACGCCTGTGGCCTAAATTCGACCATAAACTAAACAATAAATTCTTTTATAAGTTTGACAACTGACTTTAGTTCGTAAAATAACATGTGTGTATGTACGTACGTACCTTTACATGTGTGTATATTATCACGTATGTCATGTGAATCTAGTGTGTGTAATGTTTATTTTTATTAATTTAATATACTTTTAATGCGTTTTATTAAAAAGTATTACTTTTCTGCGGTCCTCCGACATGTAAACTTTCACTGTGCCAAATTTCATACGCCACCGATTGCGCGATTGTTTTAAAAAGGGGTACAAACTTTTAATATAAAATAAAATAAATAAAATAACCTTTTAATTGTCTTAAGAAGGGGTAAAACTTCTAATACTTTACGTAATAGTATATAAATATCCAGAGAGAGAATTTTTCCAAACAAATATATAAAGAGTATAAAAAAGTACCCGAAGGAATATGCAGAGGTACCACAAATGCACCCACGATTAGTCGAAGATATTTGGTCCCACAAATGAGATAGGTGGCAAGCCTAACGCCAACCGGGCACTTTCCTATCCCGAGCAACTTTATGTTCAGAAAACTGAAAAAACCCTTTTTTTAAGTTTCCCGACCTGGGAAACAAACCCAGGACCTCACGTGGTCAACGCCAATGAATGATAACGAATTACATAAATTTATATAATCAAACTAAACAACACAATCAAATTATTAATACTAATGTCCTTTTTTATTTATTAAAGTTTTAATTATTTCATTTTTATATCGAGTTTTGGATAAGCAAATAAATCAATATGACTAAAACTAATATTACATATGCGAACAATACGGGATAAAACAGAGTTATTGGCGTAATTTGTGTGAAAATGTGGCGTATGGAATAAAGACGTGTGGCGGGTTCTGTATGACGGGACTTTAAATTCAATTTTGGAAATTAATTCAGAGCAATCTATAAGGCTATGAACGATATTAAATAAAAAGCACATGTCAGAGACTACACGTCTCTGCTCTAGAGTTAAAAGATCGTAATTGAATGCAATCCCGCTCGTAAGAGCCTGAACTTCTACGACAGCGGTAATTTAAATGATTACTTAATAAAAATCTTTTGAATTCGCTCTATTTGATTTTTATAAATAAGATATTGCGGTGACCAAATTGGGCAGGCATAATCTAAAATACTTCTTACATATGTAAAATGAATAATTTTGATTGCATTTACGTCAGTAAATGGCTTTGAAGCACGTAAAACAAATCTTAGATTACGAAAAGCCTTATTAGCTGCATAATTAATATGATCTGAAAGTAACATTTTACTATCAAAGTGTACACCCAAGTCAATTACATTTTGTGATCTGTTTATTAATTTACCATTAAATGTGTAATTAAATAAAATAGGTTTCATTTTACGCAAAAAACTTATGCAAGTGCATTTGTTTATGTTAAGAGTTATCTTATTCTTAGCATAATAGTGAAATAGGGTATTAAGGTCTTCCTGAATTAAAGAACAGTCATTTATATTCTTTATTTTTCCAAAAAATTTTTTATCGTCAGCTTACATGAGAAAATTGGCATTTTTAATATATGCATCAATATCATATAAGCATACGCATTATAAAAAAGTGGACCCAGGTGAGAGTCCTGAGGGATCCCTGTTGGTACCATGATAAAATCCGATCTATAGCCACCTATGACAACTGCTTGAGAACGATTTGTAAGATATGATTTAACCTAACGCAGCAAATCTCCATGAATATCGAGGTTCTCAAGTTTTTTCAGCAGAATAATGTGATCTACACGATCGAACGCCTTCTCAAAATCAGTGTAAATCACGTCTACCTGTCCACCGTGCTCCATATTTTCAAGAAGGTAGCTTGAAAAACATGCTAAGTTAGATATGCTGTTGATTCGGTATTGACTGGTTAATTACCTGGTATGTTTTGTCATAGACAATACGCTCTAATATTTTTGTTATAGTGTTTAATATAGAAATACCTCGATAGTTCTTTATCTCGGTTTTGGATCCTTTTTTGTGGATAGGTATAAAGTGTGCAAGCTTCCAAACGCGTGGGAAAATTCCTTCCTGTAAAGAACAATTAAAGATAATCGTTATGGGAACAGCTAGAGACTCTGCACATGAAGACCAAAAAAATGGGTGGGATGCCATCACTTCCAGCTCCTTTGTTCTTATTAAGCTGTTTTAAAAGGATCTTAACTGTCTTATCGGAAGTTTCAATATTAGAAACCATATAAATACTCGATAAATGACTATTAAATGTAGTACAGCTGCCACCTGGATTCCCAAAAGAATTTTTAAAATACGTATTGAACGCATTACATACCTCTTTTCCATCATTAAATTTTGATCCATTTAGATAAAACGTATTTGGATAATGGAATCCGCCACGAAGTGCCTTTATAAACGTCCAAAAAGTTTTCGGGTGGTCTCGAATATGTTTTTCGCAGTTAACAGTAAAATTTTTTAAACAGATTTTCTGTACTTAATGCACCCTAGAACATAACAAGAAAAATTCTTCAGTCTAAATAGTTATCGTATTTTTTCCATCGAATATGCGCTCTGTTTTTTTCTTTAATCATAATAATTAAGGCAGGTTTATACCACTTTGGGTAGGCACGTCTTTGTACTGATTTTTGTGTTAAAGGTACGTGATTTTCTACGCAAAGATTTATTATTTCATATAAAGTATTTGTACCTTTATCTACGGTACCCTCTCGCATTATTTTGTGCCAATCGTATTGTTTAAGATAATTATTTATACTATCATAGTCAGCTTTAACAAAGTTGCGTTTAGGTTGAATAGACTCCTGGAATGGCACTAAAAATAAGTGTGAAAAATTCAATGTGAAGGATGGGTGCGCTTTGTCTTCTTTCACAAGAGGTGAGCTTTGAGTTATCGTAAGTGGAAGATTCGAAAAAGCCAGTTCAAGAGTATTTCCAGCATAGTTTTTTAAATAATTAAATTGTTGCAGACCGAGGAATTCCGTTTCTTCTATTAGTCGCATGCCAGCATTTTGCATCTCGGCTGGACCTCTTTTTGTGAAAGTTGGGGAGTTATCATTCCATTGTATAAAAGATAAATTAAAATCACCGATTAATAAGTAACTAAAAACAAAAACAGCATCTAACCGTTGTGACACAACGGTTAGATGCTGTTTTTGTTTTTAGTTTAAATTTGTAATTGCCCTGATGATGCTTATATAAGCGAAACCAGTTGGTTATATATAATAGTTTATTGTGAAACAGTACAAGTGTTATTGATATAAAATAATGTATGAAAATGAAGTTTCACCAAGTGCCGACGATAAAGAGTTTTGAATAGATTAATAAGTACTTATTTTTTTGGTTAAGATTATGATTTTTGGTTAAGGCAAGGTTATTGTACTAACTAACTGTTACTAACCAACAACTAACTGTTATGGATAAATTAAAATAAGGAATTTACCTATAGGTACATAATAAAACTATAAAAGGTCGAATTGTGCATAACTCAACCGAAAAGTATTTTTTTATTTTTGTTTGTTTGTCTGTCTGCATCAAAGTCGCACATCATGTCGAATCTACCGATGGATTTAAATGAAACTAAGCATGATTTGAATTCATACTACAATGTAGGTAATAGAATACTTTTTATTCCAAAATTCTGCACGGTTCCCTTGGAAGTGGGAATGAATAACATAATTTATTTACATAACTAATTGTAGTTATAATTCAGGAGACGTAGTTAAATTTTATTTACTTTTTTCTTTAAAAAACTTTTTGTGAGACTATCTTAAAAGTAACCCCACTTTTAAGATTTCACAGTCATCGGTTGAGTAGTTTAGAAATTATTGCCGTTCGTATACAGCAAATAATTTAGAAATGTAAAGTTGAGTGCTGAGACATTTTCAAAGCTCAAACTTAAAGTTTTAAGAAATACAATGAAACAACTCTCTTTAGAAATTGAATTCTGCTGTCGTGCTAAACATATTTCTCGAGAGATTTTAAATGAACTCATTATAAAACTGCTTACAACTTACTTTCAGAGCGTACAAAGAGCTTTGATTCTTTCGTTAACTTTAACTTTACATATTTTTAGTATAAAAATAGTTATTTGAGTAAAAATATTAGCAACAATAGGAACATAAATATTGTTTTTGCTGTATCAACTGACATGTCAGCAAGGAGCTATATAGGTCGATAAAAACCTCGGGTCCGTAAGCTGTCTATGCCTACGAACATTTAAGATTATGAAGATTAAATATCGATAGTTTTCAATGCGATACCAGCTTTCTAATCTATTTATATTTATCTATTAATATTTTTTCCGTGTTGGTTCCGGGCTTCTTTGAAGAATAGACCACTGCCGTTCTGCCAGGCAGGTCGTAAAAGGCGACCGATTGGCTATGTCAGTCACTACCACCGTGGCTACTAGGTGGTAGAGTTCTGCATTGTCTCGCCCGGGTCTGGTACCACCACCTTACCTATTCCTGCCGCAATAGCGTCAGTGCTTGTCACTATCGTGTTCCGGTTTGGAGGGTAAGGTAGCCGGTAAACTTATGCATGTGGCGTTAGACCTCGCCACAAGATAGCAACGCACCATTAACACATTTGGTGTCTATAGGCGATGGTTGAGTCTTTCCATCAGGAGACCCATCTGCTTATTTGCTATCTTATAACATAAAAAAAAATAGATTTTCAAGATTAAATGCAATCGAGATTTTTGTTATAGTTTTTCAAGATTAAATGCAATCGGGATTTTTGTTTTCAATATTTTTTATTTTAAACTTTTTAATTAGGATTCATCAATTTCGACATTTGGAATTTACGATGACAAATTACGTAATCTTGTCATTTCTTGTCTTGTTGTCTTGAATATCGTTGGGACTATTAAGTAATTTGTGGTGGTCTAAACTTCTTAATATTAGCCGCTCTAGAGACCTAAGTCAGCTCAAATCAAATCCTTGACCTTTAGAAAAATTTCCGTAAACTTAACCACAGCTCGGTCTAAAGTAATTCCTTGGCGCATGTGTACAGTTAGACGCCAGCACAATATCAATGGCAGCATTTTTCGTTCTATTTAACTCTGTCCACGAAATACATCGAATTCTATCGCCAATGGTTCGATTTCGATTTTGACTGCCACTCCAGGAACATTGTTTTTAATTGCTTTGTCGTTAAATTCTAAATAAACAGCTTATGGCAATGTTCCGGGTTCCAATTGGTCCCTTCAAAGAACTAACTATTCTAGTGTCATATATAACTCCCATGGCTTACTATAATATTCAATCTTCATATATTATTTATATTTTACATCAATCCTCCTGTTGTAAAGGCAGAAGGTTATGTTATAAGTAGGAAAATAAGCGAGCATGGTTTTAAACAAATTTATATTGTTACTAGCTGTTGCCAGCGACTTCGTCCGCGCGAACTTCGTTTACTCCGCACTGCTCCTCCCCCGTAAGTGATAGCGTGATAATATGTAGCCTATATGTTGACCCGACCTGTTAGTAATATTCATGCAAAATTTGAAGTAAATCCATGCAGTACTTTTTGAGTTTACCCCGGACATACATACAGACAAACAGACGAACAGACAAAAATTCTAAAAACTCTATTTTTGGCTTCTATATCGATTGTAGATCACGCCCCAAGTATTCTTTTAAAAAAATATTCAATGTACAGTTTTGACTTTCCTACGATTTTATTGTATGTGTATAGATACATATGTCCCTATATCCTAAACTATTACATACTTATCTCTATACTACCTACCTATATAATATGTGATACCTACCTATTTAAAATTATGAATGAAATTGGTACATATCTTAATAATTTGGACGCCCGAGTGATAAAAGGCATGCTTTATTTCTTTACCGTAGCAATATGGGTATCAAATGATAGCTAGTAAAAAGGCCCCCTTCCCATTCCGCCATTTGCGAGCGCCATTTTGAAAATTTATATAGCCTATGTCACTACTACAATTGTCCGTATTTAAGCAAAAAGGAACCACCCAACAATCACACACTTCTGAGATATTAAAGGATTTACAAAAACATGTGAAGCTCTGTTACATTGAGTAAAATTACTATTTATTTTACTTGAATTGATTGATAAGTTACTTATTTAATTATGTAAAATTAGTTTTGCTCTAAACAATCTTAAATTTTCTAGATAAATAAAAAAATGTACATGTGGTTCCTTTTAATGTTTACTAATTATTTGGTTTTTTATTATACAGGAACTAACCACAACCTAGGTATTTACTGCTAAAAATGAAACAAAATCGTAATAAAACTTTAATTCACAAAAAATATATAAAATAATAAATATACGTTCATTCAACGTTATCACCAAATTGGATTTCAAAATCCACCGTGTCTAGTCCATCTATGTCGTCTTCTGCTGCATCATCAGAAATGAGACCATTACAAAAACTTTGTGCATTTGTGGAATGAGATGTAACATAAACTGAATGTCGGCTAGCTTTGCTGGCGATTCTGGCTTTCCTGAAGGCCAGAGTAGAACTAAATATCCTGCCACGAACAGTTGCTTTGCCATTTTTTTCTTTCTCTCTATCCTAGATAAACCACCATACTTATACTTTCGGCCTTTCTTTGGTCCCCCTTTCATAACTACCTCGTCATTAATACTCATAGAATCGCCATCAGAACATGGTATAAACACTGGTGTTTTAGATGTACCTTCGTCTTCAGAAGCAGACTCTTCTACGATAGTGTGCCTAGATTACTCATTAGGTAGCCTCATTCTCTTGCCACTAGCAACTATTGTAGTATCTTCTAATGATAAATCTGATATATAGTCAGGACTTTTAAAAGGAGACAATTGTTCGAGCAGTTCTAACACCGGCGAGGAATATTCTCCTAAGCGGTCTAGCGAAGTTAAAATACGGTTTGTAGGTGAAGAAAGCTTCTCCAGAGGCTCCAAGGTACCAGGTTCTACATTATCTTCAGCTGTAATATAAAAAACCTTTAAAAATAAAATTCGCGATTTTTAACATCAAACAGTGTCACGTCCGTAGGTAAAAACCCTCAGATAACCTACACGTGCACTCGTACAGAAAAGAGTGGTTAAGTCGATATTATAGCATCTACCACCTCGCCTATTCCTACCGCTATAACGTCAGTGCTTGCCAATGTCGTGTTCCGCTTAGGGAGCGAGTTTGCCCGTAGACTACCACATAAGGCTTAACGACCCGGCCCCTGGAACACTAACACATCAGTAAACCTTAGTGCTGCGGATGTCTATAGGCGGCGGTTGTCTCTTAACATCAGAATAGCCGTCTGCCCATTTGCTATTCTTTTCTCTAACAAAAAAGAATAAGAAAGTTCTCTCGCACCGCGACCTCAAACTGTTGCTTATTTGCTGATCCAGAACAGCACTTTACATTTTTAAATAGATAAATAAAGAAATTACAATGAATAATCGCCTCTGTGGTCTAGTGGTCCGGTCTAGGTGTTGACTACATAAGGTCTCTGGTTCGATTTCCGGGTCGGGCAAAATTTAAATTGGGCCTCTAAATTGTGATTTTACAGTTATCTGATAAAAACGTTGCCCGGGATTGGCTAAGTGCCCGATTGGCAATAGACTTGCCACCTATCACATTTTGGGACTAATGGCCAATTGCACTATCATTGTCTTAAGAACATCTTAAGTAGTATGCTGTCTCTTTTTGTCTCAAATGAAAAGAATGTAACAGCTGTTACTTAAGACTGTCCTAAACTAAAACAAGGCTAGTGCAATTATCCACAAGTCGACGGATCCCAAGAACAAAATCGTATCTACAAAATTAGCAAATTACAATATGTTTTTTTGTGGGAGTACATTGTAGATAAGATGATGTTCACTTGAGTATTTCCAAAAATAAAAGACCAATAAATATAAAAAATATATTGTAGCTTTATAGGTGTTTAATGCGAATTTTATTATAAAACCAATTTCGTCTGATCTCTCCATACGATTTTGTTCTTGGGACCCGTCGAAGTATCGTTAACTAATCTTGGGCTCACTCGTTGTACCTCTGCCTGTCTCTTCGGGTACACGAGCATGAAAATGAATAAGTATTTCAACATCATTGAGAATTCCTTAATACCGCAATAATATAAGTTCATTATTTGCAGACAACACTGATTGGACACAGAATCTCGGCAGCCAGAAACCACAGCGGTCGACCGCAGTTATCTGGATTTTGGACCGTACGTCTTTGAGATATAGCTAAGACCAAAGTTTTATTGACAGGCGAAGCGACAAGCGAGGCGACGCTGTCGCTATATAATTGTAATTGTAATAGACATTCCTAATTTATTCCAGTAAAATAAAGTTTAAAAGAAGTATCTTCACGCCCGTATCTGCGTATAGGTAAGCGGAGAGACAACCAGTGCACCCACGATTTGCCGAAGATACTTAGTCCCACAATGTGATATGTGGCAAGCCTATTGTCATCCGGGTACTTATTATATATCGGGCAACGTTGTTTTTAATCAGAAAACTGGAAAAACACATTTGTTAAATTGCCTGACCCAGGAATTGAACCCGGAACCTCATGTGGTCAACACCGTCACCGGATCACTAGACCACAGAGGCTATAAATAAAGTTTTAAATCAAAATATATCACTCTTCTGTGTATTTTGGATATAATGTAGTCTTAATTATATAAAAATAATGTGTAAAAGTCTTTTGATCGGTAACCAATGGCAAGAGTTTAAAAAAAATGTTTTTTTGGAATAACTCATAAACGGTAAAAGTTAAGACGAGTTTTTTTTTTTTAAATATCTAAAACTTATAATTTTCTATTGGAAAAACTATATGTTACTACCATCCCATGTGTTGCCGTTTCAGAACTCTACCACCTAGTAGTTACGTAGGTGGTAGAATTCTACGACGTCTTGCCCGAGTATATGGTTTCACCACTTTACGTATGCCTGCCGCAATAGCGTCAATACTTGTTACTCGTGTTCCGATTTTGAGGGTGAAATAACCGGTAAACTTATGCATGTGCCATTACCACCCCGCCACACAGATTGCAACGCACTATTAACATCCATAAGCGATGGATGCTTCATTCTATCAGAAAGCTACTGCTTGTTTTCTATCTTACAATTCATATAAATATAATAATAACTAACGATCAACTGTAACCTTAAATCTTTGACAAGAGAAAGATATGACTTGGCATTAATTTTCATAAACAATCAATATTATAAAATTGCATGCATTCCAACGCTTAGCAAATCAAAATGGCTTTATCTTTGTCAGTGTTCTAATTTTCAAATCATTTAAGAAAATAACGTCACCTTAAACACCTTTCGGCCAATACGCCATTACTAAAATACGCTGTCAATATACGTAAAATGTCAAATAACCCTTTGTTTACAAAATATTAAATTGATTTGAGCGTTAATTTATACTTTTCTATAATTTTAGTGTGTACCTTAAATCTAAAATAAAAACTAATAGTTAAAGGAACATTAGGGATGTTCCTTTAATTATTAGTTTTTATTTTAGATTGCAATATAATTTATCAATTGTTGTGTAGACAGTAAACAGCTGATCTTAAGTCCGCCATTACTCGGGACGAAATTACACGGTTTTCATGGTTTTTCTTCAGTTATTTTATATCTAGTAGTAGTTTCCTTCATCTAAACCTTAAATGAAGGAAACTTATCTTCTCTTGCTTCGATCAAAAATAACTCTGATCGAAGTTTTCTTGTCAAAAACTGTGATCGAAATTCAACCATAGACTAAACAATAAAATCTCTTTTAAATTTGACAACTGTCTTTAGCTGTAACGAAAATAGTATACATGTGTGTATATTATCATGTATGAATGTAGTGTGCGTAATGTTAATTTTATTAATTTAAAGATATTTATAATGCATATTATTTTAAAATATTAAGATTTTGTAGTCCTTGGAAATTTAAACTCTAACTTTAACTGTAACCAAAGTGTGCTAAAACTATGTAAAACTTTAACTGTGCCAAACTTCATACATCTTCGTTTTTTAATTTTTCCTTCGCGTATTAACATTTCACGTAGATACAGATTTACTTGTTTACTTGTGTGGCCGCGTTTCCGATCCGGTAGTAGTTTTCAAAAAAATATGTTGACGTGTCAAAATAACTTGTAAAAAGTTTTATTGAATAAAGTATATCTGGTTTCTGATTTCTGATTACTTTTAAATATCCGGCCAAATTTTCAGAGGCTGTTCAGAATTGATATGTTCGATTTATGCTATAAAAAAAATTAAAATATCCCTATGTAGGTTTCGGGCTTCTTTGAAGAATAGGCCAACTGCCGTTCTGCCAGGCAAGTCGCAAAAAGCGACTGATTGGCTATGCTTATCACTACCATCGTGGCTACTAAGTGGTAAAGTTCTGTATTGTCTCACCTGGGTCAGGTACCAATAAACACAGACACACACACAAACACACACAAACGCATACATACATACACACACGCGTAATTATACATATGTTGCTTGTGTTAATTTATTACAAGATTGTGACACTGGGTGAAGGCACTGTCTTCTGTCCCACAGTTTACACTAGCACAGGAGACAGGGTTAAATCTATGCTTTGATTTTCCCTGTACGAATGCAAATAAAGTTTATTATTATTATTATTATTATTTTAAATAGAATGTCTTACCTACTCTTGCCGCAATAACGTCAGTGCTAGTTATGTCTTGTGTCGGTTTGGAGGGTAACGCACCATTAACATCTTTGGTATGTATAAGCGATGGTTGACTCTTTCCATCAGAAGACCCATCTTTTGTTTGCTATCTTCTGATATAAAAAAAATCATTTTTATCTGACACAAAAAACAAAACGCTTAGATATAGTTAATTGAATCTAATTGATTCATAATATTCGAACCAAAATAATTTAGTGCCTTCAACTAAATTAAAAGTGATGCGGACAAATGTAGTTAGACCAACAGATTACATAAAAGTTACTATAGTAAATATTTGTACATATAAAATGACACACTGCCAGCATTAGGGGCCGTCCATTAATCACGTGATGTTTTTTTGGCATTTTTAAGCCCCCCCTCCCCCTTATTGGTGATATATGGTGATGTTTAAGACTACCCCCTCCCCCCACCCCCTATATCACGTGTATTTTTTAGTACCTACAAAGAATCTTACATTTTTTTTAAACATTTACGAAATACAGGTATATGTATCATCTAATTTTATTATAGAAAATATTAGACTACAATAATTACATCTAGAGGTAGATAGAAAAATTGCAGGTTGTTTTTGGCTGACATAAGAATACAAGGAATGCGAAAAGTTTGTTATACTAATACATGAACATTAATGTACAGTGTCCTCTTACCACAGATTAGCAAAACTTTCAACACCAATAACTGGATAAATATCTTGCAAATAAATACACGTGATATATTGCTACACCCCCTCCCCCCTTGTGATATTTTGTGATTTTTTATGGACCCCTCCCCCCCCCCCCTTTCGAGCCTCACGTGATTAATGGACGGCCCCTTACACAATTCATTCACAACTTTCGGTGCATGATTTCAAATTCATGATTTTAGTGGGATATTTTTTAACAAATATTTTTATATTATCTTATAATAATAATTAAAACGCACTTTCATTTCAATATTTAGTTCCTAATTTTAAAGTTTGGCTAACCCTATATAGATAGTAATCATATTATATTGCTGGACAAATTACATGAATTGATCTAATCCCAAACGTAAACAAACTATTTGTTTGTGATATGAATGTTAGTAATGATTCTAATGCATAAAAATACATACTTAACCTTACGCCAGATCCCTTACGGCATAGGCTGGAAGAACCGAGTGCTATATGTCACCATTCTAGCAGATTTGTCTTACTTCCTCTACATTCATTATACTCTTCATACAAACTCGCTGGTTGCGAAGAATCTTGACACCATCTTCGGTCAGTAGTATTAATAGTTAGTCCAAAAAACACATTAATGTTAATTACATCATTTATTACTATGATTCATATATAATATCCTCCATTTACATGCGATTATTCTCAATTCTTATTTTAAGTAGTTTTCGATAGATTCAACATAATCAAATATTCTTTCTATTCTATCCATTGCATTACATTAAATTTAACATAACGACTTACTATTTCGACAAGTATCAAATGTAATATAACCGTTCTTGTGGACTGACCAATGTAGAATGCAAAATGAATGTCTCACCCCCGCTAACCGTTAGGTTAAGGCGGGATTCTAATCACGCAACCGACAAACAGAGTGCTAAGTGTGAGTTTTTCTTTTCGCGTTCGATCGTGAGCGCGTTTCGAGTTTACTAGGAATTTGTATGTGATTTGTACAGCGCCACCTAGTGGTAAACTGGTTTCTCACGTTTACCACTAGGTGGCGCTGTACAAATCACATACAAATTCCTAGTAAACTCTAAACGCGCTCACGATCGAATGCGAAAAGAAAAACTCACACTTAGCACTCAGGTGACAAGTGGCGCAGTTTAGTTTAAATTTTAACGGCCTTAACGTTAAAATTTAATCATCCGTTATTATTAAAATATTAGTTAATATATTTACTTAATAGATCATACGCACAGTTGTTAAAAATATCCTAAAAATAGGTACTCAATAAATCTGATCATAGTATGTCACACTTGGTCTACTCCAGTACCTACATCCTTCCACATTTGCATTATATATCTGTTTTCTTAACCTTTCGTCTAACCTTATTTCTACATGTCCGAACCAATGGAGCATGCCCGTTCTTTTTTTTAGACCGACACGTTTTTTTCAGTCTTAACCTCTCTCTCATTAAAACACTTGATTTAATGTCACTGACTTTCAAACGCTCACCTTCGTTAAAAACACCTGACGCGAACCAGACCGAAAAAGTTCTTGCAATATGGTTCTCAGCTGTTCTAACCACAGTTCTAACGTTCATTGAAACGTGTTCAAAGATCGTTAAGAGTAGACTTTATGGAGCGTGATAGTATTTCAAGTAATGTTTTTATCCTTACGATAAAATGCGCTACTATATTCATTATTCAATCTGTAGTATCTATAGCATAATCGATCCTGATTTGTCTACATTAAATTTTTTTCTGCAATAGTATTTACGATTATATATATATGAAGACAGTCCCCGGGTTTTATCCGTATAGTTTTCCGGGATAAAAACTATTCTATGAACTTTCTCGGGTCTCAAACAGAGCTTTTGCGTTTATGATATTAGTATGGATTTGCCTGTTTCAAAAGCATTTCATAACCTCAAGTCAGGCATTCTATATCCTCAAGTCATCATTTCAATTTTA
This sequence comes from Apodemia mormo, assembly GCA_036924255.1. Classification (NCBI taxonomy): domain Eukaryota; kingdom Metazoa; phylum Arthropoda; class Insecta; order Lepidoptera; family Riodinidae; genus Apodemia; species Apodemia mormo. The sequence goes on along the minus strand of JAUPFN010000013.1, from coordinate 7,574,245 downwards.
ATATTCCTTAATTTATCGTTATTTCTTTTATATATTTTTTTATAAAAGAGGATGATTAATACTCGTGCCTGCCTCGTGGTCTAGAGGTGGCCTATTGGGTTCAGATCATGAGGTCCCGAGGTTATAGACGTTCTATTTTTCCTATAATCTATATTAATCCAATAGGGGACCTATTGAATTTTGTTGATTAAATTATAGGTAAAATAGATCGTCTATAACTCTTTTATCTCTTTCCATGGGGAGAGCTGTCTGATTGTTTATTATTCAATGAAATAAAAAAATATCAGTTTTAAAAACATTGCTCACAAAACATATGCGTTTAAGTAATTTTTTTATACGAATCAGGATTTATTAAAAGTGCCTCCAGTGTGCCATTTTCCAAAACCGGCTGTTCAGGAATGCATTACTGAATGAATGGTTAAAATCGACGGCACTTTGCATGGACCCGATTCATGAATATTTATACTACGATTTGAATACAAAAATAGGATACATTCAATTTAAAATATCTTTTTTGTTTAGCGTGAATCTGTTTGTTTTAATTCGATATATTTATTTGATGCATTTACCAATTACCGGCAGGGGTGTTTCCGAACTGATACGTCTTGAGGATCTTCAAGAATAGAGCTTATTCATTCTTTAAAGACCGGCAACCCAACTGTAAGACCTCTGGTATTACAGATGTCCATGTGCGGCGATAATCACCAGCAGGTGTACCTTCTTTCGCTTGCCCCGTCTTTTATACAAAATATTTAAGGAATTCTTACATCCAGTTCCAAATCTGTATTAATAGTATAAAGAGGTAGGATTTGTTTTTCTGTAATAGATAAACTCAAAAGTTACTGGAACGATCTTAAAAACTGTATTATCGTTAGAAAGCTACGCTATGCAGTAAAGGTACATTATCATTGAGTAATATAAGCTAATATTTTACTATATCGAGTAAAAAGAAGTAATGTGCTTGAGACACTTAAACAAAGTTGCGGAGAACAGCTAATGTAATATATATAAAGATAAGAACACCATGGCCAATTAAGTTTGTCCAAACTATAAAACAGGAAATATTAAAAGAAAAACATTCTTCACAAACACGTTTTTGCAATAAATAATCACATGTCCATTGAAAAAGTTTAGGTCGATCTGCGCTTTAACTTAGGTATACTGAGTTAAATAAGTCTATAATTTGGATAAAATATTATGAACAGGTTGACAAGTATATACAGATTGATTGTTTTGGGAAACAAGCTTTGGGAAAAAACATCATAAACTGTAATTGAAGTAGAAGCTTTTTCAATGGTTATTTTGAGTTTTTATAGTGCACCGAAAACCCCACTAAAATAATTTTGCTACTACTACGTACCTACTAATATTATAATTACTGTTTTAGTAGGGGTTTTAGGTTCACTATAAATATTCGATTCCCGATAGGAACAGACATTGTGTGACAAGCATAGACGTTTGTATTTCTAGGTTTGGGTGCTTATTTAATATATTTCTGTATTTGTTTATATATTTTTATGTATAATCGGTGCGGTTGAGATTACTACGAAAAATATGTGGCATAATACTCATGCAGCGTTCGTAATATCGCAGTGAGAGAGAGGTTAAGACTGAAAAAAACGTGTCGGTCTAAAAAAAAGAACGGGCATGCTCCATTGGTTCGGACATGTAGAAATAAGGTTAGACGAAAGGTTAAGAAAACAGATATATAATGCAAATGTGGAAGGATGTAGGTACTGGAGTAGACCAAGTGTGACATACTATGATCAGATTTATTGAGTACCTATTTTTAGGATATTTTTAACAACTGTGCGTATGATCTATTAAGTAAATATATTAACTAATATTTTAATAATAACGGATGATTAAATTTTAACGTTAAGGCCGTTAAAATTTAAACTAAACTGCGCCACTTGTCACCTGAGTGCTAAGTGTGAGTTTTTCTTTTCGCATTCGATCGTGAGCGCGTTTAGAGTTTACTAGGAATTTGTATGTGATTTGTACAGCGCCACCTAGTGGTAAACTGGTTTCTCACGTTGTTTCCCAAAACAATCAATCTGTATATACTTGTCAACCTGTTCATAATATTTTATCCAAATGATAGACTTATTTAACTCAGTATACCTAAAAGCGCAGATCGACCTAAACTTTTTCAATGGACATGTGATTATTTATTGCAAAAACGTGTTTGTGAAGAATGTTTTTCTTTTAATATTTCCTGTTTTATAGTTTGGACAAACTTAATTGGCCATGGTGTTCTTATCTTTATATATATTACATTAGCTGTTCTCCGCAACTTTGTTCAAGTGTCTCAAGCACATTACTTCTTTTTACTCGATATGGTAAAATATTAGCTTATATTACTCAATGATAATGTACCTTTACTGCATAGCATAGCTTTCTAACGATAATACAGTTTTTAAGATCGTTCCAGTAACTTTTGAGTTTATCTATTACAGACAAACAAATCCTACCTCTTTATACTATTAATACAGATTTGGAACTGGATGTAAGAATTCCTTAAATATTTTGTATAAAAGACGGGGCAAGCGAAAGAAGGTACACCTGCTGGTGATTATCGCCGCACATGGACATCTGTAATACCAGAGGTCTTACAGTTGGGTTGCCGGTCTTTAAAGAATGAATAAGCTCTATTCTTGAAGATCCTCAAGACGTATCAGTTCGGAAACACCCCTGCCGGTAATTGGTAAATGCATCAAATAAATATATCGAATTAAACAAACAGATTCACGCTAAACAAAAAAGATATTTTAAATTGAATGTATCCTATTTTTGTATTCAAATCGTAGTATAAATATTCATGAATCGGGTCCATGCAAAGTGCCGTCGATTTTAACCATTCATTCAGTAATGCATTCCCGAACAGCCGGTTTTGGAAAATGGCACACTGGAGGCACTTTTAATAAATCCTGATTCGTATAAAAAAATTACTTAAACGCATATGTTTTGTGAGCAATGTTTTTAAAACTGATATTTTTTTATTTCATTGAATAATAAACAATCAGACAGCTCTCCCCATGGAAAGAGATAAAAGAGTTATAGACGATCTATTTTACCTATAATTTAATCAACAAAATCCAATAGGTCCCCTATTGGATTAATATAGATTATAGGAAAAATAGAATGTCTATAACCTCGGGACCTCATGATCTGAACCCAATAGGCCACCCCTAGACCACGAGGCAGGTACGAGTATTAATCATCCTGTTTTATTTTATTTTATTTTTATTTTATTTTTATTTTTATTTATTCAGGATAACAACAGCATTTAAGTACATAAACTATTAAATTAAGCCAGTAATAGTTATCCACTGAGTTATTACATAATATATTGAGAGCAAAAACAAATTTATCCCAGATTTCGCAGTGCTCTGTTTGTCACATAATCCACGTGAGATACCATTGTCATTTTGGAATCAAACATGACCCCCAAATCAAGCACTAGTTCGACCCTCTCTATTACAACGCCATTAAAGTTATATTGATATAAAATAGGTTTTGGTTTGCGCGTGAAGCTGATGCATTGACATTTCTGAAAACTTAAAGTAATATTATTATTTAAGTAATATTTATATAGATTATTAAGATCCCTTTGTAATAATTCGCAGTCTTTAAGTGATTTGATTGACATATATATTTTTTTATCATCTGCGTATAACAGATGCTTGGCATGGTCAAAGCATCCATCTATGTCAAAAATATACGCGTCGTAAAAGAGAGGACCGAGGTGCGATCCTTGAGGGACACCTGATGGGATGGATATAAAGTCTGATTTGTAACCGCCGATGACTACTGATTGGGAACGATTAGATAAATAAGATGTAACCCATCTTAATAAATCACCGTGAATACCCAAGACGTTTAATTTTTGTAATAGTATGATATGGTCTACACGGTCAAAGGCTTTTTCAAAGTCCGTGTAGACCACATCAACTTGACCACCATTCTCCATATTTGATATAACAAAATCTGTAAAACATGCTAAATTAGAAATAGTTGAACGACCCTTAATAAAGCCATGCTGCTTATCAGAAATTCCATTACTTATAATTGGGTACATTTCATTAAATACAAGTTTTTCAAATACTTTTGAAATAGAGTTTAAAATTGATATGGGGCGGTAGTTCTCAATTTTAAATTTTGAACCCTTCTTGTGTATTGGAATTATATGAGCCTTTTTCCAAATGGAAGGAAAAACACACTCATTAAGCGAACGACGAAATAGGATTGTGATCGGAAGAGCAAGACTTTTAGCACAGTGCGACAGAAAAACCGGAGGAACCTGATCACTGCCAGCACTCTTTGATTTATCCAAACAACTCAAAATTTTACGAACAGCATCTTCACTTACGTCAATGTGAGACAAAATTGCTGTGTTAGAGGAGGGCTTAGTATCAGTATTAAAATTATTATTAGGTACTGAAGATGCTTTCAAAAAACTTATTAAATGCATTACAAATGTTAACAGCTTCGTTATATTTGTTATTGCCATGAGTAAAATAGTGAGGATAGGACGATCCACCCCTTTTGGACTTAACATATTTCCAAAATAATTTTGGTGTGGTCTTGATAAGTTTCTCAGTATTGTCACAGAAACGCTTGAAACATTGAGCCTGTACTCGATGTTGACGAGCTCTTAACAGGGAAAAAGTGTCTTTATCTCGGGGGTTATTTGTACTTTTCCATTTACTATGAAACTTATATTTTTCACGAATAATTTTGATTAGAGAGGCACTGTACCAAATCGGAAAACTTGTATTTCTGTAAGAAATAGGTACAAATAAGGAATAAGTTAAATAAATTTTCTCATAAAAAGCGTCTACCGCATCATCTAGTGAATCACAATTTAAGACGTCAAACCAATTAATATCACTTAAATACCTATTAATTTTATCGTAATCACATTTAAAGAAGTTGTAACGTGGTTGATGATTTTCCTTTAATGATTTAAACTGTATGTTAAAAAAACTGATTTTAAGAGGTGGGTGAAACTTGTCTAATTTAGATAGGGGACTGGTTTTATTAATGGTTATTTCAGAATTACTGAAACATAAGTCAAGAATGTTTTCACAGCAGTTCACTTCCAAATTAAATTGAGAAAGGCCCATACAATACAATTCATCAATAAATGTTAATGATACATTTTGTAATGAGGTGCTTCCTACATGTCTTAAAGAATAACTGACATCACTCCACTGAATAGATTGTAGATTAAAATCGCCTAAAAACAAATAATTATCAGAAGGGTTCAAGTAATAAAATCGTTTAAAATTATCTAGAATGAAATTTAGTCTCGTTTCCATTAGATTATGGTCCGGTGGTAAATATAATAAAATAATGTTCAGGTCTACTCTTGACCCCAGTCTCCCCCCAGGTATAGTAACACAGATAGACTCGATAAGATCGCACGACCATTCATACCTCAAAAAGGCGCATAGCTCGCGTTTCACAACTACCATGACACCGCCGCCAGTAGATTTAGTGGTCGAGGTCAGGTCACGATCACATCGAAATATGGAGTACCTATTGTCACATATTTCCGTATCTAAAATATCATCTTGGAGCCACGTTTCTGTGAAACATAATATTTCATAATTGCACGATAATATGTTATTGTATAAAGTTAAGCATTTAGTTCGGAGACCGCGAACATTTTGATAGTAGATGTTAAGTTCAGATCCACTATCATGACTGAGATTAGCCATTGAAAATACATAGGCAGATGGTGATAATTGTTAGTGGATCACAGTAACTGTATTGCGGTTCCGTTGGTAGCTTAAATAAAATATGTGTTAAATAAGTAGAATATAATAAATTTAATAAATACAAGTAATATACGTAATGAATAAATAAATATAATACAGTAAACAAATAATATTTAGCGAAAGTATATGTTAGTATATGCATTAATACAAAACATACATATAATACAAATATAGATACATTTTTAACTTTTACAGTAAGATCTGTCTCACCTCCCTTGTAATAAAACTGATTATGAGGACACAAAAAACATATTTTCTGATATTGAATATAGAAACCAAAGTTGTTCAGAATTTCATATAGTCAGGATATCCTATTTAAGTCTTCTAATGATTGGATAGTGATTAGAGGTGAATTATCATTTTTCCTTGTGAAAATTTTCCCATCACGGACCCAAAGATATTTAAAGTTAGCTGCTGCCTTTTTTCTGCGCGCCTGTAGGTATAGCAACTTGTTAGAAGGCGTTAGGTGTTCATTAATATACACCCTCTGGGGGTCATCGCCTGGAGAAGAGAAGCCAATGTCAGATATAGTGATAATTTTCTTTGCACGAGCCCCTGACATGATTGTATCTTTCAAGAGACGAGTTTTCAATTTAGCAATTATAGTTCGGGGTCTATTATGGTTCTTCGTGCGCGGCTTTGACCTTGTCACGTACTCAATGTCGTCTTTAATGATGTTTACGCCTACGAACTTCGCAATATTTATCATTATCAGGCTTAAATTTTCTTTGGATTTGTCCGGAATACCGGTAATTTCTAAATTATTGCTGCAATCTCGTTGAAGTAACACGTTCAAATCCTGGTGTAATTTGGCAAACTGATCGTTTAATTGCGTAATATTGGAGGTATTTGTTTGCGAGTTTGTTTCTATGAAAGCGGTGCGTTGAACTAATTTGAGATGATCAGCGGTTATTTTATTTTGAGTTTCCTGAACTTGTATAAGTTGGGATTTGATGAGGTCGAGTTCACATTTAATATCATCTTTAAAATCGCAATGTAGACTCGAGATTTTGTTTTCTAATTCCACCTTAAAAACTTGCAATTGATCAGAGATCCCGCTTGAGAACTTGGCGAGTAAAGATTCTATGTTTAATTCCTCACGGCTTCTTTTAAAAGAACGGCGTTGACTATTAACATATTCCATATTTTCATTGTTGGACAAATCAGGAAAAGAGCTGGATTTAGGGGAAGATTCATTGTCATCCATTTTATATAGGTAGATCGGCGCGGGCGATTGCAGGTACTCCTTGATGTAAACAAAACAAAGTTGCTTGCAAACAGAGGGTCGTATTGAAAATAAACTGCGCACTTCCGAGGCCAAAGGACAAAGTAAACAAAACAATTTATAACTTTCCGTACGAAAATAAAATGAAAGTATTTAGAAACTAAAAAAAAATGATTTTAAGAACACTAGTTATCAAATAAAGTTTCGATTTACGGAGCGGTCACAACGCACACCCGACACGTGCGACCACAGACTCATATACATACTCATATATAAAAAAATATATAAAAGAAATAACGATAAATTAAGGTATATTAAAATTGAAATGATGACTTGAGGATATAGAATGCCTGACTTGAGGTTATGAAATGCTTTTGAAACAGGCAAATCCATACTAATATCATAAACGCAATAGCTCTGTTTGAGACCCGAGAAAGTTCATAGAATAGTTTTTATCCCGGAAAACTATACGAATAAAACCCGGGGACTGTCTTCATATATATATAATCGTAACTACTATTGCAGAAAAAATTTTAATGTAAACAAATCAGGATCGATTATGCTATAGATACTACAGATTGAATAATGAATACAGTAGCGCATTTTATCGTAAGGATAAGAACATTACTTGAAATACTATCACTCTCCATAAAGTCTGCTCTTAACGATCTTTGAACACGTTTCAATGAACGTTAGAACTGTGGTTAGAACAGCTGAGAACCATATTGCAAGAACTTTTTCGGTCTGGTTCGCGTCAGGTGTTTTTAACGAAGGTGAGCGTTTGAAAGTCAGTGACATTAAATCAAGTGTTTTTTCTTTATACTACAGGTGACAAAGAGATGGCTTTTCTGATGAAAAAATATCTTCGGCATAGATGCCAAAATTAAAAATGAAGTATCTTCTTTTCGCCCGTATCCCTGAAGAGGTAGGAAGACGTACAACAAGTGCACCCGCGATTAGCCGAAGATACCTAGTTCCATAATACGATATGTGGCTAATTTGTTTTTATAAGAAAACTTAAAAAAAAACCTTTTAATTTCCCGACCCAGGAATCCAACGCAGGATCTCTAGCGGTAAAACACAGACCCTGACCACTAGACCACAGAGGTGAGAGATAAAAATGGTTTGACGGTATCGGAATTGCAGAAATATATTACGAAGCCCTCCACACCGAAAAATAAGAATGATATAAAATTACTAATTTTGTTGAGGCAGAAAAAGGCAAGGCAGTGGTACCAAACATGAGCGATACTTTACGGAATTCGAAAATATATATTATATAAATAAATTAATATAAATAATATAAATAAAAAAATAAATTATTATAAATTCTAAAATGTCGCGTTATTTCATACATAATTTCGAGACTTTGAGTTACTCCTTTTAAGTTACCCCGAGACTGTAGTCTTATGAGTCATAACAACTTTTATTCCTTTTGAATAGTTTGAATTCGTTAAGTTTTCAAAGCTATTTCGAAGTCCTCGAGTCCATTCAGGTTTTATTGATTGATTTAAACTTTTTTAAACAACTCAAATTACTATTTCCAAAGTAAATTTAAACCCCAGAAGGATTAAAATCAAAATGATTGGCGTATTTTGTTTAAATAAAACTGTAAGCAACTATTCTAGTCTTTGGTTCACGGGCTCAGTCTTGAATTCTATTTAGGAGAACTTATGTTTATCAGGAAAAAATAATTATATGACTAGGAGTTATTTTTCAAGCCCGGTCATAAAAAATTGGCCCATATCAAGACGTAAGAAATCAAAATATAACTAAATTTCATCTAATAGCACTACTTTTATTGAAACACAATAAATCTGCACATTTCTAGCTACTAAGGCACTTATTAAATACGACTTTTTACCAAATTTCAAAAAGATTACATTATAAATAGCAATTGTGTGAATTCTACATAAATTGGAAGATAAATCTTACAAAAGTCGTTACATGTAAAAATTGGTTAGACAATTATGTGGTTAACATTAATATAAATATATACATATATTTAAAGTTTTACCCACATCATTTCGAAGTCTGGAAACTTATTGCCTTGCATGTCTTGAGGCTCTTTATGCCCGCATTACTCTCTGTAAAACTTGTCAGTTGGCATCATTCCAAGCGAATACAAGTTTCTAAGTCCTTTCAAAAGCTTACTTATTACTACCTGCCTTTCCAACCAGCAGTTCATAAACCGAAAGATAGGCCAAAATCCTAACTATCATCGTAACTCCTAGGATGTAGTGTTCTGTTTTTTAATACTGCTTCAACAGCATTTATACTTGTCACTGTCACATATGCCTTGAACATACCCATGCTCGTACTATTTCTCTTCTCATTAGAGCCCTACCTTATTGCTGCAAACTTAGGTAAGTTTATCTGCTTCCTTACCCTATAAACCGAAACAAAATTGTGATAAGTACCGACGCTATTACTGCAGTCAGGGCCCTAACTCATCTGGACGCCATGACGATGTCGTCAGCCATCGTATCCAAACAGTTCATATTGAAATATTTGGCGGCTAGCTCACTAAGCGACGTAGCCGTGAGTAGACTTATGGGCTCTAACTCACCAGGGCGTCATGGCAACGTCGCCGGCCACCGTATTCAAAAAGTTTATATTAAAATATTTGGCGGCTAACTCACTAAGCGACGTAGCTAATTCATTAGGCCACTAACTCACCGGGACACCATGGCGACGTCGCCCGCCATGGCGACGTCGCCGACCACCGTATGCAAACAATTTGTATTGAAATATTTAACGGCCCTTATGAATTAGCTAAGTCGCTTAGTGAGTTATCCGCCAAATTCAATTCAATATAATCTGTTTGGAGACGGTGGCGGACGACAGCGCCATGGCGTCCCGGTGAGTTAGAGCCCTAAAGTTTAATACAAATTGTTTGGATACGTAGCCGTTGACGTTGCCATGGCGTCCCGGTGAGTTAGCAGCCTATGTTTCAACATAAATTGTTTGGATACATAGCTGATGATGATACCATGGCGTCCTGGTGATTCAGCGGCCTATGTTTCTATATAAATTGTTTGGCTATATAGAAGGTGACATTGCCATGGCGTCCCGGTGAGTTAGCGGGCAATGTTTCAATATAAATTGTTTGGATACATAGCCAGTGACGTTGCCATGGCGTTCTGGTGAGTTAGCGGCCTATATTTCAATATAGATTGTTTGGATACATAGCCGATGACGTTGGCGTGGTATCCCGGTGAGTTGGCGGCTTATTTTTCGATATTAATTGTTTAGATACATAGCCGGTGATGTTGCCATGGCGTCCCGGTGAGTTAGCGGCCTATTTTTTAATATGAATTGTTTGGATACGTAGCCTGTGACTTTGCCATGGCGTCCCGATGAGTTAGCGGCCTATATTTCAATATAAATTGTTTGGATACATAGCCGGTGTCTTTGCCATGGCGTCCAGGTGAGTTAGCGACTAATGTTACGATATAAATTGTTTGGATACATAGGCAGTGACGTTGCCATGGCGTTCCGGTGAGTTAGCGGCCTATGTTTCAATATAAATTATTTGGATACATAGCCGGTGACGTTACCATGGCGTCCTGGATTGTTAGGATCCTAAGGCGGAGCTAATAAACCTGGGCGATACTTTGTGGAATTCTACTACTACGCCTTCTCTCGCCGTTTGCAAAATGCCTGCAGCGTAATCTGAAGAGATTAAAAATAATTAAAATTTAACGATATTTTAACGGACGTTTTATAAATTTGTACAATGTTACAGGTAATAAAGTTATAATACATTTCGTAATTATTATAGCAGGATTGTTATAAAGTGTGATATAAAAGTATATTTTTACTTTAATTGTGACAGATTGAACCATTGCTACAAAAAGTAAAGGGGTTTCCCCGCATATAAGTCTAAAAACCATTTGGCCTTTGTACGTTTAAACTTGACATAGGTACATAAATGTATATGATTGAAAAAGGAATAAATGCATTACTGCAATGGACAACACATTGGACGATCGGGTTTTTTTACGCAATATATTCATATAAAACCTAAATATACTTACGCAAGAAATGTTTCAAAATGAAAGTATCCTATTCTAGTATTCAAATCACATGTAAATATTCATGAATCAGGTTCATACTATCTATATGCAGTGGTTTTTAAACATTCATTCGCCAATGCATTTCTGAACAGACGAAGATTTCTAGATAGCACATTAGAGTAACATAAAATTCCTGATGTACATTAATAGATTCATTTTTTTACCTATATCATTCGATAGCAAACAAGCACATGGTTCTTCTGATGCAAAGAGAAACCATTGACTATAGACATCAAAGATGTTAATGGTGCAATGGTATCCGTGTGGCGGGATGGCAATGACCTTACCCTCCAAACCTGACCACGACAATAAAAAGCATTGACGTTATTGCGGCAGGAATAGGTAAATTGGTGGTACCAAATACCCGGGTGAGACATGATGGAACTCTACCACCTAGTAGTCACGATAGTAGTTACACGTATAGCCAATCGGTTGGTTTTTACGACCTGTCCGTCAGTATGTTAGTTGGTCTCTTTTTCAAAGAAAACCGTTGGCACGGTTTTCTTTGAAAAACGCTACCAACGGTTTTCTTTGAAAAATAGACCAAACGGGAAAAAATAAACAAAAAACATTAAAAAATCTATATAACAGAGACTTAATGTCTTCATAAAAATGTATAAACATACTATCCGAACCGCGTTGCTTTGCCTGCAAGAAGACTAACATCATCAATATTATCTTTCATCATCATATTTTAGCTCCTTAGGGGTTGACTTTTGAAAAGAGTAGCCTTTATTTGACTCCGGGTCGTCACTTATTTTGTTGCCAAATTTCTTTAATATTATCTTAACCGTTTAGTTGTGACAACGTAAAAGGCAAACAAACAAGAGACAAACAAATTTTTGCATTCACTATATTAGAATGGACTTAGCTAATTTAACATTTGCATACGACAATCTTTCTTTCTGTTGATAAAAACATATCCATACCTGCATGCTGTGCTTTCAAAGTCAATCTTACTTATTTAATTTATTATTATTTACAGACAGACGGCCCGACAGACAAAATTGTAAAAAAATGTTATTTTGGTATATATACCGTGTATACATCCATATGCATTTAGTTAAAACCGTTATTTTAATATTACAAACAGACACTTCAATTTTATTTATTTGTATAGATGTATAAATAAAGAAGCTAAGAATTTATTGTTAGTTTGAAATTATTAACTACTAGCTGCGCCCGCGACTTCGTCCGCGTGGAAAAATTTCGAAAAAAAGTATCTTAAGTTACTCCCTGTCACATCAGCTATCTGCCAGTGAAAGTCCCGTCAAAATCGGTCCAGCCGTTCCAGAGATTGCCGGGACATACAAACAGACAGACAGACAGAGAGACGGACAGACAAAAATTGTAAAAAAGGTTATTTTGTTATATGAATCGTGTATACATCCATATGAATTTAGTATAAAGCGGTTATTTTAACATTACAAACAGATACTTCAATTTTATTTATTTGTATAGATTTGATGTTCGCCGGAGAAGTCTGTCTCGTGCTCGACATCTGTAAATTCTCAATAACTAATGAAATAAAAATATTTTTCTTAACTTTTAAAACGTCATCTTGTTGAGTGTGTTTGTAAAAAGGGCTCCAGAAACAAAAACTCATAGATTAATTTATTTAACCTTTTATACTGCAATTTATGAAAACACAAACCAGTGGAATAACTATTAATTAACAATAATTGAATAAATTTTCGAAAAATGGTGATAACTTTTATTATCACGGAATCATGTTCTTTAATGTGTCTAGATGACGCCGAAATTTTTTCAAATTTTACAATTAATACTTAATGTCATAAAAAATATTTTAAACCCACGCTCACCACAGTAGTGGCGCGCGCATGCCGAACTGTCGCGCGAAAGCCAGTTTTCAACATTAAATTAAAATTATAAATATTGGAGCTACAATTCCGGCAGTCAAAAACTCTGTTATTAAAATTTCCTGCTCTTTCAAAAACTTTTATAATATTTGAGCTATCACTTATATTTTTTTTTGAAATTGTGGCAAAAACCTGGACGGCTGTTTTTTTCCAGGTTTTTGTTAATAACAATTGCAATTTTTTTTTCAAAATAATTTAAAATTAAATAAAAAAATAAAAATATGTCATTTTCTAGATGTCATTCCGGATCGTTAAAGCCATTAACCATATTTTAAGAAACTTGTAACTATTATTCGCAGGAACTCAACTTCCCGATTAGACTAGAAGCAAAGGAGGTTTTGAGTGACTGTTTAGGTATATTTTTACGTTTTCTCGATATTTAGTGTATTCTTTTATAAATTTACTAGAATTTAGATGTTAGTCTAAAAATTATATATATTTTCCAATATTTTTTATTACTTCTAGAAATAAGCGTTTACTTTTATAAGTAAACGTTTATTTCTATACGTTATTTAAAATTTAATTTAATTTAATAATTTAATTTATTATTAGAAAAAATAATCTACTGAATATCATCATTAACACCGAAGTTACAGATTTATGAGATGAAAATGAGTCAAAGTTCCCACAGTGCGGCGGCGCGGGGAGCTGTTTCAGTACTAAATAGCGCCGCTCTCGCCGTCACGCTGCAGATCGTCGACATCTAGTTTGAGGCCTAAGATGAAAGTATTTTCTTCACACCAAGTAGGCAGAGGAACAACCAATGCATCCACGATTAGCCGAAGATACTTATTCCCACAATGTGATAGGTCGTTATTGCTGACCGGGCATGTTGTTTTATAAGAAAACTGAAAAAACACATATCGAATCGCCCTATGGAATCGAACCCGGGACCTCATATGACCAACACCGACATCGGAGCACTAGACCCTAGAAGCGAAACAAAGACGAAATTAATGTGTTTTATTTTACATCAGCTTATACGTAGCTGCTGTAATGCAACTGAAACCAAAGATTAAGTAAGGTTAAGTATCTATAAGTAATGGAACAAACCTGCCTAAGGTCTAAAAATTAAAGGAGACCCCAACGGCACAATTATAATCCTCCTACGTCTACCATACTTTCATCCACGTACTGACAATATTGTGATGTGCAAATAGACTAAGTATTTGTTAATTAATTTATTTATTTATTAAACACTTTATTGTACACAAAACATTTACAGTAAACAATAAAATTATGTATAATAAAACAAAAGGCGTGTTTATCTCATATTTAGATTTCTTGCAGCTAACCCGTATGTAGAAAACAGTAGACAAATATGACACTTGTGCACATATTATTAACACGGCATAATTATAAAGCATACAAACAACAAATGTGGCCTTAAAAAGCTATTAAAAAAAAAAAACTAAAAGGAAGAGACAAAAAAAACAACTTACACTTTAAAAGACAAGAAAATAAAATAAAAAACACACAATTAACTTGCTAACACAATTAACACAAATAAAAAACACAATTAACTTGCTAACTACTTTCACATCAAATAATAATCATGTAATCGTGCTTTAAAATTGGATAACGATTCACTGGTGCGAATGTTAGATGGAAGTGAATTCCACAGTCTGACTGCATGAACAGAAAAGAAATTAAAGAAAAAATTAGATTAGAAGGAAGGGTAACATAGAGAGAACTGACATTGATGACGGATTATTTGTTATTAAATAATAAATAGACTATTTATTAATTAAATAAGACGTTTTTTTGTTGTTTCCCAAAACCTTACAAATATCCCATATGGAACTGGACTCGGGGGCAGCGACGACATACAATTTGTGATTAATTAAAATATAAGTTTACTTGGCTCGTCTATAATATTTTAGTCTAGCTAAGTTACGCCGTATATATCACCGACTATACATAAACACGAGCGAGCGAGCCATACTGTAAATTAGGTTGTATCGTTAGCACAAGTAAAATATTTGAAACACTATCACGCTCCATAAAGTCTGTTCTTAACGATCTTCGAGCATGTTAAAGAAAATGGAGTAAAATCAGTGAACGTTTGAACTTTTTAGAGCGATTGGCTTGAGTTCAGATTAGTGTTGGCAAAGATCAGCCTTTTTGCGACGTATTTTGTTGTTAAATGTTAAAATAGCTGTGCCCGCGACTTCATCTGCGTGAAAAACAAACACGTCCTTTTCGAGTCGCAAACTATCTTTGTACTAAATTTCATCCAAATCGTTTAAGTGATTTAGGCGCGGAGAAGAGACAGACAGACAGAGTTACTTTCGCATTTATAATATTAGTATGAAAGTATGGATATGGCACGATGAGTGATGACGTCTCGATTCTCTTACGTGAAAAGCTTTTACCATTTCGAGTTTTCCGAATCCGATTCCGAATAACATTCTTTGGTTTTTTAATGATTTGAATTCTTTGAGTTCAGTTACAAGGTCTAGAATAAAAAACTTTAAAGTGCAATCAAAATGTTTCACCTCTTTCGTTTAAAAAAAATGTAAAAATCGAATCTTTGTACATTTTTTTCTGAACATTATGGGATTTAGATTTTTAAACAGTTATTTAAATCACGGTCGTTAAAAATTGACTCAAATCTCAAAATTAAGCCTCAACTCTTCATACACGTTAGTGTTTTTGCACTGATTGTTAATTAATTAATTTTTAAATATTAATGAAATTTTGATTCATTATTTATTAATTTTTGTAAGCGTGGTATGTATATTTACCACGCTTACACAAAGTAGTAAATAAATAATGGCTAATTCTCTATTCAAAATGTTTTTTTAATAAGATCGCATCATTTAAAAGTTAAAAAAACAAAACATGCAATTAAAAAATTAACACATTCCATCAACAAGAACAAGTGAATTCTGAACCTGAACATTCGGTTTACTCTGCTTACCACGCGAAGGAATCGTCGTAGTTTTATTAATAAAAAGTGTTGCAATAAGTCTAATAAAAGATTACCCATAAAACGTATCTCATTAAAGTATTACTGGAACGCCTCTCACCAACATTTTCTTCTCGACTCCTAATTTAAAAATCTGACGCGATCATTTGTATGACAAATAATAGCTGCTCCAGAATTTATGTCTATTATTCTGTTGAGTAATTTGTAGCCATATATAGGCTGAGGTAGCCGAGTTATTTTATCAATAATTACACACAAATCTTCACTCAAATCTCTAAAGGGGTAGGTAGAAAAAATTCCCTCCCTCCTCCCTTCATATTTATAATTCTCTTTGTACCACCAGTATTAGAAAATCTTGATGCCACCCTCAAACAACACCTAACCTAATTGATCATGGTAAGAATCAGAGGTGGTATTTCTCGGTAACTACACCCACCCATATTTACATTTAAAATCTGTTTTGATAATGTTTCGTTTGCTTAGAGATTTACCAATAAATAAATTTAAAAATGTATTATTATATTAATAAAAATTATGTAATTAGGGGTATTATAAAAATCAAATTATTTAAATATATATAAACAAGTGGCTGTCTCGTGGTATACGGGATAGCTTATTTAGATCATGAGGTCCCGGATTCAATCCTCGTGTTGGGCAAAAGTGTAATTGAGGTTTTTTGGAAGTTTTTTAAAATACAAAACTTCAGTAGCAGTTTGAAGTCGGGTGGTGTGTATCTAATACCACTCCTGTGCTTCAGATGAGCATGGAAAGCCTTCGGTCAATGCGGCAATGGGAATCACCACTCATCTCGCCAACCGACAAACCGGTGAATCGTGGCGCACCAGAAGGTCCATTTTTTTCTCCCACAGGTGTTTTATCAAGTGTAAGTAGATTTTAAACGGACTATACAAAAATGGGATGTACTCACTTTTAAATGGACTATACAAAAAATGGGATGTACTCACTTTTAAATGGACTAAACAAAAAATGGGATGTACTCAATTTTAAATGGACTATACAAAAAATGGGATGTACCTACTTACTCACTTTTGAGGCTCATCCATGCAGTCACAGTTGCGCGGAGCCCTATTTAGAAAAATTACCAATTGTTCCTTTACCAATCTAGCTACATTAACTATAGTTATTAGAATTAATATTTTCATTTGAAAAAATCCTCTTTTCATTCTAAATAAAATAAATAAATAAATATTAACGGGACAAATTACACTTATTGTTCTAACCCCAAAGTAAGCAAATTATTTGCTTGTGTTATAGGTGTTAGTCAAAGATACTAATACGTAGAAATACATATATAAATACATAATAAACACCCAAACCCAGAAATACAAACATCTATGCTCATCACACAAATGCTTGGCCCTGTCGCGAGTCGAACCCGAGCCCTGTTGATTGCATAGTCAGGGTCGCTAACCACTCGACCAACGGGGCGGGCATTAAGTAATTAATTACCAGAGAACTGAAAACCACATTTTCTATTAATTTTTTGTTACTAAAAATAACAAAGCATAATTTTTATGTACTGAAAAACCTTTTTTTAAACATGATTCCGAATATTTTGGATATATCCCTCCGAATTAAAAAACTCTTTTAGAGATTTGTGAATATTTTTCACGTTTTTTGAACTTGTTGACTAGAATCACAGACAACACTAAAAATAAGAGAATCACTATTGGCTATTCAAACATTAACAAGATCGAGCAACGACTAATTGAATCACCTTGTTTGTTCTAAGCTCCGAGAGTGATTAACTAATCAAAGCTCTAACCGGCTAAGGAGCGAGTAATTTTCTATATAAAAACAATTTATTTTCTATCCATACTAATATTATAAATATGCGAAAGTAACTCTTTTTGTGTGCCTGTCTATCTGTCTGTCTCTGTCGCTTCTTCACGCACCTTTGAACCGGTTCGAATGAAATTTTGTACTAAGATAATTTGAGACCCGAGAAAAAATATAGGATATTTTTTTATCCCGGAAATCCCACGGGAATGGGAACTATGCGAGTAAAACTCCGGGACTGTCATCTTTTAAACCACAGTAATAAGGAAAACTGAGGCTTCTTTTATTTCAAATTTTTTCCACGCAGACGAAGTCGCGACCGCAGCTAGTACACTAAAGGTTAAAATTTACAATAAAGGTTAAAACAAATAAAAAATAAAACTACACATGAAACATAAAAGCTATAAAAGTCGGGCTTTTCTCGTTTTATATTTTTTGCTAAATTCATCAAGTAATCGGATTGTTGTTGCGTTTGAATATAAAACTCCATTGCTCTTGGAATATTTATTAAAAATACTTAAACTAGATAGCAGAGTTTCCAGCTACAATCTCGGAAACACGGTCAGTTAGCATATAAGTGGTTTTAGTCGTTGAATTTGAGTACTACACCACTTTAAATTTCGACAACGTTTGGACGACGTTAGAGCCAGCTTATTAGCGACATTTTCGTAACATTTTTATTGGATTTCCTACAATCTGTAGTTTCCTTTTATCTTTTAAGTATAAAAAAATTAATTTAAAGCAGCTCACTAGAATAAAAAAGGCCGAACTTTTCGCTCCGAATTAAAATTTTCCTTCAAATGGTGGGTGTTACTTAAATTCACTTTATTTATTTATTATATTTTTTATAATATTTATAATTTATTTAATATTTTATTGTTCAGATTTTTAGAGATTTTACAGGAAAAAAACAAACAAAAATTTACAAATGAAGTCTTATTTCTAAGGTAAGAAATATTTCTTCTTGCCTACTCAGCTCATAAAGCGGTTAAAAAGAAATAACAGACATTGTACAATTTTACGAAGTGAATCAATGCCAAAGGCTTAATTTTCTAATATTAACTTCCCGCTACTACTGTATTTGGGATTTGTCAAAACGAAAATTTTTGGAAAAAATGTTTTTTGAAATTACTTTAACATTTTCCAACCCATCGAACATGTAGCTAAAACAACATTTTAGATCTCAAAAATGCCAATTTGAAAGATCAACATCGATCATTGTTTCAAAATATAAAGCTTTTCTAAAATCAATATATCTCTCTATCAAATATTTTTAAAATGTTTAACAAACTAGACATTTGAACTGAAAAAATTTGATGATTATAGCTTTTAATCATTTAAGCTTAAAATACCTCAATTTAGCGAGAAGTTTCAGGGATTGCCTGAACGGTCAACCAGCTTACAGATATTTTATTAATGCTATATTTATATTTAATTAATAATAAATTATTAATAAATTATATATATAAAATAAAATATTAATAAAACAAATTAATAATAAATTATAATATATATTTAATTAATAATAAATTATATTGAACTTTAGTATCCTCTTTATTTGACTTTCAGCATCACCGATATTCACTATCGCATTTTAATCTTTTCCAGATATTGTTTGATTTTTTCATTTTTCAATTTAACTGGTCTCACTGGTTGTTAATACTATTAATATTTTACTGTTATTATTATGTTTATACGTTTCAGCTGTTAAATTCTCTTCAATAAATATTTTTTTATGATCTTTTTTTGTGTATGATATTTTGTGTGTGATAGTTTTCTGATAAAAAAACGTTACCCGGGATTGGAAAGTGCTCGTTAAGCGATAGGCTTGCCACATATCATATTGTGAGACCTAAGTACAAATCTGTATCTACTATCTATCTATCTATCTATCTATTTCTCTGTTGTCTCTGTCTCTATCTCTATCTATCTATGTATCTGTTGTACCTTCGCCTACCTCTTCAGGGACACGGACATGAAGATTCTACTACTATTACCACTGCTATAGTATTTACTTATTTCAATAACAACGATGCGTTTTGGTCCCTGGCTCCTTTGAAGAATAAGCCAACTACCGTTCTGCCAGGCAGGTCGTAAAATTCGACTGATTGTCTATACGAGTCACTACCATCGTGGCTAGTAGGTGGTAGAGTTCTGCATTGTCTCGCCTGGGTCTAGTACTACCGCCTTACATATTCCTACCGCAATGGCGTCAGTGCATGTCACTGTCGTATTCCAGTTTGGAGGGTAAGATAGTGACACACCATGAACAACTATAGGCGATCTCTAGAGACTCTTTCCATCAGGAGACCCATCTGCTTGTTTGCTATTTTATGATTCAATAGGAAATACAAATCATAACATGTACCGCTTGTGTAAGTCCTACTACGGCTACGTCAATCGGATATTTTTAAAATTTTCCATGGAGAAAGGCTAATTATAATATCCTAAACTTTAGTCCAATTTTAAGCAGTAATTGATTACGATCGATTGATTGATAGAAACATGATTGTCTTTCTCAAAATCTAACTGATAGAAAGGCTAAATACGGAACTTAAAAAAAATTCGCAATGGGCTCGGGCTAGCTCGAAAAACAGCTAAATCACATTGTATCACTTTATGGTTCATACAAACAATAATACAGTGGTATTTCCTCGTAACAAATGGGCCACAAACATTAATCTTCCAGAATCCAGCAGTACACGAAATATGAAGCAATATAAATCATTGCAGATTATTCAAAGCTCGTAAGACACATGCAAGTGTTATTGCGTTCCTGTCATAACGGAGATGACGCTTTATTGGAGTCGAAATTCTTCATATATATTATACTAGCTGACCCGCGCAGCTTCGCCCGCGAGTAGATTAACATGTCGTCAAGTAGCTTTTCATACAAATTTCATCCCTTATTTCAACCCTTTAAGGATTGTTTAAAAAAAATTAGCCTATGTTTGACCCCGGCTCTTCAACTACTTTTATGTCAAATTTCATGAAAATCGTTCCAGCGGTTTAGCCGTGAAAGCGTAACAGACAGACAGACAGACTTTCGCATTTACAATATTAGTATGGATCTATACTATGAATGTTATAAAGGGCAAAAAAATTGTATTTTTGTATGTTTGCTAACCATAAATATAATGGATAAACTCAATAACTGAATATAAAAAACCTACGAATATCTTAAAAACTACTAAACAGACTTTGATGAAATTTAGACTGTTCCCTAAATTGAAATATACCTGATTTAATACAAATGGAATGATCTTGATACAGATTATAGTTCCCGAAAAACTCATGGACGAACTTACAAACATACATACCCTTACAAAATTTAGTATATGAGCTTGGAGCTTGGAGCTATAAAATATTATCCAATTACAATAAAATTACATACGTACGTGTCAAACTGATAACCACCGTATTATACAGATATTTATTCGTCGGCTGAGAACCACTGGACCGCTCTTAAATACTATTTTAAAAAATTATCTCCATTTTGATTGACAGACAATAATTTTAGATATCTATTAATATTAAAAATGCGAAAGTTTGGACGTTTGAATGGATGGATGGATGGATGTTTTTTACTCAATCACGCAAAAACTACTAAACGGATTAAGTAATCTTCACGCCCGTATTCCCGAAGAGGTAGGCAGAGGTACAATAAGTGCACCCACGCTTAGTCGAAGATACTTAGTCCCGCAATGTAGTAGGTGGCAGGACTATTCGCCAACCGGACACATCCTTACATCAGATAAAGTGATTAAAAGAATATATTATAAGTTATTTTTAGCAAAAGGCTGAGTGAGTGGGTACCCGTCTTTAGGAAAAGCGTTATAGAAACAAGCTGCCGTACTAATTAACGAAGTTTACATATGTAACTCAGTTTCACAGTTTTGTTTCCGTTAAGCTTAACAAGTTATTTAACTCAGGTACCCGCCTGTATGGCAGGTTAAGTAATGTATGCGGATCGGCTTTTATAAATACACTAGATGAATACTCATAATACGCAATCTTATATACTAACACAAATAGTAGACATTAAAAAGTGGCAACACTGTAGTGACGTCTTCTTTCAACTATTACGTTGGTTTAATAAAGACAACACTATAGTGTAGCTATTTTTTAACTTCTACTCTTTTATGAACGAAGAGAAAATAAGTTTCACGATAATGTGTGCTCCGTTCTATGTTACTTTAATAAATGCTCACGCCATCTACACCACATATTTATAACCTTAAAAGAAATATGGCCGATTTGTCTTTTAGCACCGTTAGAATTTTTAATCACTATTTTAACAAAATACTCGACGATCCGAATTTTGCGGATATATGTTGTCGACTCAAAATTATTATTTTTTACGCTTTATAATTCAGGTATGGTTTCGATTGAGTCTACCGTAACCCTTGACGAAATTAGTAATATAGATGACATAACTATTTATAAGTAAATGCATATTGATTTCAGTAATGTCAGTATTTTTGAACAAACAAGTCTTCAAAAATGTTTAGACTACAAAAATATATTTTATGTTATATTTTCAGTTGAAAATTTAATTCTATTAGACGCAATAGTTGAAATATTTTAAATGATAAAAAATTTAAAATAACGAATCTTTGATGAAATGATCGGGGTGTGGTTGAACGGTTGAACTTTTGATTAAACAATCAATGGTGCTTTAGATTCGAATATTATATATTATATAAAATTCGAATCTAAAGCTCCAATGATTGTTATATATATATATATATATATATATATATATATATATATATATATATATATATATATATATATATATATATATATAGATTCCGTCGACTGTACTGATTGCTAGACAGCAATCAGTACAGCCGACGGAACAGATTAAAAAAATACATAATTTTGTTGTTTTTAGGGTTGTATGAGCAAATGTGTAAAAGAAAAAAAAATTTTTTTTTCACCGGTAAGTATTATAACTTTGTATTTATCTGTGTGTGTATGCTAGCGACGTTGACAAAATAAGTAATTGCCTTGAAAAGCGTATCCAATTTAATTCGTGATAAAAACAAAGAACGTTAGCTATTCGTACCGCAAAAATAGACAAAACTGTATAATACACGCATACCCTTCTTACTTCTCAAATAATTCTCTTCCATCCAATAAAGCTTGGGTAATACGAGTTGAAATTGTTACAGAAATAAATCACTGTCTCACACCGTGCGGGCGAGGTGTCGATAGTGAAGTATCAACTACTTTTAAACTATACATTCATCGTGTTTGAGATCCTTGAAAAGTCTTGTTTAAAAAGTAATAAATATTAAATGTGATGTTACCATCGCCATCTATAAAACAGGGAGGGCTGCACCGAAACGCTCGGCATATTTATTTATTTTTATTTATTTAACTCTTTATGTACAAAAACATAATATCATTTAACAATAAATGGATAAAATATTAGACATAGGTATGCTTATCTCTTAAGACATATCTTCCTCTCTTTGCCCGGCTGCCTAGTGCGCTAGGGCGCTTACTATGACCTAAAAAGAACAACAACAAAATTTATCTTTTCTTTTGCTGGGAGGGATTAAAACAGCATTTAGCCTCTATTAAACGTGGCTATCGTACGCAAAAAATATTAAATAATAAAATATTCTGTCTATGGCTGAATTTTAGTGTTATGCTGACCGCACGCTGACGGTCGACGCTGATGTAAGTAGCCTACGGCCGTCAGCGCTGAGCGGTCAGCGCGACTCAAAAACGCCACCTATGACTACATACATATTGAACTATAAGCGCCGACCGTTGACTTACGGTCAGCGTGACACCAAAACCAGCCTTAAAGGGAACTTACTTACGGCTTTTTTTTATACAATAAGATAACAATATATATATATATATATATATATATATATATATATATATATATATATATATATATATATATATATATATATATATATATATATATATATATATATATATATGGCATTAAGGCCTCGCCAAAAAGATAGCAACGCACCAACAGAGGATGCACTATTAACATTTGTGGTGTCTCTAAGCGATGGCTGTCCCTTTTCATCAGGAGAGCCGTCTGCTTGTTTTCTGTCTCATAAATATAAAAAAAAACCCAAAAAATCAAATTATTTAACGCTTCTCTAGTTACTCTGCCAGCATAGTACTAAATTCCCTAAAATAGCTCACGTTCAAGCTCATACGCTCACTAATTAGACCTAATTATGCAATTCCGGTAGAGTGCACTTTTCTCAGTTCAGTATAAAATGATTCTAATATTAAACTGAAACGCCAAGAATTAGTAAAATGTTATCACAAGCTTCTATTTAACTTACAATGTCTACATGGGTCAAAGTTTGCGACAGAATTTCAAACTAATTGCACTCTAAATTCACACAGTTACTTTGTAAATTGAAATCTAAATGTGTTGAAGGCATATTTATGTGACTTTAATGATAGATAATAATTAATTAACGTAATGTATTAATATAAGTTGTTAATATGCCTGTAGCACGATGCATTGAATTGGAAGAATATTTGTATCTTGTGGATTCTGCATTATGTTCGCGTTGATATTGAAAATAAATGACTGACGATTGCAAATGAAAATGAAATGAATAGTCTGAACACATATCTTCACGCCAGATCCCTTACGGGGTAGGCAGAGAGAACCGAGTGCCATACATCACGATCCTTGCAAGTTTGTCTCGCTTCTTCCACATTCATCACTCTCTTCATACACACACGCCGGTTGCGAAGATTTAAATAATAAGATTTAAATAATTTATATAAAATAGTCTGAAATTAAAAAAAAAAACTTTTTTATAAGTCGAATTTAGAGAAATTTAGTATGCAAGTGTTCACGGAGGTTTATGAGTAGTCACTCTTACTCAAACAGCTATTGAGTTGCATACAAATTTCTCTAAATTCAACTTCTAAAAAAATTTTGTAACTGAAATAAATATGCAACTTTTGTCACTCAAACAGCTACTAACAACTAGGAAGTCAAATACTACCTCGTGATAACAAAACTAGCTACAACGCGTTTGGATGTATTTCTTCAATGTAGCGCTTCATTTTATCTACATATGAATACGTTAAGTGAAAAGTTTGTATCCCTTTTTACAAAAATGATTTGCAAAGAGGAGTTTGAAATTTGAAAGTTTACATTGCGGAGTTTACATTTTTAACAGTGGCGTAGCGTGCCTTGGCGGGGCCTCGTATAATAATTTGTTTGGGGGTATGTTGGGTAGAGATTTCCCACAAAAGATAACAAATGTTTGTATAAAATTAAAGGAAATATTTATTCATCATAGTTATCAATCTCTCACTTTTTCCAAAACGTTTACAAACAATTCAAATTAAATATAAACTATCATT
Organism: Apodemia mormo; assembly: GCA_036924255.1. Lineage (NCBI taxonomy): Eukaryota > Metazoa > Arthropoda > Insecta > Lepidoptera > Riodinidae > Apodemia > Apodemia mormo. The sequence goes on along the minus strand of JAUPFN010000013.1, from coordinate 7,549,169 downwards.
GCTTTTCTTGGAGAAAAAAGAAATTGCTTTTTTGGCTTGCCATTTAGAAAGTTTTTACTAATTTTTGTTTACGCACGTTTGTGGTTATTAAATTTTGCTTACGCACGGGGGCCCCGTGTGATTAATACGGCAGATACGTTGGTAGCTACGCCCCTGATTTTTTAAATTATAGACAATTAAAATATATAAAATTAAATTTAAAAAAATTACATAAGAACGTACACTAAGTGACTATATTATAATATACACTCAAGTGTACTATTTTCGTTACGGCTAAAGTCATTTTTTCAAGCTAAAAAGAGATTTTATTGTTTAGTTTATGGTCGATTTTCAACTACAGGACGACTGCTAGTAAATATTATTTTTGAATTTGTTAGAAATCAGAAATCAGAGGTACTTTATTCAACAAAACTTTTTACAAATTAGTTTGACGCGTCAACATTTTTTTATACTACTACCGGATCGGAAACGCGGCCACACACTGAGAAGATCCGGCGGAAGAAACTCAGTATTTTACTAGGTGGTAGAGTTCTGCATTGTCTCGCCCGGGTCTGGTACCACCGCCTTACCTATTTGTGCCGCAATAGCGTCAGTGCTTGCCACATTAAAACCTTTGGTGTCTATAGGCGATGGTTGACTCTTTCCATCAGGAGACCCATCTGCTTGTTTGCTATCTTATACTATAAAAAAAATCGAATTCCTCTTTGTTATTTTGACATCGCCATTTGTATACAGACATAAGCATTAGCTTGGATAGCACACATGAAAAGTTCCAAGTACATTTACACTAAAGAAGAAGTAACGGGATTACAGATATATAATAATAAGAAGCAACATTTATGATATTCATCGAAGCATACTCTATCTTATTTTACTACTACACCATTTTCCTCAATTCATTGAGTGCTAATTATTAGAAATGCCACAAATATTCGATTAGCTATCGCCTCTGTGGTCTAGTGTTCCGGTTTCGGTGTTGACCACGGTGTTGTCCCGTGTTCGATTACCGGGTTACCGGGCAACTCAAAAATGTCTTCAGTTTTTTGACATAAACAACGTTGCCCGTGATTAGATAAGTGCCCGGTTGGCGATAGGCTTACCACTTATCTGATTTTGGGATTAACTATCTTCGCACTGGTTGTACTTACCTCTGTCTACTTCTTGAAACGAAGATACTTTTTATTTTTTTACTTATTTGGTATTCAGCCGAATATAGCGAACTATTCGTCTGGATACCGAATACGTGATCATGTGAAAAATTTGCGTATATTACTCAAAATACTTTGTTTATTATACTTTATTTTAGCAAGAAACATCGCAATTATCTTAAAATTTATCAGAGGTTAGTTGTTTTTTTATAGAAAAGGGTGCAAACGGACAGGAGACTCACTTGATAGTAAGTGATCACCGCCGCCCATGAACAGCTGCAACACCAGAGGTCCTGAAGGTGCGTTGCTGACCTAATAAACTACTGTAGTTCAAAAAGTGTTTTTTTTTTATATCAAGATAGCAAACAAGCAGATGGGTCTCCTGATGGAAAGAGTCAACCATCGCCTATAGACATCAAAGGTGTTAATGGTGCGTTGCTATCATGTGACGAGGTCTAATGCCACATGCATAAGTTTACCGGCTACCTTACCCTCCAAGCCGGAACACAACAGTGACATGCACTGACGCTTTTGCGGCAGGAATGGGTAAGGCGTTGGTACTAGGCCCAGGCGAGATAATGCAGAACTCTACTACCTACTTACACATAGTATTACATAGCATAGCATTATAATTACTTATACAAAACACGTTTCGAATAAACAAGACGGGGTTTAGTAGTTACTTGCACATTACTGGGAATAAAATCGAGAAAACAAAATCAAATAATCATCCCCTCTGTAAAATCCAACCAAAGCATTGCATTGAATGAAAGTAAACGACTCCTTTGAGTGCAAATGCTTTGGAAGCGTATGTGAAAAGTTGCCAGCGTATTTGAACATAATTTAACTACTGTGGTTTACATGAATCTTTAGAATTTAAAGTGACTTGTGAACAGATGGATGTTTGTTTATAAATGAAGTAATGATATATGTCCATATAATAAACTATCTGCGCCCAGCAGCCTGCATCACAAAAGTTTTCGGTAAATCCTCAGGAACAACTTATTTTTTCTAAATAAGAAGTATCCTATGTACTATTCCAAATCATTACGTATATGTGTACCAAATTTCATCTAAATCAATATAACCGTTTGTGTGTAAGAGTAACAAACATCATTAATACATACATCAATCCAAACATACTGTTACGTACTCGGGTTCGTAATTGTAAGAAAACACCACTTATATTAAATCCGTATATTTACACAACACAACACAACGTAATACTAAAATACACTTTACACCCTAGTCACTCGCTGTACTATCACTGAACTTAGAACACTACACAATAAAACACTCCTCGCTTCGCACTGGTCACTTGATGTATCGCTCCCGATCGCTTGATAAAAACTGCTCTGTGTTTGTCAACACCTCTCTATTTATAGGCAGGGTAAAGTCCTAGCTGGATCCAGAAAAATCTAAATGTATTGGGAAAAAATGAATCACTTCTTATCATAAACATGTTATGAGTCATAAATCCTAGTACACGCTACTTTCAACCTTATGCCATATCCCACAAAGTCCATTATGGCATAGCCCAGGTCAACTATTTGTTTGTCAATAGGAGTAGCTATCGCTTTCTTTTATTTCTAGTTAGTTAGTGCGCGCGCTCCAACTCTACACGCTTCTAGATTATTCGTAACAATACTTTCGCATTTATAATACTAGCTGCAGGGTGCAGCCCGCTGCATTATAAAAGTTTTAGGTGAATGCCGCGGCAACTAACGATTTTCCCGAGATAAAAAGTAACCTATGTGCTATTCCAGGTCATCATTTATCTGTGCGCTAAATTTCATCCAAATCCATTCAGTAGTTTTAGCGTGATTGAATAACAATCATCTATCCACCTAAACATCCAAAGTTTAGCATTTATAATATATAATATACATATAACATTTATAATATATAATATATATATAAATATTTACCGCCCCGTTGGTCGAGTGGTTAGCGACCCTGACTACGCGATCCACGGGGCTCGGGTTCGATCCCCGACGGGGACAAGCATTTGTGTGATGAACATAAATGTTTGTATTTCCGGGTTTGGGTGTTTATTAAATATATTATTGTATTTATATGTGTATTTCTATGTATTAGTATCGTTGACTAACACCCATAACACAAGCAAATAATTTGCTTACTTTGGGGTTAGATCAGTCAGTGTAATTTGTCCCTTGAATATTTATTTATTTATTTATTTATTTATTATAATAAAATCGTAGGAAAATCAAAACTGTACATTGAATATTTTTTTAAAAGAATACTGGGGCGTGATCTACAATCGTTATCTCAGCCAAAAATATAGTTTTTAGAATTTTTGTTTGTCTGTTTGTTTGTCTGTTTGTCTGTTTGTCTGTTTGTCTGTTTGTCTGTTTGTCTGTTTGTCTGTTTGTCTGTTTGTCTGTTTGTCTGTTTGTCTGTTTGTCTGTTTGTCTGTTTGTCTGTTTGTCTGTTTGTCTGTTTGTCTGTTTGTCTGTTTGTCTGTTTGTCTGTTTGTCTGTTTGTCTGTTTGTCTGTTTGTCTGTTTGTCTGTTTGTCTGTTTGTCTGTTTGTCTGTTTGTCTGTTTGTCTGTTTGTCTGTTTGTCTGTTTGTCTGTTTGTCTGTTTGTCTGTTTGTCTGTTTGTCTGTTTGTCTGTTTGTCTGTTTGTCTGTTTGTCTGTTTGTCTGTTTGTCTGTTTGTCTGTTTGTCTGTTTGTCTGTTTGTCTGTTTGTCTGTTTGTCTGTTTGTCTGTTTGTCTGTTTGTCTGTTTGTCTGTTTGTCTGTTTGTCTGTTTGTCTGTTTGTCTGTTTGTCTGTTTGTCTGTTTGTCTGTTTGTCTGTTTGTCTGTTTGTCTGTTTGTCTGTTTGTCTGTTTGTCTGTTTGTCTGTTTGTCTGTTTGTCTGTTTGTCTGTTTGTCTGTTTGTCTGTTTGTCTGTTTGTCTGTTTGTCTGTTTGTCTGTTTGTCTGTTTGTCTGTTTGTCTGTTTGTCTGTTTGTCTGTTTGTCTGTTTGTCTGTTTGTCTGTTTGTCTGTTTGTCTGTTTGTCTGTTTGTCTGTTTGTCTGTTTGTCTGTTTGTCTGTTTGTCTGTTTGTCTGTTTGTCTGTTTGTCTGTTTGTCTGTTTGTCTGTTTGTCTGTTTGTCTGTTTGTCTGTTTGTCTGTTTGTCTGTTTGTCTGTTTGTCTGTATGTATGTCCGGGGTAAACTCAAAAAGTACTGCATGGATTTACTTCAAATTTTGCATGAATAATACTAACAGGTCGGGTCAACATACAGGCTACATATTATCACGCTATCATCTAAGGGGAGGAGCTGTGCGGAGTAAACGAAGTCCGCTCGGACGAAGTCGTGAGCAACAGCTAGTTTATAATATTAATATAGATTACTAGGCGGTAGATTTCTGTCTTGTCCGGTTCGGTACCATCGTCCTACTCGTTTTTGCCGCATTGTCATCATGTTTATCACCGTCGTATTCCGGTTTTAAGGGTAAAGTAGCTATTGAACTTATGCATGTAACATATCAATCACGCCACAAATCACTATTAAGAGAAGTAACTGTTTGTTTGCTATTTTATGAAATATACAAAAATAAATCCGACTGCTTCCTGATCTAGTACATGTAGTTGTCTCTATTAACTCAGAGTAAAAGTACCCAAGTTTGATTCCAGGATTAGACCAAAAGATTACTTACGATTTTTGTGCTAAAATCGTAGTATCACTTGGAAATTGGTGATTGTGTGTTAATTTAATTGTCAGTTCCCGTTATCACGAGTAACATGGAACGGTCTAAAATCCAATGATGAGGATCGTTACCTATCTCAACTACTGCTAAATCGTGGTGAACTAGAGCTTTTACTGACTCTACTTGCTCTGCTTGCTCCGCAAAGAAACCAACGCGATTATATTAGTTTTATTCCGTTTCGTCGTAAATCATATTATTTTATTTCTTTTCTTATTGTGATTTTGTTTCGATTCATTTCGTTTCGGTTCATTCCGTTTGTGACGGGAAAAAATAAACTAACATTCGCATATACTATAGGCTTCATACTTTCGACTGGTATCGTATATTTCTCTATTAACCAAACCAGTGAAATACTTAAAAATGCATATATTGTAGGCCAAAATTATTTAATCAATCCATTTGCAATATATTATTTAACTGAATATAAAATACTTTTCATCCATTCGGTGGTCCACCAGCTCAGTGAAAGTTGTTCTATAATGGGATCTTTAACGAATTATTGTTAATGATAAATATGATTATTCTAACATTTGTAAACGGGATGAAATAAAATGACCACCAAAAAAATTGTTTTTTTTTTTTGTAATTCACATTTTTAGGATCTCTTACGATGGGCTCAGCTAACCGTTCCACTCCATCGTTCCACTCCATTTTACATAACCACCCGCATACGTCTGAAATGATCATAAACAAAGGCGAAAATAAACAACGACAGTCTAACTACGCAGCGCGATATGTTAGCGTGCTAAAACACTTTGTAATACCAGCGCGATAAGACACATGCAGTCCGAAATCCGAATGTTTGCAACGGTAACCGACAATAGCCGGTTACATTTGCATGTATCATTGCGCGAAGCTTTGTGACGATAGACGCAAGTGAAGCCGCAGCTTTAGAAATTTACAATTTCAAAGATGGAGAAGACGTTAAATAACCTATTTCGTACAATTAACAAAAAAATTCAATTTGTGAAGACGTATTTTATCATGATTGTGGTAATGGATGTAAAGTTAAGCTACTAACAAAACGTATTAAATTTATAGTCATTCGAGAAATACTTGATCTCCTCTGTGGTCTATTGGTCCAGCGTTGGCATTGACTAAATGAGGTTCGATTCCCGGGTCAGTCACATAAAAAAAGTGTTTTTTCAGTTTTCTGATAAACACAAAGTTGCCCGGGATTGGAAAGTGCCCGGTTGGTGATAGGCTTGCCACCTGTCACATTTGTGGGACCAAGTATCTTCGGCTAATCGTGAGTGCACTTGTTGTACCTCTGCTTACCCCTTCGGGGATACGGGCGTGAAGATACTTTTTTTTAAATACTTCCCAGCATTCTTTATATATACGGTTTCAGTTGTAATATTGCATCTACGAAATGGCTGCAACGCTGTGTAAAAATGTGTTTAATGCACCCATTAAGACAACTGTACCTAACCAGTGCCATAAAATGTGTCTCATGTGACTCATAAGAGAACTAAATGCCTGCATGCACTTCTGTTTTGTGAGTTGTTAAGTTACTCAGTACTACGTCGTTACGTTTATTACATTATTTTAACAACGTGTGTGCCGTAAATCAAGTTTTTTTTTTTTGCTTGGATATTTATTACGAAAAATATAAGTATAAGATTCCACTATTTAAAAAGCATGCAAGGATTCTATAAAACATGAAAAAATAATTTCCATGTTAGTCCCAGCTTTTTTGAAGAATAGACTAACTGATGTTCAGCCAAGCAGGTTGTAAAGGCGAATTGCCTATACGTATTACTAGCATCGTGACTACTGATGGTAGAGTTCTGCAACGTCTACCCGCCTTACTTATTCCTGCCGCAATAGCTTCAATGCTTGTTATTGTCGTGTTCCGGTTAGGAGGATGGGGTAGCATGTAGATTAACGCATATGGCATTGCCATCTCGTCACAGGGATTGTAACGCACCATTGGTATCTTTGATGTCTATAAGCAATGGTTTATTTCCATCAGGAGAGCCATCTGCTTGTTTGCAATCTTATAGTATAAAGAAAATAGAGTCTTAAATTACAAATGTAAGATAAAGAAAGTACAGATAGAACACTCCTATATGTCAGTGACGCCATTTTTTGATATATTATATAATTAATCTGAGTAATTTAAATGTTGGTATTTGTTAATTTTTACCCTACAATTTGGATAACTTATTTAAACATATTAAATACGAGCTGACTTCGTCCGCGCGGACTTCGTTTACTCCGCACAGCACCTCCCGCGTAGGTGATAGCGTGATAATATCTATCGTATATATTGACCCGACCTGTTAGTAATATTCATGCAAAATTTGAAGTAAATCCATGCAGTACTTTTTGAGTTTAGTTTCAGACAAACAGATAAACAGACAAACAGACAAAAATTCTAAAAACTCTATTTTTGGCTTCGATATCGAATGTAGATCACGCCCCAAGTATTCTTTTAAAAAAATATTTAATGTACAGTTTTGACTTTCCTACGATTTTATTATATGTACCTATAGATTTTACATTATACTATTTAAGTGCATATTATGGTTGTATTTAGTAAATGCCACTATAAATAAGTAGTATAAAATGATAAATACATCTGAAACATTTAATAAGTACCTACTACCTACTCAAGTACTTGGTTGTAGCGGTGGGTAATCTTTATTCCTTATGGTGCCGGGTGAATTTATTTTTATTTCGGCTCCAGACACGAATAATATAATTCACTAAATTTATTCCTTTATTCCTTTGACTCACTTCATCCTTTTTTTATTACAGCGTATCATATTTTTTGATCGTATATTTAAATGAACTTTTCCCAATATCGCTCATTTGGTGGAACATCGGTGGAAATGTATTTTGTTTTTAAAAATCAAAGTAAATATGACAAAGATTGCTTGCTTGCTTGATTGATTGATTATGATAAAAAAAGTTAAGTTTTAACAATACTAAAATACTATTACTATTGTTTAAATAAAAAAAATAAGCGATTTTTTTTTTATAGAAGAGGGGGCAAACGAGCAAGAGGTGCACCTGATGGTAAGTGATCACCGCCGCCAATGGACATCTGCAATACCAGAGGTCTTACAGTTGCGTTGCCGGCTTTTTAAGAATGAGTAAGCTCTTTTCTTGAAGGTCCCTATGTCATATCCGTTCGGAAATACTCCTGCCGGTAATTGGTTCCACAACAGAGTAGTGCGAGGTAAAAAGTGTCGGGAGAAACGCACAGTTGTGGATTTCCAGACATCGAGATGGTGAGGATGGAACTTCAAGTTTTGACGCGATGTCCGATGGTGGAATTCGGCGGCAGGAATTAATCCAAACTTGCCATAATAAGACTATAAACTCATTAAAAAATATATCCTGTAAAATACGTAAATCTGTAAATACGCCAATGTTCCACTAAATGAGTGATATATTTTTTTCGCTCCCACAAATTACTATATAATAGTATCGCTTGTCGCGTCTCATCGGAAGAGTGTAGACCCGCAATTCGCAATAGCACTCACTCTCATTTAAATTGCAGTACACTCAGTCGCTCTGACCGGAATTAATAATTCCGCGGAGACGATAAGGATTTGAAGGAATAAATAAGCTTATCGTATCCAGTCCCGAAATTAGTACCTTTGATTCAGTACCTCCGGGGTTACGGTCCTCAACTTGGTAGTGATTTATATAGCGAAAGTTTGTGGGGTCTGCTTGTCACTTCTGCTGATAATACACTACTGACACTTTTGTTGAGATTAAGAATAGAATATGTGATAGGTAACACTAGAGGAAAAGTCAAAAATGTTGAAGCCACATATTTCACTTTTTATATAACAAAAACTGGCCAAGTGCAAGTCGGACTCACGCACGAAAGGTTCCGTATCATCATTTATTAAAAAATACGAAAAAAAACACGTTTATTGTATGGGTCCCCTTAATATTTTCATTTTTTATTTTTAGTATTTTTTGTTATAGCGGCAAAGGAAATACATAATTTGTTAAAGTTTCAGCTTTTTAGTTATCACGGTTTATGAGATGAGCCTGGTGACAGACAGACAGACGGACACACAGCGGATGCTTAGTAATAGGGTCCCGTTTTACCCTTTAAGTACGCAACCCTAAAAACAACAAAATTATGTATTTTTTTTAATCTGTTCCGTCGGCTGTACTGATTGCTGTCTAGCAATCATTACAGTCGACGGAATCAATCTATATATATATACCTATTTAGTAGTTTAATGAATTCATCATTGCAGATGAAATTCACATTTATAATATTGATCAATACTTTCATAACTATGTTTTTAAAAGTTTTCTCTAGCACGGGATAAATATTACTTACCCTCCTTTAAGAAAACTTTAAAAACTGACCAAAGAAAATTTCATCACGTCGAACTACCGACACGTAGTTCAGTTGGTTCGAGCGTGCCGGACTTAGACGAGGTCACTGGTTTTAAATCTATATATCAAAAATTATCTCATGTTTCATATTCTAGGTGGGCTGATTATTCGATTCCTCATCAAGAAGCGACGCAATAAGATTAGTAATATTTGTTATCTACCCGTTCAACCAAATCGTAAACAGCAAACTTAATGACTTGTTATTAATAGTTTCTCAGAACAAAACCAGTTCTACGCTCAACTTTTATGAAGGAAGCTTGTAAGTTTCGTTGAGAGTTTGTCTATATGATATATTATGAGACTAATATCAGCGAAGTTATAGAAAATATATTCTACCAAACTGCTTCAAAAGGAGAATATTTTTTTTGAGCACATACATACATGATATGTACGTTAAATACTATGATATATACGAGGGTGGATTGAAAAGTACTCGGCCTAACACAGATCCATTCAATTCTAAAAATCAAATCTACGCACAATATTTAGTTCAGTTCAGAGTAGTTGATTGTGTGAATTAAGTGCTTTTTTGGTCAACTTTTTTCAGCAGTCTCCGAAAATTATGATTGAGGTGTCATTCGATTCGGAATGGCATCTAGATAGTTTTCGAAAAACAATGAAGTTCCGCTAATAAAAATTACAAAACTTATTAACAATTAACTAAAAATAAAAAGGGGGGTTTAGTTTTTTGCAAATATCTCATAAACTAATAAATATTTTTCAAATTTGAAAAAAGATTCAGAAAGAGGAGGAAATTTCCTAAAAAAAGTTCCGATTCCCAGAATTGTAGAACTAATATTTATAATTTTCCCAGAGGGTTGAAAATACGCCCGAAAACGGGTACTCCGGCTTGCGCAAGCCACGCCTCCTTCGGACCTTTAATGAATAAATATTATTTAAACTTATTAAATATGAAAATTAAAATTTGAAAAAATTCAGGTGCCTACAGGACAGATCAATAAACAATAATCCGTGGTCAAAAAATTTTTATCGCAATTTTTCAATAAGTTATCCATTAATGAATTAACAATTTTTTGTAGCACGAACATTAACATTGCAAGTGCGATAATTGTTAAACTATTAATCTAGGATTTTTTTTCTTTCGTGGAGCTATTTTTCAAAGGTCTTAGAATAGATTCCCGTTGGAAAAATTAAAAAATTGTAAATTTTCATTTTGTAATTAACAGTTTACTAATGTGAAAAATTATAAAGCTTTACTAACATTGAAAAAAATTTTTTTTTCATAATATTATTTATTCTTTAACTAATAAAGACTATACTAGATAAAGAATAAATAAGTCTTGGGTGTTTTCATCATATCTCCATTAGTTTATAAATTATAATAATTTTAAAGATGAAAAACCAGGCAGGAATGACGAAATTACAGACAACGAATATTTAAAAATTAAAAAAAAAATAGTAAAAAAAAATTAAAAAGAAAAAATAAATCATGTCAGTTTTTGTGACATTAAGTAAAATAAGAAACAAAAATAAAAGGTAAAAATTTATTTGTTTATAACAAATTGTTTATTACATAAACAATGAAAAATTAAATATATTTTTTTATATCAAAAAGAAAAATAAATAATGATTTAAAAAAAATGGTTCCTTAATGTTAATTAGAAGTGGGAGAAAATAATTGTTAATCAACAAATGCGTTTTTCAGCAATAAAAAATTTTTTTTAAGAAACGGTTTTTTTAAAAAAAATCATAATTATCATCAAAGATTATGTTATCGAAAAAAATTTTTAAATTATCTCATAAACAACGCATTTGTTTATAACATTTTTTTAAACAATAGGAGATAAAAATTACAAAAAATCATTTTTAAGTAGCTTCTGATCATGAGAAAATGGATCAATAATAATATTATGAAAAAAAAAATTTTTCAATGTTTAATAAAGCTTTATAATTTTTCACATTAGTAAACTGTTAATTACAAAATGAAAATTTACAATTTTTTAATTTTTCCAACGGGAATCTATTCTAAGACCTTTGAAAAATAGCTCCACGAAAGAAAAAAAATCCTAGATAAATAATTTAACAATTATCGCACTTGCAATGTTAATGTTCGTGCTACAAAAAATTGTTAATTAATTAATGGATAACTTATTGAAAAATCGCGATAAAAATTTTTTGACCACGGATTATTGTTTATTGATCTGTCCTGTAGGCACCTGAATTTTTTCAAATTTTAATTTTCATATTTAATAAGTTTAAATAATATTTATTCATTAAAGGTCCGAAGGAGGCGTGGCTTGCGCAAGCCGGAGTACCCGTTTTCGGGCGTATTTTCAACCCTCTGGTAAAATTATAAATATTAGTCCTACAATTCCGGGAATCGGAACTTTTTTTAGGAAATTTCCTCCTCTTTCTGAATCTTTTCTCAAATTTGAAAAATCTTTATTAGTTTATGAGATATTTGCAAAAAACTAAACCCCCCTTTTTATTTTTAGTTAATTGTTAATAACTTTTGTAATTTTTATTAGCGGAACTTCATTGTTTTTCGAAAACTATCTAGATGCCATTCCGAATCGAATGACACCTCAATCATAATTTTCGGAGACTGCTGAAAAAAGTTGACCAAAAAAGCACTTGTTGACCAGACTAGAAGTTCGAAACGTATCCAATAATTTGTTGTGATTTTATAAATTTTTAAACAAAGCAATCGGACATATTTTCTGCAAATGGAGCAAATGGAGCAGCGTGCCGTCATTAAGTACCTCCATAAGAAGGGGCTATCACCGAAAGCCATCCATGATGATATGGTCAGTACATTAGGGGATTCCGCTCTGTCTTATTCATCCATCAAAAATGGATAGCAGAATTCAAACGTGGCAGAGAGAGTGTGAAAGATGAACCCCGATCTAAGAGGCCTTCGAGTTTCGAAAAACAACGAAGTCAAAACAGCAGTAGATGCATATTTTGACTCTAAGGAAGAATCATTTTTTTCAACGGTCTAAATGCTTTGAATGAGAGACGGCAAAAGTGCATTGAACCTGATGGTGATTATGTAGAAAAATAAAAACATAACTGATTTAGTGTGTGTTTATTTTCTTGGTTAGGCCGAATACTTTTCAATCCACCCTTTATTTATGGTCTGTATGTATGTGTATGTATAAGTATATATAGGTATCGCTTCTGTGGTCTGTAGATGCGGTGTCGGTGTTGACCACATGACGTCCCGAGTTCGATTCCCGGGCCGGACAATTCGATTTTGTGTTTTTTCAGTTTTCTGATAAAAACAAGGTTGCCCGGGATTGGAAAATGCCCGGTTAGCGATAGGCTTGCCACCTATCATATAGTGGGACCAAATATCTTCGGCTAATCGTGGGTGCACTGGTTATGCCTTTGCCTACCTCTTCTAGGATACAGGCGTGAAAATACTTTTCTTAAATATAAATTTCAATGGTGTCTATGTCGACCACATGAAGTCCCGGGTTCGATTCCCGGGTTGAGTAATTCAAAACTGTATTTTATGAGTTTTCTGATAAAATCAACGTTGCCTGGGATCGGATGGATATGTATGTGCCCATTGGCGATAGACTTGCCACTTATCACATTGTGGGACCAAGTATCTTCGGCAAATCGTGGGTGCACTGGCTGTACCTCTGCCTTCCTCTTCGGGGATACAGGAATGAAGATACTTTTTTTAGATATGAATTTCAACTTCTCTAAAAAACGTGATTAACAAGGCACGAATTAAATGAATGAATTTTAGCTTAAAAATTGTTATAATCTCACATCAGCGAAATTAAAATGTTATTCTTAACTCATTTTTCTTTGAAATCTCTAAACATTTAATTACTGAAATTGTTCGAGACAGTTTTCTAGAAATCATCTGCTTTTATTCGCAGTAATGAGATTTTCAATTCTTTGCGTACGAAAATAATCAAGTAAATTAAAAAACCACTTTTATATAATGACAGTAACGTTTTTTTAAATAAAACCAATATTTTCTTTGTCACGATTCCGTGTCGTAGGCTGATTAAAATAAATGCCTCATAAGATAGCGAACGAGCAAATGGTTTGATGAGCGGAGATAGCCACCACCTATAGACACCAAAGATGGTAATGGTGCGTTGCTATACACGTAGTAAGATGATAATGCCAGATTCATAAGTTTACCGGCTATCTCAAACTCAATATTTATATATATATATATATATATTCTGATGGTGTGGTTACATAATATATTGAGCTACGGTGAAAAATCGCGCTAGCTTGATGTATCGGCCTATCACAGAACTGCATCGCGAAGGGGTTTGACGCGTCACTGCAGTGGGCCTCAAACTGCGGTCCGCAGGTGATATATTTTGTGTAGCTCACGACTCAGGATCAATAATGTAATCACGATAAAAACAATTATATTTATAGCAAACTATATAATTTATCCACATACATATGATAGGTAACTTCTTGTATAATCCGTATTTTGATATCGACCTAGTGTATCGACATATGCTATTTTATTTTGTTCCAAGATAGAAAAAAAATAACATATGACGATGTGATAGGTTTGCAATCTGAGCGAATGAAATACAGTAAACAGTTGCATAAAATTAAAAATTAAGGAACGAATGTTAATGAATTAAGAATTTGAGAAGAAAATATTAAGAATGTTCAAATATTTTTATTTGCATTGTCGTGGGCCGCACAAATATAATCAGGAGGTCGCACAAATATAGCCTGCAGACTGCGGTTTAATGACCAGTGTTTACATGACGTAATTATGACGTAAGCAGTTATCGCGATGTAGTTTGTTTGCCACAAACACACACGCCGTAGCCCGATATATGTAACCGCGGCATTAGAATTATTATGACACACTGAACTGGATATTCTAAGCTGAAAATTGCGACAGGAATAGATAAAGCGGTGGTAGTTAACTACGATGGTAGTGAAACATTTGGTTAATAATTTTACTAGGTGGTATAGTTCTGCATTGTCTCGCCCGGTTGTGGTACCATCACATTACCTATTCCTGCCGCAATAGCGTCAATGTTTGTCGCTGTCGTGTTCCGGTTTGGAGGGTAAGGTAAACGTATGCATGTGGCATTAGACCTTGCCACAAGATAACAACGCACCATTAATATCTTTGGTGTCTATAGGCGATGATTGACTCTTTCCATCAGGAGACCCATATGCTTGTTTGCTATCTTGAATTTAAAAAAACTTTTTGAACTAGAGTAGTTTATATAGTGTATTATATACAGTAGTATTTGTATAGGTAACTCACATGTTAACATGATACTTAGCTCAAATGACACTTGTGCAAAGTACTGTGCGCAAAAGGTTTATTTTCAATTTTAAAAAGCAAATACACGCACAACGACGACAAATATGCTATTGCTACTTGCTTCGCACGTCGACGACGGGGCGCCGCACCGTGCAGAATAGCGATCCAACCGCGTACCGAGTACCAAGCTTTGACTCGCGCGAGTTAACATGACATATTACTCTGTATTATGTTAACTCGGGCGAGTTGTAAGAAGGGTAACTCTGTCTTTCCGACCCGTCATTTGAAACTCAGGATGTCATATCATACTAGATTCAAACCTCGGGTCGGCAAATTCGATCAATATAAGTTTGTCGGTTTTTTGGAAGGCATGATTTTCCCGAGACTGTTTATGTGATGGATTTGTAGATAAAACAGCGTTTCCTGTCACATGATGACACTAAATGCAGTTGGCTAAGTGTGTGCTGTGGGTGTAGTAACTGAAGATTCTGTTACAGCACCAACTGCTTCATTTTACTTTGTTTGGAAATATAACATCGGGTGTTTGTTATATTTCTTATCAACTATGTCCGCGACTTTGTTAGCGTGGAAAAGTTTATAAAATAAAAATAGCCTAAGTTACTCCTTATAATATCATCTATCTGCCAGTGAAAGTCTTATCACAATCGGTTCCGCCGTTTCAGAGATTAGCTGGAACAAACAGACAGATGACAAATATTGTAAAAAAATGTTATTTTCGTATGTGTACCGTGTATACATCCATATGCATTTAGTAAATAGCGGTTGTATTAATATTAAAAACAAGCACTCCAAATTTATTTATTTGTATAAAAAATGTATAATAGTTAAGAAGAATGATCATACCTGCAATTTTGAACTTTAATAAATCGCTATGCGTTCCTAGCCATAACTAGGACCAATGAATTTATATGCCCTATGACATATCATATTATAGATACACCAGTCTCAACTCAAGATTTATTTCAATTCACGAAAAAAAGCACGAGCCTTAAGCAATTGCACATAATATGTAACATCGGACATTTAAGTGATTAAGTTGATATAATCTGATAGCCAACCCTACCACCACACACGCTCATTGGTCAAATTATATAGGGCGAATTCAGTAGTTTATTCAAATGATGCATACACATCGCTCAATTCAAATAGAGCATTCTGCCTCGGCTTTCCATTACACACTTTCGTCGCATTTCAGGTAATCCCTCTTACACTGTCCTGCATTATATATATTTCAATTAAATTTTCTAATCAGTGAGTTTTGACTAACTTTTCTCAATTTTGTGTTCACACTGTGGTTTTATACCGTGTCTATTTCAAGCTTCCTATAAACTAAAGACTTTCATTTAATATCTATCTACTTGGAAAGGGTTTAGCTTGAAAATTTTTATATGTATTGAAGAGAAAGAAAACAAAACTATATTATTAACTATACATTTGCTATAAAATTATCTATAAAAATATTTGTATTTAATATCACATGAATTTTTTTAAACATTGTAAAATGAATCGAATTCGCTTAATTTTATTATTTATAAATATACTGAGTCAATTCACAGGCAATTTCTCGTGGAGCCAAGTACGTTTCCCTTCGTTAAATTCCTTTGCCGTATGGTCTGTTCCTTCGAGTATCCACTTCGTGGTTAATAGACCCTCCACTCCAACGGGACCTACAAAAGAAAATTTTGATATATTATATTTAAGTGGTTAATCTTAAGATTTAAGGCAGTAAGATATATTTTTAACTTCTCGCTACGTATGTAGATAAGGAAGTTACAGATTTTTAAAAATTAAGTTTCCACCAGATCTCCACGTTTTGCGTCCTAGAAACCTTTTCCGACTATATTCACGATGACATCAATATGTCTGTATATATTGTATGTATGAGTGTATTTGTGTATATATAAACATCTCCTAACTTTTGAACGGCTTTAGCGATAGAATCGTGGTTGATGTCATTTGATTAAGTTCTGCTAATTTTAAACTTTTTGAAAATCTGAACTGATTTCGCCAGGAAAAAAAACATATTAGGAAGGACAATGTTTTTTATGATAACTACCAAATGAATATACCGATTGATTACAATATTTTTTTTTTTCGGGAGTTCTATTCGTTCGGAGGTTATTGAGATTTTTCGTCGAGATTTTTCAGCCAACCAGTTTTTGATTTTTACAATATTTTAAAATCAAATTTAAAAAAATTACAACTTTTCAAATATCAAAATTATGTCGCTTACAAGAAACTGACTTCATATTTTTAAAATAAGTTTTAGGCTAATATACCGATTGATTTAAATACCTAATATCAACTTAATAAAAAGTTGCGTCAAATACCGTGAATTGGATTGGATGAAAATCGGTAAATTAATTTGAGATTTATCTATGACAAAAAAAAATGAAAAAAAAAATGTTTTTGAAAATTTTCAAATTAATCATAGGTACTTAAAGAAAGAAAAATCAATTTCAAATCGAATCAGATCAATTTTTTTCCGAACTAAATGTTCGAACTGAAAAAATGTTTATTGCTACTCCTTTAAGCTCAAAAATACCTCTAGCGGGAAGTTTCAGGGATGATCTATGGGGTCAACTGGCTTACAGATTTTTTACTATAAAAATACTACGTCGTATAGGTTGATTTTCTTGAGATAAAATATTTTAAAAAATCTGTAAACGGTTAACCCTGTAAAGTTTAAAATATCTTATTTTTGAGGGAAGTTTGAGGGATGGCCCATCCCTCAAACTTCCCTCAAAAATAAGATATTTTAAGCTCAAAAGAGTAAAAACTATAAGCATATACTTTTTCAGTTCAACCATCTATTTTGTTAAAAATGGCAGTATTGTGATTTTTGAAAACCTGTATATTTTGGAAACGTAGATCGATTTTAATCTTTCGAATGGCATTAAACTCAATTTTTGAGATCTAATATATTGTTTTAGCTTAATAAGCTATAGGTTGCAAAATTTCGAAGCAATGTCAAAAAAAAATTTTAAATTTTCGTCATTGCTAAATCCAAAAAAATTGATCGATTTTGATTCAATTAATGGTATTTGACACAGTTTTTAAAGGAAAAAATCTGATGAGATTTCTAAGTCAATCGGTGTATTAATTAGCCTAAAACTTATTTAAAAAATATTACGTACGTTTGTTAAAATTAACGTAATTTTTATATTTGAAAAGATGTAACTTTTGAAAATTAGGTTCGATTTTGATTTTTGAAACGGCATTAGACATAATTTTTTTTAATACAAAATATCGTAGAATACAAAAAATTATTGAATGAATAATTTCGAAGCTATGTCGAAAACCCACTTCAAAATTTTTCGGCAACGATTTCTCCCAAACGGATAAACCGATTTTGATGCAGTTTGTGTATTACACGTAGTGTTGTGAGAAATAGAGCTGATTAGGTTTTGTAATCAATCAGTTACATTAATCTGGAAGTTATAACAAAAACTACTGTTTCGCCACAATTTTTTTTTGGGTTTATTAAAAATTTCTTAAAATTTCCTGAGCCGACTCGGTCTAAAAAGAATGGTTTTTAAATAGTAGAACTGTCGGATATCAAAACTTCCAGAGCCATTATTGGAATAACCACATATCAAAACTTCAGAAAACATTAGCGAAACCATTAAATTTTAAAACTTCAGAAATCACCAAACCACCACTAATACCATCACATACCAATACTTCAAAAACTATCAATGGAACAATAAAGCATAAAACATTCAGAAATTATCAATGAAAGCCATCATGACAATAATTACCTCTAGCGTGAATTCTAGCGGTAGATATCCCCACTTCAGCACCGAGCCCAAATCGGAAGCCATCAGCGAATCTAGACGATACGTTGTGGAATACACACGCACTGTCTACTGAGTTCAAAAACTGCTTGGCGGTGTCATCTGTAACAAGCAATAAAATGAAATGAAATTCATTTGCTCAAAACTATTTCCCCCGTGTTGGTCCCAGGCTCCCCGTATTGGTACTATGTGCTGGTGTGAGTTTTAGTGTAGTATAGTAGTGAGTGTGTAGTGTAGTATAATAAGCACAAGCCCAATGCTTTAAATTACGTTTCTCAAAACCTTTAGATTTCCTAAAAAGTCATATTATTCCAATTGGCAAATATATTTTGTTACCAATTTCAAAATTTTATCAAATAATCAAACTAATCTGGAGGTGATAAATTTATGATTAAATCTGAAACAAGATACAATTATTTATCGTCGAAAATATCAATTTTTAAGTAAACATTTTATTTATGTTGAAGCATTCAAAATCATAACTTCAGGTTTATCAAGAACCGAATTATAGAGAAGGTATTGCAATAATTTCCAGAATGCAATATATTAAGGCGATTACAGCTGCGAACGACCTTGAGTTTCTGACAGGAGCAGCGCAAAAATTATATCGCGCGCTAGCTTGCTCCAGCGTCAAAGAGTATTTACAGTAAATGCAGATACCTACGTTTTAACATTTTTGTTCACCTATATGAACTTTTATCATCATGAATCGACTGAATGTTGTCAAACTCAAAACCAATAACCAGTAATCGCTCATTTATCTATTACATATACATTCGTTTTAGAAAAACGATAAATATCTTAAGAAAAAAAATGTACCGAAAATCGACAAAAAATCATATAACAATTTACACAATAATAACAGTTTCGTTTCCTATTTCTTTGAAAGCGTTGTAATATACAATACATCCCGTGTAGCACTTTATTTTAATACATACAATCAACAATTAATATTTAACAAAACCTTTCAAAATTTGATTTGGTTAAATATAATCTCTTGAATAATATTTTAAAACTAACTAGCTTCTTAGTTTTTGTTTCAAAATCTCGTAATAAAAAAGAAGATATATAATTTGATTTAATGTTTATAGAGGAAACTACTAAATAAGTTGATTTATTTAGACTATTTGTATGTATAATATATTTAATTTATTTATTTTTAGTTGCGAAGTCCTTACTACCTTCAAATAGTACCAGTTTTTTTTTCTTTAGAGTTTTGCTTTTTATTCGCTTGCTTGAATTATCTTCGTTGTTTATATGTTTTATTTTTTATTTATTTTTGTACATTTATACAAAATATTGACAAAATACTTATCTATCTCTAGCTAATAAAACATTCAAGCGTAAACGTAGGAAAGCGTAAACATGAATAGTCTCAAAATATTATTCAGCGTCTACTCGCAAACAAAACTATTTATAAAGTACTAGCTTTCAGCCCCTTTAATACCCTCTTTTACCTCTTTAAGAGATAAAACTCACAGCATCCTTACATGCACGTTTATTTAATTGAATTAAAGATCATGACTAATAAATTTGAAGAGATTTTGATTAAACATATTTTATTTTTTCTACAAACTTTACCACTTTTTTCATCCTTTGAAGAGATGACATTTGAAAACCTTAAACTCGTATTCATTTAATTGTATTAAAAATCATAAATACTAAGTTTTAAATAATTTCTACAATATTCTACAATAAACAATCTATTTTTTATACAAACATCAATGCTTTTTTTACCCTTTAAGGATTAAAATTAAAAAAAATCCCCAAATATATGATTCTTAAATTGTGTTGAAGATTATAAGTGCCGAATTTCAAGTTATTTTCACCATAAACCTTTGATTTTTCATATAAATTGTAACACACACTTTTACTCCTTTAATGGATGAAACTTCGAACATTACATGCATGTTTCTTCAATTTCGATTGAAGAGCATAAGTACTAAAAAAATCCAAAAATTCGTACTTCTTAATTGTATTAAAAATCATAAATACTAAATTAAAATAATTTAGATTTTATAGTAATGCAATAAATAAACAATTCATTTATGATACAAACTTTAAAGCCTCTTTTTACCTCTCTATAGGCTATATTTTCAAAAAATATTAAATTTATATTTAATTTTTTTTAGTTAAAGGATAATTTAATTACGGCATATCATTCTATTTGAGTTGTAATAACTCAAAAATGACAGAGTTTCAAACAAACTTTCACCCCCTATTTCACCATCTTAGGGGATGAATTTAAAAAAATCCTTTCTTATTCCTTGTCTATATCATAAGAACAACATCTGTAAAAAAAAACAGACTTCTCGGTCCAAGCTCATTATCTACTATAAAAAAACATCCAAGCGTAAACGAAATCTACAATTTCCAAACGGCACAATCTTACTATTGTGCCAAACGTTCTATCTGTACTATTACTCTTTGACTCGAATATGGAGAGCGGAGCATGCTAACATGCGACACAGCCTCCCCGTATGAACGCTACCGGGAGACTGACTTTCGACGCGAGCGCTGTCCGCGAATTAAATAATAAGGTTTTTATTGATTTAATAGCACACTATAATGATTTTGTAAAATTTTGAACTTAAATTTTATAAAGCAATAAATTGTCTGTAATAAAAAGAAAAAATCATCAAAATCGTTACAGTAGTTTGGAAGTTATAAGCAATTTGTTGTGTAAAAATAAGAAAGATATTCGATTTTTTCCGTCAAAAATAACAATAAAATTTGAAAAAACGAACTTAAAATTTAAACTTAATTATATTATACGTATAATGCATATTTTTTTTAAATTATTGGACCAATCGGTTAGCAGTAGTAGGCTTTCAAAGAGGTGTCTATTTCGTAGTTTGGCATTACCTATCGCCTTAAGAACTATTTTGTTTAGTTAATTTGTTATACTGTTTTTCTTATTGCCTAAAATTACTTTAAAATCTTGATTGACTAAAAAATACTTATATTTGGACATGACAACGTCTTTTAGTTCTATATTGTCGTATTGGTGAAATAGCTCATGAGTTTGGTTATTAAACTCTTTTTTACTGAGTCTAAACAATGGCTGAATAAAATGTCAATTTACTTGAATTAATACAAACTCGAGGGCAAAAGCGTTCTAACCTAGTTTTTTATACATTGGACATACTAAAAGTTTTACACTTCTAGCTAATCGGAACTATTTGAATTTCGAATGGTATATTTTTAAAACGTTGCAACCTACTTAGTAATAAAAAAAATTAATTGGCGGGAAATGATTTGTCAATTGTTTTTTTATCACACATCAAAGTTCTACGTACGCAACGAAAATGGAATTAAGTCGAAAAGGTTTTAGAGCGATGATTTTTTATGATTTTAAAAGTTCTCTTTCTCCGCAAGACTGTGCCGCTCGTCTTAAAAATGCTTTTGGCAGGGAAGCACCTTGTTTGAGCACCGTGATTTGATGGTTTGCTGAATTTGAGAGAGGCCGAGTTTCTTTACATGACGAATTTCGTGAAGGGCGGCCTTCAACTGCCGTCAACGAAAATAATGTGGCTACTGTTAACCGGTTAATTGAAGAAAACCCCCGGATTACCTATGAGACAACTCGAGGATTATTGGGGATTGGCATGAGCCAAATTCAGAAAATTTTACACGAAGAATTGAAAGTTCGGAAACTATGCTGTCGTTGAATCCCTCGTGAAGCGGGCTCGCGTGGAACGGTTCTCACAGATGCTACTGAAGTACGACCACGGACATTCTAATACTGTTTATGACATTGTCACAGGAGACGAAATGTGGATTTATTATTTTGAACCCGAAAAAAACAGCAATCTTGTGAATGGGTGTTTGAAAATGAGAACAGGCTAACAAAGGTGAGACAGGCGAGAAACGTTGGTAAAAAAATGATCGCGTTTTTTTCTCAGCTAAGGGTCCCATCTGTACAATTCCACTTGAAGATCAAAATAGTGTTAATGCCGAGTGGTATTCCAACATTTGTTTTCCCAGGGTGTTAGAAAAAGTTCGCGAACGACGACCCAAAAGCCGCATTCTCCTAAACCATCATAACGCTTCTTCACACACGGCCAACAAAACAAAGTCATTTTTAGCATCCGAAAAAGTACATCTCGTCACTCATCCTGCGCATAGCCCCTACCTAGCACCCTGTGATTTCTGTATTTTCCCCAAAATCAAAGATTTGATGAGAGGTTTTACTTTTACCAACACCGAAGAGGCAGTGATAGCGTTAAATCAGCACGTAGAAAACATGCCTTCAGATCTGTGGTCCTCCTGTTTTAAAAAATGGTTCGACTGCATGAAAAATGTTTAAAATGTAAAGGAGATTATTTTGAAAAACAACAAACATAATATTTTGGTTATAATATGTTGTTTTTTAGAGTTACGCCAAACTTATAGTGTGACCTACGTATACACAACAAACACTTACCATTTTCTGTTACAATGACGTCTGTATGTGAACTTCCATATCTATGTATGTGTTCAATCGCTTCATTCATATCTTTAACAACTTCAATACAACATTCTAGAGATCCATATTCATGCTTCATACTTTTGGCTGGTGATGGACCAAATGTTAGCTGACTGGATAGCTTAGGACCGGCATGTATCGTAACCCCTTCATGTTTTAACATATTACAAATTTCTGTAAACAAAGTGCCAGACAAGTGATCTTCGTGTATTAGTAAGGTCTCCATTGCATTACAAGCCGCTGGATAGTCACATTTTGCGTCACAAACTATCTTTAAAGCTTTTGCTGCGTCTGCATCTTTATCTAGATATACATGACAGATTCCTTCAGCGTGCCCTAATACGGGGATATGTTGTGATTGTTTTTGAATACTTCGAACTAAATCAGATGAACCTCTCGGTATTATAAGGTCAATGTGAGATTCCATTGCTAATAAATCACTTATTTCCTCTCTAGTTGAAATAAGTGATATAGCATCTTGCGCTCCAACTGTCTGCAATGATTCTTTAACGAGCTCCATCAAGGTTTTGTTTGAATGAACTGCTTCTTTTCCTCCTTTTAAAAGCAGTCCATTTGCAGAAGCCATTGCTAGGGCAGCTACTTGTGGTAGAGAATCAGGTCTTGATTCAAATATTACAAGTAAAACGCCAATTGGTACTGTCACTTGACGAAGAATCAAATTCTCAGCAAGTTTTGTCTTTCGTAAGACCCTCCCAACATTTTCGTAACTTGAATCAGCTATTTGCTTTAAGCCAATTGATAGTGTTTGTAATTTTCCTTGGCTTAGTGATAATCTGTTTAGCAATGGTTTTTCCAGACCATTTTTAGTGGCTTCTTCTAAATCTTTGGCATTTGCTTGCAAAATTTGATCTTTTTTGTCAATTAAAAGTTCTGCCAAGGAATGAATTGCAGATGCTCTTTCAGACGGTGATAGCTTTTGTAATACTCTACTACCAGTTCGGGCTGAAATTAGATTAATAAATGTTTAATTTGTTTATAAAAATCAATCTTCAGCATATATCTGAATATCCCCGTCATATCCTCATAAATATGTGCTTTTTTAAATGTGTTAAAAATTTTAAAAACATAAAAACAACATTTAAAACTAATTTAAATAATCTAAGAGTTTATGAGTAAATCAATTAAATATTTTTTTAATAACACTAGAAACGAAACTAAAAATAATTTGTAGAAACAAAATATATGACTTAGTAGTATGACAATAAAATAACTGCCCAAATTAATGTATTTGCTACACTGTATGTAATATTAAACATAAACTCAATAAAAAATTAAATATTACCATTTTCTGCAAGTACATCAACTGGCGTCGTAACATTTGTGGGGCAATCTGTAAAGAAAGTTCCAACTTTTCGTCCACTTATGATAGTTTTAATGGCTTTCTCCTGCATCCCATTGCAAATAACTACGCTGACCCCACGCGCCATTGCCCAAGTTGCTGCATTTACTTTAGAATCCATTCCTCCAGTGCCAACCTTTGAAAGACAAAGAATGATTTTATATTATCAAAAACATACCATATTACTTAATATTTAAGACTACGATCCTGAAAATGGACCTTAAAGCAATTCGCTGTACACTTGACGATGCTAAAACTTTACAATTAAGAGGAAAATGAAGAAGGAAATTAAAAATGAAGAAGGAAAGCAAATTTTGAATAAACTTTGTACACCGTAACACCCTCTGTAAACACCCGGACCAAGGGCAAGGAAAAAGAACAAAAAATTTTTCATTTCTAAATAAAATATTTTACTTGTTGGTAAAATTAACGTGAGCTCTATCACACATACATAATACATATATTTGACCTACTGCCATAGTATATTACTAAATTTTATCCATATTCGTTTTGGCTCTTACAGACAGAGAGCAAACACTCTGAGAAAGATAAATATTTGACTTATTTTTGCCGGCCACCACCAAATATTAAACGATCCCGTACAACTTACCAATTAAAAGTAATTAATTCGTCCGACCCGTCTCATCTTTTCAACGTACTTAATACATTATATTCACGTTTTTTAATTTTTATTTTATATATTTCACGCAACTGTAAAAAATGAATATGTATCTTTTGTCATTAAGATGGTTCACTTACACATCGTGTCGTCAAAATATTTTAATGACTGTCAATTTAATTTCTTTTTATTGCTTTTATTTATATAAAACCAAGGGGCAAACGGACAGGAGGCTCACTTGATGGTAAGTGATCACCGCCACCGATGAACAACTACACTATCGGAAAATTTGCAGTTACGTTGCCGGATTTTTAATAATGAGTTAGCTCTTTTCTTTATGGTACCTAAGTCGTATTCGTTTGAAAAAAAATCTGCCGATAGCCAGTTTCACATAGGAGTAGTGTGGAGCAAAAAGTGTCTTGAGAATTGCACGGTTAAGATGGTGAGGATGAATCTTTGAATTTTAACGCGATGTCCGATGGTGAAATTCGGCGGCAGGAATTAATCCAAACAATTTCTCGCAACAATCCTCATGATATAGCCGATAAAAGATGCAGAGTGATGCCACATCTCTACGCTACGCCAAAGAATCAAGCCAATTTGAAATGGTCTCGTCATTGACGATTCGAGCCGCTCTACGTTGAATGCGGTCAAAAGAAAGGAGCCCCCGCCCATAAATGAGAGCAGTACTCCATATGAGGCTAGATTTGCGCCTTATAAAGCAGTAAACGATGGGCTCGCGTGAATTACTGCCTAACCCTGCAGAGAACTCCCAGCTTTTTAGAGGCTAATTTAGCCTTGCCTTCCAAGTGACTGCGGAACTGAACGTCACTCGATATGTCGACTCCTAGTATTCCAATACTGGCTAAGGCCTTCAGGGAAGTATTTCCAAATCGATGAGATACGACGAAGGGTGATTTTTTAGCAGTAAATGAGCAAACTTGTGTCTTGATTGGGTTAAATTGGACCAAATTTAATCGACCTACTTCGAAGCTACGAAAAGTTTTTCTTTAATTTCTTACAGAAGTTTGTCTCAACACTTGTTGACGTGTTTCCAAGAAGTTCCGCTGTGCCAGAGTATAAAACATCACCCGTACTGTCATCCGCATAACAATGAATGTGGCTTGACCGCAACATGTCATTCATGTGCAGAATAAACAACATAAGCGATAGCACACAGCCTTGAGGAACACCAGCATTAACGAGTTTAAGGTCAAAGATCAGAAAACTGGTGATCCAACACTATTTCCTAGGAAGCCCACAGGATGGGAGCTTGGAGAGAAAGGCAAAATTATACTCCTTTCTGATTTCACTGGTGTTTACATTATGAGATGCTGCTGCAGTAGCACTCCTACTTTCAACATGAAATTGTTTTGCAGTGGCGACCAAACCAAAGCTCGTAACTTGCCACCAAAGAGTACCACAGTAAACGGAATGAACAGTTCCATGCCCCACAGCACCACTTCAGGGGTGCAGTCAGCAACGACATCTAGATTATCCAGTGAGAAGTATATTTGCCTTCATAGGTAGGATGCAAAGCAGGACCGCATTCCATCCCAATTTGTTGACCTGTAGTGCCAAGCAACCTAAAAAATGAGGCCGCGATAATCATATTACAGGCACTTCACTCCGTATGAGGCAGTGGTCTGAAGAATCTAACGGAGTATCTATGGAAACTTGGTAATTGTCCGGGTGAGAGGTCAGCAGAAGGTCTAACAGGAAAGGTAAAGGGTCATCTACATCTGGAACACGCATAGGCGAAGTAACCAGCTTGTTAGACTATACGCTCCCCGCGTGATTGGTGTTACGTGAACTAAACTGTTCAGCATGATGGGCATTTAAGTCACCAAGCATCAACATCTCCGCTGAGGGAATCAGCTGTATCACGGAATCTGTTACTATTTGCATATGCTCTACGAGTCGATTTACTTCGGCATTTACACTGTGGCATCTGTAAAGGCACGCATAGATGCGTGGATGATCGTCGCACTCTATGCGTAGCCATAGGATGGACCTTCAAGGCTGGTGAAATGCCTAGAACAGATATCCTCTTTAACGTAAGCACAAACGCCCGCCCGGGGTAGAAACAAATGCTCTAATTTGCACCCCGGGTAGAAATATATGAAGTATCCGCCGGAAAGTCTCGGTTAAAAAGAGCAAAACCTGCTTAGCCGTGGTAAGTTGGTAGTGGATGGCATTTAAATTAGAATGGAGACCCCTATTATTAAATAAAGTCCACGCGGAATGTGATAGAAGATGCCTTTAGTTTCTTGCTTCATTTGCCCCGAGCAGCAAAATGTGTGAGCGCAATTTTGCCCACTATACCCTGGAGTACATGGGTAGGCCTATTGCTCACGTTGATTAGAAATTCCTGAACATGGGTATCCAGAGGGGGATTTTCTACCGCTTACGCTAGTGGTACCCCCGCGGGTAAATAATTACCTTTTAATTGTAGTATTAGGGGAGGGGAAAGAGGCCTCCAGGAACCTCACTAACCAGACGAAACGCAACAACAAAGCTGTTACTTTACGTTGGTTTTAAGTAAGGTAGTGGTATTGTCCCGGTCGTGCCGGCCCATTCAGCAGAAACATGACACTACCACTTATTTTCGTTGACTAACTGCACTGTCAGAATAATTTCTAAAAAAGAAATTTTCCTACCAGCGGGCAATGAGGTCGTCATGTCCCGACGCAGCACGACTTTCCTTATTTGAATGGCATTACGATAGTGACAAACACATCCGCAAAAAGTTTCAAGTTAAAATTCATTCTATAGACAGTTTGAGATAAATTTTCCATGAGACGCAAATTCGTATAGTAGATTTTCAGACCAGAGAGTACAACGGAAGCCTTATGCACCTTAACTCATATTATTACTATGAAACCAAATAGTTCCTTAAACTAAATAGCAATTAAGTAATTACAGCATTTCCCGCAGCTACGTATTATAATCAACGCGTGTTTGTTAACTCGAGCGCATATTGGTGTTATATGAGGCGTCGAACGTGAATAATTTAGAGGAGTATTGGAAAGTAATTTCCTATTTAACGTACACAAAGCGTCATTATAAAATAATTTTGATGTGAAGCTATTACATGCAGTTTCGTTTAGATTTACTTGCTAATAGATTATTTCAGAGCAATTAATCATTTAATATAATATGGTTGAAGTAACTTATATCACCTATTCTATTAATCATTTTGAGCTTTATCAAAATCTAAATGAAAATTTAATAATAATATGTTTGCTTATATTAAAAAAATTGAACTTGATTCAAATATGGCAACAAAAGCACCAGTAATTGGTATATCGGTACCATCACTTAGCAAAGAATCATATGCCCATATAATATGTTTCATAACTACTATAGTTTGAGTTTAATATTTTCGTAACTTGAATCTATTATTATATTTTATATCAATTAGTTGTAAAAGGATTTTTTGATGTTAAGTACCTTCTAAGTAATGTATTCGCTTGTTAAATTTTATTCTTTCAACTGTTGCCCGCGACTTCGTCCGCGCGGACTTTGTTTACTCCACTCTTACTGGTCGTAGCAAAATGTTATATAGCCTATAACCTTCCTCGATAAACAGGCTATCCAACTCAAAAAGAATTATTTAAATCGGTTTAGCAGTTTTCGAGATTACCGCGTACAACCAAATAAACAAACAAACAAACAAACTCTACAATTTTATTATATTAGTATAGATTTCAACCTACTTTTTCATACAGTTAACTTTTCCAATATCATCACGCCAGTTCCCTTGCTGGTAGGCAAAGTCAGTTCACTTTTCCCTGCAATTCATAAATTTTCCGGTTCACCGCGATTCATCGGTTTGTCGATTGGCGGGGAGTAGTGATCCCTATCGCCGCGTTTTACCGACCGTCAACGAGTTTTGCATAAATCTAGCGGTATCCTGGAGCTACAGATTAACGTACTCATCCGAAGCGCTAGAGTGGTAACACATCACCTTCCACACTCCAAGCTGTCATTTAAATTTTGGATTTTTGATAAAAACCTCGAACCTCGAAGCGACTAAACCCTGGACAACTTTAGTTTTTTTTATGTCATAAGATAGCAAACAAGCAGATGGGTCTCTTGATGGAAAGAGTCAACCATCGCCTATAGACACCAAAGGTGTTAATGGTGCGTTGCTATCTTGTGGCGAGGTCTAATGCCACATGCATAAGTTTACCGGCTAGTTTACCCTCCAAACCGGAACACGACAGTGACAAGTACTGGCGCTCTTGCGGTAGGAATAGGTAAAGCGGTGGTACCAGACCCGGGCGAGTCAATTCAGAACTCTACCACCTAGTAGCCACGATGGTAGCGACTCGTATAGCCAATCGGTCGCCTTTTACTACCTGCCTGGCAGAACGGCAGTTGGCCTATTCTTCAAAGGAGCCCGGGTGGTCCCGAGGAAAAATCAGTAACAAAAGTTTTATCAGTAGACCAATTATTACAACTATAAAAAAAACAAGGAACTTATTTCAGTATTACCTGCAACTGCATATAATCAGTAAATGCTTGTTAACTAGAGCATACTTGTAATCATAAGTCATACTGGAAAAGTATTACTTTCCTATTTCACATACATAAAGCAAAAATAAATTGTTATAATAATAACAATTTTATGTGGTGCTATCGTAACATCTTCATACGGTTACATTCATGTAGTAACTGGCCAGTTGTTTTATATACAGTAATCCTCGACTTACTACCCCAACTTACGCGAACCCGGAGTTACGCGATCTTCAAATCTCGTTGATTCATCTTTTATTTGACTAAATGGCTCCACACTATTGCTTAGCCAATGTACGTGTTTAGACAATTGAAAGACAAATGGTAGAAAATATGGACTCCAATAAAGAGCGTAATTCTTCTACAAAACGAGGAAGAGAAAAAGTTTTTTCGAGTTTGGATTTGCAGGAGAAAAAATCAAGTCTTTTTTATCATAAGATAGCAAACAAGCAGATGTGTCTCCTAATGGAAAGAGTCAACCACCGCCTATAGACACCAAAGATGTTAATGGTGCGTTGTTATCTTGTAACGAGGTCTAATACCACATGCATAAGTTTACCGGCTACCTTACCCTCTAAATTGAAACACGACAGTTACAAGCACTGACGCTATTGCGGCAGGAATAAGTAAGGCGGTAGTACCAGACCCGGGTGAGACAACGCAGAACTCTACTACCTAAAAGCCACGATAGTAGTGACTCGTATAGCCAATCGGTCGCCTTTTACGACCTGCCTGGCAGAACGGCAGTTGGCCTATTCTTCAAAGGAGCCCGAAACCAACACAGGGAAAAGTCGTCAAACTACTTTGTTAGATTTTACGAAGCCCTCTATATCAAAATAACGTTAGTTGGTGATTTTATATTTAGGTATATAATTTGAGATATTGATAAACATTTTTTGTCTCCGTGTATTTTTAAAAGTCCCAATCAAAAATATTTAATATGTATTTATATGGGAAAAATATACCCCGTCTTACGCGAATTCGACTAACGCGGTTGTCGCTCAGTCCCACCTATCGCGTAAGTCCGGGGTATTAATGTATTTCGAATTGAAATAATATTGTGACGTGCTTCGGGTTCGTAATTTGCAAGAAAACTCCACTTATATCAAACCGTGTATTTACAACACAAATAAACAAAATAACACATTGTAATACTTAAATAATCGGTTTAACACTAGTCACTCACTGTACTAACACTACCTCAACCGACTACACAATAAAACACTTCTCGCTTCGCACGGGTCGCTCGTACTATCGCTTTCGATCACTGTATAAAACTGGCCTCTATTTGTCAACACATCTCTATTTATACCCAGGGTAAAGTTCTACCTAGCTCCGGAAAAATTCAAATTTATTGCGTAAACAATAAGCATTTCTAATTGTAAACAAGTTACGACAAATAAGTCCTAAAACACGCTATTTTCACCCTTATGCCTTATAACAGAAGATCCATTATGCCATAGCTATTCGAGTAACGGTCAACTATTTGTTTGTCAATAGGAGTAGCTATCTCTTTCTTTTATTTCTAGATCGCTCCAGCGCTACAACTCTTCACGTTTCTAGATTATTCGCAACAATATTTTTGAAGTAAAATGTTAAGATCGTTGAGCTCTTACGAACTGCCTGAATGCACGACAGATGGTCTATTTTTCAAAGGAAGTCCGGACCAACACGGGGTGAAATCTGAAAACTTGTTACCTTGGACTTCTGCCCGAATTGCACTTGGTCTCGGTCCTTCGTAGTGTATGTATGCATCATCCTCGCGCCATCCTCCCACGGAGGCTTGTTGTAAATACCGTCTACGTCAGACATCATAATGAGCAGATCTGACTGAACCTCGGCCGCTAACAATGCTGATAGACTGTCGTTGTCTTTGATACCGATGCCCTGTATACAAAAACATTTCTTAAGTACGAACACGAACATAGAAACTAATTTTCATAAGCGTGAACTGAGATGACAGTAACATTTAATCAATAAATAAATAAAACGAATCATTAACGCCGAAAGGATCGAGCACACTCATGGGAAGAACTGCAAAGGGTCGAGCCACATTGCAAAAATCCACCTAAATCGCTTTCATGTATTTTATTCAAACTATTGTACACTACGGTGGGGCACAGCGTGGCGGATTATTACGCGACAAAATTCGATGAATGCGAAGCGTCCCCTCCGAACCGCCCTGTCCCATCGCTAGTATACTGTACAATCGCGCGCACGAGTTTCTCCATGTTTTGAATAGGTATTCATTTATAGAATTACGTTATTATGGATGAAGAACGACTCATAATTTTATTTCAAGGCCACAAAGAGCTGCATCCAAGTTGTGATGATCAGCAAAGGAAAATAACGTTTGGAAAGAAATACGAAAATGCACTGCGATACGATGCGGCCTGCACCACCCTGCTGCCGTCCGTCCTAATGAGTTCGATCCTTAATACTTAAACTAACTAAAAGATGTTCCATCTCAAATAATTTCCTCAAAAATTTCAATGTCTTATCAAAGAAATTTCATTCCCTAAGCGCGAACGGAAATGTACAAAATACAAAACTAAATGAAAACAATTTACGAAAAACATACCTTTTTTCCGGTTCCCGGTACAACTGTATCATCGTGGATGTACATTGGCGGGCTGACGGCGTCGTTGGTGTTTATAATGGGAACTATGTTCAGAGATATCAACTCCGAGAGAGTGCAGAACAAGTTTTTTCTTGTTTCCTCGTTGTAGAAATCTGGTTTTGTTACTAACACCTGAAACAATGTAAATATCAATGTTGTTTTATAGTGTGAAACAAAAACCCTGTCTTTGTTTTGTTTTAAAAAGGGTTTATTTGGTAGCTGCGATCATATTATATGTGTCATTATTTTTTGGATAGTGATAAATATTTTTTCCGATCAAAATAATTAATTTTAAATAATATTTTTAAATATTATCTATAGCAACACATATTGCGACAGATGTAAGTCTGAGTAAACAGAGGCCTATTTAAATTCGTAGCTGTGTTCGTGTCGAGTTGGCTACGACAACATCAAAGGCATGCCGTTGTCGTGGTCGACGGGAAAAGGTGTCGTACAGTATAAAAAGGTCGCTTAATTTTAGCAAAATTAAGTGATTTAAAATATCAAAATATTTTTAATTTAATAAATACAAAGCAAAATTAAGTGATTTAAAATATCAAAATATTTTTACTTTCATAAATACAAATAATCTTTTCATTATTTTTGTGTACAATGCCATCGATCCACCTACATGCTTCTTTAAAGTTGTACGGTATTTCTTTTTATACAATATGTAACTGTTTTACAGGTACTTGTTAAAACAAATTTAAATAAAATTAATATATTTACGCTTTTACTAATTAATAGCGTTAACGTTAACCAAATTTTAACTCCCAACGCAAAAACTAGAGTTGTTATAATATTATGAGTTTAACATATTATGTATCTGAATATCTGTGTGTCTGTTTGTGGGATTGTAGTTTCGATCCCGATCCGGGGTTTTTTTTTTTATATCATAAGATAGCAAACAAGCAGATGGGTCTCCTGATGGAAAGAGTCAACCATCGGTTATAGACACCAAAGGTGTTAATGGTACGTTGCTATCTTGTGGCGAGGTCTAATGCCACATGCATAAGTTTACCAGCTACCTTACCCTCCAAACCGGAACACGACAACGACAAGCACTGGCGCTATTGCGGCAGGAATTGGTAAGGCGGTGGTACCAGACCCGGGCAATGCAGAACTCTACCACCTAGTAAAAGTTTTAATTGAAAGTTAAAAAATACAAATGAAAAAATGTTTTTTTTTATTTGTATTATTAATTTAAAGAAGGTTTTCTTTTTGCTTATGCAGAGTTTCGAAATTCGACTGTACTTAGTGCATAAAATTATTCAGTTTTATTGTATTTTATTTAAAATGTTTGTACCACAAATAATATACCAGGTAGTTATAAAAGGCGTCAGAAAAAAATACCAAAAAATTACCATATCAATTTTTTTACTATTACACATACGAATATTACGAATAAATATTGTAATAGAGGTTTTTGGTGAATTATGAAAACACAAAATAATAATTAAAAATCTTTTATTTTTTTTACTAATTATTTTTTTCTTTAAACCTTTTATAATACCCAGTATATAATGTGTATTGTAAACGTTAAATATTGCAAATCTCAGGCTCCTTACTGCACGTAATTTTCTTTAAAGGGGATATAACGTTTAAGTTTTGCGTACTAATGTACAGATTTATATATTATACTATTGACCGCTCAGTGACCGAAGTTAGACCCTACTTTTATACCAATTTTCGCACTGCTCCATGCACACAATATTACGAAAAGGGATCCGAAGTTATTGCTTGTCGTAATAATATTCAGATTTAATAAAACTAATAATTAATTGTCCAGTGGTTAAAATTCGAAAATACTTTTTTGTTACAAACTTAATTTACAAATATAAGTTCATGAAATTATGTTTGACAACAAATAATGCAAAAAACCATGTTTATATATGTATATATAAGTTTATTATTTGTTTTCTAAATAAATTCGACGCCCCCTGCGAATATTCCGGTAATAGAAAAACACAAATTGTTCAGGAAAAATAAAATAGTGCTTTTTATATATTTACTTTTCGAATAGTTTTGTAACTCAAAAGAAAGCTAATTTTTTAAGCTGTCTTCATATCGAGACAAAATACACTTGCTCACAAAAGTGCGATATGTTTTTCGTCGATGGAGAGTATAAATTAGATTAAAACCGTATTATTCGTTTATATATATTTTCATATATTTGTAAATCATGACCTCTAAATGCTAAAAAATACATAACACGAAAATCTCAGTAATAGCTTATTACCGGAATATTCGCGGGGGGGCGTCACTATATAATAAGATAGCAAACAAGCAGATGGCTCTCCTAACGGAAAGAGGAACCATGAAAGATGGGCAGGTGGCGGGATGATAATGCCACATGCATAAGTCTACCGACTACCTTACCCTCCAAACCGGAACACGAAAGCGACAAGCATTGACGCTATTGCAGCAGAAATAGGTAAAGCGGTGGTACCAAATACCCGGGCGAGTCGTTGCGGAGCTCTACCACATATGTGGTGACACGTCAGTCACAATGGTGGTGACACGTATAGCCAATCTTTCACCTTATACGACCTGCCTGGCAGAATGACAGTTAGTCTATTCTTCAAAGGAGCCCGGACTAACACGGGGAAAATATACATTCATAAAAATAGTGCCTATGCAGTATTTTTTCATCACAAAAAACAGAAAAAGGTTTTTCGTTGTTTCATGCTATAAACAATTAACCCATTTAACGCTAATGATAGATATATGCGCATCATAGGCTTACCACATATAAAAACTTTTTTCTATATACATTTTATAATTTTGTTAGTTGGTCGAATATTACTAAAACTTGAAAAGCTACTACCGTGATTTTTTTTCCACTTAACTAACAAAAATTGGTACTTTAAAGCTCAATATTTCACAAACGGGTCCCTTAATTGAAAAACTCTTGGTACAATCCTGAATTTATTTTGAAATATATTCGACGATATACCCACTGTAGGGGTGATACGTGAGAAAATAAATAAACATCCCCATTTTACGTGTAGAGGATGTACCCTAAAAATATTTTTCAAGATTTTATTTTTTGTTTTGAAAAATATACTTTTTATTTGTTTGTTACGATTTAACTCAAAAACTACTCGACCGATTTTAAACATTCTTTTAATTTCAAAAATCTTTATTATCTAAGATTGATATGGGCAACTATTTAATCAAACCGAAGAACGGAAAGTAATGATTTTTGTTAACGCGAACGAAGCTACGAATAACTGCTAATTCTATATATATAAAAATCAATTGCTGTTCGTTAGTCTCGCTAAAACTCAAGAACGGCTGAACCGATTTGGCTAATTTTGATTTTGAATTAATTGTTGAAGTCCAGGGTAGGTTTAAAAGGTGAGAAAAAATAGAAAAAAAAATAAGACTAGTTAAAAAGGCAGAACAACCTTTGCCGGGTCAGCTAGTATGTAAAAAAGAAAAACATTTTTGTTCTTTCCTTATAATCATACAAAAGCTTAATTCATTCGTGAATGTATTTAAACATATTTTGCACCCTTTTGTGTTACGTTACTTTATAAATCATCCACATAAGGTTTTTATTGCAGAAGTAATGTAGCGTTTTATGATTCATTATCTAGTCCGTTTCACACACACGTTGTATTATATTTCATAATAACTGGTACATATTTATTGTTCAGAACTTTCAAGATACATGCTTAAATAACACTCCCTCGTACCCATATAAGTAACATCTCGTTTACTTTTAGTAAATTGTGATGTACTGTGTCTTTGAACCTTGCTTGCTAGCTATTACCAGCAAATCAAATTTCGGCAAAATATAAATTATATCAACCCAAAAGTTTAAGTACAGTACAAACAGAAAACACACTAACGGACGTATGACATTTACTAATTGTCTGTCTGTAGATGAAAACTATCCTAATCAAATTTTTAGCTAGAATTATATTCTAAGTGTGGCAAAATTTAAAAATTTGCATTTTAAATTGCTTTGAAGAGGTGGATTAATGAATTTTTTAAGAATTGGCAGGAAGGGATTCGCTGCTAACTCTTAATAAATTCATTAATCCACCTCTTTAATGATCCTATGTCATATTGTTCGGGAAAGACTGACTTAGAAGACTTTCCTCATTTAGTAGTAAATATTCTTATACCAGATCTTATACTCCTCAAGTTTTCAATATTATAGGACAAGCAAATTTTTGAGGTTATTATGATAGAGTGAGTGTTTACGGCAGGAAAAGTTAAAACAGTGATATTGAATCCGACTGAGACGTTGTAGAACTCTTCTAATAAATTTCCATGCGCGCAAAATCCTTAAGAAATATTATCTGATTTGCGCTTTAAACATCAATGAATAAATTTATAAGTTTTTTTGTATAATTATATTAGTGGAGTATGTATAATATGGCTAGTATAATACTTAGACTTTTTTGCAACGCAATCATAGCCTACAAATATACAAAATGACAAGGTAAGATTTTCTTTTAAAGTCTTACCGTAACTCAGTTTAAAATTAGGACATGAGGTGAATATTTTATAAAGCACAGTCTTAATTTGCGATA
This sequence comes from Apodemia mormo, assembly GCA_036924255.1. Taxonomy (NCBI): domain Eukaryota; kingdom Metazoa; phylum Arthropoda; class Insecta; order Lepidoptera; family Riodinidae; genus Apodemia; species Apodemia mormo. The sequence goes on along the minus strand of JAUPFN010000013.1, from coordinate 7,512,735 downwards.
TTCCAATGAGAAACTCTAATGCCGCTTGCAATAGATGTTTAATGTAAGTCATTAATAGTTATTAAATAGCTATTAATTTAAACTCTAAATCTATAAAACGTAACAAACATACTAACAAAAACTTCTACTTCAATAATAATGGATTGTATTTTAAATTGCAACTGTGGAATCCAATTTATGCCATGTACATCAATAGTATTGAATGGATTCAGAAAAAGCTTTTCAAATTCCTACTATATGTATAATTTTGACAGTTCTTACGCTACTAAGTGCCGAAAGCAGTTTACTCTCCATTCATAAAGCAAAAGGTTTCGCCATTATGGTTTAGAAAAGTAAATTCTAACAAAAACTTCCCAGAACCTTTCAGCAACATCCTTTGAGAACAATGTATATTCAGATTTCAGAGTACCAGCTCATCTGTATGTAGCAGTTGCTAATACAAAGTACAGGACAAACTCTTTCCGAGCAGGTCTCTCAACATTGTATATCGTAGGGTATAAATATATCGTATATAAATATATAATATATCGTAGGTCTGCGAGGATCACACTTAATTTTAAGTGAGGAATACACACTCGAAACTTCGTGGCTTCCTTCTGGCGAGTTTAATAAACTTTTTAACGTTTTTTTAAAGTATTTCTATAAGACTTGGACTTATTTGACATTCATCATACGCATGATATTATACAAGCTAACCTTAAGCTTTTTAAATGAAGATCAAACAGTGTTTTCTTCTTTATATTAAATATTTAATTTAATATATTTTCTTTATATTAAATGTGAAAAATAATTATTCTTTGTATTCCACTTTATTCTATATATCGTATTTACAACTGTAAGATGGAAGTTTTCCTAAAAATGTATATATTTTTGCATTAGAATCGTAGTTTAATAAAAAATATCCAAACATCGATACATATAACTTAATATAATAGAACATGAAACAGACAAGAACTTTAAGAAAACGCCATTATTATAATTGAAACAGACAAAAACAAGGTCCGGACTCTAAGCTAATGTTACAAGATGTTATAAGGGATATAAATGAGGATTTACTTAGAATTTATTGGAGAGCAAACCTTTTAAAATCAACAGCTGAAAGGCTTGCTTTGAATTTGCACCAACTAATATTTACCCATTCTAAGCATCACTGCAATGGACGATGCTCGATTGCAGCGAACGATTAAAAGCACCCAGCCGTAATAACGATGCTTCGAGCGCCTCTTCCAGTAAGTTTAATTAGAACTCACATTTAATTATATACTAACTGTCATGTATCTAAATAAAGTTGTGAGTTAGTCTAATACATGAATGGAAGCAGTGCTAGCGACACTTTATACCAGGGCTTGTTAACCGGTTAGTTTTCAAATATAAATCAGCGCCAGCACATAAGGAACGTTTTGTAAAAGTTTACTTTAAGTTAACCTCAAAAATACTGGTTTCTTTATGGAGAAAATTACAAGAGTTTTAAATTAATAAACCAGTTTACAGAGGTCTTCTAGGAATATTAACTGGAGATTTACAACTCCCAAATTTTGTTAGCAATGTTCACGATGTACAATTCCACGGTTTTAGCTTTAACCATTCTATAAGGGTTTATGAAGCGCTCTCATCTCTGATACGCTCCGAGAGAAACCTGTATTTTTTATACCGGTTAGTAGAGATATTATAAAAAGCCCTGTTTTATACTAGTTATAATCCTATCAGTTAAATTACGTCAAATTAGTATAAAGTACAAAATAGCCACAAGTCAGCCGTCAATTTGCTACATAAATATGAAATAGATTTGTCAGATTGTCTTTAGGTACCACACCTAGAACAAAGGACCCCTACGCAGCTGTCTCCCGTCAACTAGGACCTTACCTATAATTGCTTCCGTGCAGATCTTTCTGCTGGAACTGCTGTCCTGTTCCAGTAGGAAGAGTGAGGTAACCAATGAAGTTATTATTGCAAAAATATAAGGCAGTGGAATAAATTAGTAAAGCCTGGTTGGACGTTTGTGATATTTATTTTTTATTTATTATATTAAAGTTGTAAATGTCCTGATAATTAATCCCTATGCAAATTCTAGTCAGATATATTAAAAATATTTATGTTATGTTTTGAAACAGTACAAGAGTATCTGACAATTTTTTAATTTACATGTATTCATTTATATATTGCGTGTTGAGTATTTTATACATTGTACCTTGTAAAATTCTAACATAAAAATACATCATTATTATTAAATATGGTATTGGAGGAGCTGACGATAAAAAGTATAGAACAATATGTTCTTTTACACAAACACACACGTAACACACAAGTAACACAAACATATTCTGACGGAAAGAGATAATAATTATCGCCTACAGATAAGAAAGAGGGGTTGCTACCCACTTGATAATGAGGCAATGGTAACATGCATATGTTTTTGGAACAAATGTTAAAAGGTTTACCATTACTGATCTAACTAACGTAAACATGAAAAAATATAAACCATGGTCCTACGAACAAACTTTTTTGATTAATAACAAGCTGAATTTTGTGAACAGCTTCGTTTTGATGAGACAACCATCTTTTCTATCTTCAAAAAATCTCGAAACGAGTAACTGATAAAGATAGATAGAAAAGAAAAGTTTAGAGTGTCGGATTAAAAAAGTTTTCACTTTACGTGTAGGACAAAGTTACCCTTGTATTTAAATACTAAATTATTATAATAATAATTAGCAAGCTTTTGTGAGAAAATTAGATTGTTATTAAATTGATTAATATCAATATAAAAATCTCATTATTCCTTAAATTTTAGAGTGGAAGACTCGCCAAAAAAACTATCAAATGTGCAGGACAAAAGTTACATCGTATTTCAATAATATAATCAACGACATCATCAACCTGTGTGTCAAATTTCATTCAAATCCGTTCAGTAGTTATTGCGTGGTTGATTAACGACCATCCGTCCAAACGTCCATCCATCCAAACTTCCATCCATTTAAACATCCAAACTTTCGCATTTATAATAATAATATAGATTATTGTCTTTACAAATGTTATGTGAAGCTGAAGGTCTATTGACGGAGTATTCTTCGAAGCGCAAACATTTTCAAGCGCAACTAAACTATTCTTCGAAGCGCACCTTTTAGTTGTGCTAAGAAAATAAATTAAAAATATTACAATTTTATTCGTCGTAAAAATAGGGAAGAGCAAAAAGCAAGTGATGTACATAATAAAAAAAAATATCTTAATTCTTATAAAGTATCTTCACGCTTGAATCCCGAAGAGGTAGGCAGAGGTATAACCAGTTCACCCACGATTAGCCAAAGATACTTGGTCCCACAATGTGATAGGTGGGAAGCCTATCGCCATTTGGGCACTTATTCAATCTCGGGAAACGTTGTTTTTATCAGAAAATTAAAAAAACACATTTTTGATTTGCTCGACCCGGGAATCGAACCTGGAACCTCATGTGGTCAACACTGACACCAGACCACTAGACCACAGAGGTAACACTAAAAGTCATATCGACACTTACGAAATTTAGTACACTTGGTTGAAAGCCTAAGGCTTGTTGGCCGACAATAGCTCTCGATAAAACGAAACATCATGGTCATGGGGGTCATGACCCCCCACCCCCTCTGGGCAGGGGTCTAGGTATGGATTTATTAGGATTAGATAAGGATTAGAGCCTATCATTACTGAAACTCAAATATGTGACCCCTGAACCAAAGGCTGTATCGACGCTTGTATATGTGACCCCTGAACTGAAGGCTGGATCCGCCCTTTAGTGAGGGCAGATAAGTCAAATGTACGTATGCACCATTTATATTATGTATAATACCTACAGCAAACAAGTAGATGGCTCTATTGAGGGAAAGAGACTACCATTGCCTATAGACACTAAAGATGTTAATGGTGCGTTACTATCCATGTAAAGAAGTATTAATACCACGAGCATAAATTTACAGCCTACCTTACCTTTTAAAGCAGTGCACAACAAGTGTAAAATACAGTACAAAACAAGTATCGACGTTATTGCGACAGGAATAGATAAGGTGGTGGTATCAAATTCTCGGACAAGACGTTACAGAAATCTATCACCTAATTAGTAGTCACGATTAGTATTGTTAAATAAACTATTTATGACAGCGTGCTATTGACTACAAACTATATTTTTCTAGCGCGCTATGTTATAGACTAACGTCTAGCTGGAAGACTGTGATACGAAGTTACGAACTACGCGATCTAACGAGCAATGATCGAAACGTGCTAAACCATAGACGCTAGATGTTATAACTTACTTATAACATTTTATAGCTTATACCGTAGACGCTTAGTCACCGCGTGCTAGCGCTCACCTTCTTACGTTATATTATGTCGCGCGCTATCCTGGCCCGCTCACGCGCTTCGTATGTCATAATTACGGCCTACTCTAGCCGCTAGGTATAAAGCATGGCGTTATATTATAGCGTGGAATGGAGATCTATATAGCGTACGCTATACGTTGAGTATACATAACGGGCTATAATATAGCGATATGCGTAATATTAACTACCAGTCACGATGGTAGTGACATGTGTACGTATAACTAATCGTTTGCCTCTTACGAACTGCCTGACGAAGTAGCCGATAGTGTAGTCTTCAAGGCGGGTCCGGACCAACACATATTGAAAGATAGTTTATAATCCTAAGTAAACAATAAAAAGACAATATTGCTTTACCAAATAGTAAACCTCAACGAAATTAATGTAGTAATATTCAAAAAGTATGATCACCGTATCCGATCCAGTAGTAATTTTTAAAAAATATGTTGATTTGTCAAAATAACTTGTAAAGAGTTTTATTGAATAAAGTATTTCCGATTTCTGATTTCTGATTTCCACACGATGTACTAACTCTAAATAACTACGAGTCTAGTTGGGATTCGGTAAATCCGTGTCTGTAAACAATGAATTGTGTAAAATTAAAGTACCTATTCTTTTACATATTCGATTCTGTAATCAAGTACTGAACTCCCTTCTTCAGTATGTATATTTTACCAATCAACTCTTATAATGAGCAAAGTGCTGTAACTAAAGTTTAAGTGAAAGTTAAATTAGCTTATAGCACGTCCTCACTCCTCCTAGGGTCTCTCTTCAGCTTAGGGCAGTATCTGACGACAAGTGGAAGAGTAAGAAGCATCCGCATTTTTGACTCGTGAATATCTCTTGACAATGGCTGAGCACTCTGCTCGCCCCCGCGACCGGTGAAGCTGTGACAGCCCATATGGCCAGCAGTAATTAAAACATTCCGAAAAAAAAAATGGTCTCAAGTGTTTACGGGCCGAAACAGTCGAAGCCGGCGGAATGTCATGTGTGAGAATTGTAAAGTGTATGTAGCCTGCAATGGAATTATCAGGATCAGATAGTAAGTGAAAATTGGGTATATCAGAAAATGTGTGAAAATGGAATCAGCGCGTTCGAGATGAGATCGCTGCGGAAAATATGCAGCGTTGTAGTCACGAACCGGGTTCATAATACAGATTATGCAGTTACTGAAGTACCATGATCAATTTGATTTGGTGCTATTCGAAGGTGTACGAAGACAGCCATGAATGTAGGGAAAGCAATACAAATCTGCAAGAATCGTGTTATATGGCCCTTGGTTCTCACTATCTACCCCGAAAGGGAACACGCGTGAAGATATATATTATGAACTTTTAAACTAACGCGTTCTACTATCATTTTTAAATATATAAACGGGTCAATAACGCGTACATATATAGAACTTACTTGTAAAGCTCGACGTTTCGGCCAAGTTACATTGACCGTGGTCACGAGCAGACTGGAGCAGCGAGTTTCCTCCGTCGTTCACGTCGGGATCGATTTTCATCTACCCCCTTCTGGTCTTGTTTTTTCGAATTTAGCCTACACACAACACTAACCGTATCTTGGACTTTATTTGTTTGCAGGTGCAAAGGCTTTATTCTGCTGATCACTGGATTCCAGGCAGGAGACAACTTAAATCCGTCTTCCCTGTTGAAATTTTTATATTTTCTAATTTCAATAGCTTCCCGTACCATACGGGGAACATAGTGTCGCTCAGTAGAGAGAACCTGAGGTCGATGGAATTCAATCCAGTGATCAGTGCTGGAATCCAAAATATGTTCAGCTATAGCCGACTTATTAACCTGCCTGTTTTTTACAGCCGTGATATGCTCTTTGAGTCTATCTGCGATAGTACGTTTAGTTTGGCCTATATAAGCTCTACCACAGCTGCAGTCCACTTTATATACCCCTGGCGTCTGGAAGGGTATGACATCCTTAGGCGTGCCCACATGCCCGACTACCTTTAAGCTTGGCGTATAGATGGTAGGTATGGAATATTTTTTCAGTAGCGTTCCAATCTTATCGGTAATCCCTTTAATATATGTCATGAATGCCGGCTGCCTTTTGACTATAGGATACCTAACCTTTTTATTATAACGCCTAATGTTCTGCCTATCTTTATAACCATTTTTCCTAAGTATATCCTGAACATGGTTTAGTTCAGGCTCCAGATGTTCGGAGTCGCATAAATCAAATGCTCTATTTATTAATGATGTGGCTACAGATTGTAAATGGCGGGGGTGATGATGAGATGACGCATGTAGATATCTGTCAGTGTGTGTAGGTTTTCTGTATACACAGTGAGCTAAGGTCCCATTTGTTCTCACAGTCACTTTAACATCCAAGAAAGACAATGATCGGTCATTTTCCATCTCATATGTGAATCTGATTTTCGGGTGAATGGAATTAAGGTGGTATTGAAATTGATCTACTTCCTGCCTGTTACCTTTAATAATACAAAAAATGTCATCGACGTATCTCTTCCACAGTCGAACGATCTTTGGGCCTAGACGTAGAGCTTGTTGCTCGAAGTACTCCATCCAGAGATTGGCCAACACTGGTGCTACTGGACTGCCCATTGCGACGCCATCAATCTGGAGGTAATATTGACCTTGGAAAAGGAAGTAGCTACCGTCTAGACAGTTTTCTAGTAGATCGATATACTTTTCAGACAAACCATGGTCTCTCAATTTTCTCTTAACTACATCCAGACTCTCTTTAATTGGAACATTAGTAAATAGAGATTCTACATCAAAACTTACCATGATTTCATCTGGTTCCAACCTCAGGTCCTGAATGAGTTCTACGAAATGACGTGAGTCCTTTACATATGAAGGCGTTTTACCTACTAGCGGCTGAAGTACAGATGCCACGTACTTGGCCAAATCGTAAGTAGGTGAACCTATCTGACTTACGATAGGCCTCAAAGGTACACCAGCTTTGTGTACTTTAGGCAGACCATACATCTTAGGTGGCTGAGATGATCTTGCCCTGCATAAAAATTGGTACTCGTCTTCCTTAAAAAGAAACCTGTTTTGGTGCACTAAAGACCGTATACGCCGTGCAACCCTAGCAGTGGGATTATACTTCACCGGTTTGTATACCGTCTCATCCTTCAATATGTCTCCCATTTTTTCGAGGTAGTCGTTGGTGTTTAACACAACAGTGGCGTTTCCTTTGCTAAAAGCCGACAAAGGAAACGCCACTGTTGTGTTAAACACCAACGACTACCTCGAAAAAATGGGAGACATATTGAAGGATGAGACGGTATACAAACCGGTGAAGTATAATCCCACTGCTAGGGTTGCACGGCGTATACGGTCTTTAGTGCACCAAAACAGGTTTCTTTTTAAGGAAGACGAGTACCAATTTTTATGCAGGGCAAGATCATCTCAGCCACCTAAGATGTATGGTCTGCCTAAAGTACACAAAGCTGGTGTACCTTTGAGGCCTATCGTAAGTCAGATAGGTTCACCTACTTACGATTTGGCCAAGTACGTGGCATCTGTACTTCAGCCGCTAGTAGGTAAAACGCCTTCATATGTAAAGGACTCACGTCATTTCGTAGAACTCATTCAGGACCTGAGGTTGGAACCAGATGAAATCATGGTAAGTTTTGATGTAGAATCTCTATTTACTAATGTTCCAATTAAAGAGAGTCTGGATGTAGTTAAGAGCAAATTGAGAGACCATGGTTTGTCTGAAAAGTATATCGATCTACTAGAAAACTGTCTAGACGGTAGCTACTTCCTTTTCCAAGGTCAATATTACCTCCAGATTGATGGCGTCGCAATGGGCAGTCCAGTAGCACCAGTGTTGGCCAATCTCTGGATGGAGTACTTCGAGCAACAAGCTCTACGTCTAGGCCCAAAGATCGTTCGACTGTGGAAGAGATACGTCGATGACATTTTTTGTATTATTAAAGGTAACAGGCAGGAAGTAGATCAATTTCAATACCACCTTAATTCCATTCACCCGAAAATCAGATTCACATATGAGATGGAAAATGACCGATCATTGTCTTTCTTGGATGTTAAAGTGACTGTGAGAACAAATGGGACCTTAGCTCACTGTGTATACAGAAAACCTACACACACTGACAGATATCTACATGCGTCATCTCATCATCACCCCCGCCATTTACAATCTGTAGCCACATCATTAATAAATAGAGCATTTGATTTATGCGACTCCGAACATCTGGAGCCTGAACTAAACCATGTTCAGGATATACTTAGGAAAAATGGTTATAAAGATAGGCAGAACATTAGGCGTTATAATAAAAAGGTTAGGTATCCTATAGTCAAAAGGCAGCCGGCATTCATGACATATATTAAAGGGATTACCGATAAGATTGGAACGCTACTGAAAAAATATTCCATACCTACCATCTATACGCCAAGCTTAAAGGTAGTCGGGCATGTGGGCACGCCTAAGGATGTCATACCCTTCCAGACGCCAGGGGTATATAAAGTGGACTGCAGCTGTGGTAGAGCTTATATAGGCCAAACTAAACGTACTATCGCAGATAGACTCAAAGAGCATATCACGGCTGTAAAAAACAGGCAGGTTAATAAGTCGGCTATAGCTGAACATATTTTGGATTCCAGCACTGATCACTGGATTGAATTCCATCGACCTCAGGTTCTCTCTACTGAGCGACACTATGTTCCCCGTATGGTACGGGAAGCTATTGAAATTAGAAAATATAAAAATTTCAACAGGGAAGACGGATTTAAGTTGTCTCCTGCCTGGAATCCAGTGATCAGCAGAATAAAGCCTTTGCACCTGCAAACAAATAAAGTCCAAGATACGGTTAGTGTTGTGTGTAGGCTAAATTCGAAAAAACAGGACCAGAAGGGGGTAGATGAAAATCGATCCCGACGTGAACGACGGAGGAAACTCGCTGCTCCAGTCTGCTCGTGACCACGGTCAATGTAACTTGGCCGAAACGTCGAGCTGTACAAGTAAGTTCTATATATGTACGCGTTATTGACCCGTTTATATATTTAAAAATGATATATATTATGTTTGTATATAGGTGTACCACTTTTTTTAATTATCAAATAGCAATAAAGCATATTCCTGTCATGTCCTGACGCAATCGCGTCAGTGTTTATCACTGTCGTCCTGCCGCAATAGCGTCACTGTTTGTCACTCGTGTTCCGGTTTGGGGGGTAAAGTAACCGGTAAACTTATGCATGTGGCATTAGACCTATCCATAAGATAGCAACGCACCATTGTCATGTTTGGTGTCTACAGGCGATGGTTGAATCTTTCCATCAGGAGACCCATCTGCTTGTTTGTTATCTTATGATATAAAACAAAAATTGCTCTCCTGATGGAAACAGTATAACATAGTAATAGATAGTAACAGCCCGGGCCAAACTAGAGGAAAATTTAGCGATAAGTTGCAGATACATTTATATATTTAAGTTATTTGTATTCTTTACGGTCCACTCTTTTTCGCCGAGAGTTAAATAATCCCTTCTACTCCATAAAGCTTAACATAAATAAGTGGTAGTTTTACGAAACAAATCACTATGCCAACTCGTGCGAACGTAATTGTTGATAAAACACGGTTCTTGCTATCGAAATACTATAAATCTCTACAAAAATTGTTCGAGAATCATAAACCTCAATTTTTAACACCACTTTGAATCAACGGCCGCGTGTATATATGAAAGAGAGGTGGCCTACAGCGGTCTTGGTAGTATTCATCGGGAGCGTTGTAACGACAGGAATTTCAAAATAAAGGCAGACTTGAACTATCTAACGTATTATTATTTGATTACTTCACAGTTTTGCACTAAATCACACACCGCTGACATGATTAAACTGAATTAAGAGCCAATAGGTTAGCTCGCGTCCACGCTCGGAATTACGGCCTCCATTACTCAGGACGACACAATATACTGCTCCACTCGGAGTTACCCGCTCATATTTTAGTAACTTTTAATATTATCGATTACAAAATCGAATTATATCTAAATCAATGATGACAAGACAATTTCGTATTTTATAACTGAAACTAATCCATAATACGCGCGCTGTTATCTATACATATAATAAAATCGTAGGAAAGTCAAAACTGTACATTGAATATTTTTTTAAAAGAATACTTGGGACGTGAGCACAAAATTTGGTATAGTTAAAGTTTACATTTTTTTATATCATAAGATAGCAAACAAGCAGATGGGTCTCCTGATGGAAAGAGTCAACCAATGCCTATAGACACCAAAGGTGTTAATGGTGCGTTGCTATCGTGTGGCGAGGTCTAATGCCACATGCATAAGTTTACCGGCTACCTTACCCTCCAAACCGGAACACGACAGTAACTAGCACTGACGCTATTGCGGCAGGAATAGATAAGGCGGTGGTAACAGACCGGGTCGAGCTGATGCAGAACTCTACCACCTAGTAGTTACGATGGTAGTGATACGCATATCCACTCGGTCGCTTTTTACGAACTGCCTGGCAGAACGGCAATCGGCCTATTCTTCAAAGAAGCCCGGGGCCAACACGGGGAAAAAATGGTGGAGAACTGCAAATACTTAATATAAATTAATAATATGCACTAGAAATACATTAAAATAATAAAAATAAATATAACACACACTACATTCATGTGACATACGTGATATTATACACACCGTATGTATAATGTAAGTGTGTAACACAAGTGTAAACTTTACTATTTTCTTTAGGGCTAAAATCAGTTGTCGAACTTGAAAAAGATTTTATTGTTTAGTCTACGGTCGAATTTCGGCCACAGGTGATCGCTAGTTTTTATAAATAGAATAATATCGTTATATATTTTGATAATGTCGTCGACATACTTATGAGTATGTGTGTGTGTAGTAGGTTGACCACCTATTATGAGATAATAATCTAGAGTTGGCTAATCATAAGTGTATTAGTTGCACTTTAGATATGGGTGTCACTACACTTTTTTAACGTTGATACACTGGCTTAACAATAGCTCATTAAGGTTGGAATTTTCCCTTTAAGCTGTATGTAATAAAATAGTTTTCATCCCAACCAACGAGGCATATTCTTTGAAGCTAAAAACCCTCGATCGGCCAATTAGATTAAGTGTGAGAGTTTTAAAAACTGTTCAAATAAAAATTCTCGCGACTACGAATATCATATTCCACGCAAATGAAACTAAAACTTACAAAATATTGGAATTATATATGCTTTTCTCTTGAAAGGTAATTTTCCAGATATATTTTATTTAACGTAAAAAAAATTATTATGTAAAATAATCACTTTTCTATTGCATCTGCAAACAAGCTGGTTCTCCTGATAGAAAGAGATAACCATCGCCTAAAGACAGCAATGTTATATTCATAAGTTGACCGGCTACCTTACCCTTCAAATCGAAACACGATAGCAACAAGAACCAATGCTACTGGACAGGAATGGATAAGGCGGTGGTACACACATACCACACAAATGTTAATAGACACGGTATTGGGCGCAAAAAGCGTAGCCGCTTATATGAGCAAATGTATGTAAATGTCAAACTCTTGTAGATATACAGAGGGCACACTAAAACTTTTGCACTTCTAGCTAATCGGAACTATTTGAATATCGAATGTTATATTTTTAAAACGTTGCAAACCTTCTTAGTAATAAAAAAACAATTGGCGGGAAATGATTTGTCAATTGTTTTTTTATCACACATCAAATTTCTACGTACGCAACGAAAGTGGAATTAAGTCGAAAAGATTTTAAAGCGATGATTTTTTATGATTTTAAAAGTTCTCTTTCTCTGCAAGACTGCGCCGCTCGTCTTCAAAATGCTTTTAGGAGAGAAGTACCTTATTTGAGCACCGTGAGGCGATGGTTTGCTGAATTTGAGAAAGGTCGAGTTTCTTTACATAACGAACTTCGTGAAGGGCGGCCTTCAACTGTCGTCAACGAAAATAATGTGGCTACTGTTAAGCGGTTAATTGAAGAAAACCCCCGGATTACTAATGAGACAATTCGAGGACTATTGGGGATTGGTATGAGCCAAATTCATAAAATTTTACACGAAGAATTGAAAGTTCGGAAACTTTGCTGTCGATGGATCCCTCATGAACTGACAGCGGAGCAGAAGCGGGCTCGCGTGGAATGGTGCTCACAGATGCTACTGAAATACTACCACGGACATTCTAATGCTGTTTATGACATTGTCACAGGAGACTAAATGTATATTTATTGTTTTGAACCCGTAAAGTAACAGCAATCTTGTGAATGGGTGTTTTAAAATGAGAACAGGCTAACAAAAGTGAGACAGGCGAGAAACATTGGTAAAAAAATGATCGCGTTTTTTTCTCAGCTACAGGTCCCATCTGTACAATTCTACTTGAAAATCAAAAGAATGTTAATGCCGAGTGGTATTCTACCATTTGTTTACCCAGGGTGTTAGAAAAAGTTCGCGAAAGACGACCCAAAAGCCACATTCTTCTACGCCATGATAACGCTTCTTCACACATGGCCAACAAAACAAAGTCATTTTTAGCTTCCGAAAAAGTACATCTCGTCACTCATCCTGCGCGTAGCCCCGACCTAGCACCTTGGGATTTCTGTATTTTCCCCAAAATCAAAGATTTGATGAGAGGGTTTACTTTTACTAACTACGAAGTGGCAGTGATAGCGTTTAATCAGCACGTAGAAAACATGCCTTCAGATCTGCGGTCCTCCTGTTTTAAAAAATGGTTCGATCGCATGAAAAAATATTTAAAATGTAAAGGAGAATATTTTGAAAACAATAAACATAATATTTTGGTTATAACAAGTTGTTTTTTTAAGTTACGCAAAACTTATAGTTTGACCTACGTATCATATTGTAATAGAAATATAGCCATATTTTAACCATATTGTGCTATTTTATCATGAATAGAATAGAATAGAATAGAATATATTTTATTCAAAATAAGTATAACTTATACATTTTTTGAACGTCAATTAAAATAAACTGGAATAACACTTTAAAAACACATGATATAACTAAACTGACTAAAAAAAAATACATGCCGAATAAAAAGCTAAGGCTTAAAGAATACTTCTGGATTGATTTTATTTCATCGTTTAATATTATATCTCTGTATTTCTATGCGCAAACGCAAGCGGTACTGACAACCTAATACGTCATTTACACGCTTGGCAAGCCTTCATAAACATCCACAAGCACAAACGCGTAAACGGGGTGTCTGGCTTGGATTGCGCGTGATTGGGGACCCTCGTCGCCGATATGCTCGGGTTTTTGAACACAGATATAAGGAAGCCTGCGCCAAGCGTTCACGACATGTTTATATTAGAGATGATTTATTCACTTATTCCGGCTCCAGGCACGGATATAACTCACTTCATTTATTCCTTTAATCCTTTGTTTTTACTTCATCCTTTTTTAATTGTATCGTATCGTATTCTGTGATCGTATCTTTAAATAAACGTTTACCTATATATTTTTCTCGCTTTCACCAATTCCACAGTACTCTGAAAGTAGTTTTTAGGATGCGCGTCTCACCGGAATAGTGTAGACATCATCCGCACATCGTCATATCACTTACTTCCCATTCTAAACACAGTAGGTATGTCTAAAAAAGAATTTAAACACTTTATCATGAAATCTATCAATGAAGACTTGTAAACACGCGCACATACACACATGCACTCATACACGCACATACATACACACACACGCACCGTATCTCCGTAATGTAAGAATGCGAATTTTAGTATATTGTGTAAATTTAACATAAGTCTTTATTTTTAATGTATTATTATTTTTAATCTAATTGATTTCATTTTATATTTTCAATTTGAAGTGTTACATATTTATTGTCTGTTTTTGTTGTTAAATTTTAAACTATCATTTTCACTTTCATTGCTTGTGTTTTTGTGTGACACGTTTAGTTATTATTATTTGTTATTATTATTCATTTACTTACATATCTTCATACCTGATCCCTTACGGGGTAGGCGGAGTGAACCGAGTACCATTACCATATGTCACGATCCTTGCAGTTCTGACTACTGTCCTACTATTAAAACTAATATATAAAAAAGAAAATAATTAAGTTAGCCAAAAAAAATTCAACAAAATAAATTATTGTTACAGCGACAATCAGAATTATTGGTGTAACACCTGTTTTTCGGAAATTAGCTGGAAATGACAGACAGACAGATAAATAATCTTTATATTTACTGATTAGGCTTTTTTTGTAAAAGTTAAATTATTTTGAAACGCTATTCGATATTTATTGTGTCGTTTGTTGTGTTGTATAAGTCCTGCATATATAATTTAAATCCATAACTGGCCATAAGCCCAAGTTACGCTTTGTATGTAGGTACATATTTTGTTGTTAAGCGCTGTGGATTTTGTTAAATAAATAAATAAATAAATAATTCCACCGGCCGGAATAAATAATTCCGCGGTGACGATAAGGATTTGGAGGAATAAATAAGCTTATCGTATCCAGCCCCGGAAACGGTAGAGTACCTCCAGATTTACACACCTCTAGTTTACATGTTGGCGCGTATTTACTGTCGCAGTTACGGTTTCTATAAATTTTGACATCCACCATCTTTTCTACCAAACTTTCTCTCTCTTTATTTTCGTTATTAACAAATATTTATTAAATATTGTTTTATAATACAGTTTTAAATAAAACTATTTCAAACTAAATGCAATAACCAACATAACTTCGACGTCCACCATGCTTGCATGTTCGAAACGCTCTAACGCACTCGCAAGCGTGGAAATAGCATTCAAGCGTTACACTCAAATTATTACTTAGTGAAGGAAGAATAATTTGTTCTTCAAAATTTTGTATCTTATTACAATATGTATACGAGAATATGTTAAAAATTATATTTAATAAAAACTAATTGCCGACGTTGGAATCTAACTCCATATTGAGTGAGCGAAATAAACTTTCTTAGAAATAAATCGCTAGTTTTTTTCCAGTTGTACTGTATTAATGTAATGAATTTAATGTATATATTTTTCTTGTAACTAGCGAAGGCCCTGTTTTTTCCTTTTGTGGCCCTGTGGTTGAAATTCAACCATATACTAAACAATAAAATCTAAGCTTGACAACAGACTTTAGCAGTAAAATAATAGTATGAGTACATGTGTTCTCATGTGTGTATATTACCATATATGTCACGTGAATGTTATGTGTGTAATTTTATTTTTATTAATTTAATGTAATCCTGACGGATTTTATTTAAAAATTTTAGATTTCTGCAGTCCTCTGCAATGTAAACTTTAATGAATTGTGCCAAATTTCATACACGACCATTTGCGTTTGTTTTAAAAAGGAAAATACAAACTTTTTGCTTCGCATGTGAATATAAAGAAGACAGAATCATTCAGTACAACAATACATTTTTAAAATTACTTACAGCTATGTCCTAATAAGAAATATTTTTTCGGAGATACTACATACCGACTTTCTATTATCCTAAAGGTAAACTGATGAAGGATGCTAATAGGCATTAAGTTCGCTTCTGTGCGAGCTTATTTTAAGGTGTACAATAAACATCAATAAATAAATAACTCTTACTAACTCTTACGCAAGAGTAGCTCTTGCGTAAAACGTATCATTTCCATACCTCATACCTCATGATCTTAGCCGAATAGGCTATCTTCTAAACCAAGAGGCATAGAGTTCTGCATAGGCTCGCCCGGGTCTGGTACCACCGCCTTACATATTCCTGCCGCAATAGCGTCAGTGCTTGTCGCTGTCGTGTTCCGGTTTGGAGGGTAAGGTAGCCGGTAAACTTATGCATGTGGCATTAGACCTCGCCACAAGATAGCAACTCACCATTAACATCTTTGGTGTCTATAGGCGATGGTTGACTCTTTCCATCAGGAGACCCATCTGCTTGTTTGCTATCTTATGATATAAAAAAAAATTCCTGAAGACCGTGATAATTGATTGCGAAAATTGATCAAATCCAAAGGATAGATTTATAAAGACTTCAGTATCTGAAAATTTCAGTTTCATATTGTGTGGATTTCTCACGGATTTATTTTCTGAAAGTTTAATTTGTTTAAATTTCAATTTTCCGCTCCGTTTGCATTTTATAATCTTGTACCTAATTGTAGATCGAAGCCAAATGGCGAATTTAATTTAAAAGTTCTTCAAAAACTGTTTACGCTGGTAAACAGCTAAATTTTAAAATTAAAACGAGGGGCTTATTTATGTTGGTATAAATCTTGGACATTAAGAAGTTATGTTATTACAAACTTTAAATACATAATTATGTACTTATGCTAACGCTTTTGTATGGTAGTGAGAGTCAGTTATGTCAGAAAGGGTATGAAAGTAGAATCAACGAGGTCGTGGTAAGATCGCTGCGTAAAATATGTGACGTAACACTAGCAAACCGGGATGGCAATATTGAAGAGAAAGAGAGGTTAAGCCTGAAAGAAAGTGTCGGTATAAAAATGGGAAAGCCCATATTCCATTGGTTCGGATACGTAGAATGGTAGATGGAAGGCTGACAAAACAAATATACAATGCGAATGGAGAAGGATGTAGGTAACAGGGAAGATCAGATTTACATACCGTGGTCAGTTTGATAGGATACTGTGTGAAGGAGGAGTCAAGAGGCGTAACCGGCGTTTTTGTATGAAGAAAGTATCGAATGTGGAGGAAGCAACAAATGAATGTTATAAAAATAATCGTGACGTATGGCACTTGGTTCTCTCTGGCCACCCTGGGATTTGGCGTGAAGATATGTGTATATGTGTGTAGATATTTATTATTCCCCGTGTTGGTCCCGGGCTCCTTTGAAGAACAGGCCAACTGCCGTTCTGCAAGGCAGGTCGTAAAAGGCGACCGAATGGCCATACGAGTCACTACTACTAGGTGGTAGAGTTCTGCATTGTCTCGCCCGGGTCTGGTACCACCGCCTTACCTATTCCTGGCGCCATAGCGTCATTGCCTCGTGTTCCAGTTTAGAGGGTAAGTTAGCCGGTAAACTTATGCATGTGGCATAAGACTTCGCCACAAGATAGCAACGCACTATTAGAAACTTTGGTGTCTATAGCCGATGGTTGACTCTTTCCATCAGGAGACCCATTTGATATTTGCTATCTCACAGTATATTTTTTATGGCATAAAATAGCAAACAAGCAGATGGGTCTCCTGATGGAAAGAGTCAACCATCGCCTATAAACACCAAAGATGCTAATAGTACGTTGCTATCTTGTGGCGAGGTCTAATGCCACATGCATAAGTTTACTGGTTACCTTATCCTCCAAACTGGAACAAGACGGTGACAAGCACTGACGCTATTGCGACAGGAATAGGTAAAGCGGTGGTACCAGAACCGGGCAAGACAATGCAATAAAAAAACGTCTTAACCTCAAGAACAAAACACATTTCTTAGAAAGGAAAGTAAAAGAATAATGGTTCTATCTTATCATTTATTTTTAACGTGCTGCCCCGACAGACGTTGCCTTGCCAAAGTTTTTAACAATATTCGGGGAAACTTTTCTAATATTTTCTCTATCGCAAAAGCTATTCAAACTATTACGGATATTACAATAATAGTAATATCAATCCAGTCGATCTCAATTTGCTGTTTTCATGTGCTTCAAAGATACACTTTTAAAGTAATCTACACGAATAAATAAAATTGAAGTGTCTGTTTGTAATATTAAAATATCCGATTTTTACTACATGCATGCATACATGATACATATACCAAAATAACATTTTTTACATTTTTGTCTGTCTGTCTAGCTGTCAGTCTGTCTGTCTGTTTGTTCCAGCTAATCTCTGGAACGGCTGGACCGATTTTGACAGGACTTTCACTGGAATATAGCTGATGCGATAGGGAGTAACTTAGGCTACTTTTTTTTCAAAATTTTTCCACACGGACGAGGTCGCAGGCTCAGCTAGTATTTACTAAAATACCCGTCAAGTGTGAGGTGAACTCGCGCACCCATGGTTGTGTACAAATTATTTCTTTAACTAGAAACAAAGTCAAAAGACAAACATAATTTTGTCTTGCTCCGAATCCTTTTTTTTCCTTTAATACATTGCTTCTTGCCAACTTTAATGTTTTTATGTCAACGTATTACCCTACAGGCTTAACTTTACTTGTGAAATCGCAAAATGTTTTTTTTTCATACGTGGAAGAGGACACAGACCCAATTATTTGATATACCAAAATATCAACTCGATGCTTTTACACGTTTCTGAGAAAAACGCTCTTTTTTATATCATAAAGATAGCAAACAAACAGAGGGGTCTCCTGATGGTAAGAGTCAACCATCGACTATAGTCACCAATGGCACAGAATACTTAGAGACTAACAGAAGTCAATGTTCCATACAAGTAATATTCGAGCATAGCACACACAGACACCTCCCACGGACGCGATATCTCGGACTGGTGCGGAACAAACTGTCCCAAACCATTCCGAAACATCGCGACCGTGAGAAATGTCTATGTGTGCGTTGCTCGAATATTTTATTTTATTTTATTTTAACATCAATGTAAAACTAACAGCTATACAGATCGATAAACAAGAATATATAAAGAAAAAAAGGCCAATTATAAGTTTTCACTAATAAAACTTTTCACTAATATAACTTAACTACATAAAAACAGACAGCGACATTACGATGATGTAAGCAATCATATGAAGAAATTTGCATTAAACATATTTTTCAGCCTATGAGTCGTAATATTGAACAAATCAAGGTCAACCTTTTGACACTCCACGTTATGTGTATGGCACCCCCTTATCAAAAAGGAATTTTGCCTATATCTAGTTTTAGCTTTGGGTAGTTGAAGTAGATTTCCCTTTCTTAGAAAAATTGAAGGAGCTCGTAGGCTGATTTGGTTGAGCAACTCAGGTACATCAATTATGCTATTCACGATTTTATATAGAAACACTAAATCTGCTACTTTTTTACGCTCACATAATGGTAAAATATGAAACTTTTTGCATCTGTCTTTATAAGTAGGTAAAAAACAATTTGTACGGAATTGAATGTACCTTAAAAATTTCTTTTGTATACTTTCCAATCTATCAATATGCACATTATAATCTGGGTTCCAGACTTGAGAAGCATATTCGAGATGGCTGCGAACAAAAGCACAATAAAGTATTTTAATAGTTTTAATGCTCTTGAAATCCGAGGAAATTCTGAGAATAAACCCAAGGGCTTTAGATGCTTTATTGACTATTTCTTCAATATGCGAATCAAAGTGGAGCTTTGAGTCAAATTTAACCCCCAAATCCTTGATAACCGAGACTCTGGCTATAGTTGTTTGTGATAGCTTGTAATCATATATTATTGGATTCGTCTTGCGTGTAAATGAACAAACATAACATTTTGATACATTTAAGTCAAGCTGATTTAAGGCACAGTAACTCTGAAACCTATCAAGATCGTCTTGAAGAAGCTTAAAATCTTGAAAAGAAGAAATTTGCTTCATAATTTTCATATCATCAGCATATAACACTACTTTAGAGTTATGAAAACAAGATATCACGTCATTAATGAAAATATTGAATAACAGGGGTCCTAATAACGATCCCTGGGGAACTCCTGATGGTATATATACTGCCCCTGAGGTATAGCCATTGAGAACAACTATTTGGGATCTATTTTCAACATACGACACAAACCATCTATATAAGTTTCCCCTAATCCCGATAGCTAAAAGCTTACGTAATAGCAAGTTATGATCAATTGATCATCAATTGAATTGATATCGGTCAAAACATTTGCTGTAGTCGGTATAAATCACATCAACTTGTGACCTGTTGGACATATGATTTGTTATATAGTCATTGCTAACTACCAGGTTAGATGTTGTAGAACGACCTTTTAGAAAACCATGCTGGTTCTCCGATAAGCAATGTTTAAGCGTAAAAGATAATTGCTTGTGAACTATTTTCTCTAGTATTTTAGCAAAGATACAGATTTTTGAGATCGGCCTATAGTTTTCAACGTGATCCTTCGGTCCTTTTTTATAAATCAGCGTTATGTAAGCTGATTTCCAGATTTCTGGCACTGTTCCAGTTACAAAAGATTTTTTATATAGGATCGATATCACATGTATGTAGATTGACTACTGTTAGTCTACAGTATACTGTGTCAAAGGTGTAAATGGTGCGTTGCTATCTTGTGGTGATATCTAATGCCACATGCATAAGTTACCCTCCAAACCGGGACACGACAGTGACAATCACTGACGCTTTTGCAGCAGGAATAGGTAAGGCGGTGGTACCAGACCCGGGCGAGACAATGCAGAACTCTACCACCTAATAGTCACTTTGGTAGTGACTTGCATAGCCAAACAGTCGCCTTTTACGACCTGCCTGGTAGAACGGCAGTTGGTCTATTCTTCAATGGAGCCCGGAACCAACACGGGGAAACCCTTAAGACGGTAATCTTGATCGACAGATTCACGTGGTCATCCGCAGCTTGGAAGTCACATTTAACCACTAGACGCTGCTACTAAGTTTAAGATTTTTAACAATAGCCCCGTGGGAACCTCAATATTTTTTTATATCATAAGATAACAAACAAACATATCTACTGATGGAAAGATCTGATGAAAAGAAAAACCGTCGCCTATAGACACCAAAAATGTTAATGGTGCGTTGATATCCGTATGGCAGGATGGCAGTGTCACATGCATAAGTCTATCGGCTACCTTACCTTCCAAACCGGAACACGAGAATAACAAGCATTGACGCTATTGTGGCAGGAATAGGTAAAGCAGGGAATTCAATAGACAGACATGTCCGCGGCCAAGTCTGCAGACATGACTTTGTTACTATAGGTCCGGGCAAATGTCTGTCAAGTGTGTTACCAACGCAGGCGGCCCGGCCTGTAACAAAATCCGGCGAGCATGTCTGTCTTTTTATAGTATAGAGGGCAAACGAGCAGATGGTGCACCTGATGGTAAATGATCACCGCCGCCCACAGACAGCCGCAATACTGCGGGTATTGCAGCAGCGTTGCCGGCCTTTTAAGAATGAATAAGCTCGTTTCTTGAAGGTCCCTAAGTCGTATCCATTCGGAAACACCCCCGAGGCTAATTGATTCCACAAAGGAGTTGTGCGAGGCAAAACTTGTCGACAAAAGCGCACGTTTGTGGATTTCCAGTCTAATGAATTCCCCGCTTAAGGCGGTGGTACCATATACCCGAGCAAGACGTTGCAGAACTCTACCATCCAGTAGTCACGATGGTAATGAAACGAATAACCAATTGGTCGCCTTTACGAATTGTCTAGCAGAACGGCAGTTGGTCTATTCTTCAAAGGAGCCCGAACCAACACGGGTGATTATCAATAACTATTGTTTGACTTAAGGATCCAACCCGAGACCTTATGATCAAAACCGAATAGGCCAATCACTGCACCAAAAAACAAGAGTGGAATGTAAAAAATTATACTTAGACATGATGACTTTTAAAGGAGATCTTCAGTAATATATCATTTCTATAATAGCAATAGAATATGATATGATATATTCTTCAAAGAAGACTTCCACAGATTAAATGGATACACCTTTCAAGACCATTTCGTAGTTTGTCAGTGTAGCTTGCAATTACATACAGAAATACAGAGTTATACTACTTAGAGATAACATAAAATCTCTTCAAGGGTAGTTTTTAAACTTTGTCATCTCATACGGTACAATAAAACAGTACAACATGTTTAATTTTTATTTTTTCGCGATGTAATATATCTTCAAATGTATGAATTTTTTGACAGCGATAAGAGCGTTTGCTCATATTCGCGGCGACACGTTTATTTTCCAATGGCGTGTCTTTTAGTATTCATGTAGTCTGTGAGGAGTCCAGATCAAAACGGAGAAAAATATTGTAATAAATGTAACAAACTCACTGAAACTCTAAAAAATGAAGTTTTACTTTACTGACCTCAGCCACACAATTTTGTACTCACAAGTTCACCACATTTTCTATCACGTCAGCAATTCAAAACAAAAACATTTTGTTAATTTGTTAATTGCATTAATTATGATAAGAGAAACATTTACATTTAAGAAACATTTATTTAGCGGAAAAGTGAAAATTGAATGTGTACAATAAGCTGATACAAATTCATTGGTTCTTATATTTAGTCTCATGGCATGCTACAACTCAACTAAAAAATTAATACTTAATTTTATACAACTTATAACTAAACAACGCATGTTTTACTTCGTAACCGAAGTATCTTCAGGAGAATTGAACAGCACTTTGCTTAAATAGAGTAGATGCAGTACTACTTAATTTTAAAATCAGTCTATTTATCAGACTTTATGTAACTTTCTTTCATTTTGACATTACAGAAGTAGCATATAAGAATTTATTAAAAATGAAAACATGAGTTATCCTTATTTCTTTTTTAAGATAATCATATAGTGGTATAAAACTTATGATATTCCTTTTGCTGTGAAGGGTTAATTCTGTTTTATACAATAAAGCTAAACACACAAGTTGATGTGATACAAAACAAATCACTATCGCTTCGAGGGTCGGTATCGATAGAATACAACCGCCGTGTTGGTCCCGGCCTCCTTTGTAGAATAGGCCAACTGCCGTTCTGCCAGGCAGGTCGTAAAAGGCGACCGATTGGCTATCGAGTCACTACCATCGTGGCTACTAGGTGGTAGAGTTCTGCATTGTCTCGCCCGGGTCTGGTACCACCGCCTTACCTATTCCTGCCGCAATAGCGTCAGTGCTTGTCGCTGTCGTGTTTCGGTTTGGAGGGTAAGGTAGCCGGTAAACTTATGCATGTGGCATTAGATCTCGCCACAAGATAGCAACGCACCATTAACATCTTTGGTGTCTATAGGCGATGGTTGACTCTTTCCATCAGGAGACCCATCTGCTTGTTTGCTATCTTATGATATAAAAAAAAAAAAAAAGAGAGTGTTATTATTTTAGGTAAGATTCAATCCCCATAGACATTGTTTCGAATTATAAAAAATGGAGTTTAAAAATTAATTTTTTCATACTTATTTTAAACAGTTTTTATATATCCAAAGGTACTACACAGGCAAATGAGTCTCCTGCTGGAAAGAGACAGGCATCACTTTAAAACCCAGATTTTAATGGTGCGTTACTATGCATGTAGCGAATCTCGCCATTAATGTCACGTGCATCAGTTTACCGGCTACTTTACTCACCAAACCGGAAATGAAAGTGACACGCACTGACGATATTGCGACAGGAAAAGGTAAGGCGTTGATACCAAAACCCGGACGAGGCGTTGCAGAAATCTACCACCCATAGTTGTCACGATGATAATATAAAGATATCCCCCGTATTGGTCCTGGGCTCCTTTGATATACGGCCAAGTGCCGTTCTGCCAGGCAGTTCGTAAAAGGCGACCGATTGGCTATGCGAGTCACTACGAGTACGAGTTAAATGCGATCAAAAGGAAGGAGCTGGTACTGAGAAGCCCCTGCCCATAAAATAAGAGCAGTATTTTACGTGAGGCTGGATTTGCGCCTTATAAAACAGTAAGCGATGGGCCGATGTGAAGTTCTGCCTGGCCCCGCTGAGAACCTCCAGCTTTTTAGTGGCTAACTTAGCTTTACCTTCCAAGTGGCCGAAGAATTGTTCGTCACTCGACATGTCCACTCCAAGTATTCCAATATTTACTCCAATTCCAATATAGGTACTGCACTTCAGTTTATTTAAAAACCACCAATTTGTAAAATAAAGTAATAATTAGGTACTTAAGTATAATATTTTTGTTACTATTGAATTCAAAATACGACGGCAATCTTTGTTACCAAGCTTTTAAAATTACTAGTGCAATATTTTAAATTAAATAGGTAATAATACTTAATTAGTCGCCTTTATGGTCTAATAGTCCGGTGTCAGTGTTCCGGGTTTAATTACCGGATAGAGCAAAACCGGATTTATTATATATTATTATATATTATACATTTTATATCAACATTTATACATGGCCAAAACATTGATATTAAAAGTTCAAGACGCGGTGTTGTTCAAATGTAATCAATTTTAAAAAAAATGCGAACAGACGTTTTGCGCAAACGTCATTGCCCATCCGCAATCGGTAATTACTTTTTTCTTATAGTAACAGCGTATTATCTAAGTGATCGAGTTTATAACCAGTATTAGTGGAGTTTAACGCTAGTGTCTATGTTGTCAATCTGTACGTCGAAATTATGAGAACTTAAGCTCTGTGTGGTGTTAAAGAAGGATTAAGGCGAGGTATTTCGACGCACGTCAATTCTGTAGAAAATGGGTGGCGCGGTATGTTCTGAAACCGCTGGGAAACGTGTTAATGAATTACCGGATAAAAATGTGTTTTTTCAATTTTCTGATAAAAACCACGTGCCCGGCAATAGGCTTGCCATCATATTTTGGGACTAAGCATCTTCGGCTAATCGTCGGTAACTTTGTTGTACCCCTGCCTACCTCTTCCGGGATTCGGGCGTGATATAATCTTAGTAATGCTTAACACTAAAAATTAAAGGTACATACTAACGTATTAAACTCATCAAATATACCTACTTTCTGTTTTATATGTATCACTTGCAAATCAACTAAACCTAATAAGCCCAACACAGTACATTATTGTAAGTTATCGCAGAGTTGGGAAACCTGCAGACTCCTGTTTATGTCATTACGTCAGACCTATGCTTGTGTAAAATAAATCAAAGCCAGATCACCCCTTTGAGAGGTATGATGCCACAGTGAAACACGCATGCTAAAATTATGCGACGATTGCGACGGGTATAATATGTCTTTTGAGTCAGAGATAAAAATATAAGGAATTCAAATATATACACACATATTCAAGCCAGATCCCTCACCTAGAAGGCAGAGAGAACCGAGTGCCATAGGTCATGATCCTTGCAGTCTGGCTTACTCCACAATCTCTCTTCATACAAACACTCCGGTTGCAAAGATACTTGACACCACCATCTGACAGTACTCGATCAATCTGATCATGGTATGTCAGTCTTGGTCTTTGGTATATCTATTTTTTTAAGCTTTTATTTACCATTCTAAAATAAATTTATTTTCTAGTTGACTGTACTTAAGAAGAAAATTAGAGTGGGCCCAATCGACAGTGTTATTTAACGTCACAATCATTTTGGCCGGCAACCAAAATCTTACCAAGCCCAAACATCAGAATATTTACCTATGCATGTACAATTTTTTTCAATTTATAATCAATTTATTGAAAAAATGTTTCACTAATAAAATAACAACTAATGCTATATTGATCCGAAGGAAAAATTAGATATGCTTCCGCCAAGCATTTATCTTTTTTTTTGTATCATAAAATAAAAATGAAGCAGCTGGCTCTTCTGATGGAAGGAGACAACTATCGCCGATAGATACCACAGATGTTAATGATGCATTGCTATCCTTGTGGTGAGGTCTTAGTGTCACATTCATAAGCTTACTGACTACCTTACCCTCCAAACTAAAATACAAAGGTAACTAGCACTGACACTATTGCGGCAAGAATAGGTAAGGAAGTGGTACCAGACCCAGGCGAGATAGTGCAGAACTCAACTACCATCTATTTTTATTTTTATCCAATATATATATGTAAAGGCGAGTGTGTGCATGTATATACATATTATATATGTGCGTGAATTCAAAATCGAGCAGAAGCGCACTGTTTTTTTTGTTTTTTTTTTTTATAGAAAAGGGGCAAACGGACAGGAGGCTCACCTGATGGTAAGGATCACCGCCGCCCATGTATAACCACGCTATCAGAAGATTTGCAGATGCATTGCCGACCTTTTAAGAAAGACTAGGCTCTTTTCTTGAAGGTCCCTAAGTCGTATCTGCTTGGAAAAACCCCTGCCGGTAATTGGTTCCACAGAGGAATAGTGCGGGGAAAAAAGTGCCAGTTAGTATTAAAATATGTATGTATGTTGAATACGCTAAAATTTTCAGAATTTGTAGTTACAACCGTAAATAATTTTTTTATAAACATTCGGAATACATTTCAACAAGTCACGGGTGTCATCTTTTTATTAATAAGATGTCATATTACTGCTACGAGAATAAATAAATAAATAAATATTCACGGGACAAATTACACTGACTGATCTAACCCCAAAGTAAGTAAATTATTTTGCTTGTATTATGGGTGTTAGTCAACGATACTAATACATAGAAATACATATATAAATACAAGAATATATTTAATAAACACCCAAACCCCAAAATACAAACATTTATGCTCATCACACAAATGCTTGTCCCCGTCGGGGATCGAACCCGAGCCCCGTTGTACGCGTAGTCAGGGTCGCTAACCACTCGACCAACGGGGTGGTCAAATTAAATCAATTCTTAGTCTACAGATGATTCAGTTTCCTGGCCAAATAATCTCTAATATATAAAATTCTCGTGTCACAGATTTAATTACTATACTCCTCCGAGACGACTTGACCGATTTTGATGAAATTTTATACGTATATACATTAGGTCTGAGAATAGGTTATCTTTTTTGTTATACCCCTAAGTGATAAGAGTGGTCCACCCGATTTTTTTTCGTCATTTTTATTATTTTTATTTTTTATGATGGAATATTAGAAAATACATAAACATATTTTTTTCCAACTTCTACCACTAACCCCTATTTCTTAATAACGATATTAATAATTTAATAATTCATGTGACAAACTAACGTTTGCCAGGTCATTATAAAATGTCTATTAACATTATAAAATGTCTATCATTTATCTCAATTCTGTTTAGTGAATTCAAGCTAATAACTGTTTACTTATGTTGCGTTGTAATTTATTACATAAATGTATTTTATTAATAAATCCGCTGAAACTGTTTCCGAGATAATAAGACTCGATTTTTTTATATCATAAGATAGTAAACTAGCAGATGGGTCTCCTGATGGAAAGAGTACCCTCCAAACCGAAATACGACAGTGACAAGCACTGACGCTATTGCGGCAGGAATAGGTAAGGCGGTGGTACCAGACCCGCCCGGGCCCGGGAGACAATGCAGAATTCTACCACCTAGTAGCCACGGTGATAGTGACTTGCATAGCCAAACGGTCGCCTTTTAAGACCTGCCTGGCAGAACGGCAGTTGGTCTATTCTTCAAAGGAGCCCGGAACCAACACGGGGATTATTTATTTGTTACGTTAGCTTTGCGCGCAGTCTACGCAAACTTTTAACTGGTAAGCTTATTATTCACTTAAAATAAATTACAATCTAATAAATAAAACAATTGTACTTATGTATTTTTATAAACTTTTAGTTAACTTGCTTTGTAAGTTAGTTAGTGTGAGTCAAATCTTACAAGCTTTGATTGACTTTGGCACTGAGCCAATTTGATTGAAATTGGAACAATTCGATTATTTAAAACGGTAATATGATCAAGAATTTTTAGAGAAAGAATAAAAGCTTGAAGGCACGCCAAATTTAAAATAATCCGTTTCTGCGGATAAAATCTGCATCGTCCGTTGGTGGTACGTATGCGCATTGCAAATAATTGAAGCCATTTATAAAGGGATAATGTAACATTTTTGTAGCATTCTTAACTATATACAAATGATCATACCTGCGCAATCTTAACATTATACTGCGAGAACATGGCGTCGTACATCGCCATTAACTCCGATTGGCCAACTGCGGCTGCTGCCCTGGGATCTAGTATACTGCTGGCATCCTGTAATAAAAGTATACAAGTGTTAACACATTATGTTCTCTAAAGATTATTTTTACCAACCAATACCTACATATATTTCCAACATCGTCGATACGAAAAAAATACAGCCGAATTCGAAAACATAAAACACGTCCCATTTTGCGAAAAACCAGAAATATGTATGGCTTAAATACTCACATTGAGATATCTATATAATAATACGTAAAGGAAAACTTTAGTTGAAGACAATTGCGCGAACGGTGGTATGAAACTTGGCACATTTAAAGTGAACATTGCGGAGGACTGCAGAAACCTAATATTTTTAAGTGAAATGCTTCTAAGGCATATATTAAATTATTAAAACTAAACATTACATATACTACATTCATGTGACATACATGATAATATAAAGTTTATATTATCATGTATGTCACATGAATGAATGATGAATATATTATATATATATATATATATATATATATATATATATATATATATATATATATATATATATAGCTAGCTCCGCCTATACCTAGTATTCCTTCATGATGTGTTTATAATAGAAACACATCATGAAGGAATATTAGGTATGTTAAACAATTGAAATTTTATTTACGTTATATCTCTGTCTATGAGGTCTCCCCATCTCATTTTATACAGATGTGTTAGAAAGAGAGGGTTAGACCTCAGATGACAGCAGTATTTAAAATTTGGTTTCAAGTAGGTATTAGAAGAGTTGTCTAAAGATATAATACAGCTTCATGAAACACATGGACACTATTTTCTTTATGATTAAAGTCAGTTGTCCAACTTGAAAGAAATTATATTGTTTAGTCTTCCGAACTCCGGCCACAGGCGGTCCCAGGAATCGAAACACGGGACCTCATGATTTCAGCCGAATAGGCTATGCCCTAGACAAGGGACCGGCAACCGGGTTGTAAGTAAATGTTTATCTAATAATACCATATGCATATTAAGTATTTTATGAAACAACGTTAGGTACCTATATATGAATAAATAGATTAGTTTTTTATAAAAAAAAAATATTTATGCTAGTATTATTTATTGTGGACAAGAAAAAAAAATTGTGGCACTTTAAAAACCTCTGATTCAAAAGATTGCCGACCTCTGCCCTAGACCACGTGACATCAGAATTTAAATAATAAAACTGCAAAAATGTTAAAATATACTTTTGTAATGTTATGACATATCGTAATTTGTACGGATTTATTTTATACTAGCGAACGCCTGTGGCCGAAATTCGACCATAGATTAAACTACGAAATCACTTTTAAGTTTGACAAATAACTTAAGCAGTAAAGAAAATAGGATACATGTGTGTATATTATCATGTATGTATATTTTTGGAACGAAGTTCCTTACGGCAGGCTTGGAGGGGATAGGGATTTTGCTGCGCGACCGAACTGAAAAAATGTGATAGTAAAACCATAAGAAAAATGCGTGGAATAAAAGCGTTAAATGAGACGTGCGCAGGCGCGACAGTCGCGTACACAAGTGAGTAGTGCCGTTTAGCCGAAGGAAGTTCGTTCCTACCTGGTGTCCCGCGACACCACATCATTTTTTTTATAATTATTAATAATCCATTTTATTTTAAAATATTAGGTTTCTACAGTCCTCCGCAATTTAAACTTTAACCGTGCCAAATTTTATACTCCATCGTTTACGCAACTTCTTTAATAGGGGTCCAAAACTTCTCCTTCACATATTAATATATAAATTTTCTGATGATAGACGACAATAGTCTTATAAAACGTATCGGACCTAGGAGCGGACGTAGCAATTAATAGATTAGGACTATACAATTCAATATTCGATCCTGATACCGAATATGTAAAAAATGGGTACTTAAAATTTTGACCTAATTGTCCAATAAAAATATTATGTAAGGACATCCGTGTATAGATATTGAATTTAATTGTTTTTAAATGGCGACACACAATACGACTGCAAGGTTCTGTAACAGCGATTTGACGCCATTGCACGTATTATAAGTCAAGTCTCACATCTGTCATCCGCAAGAAGACCATAATATGTTGTTTTTTTTATATCATAAGATAGCAACCAAGCAGATGGGTTTCCTGATGGAAAGAGTCAACCATTGCCTATAGACACCAAAGATGTTAATGGTGCGTTGCTATCTTTTGGCGAGGTCTAATGCCACATGCATAAGTTTACCGGCTAGCTTACCCTTCAAATCGGAACATGACAGCGACAAGCACTGACGCTATTGCGGCAGGAATAGGTAAGGCGGTGGTACCAGACCCGGGCGAGATAATTCAGAACTCTACCACCTAGTGTGTTGTGTGTGTGATACGTTGCAGACTTCTATCACCTAGTAGTCACGGTACTAGTGACACGTATGCCTACACGTGGACCTTTTACAAACAGCCTGGCAGAATTACAGACAAATGGTCTACTCTTCTAAGGGGTTGCTCGTACCTACATAGGGAAAATTTGTTCTTCGAAATATTGTGTTTCTTATTACAATGTAGACTAAAAATTAAAAAAATAAATCTACCCCCTTATCGAGTGATCTAAATAAACTTTCTTAGAAATACATCGCTGAGTCTATTTTGCTTTATAGTTCTATCTTTTATTATTGTTATAAATTTAAAAATTAAATAGTATATAAGAAATCAGAACAGATGTAGAACTAATCACTCAGATAGGTTTTCGTAATCAATCCTAATTTAAAAGAACTGGCTAGCTGTTATAGTTGAACCATTGTTATAAACATAAAAACGGAACAAATTACGTGTTATATGTATTTCGATAGAACTAATTATGAATGAATGAATGAATGAAATTTATTTGCTCAGAATACGGTACAATTTTATAGATTTACATAAGTTATAATACATCTGCGTATTTCACCAAATTGGCATGCAAATTTTGTTGACAAATATAACTATAAATTAAAAATACTAATTTAATATTACTTCACGGCAACAAAAATTGAAATATTTGAACCAACAATAAATTAGAATTATATAATCGTCATACGCCTGTTCTGGTTAATATTTCCAAACATTTTAAATAGCATTATTATTAAGTAATCTAATAATAAACTTAATCTACTCTATAATTATTAACAAATGTTACAAAATATCTATATCGAACATGAAAGGTTTAGATACCTTTCAAATATCTATCAAATTAAGTGCAACTAATTTAGCATCCATTTAAATAAAATGAAAAAAAACAACAACAATTTGATGTAATGAACTTTGAAATAATAGTAGGCCATGTTTCTAATATCAATCAATAATTTGGACGTTAATTTACACGACATGTCAATCGCCAAGTACAAAACACCCATATTTTTTGAATATTACTACACCAATTTCGTTGAGTTTTACTATAAAGATATGCAATATTCTCTATTTATTATATTTTTTCTGGTTGTATACGACTATTAAATATCATTTCCTTCAATATATTAGAAGTTAGTCAAACTGTATATGAACCATTTCATTTCAGACATTATATTGTACCGCTGGGGACTTCTTTAATCTTCAGATATTCGCTACGCTACTTTCCTTGTTTCTGTGAAGTTACGGAAGTCACTTATAACAATTTTGAAAATTAAGGAAACGCGAAAAGTTGAAAATCAAATTATCTTAACTTCTTTTCATTTCGCCGAGAAAAAGATAACGGTAACTTAATATTAAATTAGAAGGTGCGGAGCGGATTCTAATGTTGGGTTCTTATATTCAAGCATCTGTTATTTTTAGCAGTAAATATTAACAACCAATTTAAAATAACGAGACGATCGACAAATTGTTTGAACATTTGTTCAAGAAAAGACAATCTGAAGATTATTAATTTAATGTATCGACAGGTCCTACGTCAGTTGTCGTAACTCAAAAAATACTATTTTTGTTTTATTTATGAAAATGTGGCCACTTTTATAGATCTTTTAATAACGAAAGAACGAACATTATTAAAAATGAAATGTCTATTCGATAAATCCAACTTCTAATAGTAATTTCATTTTAATTCTTCGTGTTATTAAAAGATTTATAAAAGTGGAGTCATTATCATAAATGAAACAAAAATCATATTTCTTAAGTTAAAACCCAAATTTCTTAAGTTCAATAGAACCCATCGGTATTTCTAACGCATTTTAAAATATTACGTTTAAACTTTAAGTGTGCCACGTTTCACATTCCACCGTTCAATCAATTGTTTTAAAAAGCGGTCCAAAGTTTTTCCTTTTTTTAAGTTTGAAACCTAACTTTAGCCGTAAAGTATTTTACCCGTAGTAGCCGTAAGCCATTAGAACCAATTTAAAACAACGAGGCGTTCTACAAGTTGTTCGGTCATTTCTTCAAAGGAATTACTTGGTATTTTCTTCAAAGGAAGCCAGGACCAACACAAGAATTCGGTTGTTCACGTTACACTGGTTTGTCAGTTAATGAGAAAGCTTGTGATCTCAAAACCTAAATTTCACTGAGTTGTAAAACAATTGAACAAAAATAAGCAGGATTGACAACTATATAATCATTCACAGTACAGGGATCCTAGTACATCACCAGACTCCCAGCTCCTACTGAGATTTCGATTTTCGAGGATAGCAACAAAAACATCTATAATGCTTTCGACGATCCTGAGATTTTATTAAGAAGTATCTTAAGGCCCGTATCCCAAAAGAAGCAGGCAGTGATGCAACCAGTGCACAAACGATTAGCTGAAAATACTTATTCCAACAATGTGATAGGCGGTAAGCCTACCAACCAGGAACTTATGCAATCTTGGGCGACGTTTGTTTTTGTTTATTACAAAACTGAAATAAATACAATTTTGGATTACCCGACCCGGGAATCGAACCCGGAACCTCACACCGGACCACTAAACCACAGAGACGATTATTGTAAATTTTATGACCTTAAACTATTGGACTATCAATAGATAGTCTATTGTCGACAATAAAGTTGATGTAACTTTACAGCCACCACTTAGACTCAATTCATACCTCAGCAATAGCATAAAGTACTAGCAAAAACTGAATCTAATGTTTATATTAATCACCTGAAACAAATACCTAGGCATTTTAATGCTCTCTGAGATGTCATCTTGTCTTTCTTACTACAAATAAGGTTAAAATGAGAGGATGAGATCTCAGAAGATGACAACGAAATATAAAGTTTGGTCTTAAGTGGGTTTCAGAAGTTTTGTCTCAAAAACTATATATAATAATTGTCGTGCCTATATGTGTTAGTATTATTAACTTATTCTTTTACTTTCGATTGCACACAATAGCAGAACGTGGTTGCACAGGCTAAAAATTTAACGCGTCCAACACACAATCACACACGCAAACAGGAATGCATCGTAAAAGTACGCACGCGACATAGGCCTTGGAATTCGTTATTCGTTTTCATTTTTTGTTAATATAGAACTGGAAGAATAATTTTTTTTGTATTATAAGATATACCACCGCCTTACCTATTCCTGCCCCAATAGCGTCAGTGCTTGTCGCTGTCGTGTTCCGGTTTAGAGGGTAAGGTAGCTGGTAAACTTATGCATGTGGCATTAGACCTCGCCACAAGATAGCAACGCACCATTAACATCTTTGTGTCTATAGGCGATGGTTGACTCTTTCCATCAGGAGACCCATTTGCTTGTTTGCTATCTTATTATATAAAAAAAAATAGCGAACAGGCGGATAGCTCTCCTGATGGTTTTCCATCTGCTTGTTCGGAGAGCCATCTGCTTGTTCGCTATCAGACAACCGTCGCCTATAGACATCAAAGATATTAATGGTGCGTTGTTATCCTTGTGATGGAATGTTAATAACACATTCATGTGTTTACCGGCTTCCTTGCCCTCTTGACCGGAACATGACCGTTACAAGCACTAATGCTACAGTGGCAGAATTAAATAGGTAAGGCCATGGTACCAGACCTGGGTGAGACAATACAGAACTCTAGCATGTATTAATCACGATGGTAGTAACTCTATAGACCACTTACAAGCCGAGCTTAGTTAGGTGTTTCAAAGATATTTCCAAATCCATACAAACTCACACCCTAACCCGTTGGTGGTGCTGCGGCAGACTACATCCCGATCCCAAATTACGTAGGCCCTGCTATATTCAAACCGATTCCGACGACCCGTTAACTCTTGCCAACGGAACACACCAAAACACTACACGCCTATATACATGACACTGTCGCGTCGCCGCCGGCAGTGAAAAGGACCCCAGTTTCAGCCAAACCAAGACCCAAGGGCAAGGATAAACCGATGAACAAAACAATGCCATACAACAACAACAACAATGCCCTAAGCCAACGATCGGTCTCACAGGAGACATTTTTAGGGCGGAGGGCGTACAGTCTCACTTTAAACACTGGCTGAGCACTGTGCTTGCCCTCGCGACTCGTGAAGCTGTGGAAGCCCTTAAGGCGCAGTGATACAGTGATTACGAAAAAAAAAGGTTGATTGCTTAAATGGATTCCATATAAATTAGATATCCAAAAAATAATTATACAATAACTGATTCGACCAATATAATATATGTACATAGAAATATTAAAAAAAACTCGGAAACCGCGTTTTTTAATAACTTCGATTAATATTCGAATTAATTTGAAAATCTAATCTCTATCCTATAAAAACTGCTTTGAAAGCCGCAAATTGGGCCAAATCGATTAATTTATTCGAGAGTTATCGTTGACGAAAATTTTTAAAAGCGATTTTCAAAACAACTTCCGAGATTTTCAACCAATTGATTTTATAAGTACAACACCAAAGCAAATTTAATGCTGGACTATTGGTTCAACGAGTTAAAATAAAGTAGTAAAGCGACTCAAAGTTATCCGGGTACGACCCCAAAAATGATATATCGATACTTATAATCTACTAATTTTATATAGACTGTTACGTACTCGGTTGACTCAACGCCCCAAAGAGGGTATTGGCCTCCAATACAAGAGTCCGCCATCTAACACGATCTCTAGATACCTCTACCCAGTTACTGACACGAAGTTCCCGAAGATCCGCCCCAACCATATCGATCCAGCGATATCTGGGGCGCTACCAACAGGACGTCGACCAGCTGGTCGGCCCAAATACACTCTTTTCACACCACAATCTTCTTCCATTCTTTCAATATGGCCCAGCCAACGGAGTCTGTGTGCCTTTATCTCTCCTATTATATTTGGTTGGGCTACGAGTTCTTCTTTCTCGGCATTTTTACGGATCCACCAGTCTCCACCAGGTCCTTGCACTGGGCCCATCTTGCGTAGGACCTTTCTAAAGAGGAATTTTATTTAAAAGAAGTACGGTTTAATTGTTTGTTTGTGAATAAACTGAAATATTTTAAGTCAAATTTTAAACATTCTTTCACCATTATAAAGTATCACCAAATATTATAGACTACTTTTTTACCCAAACTGAGTTAAAGAAATTAATATGTATCACACGAATGAAGTCGCAGAGAAAAGCTAGTAACAAAATATAATCTCTGTATATAAATATACATTACTCGTAAATACCGTTTTTTTAATATTACTAACAAGCAAGTAAGTAAATATTTCTTCTGATGGAAGAAGATACCCCACGATTAAAGGTATTAAATAACGCATTGATCCGGTCTGTTTCCCGTTAGTCCCATGTTGGTTCGGACCGCCTTTGAAAAATTTACCATCTGCCATTCTGTCAGGCAGTTCGTAAAAGAAGACCTAATGGCTATACGTGTCACTGCCATCGTAATCACTAAGTCGCAGAGTTCTGTCGCAAATTTCACCCGCAATTCTGGGACCACCGCCATACCAATTCCTGTTGGGATAGCGTCGGTGCTCATCACTGTCGTGTTCCTGTTTGGGGGGTAAGATAATTGGAAAACTTATGCATGTGGCATTAGACCTCGCCACAAGATAGCAACGCACCATTAACATCTTTGTGTCTATAGGCGATGGTTGACTCTTTCCATCAGGAGACCCATTTGCTTGTTTGCTATCTTATTATATAAAAAAAAATAGCGAACAGGCGGATAGCTCTCCTGATGGTTTTCCATCTGCTTGTTCGGAGAGCCATCTGCTTGTTCGCTATCAGACAACCGTCGCCTATAGACATCAAAGATATTAATGGTGCGTTGTTATCCTTGTGATGGAATGTTAATAACACATTCATGTGTTTACCGGCTTCCTTGCCCTCTTGACCGGAACATGACCGTTACAAGCACTAATGCTACAGTGGCAGAATTAAATAGGTAAGGCCATGGTACCAGACCTGGGTGAGACAATACAGAACTCTAGCATGTATTAATCACGATGGTAGTAACTCTATAGACCACTTACAAGCCGAGCTTAGTTAGGTGTTTCAAAGATATTTCCAAATCCATACAAACTCACACCCTAACCCGTTGGTGGTGCTGCGGC
This sequence comes from Apodemia mormo, assembly GCA_036924255.1. Lineage (NCBI taxonomy): Eukaryota > Metazoa > Arthropoda > Insecta > Lepidoptera > Riodinidae > Apodemia > Apodemia mormo. The sequence goes on along the minus strand of JAUPFN010000013.1, from coordinate 7,476,330 downwards.
AGACTACATCCCGATCCCAAATTACGTAGGCCCTGCTATATTCAAACCGATTCCGACGACCCGTTAACTCTTGCCAACGGAACACACCAAAACACTACACGCCTATATACATGACACTGTCGCGTCGCCGCCGGCAGTGAAAAGGACCCCAGTTTCAGCCAAACCAAGACCCAAGGGCAAGGATAAACCGATGAACAAAACAATGCCATACAACAACAACAACAATGCCCTAAGCCAACGATCGGTCTCACAGGAGACATTTTTAGGGCGGAGGGCGTACAGTCTCACTTTAAACACTGGCTGAGCACTGTGCTTGCCCTCGCGACTCGTGAAGCTGTGGAAGCCCTTAAGGCGCAGTGATACAGTGATTACGAAAAAAAAAGGTTGATTGCTTAAATGGATTCCATATAAATTAGATATCCAAAAAATAATTATACAATAACTGATTCGACCAATATAATATATGTACATAGAAATATTAAAAAAAACTCGGAAACCGCGTTTTTTAATAACTTCGATTAATATTCGAATTAATTTGAAAATCTAATCTCTATCCTATAAAAACTGCTTTGAAAGCCGCAAATTGGGCCAAATCGATTAATTTATTCGAGAGTTATCGTTGACGAAAATTTTTAAAAGCGATTTTCAAAACAACTTCCGAGATTTTCAACCAATTGATTTTATAAGTACAACACCAAAGCAAATTTAATGCTGGACTATTGGTTCAACGAGTTAAAATAAAGTAGTAAAGCGACTCAAAGTTATCCGGGTACGACCCCAAAAATGATATATCGATACTTATAATCTACTAATTTTATATAGACTGTTACGTACTCGGTTGACTCAACGCCCCAAAGAGGGTATTGGCCTCCAATACAAGAGTCCGCCATCTAACACGATCTCTAGATACCTCTACCCAGTTACTGACACGAAGTTCCCGAAGATCCGCCCCAACCATATCGATCCAGCGATATCTGGGGCGCTACCAACAGGACGTCGACCAGCTGGTCGGCCCAAATACACTCTTTTCACACCACAATCTTCTTCCATTCTTTCAATATGGCCCAGCCAACGGAGTCTGTGTGCCTTTATCTCTCCTATTATATTTGGTTGGGCTACGAGTTCTTCTTTCTCGGCATTTTTACGGATCCACCAGTCTCCACCAGGTCCTTGCACTGGGCCCATCTTGCGTAGGACCTTTCTAAAGAGGAATTTTATTTAAAAGAAGTACGGTTTAATTGTTTGTTTGTGAATAAACTGAAATATTTTAAGTCAAATTTTAAACATTCTTTCACCATTATAAAGTATCACCAAATATTATAGACTACTTTTTTACCCAAACTGAGTTAAAGAAATTAATATGTATCACACGAATGAAGTCGCAGAGAAAAGCTAGTAACAAAATATAATCTCTGTATATAAATATACATTACTCGTAAATACCGTTTTTTTAATATTACTAACAAGCAAGTAAGTAAATATTTCTTCTGATGGAAGAAGATACCCCACGATTAAAGGTATTAAATAACGCATTGATCCGGTCTGTTTCCCGTTAGTCCCATGTTGGTTCGGACCGCCTTTGAAAAATTTACCATCTGCCATTCTGTCAGGCAGTTCGTAAAAGAAGACCTAATGGCTATACGTGTCACTGCCATCGTAATCACTAAGTCGCAGAGTTCTGTCGCAAATTTCACCCGCAATTCTGGGACCACCGCCATACCAATTCCTGTTGGGATAGCGTCGGTGCTCATCACTGTCGTGTTCCTGTTTGGGGGGTAAGATAATTGGAAAACATATGCATGTGGCATTAGACCTCGCCACAAGATAACAACGCACCATTAACATCTTTGTTGTCTATAGGTGACGGTTTCTTTTCTTTCAGGAAAACCATCTGCTTGTTTGCTATCTAGTGATAAAAAATGTTACAAGACGTTCGTATACTTTGCAAAATACCCATTTTTATTTGTGAAATATATTTAAAATTTACTTTTTCGACTTAAATGTTGATATTATGTTTTGAATCACCTAATAATTCTTACTATAAAAACTTGAGAATTTAAAAGAAAGTATTGTATCTCTAGAATTACAAAAAAGAAAAGTACAACTATATTTTTTCATTAACATCGATCGACAATCCAATTGACGGTAAACCGACAATTAAGAGACCATCTAGTCCTAATTGGAATGTATGAGATTCCCGTCTTACAATTAATGAGACTTAATGTCTGGTAAAGGTGCTATCATTTCTTGGAAACCCTCTTAAGTAATGGATACGATAGATGTATAAATAGATTTTATGCGGAAACATTTATCGTAGGTAATTAACTTACTTGTAACTATTGTTATATATGCATGAATCTAAAATAATATAATTTTATAGTATATAAAGTTGATTGATAAGTTTCATAATAAAATGTATGTTTAAAAATATACAAACATTTACCCCGGGTTTTTCTGGATACTTTTGAAGTGTAAAACTATTTTTCTTCCTGTCAGACAATTTTTAAAAGGCAAAAGATTAGACAAAAGCCTTACTACTTAAACATAATTAATCGTCAAGATACTGTCCCAAGCTGAGTTTCGGTCTCACAGGAGACACCCTTAGGGCGGGCTCCTAGCCCTCTTAATTTAAACTTTGGCTGAGCAACGCAAGATTTTTTAGTATAACTTTAAAATTAATGTACCAATGAAATTGGTACATTAATTTTAAAGTTATACTAAAAAAACTGTTTCGCCAAAATGTTTTTAGGTTTTTCCAAAATTTCTCAAAATCTCTCAAAATCTCCTGGACAAAATTACTTCAAATTTAAATACAGACATATTGATGTCATCGCAAAAATATTTAAATCTTTATTATAAACATTTTGTTCCCCTTTGCATGTCTCATTTCCAGTAAATTGTTAAAAAAATTTTTTGTAATCGAGATCAGTCAATTATTATTTTTTTATTTTTTATTTGAGCCTTTAATAATACTGACAAACACTCATACTGATTCATTGACTATACCTGGATTCCGATGTATAAATCTTACGGTCTCTACTATAAGTTTACCGGCTACCTTACAAGTGACAAGCACTGGCGCTATTACGGCAGGATTAGGTAAAGCAGTGGTACCAGACCAGGGCGAAACAATAAAAGAGAATTGATCCCATGAAGTAAGTGAAATATGGTAAGATAAGAAATACAGTCAGGCTCGGTCCGGAAAAATCTATAATACTTAGACCCTTTTAGTTTTATTTGAAAACGATTTTAAAGTAACATAAATTTAAATCTTGCTGCCTTGCCAATGTGATGCAAAACGTAGCTTGAATAATGCAGTTGAAATTGTTTTATCATGCTAATCATGTTTTTGAAACTACGGGCAAATTTGAACAACGTACTTTTTCAAAAGTTAAATTGAAAATGTTGACTTTTCATAGAATTGGGTTTTATTTTGAAATTCATTTTCTTACGGATTTCACGGATACGCCTGTAGCAAGGTTCGCAGATTGAATCCGACGTCTAAATGTGCTACTTAAGTAAGTTTCGCCGTGGTTATCAACCGCGAGATCAAAGACGGCTTTTGTTGACTGCCTCTTTATTTATATCATAAGATAGCAAACAAGCAGATGGGTCTCCTGATGGAAAGAGTCAACCATCGCCTATAGACACCAAAGATGTTAATGGTGCGTTGCTATCTTGTGGCGAGGTCTAATGCCACACGCATAAGTTTACCGGCTACCTTACCCTCCAAACCGGAACACGACAGCGACATGCACTGACGCTATTGCGGCAGGAATAGGTAAGGCGGTGGTAGCAGACCCGGGCGAGCCTATGCAGAACTCTATGCCTCTTGGTTTAGAAGATAGCCTATTCGGCTAAGATCATGAGGTATGGAATAACCTATTCAGTTCATTAGGTTCCGGATTCGATCCTCGGGTCGGGCAAAAGTGTTATTGATTTTTGGAGGTTTTTCTCGAATATCTGAAATCTCAGAAGCAGCTCGGATTCTAACGGGTACTACCCGTTGTAAACGCCGTGCCTTAGATAAACACGTAAAGCCGTCGGTCCCGGTTATCACTAGAAATGGTCGATAATCGTTATCAGATCAGTAAAATGCGGCGATGGAGACCACCACTCATCTCGCCAACCGACAAATCGGTGAATCGTGGGGAACCGGAGTCTGTAGACGTTCGGTTTACCCTGCCTATCCCGGAAGGGAATCGTGATGATACTTTTAACGTTGCATTCATTTAAACCGCACACACAGAGTGAAAGCTTAGACTAAATTCATTGTAAGCAATTCCTTTTAGTTATTTTGCAGGAATTATCGGAATCCTTGTCTGTAAGTCTTCTGGCAAAAATATAGTACGTGTAGTTTATCGTTATTGGTTAAGTCCACAGAACAATATACTCCTGGTTAATGCCCGGTTCCTATATCAGTAAAACGACTCGTTTTAGTTACAAATAGTAGCGTGAGTTAAAACTGTTATTATATATATATATATATATATATATATATATATATATATATATATATATATATATATATATATATATATATATATATATATATATATATATATATATATATATATATATATATATATATATAATAGTTACTATATTATCTATAAAATATCAAATCAAATTACCATCGAAACAAATTATGAAACGCCTTATTACTATTAAATTGGTTGCTAATGGTTACTGTTACGAATGACGGATCGCTTAAGGCAAGTATTTTGACGCGCGTTAATTCTATAGGAAATGGGTGGTGCTAATTCTATAGGAAATGGGAATTATTAACAAATTCTTTATTTTAGAAATTTTTTGCCCGTTTGCGGAATTTTATATAATCGAGTAAAGAACATTCTTTCTATCATATAATAAGTTAGCACATTCCTTAGATAATATCTTCAAGTATATCATGGAATTTTTGTAAAATTTTTATTTAACAATCAATACAAAAAAAAATGTGATTTAGCAAACCAATCTTTTCCCGTTTGTCCCGATGCCTTGCCTTAAAATAGGAATTCGGCATAAGTCAATAGTTAACTCGAAAAAAAGCTCTAGGCGTCACTTATAAAGGCAAAATAATTTATGTACATATATTATTAGCAAAAAACGACGTTCTTAAATACTATTAAATTAAAACTAATTAAAAAATAGTTGCATTGTTTAATAAACCGGCCAAGTGCGAGTAGGACTCGCCCACGAAGGGTCTATAAGAGAAAATCACATTTGTGTGTATACTTAAATATTTATTTTATTTATTTTTATAGTATATATATATATATATATATATATATATATATATATATATATATATATATATATATATATATATATATATATATATATATACATATATATATATATATATATATATATATATATATATATATATATATATATATATATATATATATAAATTCTTATTATTATATTATATTCTTGAAAATATTCAAGTTTCTATCTGTTTATTAAGATCGAGTAAAAAATTGCTTAAAAACTACGTTTGTTGTATGGGAGCCTGCCTTTAATATTTACTTATTTATTTATATAGGTAATATATAACTAAATACTCTGTGAAAATTTTAAACATCAACCTGTTACAGTTATTAATATTGAGCAAAAAATACGAAAAAACATGTTTATTGTATGGGTTCATATTTTCATTTTTTTATTTTTAGTATTTATTGTTATAGCGACAACGGAAGTACATTATATTTGAAAATTTCAACTTTGTAGCTATCACGTTTTATGAGATACAGCCTGGTGACAGACGGACAGACAGACAGCGGAGGCTTAGTAATAGGTTCCCGTTTTACCTTTTAGAAACGGAACGGAACGGTCCGCTGCGAATATAATAAACAGTCCCCAACCAATCAGCGGGAGAGGCGGCCTCCGAGCATTGGTTTACAATCGTCTAGGAGATGGAAAACTCCAAAATCAAACCTGGAATTGGTGTCTACTTTAGGCGCAAGTAGGGTTTAACCTGAAATAAGCGGCAGGTACCTGCAACCGACCTGGCTCCGCACGTATTGGCTCGCCTTTCCTGTGGAATCAGCCAGTGAGGTCGAGAGGGTGACGTGGGTCCTGGGCAACCCCGCATCATCTAACTGCATCACAGGCGATGCAGCGTCTGTGGAGAGGGCACTTCACTAATGACAGCTCAGCTGCGTGGAAAACAATACGGAGAGTGACAGTTACCGGATATAAGCCCGCACATCTCTGAGCGTATTATGATTCTACGCCTTTCTACCACTTGCGGATTTATTACCATCGTTTCTGCATACGCTCCTACACCAGCATCCTCCGCCAAGTCTAAAGACGAGTTCTACAAACAGCTGTACTCCACAATGCGTGAAATAAGGTCAGGAGATCGCATGATGATTCTTGGTGACTAATGCACGTGTAGGTCAAGACAGTAGGGCTTGGCCAACATGTCTTGGTAACCACGGAATTGGTTAGCAAAATGAAAACGGCCAGCGTCTGCTTGAGTTTTGCTGTAAGTACCAGCTACGTGTTACAAACACCTACTTTAAAGGTAAACTAATGAGAAAGGTCTCTTGGAAGCATCCTCGTTCTGGACACTGGCACCAACTGGACGTTATTATAACAAATAAAAAGGATCTCAGGGAAGTTATTTACACAAGATCCTTTCACAGCGCTGATTGTGACACTGATAACTCCCTTGTGATCAGTAAAGTCCGATTTACACCAAAAAAAATTCACTCTAACAAAACTCCTGGGAAGAAAAAAATCAATCTTACGAATATTAGGATCTCTGAATTAGTGAATCAATTTTGCAAACTGGCAAGTCACGAATCGGAAGCCTGGGACCCTGATGCCTCAGTGGACATGGAATGGCGGTCAATCAGGTCATTTCTTACTAAAACTGCTGTTAACGTTTTTGGATACAGTACATCAAAATCTTCCGATTGGTTCGCAGAAAACGCAGATCATATCCTGCCCTTAACTGTCGCCAAACGTCAAGCTGCGTTAAACCACCTTCTAAACCCGTGCACTGAAACCAAGTTCCAGCTCCATACAGCTAAGCCTAACCTCCAGCGAGCAGGTCGCCAGTTCGCCAATGCCTTTCGGCTGCGCCTGTGCAAAGATGTACAGAGCAGATACGGAAACCTATCTGGCATCTTTACAGGGATTAAAAAAAGCTATCGAACTTTTACCTATTATCACAAACGGCGATCGTCTTTTGGACCGTTGGGTAGAACATTATTCAGAGCCCTATGCACGTCCAGTTAACATCCTCCCAAATGTTGTGGAAGCAATTCACGAACTGAAAACTTGGTACGAGCTAGATGAGCTGCCCACCCTAAGCGAGCTGCAAAAAGCTGTCTACCATCTAAAAAACGGCAAAATTCCTGTAGGCGACGATATTACCGCAGAACTTATTAAAATCGAGTATCTGCGTCCGATCCTGCACAACTTTCTAAGAAAGTGTTGGGAGCACGAACGTTTTCCCCAAGATATGCGCGATGCGAATATAATCACCTTGTATAAGGGAGAGGGCGACGATTGCAACAACTACCGCGGTATTTCTCTTCTCAACATCGTCGGCAAACTGTATGGGCGAGTTATCCTCGCTAGGCTTCAGCAACTGGCCGACCGCATGTATTCTGAGGCTCAATATGGTTTCCGCTCCGGACGATCGACCACAGACATGATATTCACCTTGCGTCAACTTCAGGAAAAGTCACGTGAGCAAAATAGCCCCCTGGTAATAGCTTTTGTCGACCTAAATAAAGTGTTCGACACTGTAAGCCGTGAGGGCCTTTACACCGCCCTCGGAAGGGTAGGGTGCCCTCCAAAACTTTTAAACCTAATACGATCTCTCCACGAAGGCATGCAGGGTGCTGTTGTTCACGACGGCAAATCATCTGTTTTATTTGACATTCGGAGAGGAGTACGGCAGGGTTGCGTCTTGGCACCAACACTTATTGGCATATTCTTCTCCCTGCTTCTAAAGACTGCTTTCGGGGACTCAGTTCAGGGAGTTCACTTACACACGAGAATAGATGGGAAAATTTTAAACACCTCTTTACTAAGATCCCGTAATAGACGTGAAGATCTGTACATCGATTCTTTACTTTTTGCCGATGATGCCGCTCTGATTGCTAAGACCCCACAAGAACTGCAAGTTTTACTAAATTTGTGCGTGCTTGTTCACTCTTTTCTATGTCTATGTCTATAAATGCCAAAAAGACAGTTGTTCTAGCTCAGGGTTATAACCAAAAGCCAACAATTTTATTGGGTGGTACGCCTCTTAATGTGGTCGACAAATTTTGCTACCTAGGTTCACATGTATCCAGCAATCTGTTACTGGATTTGGAAATCGGAAGTAGGTTAGGCGAGGCTGCCACGACGTTCGGGAGACTGAGTGCAAGAGTGTGGACTAATAACTATCTCACAACAAGAACGAAAATGATTGTGTACCAAACTTGTGTCCTAAGCACACTCTTGTACGGAGCTGAAACTTGGACGTCGGATGCAAAGCAAGAAAGAAGGCTAAACAACTTTCACTTGCACTGTCTCCGCACTATACTAAATGTCACTTGGCGGGATAGGGTAATTAATGAGAGAGTGCTGCATATTGCACAGCTTCAGAGTATTACCGCAATGCTTAAACAGCGAAGATTGCGATGGCTGGGGCATATGCATCGAATGGGTGTCACTCGTTTACCAAGACGTACCCTATTGAGCGAAGTTGCTTTCGCTAAAAGAAAGATGGGGAGGCCCATGTTGCGCTTCAAGGACTGCACAAAACGGGACATGATAGCTTTCGAAATCAGCCCCAAAAATGGGAAAACCCAGCTGGCGACCGCAACAAATGGAGAAAGTCTCTGGTTGAAGAATGCAAAATCCACGACAGGTACTGGTTTCAGACTTTAGCTGACAAGCGTGAAAAGAAACACATGATTAAGAGGGCCGTCTCATCAACTCGGCTGTTAAACGACTCTCAGTTTAAATGCCAAGCATGCGGACGATACTGTCACTCTCGTATCGGACTGTACAGTCATGCTAAAGCTTGCTATACGGACGCTGTTTAGATCATCTACTTAATATGTAAAGGCCTGAATGATTACTAACAGGTCGAGTCATCATATAAGCTACATATTATCGGGCTATCACATACGGGGGAAGAGCTGTGCGGAGTAAACGAAGTCCGCGCAGACGAAGTCGCGGGCAACAGCTAGTTTGGAATAAATATATATTTAGTGAAACCAGTAAAAGTGTTTTATAATTAAAATCAAAATGCAGTTTCACCAAGTGCCGACTATTAATAGACCATTGATTTTATGTAACTTTATGTCGTAGATTGACAGATTGTTTGAATAACAAAAGGTATTGATTTAGATATTGAAGACACTTTGTCCTAAAAGGGTAAAAACATTCTACGTATTACCGCAAAAGCGTATTGTACTACGTCCCTTTGACGTCGAAGAAGCTTACAGAAACTCATCAATGGCATGTAATATTATACCCCGACCGTAATTCAATAATGTTATCCCAACCCTTTTGTACCTATCCCGTATACACAATATATACGATAGTAGTAAGCCGATGAAAGCGGACGGAAATTATATTTTAATTTTGCTTTTTCAATTGCTGTCGATATTACATTATTATCTATATATACTTACATATAATAAAATCGTAGATAGTCAATGTATGTCCGAGGTAAACTCAGAAAGTACTGCATGGATTTACTTCAAATTTTGCATGAATATTACTAACAGGTCGGGTCAACATATAGGCTACATATTATTACGCTATCACCTACGGGGGAGGAGCTGTGCGGAGTAAACGAAGTCCGCGCGAACGAAGTCGCGGGCAACAGCTAGTTAGGTAAATAAAATTAAACCTAGTGCGTATCAGACCACGTGTAATGTAGGATTCCGTAATTGTCCATCATAATAATGCGGACCAAGAGGTTTTTGTAATTGTTACACTATGAACGTATAAGCTTTTTATCATCATCGCCAGTAACGGATATACCTGATTTTACTTCTCGAAATACATTTTTTATGTTTGTTAAATATTATTCAGGAAAAGACTTGACCCTTACAAAAATTAGAATATTAAAGCCTAATATTTCACAACTAGCAGTTACTTGCGATTTCGTTTGCAAAATTAAAATTTCCCTTTGTTACTTTCCCTATTATATTATTGTTATAAAGTTTTTTAAATTTTCCCGAGCACGGGATACTTAGTTGCTAAAACACATATATGATTTGTAATAAAAAAAATCGGCCAAGTGCGACTCGGACTCGCGCACGGAGAGTTCTGTACCGTCATAGCAAAAAAACAAGAAAAAACAGGTTTATTGTATGGAGACCCGCCTTAATATTTTCATTTTTTTATTTTTGGTATTTGTTGTTATAGCGGCAATGGAAATACACATTTGTGAAAATTTCAGCTTTCTAGCTATCAACGTTTATTAGATACAGCCTGGTTACAGACAGATGGACTGACAGCGGAGGTTTTGTAATAGAGTTCCGTTTTACCTTTTAGGTATGGAACCCTAAAAACTAGCCTTTAGTAACGCTAACCCTTCCTTTCTCTTTAATTTTACTCATACTATGCTTAAATATTGACGATTACGAATTAACAAACGAACATTACGAATGATTGACGCCATAACGACGTAAGTTCCCATTAAAAAAAAATATTTAAAAAGTATAGGTTTTTCATATGCATATTCGTATATACAGGGAAAACATAAATTCTTATTGAAGTTAATTAAAACATTTCCTTTTCCAAACCACAGTACCTTTAAGATAAGCAAACCAAGATTCTTAAGTTACTTTCTCTTAAAATTAATCAAACCACCCCTTGTGGTTCTATAGATTATCGTGTGTTGCCGTGGAGGTACAAAAGGGTTGGGATTTTGTTATTGAGTTACGACCTGGGTGTATCGGTTACATGCCGCTGCTGAATTCCCTCGACGTCAAAGGGAGATGTAATACGATACGCCTTTGTGGTAATACGAAAAATATTCTACACCTTTTTTAAATTAAATTTCTTTAAGCTAAATTAGGCAAATTTAAAAGTTGTATTTACAAAAGGTGATTTTTTTAAAAGTATAGAACCAAATAGTCTGACTGAAGGATTTCAGTAGATTATTTTATATCCGATAGCGGCGATGTCCGAATGGAAGGTTATATTGTGTTTAAGATATGTGTATGTATGTCCGTTCCTAATTACTTAACGGTTCAATCGATTTTGATTTACACGTCATTACATTAAATAAGTCTTGATGGCACAACTATCATAGGTTAAATTGAAAAATGACTGATTTTATGATTGAATTTGAATGATTGTTTTGTTGAGTAATTAATAAAATTATAATAAAATAAACAATTCTGCTATATTTTTGAATTTATAAAATAGCTAAAATATTAATATAGCTACTTCTATTGAGTAGCCAAGTATTTTAAGTAGAATTCCATTGCAAGTAAAAAATGTTTTTAATAATTTACCAACTATGACACTAAACTAATCCTGTATGCACGACCTATGCCTATTCATGCGACATTATGGGATAATACGCCATCAACATCAATGAAAAAGTTTTATATTGCTTTTTTAACTTCCCGTATTTTTAACGTATGGAAGTTACTGATTTTGCCCCGATTTTCTAAAATCGAGTTTTCATCAGATCTCCACGTTTTGAAGTCCTAGGAATCTTTTTCTACTATTTTCACGATGACATCAGTATGTATGTATGTGTGTATGTGTGTGTGTGTGTGTGTGTGTGTGTGTGTGTACTGTGTATGTGTGTGCGTACGTGCGTGCGTGCATGCGTGCGTGCATGCGTGCGTGCATGCGTGCGTGCATGCGTGCGTGCATGCGTGCGTGCATGCGTGCGAGCGTGTGTGCATTTTTAATAAATTGGATGTTTGAACTGAAAAAATCTATGCTTATCATTTTTACTCATTTAAACTTCAAATACCTTAATTTAGCGGAAAGTTTCAGGAATGATCGGCTAGGTCAAATAGTTTACACATTATTTATGTAATAGGAGGCAAAAGGGTTAAGAGGCTCACCTGATAGTAAGTGATAAATTCTACCCATTAAAAGCAATACCGGGGTTCTTAGAGGTGCGTTGCTGACATTTAAAGAATGGGTAAGCTATTTGCTTGAAAGCCGCAAATCATATCGTTTATTAACCCGGCAAACCTCAATGTTACGTATAAAACCTGCAGCAATCGACTTCTAAAACCTATATTTTTGAACCATATATCAGATCTTCACTTAATTTATATGGAACTACATTGGTATATTTTCCCAAACTAAAAAGAATTTTCCAAATCGGTTAATAAATTACCTAATTCTGAGTACAATCATGAAAAATTACAGCTGACTTAAAGCGAGGCATCGCGACAAACGGGAAAAACGTGATTAAACAAACTTTTTTTTGTATTGATTGCTAAATAAAAATTTTACAAAAATTACACGAAATACCTGAAAATATTATCTAAGGATTGTGCTAACTTGTTTCATGATAGAATGTACTTTACTCGATCATATAAAATTCCAAAAACAAGCTAAAAATATCTTTAAAACGAATAATTTGTTAATCATATTTCTAATCTTCCACATGATTTTTATATGGTGATATTTAGTTGTAAATACAAAACAGAATGTGCAAAATTTTGGTTTTCAGGTGATTTCGTATATTTATTTATCCGAAATTTAACACGTGTCTCAGCGGTTTCAGAACATACCGCGCCACCCATTTCCTATAGAATTGACGCGCGTCGAAATACCTCGCCTTAAGAAACTCCTAACTTTTCACCACCTCGTTAGTCGAGTGGTTAGCGAGACGGACCACACAATCAAAGCGGCTTGGGTTCTATTCTCGACAGGGACAGGTTGTTTGTGTGATGAGTTCAGGCATTTGTATTCTGGGTTTTGCTGTTTATTAAATATATTTCTGTATTTACATATGTGTTTCTACATACGCGTATTAATATCTTTGACTAGCACTTATATCACAAGCAAATAATTTGCTTGCTTTAGGGCTAGATCGATTCGTGTAAATTGTCCACTGATATTATTATTACTATTTGATAAGTCGGTTGAAAATATAGAGGGATTAATTTGGTAAGGATTTAGAATAAAAGTATTACATGAACTGTAAAAAAATTGATATGCTATGCAAAACATAAAATTTTTTTGCCCGAAATTTGAAATCATGCATTTTGAAATCAATCATCATGTACGAATTGGAACCTCATGCATCTACACCGAAATTGACAACGCCGGATAAAGGAGCGAACAATTTATTTTAAACTGACATGAAATTGAAACCTGAAACCTTATGCAGTATATTACCAGCAATTACACAAGCTAAACATGAAACCAATAAATTTGTCCGAGATCCCTTTCCTGCCTGACCTGCCAGGCAGTTTGTAAAAGGCAAACGATTTGTATAAGTCACTATCAACCTGACTGTTAGGCGGTAGAGTTCTCTTACATCTCACCTGAGTATGGTACGACCGCCTTACCTGTTTCTGCCGCAATAGAGTCAATACTCTTCACTGCCGTGTTCTAGTTTAGAGGATAAGATAACTGATAAACAATAAACAGCATGTAAGGAACGATCCACCCATAGATTACTATGAGTCTACCGAAAATCGAATCCATCATTCTAAGATGAAAATCGTCGGAAATTTGAGTGGAAAATTATTGATTTTTCGATGATTTTTTTACATTAACATTATATCTTTAGTTAGTTTTATAATGTTTATTCTAAAAAATTGATGGAAATACACAATACCTAAGCAAGATATTACGCGAAACATACCGCGCAACATACTTAATGTCTTTTTTTTCTAGAAATCTGCGGGCGCGACGAGTTGGAGCAAGGTACGCTTTACAGCTCAAATTTTTCATTTCTCACAAAAAATAGAATCGCCATCATGATTAGAACGTAAAAAATATTCAAGTTATTTATTTCTTTAAAAAAATAAAAGAACGAAGACATTTTTTTCTCTCCCTCCAAATTTTGGCACCCCTGAAAATTTGCCGCCCTGGGCATTAGCCCCGAAAGCCCCCAGTGTAAATCCAGGGTTGTATATGAGAGAACAAATACAAGAAAAATATGAATAGACATTTTTTCCGTCGTCATCACATCGCGTTTGTATCTATCTTTTGTTTACGTAGCGACATTCGAGTCGTTATGAAAATGGCGTGTTTGCAAGTTACACAAAAGGAAATGTTTCATAATAAATATTAAGACAAGAGGCAAAGGGATGGGGTAAGAAGTTAGGTCAAGTGGTAGGGGGATATGCTGTCTTAGAGACGACGTTGGCAAAAGGAAGTTAATATAATCATTTTAATTTGTGGTCGAGACAAAAACAGTAATTTAAATAAGCTGGGAAAAGTTACTTTTTTCAAGCAAAAGAATTGCGAACTTTTCGAGTAGCTCTTAATGTGGACAAACTAGTTTTACTCGACTATGCTAGAAAGAGTTATAATTTTCGAGTGTATGTACGTATACATGTATGTATGAATTATATTATTACTAGCTGCATTATAAGTTTTTGGCAAATCCCGCGGTATCACCTAATTTTTTCGGGATGAAAAGTTGCCTATGTGCTATTCCAGGCCATAATATACCTATGTGCTAAATTTAATTAGAATCCGCTTTTTTCATGATTGAGTAACAAACATCCATCCATCCATCCATCCAAACATCCATCCATACTGACATCAAAACTTTTACAATTATAATATTAGTATAGACATGATACCAAAATTTTTACAATTATAATATTAGTATAGAGATAATATCAATATTTTAATTAAACAAAAAATGAATTTTGTAATTTATAGAAATAAGTTGTGATGTGAAATAATGTTTGTAATTATTGTATCATGTAACTATAATTAAAAAAAAAACAAGCCCGCTGAGTTTCTTCCGGCGGATCTTCTCAGTGTGTGGCCGCGTTCCGATCCAATAGTAATTGTAAAAAATCGACTCACAACATTTTTAGTGTAATGATAAATAATTATTATTTTAAAATATTTGCACACCATATTATGGTAGAATATGTTGGTAACAATCAAATTTTAATAACTTGTAACTCCCATATTCTGGCAAATAAATAATTTCTTTCTTTCTTTCTTTCTTTCTTTCTAGATTTATAGTCTGCTTGACAAGTTGAAAATGGTCTAATGGTCTAAAATAGAGATATTACTCTAAAGCAAAGTATGAATATTTTTTTAAACTTTTATGGCGTGATATTGTTAAGTATGTATATAATAAAAGCTCCACGAAGCGAAAAATTTTTACTATTGTTATTTAAACATATTTTTTTTCATTTACAATTAAGACGGAAGTACGAGAAAATTTTATTACTTAACAATCGTTTAACTTGTTGAAAAATTAATTTTAAGTAAAATTTTCAACGGAAATAAATTATATGTAGTGTTCAAAATACATCACATTTTTTACAAATTTAAAAAAGAATATTGAATACCTTAAATAAATTAATTTATGTGTCGTACTCGCTTTTGAGGCCGTGCGAATCTAAAATTTTCGTGCGGAGACCCATTTTCATCGTTAAATTAAAATTATAGTTAATGGAAATGGAGTTCCGGGATCTGAGAGATTTTTCTTGGAAGTTTCCTCCTCTTTACGAATCTTTTTTTTAAATTTCTTAAATATTACTAGTTTATGAAATATTGGCAAAAAATTAAATGCCATTTTTTTCATCTTTAATTATTTATAACTTTTGCAATTTTTTATGTGCTAATACACATTTCAGCACATTTTTCTTGGCGTCATTTCGGATCCAATAAGCTATCGCACATAATTTTAAGAGCAGTATCTCTATTTTAGACCATTTTCACCTTGTCGAGCAGACTATTGTTGATATGTGCGGATTGGGTTGCTGTCAGGTGTTTTTAATTTTATTACAATAACGTGGTAATAAAATTTGATTAAACTGTACCTCATATCATCATACGTTAAACATTTTCAAGAACTAACATATAGGGTACATACCCTGATAGGACGTAGTAATGAAGAAACAGACTAATTTATTTTTATAAAAAATGTCGCTTTAAAATATATCGTTCATAACTTTATTTATACTTTAATAACATTTATTTATTAATAACTAGCTGACCCGGCAAACGTTGTCCTGCCTTTTTAACTACTATTATTTTTTCTATACTTTTTCACTTTTTAACCTTCCCTGAACTTCAACAATTAATTCAAAACCAAAATTAGCCAAATCGGTTCAGCCGTTTTTGAATTTTAGCGAGACTAACGAACAGCAATTGATTTAAGATTTCTTAATATCACTTAGATTTTTTTAACCATTTTTCTCCGATTTCGGGTAATTTATTAAATACTAGTTGCAGCGTACAGCCCGCTGAATTATAAAAGATTTTTGCGAATCCCGCGGGATCACCTAACTTTTCCGGGATAAAGAGTATGTACTATTTCAGGTTATTAACTACCTGTGTCAAATTTATTCAAATTCGTTGAATAGTTTTTGCGTGATTGAGTAACAAACATCCATCCAAACATCCAAACTTTCGCAGTTATAATATTAATAACTAGCTGAGCCCGCGACTTCGTCCGCGTGGAAAAATTTCGAAAAAAAAAAAGTAGCTTAAGTTACTCCCTGTTACATCATCACTTATCTGACAGTGTAAGTCTTGTCAAAAACGGTTCAGCCGTTCCAGAGATTAGCCGGAACAAACAGACAGACAAAAATTGAAAAAAAAATGCTGTTTTGGTAATATTTTAATATTACCAAAACAGCATTTTTTACAATTTTTAGCCGTAAAGTTAGGCCCGGAACTGTGCATTCTTTATAATATCCCAAGCACACATATTATTTGTATTTACAAGAAACATAAAATCGGTGACAATAATTATTTTAATGAACTTACTTCCCTAGTATGGTCGCTCGGTGACAAAGTCTCCCTCATCGATAAGGACATCAACAGTTCGTGGGTGAGTTTCTGACGGCCGAACGCCACTGCTCCGCTGGTCACCATGATACATTCCCGACCTTCGTGGTGGCATTCTGCTACCTGAAAACATGCAAACAATTGTTTAAAAAAAATGGAGTTATATCATTCGATAGCAATCAAGCAGATGTCTCTCGTGACGGAAAAGAAACCATCACCTAAAGACACCATAGATGATAATTGTTGTTATCTAATATTGTTATCCAAGTGTATTGGTAAAATTTACAGATATATGTCTATCTGTACATACATATATTTGTGAAATGCTTATGTAAAATCCTATGTTTCCCCGAAGACTAACATACAAAGAACCCAATCAAAACAACTTAATCCCTTGCTCCCAATATATGTAGATAATTATATATTATAGAACTAGCTGTTGCCCGCGGCTTCGACCGCGCGGACTTTGTTTACTCCGCTCCTACAGGTCGTAGCTAGATGTTATATAGCCTATAACCTTCCACGATAAACAGGCTATCCAACGCAAAAAGAATTATTCAAATCGGTTCAGCAGTTTTCGAAATTACCGCGTACAACCAAAAACAAACAATCAAACAAACTCTACAATTTTATAATATTAGTATAGATTACAATCACTAGCTTTCTTTTCTATAATAAGAAAAAATATACGAATGGCAACTCACTTTGGCCTTTCTACGTAGTAATGAATACTATTAAATTTAGATCCTTAAATATAACGTGTGGAAATGAATTTTTTATTTGATTAAATATTTGTACAAAATAAGATAAATATACTATGAAGTTGGTTAACACATAGCGATACATGTATAGCGATCAACCGATAATTTTTTATTGATTGAAATACGAATGAAAGCATAATTTCTCAAAAACTTGTAAATCCTTTTAAGCTGTGATAGTTTTTCTTTTAACTTCAATATATTTACTACTAACGTAATTTTTTACACCCCTAAAATCAACTGTTTAACTGGCAAAGGGGAGGACTCTAACAAAAATGTACCATATTCTAATATTGTTTGTATTTGGCTGGTTGAACCTAACCAGATGATATTTTAAGTACTGACGCCGACGCCTTGACGTCAATACAACAAACATTGGTTATTTGAATAGCATTCTGGCTCTTCCGTTGTCTGAGGAGGCCAGAGTATTGTTTAAGTTAGCGGAATTAGGTTGAAGTAAATAAGTGTTTAACTAGTGATTTAGTAAATGTTGTAATTGAGGCTTTGATGGGACGATGTGATCGCTCGGCGACAACGTCCTAAATAAATTTAAAAAAAAAGTGCAAAATGCTGTGTTGTGAAAAATTAAATTATCTAAAAATATATAATTCTTTCTTGTAACCAGAATGAACGAGGATAATTTATATAGAATACCTGTATAAAATTATGACTTAATTACAAACTGAAATCAACGGGCAATAAAAGAAACTACAGTCAGAGCTAAAAACTAAGAAAATAAAAATATGTTAAAGGTAAGTACGATGTGAAAATGGTATTCAAAATTACAAACCTGTTCTATAATGGAAGCAAGTCGTCCCAACGCAAGACCATTACCGTCCTCTCGGGTAATAACTGCACTACCGAGTTTCACGACTAGTCTTCTTGCATATTTCAACTGAGATCTATCTGAAAATGTCTGCTTTTTCTTCTCACCACCGAGTAATGTACGCTTGTCTAAGTTAAGCCCCTGAAAAGAAATGTGCTTTTAAATACAGACAGTTGAATATTTTATAACTACATTTACAAGTTTTCCAACGTTTAATGTTCATAGTTTTTAAAGGAAGGAACCGCTTTTATTTGGGGGTAAAATCTAATTACGATATAATTTAGATAATTTTCTCGCTATGGTCTAAATATTTTTTCATTTTTAGGGCTCTACCTAAAAGGTAAAATTACTAAGCCTCCGCAGACTGTCTGCCCATCTGTCACCAGGTTGTATATCATAAAGTGTGATAGCTAGAAAACTGATTTTTTTACAAATTATGTGTTTCCGTTACCACTATAACAACAAATTCTAAAAATGAAAATACCCCATACAATAAACGCGTTTTTTCGTATTTCTGCTCAATATTAATAACGGTAACAGGTAGACGCTTAAAATTTTCACAGAATATTTAGTTGTATATTACCTTTTAAAATAAATAATTAAATAAAATTAAAGTAAATATTAAAGGAGGGCTCCCATACAACAAACGTAATTTTTAAGCAATTCTTTACTCGATCTTAATAAACACGTAGAAACTTGAATAGAGATGGTACGAAACCCTTCATGCGCGAGTCTGCCTCGCATTTGGCTGTTTTTTTTATTATTTACTAATTGAACCCAGCAGCCGTCGACATCTACATGTGTAACAAATTTCATCCAATTTGGTCAAGCTGCTTTAGCGTGACTGAGTAACAAACATCCACACCTAGACAACCGGGCTTTGCTATTTTTCTATGTGAAAACGGATTATCACGAAAATGACATTTATTTAGATTAATTTTAATAGTAATAGTCTATCTAAATGCTAATTCTTCAAAATCATTAGAATATAAGATACAGATTTCTGTCGCAATAGCCTTAGTAATTGTTACTGTCGTGATCCAGTTAAGTAGTTACTTTTATGAATGTGGCATGGCACCGGTACTCGATTAGTAACGTATTAATCTCGATGGTATCTACAGCCGCTGGCTGTCTCTTCCTATCACGAGACCTATCTGATTTTTGCTATTTCCCTACTAATACTATAAATGCTAATTAAGTTTTTTTTATTACGCTTTCACGTGAAAACTAGTTAACCGATGATCATGAAACTTTGTACACATATTCTTGAAGGTATTAGAAGTAACATAAGATAATTTTTATTTAAAAAAATGTGTAGGCGGTTGACTCTACAGGCCGTCCCTGACAACTTCCCGCTAAATTAAGGTATTTTAAGCTCGAAAGAGTAAAAACTATAAACATAGATTTTTTCAGTTCAGGCATCTATTTTGTTAAAATGGCAGTAGATATATCGATTTTTGAAAAGTTGTATATTTTGGAAACGCTGATTGAATTTGATCTACTAGCCTGAAAATTATTTTAAAAATATAAAGTAAATATGCTAAAAATGACGTAATTTTAATATTCGAAAAGCTGTAACTTATGAAAATTAGATTCTATTTTGATTCTTGAAATGCGATTTGACGTTTTTTTTAGTACTAAAATATTGTAGGATACCAAAAAATGATTGGTTGAAAAATTTCGAAGTTATGTCGAAAAAACACTTTTGTTTAAATTTTTTGTCAACGATTTCTCCCAAACGGATAAACCAATTTTGTAGCAATTTATACATTGGATGTAGTTTTTTGACGAATAGAACTGATTAGTTTTTGTACTCAATCGGTACATTAATCTGGAAGTTATGTTAAAAAAATACTGTTTCGCCACAATTATTTTCGGGGTTTTTTCAAAGTTTTTTAAAATCTCCTAAGCCGACTTGGTTCAAATTTTCAGGAAATCTAAAATAAGCAGAATCCAATCGAATACCATCAACCGCGTTTCGATCGGTCCAGCCGTTCAAAAGTTATGAGATGTTTACATATACACATACACACAGAGACACACACATACATACATACAGAAATACTGACGTCATCGCGAAAATAGTCGGACAAGATTCCTAGAACCTCAAAACGTGAAGATCCGGTGAAAATTCGATTTTCGAAAATCGCTGCCCCCCTGGAATTTGTTTACCTCTGTACTAACTATGTACTGTTGTAGATAAACATATAATAAGATAAAAATATAGCCTTAAAATTTTCCAGTTGCCCCAGCCCTGGTCCAGAACCTGGGTACGCCCATGAATGAGTATTTATATTTTTATAATAAACCTAAAGCCCTAAGAAGATAATTCCATTAATCTATACATCTATACTACAATACAAATAAATAAATTGGAGTGTCTGTAATATTAAAATAACCGCTTTTTACTAAATGCATATGGATCCATATACCAAAACAGTATTTTTTACAATTTTTGTCTGTCTGTCTGTCGGTCTGTCTGTCTGTTTGTTTCGGCTAATCTCTGGAACGGCTGGACCGATTTTGACAGAACTTTCACTGGCAGATAGCTGATGTAACAGGGAGTAACTTAGGCTACTTTTTTTCGAAATTTTTCCACGCGGACGAAGTCGCGGGCTCAGCTAGTATATTATAAAGATATTAAACCCCGCTGAGGATTTATGACACAATAAATTACTCTCCATAATACTTTTTATGACTCTTCGTAAAACTATTGAGGCTTACTACTAAATGTAAGGAATTGTCAGAATCCGACCCTAGGTTTTTTGCAAACTTTATCTAAGTCCAATCCCCGAACGTACCCTATACTTGTCATCCCTAAATACACAATTACTCAATCTTTCGCTATCTTAATCCACAAAGCTACATTATTGTTGCCTTTTCCCGATCCTAAAGTCGCAACAATTTGTTTTCTCCTACGGTAGAGACGGCAAAATAATGGTTAAATTTCACGCGTATTAACTAACCTCTCGGGCCAATTCTGCAAATTAATTGTCTTAAACTAGCTGACCCGGCAAACTTTGGTTTGCCATAAAATGTTATTATACATATAAACCTTCCTTGAATCACTCTGTTAAAAAAACTGCATCAACATCCGTTGCGTAGTTTTAAAGATCTAAGCATACATAATAACAGACAGCGGAAAGCGACTTTGTTTTATACTATATAGTGACTGTCCATGATTCTTTACAAATAAATATTAAACTACACTAATCTCCGTGTTGGTTCTGGGCTCCTTTGAAGAATAGGCCAACCGCCATTCTGCCAGGCAGGTCGTAAAAGGCGACCGATTGGCTATGCGAGTTACTAACTTTAACCTTACTTTTACGTTACTTAAGGCTTAGCTTTTTATTCGACACGATAAAATAGCATAATATGCCATATTTCTATTTTGTTACGATATAAATATATCTACAAGGATGTCTACAAGCGTTTGACATTTACATACATTTGCTCATATGAGCGGCTACGCAATTTACGTCCAATACCATGTTTATTTGTGTGATCCACCGACCACACAACCCATAGACCCCTAATAACAGGCGAATGGCTTCTGCCAACACATCTGACTTACAATTCCGATGTAAATGTCCATGCACCAATACCCAATCAGTGTCGACCAATCAGATTCTCTGTACATCACTATCTTTCACTGTTGCCTTGAGTAAGCCAATCACGATGTTGCAGCTCAGCTCAGCTAGTTGCCAGAATGCATTCAATACGGAAAATCAAACATTAGGCGTCTATGGGCTGTGTGGTCGATGGTGTGATCTGTGGTACCCCCTTACCTATTTCTGCTGAATAGCATGAATAATTTTCACTGTCATGTTTCGGCTTGAAGAATAAGGTTGCCGGTAAAGTTTATTTGGCAATACTATCTCGCCAAACAGACAGTAACGTACCATTAACATCTTTAGTGTTTATAGGCGATGGTTGTTTCTTTCATCAGGAGAGTCATTTGCTTACTTGCAATCCTAAGACATAAATAAATAAAATCTCATAATATCAAAATTTGTTACTAACATCAAAACAATATACTAATATGGAATATTATTATATAACTTGCCTCTTATTCTAGAGCTCAAATCGGCTAAGATCATGAAATCCCGGGCCCGATGATCGAGTTGGGACAAGTCAAAAAATATTATGTTTTTTTTTTCGAGAAAATTTTATTGACAGTAGCTTGTCCCTAGAGTCTGACAGTTTGTTAACACGAACGTGCCTCGTGTTAACACGTAATGCTGTCTCTCCCATTGACGTGTATAATATACACGTCAATGTGTCTCTCCCCAATAATAACGTAACGAACGTCAATCGTTAGAATTGAAAAAACATGGCAACGGGTCTATTTTATTTGGCAATAAGCCGATGAGCCGTAGTCGAACAAAAGCGTGTTTGAATATTATTTATATTTTTGTATGAGGTTAACTCTACCTACTCCATAAGGGAATCAGACAAGTAGATGGTACTCCTGATAAAAAAAAATAACCATTGCCTACAGACACTAAAGCTAATAATGATGCGTTACCATTCATGTTGCTAGAATGTAATGTCACATGCATAATTTATAAGCCGAAATACAACAACGTCAAGTACCGACATTATTGCAGCAGTAATAACGCGTAAGACGGTTGTGCTAAGCCCGTACGAGACTGCACAATGTTGCCACCTAATAAGTAGTCAAAATGGGGGAGTTTAGCCTTCTCTCACATAATAGAGATGCCTGGAGTAAAGCAGTTGATCTACTCTTCAAAATTAAATAAAGTATACCTACAATATTTTTTTTATTTAATGATGACAAAATCAGTACAAAAGGCAATCATATATCTAAAGAAATTTCTTCCAGCCAGCCCAAAATAAGAGAAAGAAAATAAAATAAGCTAAAAATAACATGTGTATAAAAACAAAAGAACAGAAAACAAAAGAAACTTAACTACCAAAATAATAGAACATACGTAGGTCACACTTTTTTTTATAGAAGAGGGGGCAAACGAGCGGGAGGTGCATCTGATGGTAAGTGATCACCGCCGCCCATGGACATCCACAATACCAGAGGTCTTGCAGTTGCGTTGCCGGCCTTTTAAGAATGAGTAAGCTCTTTTCTTGAAGACCCCCAAGTCGTATCCGTTTGGAAACACCCCTGCCGGTAATTAGTTCCACAACAAAGTAGTGCGAGGCAAAAAGTGTCGAGAGAAATGCACAGTTGTGGATTTTCAGACATCGAGATGGTGAGGATGGAATTTCAAATTTTGACGCGATGTCCGATGATGGAATTCGGCGGCAGGAATTAATCCAAATAACTCGTCGGAACACTCCCCATGAAAGATACGATAGAAGACACAGAGTGAACCAACATCTCTGCGCAATGCCAAAGAGTCGAGCTGTTTCGAAATAGCCAGGTCGTCAACGATTCGAACCGCTCTACCCTGAATGCGGTCAAGAGAAAGGAGTTGGTACTGTTTCGCTCTGCTGAGCACACCGAGCTTTTTGGAGGCTAGTTTAGTCTTACCTTCCAAATGACCGCGAAACTGAACGTAATTCGATATGTCGACTCCCAGAATCCCGATACTAGCTGAAGCTGTCAGGAGAGTGTCTCCAAATCGAGGTGACACGACAAAGGGAGTCTTTTTAGCGGAAAACACGCTATAAGTTTTGCGTAACTTAAAAAACATGTTATAACCAATATATTATGTTTATTGCTTTTCAAAATAATCTACATTTTTAACATTTTTTCATGCGATCGAACCATTTTTTAAAACAGAAGGACCACCAATCTGAAGGCATGTTTTCTACGTGCTGATTGAACGCTATCACTGCCTCTTCGGAGTTGGTAAAAGTAAAACCTTTCATTAAATCTTTGATTTTGGGGAAAATACAGAAATCACAGGGTGCTAGGTCGGGGCTATGCGCAGGATGAGTGACGAAATGTACTTTTTCGGAAGCTAAAAATGATTTTGTTTTGTTGGCCGTGTGTTAAGAAGCGTTATCATGGTATAGGAGAATACGGCTTTTGGGTCGTCTTTCGCGAACTTTTTCTAACACCCTGGGTAAACAAATGGTAGAATACCACTCGGCATTAACACACTTTTGATTTTCAAGTGGAATTGTACAAATGGGACCCGTAGCTGAGAAAAAAAAACGAGATCATTTTTTTACCAACGTTTCTTGCCTGTCTCACTTTTGTTGGCCTGTTCTCATTTTCAAACACCCATTCACAAGATTGCTGTTTTTTTCGGGTTCAACACAATAAATCCACGTTTCGTCTCCTGTGACAATGTTATAAACATCATTAGAATATCCGTGGTCGTACTTCAGTAACATCTATGAGCACCATTCCACGCGAGCCCGCTTCTGCTCCGCAGTCAGTTCATGAGAGATCCAACGACAACAAATTTTCCGAACTTTCAATTCTTCGTTAATTTTCTGAATTTGGCTCATGCCAATCCCCAATAGTCCTTGAATTGTCTCATAGGTAATCCGAGGGGTTTTCTTCAATTAACCGCTTAACAGTAGCCACATTATTTTCGTTGACGGCAGTTGAAGGCCGCCCTTCACGTAATTCATCATGTAAAGAAACTCAACCTCTCTCAAATTCAGCAAACCATCGCCTCACGGTGCTCAAACAAGGTGCTTCTCTGCCAAAAGCATTTTGAAGACGAGCGGCACAGTCTTGTGATGAAAGAGAACTTTTAAAATCAATAAAAATCATCGCTCTAAAATCTTTTCGACTTAATTCCATTTTTATTGCGTACGTAGAACTTTGATGTATGATAAAAAACAATTGACAAATCATTTCCCGCCAATTGTTTTTTTATTATTAAGAAGGAACGTTTTAAAAATATTATATTCGAAATTCAAATAGTTCCGATTAGCTAGAAGTGCAAAAATTTTAGTGTGCCCTATGTATTATGTAACTTCTTTCTAAATCTTCAAACAAAATAAACTATGCAATGGATAAGTAACGCTTTTTCAGACAATTCATAATGATATCTAGTGATTCACTTATTCTGATGAAATGAGGGCAAACGAGTCAAAGCATTCAAAAGCCTAACGGCACGAATCGTAAAAAGATAGCAAACGCATGCCAGCTCGCTAATAATAAATGCGGAAGTTTCGACTTGACTTGGCATGGGCTTTTCAACCCGGAAAAATGCAGATTTCATGAAAAAAATTAACGGAGCAGACACGTGGCTGCTAGCTATTAATAAATTTGAAATTGACTCGACTTAACACATAGTTTTTTTATCCCGGAAAAATGCAGTTTCACGAAAAAAAATGACGCAGCTGGGCTGTATAGCGTCTTGCTGTTAAGAAATGCGAAACTTTATATACTTATATGTATTTTTTTTTATAGTAGAGGGGGCAACAGATGGTGCACCTGATGGTAAGTGATCACCGCCGCCCATGGACATCCGCAATACCGGGGGTATTGCAGCTGCGTTGCCGGCCTTTTAAGAATGATTAAGCTCGTTTCTTGAAGGTCCCTAAGTCGTATCCATTCGGAAACACCCCCGAGGGTAATAGATTCCACAAAGGAGTAATGCGAGGCAAAAAGTGTCGACAAAAGCGCACGGTTGTGGATTTCCTGACATCGAGGTGGTGAGGATGGAATTTTAAATTTTGAAGCGATGTCCGATGGTGGAATTTAGCGGCAGGTATTAGTCCAAACAACTCGTCGGAACACTCCCCATGATAAATACGGTAAAAGATGCAGAGCGAGCCTACATCTCTGCGTAACGCCAAAGAGTCAAGCCGATTAGAAATAGCCTGATCGTCGACGATTCGAACCGCTCTACGTTGAATGCGATCAAGAGGAAGAAGCTGGTACTGAGGAGCTCCGGCCTAGAGGTGAGAACAGTACTCCATGTGAGGTCGAATTTGGGCCTTGTAAAGTTGGTGGCGATGGGCTGGCATGAAGTACTGCTTTGCTCTGAGCACACCAAGCTTTTTTTATTCTTGTTATTTGTATAATAACTGCAGATACAAAAATAGTGGTATATAATAATTGAATGATAGAAGGATGTGCGAGGTACTGTTAGTGATATTATTATACTCGATGGTAAAATATTAAGGAAATAAAGAGATGTTTGGTCTTTACAACGTGATTAAAAATTTATGAAATCGAATTATAAAGTCCCTGTAAAGACCGATTACACTTAACGCTTTACCTTTGCATTAAAGTAGAAAGGATTTAATTATAAATTTTCGAATTAATAGAGTTCAGTTGAATTGTCTTGAGATTTGAAATAAAATTTGGGTTTAATTTTAAAATACAAGAGAGCCGTGGGATAGCCGGCAGCTGTGAGAGGATTTGAAAGGCAAGTAATCCTAAAATTTACTCAACCAACTCAATTTTTGTGAAAACATACGGCTTGTTTTCACGCTCATGCCAAAGTGAAAGAAAAAAAAAGAACATTATGACACCAGTTCACTAGAAATGTATACTTTAGGAACATTTGTAAATACTTACATTCACCAGTTTGTTGGCTTTCAAAACAAATAGTGACTGCCATGGATAGTTTATGAGCAAATATTTTACACAAAAATGTATTTATAATTTTTTTACATCATAAGATAGTAAACAAGCAGATGGCTATCCTGACGACCAAAGATGTTAATGTTGCATTGCTATCCATGTGGCGGGATGACAATGCCACATGCATAAGTCTACCGGCTACGTTACTCTCCAAACCGTAACACGACAATAACAAGTATTGACGCTATTACGACAGGAATAGATAAGACGGTGGTACCATATACCCAGGCGAGACGTAGCAGAACTTTACCACCTAGTGTTATGCACTTATGATATTTAATTATTGGAATTTGGAATTGACTTAATTTGACATTTTACAAATTAATTTTAATTCATTCCACCGCCCCGTTAGTTGAGTGGTTAGCGAACTAACCTACGAATCGATGGGGTTCGATACCCGACAGAGATAAACATTTGTGTGATAGGAATAGATGTTTGTATTTCTAGATCTGGGTGTTTATTATATATGTATTTCTATGTATTAGTGTCATTAGCTAACACTCATAACACAAGCAAATAATTTGCTTACTTTGGGGTTAGAACGATTTGTGTATTTTGTCCAGAAATATTATTATTATTCACATTTTTATTTAATTTCTGGCTTAACTCTAAATTAGAGGCCAGACTGTCGGGTCTAAGGCTATTGAGTCAGAAATCTTCGGACTATTCCAGCATTATCCAGCAGAATAGCTTTCTGAATTTTAGCTATAGTGTTATTCTGCCCAATACTCAGTTTCTTCGGACATAAGACACGTATAAACTTGTTGGTACTAACCCATTGACAGACATTACAACTGGGACTATTTCTATGGACTCCACACTCCACATCGACGTCATCTCATACGCTAGGTCCAGATACTTCATCTTTTTTTTTATTCGGCCTTCACAAGATTTTCATCGTATGGGGTGGTAATGTCCACAAGAAACACCCTAGACCCTCTTAGATCCATCACCAGGATATCCGATTTATATGCATTTTTTTTTATATCATAAGATAGCAAACAAGCAGATGGGTCTCCTGATGGAAAGAGTCAACCATCGCCTATAGACACCAAAGATGTTAATGGTGCGTTGCTATCTTGTGGCGAGGTCTAATGTCATATGCATAAGTTTACCGGCTACCTTACCCTCCAAACCGGAACACGACAGCGACAAGCACTGACGCTATTGCGGCAGGAATAGGTAAGGCGGTGGTACCAGACCCGGGCGAGACAATGCAGAACTCTACCACCTACTAGCCACGATGTTAGTGACTCGATAGCCAATCGGTCGCCTCTTACGACCTGCTTGGCAGAACGGCAGTTGGCCTATTCTTCAAAGGAGGCCGGGACCTACACGGCAAAAATCTTATCCGTGATGATCAACCGGTCCCAGTAAAGATGAGCTCAGTCATTTTCAAGTACTGGCACCGGAATATATATATATATATATATATATATATATATATATATATATATATATATATATATATATATATATATATATATATGTATAAAATACAGCACCCTACTTTATAATAGTCCATACATTAGGGCGACCTCTTGGTGTATTATTTTGGCTGCCTGGTTGTGTCTATGCAAATATTCAGTGTTAGCGAACATCGAACAACCGGAAATAATATGTCTGAGCATTTTGCTGGGACACCCACAAAATCGGCCGTCCATCCATGTCCATCGTGCCGCCTTCTTGATAACCCGATCTTGTATTGCACATACAAAACCCTCGGTTTCTCCAATAAGGTCACCAAAACGCATCCACTGTACAGAATTTTTTTTATCTGCCTTAGGCTTACGCAGGGCTCTTAAAAATATTCCGTGTAGCTCTTTGCCCTTCCACACAGACTCTAAGTCAGCGGTACTAAGTATTTCTGGTTTTTACCAGTTTTCGGTGGACAGAGAAAGAGGGGGTAAGTCCTTGATCACAAGCTATGACTTCTTTATGCACAGCCGATGACATTTTTTTTTATTTTTTTTTTATTTTATTTTTTTATTATTATTTATTTAAAAAAAAAGCCGATGACAGTCAATGTTAAAAATACATATCAGTTACGTGTATAGTTCCAGCACAGTTCGTGAACGCTCGCCTACGAAGGGGAAATCGCTTTGCACAATGCAAAACAAACCGTAGTACGGATATTATACGTTATACTGTTCAGTTCTGCGCAAGATCAGCGCTCAGCAGCGAAGAACTATATTAGTGGAGAAATTGCTTATTTAAAGCAAAAATCTTTAAGCGGACATGTGCATTTATTTTTCCGTATGTCCCATTTTAAATCCGGATTCGGACCCTTTGAAGAGTTTAATAAGGTTTCAGTTTAGCTGCTTTCCCAGTAACAGGTATCAGCGAAACTTACTGCGTAAAACTTATAAACTATAAAGGATTTAGAGGGTTCATTCGAAATTCGACAAAGTAATCAACCTCTCTTTGCATATAGACGATAAACTACGTTACCAAAATTTGGTCCTGTCATAAATATATTTACATAAGGACATAACATTATAATATGTAATAGCTGCCCTCCCCGGCTTTGCCCCGACGTGATTTTTGGGAACTTTCCCGTACAATTTTTGTACGAAAAAGTACAAAAATTGTAAGGAAAATTAACATTGTTTTGGTGCAAACCTCGTATGGCACATAATGGTAACAGTGGTAACATAAAACCTTGAAAACATTTTCTTAGGGTAGCTCCTCTACATATAAAGTGTGGATCTTAATTCTTTTCCTCGTTTTACCCATAATATGGGATATATTTTTTTAGGTTTTTAAAAAATATTGTATGTCCAAACAATTTTTCGATTAAGAGACTCATTTGTGAAATATTAAACTTTGATGTGCTTATTTTTGTTAAAGCCAAGGGTCCTTCCTTTTTGTCAGCTAAAATGATGGTTTTTGGAATTGAAAAAAAATCACGGTAGTAGTAAATATAATGAAGTTAACAGAAAAACTGTCACATATATCCTTAATTTACGTTAAATAAGTCAGATGTTCATATTATAAAACAATAAAGGCCAATTTTTAGTCCGCGTTATTGTGATGGGCAACTTCGGAAACCTATATTGCGCGTGGCCCGACACACACTTTACCAATTTATTCTATCCTGTAATGTTAAAAACGTTAAGGTTTTTCCATGTGTTGACGATAACAGCGTGTAACGGATGATCTACCGAAAGTCGAAACCATGGATTTGGATCATGATTCTAAGATGAAACCCTTTGAAAACGTGCGTGGGAAATGTCTATATTTTTTCCAATTTCTTAAGGTTCTCTACCTAAAAGGTAAAAAGGGACTCTACTACTAAGCCTGCGCTGTCTGTCCGTCTGTCTGACACCAGGCTGTATCTCATAGACCGTGTTAGCTAGAAAGCTGAAATTGTCACAAATTATGTATTTCCCGTGCCGCTATAACAACAAATACTAGATGTAAAAAAAATTATTGATTAAGGGTCCCCATACGATAAACGTGTTTTTTTTTTCATATCTGTTAAAGATGATGGTACGGAACCCTTTGTGCGCGAGTCCGACTTGCACTTGGACGGTTTTATTTATTTATATTACCTTTGTATAAATTAATTTTATTCTAATATACTCTACAGCACATATTCTAAAAAACAGTAAAATTTAAGGAAATACAAAAAGTATGGAATATATTATGCGCCATATACCACAAAATAAACGGCTGGTTCAAAAATTCAGCGGGAGCGATGAGTCAGCGCAATGTACCGCACTTTACATTGCTCGGTGGGAAAATAGGAAAGTCATAAAACGCAAAAATTACATTTCCCATAAACGTATAAATTGCATGTTTTGTTTTTAATTTTTCGGTAGACCGTCCCTTATACGCTGTATAGTGTAAATTATAAGTGTGTTGTTACTAGTTGCAGCGTGCAGCTTACAGCATTATTAAACATTTTGTCGAATCCCGCAGGACTACCTAATTTTTTCAGGATAAAAAGTAGCCTATGTGCTATTCCAGATCATCATCTACCTGTGCCAGATTTTATTCTAATCCGTCCAGTAGTTTTTGCGTGATTGAGTAACAAACATCCCTTCATCCAAACATCTATTCATTCAAACATCCAAACTTTCGCAATTATAATATTAATATAGATGATGGATTAAAGATATACAATGCGAATGTGGAAGACTGTAGGTACTGTGGAAGGCCCAGACTGACATTCCATGATTAGATTGATCAAATGCTGACCGAAAGAAGTGTCAAATGTCTTCGCAACAGGCGTGTTTGTACAAAGAAAGTAATAAATGTGGAGAAAGCAAGACAAATCTGAAAGGACCGTTACGTATATCACACGATTATCTCCGCCTACCGTGTGAGGGATTTAATATGAAGAAATGTATGTGTACATGTGTGTATATAAAAAGTATATTCAAGCCCGTATCCCTGAATAGGTAGGCAGAGGTACAACCAGTGCACCCACGATTAGATATGTAATAGGTGGCAATCCTATCGCCAACCGGGTACTTATCAATCCCAGGTATCGTTGTTTTAATCAGAAAACTGAAAAAACACATTTTTGAATTGACCGGGACCTCATGTGTTAACACTGACTGACTGACAACTAGTCCACAGAGGCGAATAACGTATGTATATACCTATATATGATGGAAGTTTTTCATTTCCAATAAATAATGCGTTAAATAATCATATATTGAAGTACATTAGATTAGATAAACTGCATATCAATAAGAACACCGACACGTCACCATGCATGTAAATGAATGGTGCACAACACGGAAACCGCACGTGCCAGCGCAATTGATATCTTGGACCTTGTCCCTTGACCACAACGTGCGTATATACTGTTTATTATACACGACTCGTGATTATGGTTGAGGAAGTCCCATTTAAACTGGTACTCGCAAAAGATTTGACGTACCGAAGGATGTTCAGTAACACCTATTAAATGGATACGCCTTTCATGCCAATTTCTTAGTTCGTCAATGTTACACACAAAAATACCAGAGTTATATCTACTACTTAGCCATGAAATAAAATCACTCCAATGGTAATTTTTAAACCTTGTCATCTCTTTCGGTACGATAAAACAGTATAACATGGTTTATTTCTATTTTTTCACGATGTTTATAAATGTATGACATTTTTGAAAGTGATAGGAGCGTTTGCCTATATGGACGGCGACACGTTTCCTTCCCAATGGCGTGTCTATTAGTATTCTTCATTACATAGTATAAAACAAAGTCGCTTTCTCTGCCTGTCCCTATGTCCTTATGTCCCTATGTATGCTTAAATCTTAAAAACTACGCAACGGATTTTGATGCGGTTTTTTTTTAATAGATAGATTGATTCTTGAGGAAGGTTTAAGTGTATAAACCTTTCCGATATTCCCACGGGAACAAAAGCTGCGCGGGTTAAGCCGCGGGCAGGTCGCTAGTTTTTTTATATAAAAGAGGGGGCAAACAGACAGGAGGCCTTGTTTGTGTATTAATGTGGTCTATGTTCAGTATTCAATCCTGATACTGAATAAGTAAAAAATAGGTATAGACAGTGGTCCCAGGGATAAACTTTTTTTATCAATAACAAGCTGAATTTTCGTAAACAACTTTGTTTTGACAAAGCGCCCATCATTTTGTATCTTCGAAAAATCTCAAATCGGGCAACTAATTAAGTTAAGGGGCTTCGAACATTTTAATTCGGTGCAGGAAGAATATTTTATTCATAACAATATTTATTTTTTTGGGTTTATTCGGTTGATTATTTTATAAAAAACATGAAAAACTTATGTCCTACACATTCGATGGATTTTCTGACGCGTCCTCCACTCTAAAGATTCGGAATTATGAGATTTTTACATTGATATTAATCAATTTAAAAACAATCTGAATTTAATGAGCAGCTTTTGATGACACGCCCATCTTTTTTGTCCTTGAAAAATCTCGAATTGAGTAAGTAATAAAGATAGATAAAAAAGAAAACTTTAGTCGGACTGAGAAAAGTTTCCACTTTACGTGTATAATAAAGTACCCCTTGAATTATTATTATTTACATTATTATAATTCAACACATTCATTAGTATAATTCAAGGGGTACTTTGTTATACACGTAAAGTGGATACTTTTTTCAGTCCGACTAAAGTTTTCTTTTTTTATCTATTTTTATTACTTACTCAATTCGAGATTTTTCGAGGACAAAAAAGATGGGCGTGCATGGCACGCCCATCTTTTTTGTCCATTCTTGTTTGTACTTTATTATACACGTAAAGTGGAAACTTTTCTCAGTCCGACTAAAGTTTTCTTTTTTATCTATCTTTATTACTTACTCAATTCGAGATTTTTCGAGGACAGAAAAGATGGGCGTATCATAAAAACAAAGCTCCTCATTAAATTCAGCTTGTTATTAATAAAAAAAAAATATCCTGGGACCACTGTCTAGTACTTAGTCCGCATTATTGTAATGGTAAATTCGGAACCCTACATTGTGCGTGCCCCAACTGCGCGTGGCACTTTACCAATTTCCTATATTACTAAATAGCAAACAAGCAAATAATTAAAAATTGTCACGAAATGGGTTTTTTTTACATTAATAGCTAGCAAACAAGCAGATGGCTCTCCCGATGGAAAGAGATCCCGATAGAAATCATCGTCTATGCACACCAAAAATGTTAATGGCGCCTTACTACCCATTGGCGAGATGTCAATGCTACATGCATAAGTCTACCGGCTACCTTACCCTCCAAACTGAGACACGGCAATGGCAAGCACTGTCGCTATTGCTGCAAGAATAGGTATGTCTCTATTGTATGTTTAGACAAATCGCGCAAAAACTATTACATGAAATTGAATAAAAAAAAATTCAATGTAATGCCAAAGATCAAAATTAAAATAAATATAGATTTTATCGCAAAAAAATCAAAATTATTAGTTATTCTGTGAATAACTTTACCAGTAGAAACGGGTTCACAGGCAAAAGCTA
Source organism: Apodemia mormo (assembly GCA_036924255.1). NCBI lineage: Eukaryota > Metazoa > Arthropoda > Insecta > Lepidoptera > Riodinidae > Apodemia > Apodemia mormo. The sequence continues at coordinate 7,442,318 of JAUPFN010000013.1, read as the reverse complement.
GCAAGTAAATAAAATCATTTTTGAAAAAATAAATTATCAAAGTAATATTTCGTACACACACTTAAATATCATTAATTATCCAACAGGATTTAATGCATTTATAACTCCAAATTAATATAAAGTGAAAATTAAATGTAGAGCACTTTTATCATCAGAGTATCAAAAGCAATTGAACAGAGTGTTGAATGTAGATACGAGGCAAAATGAATACCGCTCATTTATGCATCGTTGCGTTTTTTAATTTTTCATCTTTTATTCGTGATATTATAATACAAGTTAGGGTGTAGACAGACGGACTGCATTTCAACTGCAACCCGACTGCTAAATGGCAGTTCAGATGCAGTTGACACGACTGCAATAGAACTGCAAACCAAATGCGCAGTCTGATTGCAGTTCAATTGTACTCGGCGTGCAGTCATGTGAACCGGTGTGCAACCGACTGCAATCGAACTGCACGGTTGGTTTGCAGTTCAATTGCAGTCGTGTCAACTGCATTCAAACTGCTTCTTCATTCAAGCTTGTTTCTGCTACTGAATCTAAGCGCGGAGGGGCGGAGCCGCTCTTACCCCGTCCCGCCGGAGTGTTAAAATAGTGCGGGCGGTCGGGTTTGGTGCAGTTTGAATGCAGTTGACACAACTGCAATAGAACTGCAAACCAACCGTGCAGTTCGATTGCAGTCGGTGTGCAGTTCACCCGACTGCACGACGACTGCAATTGAACTGCAATCGGACTGCAATTGGACTGTGCATTTGGTTTCCAGTTCAATTGCAGTCGTGTCAACTGCATCTGAACTGCCATTTAGCAGTTGGATTGCAGTTGAAATGCAGTCCGTCTGTCTACGCCCTTAATAAAGTCAGTATTTACCGAATTGCAGTACTATTGTTCCTGTTCTTGGTCCTATTGGAAGAATATATCATCTGCCATTTTACCAGGTGATTTATTAAAGACATACAATTGGCTGTACGAGTTTCTACCATCGTGATTAATAGGTGGTAGAGTTCTGTAAAAACTCGCGCTGACCATTTGTTTGAACGATTGTTGAGGAGATCATCAGGAGAGCCGTCTACTTTTTCCGAACCTGTCAAGCACTGACGCTCTTATAGCAAAAAAAGCCTAGGCTGATGTACCATATCATCCGGCTTTGGTACTACCGCCTTAATTTTCCACATTTTAGAACTACCTCTTAGTAGTTACGATGAAATTGACAAGATAATGCGAGTATGATAATGAAGGATTTTCTCCCGTTTTAATATGGATCACATTAGAAGAAAATACTACATACTACTACATACACACTAGAAGTCTGAATGAAAGACGAGAGCAAGATAAACGTGTTACGACGATTGACTACTGATAAGACGACTGAATACTACCTTGGATAATCATATAGCAAAGTCAGGCTTTTGTAACGGTAAGTTTCAATCAAAATATAGGTATTAGTAATATATTTCGACATCATTCACACCTAAAACCGCTAGTGGTAATCGCGGTCGATTATTTTAAATAGCTTCAATTACTCTGTTCAATAGAACACGCACGCATATGACTCACACACACATACGCGCACACACACAAACGCACACGCACACACGTATGTACTGGCAACACACATACGTAAATCGCTTAATAGACAAGAGTTTCCAGTCCCGTACGACTGATTTTAGTTTAGTCCTAGTTTTCGGCTTAGTAATTTCTACAAAATGGAGCCCAAGTAGAAAGCATGGGCGTAACTATACCTTTGTTATGGGGTTATGTCCAAAGGTTCCAAAATGTACAAAAAATAACTTTTTGATTCAATTTTATATAAACAGGGATATTCCATGTCAGATACAAATTTAAAATAATAATATTATAATTCCGCGCATACATATTTTTTGTAAAGGGGGGTGTATATTAAACGCCCCCTTATACAAGCCCGTGGTGAAAAAATTACGAAGCATCGCACAAGAGAAGACCAATTACTAATATAAAACACTGATGACTGGTTTCCGAAACGTAAATTAATTTTAACAAGCAATTAATAAGTGTTAACAGATCATTAGCTTGTAAAAATTATGTTAAACACAGATTAATTGCTTGTTAAAATCAATTGCGTTTTAGAAACCGGCCGTAAATAATGTATTCTATTCCATTCACTCGCAGACTAAATCATTTTTCGTGTCCATTAGGTTTTGAATTCTTTGATTACACTTCTGTGTGCGTAGATTTGTGTAGATCTCAAGACTGAAAATGAATTTGCCGCTGCAGAATAAAAGCAATAGATATCGCTAAAGCTAAGGCTTTCTTATGTTTTTTATTAAGTACAAACCTGTGGTACAAACAAATCAATTCCAGAGTCCAAAAGCTTTTATTTACTGAACGCCAGCGTAATCTATCTCAATTACTCTTACTGAAATATTTTCGGCAGGTTTGAGGTAGGCGCCACCCTAAAATATCGGCGGCGACGAGACGCGACTGAGGCATGGTTTGGCGAAATTCGATCAAAGATCATATTTATGTTTTATTTTTAGGGTACTTATTATCAGAACGTTTTGTTCAGAGTTTCCGGAATAGAGCGTTAACCTCCAAATTCAAAAACGTTATTTTATCTATTTGTAAGGAAAATTTATAAATCATCGAATAATGGAATCATCCCCGTGTTTCTAACTACATAATATTATGTTCATTTAGCACTTATCCTGTGCTTGGTACAGTTTTAAAAACTTAACAAAGAAAAATGACTACACGGCAATATTTGAATGCGTGACCTTGCCTCTGACCGGCACTACTCTAGGAGAAGATCATACCCTCTAGTTAACACGGTGCGAACTAGGCAGATTAGGTCTATAGACTTTTCGGTTCACCGCGATTCACCGGTTTGTCGGTTGGCGAGACGATTGGTGATCCCATCCACCGTATTTCACTAACCTGATAACGACTATCGACTATTTCTAGCGATAACCGGGACCGATGGCTTTACGTGCTCAGCCGAGGCACGGGAGCCGTATGACACCATCCGCCAGACTCTAAGCTGCTACTGAGATTTTGGATTTTCGAAAAAATTCTCAGAAAAAACCCTAATAACTTTTTTGCTCCTTGAAGAACTCGGGACTAAGGAATAGGTTAACCCGTAGATTATAAGTTACTTAGTAAATCGAAATAGTAATGGCCATTCTCGAAAGTCAAAATATTAGTAGTAAGCTCAGAGCCAGCTTGATAATACTAATACCTAGTGTATAAAAAATATATTATTGTGCTCTATTCTAGTTGCTATAATTTTTCTTTATTCATAATTTTGAGGTAAAATTCACTAGGACAGCTGATTAATTATTAACTTAATTGGATTAGACCCAACTCAGACTTCTTAATTATTTAAAAAATACTAATTAATTGAAAGCCAAGACAGCCTAAGTTGGACTATTTAATGCGAAAAACCGTCTCTTATTAATATTTAATGTGTTGTTAATTTAATCGTTATTAAGAATTCTGTTTCAACGAGCTTAAAGTTTTCTTTAAAATATACAGCTATTTAGAAATAATTATAAATAATAATTTCTTATGCCTACTTAAAAATGTTTGATATTTTTAAATGAAAACTTTAGGCGCGTTGGGCATTTTTTGAGATGAGAAAATACCACTGAACTTACGACATACTCGTATATCGTTTATATATACATATAAATGACACCTCTGTTTATAAGTGTGTGTTTAGATACATATTACGTTATGTATGTACGTACATAAATACACATGCATGTTGGGTTTGGTTTATGTTTTATTTTAACATAAAAATGTTTTTGAATTTATTTTTAAAAATGTAACAAAGGTAGGCCGAAGGTTGGGACAAGGTAAAGGGTAAGTGGGGATTAGGTAGGGGCGAGATTGGGAGAGATATGAGATATTAGGGGCGAGATAGGGGGAGATAGGAGATGTGCCATGTCTTTTCAAGTAAAAGAGAACAGCACAGGAGAGATTAGGTAAGGGCGGGTTAGGGGGGAGATAGGTAGGTGGGAGGTAAGGGGAAACGGGGAATTAGTGATGAATTGTTCAAGATTTTACTTCTGACAGCGCTCCCGTAGTGGCACTACGTGTTTTTATTTTTTCTGTAAATTGCAAGTATTAACGTCTTGTTGTTGCTCGCGACTTAGTTCGCGTGACCCAAAATCATTGCCTATTTTAGTAGTGTAAAAAAGTAGCATTAACATATGCTACTTTTTTACGCTACTCCCGAATAATTTATCTTTCCAATAACTGCGACGCTGCACGTTACATTGCTAAAGCTTTTAGTTAACCTCACCAGAACAATTTTTTCGAGATACAAATTCTATGTGTTATTCCAGGTCATTTTCTGACCGCCCCGTTGGTCGAATGGCTAGCGAACCTGACTACGCAATCAATGGGGCTCGAGTTCGATTCCCGACAGGGGCAGGCATTTATGTATTGTGTATGTAGTATTTCTGAGTTTGGGTGTTTATTAAATATATTTGAGTATTTAGATATGTGTTTCTATGTATTAATATCGTTGACTAACACCCATATCACAAGCAAATAATTTGATTTAGATAAATTCGTGTAAAATTGTCCAGAGATATTTATTTATTTATATTTATTTTCTACCTGTGTGCCGAATTTCATTCAATCGGTTTATTAGTTTTTGCGTGACTAAGTAAGAAACATCCAAACTTTCAAATTTATTCTAAACATGGAATAAGTAAAATATTTTTTAAATCAGTCATCGGTTAAAATCGATTAAATTTGTCCACTACAAACAATTTTACAATCAAATCTTACCTATTCAAAAAAGAAGGTTAGCAGTTTGAACTGTATAAATTTTATCTGTATAAGTATTGATAACAGTTTAAGTTTTATCAAAATCGACTTACTGGTTTTTAAAATATGAATATAGATGTCAGATACTGAAATCGGTTTGATTTTTTTTAAATTACTTTTATTAGAATACTAGCGATCTGCCCCAGCTTCGCGCGGTTGCCATATAAACGCACAAAAATATGATTTTACGACAAAACTTTGAAATTCTCGACTTTTCTATAATATGCATTTATTATCTTAATATATGATGTGTCACGTTGTGTGTCCGCGACGTACTTCGAAACAACAATTTCAATTTTGTAGATATATACTGTTAGATAAAACTTAAAAGATGGGATGGTTTTTATCTCAATTAATCCAGTCTTCTGAGATAAAAAGTAGCCTTTGTGCTATTCCAGGTCATCATCTATGTGTGTGTCAAATTTCATTCCAATCAGTTTAGTACTTTTTGCGTGATTGAATAACAAACATCCATCCATCAATACATCCATCCATCCATCCATCCATCCATCCAAACATCTAAACTTTCGCATTTACAATATTAATATAGATTCTAAAGAAAAGAAATTTAGTGTAGATATGTTGTAACCACAGACCACATGAACTGTTGTAACCGATCAGGAAGTAGGTATTTCAAAGAGTAGGTAGATTGGGTTTTTAGAATAGACCATCTCCCATTCTATCAAGCAGTTCGTTAAAGGTTCGATTGGCTATACGTGTCACTATCATCGTGACTACTAGGCAAGGATTGAAATACCGGTATTATGTGATATCGTTATTGCTCACGGCAAGACATAACGATATTTTCAAGCATAGCGCTATCCAATAATGATACAGAATTTGTTACTATTTAATAACGTTATTCATTACGTTCTGTTATATCCAAAAATTTTCGTTATGGTATATGGTATTATGATTCACTCATTTGTGCTCTCCTTGTTGTTTCTTGTATTTCACACATGGGACAAGTTAGATTAAAAATTACAGGTTTTCATCGGAGTTTGAAAGATTTTGTTGAATGTACCAGTTTTTGGTACTATTATATTTAAAATACTATATTACATTTATATTAAGTGTGAAGTTTTGTAATTATAAACAGGAAAGTACCTACCTTTCATAGCGAGACTAGCTGTTACCCACGGCTTCGCTCGCGCATATTTACTTTAGAACTTTTTTTTATGTCATTAGATAGCAAACAAGCAGATGGGTTTCCTGATGGAAAGAGTCAACTATCGCCTATAGACACCAAAGGTGTTAATGGTGCGTTGCTATCTTGTGGCGAGGTCTAATGCCACATGCATAAGTTTACCGGCTACCTTACCCTTCAAACCGGAACACGACAGTGACAAGCACTAATGCTATTGCGGCAGGAATAGGTAAGGCGGTGGTATCAGATCCGGTCGAGACAATGCAGAACTCTACCACCTAGTAGCCACGATGGTAGTGACTCGTAAATCCAATCAGTCGCCTCTTACGACCTGCCTGGCAGTTGGCATATTCTTCAAAGGAGCCCGGGACCAACGCGGGGTAGACTTATTTAACCTTTCTTACAAGACAACTTATTTAACCTTTCTTTATAAGCTACTTTAATAAAAATCTCGATATAGTCGGGTGGGCCGCTAATATTGTATAAAAAATAATATTAACATGTTCATATTAGTTATTTATTATCAAAATTTAAGTAAAACACGAAAAATAAAAATAACTATTGGTAACATACCTATCGAACATACTAACGTAATTTATACAAACATGTAAAATTGGAGCGTCTGTTTGTAACATTAAAATAACAGGGTTTAAGTAAATGCATATGGATGTATATACACGGTACATATAACAAAATAACACTTTTTACGATTTTTGTCTGTCTGTCTTAAACAGACAAACAGACAGCCGGAATAAACTTCCGGCTAATCTCTGGAACGGCTGGATTTTGACGGGACTTTCACTCGGAGATAGCTGATGTAATAAGGAGTAACTTAGGCAACTTTTTAAAAAAAAACCACGCGGACGAATTCGCGGGCACAGCAATTAAAAGGTAATACCTAACCTAAAATTACCTATGAAAATAATAATTATTATATTATATACCGAACTATACCACAAACCTAAATAAATTATACCTATCTATTAGGATTGCTATGTATGTAACACACCTATCTAACCAACTTACGTAACTGTATTAAAAAATCTGAAAGCCGGTTGACCTTGCAGGTCATCCCTGAAACTTCCCGCTAAATTGAGGTATTTTAAGCTCAAACAAAAAAAAACTATGCCTAAGCTTACTCAAAACTCTATGTTTTGAGTTCTAAGAGTTCAAAAATCTAAAGTTTTTTTAAAATGATAGGTACTTAGTTATTCAGTGTTTTAAAAGATGTATATTTTTTCAAAATAATGACCAACTTTCGAATAACATTCAACGCAATTTTTTAAGCTCTAAATTGTTTTATTAGGTAAAAAATGTCGAAGAAATATAACAAAAAAACTTTTTTCAATAACTTTCATAATTGACTTATCCCGAAAGAATCAACTGATTTTAATTCAATTTATGGTAATTGACGCAGTCTTTTAAGTAGAAGAAGATTTTAAACTATATCGGTATATTTTGTTTTGCCTGAAAGTTATTTTAAAATTACGAAGTAAGTTTCCTGTTAACAACGTAATTTTTATATGTGACAAGCTATTAGTTTTGAAAATTTGTATCGATTTTAATTTTTGAAATGGCATTTGACGTAGTTCTTTTAGTACTAAAATAATAAAGAAGATAAAAAAATATTGTTTGAAAAATTTCTAAGTTTTGTCGAAAAAACAGTTTTTTTTTTAATTTTTTGTCAACGATAACTCCCGAACGGAAAAACCGATTTGACGCAATTTATGCATTGTACGCAGTTTTCAAAGAAAAGCGCTGATTACTATTTCGTTAATTTTTTTTGAGGTTTTTGCAAAATTTTCTGGTTTGAATCGGTTCAAATTTTCAGGAAGTCTAAGTTGAGTGGAATCTAATCAAATGCCATAAACCGCGTTTCGACCGGTCAAGCCGTTCAAAAATTATGAGATGTTTACATACACACATACACACACAGACATATAATACATACGTACATACAGACGTACTGATTCATCATGAAAATAGTAAGAAAAGGTTCCTAGCACCTCAAAACGTGGAGATCCGGTGAAAACTTGATTTTCGAAAATCGGGGTAAAATCAGTAGCTTCCTGATCTACATACTCGCACGTAGTGGGAAGTTAAAAATCAAAGGAACAAATGCTATATACTTAAGGAAAGAATGTTTTCGGTGTTCAAAAATCTAAAAATGACAGTAATTTCATTTTTGAAAAGAAAATCAAAACACATTTTTTTCAAAAATGTTCGTTATTGATGAATCCTAAATAAATTGATCGATTTTGATCAAATTACGGCTTACGACGCAGTTTTTTAGAGGGAAAAGCTCATTAAAAATATTTTGAAAATATTAAGTTAGTTTGCTGGAAACAAAAAAATATTAATATTTGAAAAGTTCTAACTTTTGAAAACTTGATTCGATTTTGATTTTTGAAACTGCATTTGAGTTCTTAAGTACTAAAATAAGTAAGAAGGTTGAAAAATGATTGAACACGTTTTTTATTTTTTCTTCAGTTTTTATGAAATTTCATGCAAATATCTTACCCCCTATTCCACCCTCTTGGAGGTTGTATTTTGAAAAATCATTTCTTAGTAGATGTTTACGTCATAAGGGAAATATGGGTGCGAAATTTCAAGTTTCTAGCCATAAGGGGCCTGTACATTTATATGAAACTTTTATGCCTTATTTTTCCTTCTAAGGGGCTGAATCTTGAAAAACGCTGAAATACTTAACTCATTTTTTTTGCCATACTCAACTCATACGAAATTTCATGCAAATATGTAAAACGCATAAAAAAATATTAAATTTTATACCCTATTTCATCCCCTTCTAAGTTAAATTTTGAAAAATTCTTCCTTAGTAGATGCCTAAGTCATAAGAGGAATATGTTGGCGACATTTCAAGTCTCTAGCTCTAAAGGTTTGGACTGTGAGTTTATATAAAACTTTCATCTCCTATTTTATCCTCTAAGGGGTTGAATTTTTAATTACGCGGAAATACATAGCTCATTATTTTTGACGTACTCAATTCAGACGAAATTTTATGCAAGTATGTTCAAGGAATATAAAGTTTCATAAAAAATTCATCCCTTATTACACCCCCTTGAGGGTTGAATTTTGAATATTTCTTCTGGCCTTTGCGTATATTTAACTTTCTTGCCCTATTTTACCCGTTACGGGGTGGAATTTTGAGAACGCTGAAATACGTAACTCATTATTTTTGTCATACTCAATTCATATGAAATTTCATGCAAATATGTCTGAGGAATAAAATGTTTAAAAGTTTTATCCCCTATTTCTACCCTTTTTGGGTTGAATTTTTAATCATCCTTTTTAGTGGATTCTTCCGCCATAAAAGGAATACGTGTGCAAAACTTCAATTGTCTAACACTAATGGTTTGGCAATGGTTTGTGCGGTTATACAAAACTTTCATCCTCTATTTTACCCTCGTAAGGATCGAACCTTGAGAAACGCTTAAACACGTAATTCATTATTTTTGTGTTATAGCACTCACCCGGTGCTTGGGAAACTGGAAAAACCTTGAAAACTGCTTTAGGGAGATGGTCGCAGGTTCAAATCCCGCACGTCGATATTTTTCTTTCTTGTTTTTAAGGTTTTAACGTAATTCATTATTTTTTTTATTCAATCCATACGAAATTTCATGCAAATGTGTCCAGGGAATAAAAAGTTTAATACAAACTTTTATCCCCTACTTCACCCCCTTCTAGGTTGAATTTTAAAAAATCCTTCCTTATTGGATGCCTAGATTATAAGGAAAATATGTGTTTTCCCCGTGTTGGTCTCGGACTCCTTTGAAGAATAGACCAACTGCCATTCTTCAAGGCACGTCGTAAAAGGCGACCAATTGGCTATGCGAGTCACTACCATCACGGCTACTAGAGTTTTGCATTGTCTCGCCCGGACCTGGTACCACCGCCTTGCCTATTCCTGCTGCAATAGCGTCAGTGCTTGTCGCTGTCGTATTCCGGTTTGGAGGGTAAGGTAGCCATTAAACTTATGCATGTGGCATTGGACCTCACCACAAGATAGCAACGCACCATTAACACCTTTGGTGTCTATAGGCGACGGTTAACTCTTTCCATCAGGAGACCCATCTGCACGTTTGCTGTCTTATGATATAAAAAAAAATTTCAAATTTCTAGCTCTAAGGCGCCTCATAGACCTACAATAACATTGCGCAATACTTTTATTGTGCAATAATATTGAATACCCTTTTGACTCCAAACGTTCAATAAATTCACTCAATAAAATTGACAAACCAGTCTGATCAATATTTTCGAGCGAGCAACATGTCTGACGACGAAGTTTTGGCGGCAACCGTACTGGTGATTTAGATAAATAAATCTCCATACAATTCTATACATTCAAGTAAAAACTCCCGTTCTTTATCTTTTATAGCATTCTTGCTCGCCATTTTGCCTAAATTTATGACACAACCATACATTAAACACCGTGACTGACCGAACGCGACCGCTCCAACCTCTTCAATAACGTCAATTTTTTTATATCTTGATAACAAACAAGCAGATGGGTCTTCTGATGGAAAGAGTCAACCATCACCTATAGACACCAAAGATGTTAATGATGCGTTGCTATCTTGTAACGAGGTCTAAGGCCACATGCATAAGTTTACCGGCTACCTTACCATTCATACCGGAACATGATGATGACAAGCATTGACTCTATTGCGACACAAATAGGTAAGGCGGTGGTACCAAATACGCGGGCGAGATAAAGTAGACATATATGACATATTATATAAATTATTAAAAATTTTCTGCAAATGATTAAATTATTAACATATAAGTACTAACATAGACATTAAGTTTATAAATTATTACTAATAAAGCTATGGATGTTTTATCTGAAAATAAAGTATTATTATTATTATTATTAGAAATCTACCACCTATTTGTCATTGTCTTGTTCCGGTTTGGAGGGTAAGGTAGCCGGTAGACTTGTGCATGTGGCATTGTAAACCCGCCACACGGATGGCAACGCACCGTTAACATTTTTGATGTCTATAGGCGATGGTTTCTCTTTCCATCAGGAGAGCCATCCTGATGCAAAGAGAAACCATCGCCTATAGACATCAAAAATGTTAACGGTGCGTTGACACAAATAGGTAAGGCAGTGGTACCAAATACCCGGGCGAGACAACGCAGAAATTTACCACTTGTTTGTTATTGTCTTGTTCCGGTTTGGAGGGTAAGGTACCAGGTACAAGGGTATGGGTACACCACCACACACATCCACACGGATGGCAACGCACCGTTAACATTTTTGATGTCTAGAGTATAGGCGATGGTTTCTCATACCATCAGGCGAGCCATCAGCTTGTTTGCTATCTTAAGATATAAAAAACCAATATTCATTTAAACACTAATCATCTAGACTAACAACTTGTTTTATCGTTTAACATCTGTAAATTATTTTATATAGAAACTGGCTGATAAAAACTATATACTAAAAGAGGGTATTCAGTACTCGATTTTAATACTGAATATGTAAAAAAATTAGGTACTTAAACGTTGAGCTAATTATCCAATGACATTTTTATAGATACAAAACATGTTTATTGAAATTCTCCTTTATAGGCAGCATCGAAGTTTATTATTTACAAACAGTGATTTTCCTAACTCGTGACTACTCATTTGTCAGTACTCACCGCGCGAATGATAACAACGCTATCACACGCACGGTGACCGTATTTTCTTAATATTTCTTTACTAATTTGGTTGTGGTTGACAACATAAGAGTTAAGCAATATTTTGATAACGTAATTTTCCTCGCCGAGTAAATTTTCCTTAAAGTAGTCCTAAGAAAACTGGTATTTTTCATTTTGTGTTTCTTTTATCTTGCGGGGCTGCCATCATATAAAGAAAGCAATATTTTATTTATTTACTTATTTTAATTTACTTTCTTTCTTACTTAATCAGGGCGGTCGCAAACTAACATCATAATTTTCGACCAGGGTGGGTTTGTGACCACCTATTTTAGTGAGTGAATTAAAGTTCTATCAAGAAACATTTAGTCGTAAACTGATGAGATGCATATTTATGCTTCTACAACATCAGATTCTAAATTATACAATCATAAAAGCATCATTGAGATATTTATAATAAGCAAAATATTATGTAGCTTTACCTAATTGTCAGAATGCGACCACTGGATTTAATTGTATTAGATATTTACGTACTTCAGTTTGCGACCACTGGATTTAAAAAAAATATAAGCTAAAAAATGATATGACTACAACTTTCGAACAAACATTGCTCTATAATTGAAGTAATAACGCTTTTTGTTTGAGTGTAACATTAGTATAAGGTATTTTTGCGTGGTATTTTTGCAGCACTACGTGACACATAAACACACCATTGAGTCATCACCCGAACTCAGGCACTATTAACTAGATTTGGGTTAAGCCTGATAGATTTAAATTTATGATTTTCTTGTTACATAAGTATTCAATGAATATTTAATGCTTACTATTCATCGTTTTCTCCTGAAAAAAAAACGGGTTGTGGCTGTGTTGTGGACACAGCCGTGCATCTTTTACGTGAATACGACTACGTCACGGGTAATATCTTGCGATGGTCACATTTTTCATTCATCGTTCCAATCACAATGTTCCCCATCAAACCCGCCTACGAACCTAGACCACGTCCGTCCATCATTTGGATAGCGAAGTAGCGAGCGTAGGGTGGCGCTACCACGGTAAGGTGACCCGCTATTTTATTTACTTACGAAAACCGAAGAATACAAAAACCTTCACAATAAAAAGGCCCCGGGGCCGGATAAAATCACAAATATGGTAGTTAAACACCTCCCTCCTTTATATACCTACTAATGTGCATCTTTAATGCACTCCCTGCCGGTTGCGCGTTTCCCGACGAATGGAAAGAAGCTACCGTCATAGGAATACACAAACCGGGAAAACCGCTAAATAACGTCAGTAAATACTGACTTTATTTTGCGGTTTTCCCGTCCCATTGGCCTAATCAGTGCGTTAGGTGAAATCTACGAATAATTTATACTAAGGCATTTGTTCGCGAGAAAGGTCTCATATTAAAGGAGTAGTTCGGTTTCCGAGCAGCTCATTCTTGCGCTCATCAAGTGCACCGCATCACAGAGTATATTTACGTTTTGCCTACTTGCGATCCGAGCCCAAGAGCAAGGATCAGCCGATGGACAAAACAATATCCCACCCTAAGCTGAAGATTGATTTCACAGGCGACATCCTTAGGGTGGAGGGCATAAAGCCTCACATCTTTAAACTTTAACTGAGCATTCTGCTCACCGTCGCGACCAGTGAAGCTGTGAAGGCCCTTAAAGTAAGCAGCAATTCAGACATTCCGAAAAAAAATCATTAGTCTTACAGGTGCTATCGTCGATCGGTTCGGACGCCTTCATCTTTTTGCGTTGTCAACACTTCTTCACTCTTTTGTATGAGAATCCACGGGTTTCATTAGATTGCTATTTAAAATCCCTTTCAGTTAGTATATGTTCCTTACATTTTGATATGGCTTTTTAAAGATTTTTTGACTAATTACAATTTTTCTTTGAATTTTTCACTTAAGTGCCATGTATATTTACTGTAAGCATTTAAAATTATTTTTATAAATTATACAAAAAAAATTATACAATCAATAAATCTTTACAAGAGCTTTCGAATAAAACTTAATCGAACTTTATATTTGCTCTGAGTCAGAAGATATACCATATTATGCAAAATATGTAACGCAGTGAAATTACCTAAAAATGGCGGCACTTCCTACTCCATTATCCGCGAAACATCGTAATCCGCCTTTAGCTTATTAAATTCTTTGATTCTTTAGCTATCCAATGATATAATTATATTTTGGATATTTTTGTGTTATAGCACTCACCCCGTGCTTGGGAAACTGGAAAAACCTTAAAAACAACAAATAAAAATATCGACACGCGGGATTTGAACCTGCGACCATCTCCCTAAAGCCGGGACGCTCTTCCACTGAACTAGTGTTGACAGGCTCGAGGCGGCGAAATTCTTCTTTGATATACGATCGATTACGTCGATTGTACTGATCGCTAGGTATACATACGTATATCTAGTTAAATGAGTTCATGGTTACAGATGAAATTCACATTTATAATTTTGATCAGTACTTTCGTATTTCTAAATATGTAGGTTGGAATCCTTTAAAAATAATTATTTGAAAACCATGCGTACCGCTTGTGAATATTTTTAATGCGTTTCCGTAAATCGTAAATCGCGATGTCTTATTACGTAGGTATAATAAATAAATATATATAAATTTGCGTAGGTACCTTGTTGCCAACTCGCAGTCATGGTAGTTGGCGAAACATCGGCCAATCATGAAACAGCATGAAATGCGGCAATGTCGCATAAATATCAATATTTATAACGTTATTTACCGCTCATAATTTCGTTCTGTTATTTTGGTAGCGATACAAATAGTGTTCTAAAATAATTTTGTTACTGACGTATCGCTACAATAATAACGTTATGTATCGAAAAATTTATGTTATTTGATAACGTTTTAAATCCCTGCAACTAGGCAGTAGATTTTCCGCCGAATTCGATATAACTGCTTACCTATTCCTGCCATAATAACTTTAACGCTTTTCATTATCGTGTTTTGATTTAGAGCAGTTTTTCCCAACCTTTTTTGTGCCATGCCCCATTGTAGCAAAAAAGTACAAAAGTAAGTAAAAAAATTAAAAAAAGTAAGTAGTAAAAGTACTAAAAAAAGTTGTAGCATTGTTTGGCCAGTTAAAAAACGTCCGGAGTTCCCCGCGGCAGTGCAATGCTAGATATAGTTGCAAATTTGTTAAATTTGGCAACAATATCTAGCATTGCATTTAAATAGCCCGGAGCGAAAGGGTTAAACTCGTGTCGAGTCCATTTTTGAAACTGCCCCCATTATTATCAAATTGCCACCTTGTGGGGCGTGGGCCCCACGTTGGGAGACACAGATTTAGAGGGTATGGGAGGGTAAGGTCCTCGAATCCTATATATGTGGTAGGATGGCCACACTATAGCAACGTATAAAGAAACTCAGAGAGAGCAAGTCATAGGCGAAAGTTTACTGGCGGTTCTGTAATCCATATCATACATAACCATTATTTCACAGAGTTTTCACCCCGTTTTATTTATAGGATTAAGTAGAAAAATGTATAAGCGTCGAGCTATAATTGAGACAAATTACACTCTGAAAACTGAAATTGAGTAATTTTTATTGTTAGTGCTGGCTATTTTGTATTTTTGAACAAAGCTTACAAATTTCGTTTAAATCTAGGATCGAATTAAAAGGTGAGTGGAAAAATAAGCCTATAAATTACTCATTTTATAAAACCCATTTTTAAAAGAGATTAAGGTATTCTTTTGGTTCGTGTTATTAAATTTCATGAAAAACTTTTTAAACACAAAAACATTTTTATAATATCAAAACTTGACATATCTACATATTTATGTCTTGGCCAAACAAAACCGTACTGCCCAAATAACCCAGTATATTTTACGATTTTAATAAACGGAATGATTCTGCGCAGTAAACGTTGCTCTGCCTTCGTCAGCGCTTGAATCACGTCTGGAATAGAACCAGGATCAAGATTATTCCAAAAAGTCTTAGGAAGTGCTTTGTTTTATTACTGGTGACTCGTGTTTAGCAGCGGGAACATAAAAGTAGCGTTTTCGATGACAATAATTCTACAGGTAGATCTTAATACGGCAGTATAGTAACGTACTTTATGTACCTACTTGATTAGAATAACGACACTTGTTGCATATTTCACAAACATGTATATATAATGTATTAATAGCATTTTCGAATGCTTGTAGACTATTTTCAGTTCTGCGTTGCTGGTGAAATTTTCAGGAAATCTAAGTTGAGCGGAATCCAATCAAAATATCATCAACCGCCTGTCAATCGGTCAAGCGGTTTAAAAGTTATATGTTTACGTAAACACATATACACACACATACATACATACATACATACATACATACAGACATACTGACGTCATCGTGAAAATAGACGGAAAAGGTTCCTAGGACCTCAAAACGTGGAGATCTGGTGAAAACTCGACTTTCGAAAATCGGGGCAAGTTCCTTATCTACATACGTAGCGGGAAGTTAAAATATAATGTATTCTCATAATTTTTCTCCTTTAAGCTCAAAATACCTTAATTTAGCGGGACGTTTCAGGGATGGCCTGCAGGGTCCACCGTTTAATTTTTTTTTTAGAATAGAATAGAATAATTATTTATTGCTTAGAACACGGTTACAATAGAAAGGTGTAGTTGTCGATCTTAATAACGACAACTGATAGACGCTTGAAATATTCACAAAATATTTAGTTATATGCTCACTTTAAAAATAAATAATTAAATTAAATCACAATAAATATTTCAGGTGGGCTCACATACAACAAACGTGACTTTTTGCCGTTTTTTATAAATGATGATACGGATTTTTTCGCCGTGTTGGTCCCGGCCTCCTTTGTAGAATAGGCCAACTGCCCTTCTGCCAGGCAGGTCGTAAAAGGCGACCGATTGGCAATCGAGTCACTACCATCGTGGCTACTAGGTGGTAGAGTTCTGCATTGTCTCGCCCGAGTCTGGTACCACCGCCTTACCTATTCCTGCCGCAATAGCGTCAGTGCTTGTTGCTGTCGTGTTCCGGTTTGGAGGGTAAAGTAGCCGGTAAACTTATGCATGTGGCATTAGACCTCGTCACAAGATAGCAACGCACCATTAACACCTTTGGTGTCTATAGGCGATGGTTGACTCTTTCCATCAGGAGACCCATCTGCTTGTTTGCTATCTTATGACATAAAAAAAACGGAACCTTTTGTGCGCGAGTCTGACTCACACTTGGACGGTTTTTATTTCTTTCATCAGAGTGCTAAGTGTGAGTTTTTCTTTTCGCATTCGAACGTGAGCGCGTTTCGAGTTTACTAGGAATTTGTATGTGATTTGTACAGCGCCACCTAGTGGTAAACTGGTTTCTCACGTTTACCACTAGGTGGCGCTGTACAAATCACATACAAATTCCTAGTAAACTCCAAACGCGCTCACGATCGAATGCGAAAAGAAAAACTTACACTTAGCACTCTGAAGAAGCATGTGATTGTGTTATTTTTATTTTAGCGCGGACTGTTTTGCTGCTCCCATAGTCCGTGGGCTGTGGGTTGGGAAAGCCTGTATATCAATGAAGATATGGGCCGCGTAGCCAGGTTTCCTTTTAGGGGGGTGCATATGCGTCTACGCATCATACCATTAACTAATATAAAGAATAGAATAATATATATACCTACTTTCATGTGGATAAATTGTAATGTCAAATTGTTTTTTTACAAGCCTATGAATAAATTTGGTATTTTAATATTAATTTACACATATTTTATTTCCTGTTAGTTATAATAAAATTATAACCATCAATAACCGACGATATCCAGATATGAATCAACATTCGTTCATGTTGTACAAATGTCCTTCCATTCATATTTGTGCTGTATCAGTAAACTGTACTGATAACAGATTCATTGTTTAGTTTGTTGACCCTTGTGTCGATTGTTTAATTATTAAATATCACAAAAAGAGCAAATACTTATGCACTTTTTTGAACATTTAAGGTATAAGCCGCAACTTCGCTTATGTAATATTTTTTATTATCTCTGTAGGGATATCAATAAGTGGATACAAAACCTTCTAATAAAAATAATTTTATGGTACAGGAAGTAGTCCAGATGAAAAATAAAGGCAAGGTGAACAAGTTGAAACAATAAAAACAAAATTTTATCAATGTATGGATGTAGAATCGCAAAAATAAATTGTAGGCAACTTTTTAGTCATCTTAAGGTGTGTCACCTGCTCCTAAAAATAACAAAACAATCTAACAAAACATGTTAGCCAAACATTTCAGTCTCCTTCACGCCGTGTTGGTCCCGGCCTCCTTTGAAGAATAGGCCAACTGCCGTTGTGCCAGGCAGGTCGTAAGAGGCGACCGTTTGGCTATCGTGTCACTACCATCGTGGCTACTAGGTGAGTTAGAGTTCTGCATTGTCTCGCCCGGGTCTGGGTACCACCGCCTTACCTATTCCTGCCGCAATAGCGTCGGTGCTTGTCGCTGTCGTGTTCCGGTTTGGAGGGTAAGGTAGCCGGTAAACTTATGCATGTGGCATTAGACCTCGCCACAAGATAGCAACGCACCATTAACATCTTTGGTGTCTATAGGCGATGGTTGACTCTTTCCATCAGGAGACCCATCTGCTTGTTTGCTATCTTATGATATAAAAAAAATATCCTGCGACATTAAAACGCAAACATCTAACATCCACTCGTTAAAATGACTTCGGATGAAAAAAAATGTATGCTATGTTTTAGAATTATTCTTTTTCTCGCAGTCTTGCAGTTTGGACAAATCCTCAATAGCTTCATATTTTTTATTTTTGTTCTTGTGATTCGACAATGATGCATCCCAAATCACCGGGCGCTTGCGTCACTTGCGTATTAAATCGATGAAAAACAACGTATTGTCCTTAATCCAATTCATATTAACACACAATAAACTATAGGTAGTTACAATAAGAATATACACAGGAAATCAGTATTCAGTATCAACCTCAATATTTGCAAGCAACGGTGATATGAAATTACCCCTTCCTCGCAGGCAAACGCAGGGATGTTTTCCGTTCGTATCGGATAAAATGTTTGCAGATATTTTATTGTTTCAGGCGTTACTTTGTGGAAATCCATCATTAAAAATGTGAAATTAATTAAATTTGCTATTATCAACTCGCGGATATTAATAGC
Organism: Apodemia mormo; assembly: GCA_036924255.1. Lineage (NCBI taxonomy): Eukaryota > Metazoa > Arthropoda > Insecta > Lepidoptera > Riodinidae > Apodemia > Apodemia mormo. Next base: position 7,423,545 of record JAUPFN010000013.1, on the reverse strand, counting down.
AAATTTAATTAATTTTACCTTTTTAACATGTTTGCATGTTTGAGCTAACAAATTAGGATACACCCATATTTAGTTAGAAGTTTGATGTTAGCTGTTAGAAAACAAAAAACGGTGTCGCAGGAGACATGGCTTTATTTTGGCATGTTTAAAATTCATTAGTAAAAATCCCGGTTATTTTGTTAGTATTATAGGAGGTTTGACGTGTTTTTATATTTTTGTTTTTATACGATTTTTAGCAACCTCACTGCGCTAGGACACAAACTTCACACTATGCAATAATAGACAACATAAGTCACACGTCTCGTATATTATTTTATAGCTTGTCTGACATAAGCTCGCACTTTAGCCACTCATTTCGTTGTAAAAAGAGACCATTTAGATCACGGAAAAGCGTGGCTTAAAGTGCAGGTTAAGATAACACAATGCTATAAAATACACTTTGGACATTTTAAAAATGTTTTAACATGTTTATTGACTAGATTTTAAAATACCTGTAAAACGCCAGATACGCTGGTGCGTATCTGCATGCTCTGTATGCACACACCGTTAACACCAAAATTACTATTTATAAACCTTTAAATTTTATTATAATTTAAATTTTATTATTTTTAAATTTTATTATAATTTAACCTTATAAACATATAAAGATTTGAAGACTCTAAACACCACCCTCGGACAGCACTCGATCAATCTGATCATGGTACGTTAGTTCCCCGGTACCTACATTCTTCCAATTTCGTATTGTATATCTGTTTTGTTAACCTTTCATCTGCCATCTTTGTACATATCCGAATAATCGGAGCACGCCCTTTCTCTTTTAGCACCCACACTTTCTGTCAATACTAACTAACCTTTCAGTATTACGAACTGTTTTTTGGGTAGTTAAAAGAAATATCTAGCTGTAATGATACAGCTAAATATTTCTTTTTACAACCTTTTGTAATTAAAAAGACGTTACACTAAGAATTAAATTAATCTAAAGAATACTTAGTGCTATAAAAATATGTACTATCATCTTATTCAGAATGAATCTTATTTACTTGGACTAAATACTTACATTTCTGTATTTTAGCTTATAAATATGACTATATATTATGCAAATAAGTTAATTAAATTATTCATTTCAAAATGTTTCCATATATTTATCATTATATTTAATAGCAGATACACTTTTAGAACCAGTCTACCGGACCGGTGTTAATGTCATTATATTTGAGTCAAACTGACTGTAAGATCGCGGACTAAACGGCCGGTGTCCAAAACGCAAATTAATTATAACAAGCAATTAATCGGTGTTTATAATAAATTTTGCAAGCAAATGATCTAACCCTCTCTTTCTAACACAGCTGTATAAATAGAGATGGGGAGACCTCATAGACAGAGATGTAACGTAAATATTTGTTTCAGTTGATTTATACGAGTGCTAGCTCCACCTATATGGTGTAGATTATCCTTTGACAAGAGAAAGATAAGGACTTGGCATTAATTTCCATAAACAACCAAAATTATAAAATTGAATGCATTCCAACGCTGAACAAATAAAAATGGCTTTATCTCTGTCTAACAAGTTAGAATTTTCATAATAGACAAAGCAACAAAAATTTTGTCAATGTTCTAATTTCAAATCATTTAAGAAAATTGACGTCACCTTAAACAGCTTGCGGCCAAAACGCCATTACTAAAATGCGTTGTCAATGTGGATAAGTTGAAATTTAATGTCAAATAACTCTTTGATTACAAAATGTTAAATTGATTTTAGCGTTTATTTGTATTTTTCTATAATTTTAGTGTGTAACTTAAATCTAAAATTAAAATACCTAATTGTTAAAATAACATGCGCAATTGCAATATAATTTACCAATTGTTATGTAGGCAGTAAACAGCTGTTCTTAAGTCCGCCATTATTAGGGACAAAATGACACGGTTTTTCCTTGGTTATTTCATATCTAATGGTAGTTTCCATCATCTAATAGATTATCATATATGCCAAATGAATCTATTGTGTGTAATGTTAATTTTTGTTAATTTAATATATTTCTAATGTGCATTTTTTTAAAATATTAGGCTTCTGCAGTCCTCTACCATGTAAACTTTAACCGTACCAAATTTCATATGCCACCGTTCACGTCATTTTATTATAAAGGGGCATAGTGTTTCTTTTACGTTATATCAATTATTTGTCGTTTTGTTTTTAGAAGATGTACTTACATAGGTTAAAAAAACTATTTCGCTTCCAGTCTGTATAATCCTTCTTTAAAACCAGTCTACCGGACCGATTTTAACGTCTTTATTTCGATTATCTAAATAAACAATTTTTAAATTAAAGTTGGAGTTACGCTACTGACTTCTAGATCGTGGCCTTACGGTCTCCATACGTCACGCAATAAATAATTATTTTATCTATCAATGACCTTATTATGTTTATTGTGTACAAAACACATACGTTATCATAAAGTAAGAATTTGATAAACTATATTGGTAGCCCGTAAATAATATTAAATAAAATAAATATACACGGGACAATTTACACTTACTGATCTAACCCCAAAGTAAGCAAATTATTTGCTTGTGTTATGGGTGTTAGTCAACGATAATAATACATAACGATACTAATAAATAAGTACTGTTACATACATAATAAACACGCAAACGTAGAAATACAAACATCTATGCTGATCACACAAATGCTTGTCCCTGTCGGGGATCAAACCTGAGCCCCGTCGATTGCGTTGTCAGGATCGCTAACCACTTAACCAGCGGGGCGGTAAAGCATGTATAAAATTCCTATATCAGTAAAACGACTCATTTTAGTTACGAGTAGTAGCATTTTCTATGAGGCGTAAGCTATAGCTGTTCTTGTAAATGACAATTTATCAAATGTGAGTACAACTTGTGGAATGCTTCGTTATTGTTAATTTGGTTGCTAAGGGTTACTGCTACGAATGATGGATCGTTGAGTATAGGAACCCAGCTTATGTCTTTGGTCCAGTTAAATACCTGTGATAAATATTAGTTATATAATTCACTGACATGAATTTTACATTATTTTTAAGGTTTTGTGCCTCAAGAAAAAACGGAACCATTATAGAATCACTTTGTTACCAATCTGTTTGTCTATCCATCCAAGACTTTTATCTCGGGAAGGAGGTATTGAGTTAAAATAAAACCATATACTTAATTCTGCAGTCCCTTAAAACTGTAAAACATTAAAACTTCTAAGTTAACGTAATAAAAGTTACGGCCTTTACGCTCCCAAAGAACGACCAGGTATTTCGACACATCTCAGGAAATTATAGGGTAGATACTTTCCGTTGACCTAGAACTTTAAAACATTGCAAGTAACATCGTCTTAAAGTACAAAAACATACAGAAAAATCTGAAAATTATAATTAAATCATAAAAATATATGGTCTGTATTTAAAGTAAAAGTGTTAGATTTTCGAAACCGTTTCGAGAAAATCTCGGAAAAAAAATGTGAAACTTGATTCCTAAAGTTCTTATACTCGGTCGACTTAACAATGACACTTGTGAAAAGTACTGTGTACAAAAAGATTTTTTTTTATCAATTTCAAAGCCCAAGTACGATGGTGACAGAGATACTATCGCTACTTTCCAGTTTCCTCGCACGGCGACGGCAAGGCGACATGCAGAGTAGAGAGGGGAGCACGGAACACTTATGCCACAGCTTATACTCTGTACTTGTACTATTATATACTAGCTGTTGCCTGCGACTTCGTCCGCGTGGACTTCGATTACTCCGCACAACTCCTCCCTTGTAGGTGATAGCGTGATAATATGTAGCCTATATGTTGACCCGAACTATTAGTAATATTCATGCAAAATTTGAAGTAAATCCATGCAGTACTTTCTAAGTTTACCCCGGACATAAATACAGACAATCAGACAAAAATTCTAAAAACTATATTTTTAGCTTTGATATCGATTGTAGATCTCGCCCCAAGTATTCTTTTAAAAAAATATTCAATGTACAGTTTTGACTTTCCTACGATTTTGTTATATATATAGATTCTGTGTCTTTACGAGAGGAGGGGAGTAACGAGTACCGAGCCAATCGCACCTTTGGTAGAACAAGGGAACAATTGCAGTTTTTGCAATTTTTCAGGAAAGCCGTTTTTTTTGCATTCAATGTGATCTAGCTCTATTTGTATTGCTCTTATGTTGTTCTTCTTTGCATGACATAAACTACATTCTATATTCTTTTTAACCATGCAGTTAACAAGAATTAAAAATTGACAGTTTTTTTTTATTAAATTGGTTTTTAAGGTACATTTTGCCTTTGTTCCACCAAAATGTAAATTATTTTGTAATTACGACTATATTTGACAGGCGTAAGTATAATAGATGTGGCCTTGTCACTTCAGAAATCAAAAACATTATAGGGCATACATGGGACACACTAAAAGTTTTGCACTTCCATAGCTGTTCTATGTCGGAACTATTTGAATTTCGAATGTTATATTTTTAAAACGTTGCAACCTTCTTAGTAATAAAAAAAACAAATGGCGGGAAATGATTTGTCAATTGCTTTTTTTTATCACACGTCAAAGTTCTACGTACGCAACGAAAATGGAATTAAGTCGAAAAGATTTTAGAGCGATGATTTTTTATGATTTTAAAAGTTCTCTTTCTCCGCAAGACTGTTCCGCTCGTCTTCAAAATGCTTTTGGAAGAGAAGCACCTTGTTTGAGCACCGTGAGGCGATGGTTTGCTGAATTTGAGAGAGGTCGAGTTTCTTTACATGACGAATTTCGTGAAGGGCGGCCTTCAACTGCCGTCAACGAAAATAATGTGGCTACTGTTAAGCGGTTAATTGAAGAAAACCCCCGGATTACCTATGAGACAATTCGAGGACTATTGGGGATTGGTATGAACCAAATTCAGAAAATTTTACACGAAGAATTGAAAGTTCGGAAACTTTGTTGTCGTTGGATCCCTCATGAACTGACAGCGGAGCAGAAGCAGGCTCGTGTGGAATGGTGCTCACAGATATTACTGAAGTACAAACACGTACATTCTAATGCTGTTTATGGCATTGTCACAGGATGGCATTGTCAAAAGAAACAGCAATCTTGTGAATGGGTGTTTGAAAATGAGAACAGGCCAACAAAAGTGAGACAGGTGAGAAACGTTGGTAAAAAATGATCGCGTTTTTTTTCTCAGCTACGGGTCCCATCTGTACAATTCCACTTGAAGATCAAAAGAGTGTTAATGCCGAGTGGTATTCTACCATTTGTTTACCCAGGGTGTTAGAAAAAGTTCGCGAAAAACGACCCAAAAGCCGCATTCTCCTACACCATAATAACGCTTCTTCACAGACGGCCAACAAAACAAAGTCATTTTTAGCTTTCGAAAAAATACATCTCGTCACTCATCCTGCGCATATCCCCCACCTAGCACCCTGTGATTTCTGTATTTTCCCCAAAATCAAAGATTTGATGAGAGGTTTTACTTTTACCAACTCCGAAGAGGCAGTGATAGCGTTCAATCAGCACGTAGAAAACATGCCTTCAGATCTGTGGTCCTCCTGTTTAAAAAAATGGTTCGATTGCATGAAAAAATGTTTAAAATGTAAAGATTATTTTGAAAAGCAATAAACATAATATTTTGGTTATAACATGTTGTTTTTTTAAGTTACGCAAAACTTATAGTGTGACCTGCGTATTTGCCTTTACGGCGCGCGTTAGCGCTCCAAGTGCTGCCGTCCACTGACGGCGCAACTGATCAACGAGACAATGTCGCGCCAAGAGATTAATTAATAAAATAGTGTCAATAAGACAAAGCCACTATTTTCGCCTGGCGGTTTTTTAAGGAACTACATGAATGTGTTTTTCTCTCCAGTTAACAGGGAATCTTTAAAGCATTTCTGCATACTTAACTCATTTCTGCAATTTTTGACAATTGTGCCCTTGTTCTACCAAATGTACGCAATGTCATGTTAACTGGCGCGAGTTGTATAGATATGTATCTGAAAATTTGCACGGAACCCTCGCTCGGTTGGCGAGTCGACTGTTGTCTGTTTTTTTATCTTTTTGTCTGTATACTTGTATCTGTGACTTTAGCTTGAAAACGGTGTAGCCGAAAATTATGAATATAAATTAAATATTGGTCTACTGCAAGAACACGTGATTATAATAATAAGCCATATAACTTTTTTTATCATTAATGAATTTACGCCCAGCGAAGCGGTCAGGTATTAGCTAGTGTGTTAATAAGTTATCAAGTGCGTGGTGGATCACGGGCAGTATAAGGTTCCGTAGTTGCCCATCATAACAATGTACACTATGAAGAGGGCTATTTAATTTATTTCTGCATAATGTTTAACCTTTTCAAATGAGTTCCAATCCGGTAGGAATTCTAAAAAATATCGACTCGACAAAAATGCCTGTAAAGATTTATTTGATTAAAAGATGTTTTGTGTTAAAAAAGATGTTTTACTTTTTGCCAAGGACGGATATATCCGTTTTTACGCCTGCAAGTAAATTCTTTAAATTAGTCGACTACTCCTCGTAAGCTTGTAAGTCCTATTTGGCTGTGATAGTTTTCTTTTTAACTTTGTTATGTTATGTATATGTGCTACTACTTTGATTTTTTCCCACATCCAGAAACACTATTTAGCTCAGACACTTAACTCAAACCAAAATTAGCACTTTAAACCTTAATATTCCACAAACAGAATATTTTCTTTAATCGAAAAATTGATCTCACACACCCACTGCTTTTTTTAAACTTATTCAACGATGCCTACCCTACAACCCTTTGATGAGAAGTATATAATAAATATCCCACTTCACATGTAGAGAAAATACCGTAAAAATCCAATACATTATTTTATCATTTTGTCGGCGTAACAAATACGTACATTCATGCCTAATTATAGCTTTCTAATACTATCTGTCTCTGAGCTAAGCTGTGGACAGACGAACATAGCGAAACTATAAGGGTTCTTTGTAAACTGCCTAAACCTAAAAATGTAATTAGATCTAAGTAGATAAGAAACAAGACACGTATTATTGTGCATATAGTCTTGGTTACAAATACCTACTTGCAATGATAAGTATCTAGTTACTAAGATTATCTATTGTTATCGAGACACGCTAAATGAAAATATTTAATTAAAACGTCTATAACACACTGCGCCATGTCTAATTTACTCCAACTATGAAGTGTCGCTTTCAATCCACGTGCCCAACAGAAGTACCTATTATACCTATATAATTAAAATATTACCGACTCTGTGGTCTAGTGGTCCGGTGTCGGCATTGACCATTTGAGGTCCCGGGTTCGATTCCCCGGTCGGGCAATTCAAAGTGTGTTTTTTCTGATAAAAGCAACGTAATAAAAAAGTGTTCGGTTAGCGATAGCCTTGCCCTTTGTTACATTGTGGGACAGAGTATATTCGGCTTATCGTGGGTGCACTGGTTGTACCAGTAAAACCGTGAACACAACCACTGAATGAATCACAACCAGTAGGCGATCCCTGAAGCCATCACGTTAAGTTGCGGAATTTTAATCTCAAAGCAAAATGATATTATTTTCACTTCAACAAATTTCTCCACATAAACTTTAAAATGACAAATCTTATACTCTTTGGTAAGCACATTGTAAATAAAATGGATGCGAAGATCAAGATCATTACATTCAAATAATCTCTTTGCCTTTATCTACACAATTTTATGCAAATAAGACGTAGCTACTTTATAAAGCTACGAATTTTTTTAGAACAATACAAATTTAAATTTAGTTAACAGACTCACCTCAAAGTCATACTTATTTGTTTGTAAAGGATCTTCTCCCCTGTATATAACATAAGACCTTCTTCCAAATATTTTGCTAACTCGGAAACCTACTCGTAACATTATCACAAATTAACTTGACGTCTGTATAGTCTGCAGATATCACTTCCAACTAATACAACATTTGTGTAATATTAAAACAATATGCCACAAATACTTTGACAAATTATTTTCCTTATACGAAATCACAAATTGAACACAGTATATGTATTGACAGCTTCAAATCACAAAATAATTTTATTAAAATGGCGTTCGCTGGAGATAAAGGCAACAAATAAAATGAGAACATTTATCACAACTGATAGTAAAACCAAATTAAATAAACCGTGGCCCTCGATAATTTTACTAAACAAGATTAAATTTTATGTTATAACTGGTAATCAGCGGAAAAGTTAGATTTACCAGGATTTTTATGTAAAATTAACTTTCAGGTAAGTATGTAGGTACTATTTTTTATATTGTTATTACTTATTTTGTATAATATTCTTTTCCCGCTTTTCTTGAGTGATAAAATCAAAGAGTACGTTTTAAAGGAGATAATAATTATGTACTTACTTTTTGGTTGAGTTGTTTAATTTTGTTCAAAAGGTTTGGACTTTGGCGCCAATTTATGTTTTTTTTTTTGTCTTGATTGGCGACGGTTCTGCAAGTAAAGCCTCCGGCAATCTGTCATTTTTGGTTAGAAAGTATTAAATTGAAATAGGGTTAAATAATAATTAAAATTATGTCACGCAACAATTAAACCTATCATTTTTCATTTTCTTGATTGTTTATGTTGAAGCACTCTTTGTATGGAAATAACGAATACATTGTAATAAATAAAAACTTATTTCAACAATAAATTAGTAGAAACCCAAATTTGTAGGGAAGTAGCTGTTGGGTAAAAGCTTTAATTTTTTTTAAAGCGTATTTCTTATCGTAAGATAGCTGAAAAGCATATGGCTCCCTTGATGGAAACAGACGCCTTTAGACACAAAAGATGTCAATGGTTCGTTGCTATCCATGTGGCGGGATAGTAACGCCACTTGCATAAATTTACCGGCTCCAAAGCTGAATACGATAATGACCGACGCTATTGCGGAAAAATAGGTAATGCGGTAGTACCAGACCCGAACGAGATGTCGGGGAACTCTACCACCTAGCAGTCGTCGTAAAAAGGGATATTTATTTGGATATTATTTATTTGATTACTTTTTGCTTGAAATTTCTTTGTAATTTGTAAATCAAACCGTTAAAACTACAGAAGTTAACAACAACAAAGAAGCATTGTTAGTGTAATTACAAATGTATGTTTCAAATGCTGACGAAGTTAAGAAAGTTCAAAACATGAAAGTAATAACTGTGTTTATCGTTCTTAAGTTTGTAGAGACAAGAACAAAGTAAGTACCATTCGCCTTTCAACTATAAGTTAACGCTGACAAATGTCTATAATCGACCAATCTTACTTTTCAAACCGTAACTGAGGAAAATATTCATGACTCCTTAATTTTGTTCTCAATATTTTATCCTCTTATCGTAACTTTATTTAGAAAAATAGACTAGCTTGTGTCTATGAATTCAGCTGCAAATTTTAAATATCTTTTTTATATTGTTAGATAACAAACAAGCAGATGACTCTCCTGATGGAAAAAGAAACATCTCCTGTAGACAACAAAGATATAGATATAAGGCCTCCAGCAATCTGTCATTTTTGGTTAGAAAGTATTAAGTTGAAATAGGATTAAATAATAATTAAAATTTTGTCACGCAACAATTAAACCTATCATTTTTCATTTTCTTGATTGTTTATGTCGAAGCACTCTTTGTATGAAAATAATGCATACATTGTAATAAATAAAAACTCATTTCAACAATAAATTAGTAGAAACCCAAAGTTGTAGAGAAATAGCTGTTGGGTAAAAGCTGTAATTGTTTTAAAATATATTTATATCGTAAGATAGCTGAAAAGCATATGGCTCCCCTGATGGAAACAGACAACCATCGCATTTAGACACAAAAGATGTCAATGGTTCGTTACTACCCGCGTGGCGGGATGACAATGCCATATATACATCAGTCTACCAGTAAACTTTAGACTTGATGGCTAGATTTCAGTTTTAGGGTATTAACTTTTTTGTATGATCGATATGGCGATACAAGTCAGCAGATTGGAACGAGATGCGTTCCTTCTTTACGTCTCATCCCTGGCGGCATGTCTGCTTTTCTTCTAAAGATTCCTCGGCCTGCGCGGATGCTGTGACAGATGTGCTGCGGCAAGGAATGAAGTATTTTATTCCTTTCTACGACGTAGCCCTGTCCAGTAAAGCTCATCCCTGGTTCAGAGCCGATTGTAGACGCGCTGAGGCGCTAAAGCATGAGGCATATCTGGCTTGTGTAGATGCTCGACACCGCAAGGCCAAGGACGTGTCGGAGAAGAAAAAACCCTCAACCGGGCCGCCAAGTCCTGCAAAAAGGCTCTACTGAAAGCTCGATTTGACCACGTCAGCCGTATTGGAAACAAATTGGCTTCATACCCCTCAGGTAGTAAAGCCTTTTGGTCCCTGGTAAAGTCGATTGAATCGAATTTCTGCCGCCCCTCACTCCCTCCACTGCTGAAACCGGATGAGCGCTGGCTCACACCGCCGTAGAGAAAGCGAACCTGTTCGCTACTCTATTCGCGGAAAACTCGCGTCTGGATACCACCAACGCGAAACCACCCAGTCTACCTGGATGCGAGGTGAACATGCCGGAAATTCGCATCCGTCAGAATGATGTTCTTAAAACGCTGCAGAATCTGGACGTAAACAAAGCCAGTGGGCCTGATGGGATTCCAGCCATGGTACTGAAAACCTGTGCTCCTGAACTCGCTCTTGTGTTGACACGTCTCTTTCACGTTTCGATGACGACTGGAAAAGTGCCGAAATCATGGAAGCTTGCCAACGTACAGCCTGTGCCCAAAAAAGGCAGTCGTGCCGACCCCTCCAACTATAGGCCAATTTCAGTCACGTCCATATTCTACAAAACTATGTAGCGTGTACTGAATAGCATGCTAATGGCACACCTAGAAGCGAATGATCTACTGAGTGACCGCCAATACGGGTTTCACCGAAATCAGTCCACCAGGGATCTTCTAGCGTATGCCACCTACATTTTGAGCTCGGCCATCGAGAAGCATGGTGAGGCACTAGCTGTCTCCCTTGATATCTCGAAGGCCTTTGACAGGCTCTGGCATGATAGTCTTATTGGCAAGCTTCCATCTTAAAGCTGAAAGAGGAGAAAGAACAAAGAAGAAGAAATAAATTATTTATTTGCCAAAATATGGGAGTTACAAGTTATTAAAATTTGATTAAATTACCAACATATTCTACCATGATATGGTGTAAGTTAGTTAGGTTAGGAGTAGGAAATTTTCAATAAAAAGCTCCTACCTACTTCCTAAATCTCTATCTCTAATATTTATAACTTTAATTGAATACCAAAAATTTCGTCAATTCCTAGACGCGGACGCGGCATCTAAAGTAAGAATATCACATAAAATATTTTTAAAGTATTAAATATCAATTCAAAAAAATGTAAATAAAATTAGTGTACATACTTGAAAGATTTATTCATATTAAAATCGAGCCGGTTCTTTAATCGAAAAATTGTTATCACAAACTAACAACTTGTTTTAAAAACCTGTACATCGATAGCCCATACCATGGAATAGGTGCGCGAGAAAAGATAAACAGATCCCCCTTTACCTTTATATGAAGTTCCCTAAAAATTTGAATTTACCATTTTGTCAGCGTGAAAAATAACACTGGAGACTAACAGAAGTAAATGTTACATACAAGTAATACATTGACTTCGGTTAGTCTCCAGTACTCTGTGCTAATAGGCTAAAATTTGTCATGAAGTTACAGCTTACTAGTATTAACAGTCTTTGAGCTAAACTGCGAATGGACGGACGGACGGACATGGCGAAAATATAAGGATTGCTTGTAGATTATTAAACCTTAAAACCATTTAATAAAAGTCTTTTAATTGCGCATCTGTAAGATGTATTTAGGAAGTTGACAAATGTATATAAATCATACGATAGAAAATCACTTATTTCTGGCACATTCTAGAAACAATTAAATTATTATAGACAGATTTTCTCACTACCAGTTTGAAAAGCAATGTTAACTTTAAGTAGACACTTGCCTTTGTTAATACACAGTTGAAAGACGGTACTTTGTTCTTGTCTCTACAAACTAAAGAACAGCGAACACAATTAGCACTTGTGTTCTGTGGTCTGAACTTTGAAACTTCGCCGCAGAACAATCGAGAGTAAGTAAAGTGCGGAACAGTAACAAAACATTTGTTACTGTTCCGCTAACAAAACGCATTTTCGTATTCATTTCTTTGAAGTTACGGAGTTGCCTTTTTTACCTAACTTCCAAAAGGAGGTTCTATTTAAATAATTAGAATCAATAATATTTGTTACATGTAAAACTCCTTCATCTATAAGCCGATTTATATATTTTTTTTATCTGAAGGGGCACACTTTTTATTTAGTCTCATTTAAAGTTCTAAGAGTCTGTTCGACAAGGTGAAAATGGTCTAAAATAGAGATACTGCTCTTAAAATTATGTGCGATAGCTCATTGGATTCGAAATGATGCCAAGAAAAATGTGCTGAAAGTGTGTATTAGCACATAAAAAAATGCAAAAGTTATAAATAATTAAAGATGAAAAAAATTGCATGTTTCGTTTCGTGGAGACTTTTTTATATACATACTTAACAATATCACGGCATAAAAGTAAAAATATATTCATACTTTGCTTATAATAATTATTGTACTAGAAGAAAAACTGAAAAATCCACTTAACGTTCTTAAAGTACAGTAATTATAAGGTGTAATATTGTTAAGTATGTACGAACGAAGCGAAAAAATTGCAAAAGTTATAAATAATTAAAGATGAAAAAAATTGCATGTTTCGTTTCGTGGAGCCTTTTTATATACATACTTAACAATATCACGACATAAAAGTAAAAAATATTCATACTTTGCTTATAATAATTATTGTACTTGAACAAAAACTGAAAAATCCACTTAACGTTCTTAAAGTACAGTAATTATTATAAGGTGTAATATTGTTAAGTATGTACGAACGAAGCGAAAAAATTTTACGATAATTACTTAAACATTTTTTTTTTTTGATTTACAATTAAGACGGAAGTACGAGAAAATTTTATTAGTTAAAAATCGTTTAACTTGTTGAAAAATTAATTGTAAGTAAAATTTCTAACGGAAATAAATTAATTATAGTGTTTAGAATACATCATAGGTGCGTGCAACCTATAAATATCGTACGGAGACCCATTTTCAGCGTTAAATTAAAATTATAAATAATGGAGATAGAGTTCCGGTATTTTAGAGTTTTTTCTTGAAAATTTCCTCTTCTTTTCGAATCTTTTTTTGAAATTTCTCATATATTAATTTTATGAAATATTGGTAGAAAACAAAAAATTTTTTTAACTTTGTTTATAACTTTTGCAATTTTTTATGTTCTAATACACGCTCTTAGTATATTTTTTAGGTGTAATTCGGGATCCAATAAGCTATCGCACATAATTTTAAGAGCAGTATCTCTATTTTAGACCATTTTCAACGTGTCGAGCAGACTATAATCCAGTTTCAGATATACATATTATACGTATGTTTGCTATCTTATGATATAAAAAATATACGGGAGGTTGAAAGTTGATTGTTGTATGAAAGTCTTTATTTCAGTCTGGTATGCTTTCACGGCTAAACCACTGCATTCATATCATTTTAATAAAATTTGGGATGAATATAATATTATACACGTTATTGATAAGCGTCGTTTGTATAATAGTTTCCGAATCAATGCCGCAATATAATAGAACTGTGTTATTTTTCTTTAATTTTTGTTGTTTTGTTTAATTTTTCCGAAACCTGACAACAATTTTATTATATTAAACTATTATATTAAGCTGCAAACAATTTAGCATAAATATCACTACTAGCTTTTCCTATAATATTAATACTAATGATCGCCTGTGGGCGAATTTTGACCATAGACTCATCAACAAAACGTCAAAAAGATTGATAACTGACTTTAGCCATAAAAATAGCATAGTATACATGTGTGTATAATATCATGTATCTATATTACATAAAAGGAAAAAGTTACTGACTGACTTATCAACGCACAGACCCAGACTCAAACCCTTAGGGCTAGAAACTTGTAATTTTGCACACGTATTTATCTTATAATGTAGGCATCAATTAAGGAAAGATTTTTCAAAAGTACAAAAAATAATGAATTACGTGTTTAAGCGTTTTTCAAAATTCGATCCCTAAGAGGGTAAAATAAGGGAAGTAGCTTATAAAGAAAGGTTAAATAAGTTCTAAAGTAAATATGCGCGAGCGAAGCCGCGGGTAACAGCTAATATCACATAAATGTAGTAAATGTAATGCTTATTTTCATTAATTCATTTTTTTTCAAATTCATTTTTGCCTTCACTTATTAATATATAATTTTGTCATACTCGCCCAGGCTGCGCTTAGATGCAATGCTCACAAAAATATGTTTAACGATAAATCTTTGAAATTCTCGGCCTTTTCTCTAGTGTAATATATGTATGCATATATTAGATATATCTATAAACCTTCTCCTTGAATAACTCTGTCTATTGATGAAAACCGCATTAAAATCTGTTGCGTAACTTAAAAGATATAAGCGAACATACAGCAGAAGCGACTTTGTTTTACCTATACTATGTAAAGATAAAGAAGCTGTTTTTGGAATTTTCTGTCTAATTATTGAAACCACATAAAAATAAGTTTACTAAATAGTTACTTGTACGCTTAGAGTAATAACGCTTATTATTCTATGCTTGTACGTGGCATTGCCATCCCGCCATAAGGATAGTAAAACACCAATAACATCTTTGGTGTCTGTAGGCGATGGTTTCTCTTTCTATCAGAAGAGCCATCTGCATGTTTGCTGTTTAAAACGATATAATAATGTGACGTCGTGAGTGAAACAGAAAATATTGGAAGAATATTTTCAATATATTATAACAGAAAATGGTCGAAATATTTAATTGTAATTCCCTTTATATACAAGGTCGTAATGTAAACGGTAGATTTTGCCCCATTTTTTAATAGGTACACCACCCGTGTGAACCCAGGGCAGGCAGCTAGCTTAAGATAATTTATACATTCAAGCGTCACTTTATTGCTAAGATCACTGTGGTTACGTTGCGTACATCCATAATTCTAAGAAGGAATTAGGGTAATTTCATTTGCAACGTTTCTTGAATTTTTGTGCGAATAATGTAGCCTCTGAAATAAAAAAGAAGCGAAGTGAGGAAAAAAACTTACGAAAGGCCGTAAAAGTTAAAACTAATTAAGATCCTAGGAGCATAACAGTTTTTCCTTGTTCACTGTTGTAGAAACAAAAACACAGAATATTCAAATTTTTGAAATTGTTTATTTTTCACAAAATAAAGTTAGGGCGTTTGTCCACTACAGGGAATTTAACACTCCCGCAGTCCGATTTTTTACGGGTCGATGTGGCATAAACAAAACAAATGATTGGCTTGTGCACTTGTCCGTCTATACTCGGATCGGTGCCGTGCAGTTTAGGGTCTCTTTAAAACTAAACACCACACACGCATAATTACGCTGGAATGATGAGTGTGTTGGAACGTCGGCTTTTAACTTTTTTAACTTCCTACTACGTATGTAGATAAGGAAGTTACT
Source organism: Apodemia mormo (assembly GCA_036924255.1). Classification (NCBI taxonomy): domain Eukaryota; kingdom Metazoa; phylum Arthropoda; class Insecta; order Lepidoptera; family Riodinidae; genus Apodemia; species Apodemia mormo. The sequence continues at coordinate 7,407,990 of JAUPFN010000013.1, read as the reverse complement.
GATTTTGCCCTGATTTTCGAAAATCGATCCCCACGTTTTGAGGTTTTTCCGGCTATTTTCACTATGTCAGTATGTCTGTATGTATGTATTTGTGTGTGTGTGCGTGTGTGTATGTAAACATCTCAAAACTTTTGAACGGCTGGACCGATCAAAACGTGTTTGATGGCATTCAATTGGATTTCACTCAACTTCGACTTCCTGAAAATCTGACCCAATTATGCCCAGGAGATTTTGAAAAATTTTGAAACCCTAAAAAAATTTGGTGGCGAAACAGTATTTTTTTTACATAACTTCCAGATTTATGTACCGATTGAGTACAAAAACTAATCAGCTCTATCGCTAAAAAAAACCGCGTCTAATACATAAATTCCATCAAAATCGGTTTAACCATTTTGGAGAAATCGATGACGAAAAATTTTGAAGAAAGTGTTTTTTCGTCATAACTTCAAAAATTTTTAACCAATAATTTTTTGGTGTTCTACAATACTTTAGTAGCAATAAACTACAACGAATGCCGTTTCAAAAATCAAAATCTAATCTAATTTTCAAAAATTACAGCTTTTCAAAATTACGTTGTTTTTAGCAAAGTTACTTTATATATTTGAAATAACTTTCAGGCTAACACACCGATTGGCTTAAAAATCTATCCAGTTATCAAATTTTCTCCTTTAAAAACTGCGTCAAATATCGTTAATTGGATCAAAATCGGTCATTTTGTTTGGGATTTATCAATCACGAAAATGTTTGAAGAAAATATTTTTGAGACCGCTTCGAAATTTTTCAACCTATCGATTAATTTAGCTAAAGCAATATTTCAGATCTCAAAAATTGAGTTGAATGCCATTCGGAAGATTAAAATCGAACGTCGTTTTCAAAATTTAGAGCTTTGCAAAATATCAATATACAGCCATTAAAAAAAATTGATGTTTGAACTGAAAAAATCTCTGCTTATAGTTTTTACTCTTTTGAGCTTAAAATATCTTAATTTAGCGGAAAGTTTCAGGGATGGCCTGCAGTTTATAGAAGAGCTTATAGGAGGTTCACATAGGAGAGCGTAATTAATATTCAAATCTCACATGAAATAATTCTATGCACAATTATAAAGTTTTTTCTACAATGCATTATTAGATTTAGAGAGTCCATAATAGTATTTAAGTATATAATTTTTTTTAATATTTTCCCGAAAAAACTGAAATGAAACTATTTTTACATTGACGTTCATATCAGACAAGTCGGACATATCTCCTTATACGCTGAAATAAAAAAAAAACTGAAAACATAGTTCGATGAATTCATAAAATATAAATGTTTTATGAAAAACAACAACTCATTTCACTTTAAATACCATACCTTAAACAACTTAAGTTCACCACTCAAAGATATTAAAAATACATTAATAAAGACATGTCACTTTATACGGCGTTTTAGAATTTAAAACACGCATTTTAAAACACATTATAGAACGATAAGTATAGATATCCGCATCTACGACATCTATTGTTTGTAATTATTACACTTTTTCTCCTATTCGATTTGTATAAGCAGCGAAATACATAAAATGAAAAAAAATGTGTATGTCAGCTCCGACGCACGACTGGAGTTTACTCCTTAAGTACGATTGTCAAAACAGACGCAAAAAAACGCACGATCTAGCTGCACTGCTCACACCAAATTAGAAAATTGCGCACCAAAAACGTAACGAGGTCATTCGTTCAGTAGATTTTACTCCTCACATTTTTCTCATACCGGGCGCCTTATATCAAAAAAACCGATTCTTAAGGAGTAAACTCCAAAATCATATATATATATACAGTACTCAATCAATCTGAACGTGGTATGTCAGTCTTGGTATATATATATATATATATATATATATATATATATATATATATATATATATATATATATATATATATATATATATATATATATATATATATGTATATATATATATGGACATTTGGACAATTTAAAGCCACATATGTAATAAAAAAATTACATTTCTGACATGTCCTTATATACGTAGGGCCTGTTGGTATATACTTTCATGGCATGCCATATCGGACCATAAAAAATCGGGATTCCGGCAATAAAATTCACTATAGTGCACCAGCGCCCTTAGTGTTCTAACAGCGGCAGTGGTTATATATACAGGCTGACAGGTAAAATACTGTTCATATCATGAAGCTGTATTATTTCTGCAGGCAACACTTCTAATACCTTATTGACACATAACTTTAAATTCTGCTGTTGTCTTTTCTTCCCCCGTGGTCGTCTAGGCTTTATTGAAGAATAGGCCAACTGCCGTTCTGCCAGGCAGGTCACAAAAGGCGACGGATTAACTATGCGAGTCACTACCATCGTGGCTCTTGGTGGTAGAGTTCTGCATTGTCTCGCCTGGTTCTGATACCACCGCCGTACCTATTCCTGCCGCAATAGCGTCAGTGCTTGTCACTGTCGTGTTCCGGTTTGAAGGGTAAGGTACAGTTATGCATGTGGCATTAGACATTGTCACAAGATAGCAACGCGCCATTAAAATTTTTGTGTGTCTATAGGCGATGGTTGACTCTTTCTATCAAGAGACACATCTGCTTGTTTGCTATCTTATGATAGAAAAAACTTTCTCATTTATAATACTAGCTGCATCGTGCAGCCCGCAGCATTGTAAAAGTTTTCAGCGAATCCCGCGGGATCACCTAATTTTTCCGGGATAAAAGGTAGCCTATATGCTATTCCAGGTCATCGTCTACCTGTGTGCCAAATTTCATTCAAATTCGTTCAGTAGTTTCTGCTTATTTGAGTAACAAACATCCATCCATCCATCCAAACATCCAAACTTTCGAATTTATAATACTAGCTGCAGCGTGCAGCCCGCTGCATTATAACGTTTTTGGCAAATCCCGCGGGATCACCTAATTTTTCCGGGATAAAAAGTAGCCTATGTGCTATTCCAGGTTATCATCTATCTACCTGTGTGCCAAATTTCATTCAAATCCGTTCGGTAATTTTTGCGTGATTGAGTAACAAACATCCATCCAAACATCCATCCAAACATCCAAACTTTCGCATTTATAATATAATAAATAATAAATATAGATTAATAGAGATTAATAGAGATTAATATAGATTGGTAGAGACAAGACTTAAGAATTCACTTTGACCGTCACGCTAATGAAGTAAACCAAGGCTATACTGTCGCGAAATGTTTTTTTTTTACATTAAAGATAGCCAACAAGCAAATTTAAATGGCAAGTGACATTGCTATCAGTGTGACGGGGTTCGAAATACCAAATGCATAAATTTACCTTACCTTTCAAACCTGAACACGGCAACGACATGTACCGACGCTATTGCACCACAAGCGTGTCGCGACTCGCGAGTATGAATTTGGCTGTGTACTTCTCTCAGAAATTCTCGTAGGTATCTTTTTTTTCAACCGAATTCGCAAAAAGACGTGGTTATTAATACGCTAAGGTTAAGATGTTTGCCTCCCTTTTTAGAGAAAACCTCACAATTACTCCAAATAAATTCTATAGTTATCATTTTATATATAATTGCTTACTCTACAGGCATCAACAACTAAAAAAAATATTACTGCTTTTGTTTTTATAAATTATTTAAATTAAAATTACATACATATATTAAACATAATACATGCCATCTGCCATCTGACAGCTTTAATTTTAGAACAACGTCAACATGATTGACGGTCGGTATTTTTTTTGTTCAATTTCAAATTAACTTGAGAAGTATTTAATAAAATTACTTAGTGCGAATTATTCGCACGGGTATTGCTAGTTTCGCCTATTTGTTTTATTATTTATGCCTGTTACCTCACGTCAGAACTTGGTCATTTATGAACCAATTTTGAAAATTCTTTTTTTGTTTAAGGGTGCATACTCACCGTACGGTCTTAAATTAATTTAATGAAAATCTGACTGAGGGTTCCAAAGAGAAAATGGGGAGTTGCTTGCTACAGTCTTACTGTGTTTAAAAAAATATTTAAAACTAGCTGTGTCCGCGACTTTGTTTGCGTGGAAAATTCCTAAAGACAATCCTGGGGATTGTCTTTAGGAATGGTTCCCGTTTACGTGGGATTTCCGGTATTAAAACTATCCTATCTCCTTTCTAGGGTCTCAATCAATGTACCAAATTTCATTCAAATCGGTTTACCTACTAGTTTAGGCGTAAAAAAGAGACAAACACACTATGCGTTTAGCGATATGTGTAAATATTACAATGCAAAACGCATTAATTATTAAAGTTGATTAATAATAATAAGAGCTGCATGATGTTAAACATTCATTAGAATAAATAGAAGCATTAGCAGTCGGTATATTAATGCTAATAGAGCGTTTATACAAGTCAAGGGCCATTTCATTATGCATCTGTGAGTGGTTTGTTGTCACCGGATCAACAAGTATTTAAATTACGTTGCGCCTCCAGCTACTCTACCATGGTAATGTTATCTACCAGTATTTTGACTCAGCCCTGTCCTTGAAATATATACCTACAGCCGGCCGCACCGTGCTGTACGTAAAATGCGATAGGGCTGCCCGCCTTCAATATTTTAACTACATTTGCCTGTGCTGTCACATCGGCACTGCGGCAGAACCCTCAGTCTGTTGTGTATCGAGTGCATGCCGAACTCCGAGCGCGTAGGTATAACTCGCGTTCCACCCGTTTTTATCAAGATATAATACTGGTAGATAATGTTACCGTGGCTCTACTGATGTACTTACTATGCAGTCCGCGAGATGGCACCCTTATTTATTTATTTATTTAATAATTTTGACTCACCCCGAGTACGAGTGCAGCGTACATATCTTCACGTCAGATCCTTAACAAAGTAGGCAGACAGAACCGTGCCATACATCACAATCCTTGCAGACTTGTTTCGCTTCCTCCACATTAATTATTCTCTTCATACAAACACGCCGGTTGCCAAGACTCTTGACACCAGCTTTGGACAGTACTTGATCAATCTGATCATCGTACGTCAGTCTTGAGCCTTCCCCGGTACCTACATCCTTCCACATTCGCATTGTATATTATGTGTTTTATATAAGCGCACAAAAATATGTTTATACAACGAATGGTTCTCTACTATAATTTACATATATAATACATATAAACCTTCTTCTTGAACACACTATCTATTAATGAAAACCGCATTAAAATCCGTTACGTAATTTAAACGATATAAGCGAACATTCAGCAAAAGCGACTTTGTCTTAATTATGTAAGAAGATGAACCACCAATAAAATTACATGTGAATTACATATTTTAACATTGCGTAGAAAAAAGACAAGACATATTTGCAAGGATCGTGATGTAAAGCACTCGGTTCTCTCTGACTACCCTGTGAGGGAATTGGCGGAAAATGATGTATGTATTTATGTGTACATTAATTAGTGAGTTTACATATAATTTTACTTTAAGGTAGTTACAGAATGCATATTAGAAAGCATATTATTCATACTAGTATTATATATGCAAAAGTAGCTCTGTCTGTATGTCTCTTCTTCACGCCTAACTAACCCGACTCAAATGTAGTTTTTATCCTGGAAATCCTACAGGAGCGTGAACTATGGAGGTAAGTCCTCGGAATTGTCTATCTTTTAAGCAACGGTAAGGAGTAACTTAGGCTACTTTCATTTTTTTTTTTAAATTCACACGGGCGAAGTCGCGGACACAGCTAGTATTTTTAAAAGTATGATACAAAAAGGTGAATTTCTTAAAATGAATTCGCTTGCCATCTCGTAGTAAAGAGTCAAGTGACTTAGTGAATTTATCTTTAAAAATTGGAAAATTGGATACTCGGCACTACATCTACTATATATATATATATATATATATATATATAGGTAAGTCCTCTGAATTGTCTATCTTTTAAGCAACGGTAATAAGGAGTAACTTAGGCTACACTCAATACAATCTATGTAATATATATATATATATATATATATATATATATATATATATATATATATATATATATATAGTGCCCACCCATCTATTCCTGTTGTTGTAGTAGTAGTTGTAGTATTTATGTAGAAAGAAAGATTTAGATAAATTAAGCTATCTACTACCTACCTTTCACTAATTTCGTTTTGATACATAAAGTTAATTGTTAGTTTTAATTGTTTCATAAAACAACTAAAAAAGTTCATTGCAATTATTTTAATTGTGAGTTACAATTGACATAATATTTTAATCAAATTAATTTAATTGTAAGGTGCAATTACTTTTTTAGTCAATTAACAAGATGATTGACAAATTAATTGATTAATGCCTACCTGCTTTATCTTTAAACTTTTTTCTACCTTAAATAGCCAAACAGCTTCACATTTTACTGCATCATCAGGGCTAAAAACTTAAAGATTGTGATGTTACGCTACGGTCCACGATGGTAGTGATCCGCACAGCCAATCATTCTCTTTTTTCAACTTTTATGAATTACTTGGCGGAATGGGAGATGGCCTGTTTTTCAAAGGGGACCCGGACTAATACGGAAGAAAACGGTTCACTTGGGATGTTAGATATATATTTTTGGATACAACTGTTTTGTTTTTTTTTTCGAAATGGACTTATGCAATTTATCTAAATGCCTTCTCGGAGAAGCGCAGTACTCAGCCAGAGTTTAAATTAAATGGACCTGAGGTTGTCTTCTATAAGACCAAATCTCGCCTTTGGGCAGTCTCTTAACGATAAGTGAGAGAGTAAGTTGCATCAGGATTTCGACTCGTTAATAACTCTTGACCGGCGACTCGTTAATAAATCTCGTGTTTTGGATTGAGTCGCCGCCGGTGGCGGCTTTGGCGTGAACGTAAAAATTGTGTGAAGTGTGGGTTGTGATTTAATGGTGATTCACTCATTACTTGCGATAAAAAAGCTGTCTGCTTGGACAGCTTTTTTCGAAACCGCGAAACATTCGCTACAGTGAATTTTCGCGCCTTGCAAGCGACATAATATAATAATAGACAGATAAATGTTCGCCTATCGAAACTTAAAAAAAATTACCTGTGCAACTTGTTACTAAATTACTCTTCTCTAAATGTCAAAATAACTTGTAAAAAGTTTTATAGAATAAATAAAGTACTTCTGATTTCTGATTTCTAAATATTGGTTTCGATTTCATTTAAGATTTTTGAGCCTTTCAATTTGCAAAACTAATATTTCCGCGTACTCTATTTGCAGTGTACGAAATGGGTTTGTCTTCAATTTCAATATGAATTATGAATCGGCTTTTACGAATTTCCTTCCTTTATAAATATATAAGCACTCTTCCATTACATTATGCGGACTTTTTTAAATATCGTCCGTCAAATTACCTAATTTATCTAATCGACAATTAGTGTTTATCTATCTTCTATATCCCTATTTTCCGTGGTCACATCACGTGTGAATGGCTGAACCGATTTCGCTAATTAATTTTTGTTGTGTTTGTAATTCTCAGGAGAAGGTTCTTATAAAAGAAAATATTAAGAAAATTGCGCGGAAAATTTGAAGATTTAAGAATACTTAACCACCATATAAATTTCAATGCCCTTTTGTTTGTCTGGAAGGACAATCCCGTATACTTATATAAATTACATGTCACGTTGTTTGTCCGCTATGGATTTCTAATATGTGTGGCAAAACAACGTTTGCCGGGTCAGCTGTACGGGGTGTACATGTGTAGGTATTGCAGAACTCTACCACCTAGTAATCACAACGATAGCGACAGGTTGACACAATAAAACTCATCAGGAGTAGCTCGGACCAACATAGAGTAAAATCCTATTAAGCTTTTCGAAAAATTTTAAGGTTTTTCAGCCATCTTCCCAAAAGGAGGAGGTTATCAATTAGCCTATATGTTGTTGTATGTTTGTTACCTCAAAACTGGATAATTTCTATACCGATTATGAAAATTATTTTTTTGTTTACGAGGGTATACTTCCCGAGGGGTTCCATTTTAATTTGGTAAAGATTTGTCGCGGGGTTCCGGATATACAGGAATTGGAAGTCGCTTTCTGCAATTTTGCTGCTTTTAAAAGACTATTCTTATGTTTTATATTATTTAAATTATTCTAAGATTTATAATATATCTCTCTCTATCACGAGAGTCATTTGTTTGTTTGCTATTCTATAATACAAAATAAATATTTCAAAATTTAGTAAAAATATAATAATTATCATAATAAAAAAATAAAAAAATTAGTAAAAATATAATAATAATTAATCTACCTAATATATCATCAAATAGATACATCTATCACATATATAATCTAATAAATATAAATATATTACCGGCCAAACCAGTTTGTCCTAGGCCAAAGTGGTTCATCCTAAGCGTGTCTGGATATACTTCTGCACATACTAGTATAACCAAGGACAATCTAGCTTAAGTACTTCTTATTTCAAATACTTATTTTTTATTATCAAATACTTATATTTTATTTTAGCTAAATCGGTTCAGCCGTTCTCGAGTTCTCGAGTTAGCGAGACTAACGAACAGCAATTGACTATATATATATATATATATATATATATATATATATATATATATATATATATATATATATATATATATATATATATATATATATATATATATATATATATATATATATATTTATGTTATATAGATTGTAGAATAGCTAACAAACAACAGGCTTAGTTCACACGGCGCGGCGTTGTCCTGCACGTTTTATTTTGGACGCAAACTAAACCGAGTATTCAAACAGAAAACTTTTATTCGTGTAAAAAACGAATAGCCGCAGTTTTTACATACCTTGTTGAGTTGTCAGTGAACTGTGCGCTACTGCAAACCGAATACGTTAAAGTTCATTCGATTTGCTTGATAAGTCGGGTGTATTCGTTTAAACGTATGTACAAACGGTATACGATTTTATGCAATACAAAATACGTGTTAATACTATGCACGTCACTATGTATTCGTTAAGACCACGGATTAAATGGATACACCTTTCAAGACAATTTCTTAGTTTGTCAGTGTAGCTTGCAAAGTTGCAGTTACACAAACTTACATATGACATTTTTAATAGTGATAGAAGCGTTTTCTCATATGCGCGGCGACACGTTTCCTTCCCAATGGCGTGTGTATTAGTATTCATGAGGTCTGTGGTTAAGACGTATATAGTTCGTAATCCCAGAAACATTTTTATTTGAAACAAAAAGCTGAATTTTTGTAAACATTTTTGTAAAAATGATGGATTCTTTAGCTTCGTTTTGATGTGACATCCATTATTTCTCTTTTCGAAAAATCTCGAATCAGGTAACTAACAAGTTATTTTGAAGCTGCTAGTCTATTTTTAATAGGAGCCCGAACCAACACCGCCGATAACAACATATGACTTAATATAAACGCTATGATCATATTTGTTTGAAAAAATAGTTAATAGAGACCTATTTAAAGGTTTCGTTCGGAGAGCATCTGAGATGAAAACGCTTCGTAAACCTCGGTTTAAACCTAAGCCCACGAACGGTACGTCACACGTAGCGCGTGCAAAAATTAGAAACGGCCACCGACCATACAGCTCATAGACACGTAATAACAGGCGAATTCTGTCTGTCAACACATCTGACTTATAGTTCCGATATAAATGTCTACGCTGTATCTCTCCTGTAATCTGTAGATCACTATGTCACTGTAGCCTTGAGTTAGCCAATCACGATTCACGGCGTTGTAGCCCCGCTTCTTCTTACCTCAGCTAGTTGCCAGAATTCATTCAATACGGAAAATCAAATATTAGGCGTCTGTGGGCTGTGTAGTCGGTGGGAGCGGCGAACATCAAAGAAATATTTTAAAAAAAATGTGAAAAAATTCATATTGACTGATATTTCCAGACTCTCATAATTAGGTTTGATGAATAAACGGTTGATAAGCCCTGCGCTTGCCAAGATAGAAGATAATCTAATATCAGTAATTAATCTTTTAATAATTTGATAAGGACATGTATTGCATTAATTCATATTTCAACAAGTCGTAGATAGGTGACAGATAACATTCTATAAATACTTTGATCCTATTTGTTGCACATGCCTATAACACGCTACGTAAGTAGTCTTCTAACGAATCTCATACGGGAGGGAATTTTTATCAAGCCCAAGAAAATTTTGATCGTGTTTAGCGCGCAGATTTTGGCCTGAACACGTTTCGACTTTTGCTACTTAAAAGTGTAAAAATCTATAGCACTTCTATAGGTTTAGGTATATGTCTAAATTATACAATAGCGCCATGACATACAGAGTAAAATAGTGACTTCAGAAAGAATCTAACAGGGAGTATAGAGGTATACTGTATAGGTCTACGGAAAATAAAGTTTTAAGCGCTTACCAGAGTGGCGCTAACGTAGGGGGTAAATTATGATATCAACATAGCTTTGTAGACGGAGTGTAATGTGTTGAGCAAAAGTATTTAACATCGCTTATAGCGCTGTTTTAACAGTTTACTGGAAACATTTTTAATATTTTTTTTATATCATAAGATAGCAAACAAGCAGATGGGTATCCTGATGGAAAAAGTCAACCATCGCCTTTAGACACCAAAGGTATTAATGGTGCGTTGCTATCTTGTGGCGAGGTCTAATGCCACATGCATAAGTTTACCGGCTAACTTACCCTCCAAACCGGAACACGACAGCGACAAGCACTGACGGTATTGCGGCAAGAATAGGTAAGACGGTGGTACCTCACCCGGGCGATACAATGCAGAACTCTACCACCTAGTAGCCACGATGGTAGTGACTCGCATAGCCAATCGGTCACCTTTTACGACCTGCCTGGCAGAACGGCAGTTGGTCTATCCTTCAAAGGAGCCCGGAACCAACACGGAGAAAACGCTTTTACCGCTTTCTTTCTAAAATTTCATAAATTGTCCCTGTGTGATGTGGTGGCATGATTCTCTATATGCTTTTAGATAGACACTTTTTATCCAAAGATTCGGATTTCTTTACTATACTCCATGGTTTCTAAGTATTTATAAAGTATCCCGGCGAAAAACTTAGCTCAGAATTCTGATTTACTAACTTAGATTACTAAATTTCTAGTTCCACCGAACACGCCCATTTTATGGTAAAGACGATTTATATAATAAGAATAATAATTTATTAACCGAAAGTAGTTTACAACATAAATGATATCACACTTGTCCCCACACTAGATTACCCTGTGTTGTAACAATTCACTTCTGGGGTTCGGGAATGATTTTTTTGTTTTTTGTTAAAAAAAAAGTTTGTTAAAAATGACAATGTTTTGTTTTTGGAATAGCTGTATATTTTGGAAACGATGATCGATTTTTTCTTTCGAATGGCATTTAATGTAATAAATAATGTCTTAGCTAAATAATTACTAATTTTTATACTCTTTGCTTTGGTCTTAGCTAGAAAATAAATTGGTTGAAAAATTGAAAAATAATCAAAGGAATGTCAATATAATAATACTACCATTACCTTGTCTTTATATCCTGGCGGTATGCATATTTGTAAAAAAACATCAACACTTGTTTAAAACAAATGCTAAAGTATTAGGTAATACATATTTTAGGAATAGTGAAAAACTACATGTGCCCAGCCAAAGACTCCACATTTTTAAAAGAAATGCCTATTGTATGGCAATTAATATATACAATCATATTCCTGATAGTCTTAAATCCTTACCTCTTAATAAATTCCGCAAACAACTATTTGATTTACTACTAGACAAATCTTATTATAATGTAAATGAATTTCTTGCTGATAAAATTAAATATTAATCTAATAATAAATCTTTTATTGTATATAATTATAAAAAAACGTTGTAATTAATAAATTTAAACTAACATGAATTAGAAATTACTCTTTTTAAATTACAAGCATGTTGATTTATAAAATTGCATATTAAAAAAAATTTGTTTATAAGGTAGAACATGTTGATAAATATACATTAAATTGTACAACTTAACTAAATTGTTACAAATTATCTATTATCTTTCTTCTGTCTTTAAACTTTGTAAAAGACCAATATTTTAATTAAACAAAAAATTAATTTTGTAATTTATAGAAATAAGTTGTGATTTCAATTAATGTGTGTAATTGTATCATGTAACTATAATTAAAAAAAAAACAAGCCCGCTGAGTTTCTTCCGCCGGATCTTCTCAGTTTGTGGCCGCGTTCCGATCCGGTAGTAATTGTAAAAATTGACTCACAACATTTTTAGTTTAATGATAAATAATTATAATTTTAAAATATTTGCACACCATAACATGGTAGAATATGTTGGTAACTTAATCAAATTTTAATAACTTGTAACTCCCATATTCTGGCAAATAAATAATTTCTTTCTTTCTTTCTTTCTTTCAAAAAAATTTATTTTGTTAATATTATTATAAATTTATTTTTTATCATTGATAAATTTCAAACAAAATCGGTCGATTTATTGCGGATTTACGATGTTTGTCGCAGTTTTAAGAAAAACGTTATATTAATCTGAAAGTTATTTTAAAATTACATATGGAAGCTTGCCAACGTGCAGCCTGTGCCCAAAAAAGGCAGTCGTGCCGACCCCTCCAACTATAGGCCAATTTCAGTCACGTCCATACTCTGCAAGACTATGGAGCGTGTACTGAACAGCAGGCTAATGGCACACCTAGAAGCGAATGAACTACTGAGTGACCACCAATACGGGTTTCGCCGAAATCGGTCTACTGGGGATCTTCTAGCGTATGCCACTTACAGTTTGAGCTCGGCCATCGAGAAGCATGGTGAGGCACTAGCTGTCTCCCTAACTATCTCGAAGACCTTTGACAGGGTCCGGCATGGTAGTCTTATTGGTAAGCTTCCATCGTATGGTCTGCCTACTGATCTCTGCGCCTGGATCTCAGATTTTCTGAGTGGCCGGTCGATCAGATTAGTCGTCGACGCCTGCTCATCCGACCAATTGGCTATAAATGCCGGAGTCCCTCAGAGATCAGTTCTCTCCGCAACTCTATTCCTGCTACACATTAACAATCTGCTGAAGCCCGGTATCTATGGGTACGCAGATGATAGCACTGTTGTGGAGAGTTACGTATCCAATGCGCGGGCCAGTACGGCACAGATCCGGTCTCTCAGAGAGACAATGGTCGATCGTATGAACCTGTCCTTACAGGCAGTCTCCGATTGGGGCGATGCTAATCTGGTCAGGTTTAATGCAACTAAGACCCAGGTGTATCTATTCTCCGCCAAACGGAGTCCGCTCCATCTGTCTCCGTCTTTCCAGGGTGTGGCCGTGCCGATAAATGACCACCTCGAGATCCTTGGTATCACGTTAACGCCTACTCTCAACTTTGGTTCGTACATCGAATCTAAAGCCCAAGTTGCCTCAAAAAAGCTTGGTATTCTGGCGAAGGTGAGACAGTATTTCAGTCCGGGACAGTTGCTCAACCTTTATAAAGCACAAGTCCGTTCGTGCATGGAATACTGCTCTCACCTCTGGGATGGATCCGCTAAATACCAGCTGGAGACACTTGAGGCCATCGAAAGGCGTGCCAAGAGGCTCATAAACGACGATGATTTGGTAGGCAAAAAACTCCAGAGCCTCGCTCATCGCCGCAGAGTGGCTAGTTTATCGGTTTTTTATCGAATACACTTTGGAGAGTGCGCTGCGGAATTGCACGACTTAATTCCGCCATCCCCGTTTTTCTATCGATCGTCGAGGTGCACAGAATCTAGGCATCGTTATATGGTGGACGTTCCACGTACCCGGACAAAGCGGTTCGACTCAACATTCTTCATTCGAACCGCAAAGGACTGTAACATGCTTCCTGAGTCTGTGTTCCCGGACGAGTACAATCTGGAGATCTTCAAGAGAAGAGTGAACAAGTACCTTCTAGGGAATCGCGTTCCATCTTAGACCCCACCTTAGCTTACCATCAGGCGAGATCGAGGTCAAGCGCTTACCTATCGATAATAAAAAAAAGAGATGTAAGTTTGTTGTAAACAATATAATTATATATGTTATTAATATTTCAAAAGCTGTAACTTTTGAATACTTCATTCGATTTAAATTTTCCAAACAGCATTCGATCCATTTTTTTAAGTTCATTTTAACATCTCGTAAAGTTAAATAAACTTGTATTGTATTATCTGAAAGTTGTTTCAAAAAAACACTTTTTTCAAAATTTTTTGTCAACACAAACTCCCGAACGAACAAACCGATTTTGATGCAATTTACAGCATTAGATGCAAATTTTTAAGGGCTGATTAGATTTCGTAATCAATCGATATTTGACAAAACATTTTCATTTTTTTTGAGGCTTTTGAATATTTTTCTAAATCTCCTGGGCTCAAAATCAAATCGATTCAGATTTAAAAAGTCTGTGTTTGGCAGAAACTATTCGAATGCCGTCAACCACGTTCGATCGATCAAGACATTCAAAAGTTGAGATGTTTACAAACACACATACACACACAAGCACACACACACACATAAATGTACACACACATATACACACATACTCCTACTGATGAATCTGTAGAAAACTCGCTTTTCGAAACCGAGGTCAAATCAGTAACTTCCTCATACTAGGTACTAACGTAGCGAAAAGTTAAAAAACTAATTCAGGTCATCGACATGTCGTTATATCAAAATATTAAGACATCACTATCATTAGACATAATAAATATTATAATCTCATTGCATTTGTTATCGTGAACTTGACCTATTTTCTTTGGAACGGAAAATTGTGAAATTTGTCATAGGTTACTGACAATAGTTCTTACACAAAGCGCACTTTAAAAACTAAAACCCGACTACGAGAAAGCGTAACGAATGTAGAAGTAATTTTATTTCAAAATGGGCGTTAATATGTTCTTACTTTTATTTTTGTTCTTCATTTATATGCAGTGTAATAGACTTTTTGTTAAATGTTAGGATAGCAAACAAGCAGATGGCTCTTCTGATAGAAAGTATGTATACATTGCTATCCATGTAACGGGATGTAATACTACATACAAAAGCTTACCGACTACCGTACCCTTTAAACTGAAACACGACAGTGGCAAGCACTGACGCTATTGCGACAGGAATAGGTAAGGCGGTGGTACCAGACCCGGATGAGACAATACAGAACTCTACCACTTAGTAGCCACGATGGTAGTGACTCGCATAGCCAATTATTCGCCTCCGGCTACTTTACCCTCCAAACTGGAACACGATAGTGACAAGCACTGACGCTATTGCGGCAGGAATACGTAAGACGGTGGCACGAGACCCAGGCGAGACAATGTAGAACTCTACCACCTGGTAGTAGTAGTGAGCGGTTAGTAGTAGTAGTAGTTAACCGGCTACTTTACCCTCCAAGCATTGGGCATATGGCATAGCCGATCGTTCACCTCTTATGGTCTGCCTGGCAGAACGGCAGGTGATCTTTTCTTCAAAGAAAGCCCCTGGTCGGGGCTTTCTTCATGGAACACGAGGATCTATCTGTATTTTTTTTTTTACCTAATTAATATGTTGTACTATTTTTAATTAATTACAATAAATATTAGAGATTTTGTAACAGTTTTATTAAATAATTAAAAAACGGCTGCACTCATGTTTTTATCGGTGTAGGTTCTGCTCGAACTGCTCGAGACGGGTCGCTACCGAGTGAACGTCAAACTCACCCTGAGGAAGGACCTCATATAGGTCCGAAACTAGTAGTAGTAGGAATAGGTTCCGCTACTCTAATCAAAAAATGAGTGCAGCCGTTTTTAATTATTTAGTTTATAATATCTCACGAGCGGTTTTAATAATTTTACTGTTTTAATTAATCGCAATATATATATCGCAATATAAGCAGCAATAATCCCAAGCCTTTTCAAAACAATCCAAATTTTATAATTATTTTTATTAACAGTTTTCTTTCAACGGCTTTTGAAGAATCGACAATTTACCTTCTTACCAGGCAGTTCTTAAAAAGTATGTCAAGCTAAAAAATGTGAACACCATCACAACTACGTGGTGGACCGTTTATTCCTGTCGTAAACATGTTAGATTTTAGAACTTTATAGTATTGTTGT
This sequence comes from Apodemia mormo, assembly GCA_036924255.1. NCBI lineage: Eukaryota > Metazoa > Arthropoda > Insecta > Lepidoptera > Riodinidae > Apodemia > Apodemia mormo. The sequence goes on along the minus strand of JAUPFN010000013.1, from coordinate 7,391,963 downwards.
GTGTTGTGTACCGGCTCTCCTAGCCGGTAAAATTATACATGTTTTACACCCCTGTTACATTAATAACAGCGCCCATTTAACATTTTCAGTGTTGAGAAACAGTCATATCTCCTTCAAATCAAAAATTTGCACTGAAAGCTTGATATTTCGCAAATGGATCCCTTAAACGAAAAATGGCTTTTACAAACTCGAAATATTTTTTAAAAACCTATGCAGCGATACCCAATAATACGAGATATCTAAGAAAAAAATAAACATCCCCTTAGTGTGTAGAGGAAATAGGTAACATAAAGAAATTTCATTATTAAGATTAAAGTTTGTCGTTTGGTCATCGTGACTAATATGTATAATCGTCCAAATTACAGCTTTCTAGTGCTAAAACTCTTATAATCTTCCAATAAAAATACTAATATTATTTGTGAATCGAGAATAAATTTTACTAATTTATTTTTTCATGCACCCCTTTAAATGTAATGTTCTCGGATCAGTTTGGGTTATCTAGTAGAGGATATCATGTAGCATGTGTGTAATCAATTATGCATACATTTTTAAATAGAATAAATAAATCAATAAGTAAGTAAAGTTAAAATTTATAGAAGAAAGGCGAAAAAAATATTGAAATAAAAATTAATATGCATTTTTATTAGATCGACATACGGATCGAAAACGTGGCCACTCATTGAGAAGATTCCGAAATAGAGCAAGAGTGAAGAAAGCAGAAGAAATTTATAAACAAATAATTATTATTCCATAAATTATAGGTGATTTCTAGTTTTTATTTATAAAACAAAACTACTTACAACCATATGCCGACTCCTGATACTGAAATTCCGCTTCGCGATTCCGTTCCAATACCGAACCGTTCCATTTTTAAAACCACCCAATTTTCCACGCACACCAGATATACTCAACATTTTTAAAAAATGTTACTTTACGAATAATATCGTTAGCCGAGCTCCATCAATCGATCGTGTTGTTTCCGCGATACTTATTATTATGACTAGCTTGTTATACCGACGCACTAGATAATAAACAAGTACTCCATATCTTTTATCATATAACTGTAAACTACTAATAAATAATCGAGAATATAATTACAATTAACGATGTCCTGACTTAATAGTCAGGACATCAATTGATAGTAAGTACCATAGAATAGAGATGATAAGAACAATTACTTTGAGTGTTATTGTACAATTATCGATAATCCTTTGTAGAATAGGCCAACTGCCGTTCTGCCAGGCAGGTCGTAAAAGGCGACCGATTGGCTATCGAGTCACTACCATCGTAGCTACTAGGTGGTAGAGTTCTGCATTGTCTCGCCCGGGTCTGGTACCACCGCCTTACCTATTCCTGCCGCAATAGCGTCAGTGCTTGTCGCTGTCGTGTTCCGGTTTGGAGGGTAAGGTAGCCGGTAAACTTATGCATGTGGCATTAGATCTCGCCACAAGATAGCAACGCACCATTAACATCTTTGGTGTCTATAGGCGATGGTTGACTCTTTCCATCAGGAGACCCATCTGCTTGTTTGCTATCTTATGATATAATAAAAAAAAATCTAATATCACGTAACAAATAAAATTCTGTACTAATTCCCGTGTTGATCTGGGCCCATTTTAGATAAATAAATCAACTGTCTTAGGTCTAGGCATCTCGTATAAGGCGAGAAAATGCTAATACCTGCATTTTCTTAATATCATAAGATAGTAAGCAAACAGATGACTTTCCTGATGGAAAGAGAATCGATCGCCTATAGACAACAAAAACATTAATGATTCTTTGCTATCCGTGTGGCGGAAGAGCAATGCCACATGCATAAGTCTACCGGCTCCTTACCCTCCAAACCGGAGCACGACAATTACGCTATTGCGGCAGGAATAGGTAAGGTGTTGGTACCAAATTAATCAGGCTATTTAATCCGTGGGGTCGACGCTGGCTAATAAGATATACTGATATATATATATATATATATATATATATATATATATATATATATATATATATATATATGTATGTATATATATATATATATATATATATATATATATATATATATATATATATATATATACATATATATACATCACATATTTGAGGCCAAAATCCTTAATTTAGTTATTTTTGACCGAAGGTAATAACCATCTATCTTTGTACTGAATGATCTTTATTTGACGCAGCATAATTCGGTATTACTTTTCTAATGTTATTCTCCTTTGTTGATCATCATAACGTGGATCTTGCAAATCATACAGCTCTTTGTGGCTTTGAAATAAAATTATGAATCGTTCTTCGTCCATAATTACGTGATTTTAGAAATTAATATTCAAGACACAAAGTAAAACGTGTGCGGAATGCCGCTCGTCATAGCACACTGGTGACACGATATAGCGGTCTAGGCCTCGTCGCATATACCGAAATGCGCCGCGCATAAATTTGATCAGATGCGCTTTGCCGTAGTGTGGGATAGCTCATATAAAAGCGATAATCCACCCCACCACCACCACGCATATAAGTTAACGCTCCTATCACTGTTAAAAATTTCATACATTTGTTTATATATTATATGTTGAAAAATAGAAATAAGCCATGTTGTATTGTTTTAACGTATCGAATGAGATGAAATGGTTTAAACTTACCCTTAGAGTGATTTATTTCCCTGATAAGTAGTATAAGTCTATATTTCTGTGTGTAATTAGAAGCTACACTGACAAACTAAGAAATTGTCTTGAAAGGTGTATCTATTTAATCCGTGGGGTCGACGCTGGCTAATAAGATATAGCTGATACGAGGAGCAGTTAATCCCACAGTAGGGGAAACAATACTACTGTGACATTATATAATGTTTACATCAGTCTTATATAGATAAGATGTTAATACATGAAGGAAAATCTTTATACCCCTTTTTAAGACAATTGCGCGAAAGGTGAAGTATGAAATTTGGCGCATTAGTTTCCATTGCAGATAACTGCATTGATGTTTTTAAATAAAATGCTTTAAAAATACACTAAATTAATAAAAATAAAGATTACTCACAATACATTCGTATAACATACCTATAATAATAAATAATATACACACGTGTATACCATGAAGTATTAGGTAAAGGTGGAGCTAAGAGTCGGATTAATCACTAAAACATATACCTACGTTATGTCTCTGTCTATGAGTTCTCGCCATCTCTTTTTATAATAATAAATAATATACACACGTGTATACCATGAAGTATTAGGTGAAAGTGGAACTAAGAGTCGGATTAATCACTAAAACATATACCTACGTTATGTCTCTGTGTATGAGTTCCCGCCATCTCTTTTTATAATAATAAATAATATACATACGTGTATACCATGAAGTATTAGGTACAGGTGGAGCTAAGAGTCGGATTAATCACTAAAACATATACCTACGTTAAGTCTCTGTCTATGAGATCTCGCCATCTCTTTTTATAATAATAAATAATATACACACGTGTATACCATGAAGTATTAGGTAAAGGTGGAGCTAAGAGTCGGATTAATCACTAAAACATATACCTACGTTATGTCTCTGTCTATGAGTTCTCGCCATCTCTTTTTATAATAATAAATAATATACACACGTGTATACCATGAAGTATTAGGTGAAAGTGGAACTAAGAGTCGGATTAATCACTAAAACATATACCTACGTTATGTCTCTGTGTATGAGTTCCCGCCATCTCTTTTTATAATAATAAATAATATACATACGTGTATACCATGAAGTATTAGGTACAGGTGGAGCTAAGAGTCGGATTAATCACTAAAACATATACCTACGTTAAGTCTCTGTCTATGAGATCTCGCCATCTCTTTTTATAATAATAAATAATATACACACGTGTATACCATGAAGTATTAGGTAAAGGTGGAGCTAAGAGTCGGATTAATCACTAAAACATATACCTACGTTATGTCTGTCTATGAGTTCTCGCCATCTCTTTTTATAATAATAAATGATATACACACGTGTATACCATGAAGTATTAGGTGAAAGTGGAACTAAGAGTCGGATTAATCACTTAAACATATACCTACGTTATGTCTCTGTCTATGAGTTCTCGCCATCTCTTTTTATAATAATAAATAATATACATACGTGTATACCATGAAGTATTAGGTAAAGGTGGAGCTAAGAGTCGGATTAATCACTAAAACATATACCTACGTTATGTCTCTGTCTATGAGTTCTCGCCATCTCTTTTTATAATAATAAATAATATACACACGTGTATACCATGAAGTATTAGGTGAAAGTGGAATTAAGAGTCGGATTAATCACTAAAACATATACCTACGTTATGTCTCTGTGTATGAGTTCTCGCCATCTCTTTTTATAATAATAAATAATATACACACGTGCATACCATGAAGTATTAGGTAAAGGTGGAGCTAAGAGTCGGATTAATCACTAAAACATATACCTACGTTATGTCTCTGTCTATGAGTTCTCGCCATCTCTTTTTATAATAATAAATAATATACATACGTGTATACCATGAAGTATTAGGTAAGGGTGGAGCTAAGAGTCGGATTAATCACTAAAACATATAACTACGTTATGTCTCTGTCTATGAGTTTTCGCCATCACTTTTTATAATAATAAATAATATACACACGTGTATACCATGAAGTATTAGGTACAGGTGGAGCTAAGAGTCGGATTAATCACTAAAACATATACCTGCGTTATGTCTCTGTCTATGAGTTCTCGCCATCTCTTTTTATAATAATAAATAATATACACACGTGTATACCATGAAGTATTAGGTACAGGTGGAGCTAAGAGTCGGATTAATCACTAAAACATATACCTACGTTATGTCTCTGTCTATGAGTTCTCGCCATCTCTTTTTATAATAATAAATAATATACACACGTGTATACCATGAAGTATTAGGTACAGGTGGAGCTAAGACTCGGATTAATCACTTAAACATATACCAACGTTATGTCTCTGTGTATGAGTTCTCGCCATCTCTTTTTATGCAGCTGTGTTGGAAAGAGAAGGTAAGACCTCAAAGATGAGAGCAGTATTTAAAGTTCAGTTTCAAGTAGGTATTAGAATTGTTGCCTCCAGATATAATAAAGTTTCATGCTGAATATCTATTTTTTGCGGCTAAGGTCTCTTGTCAAGCTTAAAAGAGATATTTCTTTTATATCATAAGATAGCAAACAAGCAGATGGGTATCCTGATGGAAAGAGTCAAACATCACCTATAGATACCAAAGGTGTTAATGGTGCGTTACTATCTTGTAGCGAGGTATAATGCCACATGCATAAGTTTACCGTCTACCTTACCCTCCAAACCGGAACACGACAGTGACGACACTGATGCTATTGCGGCAGGAATAGGTAAGGCGGTGGTACCAGACCCAGGTATAATATATATAATAGAGATAATGCTGAACTTTACCACCTAGTAGCCACGATGGTAGTGACTCATATAGCCAATCGGTCGACTTTTACGGTTTTAGAGATTTTATTATTTAATCTATGGTCGAATTACAGTCACAGACGATCGCCAGTTTACATAGTTACGAATTATGACATACAAAATCCTTCATAGAAATAATACATAGACATTGCCTCAGTCTCATCTTCCGCCTAGACTGTAATAAGATAACCTTAAGTCCTATAAAACTATTAAGCTGCAGTCATAATGGCTGACTTTTGAAACATGAAAAAATGAATGATGAAATACTTTATTGCACACCAAAATCAAAGTATAGCAAGAACAGAATAACTTATACAGAGAGGAAACCAAAAACGGCCAAATCGCTAAAGAGCTATCCCTGCCAGATAACCTTAGGTTACAGGAGATATTATAATTTATTTATTATAGGTAGTGGTGCCATAAAATACAATGGAATAAGTTTCGAAAACTAATTGTATATATTTACACTAGTTGTTGCCCGCATCTTCGTCCGCGCGGACTTTGTTTACTCCGCTCCTACTGGTCGTAGCAAGATGTTATATATCCTTTAACCTTCCTCGATAAACAGGCTATCCAACACAAAAAGAATTATTCAAATCGGTTCATCAGTTTTAGAGATTACCGCGTACGACCAAACAAACAAACTCTACAATTTTATAATATTTATATTTATTATATTTACATAATCAACAAATATATGCATATAAAAATAAATGAATAATAAATAATATATAAATACATAAATTCTATAATACATAAAAAAATAACGTCATCATTAGCAGGAGTTCAGGCGTTATAAAAGTGAACTGCCTCTTAAAAGTACCATCCGCCATTAAGTCAGGAAATTTGTAAAAGGCGACCGATTGGCTGTACGAGTCACTACCATCGTGACTAGGTACTTGTCACTACCATGTTCCGGTTTGGAAGGTAAGGTAGCCGGTAAATTTATGTAAGTAGCATTAATACCCCGCCACATGGATAGAAACGCACTATTAACATCTTTGGTATCGACTTTTGTTGTCTCTTTCACGTAAAAGAGTCATCTGACTATTTTCTATCTTATGGTGTAAAAAAGGTATTGATCTTGGCCAGGTAATAAACCTTGGACCTTGTAAACGTAATTTTAAATAAATAAAATCCTAGTGTCCGTAGAAGAGCTAAGTTTAGGAGGTTGGTGAGTTAAAGAAGTCTGGAGGCGTCATGGAGTGACTGACGCTATTGCGGGAGAATAAATAAAACCATGGTACCAAATCCGAGACGTGTGTAGTATTTTTTTTTATCAGAACAAACAAGCAGACTGCTCTCCTAATGGAAAGAGACAACAAGAAAATTTATGGTGCGTTGCTAGCCTTGTGGCGGGATATTAATGCTACATGCGTAAGCTCACCGGCTAACTTTCTCTCCAAACCAGAGCACGATAGTTACAAGCACTGACGATATTAAGACGGTGGTAACAGACCCGGGCGAGACAATACCATAACATCTGGTAGCCATGACAGTAGTGACACGCATAGCCAATCGTTCGCCTCTTACGAACTGTCAGGCAGCATGGCAGATGGTTTATTCTTCAAAGTGAACCTGGACCAACGAGAGAAAATATACAAACCTTCTATCTAGGCAATTTTTATACCTAGCACCCGGCGCTTTCCTGCCGTAAAAATGCTCTTTCCTCTTGATATATATTTATTCCTGTAAGGGGCCATCCATAAATTACGTCACACGTTAAGGGGGAGGGAGGGAGTCGACCAAGTGTGACATTGTGTGACAAGTGGTAGGGAGGGCTCCCAAATTTTGTAACATCACATTTTTACAATTTAGAAAGCCACCATTGTAGATAAAAATAATCGAATGACATCATTTTTCCAATGTAATATTGTAAAATATGTGACATCACACTCGGTAGGGGGTCTCACAAATGTGACCAGCTGTGACAAGGACGGGGGAGGGGTCAATAAATCATGAAATTCGTGTGACGTAATTTATATATGGTCCCTTATGTAGGGTAATGTTCAAACTAATCCTCCTGTAACGCCCTTGAGATTTTTAAGTGCAGTATAGACAAAGCCTTATCATTTAAGAATAATAGCTATTTGCGTACAAGCGACAACAGACGCAATTAAAATACACATCACGTGTATGTGCATACTTATGTTACCCGACTGTAACGGAAAAGGGTATTATGCTTTCAACCGACTACCTAGAAATTTTTAGTTATCACGATTCAAAAGGCGAGCAAAATGATACTCGTAGCTTTATTTATATTTTAAATGTAATATTTCTTGTTCTTTTTTTAAGTTTAGAGTTTGTAATTCCTTTTCGATATTTTTCCTCTCTCCCTCTCTTTTTTGTCGTTTTTTTTACTTTAACTTTAAGGTTAAATTTACTTTTAGTTTGTTTATGTTGTGTACAGTTTGTGTCAACTGGAAGAATAATTTCTTTCATAATATTGTTTTATTTAATACGTTTCTTTAACTGGATTTGCGTACCATAAAGTGTAAATAAAATAAATAAATAAAGGAGGTTCTAAATTATGTTACATTTTTTAATATTTATTACCCCAAATGCCTTAAATCTCCGTCATTTATTCACCGACACGGACGCAAAATCGGACTCAGCTGTTTTAAAAGTCTTTGGCTTCTTATATCTTTCACACAAGCAAATAATTTGCTTTGTTTGGGGTTTTATTATTATAACACAATATTTATAACTGATAACACTTGTATTGTTTCACAATAAGATATATTATTTATTATATTTAATTTATATTATAAATATTGTTACGAATAATCTAGAAGCTTGTAGAATTGGAGCGCGCGCGCGGTAACTATCTAGAAATAAAAGAAAGAGATAGCTACTCCTATTGACAAACAAATCGTTTATCTGGGCTATGCCATAATGGACTTTGTGGGATATGGCATAAGGTTGAAAGTAGCGTGTACTAGGATTTATGACTCATAACATGTTTACGATAAGAAGTGATTCATTGTTTCCCGATACATTAAGATTTTTCTGGATCCAGCTAGGACTTTCCCCTGCCTATAAATACAGAGATGTTGATAAACACAGGGCAGTTTTTATCAAGCGATCGAGAACGATACATCAAGTGACCAAGTGCGAAGCGATAAGTGTTTTATTGAGTAGTGTTCTAAGTTCAGTGATAGTACAGCAAGTGACTATTGTGTAAAGGGTATTTTAGTATAACGTTGTGTTGTGTTGTGTAAATACACGGATTTAATATAAGTGGTGTTTTCCTACAATTGCGAACCCCGAGTACGTAACAACTGGTGTCGGAAGTGAAATTGTGTTAAAAAAATGCCACTTATTCCGAAGGAAGGTGTTACCACCAGGTCTCAAGCTGAGACACAGAGGGCGTCAGAGGACACCGAGACGCGTGCAGGTGAGGAACCCGCTAGTGTTGCCAGCACGTCATTGTCATCAAGCACAGCCCCTACCGATCTTTCTGTCATCCTGGCAGCTATTCAACAACTTCAGCAACATCAACAGTTACAGGAAGAGCGACAACTAAAGCTACAGGAACAGCAACAACAAACGCTGCGTGAACAACTTCAGCAACAACAGCAGCTACGGGAACAGATCAAGGAACATTTATCTGGGTTTAATGATAAAGTGACGGTTATCCTGGTGCAACAAGACCAGCTTAAAAGCGATGTGGGCCTCGTCAAGCGCGACATGAAGGGTGTTGAGAAGAGGGTTGACCACTTGGAGGCCAGCTGCGACAAAATGAGTGAAAACATGGACCAACTGGAGAGGGAAGTCATGAAAATGAAGATCACGGGAGTTAAGTCGGGTGCTGCCATTACAAGCTGCTCTCACCAGGTGGGTCCTCGGGTAAAGGTACCCACTTATGACGGTCTTACGTCATGGAGTGCGTACCGCACTCAGTTTGAAATAGCAGCGAAGGCCAGTGGTTGGACAGACGAACATTGCTTAACAGCTCTAAGTACGGCGTTGCGGGGACAGGCGCTCTCTGTGTTGGATGCAATGCCTAAAGAATATCAGTTTGCTGATTTGATGGAGGCATTGGAAGCTCGCTACGGTGAGCGTCACTTGGAGCATGTGTTCCGTGCCCAATTAAAGGACAGTGTACAGCGGAGCGGCGAGGGACTTCAACAATGGGCCGTGGAAATTGAGAAGCTTGTGAGGAAGGCGTATCCTTCAGCCGACGCTCACACAGTGAATAACACCATCGTCCAGGCGTTTATTGATGGAATTCGAGACCTGGAAGTGCGTGCTGCTGTTCGCCTTCAGCACCACGTGATAATGAAGGAGGCTTTGGCTCATGCGCTGGAGGTAGAAGCTGTTCGTCACGAACCTCGAGCACATAAAGTACGTGAGGTTACAGAAGTTGTGGCTCAAACAAAGGAAGCGGAACCTAGAAGACTGGGTCCCATGTGTTATGCCTGCGGGAAACGTGGGCACATTAGAGTCAACTGCCCCACCAAACCAACGGGTGCAGTTAATTGGCGACAGCAAGCGGCCGGAAGCTCAGCAGCTGAAGAGAGCAGGCAGGTCAACCAGCCTGTTAATTCAGCCCAGGGAAACGAGTAACAGCCAGGATCAAGGGGCGGGTGCTGGCTGATCGAAAAACAGCCCCAAAAGTTGTCATATCCCAGGTGTGCGACGGCAACAGTTTATCCATTAAGGGACTGATTAATGGCAAGAACTGCAGCTTAACGCTGGACACTGGAGCTACGCGAACTGTGGTGCGACCAGAAATAGCTGACAATGGCAACCTGAGATTAAGGAATTTTGGGAAAAGCAAGCTTCTGTCTGTCACAGGTCAGCCAATACCCGTCTTCGGTGAAGCATCTGTAGTGATGCAAATAGGCGACGAGTATTACACTCACAACGTTGTAGTGGCCGATATTATGGATGACTGTGTACTTGGTTTAGACTTCATGAAGAAGAATGCCTGCAAGATTGATTGCAAAACAGGAGTTTTCGTATGTGGGCTAGTAGAAATTTTCATGGATGGGGGATCAAAAGGAAAGGTAACAGTGGCTAGAAGAACCATCTTACCTTCAAGATCGAAGACATTGGTACGCGTGAACTTACCAGCCAGTTACAAAGGCCGGGGTAATAGGAGTGTGTTAATTGAGGACAATGGAGCAATTCCATACTGTATTACGGGCCGAAGTTTAGTATGTGACAAGTGATAGTCAAACTGAGTGACAGTGATGTAGTGCTTAAAGCAGGCGATGTTGTAGGACAAAGTGATGAAGTTATGACGTTAAGGAAACTGACATTGACAGGAAGTACAGCATCAAGAGACGTACCACAGGAACTCAAGGATTTGGTGAACAAGTGCAGCTACCTTACCACGTCACAACGGCAGCAGGCTAAGGATCTACTTTCACGATATGCCAACATTTTTTCTAAGACTAATAGAGATATAGGCAGAACATCTGTAGTGAAACATAAGATTGACACTGGAAATGCGCAGCCTATAAAGCAGAAAGCTAGACGTGTCCCTATAGCCAAAGAGAAGGAGGTACAGGAGATGATAGATGAAATGAGAAGAAGCGGAGTTATAGAGCAATCTTCTAGTCCATGGTGCTCTCCTGTAGTGTTAGTTAAGAAGAAAGATGGGTCTACACGTTTCTGCATCGACTATCGTCGGCTCAATGAAGTCACCAAAAAGGACAGTTACCCATTACCTCGGATAGATGACACTTTGGACACTCTGGCAGGCATGTCTTGGTTCTCAACTTTAGATTTAAAATCTGGGTACTGGCAGGTTGAACTTAGCCCTAATGATAAAGAGAAGACAGCATTCTCCACAGGACAAGGATTATGGCAATTTAAAGTGATGCCGTTTGGATTATGCAATGCGCCGGCGACTTTTGAAAGATTAATGGAATGTGTTCTAGCAGGACTTGTAGGTGATGCCTGCTTAGTGTATTTAGATGACGTAATTGTCATAGGAAAAGATTTTCAACATCATCTGTACCAACTGGAAAGGATTTTTAATAAAATACAAGCTGCAGGGCTAAAGTTGAACCCAAAGAAGTGTCACTTATTTCGAAAGGAAGTCAACTATCTGGGTCACGTGATATCACAAAACGGCGTACAGACAGATCCTGAAAAGGTTAGTGCAGTACAGAAGTGGCCAACACCCAGAGACAAGACCGAAGTTCGTGCATTTTTAGGACTATGCTCTTACTACAGACGTTTTGTGAAGGGATTTGCTGAAATAGCAAAACCGCTGCATAGACTCACTGAAGAAAAGAAGAGTTTCGATTGGAATGACATGTGTCAACAAGCTTTCGATGAACTTAAAAAGCGGTTGTATGAGTCACCAATTTTGGGCTATCCTGATCGGAAAGGGCAGTTCATCGTAGACACGGATGCAAGTAACACTGCCATTGGTAGTATCTTATCACAGAAGCAAGGTGATCAAGAAGTTGTGATAGCCTACTTCAGCAAATCATTGTCGCGGCCGGAACGAAACTATTGTGTTACAAGAAGAGAACTATTGGCAGTAGTGAAGACTCTTCGACACTTCAAGAAGTATCTGATTGGGCGACCCTTCAAGCTGCGTACCGACCATGCTGCTTTGAAGTGGTTGTTACAATTCAAAGACCCGGAAGGCCAAGTAGCTCGCTGGATTGAGCAATTGCAAGAGTTTGACTTTAACATAGAACATCGCAGTGGAAGGTCTCACTCGAATGCAGATGCATTATCACGACGACCTTGTGCGGAAGATTGTAAACATTGTGTAAGGATGGAGACGAAGGAAAGGGTTCAAGTACTGCGAGCTAAGCCTACGGATGACAGGTGGGAAACTGATGAGATGCGTGAGGCCCAGTACGAAGATAGAGATTTGCGGCCTCTAATAGATTGGAAGAAGCAAGACACGGGAAAGCCCGAATGGCAGGAGCTGGCTCCCTTCAGCGCTATTACGAAAAGTTATTGCGCGCAGTGGGAAAGCCTTGTGTTGCAAAACGGCTTACTGTACCGCAAATGGGAAAAACCTTCAGGAAGAGAACATCATCTACAGTTGGTCGTGCCAAGAAAACTTATCAAGGACGTACTACGTGAGTTGCATGATGGGGTTTCTGGGGGACATCTTGGAGTACGACGAACATTGGTAAAGGTACGAGAGCGTTTTTACTGGTTGAATTGCCGAGAAGATGTCGAGAATTGGTGCCGAAAATGTACGTCATGCTCTGCAGTGAAAGGTCCGCAGGTCAGAAGCCGAGGCAACCTTAGACTATACAACGTGGGAGCCCCCTGGGAAAGGATAGCGATTGACGTGGCTGGGCCATTTCCTAAGACAGATAACGGAAACAAGTATTTTATGGTCGTAATGGATTACTTCACAAAATGGCCGGAGGTATTCGCAATCCCTAATCAGGAAGCCACGACGGTTGCTGAGAAATTAGTCAATGAGGTGATATGCAGATTTGGCGTTCCGCTGGAGATTCATTCAGACCAAGGCAGAAACTTTGAATCTAATGTATTCCAGGAAATGTGTAAATTATTAGGAGTGTACAAAACAAGAACTACGCCTTATCACCCGCAATCTGATGGAATGGTCGAACGATTTAACCAAACTTTGGAAAGACACTTAGCCAAGCTGGTAGAAGATCACCAAAAGGACTGGGATAAATACATACCTCTGTTCTTACTGGCTTACCGAACAGCGGAACACGAAAGCATAAAAGTGACGCCAGCCTATGCCAACTTCGGCAGACAGTTACGTATACCAGCAGACTTAATGACTGGAGGCCCGCCACCGAATGCAGAGACCCAATTAAGTATACCAGAACATGTTGAAGACATTCGTGAGAGGTTACGCGATATAAACTCGTTAATAAGTGAAAACGCATTGGAATCAAGTCAGCGGATGAAGACCAGATACGACCGAAACGCCAATCATCGAGGTTTTCAGGAAGGATCTCTTGTTTGGCTACATAATCCGGTTCGACGAAAAGGAAAATCACCTAAGTTACAGCGACGTTGGGATGGGCCATACAAAATAATCACACGGATCAATGACGTAACCTACCGAGTGCAGAAGCAACCAAGAGGGACCATGAAGATTGTTCATGTTGATCGATTAGCCATCTATAATGGAAGTAATGATGTTCGGGACGAACATAACTAAGAGGGGGGTAGTGTTACGAATAATCTAGAAGCTTGTAGAATTGGAGCGCGCGCGCGGTAACTATCTAGAAATAAAAGAAAGAGATAGCTACTCCTATTGACAAACAAATAGTTTATCTGGGCTATGCCATAATGGACTTTGTGGGATATGGCATAAGGTTGAAAGTAGCGTGTACTAGGATTTATGACTCATAACATGTTTACGATAAGAAGTGATTCATTGTTTCCCGATACATTTAGATTTTTCTGGATCCAGCTAGGACTTTCCCCTGCCTATAAATACAGAGATGTTGACAAACACAGGGCAGTTTTTATCAAGCGATCGAGAACGATACATCAAGTGACCAAGTGCGAAGCGATAAGTGTTTTATTGAGTAGTGTTCTAAGTTCAGTGATAGTACAGCAAGTGACTATTGTGTAAAGGGTATTTTAGTATAACGTTGTGTTGTGTTGTGTAAATACACGGATTTAATATAAGTGGTGTTTTCCTACAATTGCGAACCCCGAGTACGTGACAATATGTTTCTTGTGTAAGCGAAACCGCGCTTACACAAGCATCATCAGGGTATTTACAGTTATTAACTAACCTACTAACTAACTAATGGTTAGTTAATTAGTTATTAACTATCCATTAGTTAGTAGGTTAGTTAATATATTATAATATTAATTAGTTATTAACTATCCATTAGTTAGTTAGTAGGTTAGTTAATAACTGTAAATACCCTGAGGATGCTTGTGTAAGCGAAACCGGTCGGAAATTAAATATAATTATCTTATTGTGAAACAGTACATGTGTTATCAATTAACAAATATTGTGTTAAAATGGAGTTTCACCAAGTGCCGACGATAAAAAGTGTAGAATATTTATTATTATCTTGCTGCTTTTCCTCCTCTGACAGGAGCAGTTGCAGCGGAAGAGAATATGCTGTCTTCATATAAGCATATTATGATGAAGATACGGATAAATTGATTTCAATGTAATTTTCCGGTCCAGTGCTTTTGCAAAACAACTTTAAATCTTTGATCTTCATAATTTTCTAATATCACTATATTCGTATGTATACCTAGCGATCAGTACAATTGACGTAATCGATCGTATTTTTGTATTGACGTAATTTGCATATCAAAGAAGAATTTCGCCACGTCGAACCTGTCGACACCAGGGAGATGGTCGCAGGTGTAATCCCTGCGTGTTGATATTTTTCTTCGCAGTTTTTTTAAGTTTTTCCAGTTTTCCCAAGCACGGGGTGAGTGCTATAACACAAAAATAATTAGAAATACGAAAATACTGGTCAAGATTATAAATGTGAATTTCATCTGTAACGATGAACTCATTTAACTAGTTATACGTATGTATACCTAGCGATGTACAATCGACGTAATCGATCATATAGCAAAGAAGAATTTCGCCACGTTGAGCCTATCGACACTAGCTCAGTGGTAGAGCGTCCCAGCTTTAGGGAGACGATCGCAGGTTCAATCCCTGCGTGTCGATATTTTTCTTTGTTGTTTTTAAAGTTTTCACTACATACTATTATGGTACATGTGTGAAAGTTGCACCAGGTAACGGAAAACTATATACCTAATTAATAAATCTATTCCTTCTCTCAAACACGGCTAGCACTGTATGAATATCGACGCCGCAGTTTTTAGGTGTAAGAGCCGATTACATTTTGAAATCAATCGGTATAAACAATTTAGAACTAAAAAGTTCCGTTGAGTGCTATTCAAAAAATTAAAATCGGTCATTTTGAAAATATACATCTTTTTGAAAATTTAAATACTGTCATATTTACAAACATTAGAATTTTGAATTCTTGAGCCTAAAAATCTATGATAATTTTTGCTAATTAGAGTTCCAAAGTAAACTAGGAACCCTAATTATAGCTTCGCTATAACCGCCTGGCCACGGAAATTCGCGCCCGCGATTTTTCGCGCGCCACGTACGGACAAACATCTGGCGTCTAAAACAATTGTATTGGAAAGTACTAAACATCCCACGCGGCGTCGCGACCGGCGGCGGGGGTGATCGACGTATTTTCGCCTCGCCCACCGCACCGCCGCCGCTCCCGCCGTTTCACGTGCCCGGGCGGTAAGGGTATATCCGTCCGTCCCGTCTCAAGGTAATTGTAAAAATCTGAAGTAAGTTTGTTGTAAAGAACCAAGGGAATGGAACATGCTTCCTGAGTCTGTGTTCCCCGATGAATCTAGGGATCTCCAAGAGAAGAGTGAACAGGTACCTTCTAAGGAAGCGCGTTCCATCTTAGGCCGCATCTTAGCTTACCATCAGGCGAGATCGTGGTCAAGCGCTTCTTTATCGATAATTAAAACATAATTTTAACATTTGAAAGTAAAACAACATAATATTAACTTTTTTAAAAGTCTACGTGATTTTGATTTTTGAAACTGCACAAATGCAATTTGTTAAGTAGGTACCTACTAAAATATTATTATAAAGGTCCAAAATCGATTCATTAAAAAATCCCAAAGTTATGAGAAAAAATCCATGGAGGAGGTTTATTACCATCCACTGCGGCCTGTTTCTATTGCAAATCCTGGCAGAAAATGATGGTCCGGAGGTGACATAACCTCAAAAGTTTGAACATGTATATCTCAGCAACCATGGGTTTCTGCGGGGAGTATGGTACAGGGGGTAGTAAATCTCCCCTTTCCACCTCCCTCTCTCAAACCTTAAATCAGGATGCGAATTTCAAATGCCAACCCAAAACTTCGCAGAAATTTGCAAATTAAATAGTTTTCTTCTTTAATTTGTTTCTAGTAAACGCACGCATGCAGATCACGTAAAAACTGGTAATTATTAAACAGCTTATCTTTATAGCGTCATCATATCACAATTGCGAGCATTTCCGCATATGAACCGGTATTATGGAATTGTCTTATCTGGAATATTATTGCTCGGCGAACGCTTTAACGCTTATGAGCATTTATTCCCATGCTGCTCTTACAATAACAATATCATCATATAAACTCTTTTATCTCTGATTGTTCTACTGTGATGTATGAAGAGTGTTATTTGTACTTATTAAATTTATCTATGCGACCGTCTCATTAATCGAGTGTTAAGAATATATTTATATTTTTATTCTATACTTTCCATCGTCGGCACTTGGTGAAATTCCATTGTTGTTTCCACATTTCTATTGCACTTGTACACAAATTTCACTTTTACACATATTTTTTTAATATATTACTCGACCGGTTTCACTTTTTAAAGCATCTTCAGGATGTAATATACTACTGAAAAAAGAGGTTTTGTTTTATATATCATAGGGAAAACTAATGGTTCTCCTTGGTTCTCCTAATGGACCATCCGTCCATAGATAACAGGGATGTTAATGGTGCTTTGTTTTCCGTGGGCAAGGATGGAATGCCAAATGCATAAGTTTGCCGACTACGTATGCTTTCGGGACCCTTTGAAGTATAAATCAACTGCCGTTTCGCTAGGCAAGTCGTAAAATGCAACCGATTGGCTATACGTGTCTCAACCATTTTTGTTTTTTTTATATCATTAGATAGCTTCAAGCAGATGGCTCTTCTGATAGAAAGAGAAACCGTCATCTATAGACACCAAAGATGTAAATGGTGCGTTGCTATCCGGGTGGCAATGGCACATGCAAAAGTCTACCGGCTACCTTACCCTCCAAACCGCCAATGAGAAGCATTAATGCTATGGTGGCAAGAATAGGTAAGGCGGTGATACCAAATAGCTGGGCGAGACGTGTGAGAACTCAACCACCCAGTACTCACGATGGTAGTGACATGTATAGCCAATCAGTCGCCTTTTACCACCTGCCTGACAGAACTGCAGTTGAATTATTCTTAATGGAGCCCGGACCAACACTGAGGAAATCCATCGTGACCACTAAGTGATAAAGTTCCGCAACGTCTCGCCCGGATATTTGGTACCACCGCCTTAACTATTCCTGCCGCAAAAGCGTCAAACTTTTCACTGTCGTGTTCCATTTTTGAGGATTAAATAGCTGGTAGAAATTGGCATGTAGCACTGCTATTTCGCCCCACGGATAGCAATGCATCATTAACATTTTTGGTGTCTTTAGGCGACTGTTTATCTTTTCATCAGGAGTGATATCTACTTGCTATCTAATGATGTAAAAAATCTTACCCTCCAAATCTTACACGACAGCGACAGACACTGACGCTATTGCGGCAGGAATGGATAAGGCGGTGGTGGCAAAACCCGGGCGAGATGTTGCAGACTCTACTATCTAGTTATACTCTATGCATGGAAATTAACTAGTAGAGCGCTTTCTCTATCACACAATCGCTAACATAAGATAAGGATGCAAAACTGCATCACACGAGAGTGGGAGTATTATTTCCTGTTTAGAAACTAAAGATGCGTTCATAGTGCACTTTTTGAAATCTTACCGAACTTTATAATTTTAAAATCATTATTTGAAAAGATATTTTTTTATTATAAATAAATTTTATAGATATTGGATATACTTACTTAATATTAAAAGGATAAATAAAGGTTCCTTTAAATGAGAAAATAAAGTATATTATAGTAGTTACTATGTTAGAGATACGTAAACAATCTTTTAATATTCGTTTTCTTTACTGTTTATACTAATATTTTAAAGAGATAAAATTTGTTTGTTTGTAACGAATAAACTAAAAATCTACTGAACCAATTTTAAGAAATAGTTCACCATGAGATGTGGCTTGACTCTGCATCTTCTATCGGATCTATCATGGGGAGTGTTCCGAGGAACTGTTTAGATTAATTCCTGCCGCAGAATTTCACCACCGGACATCATGACAAAATTCAAAATATCATCCTCACCATCTCGACGTCTGGAAATCCACAACTGTGCGATTCTCGAGGCACTTTTTTCCCCACACTACTACTCTGTGGAACCCATTACCGGCAGGGGTTTTTACGAGGGAAACGACTTAGGGACGTTCAAGAAAAGAGCCTAGTATTTCTTAAAAGACCAGCAACGCAACTGCAAGTCTTCTGATAATGTAGTTGTCCAGGGGTGGCGGTGATCACTTACCATTAGGTGCATCCCCTGCTTGTTTGCCCCCTCTACTATAAAAAAATCTTATATTCAGACAATCGTAGGAAAGTAATCTATAATAAGATAATATATTGAAATATACTAAGAAGCAGACATTACCACAAAGTACCTAATATCAGTCGTCCCGTTATTTTAGTATTAAATTTATTGTCATTACAAACTTGTAAATACCTATAAATCAAAATTTCAAATTTTGTCGCCCGCGGTGATCACTTACCATCAAATGAACCTCCATGTCCATTTGCTCCTTTTTTCTTTAAAAAAAATCATAGCTGAGTAACGTATAGTCTTTACCCGACTTAGCTGATAATTGAGTTTATTTGTGTATTTACTTAATATTATAATGCTGTTTTACTTGGAAATCCAAGTAAAACAGTACAAGTACATATAAAGTTATCTTATAGATATAATAAAATCGTAAGAAAGTCAAAACTGTACATTGAATATTTTTTTTAAAGAATACTTGGGGCGTGATCCACAATCGATATCGAAGCAAAAAACATATTTTTATATAAATATTCAGTCTGTATGTATATCCGGGGTAAACTCAAAAAGTACTGCATGGATTTACTTCAAATTTTGCATGAATTTTACTAACAAGTCGGGTCAACATTTAGGCTACATATTATCATATTATCAGCTACGGGGGAGGAGCTGTGCGGAGTAGACGAAGTCCGCGCGGACGAAGTCGCGGGCAACAGCTAGTATAAATATAAACTTATATTTATATATGGTAACTACCATGGAGTTTTACCAAGTACCGAATATATTCAGTGTTGAAATGAAAGTTAAGTTTATTCAGCCTATAAAAACACAAATGTTTTCTCTTTATATTATTTCTAGCCGACCCGCATAGATTTAACACGACGTCGATATAACTTTTTGCACAAACTTTCATTCCTATTCCAGCCCTTCAAGGGTTAATTTTAAAAACAATTGACCTATGTTTTCTCCAAATATCTAATTATCTCAGTGACTATCAGTTTAGGAATAAATATGTAACAAACTCACTTTCACATTTACGGCCTGGCCACGGAAATTTTCGCCCGCGATTTTTCGCGCGGATATTCGTACAATATTTTACTATCGCAGTAAATTAAATATGTTTGGCAGGATTAGGTAGGTGGTGGTACAAAAAACCCGGACGAGACGTTACGGAACTCACCACCTATTAGTCACGATGGTAGTAAAACGTATAGACTGTCGGTCACCTCCTGGGCAGAACGTCAATTGGTCTATTTTTCAAAGGATCCCGGGCCAATTTGGTGTACTTGGAGAAGTGAACATATGCCGCGGATATATCCGTTATTGGCATTTAAAAGTTTAATTAAATGTTCATAGTATGAAACACTAAAAGCTGTCTTAGTCAGCATTATCGTGATGGGCAATTCGGAACCCTACATTGCACGTGATCCGACGTCGCCGCCCGACGCCCATTATCGATTTTTATAATTAAAAAGCTTGTAACGCTTGTAAAGCTTGTAAAATAAGTATTTTTCTGCCGTTTTACAGAGGGTTGTTGTGGGTTTTTTTTATAGCTGAGGGGGCAAACGAGCAGGTGGTGCACCTGATGGTAAGTGATCACCGCCGCCCATGGACAACTGCAATACTGGGGGTCTTGCAGTTGCGTTGCCGGCCTTTTAAGAATGAATAAGCTCGTTTCTTGAAGGTCCCTAAGTCGCATCCGTTCTTACGGGTAATTGATTCCACAAAGGAGTTGTGTGATTTTCAGACATCGAGGTGGTGAGGATGGAACTTTAAATTTTGACGCGATCTCCGATGATGGAATTTAACGGCAGGAATTAGTCCGAATAACTCTTCGGAATACTCCCCATGATACATACGGTAAAAGATGCAGAGCGAACCTACATCTCTGCGTAACGCCAAAGAGTCAAGCAGATTAGAAATAGCATGATCGTCGGCGATTCGAACCGCTCTACGTTGAATGCGATCAAGAGGAAGAAGCTGGTACTGAGGAGCTCCGGCCCAGAGGTGAGAACAGTACTCCATGTGAGGTCAAATTTGGGCCTTGTAAACTTGAAGGCGAAGTACTGCTTTGCTCTACTGAGTACGCCAAGCTTTTTGGAGGCTAGTTTAGCTTTTCCTTCCAAGTGATCGCGGAACTGAACGTTGTTCGATATGTCGACTCCCAGTATTCCAATACTGGCTGAGATTGTCAGGCGAGTGCTCTCGAACCGAGGTGATACGACAAAGGGTGTTATTTAGCGGTGAACGCACAAAGCTGCGTCTTTTTGGGGTTAAATGTAACGGAGTATGTAGCATCACCACTCACCAGTACTGTCGTCCGCATAACAATGTATGTTACTAATTCGCAACATATCATTGATATGCAGTATCGTTATATATATCGTTTACTATAACCGCGACACAATAAAGCATCCTTTCCGTTCTTCGGCTCCTATAAATATAGCGACAGTTTAGTTTCAACAGAATATTAGGTACGTCCACTAGGTACATTGAAAGGGCTGATACAAAACAAAACTATAAGCACAGAATACTGAACTATATTCTGTCTACAAGTCTGCAATGCGCGTTTTTTTCTCCACAGAGTAATCAACGCTTTAATGGCATAATATATATGTACCTACGCTTCCAAAATAAGCTTCCCGATGAAATTTAATACTGCTAAAGTAAATTATATCAAAACAAAACGTTTTAACATCGGTAATTAACATTTGTACAAAATTTTAGACAACAAGAGTAAAACGATATTGTAAACAAAGGATTTTGTAGGACAAGAAATCTACCTATTATTACAACATTAAGATTTTTATGACTATTTGCACTGACATTGTCTTAGCTGAGGACAATCTTAAATAGTATGCTGTCACATTCTTTTGAGACCATATATATATACCAAGACTGACATACCACGTTCAGATTGATTGAGTACTGTCCGAAGGTGGTGTCAAGAGTCTTCGCAACCGGCGTGTGTGTATGAAGAGAGTGATGAATGTGGAGGAAGCGAGACAAGCCTGCAAGGATCGTGATGTATGGCACTCGGTTCTCTCTGCCTACACCGTAAGGGATCTGACGTAAGATATGTATGTATAAAAATCAATTGCTGTTCGTTAGTCTCGCTAAATCTCGAGAACGGCTGAACCGATTTTGCTGATTTTGTTTTTAAATTAATGCTGAAGTCCAGGGAAGGTTTAAAAGGTAAGTAAATAAAAAAAAATAAGAGTAGTTAAAAAGGCAGAAAAACGATTGCCGGGTCAGCTAGTCTATATACATAAAAATAAATTGCTCTTCGTTAGTCTTGCTAAAACTCGAGAACGGCCGAACCGATTTGGCTGATTTTGGTTTTAAATTAATTGTTGAAATCCAGAGAAGGTTTAAAAGGTAAGTAAATATAAAAAATAAGAGTATTTAAAAAAGGCAAAAAAACGTTTGCCGGGTCAGCTATAATATATATATAAAAATCAATTGCATTTTTTTATATAGCAGAAGGGGAGGGTTTACAGACATGAAAGATGACCATATACAAGCTGACTTTTTGTGAACAACTACGATTTAACGAGACAACCATCTTTTCTATCTTCGAAAAATCTCAAATCGGGTAACTAAATCTCCAATCGGGTTAGGGGATTTGAAAATTTTGATTCGGTGAATGAAAAATATTTATTAATAACAATAATTATGTTTCGACATGAATTGCTTGTTTATATTTTGAAAAACATGATGATTTTTTTTGTCCTACACATTCTATGAATTTTCTGACGAGTCCTCCACTCTAAAGTTTCGGAATTATGAGGTTTTTAAATTGATATTAATCAATTTAAAAATAACCTAATTTTCTCACAACAGCTTGTTTATTAGCATTATTGTAATTGAAGGGTAACTTTTTCCTACACGTAAAGTGGAAACTTTTCTTAGTCCGACACTCTAAACTTTTCTTTTTTATCTTTCTTTATTATATAGAAAGAATGTCTGTCTCGTCAAAACGAGGCTGTTCACAAAAATTCAGCTTGTTACTAATCAAAAAAAATCTGTAAACTGTTGGCCCTGCAGAGTGCAGGCCATCCCTGAAACTTCCCGCTAAATTAAGGCATTTTAAGCTCAAAAGAGTAAAAACTATAAGCATAGATTTTTTCAGTTCAAACATCTACATATTTTGTTAAAAATGGCAGTATGTATAATGATTTTTGAAAAGCTGTACATTTGGAGACGATTTCAATTCAATTTTTGGGATGTAAAATATTGCTTTAGATAAATAATCGACAGGTTAAAAAATTTCGAAGCAATGTTAAAAAACTTTTTTTTTTTTAATTTCGTCATTGATAAATTCCAAACAAATTGGCCGATTTTGATGCAATTAGCGGTATTTGACGCAGATTTTAAAGAAGAAAAGCTGAGAAGATTTTAAGTCAATCCGTGTATTAGCATGAGAGTTATTACAAAAATATTAAGTAAGTTTGCTAAAAACAACGTAATTTTAATGCTTGAAAAGCTGTAACTTTTGAAAATTAGATTCGATTTTGAATTTTGAAACGGCATTCAACGTAGTTTTTTTTTATCTAGTACTAAAATATTGTAGAATACTAAAAAATGATTGGTTGAAAATTTTAAAAGTTAGCCATGTCGAAGAAACACTTTTTTCAAAATTTTTCGTCAACGATTACTCCCAAACGGATAAGCCGATTTTGATGAAATTTGTGCATTTGGTGTAATTTTTTGAGAAAAAGAGCTGATTAGTTTTTGTACTCAATCGATATATTAATCTGGAAGTTATATAAAAAAAAGTTTAGGCAAAAATTATTTTGGGGTTTTTTTCATAATTTCACAAAATCTCCTGGGTCGACTTGGTTCAAATTTTCGGGAAGTGTAAGTTGTAAGTGTAAGAGTGGAATCCAACCGAATGCCATCGACTGTCTTTCGATCGGTCCAACCGTTTAAAAGTTTTGAGATGTTTACATACACACATACATACATACACACACACACACATACATACATACATATTGACGTCTTCGTGAAAATAGTTGGAAAAGCTTCCTAGGACCTCAAAACGTGGACATCTGGTGAAAACTCGATTTTCGAAAATCGGGGCAAAATCAGTAACTTCCTTATCTACATACGTAGCGGGAATTTAAAGAAGTTTGTTCTTGGGTCTAATTTATTTAAGACAAGAAGTGACAGCATACTATTTAGGATTGTCCTAAGCTAACATTGTCTTAATGTTAGTGCAATTGGCCATAACCATCGGATTTGTTCAGAACAATTATTTTTTGCTATTGGCTTATTTTTAGTATTCATAATGTCTATTTAGAAATTAGATGGCGTGGCGACTTTTAACGATCTTAGAAGCTTATTTTTAATAAACATGTAAATTTAAAAGTAATTTGTCGCATACACAAGAATATGTAAATACGTATTGTTTTAATGAGTGTATATGTAAATTTTAGGTTTTTATCCGTCCTCTGTAAATATGAAATATATTTACCCGTCCGTCCGATATAGAAAGGTACCAAAATATTTTTTTCTTTTTAACTCTACCATTTAATATGGATATTACGATTCTTATGAAATAGCTCCAACATAGATAAGTGGGGGAGAGAGGACATTGTTTCCTGAGAGCTTAGTTTTCCCCAAGTTTTCATTTTAATTGCAGCTGTTATTTTTATCCAGGGTTATTCTATTCTTCGTTCTGACATGCCATACCTATTTAATTTTGACCGCCTCACGCTAACAACTCCACAATAGTGATGTGTTTTCAATTTTATCTGACCGAATCTTTTTTTGTTGTTGTTGTTATTATTTCATCCGTTTTTAGCTAGTGTTTTTTTAATTATAAACAAAGTTACTTTTCGTCAACTGCATATGGTATTATTCTTGTATATATTTAAGATATTAGAAAAAAAAACATTGTTTACCTACATTTATCAATAAAGGTAAAAACATAAATTTTGATTTGATCCCTATATCAAGTATCAGTAGATTAGGTATTCCCGAATCCTAAACTATTATGATTTTAATAACAAAGAATATAATTTATTGGAGATCGTGCAAGGCAAGGACAAACCAAACCAACGTATTCCCGTAGATCCTAATAAACAAAAGAAAACTGTTAAGGAAGTCTTAGAAGGGAAATCATTAAAAGAAACTGAAAAAAAAATATTTTAATAACTTAGGACGACGCTCTAAAAAAAGTAATTTCATGAACAAGTACCTATTGCCTATAAAATTGTCTTTTTAATTTTTAAAAATGCACTTGAGCAGACTAGTTCCAGCCTACCCTGTAGTGGGATTAAGTCTCCCCGAATAAGGAACACATGATCCTTTTGGCGTATTTGAGAAAAATTAACAAAACAGAAATTTATGTTTTTTTCCAGACGAATCTTTAAAAAATAAAATATTAAATTGCTAAGAGTATTTAAAAAAAGGACAAATATTACTTTTCATTTTTAAAGATATTTAACTCATTTAAAATGAGGATTAATGTTCGGTTTCCGAAACTCAAATTCATTTGAACAAGCAATTAATCTATGTTTAACAGATCATTTACTTACAAAAATTGTGTTAAACACAGATTAATTGCTTGTTAAAATTTATTTGCGTTTCAGAAACCGACCATAAGTGCCCCAGTTTTCCATACGATAAAAAACTATGAGGTTCGTTTTTGCAATTAATTAAAAAATGAAAAAGTATCAAAAAAATTCTGACTAACACGGAATTTGATCCTGCGACTTCATAATATATGACTGATTAGGCTCATCCATAAAACAAATAATTAATTTCTAGCCCCTATAATCGTACCAACAAATCACTGATGCAATTAATACTTAAACTCTTTCTTAAAACAATATTCATAAACAAGAGTATGATATAACCAATGACAGTAAACAATCGAGAATAGTTCACCACACAGATTATTTATGTATAAATCACCATGACATCTTTCAAAATGCGCTAAAGCCACAAAAATATTTTAAAACCATTTCCAGAGCATGTGATTACAATAAAATGTTAAAATGTGGCCCAAATGATCGGTAGACTTCTAGGATCAACCAGAAACAAGCCATGTTCCTGTCCCGAACACAGAATATGTACAGCATGCAAGGCAAAAAGAGTCATAAAGTACTCAATTTCTATATATTTTTTATCAATTTGTCTTTTCCTATTTTGGTTGGGTTTCCATTAAAAAATAAACTATTAGCTTTTTGCTACACTGTAAAAGGCGAATAATTGGCCAAATGTCTCATCCTGTGTTGATCCGGACTCTCTGAAAAAAAGACCATCTGCCCTTCTACCAGACAGTTCATATGAGGTGAACGATTGCCTATGGGTGTCACTACCATCATGGATACTAAGTAGCAGAATTCTGCATTGTCTCGCCCAAGTTTGGTACCACCGTCTTACCTACTCCTGCAATAGTGGCAGTGCTTTTCAGTTATGCTCCGGTTCGGAGGGTAAAATAGCCAACTTATGCATATGGCATTAAAACTTTGCCACAAAAATAGCAATGCACCATTAACATCTTTGGTGTCTATTATGCAATGTTTGTCTTTTTCCATCAGGCGAGCCATCTACTTATTTACTAAAATAATAAATATAAATAAATATTCACGGGACAAATTACAATTACTGATCTAACCCTAAAGTAAGCGAATTATTTGCTTGTGTTATGGGTGTTAGTCAACGATACTAATACATAGAAATACATATATAAATACCAGAATATATTTAATAAACACCCAAACCCGGAAATACAAACATTTGTGCTCATCACACAAATGCTTGTCCCCGTCGGGGATCGAACCCGACGGGGACAAGCATATACTATAAAAAAGAACTATAAAAAAGAGTATGTACAATGTTCTTTATCAGTTAAAGATTTGTAATATACAACACTGCTAAAATTTGTTGACAGACCTTACGTCTTTGTCGAAGAACCAAGAAGCCTCCCAGTTCCTGTTTCCGTTACATACTACAACCACAAGCCACAGAAAATAGAATATTCTAATAACAGCTCTATACCCTGGCGAAAGAAAAAACAACCTCGTGAATACATACATCTCAGAGCTACCGGTCTGTGCCGTTGGTATAAACGTCGAAAAGCGCTCAGAGAATTAAAACAAGAATACAAGAAAGAGCAGAAAAGTTTGAGAAGAAAAAGACATGATGATTATGTAAGGGAACGAGAAAAGGAGCTAATCCTGTTTGAAGAAGAAAGAAAAAAATTTCTAGAGAATTCATTGCCTCATCAATCGACCAAAGCACTTAGAACAGCCCCATTAAGGTTTAAAAAATATAAACCAACTAAAAAAGTTAAAGAGCGCGCAGCTGCTGTAAAGCCAAAAGGGCAAACGAAAAAAGTTTCAGCCAAACGGTTAGTTTTGTTTGTGTTGAAAAATAATAGAGCAGCTGTAATGCTGCCAGACAGTACGTAAAAGGCAAACGATTGGCCTAGAATAATTAAAAAAAAATTAGCCGAATTTGAAGAATTGGACATAACCGGGGGAGGGCAATTTTACCTATCCGCCCCCTTGGATTCACGCCTGGATTAACCCATGTCACTACTAGATGTGACAGTGACTTCTGGTAGTATTTTGCGACGTCTCGTCCGGGTTCGGTACACCCGCTTTAGTTATTCCTGTCGCAATTTCGCTATTGCAGCAGAAAAGAGTAACGAAGGTTTGGGGGATAAATTAGCCGGTAAACTTATGCATGTGGCATTTCCAACCTGTGGATAGCAACGCAAAATGAACCTCTTTGGTGTTTATAGGCGAGGTTGTCTCTTTCCATCAGGAAAACCGTCTGCTTGTCTTCAATCTTGTGATATGAAACAATATCAAAGCTCTGCAACGCTTCGCATAATTTTGGTTCTACCATATATTTTTAGTATCGATAGGGAAGCGCTAGACCGTGATCTCGATTGACGGTAAGCTGAGATGCGGCCCAAGAAGGAAAGGTACCTGTTCACTCTTCTGTCTTAAAGTCTAACTTTTACTACTCATAGCGTCAGCGCTTCTATTAATTTATTTAAAAAATTATATCATAAGATAGCAAACAAGCATAATATGGCTCTCCTGATGGAAAGATGTTAATGGTGCGTTGCTGGCGGCGGGATAGCAATGCCACATATCTAATTCTACCGGCTGCCTTACCTCCCAAACCGGAACACAATAATGACAAGCATTGACGCTAGTGCAGCAGGAATAAGTTAGGCGGTGGTATCAACTAACCGGTCTAGACGTTGCGGAACTTTACCAAATAGTAGTCACGATGGTTGCTAATCGGTCGCCTTTTACAACCTAACTGGCAGATCGTCAGTTGGCCTGTTCTTCAAAGACTAACGCGGAGGGTAATATTGTATGGTATTACATACCCACCCTATAGATGGCAACTTACCATTAGCATTTTTTGTGTCTAGGCCGAAGGTTTCTTTTCATCATGAGAGCCATCAGCTTGTTTTTTTTTCCAATTATGTAAAAAAGATTAAGAATAATCTTGGATACATTTGACTCGTAGCAAAATAATGATTACGGCTCTCCTTTAAACAATAGACTTATTTATTTTATTTATTTATTTATTATAATCACAAAAGAAAACACATTATACATATCAGTAACACCAATAAACCTTGTGAAGGTTTGTCTCCACACTTAAATCTAACACAGGAAAAAAGAGATAGGTAAAGACCGTCTACTTTTCTGCTAGGCAGTCCGTTAAAGGCTAATGATTGGCTAAATATGTCACTACCATTGTCGATACTCACCTAGTCTTCTGCCAGACAGAACAGAGAAGTTACTTTTTACTTTTTCCCCGTGTTGGTTCCGGGCTCCTTTGAAGAATAGATCAACTGCCGTTCTGCCAGGCAGGTCGTAAAAGGCGACCGATTGGCTATGCGAATCACTGTCATCATGGCTACTAGGTGTTAGATTTCTGCATTGTCTCGCCCGGGTATGGTACCACCACCTTTCCTATTCCTGCCGCAATAGCGTCAGTGCTTGTCTCTGTCGTGTTCCGGTTTGGAGGGTAAAGTAGCCGGTAAACTTATGCATGTGGCATTAGACCTCACTACAAGATAGCAACGCACCATTAACACCTTTGATGTTTATAGGCGATGGTTGACTTTTTCCATCAGGAGATCCATCTGCTTGCTTGCTATCTTATGATATAAAAAAACTGCCAATGACAGGTTAATTACGCACCTTTAACAAAAAATCTTTTTTCCAGGAGAGTTTACAAGGAGCCAATATCGAAAAGATTCGTTAATTTTTGCTACAGAGCGTGTTGCCAGTTCTACTGTTATCTAACATTTTTCCTGATAATCGCTGCTACCATTATGTTTGTAATATAGTGAAATGAACTTCCCAAACGTTTTGTATAAAGAAATATAGATATTATGATTAAAAAATATAATATTTATGGAAAATCCTTTGTGTTTCATTTTATCTTTTGATCAAATCGCCGTTCTCGTAGGTTTTTTTATATATCACTAGCTGTTGCCAGCGACTTCGTCCGCGCGGACTTCGTTTACTCCGAACAGCACCTGGCCGCTAGGTGATAGCGTGATAATATATAGCCTATATGTTGACCCGACCTGTTAGTAATATTCATGCAAAATTTGAAGTAAATCCATGCAATACTTTTTGAGTTTACCCCGAACATACATACAGACAAACAGACAAACAAACAAACAGATAAAAAGACAAACAGACGAAAATTCTAAAAACTGTATTTTTGGCTTCGATATCGATTGTAGATCACGCCCCAAGTATTCTTTTAAAAAAATATTCAATGTACAGTTTTGACTTTCCTACGATTTTATTATATGTATAGGTAAAATAAACGAGCAGATCGTAATTCTATTGGAAAGCGATAACCACCGCCTATAAAAACCTAAGATGTCAATGATAACGTTGCTGTGAGTGGCTGTGATGTAATACTATAGTCCATAAGCTAACGTTAAATGACTACCCTTCCAAATAATATTATAAAATTGTAGTTTGTTTATTTGTGTAGTTGTACGCGCTAAACTCGAAAACTGCTGAACCGATTTGGATAATTCTTTCCTAGTTGGATAGCATGTTTATCGGGGAAGTTTATATATCATTACGCTACGACCAACAGTGTCAGAATATCAAAAATTTTTTTCCTTTTAAGAGTTTTCGTAGCGTGCGTTGAGTTTAAAGTTACGCAAAAATTATGTATAATCGAATTATCTTAAAAAGTTGTAAAAAAGTCCTTTATAGTATACATCAATCTATTAAGGTTCACATTTTATGACCCTTTTTATGGTAATCAAAATTGTTCTAAAATAATGCATTATTTGCGGCGGTGTTTGAATAAACATGGTATTAATCTTTATCTAAATAAATTAGTTGTTCATCACAAGTATTTAATTTTGAATGAAATCACCCTTTGCTTCATTTGTTTTCAACCCAGAGCAGGAGATATCACAGTTTTAAGATATTATTTATTATCAAGCACCGCGCGAGGCGTGCGTGCGTGGGAATAATGCGTGGTAGCGAGGTCAGACGGTAGCCTGCTTTGCAAGACAGTATGCCGCATACAGTCGAAGTAGAAAAAAAAGACTCCCAGTAGATGTGTCAAAAAACAAGCAGTCTTAAAAAACACCCCTGGAGTGATTTTATTTCATAGGCAAGTACTGTAACTCTATTTCTGAGTTTAAATGTAACCGACACTCACAAACAAATAAATTGCCTTTGAGTGCGTATCCATTTTAATTCGTGAATGAGCAAATAAAACTGTCTGCTCTTGTTACCAGTAAACAGTGACATGGTAAACATGGTATTAATCTTTATCTAAATAAATTAGTTGTTCATCACAAGTATTAAATTTTGAATGAAATCGCCCTTTGCTTCATTTGATTTGAACCCAGAGCAGGATATATCACAGTTTTAAGATATTATTATCAACCGCTCACCCTCACCGCGCGAGGCGTGCGTGCGTGGGAATAATGCGTGGTAGCGAGGTCAGACGGTAGCCTGCTTTGCAAGACAGTATGCCGCATACAGTCGAAGTAGAAAAAAAAGACTCCCAGTAGATGTGTCAAAAAACAAGCAGTCTTAAAAAACACCCTTGGAGTAATTTTATTTCATAGGCAAGTACTATAACTCTATTTCTGAGTTTAAATGTAAGCGACACTCGCAAACAAATAAATTGCCCTTGAGTGCGTATCCATTTTAATTCGTGAATGAGCAAATAAAACTGTCTGCTCTTGTTACCAGAACAACTTGAGATATGTCGCGCGCAATTGAAGAGGGTTTGACCAACGAAAACTTGCGTCGAATAAATATCCCTGTTGGTCTCTGGCTCTTTTAAAGAATAGGCCAACTGCCGGCGACCGATTGGCTATATACGAGTCACTCCATCGTGACTACTAAGTGGTAGAGTTCTGCATTTTCTCGTCCGGGTCTGGCACCACCGCCTTAGCTATTCTTACCGCAATAGTGCTTGTCACTATTCCGGTTTAGAGGGTAAGGTAGCCGGTAAATAGTTTTGGCATGATTGAGTAACAAACATAACATATACATCCAAACATCCAAACTTTCGCATTTATGATATTAAATAATATAGATTATAAAACGTGCAAAATAAAACACAAAAAAATATTATAAGGTTTTTATTAATCAATTTTTTAGAATACCAGCGACCTAACTTACATACAAGTAAATATCGGGTCTATAGTAAAAATATTATATTTTTCATAAAATAATTTAAAAAGGCACAAATGTTTGGCACTATACTATTTTTTTTTTCAGGTAAACAGACGTAAAATTATTGGACGTAGCCTAACACGTCTGACTTTTATTTTTTATTTATGAATAAAGTTGCAAATAGTGATCCAAATGTCAATATACGTTCAACCTCCAATTTACGTATCAAAACTTTATTCGAATTGAAACCCTTGACTCTTACATACATATACACGATACAAAATAGCGTCCTGGTACCACGCGGCATAGTGTGTAAAAGCAATAACGCTTCGACTCGATTGAAGTTCTGCTACGTGAATCGGGTTTCAGGTTCACCAAGATCTACTAGCCAGCTACATCGCCAAATTTGTCAACTTTTTAAGAACTATCACTTCTTATTTGCGGTAACAGATGCTAACAACGGCTGGCAAAACTGGTGCTGATCTTCATTACAGCATTTATTAACTTGTAATGGCTGCTGCCTTTTATTAGAAATACATAGCTTTACTTTTTTCCATAAATGGAATACTAATACAACACTATCAAATGTGACTAAGAAGAAAAATCTCAATTGATATTTCTAGACAAAAAACTGAATACCGTCAAATTCGGGAATAGAACATGAGACCGGGCGAAACGTTCACAAAATAGCAATTATACAAAATTAAATTCAAAGGCAGACAAAAACTCATCAATCACGTGTAATAAAAAATTTAAAAGATAACTCTGACGCGATTGGGGTTTTAACAATTTTAAATCTTAGCAGTACTTTTAACCCTGCGTTAAAACATTCGAGTTCGCTATTCGCCTCGTCACTCGACGAATCATTCGACGAAACATTCGTCGAGTGCCGTCGCGAAGTGGTTCACATATTCGTGGGTCATTCATTTTGATATTTGCACACGAACGTGAAGGACGTATGGCATGCGCGCTATAGTCCCCGGCATCACGGTAATATTATTTATACAGTATTCCATCTTCATACAAACGGACGGAGCGCGAGCTATGACTAAGTGGCTCGATCTCGGCATGCAGACTGTCGCGACTAACGATGGGCGTTTTTGTTATTTTTTAACATCGATGCAAACCGTTGTTACGCTAATATCACCCGTTGGCAACATCGTTGTTTCCGACACCGGTGTGACATCCAATTTTTATAAACGTTGAAACACTATCGTACCTACTTCAATGTAAAAACATTTATGAAAATTAATAAGAGTTAATGTAAATAGGCAAAATATTGAAATATAAAAAAAAGAAAAGTGAAATATAAAGTTTTTTATTTTTTTATTCGACCGCCCCGTTGGTCGAGTGGTTAGTGAACCTAACTACGAATCGAGAGGGCTCTAGTTCGATTCCCTATGGGGACAAACATTTGTGTGATGAACATAAATGTTTTTATTTCTGGATTTGGGTGTTTATTATGTATGTTACAGTATTTATATATTTATTCCTATGTATTAGTGTTGTTGACTAGCACCCATAACACTAGCAAATAATTTTCTTATCTTGTGGTTAGATCAATTCGTGTAATTTGTCCACCGAAAATTATAATCATAAATTAAAATTTATTGAGTTAGCTAAAATTTGTGTACCGTCATCGCGTTGAATGGTGTTACTCCCATCCGTTGTTGAACATTCCGGCATCGAATGCCGCCAACAATGACTCACATCGTATATATGTCGCAGTGAAATTGTCAATACCGTTAGATTATAATCTACCTAGGGAGTTTATAATTTGGTTAGGTTGGGTTAGCAGTTAAATTATAATATCACTAAGGTAGATTATAATCTAACGGTATTGACAATTTCACTGGGACATATATATGGAATAGTATTTTCAATCAGAAATAAAAAAAAATGTTATTGAAATTAATTGCATGACGGTTGTGTTCCCCGATAGTTTTATTGATAATTAATTATTTAAACACAGTATTACAACCAACTAATTATTAATGAGATGTATACTGTATACCCTCCCAAACAAAAAAAAATCCAAATCGAAAGTTCTGATATAACAAACATTAGACATAATATATAATAATATTATGCATTATGAAATAACGAGCACAATGAAGAAATGGTAATAAAATTGTTTTACGACGCACTTGGCTTGCTAAACATTTCCTTCAACCTCTATTTCACCTCTCTGCCTCTTTCTAATACATAACTACACCATATTAGTGCAAAACTTTACCATATGTAACAAAAGTATCGATCGAAAACTTTTTCCGTGGGGCCCCCTATCCTAAAAGCGCGACAAAAAATTTCGTTTTAAGATTTCGGCTTATACGCTCTTCATAAGTTTTAGTATCATCCGGAGTAAAGACACGGCTAATATAAAATTGTTTTACAACTACATATGCTTTCGGGGTTTCCTTCATAATGAAGTTGAAAACACTAAGGTTACTGCTTGTAATAGTGCCAAAATATGGAGAAAATAATATGGAAACTAACCATGTCTAAAAACCATTAAAAAACTTAATAAGATATATTATACAATCATAAGGTTACTAAAAACTCCACTAATGGAGGAAATTGGTAGAGATCTGTGACATACGCTTGACGACAATATATTTCACATCTTGTCCTTTTACTCTTACAGATATTTAGAGTTTTACAGTAATTTCTCCCACTCACTATAATTCAACCTCCCGTAATGTATAAATGCCGTCTACAATGAAATTACTTTCATACAAAACCTATTACAATTTTTAAAAGTTCCCGGTTTTCTTCATAATGTTAAAAATACTATGATCACGGCTTGTAATAGTGGCGAAATGTTGGGAAAATAATAAGGAAACTAACCACAGCTAGAAACCGTTTCAAATACTTAATAAGGGGCATTTCACGTCAATCGGACAAAGAAAAAAAATCAGGTTGTGAAATTTGTTTATATTCCAGTCAGTTATAGAGATGACTTTAATATGTACACACAATTTATTTTTTTCGGATGATACTTATATGTCCAGTTATGGTCTTCTGAAGAATGGACCATATTTAAAGTAGAAATTTTTAACAAAAAAAACTGATTAATTCTACCAAAAACAAATAAAAATTCAATTTTGACCAAAATTTTTAAAATAACATCCTTTTTACTACTATATTTGAAGAAACTTTAATTAAATTATAACTTCGCTAACTCTAATAACAACGTTATAAATGTCTACCTCAAATATGGTCCATTTTCAAAAGACCATAACTAGACAATTATCACACGAAAAAAATTGTATGTGCATATTAATGTCTACTAGAACTTCAACTGACCGGAATATAAACAAATGTCACAACCTCATTTTTTTCCTTGTCCGCTTGACGTGAAATGCCCCTTAAGAAATTTTTTACATTTATAAGGTTATTACTAAAAGGTCCACTAATGGAGACAATTGGTAGAGATCTGTGATATAAGCTTGACAGCATATTTAACATCTTTCTCTTTCACTCTTACAGATACTTAGCATTTAACAGTCACTTCGCTCACTCACTATAATTCAGTCTCCCGTAATGTGTAAACACCCTCATTTTCTTTATCCACCATTGCTTTCTTTGATCCATTTTTATCTGAAGACGAAGCACATCTTTTTCTATTAGGACTTACATCTATATTTACATTTTTGTTCTTCAATGGTGACCGACTTTCAGATACCGCCATGCTACTTATTGATGACGTCAAATCGGATGGTATATTGCCATCTAAGCAATATAATAATGATTCAGATATTTTATCATCATCATTTGATTTATTTAAAATCGATAAATCTACTGGAGTAGCGGTGAGGACTGATCTGCTTAGAAGATACTCTCGAAATGGTTCCGATAAAGATCTTTTTTCCAATAGTGTCACATGCATCAATTTTGGTATATCACTTTCACTTAACGTTGTATTCAAATCATAATGTTTTCTGTTTGTGCTTAAATTACAAGTTCTGTCTTCGGTTCTATATTTGGAACTATGTTTGTTGTGATGTGATTCGGTTGAAGGTATGCTTGCCGAGTTATTTGATCTGAAAGGGAAATCTTTTGTTTATACATTTTTATGGAATCACTAGCTGCAAACGTTGGTCTGTCATAATTATTTGTATATCAGTGAATATTTTGGTGAGGTAAGGGTTGATGGGGTGTAGTAGAAATAAAACTTGGGGTTAAATAATTATTTTGATGCCAAATCACAAAATACAAAAACCGTATTTTTTTGGAAAGGGACATTCTAATCATATAGTCAAAGTCGATTGTTTTATTCAAATTAACCTTTACAGACGCTTTTGAAGAGGCGATAATTTTATAGCTATTTATCGCCTCTGTGGTCTGGTGGCCCGGTGTTGGTGATGACCACATGAGGTCTCGGGTTCGATTCTGCGTCGGGCAATTCAGTTTTCTGATAAAACAATGTTGCCCAGGATTGGGTAAGTTCTAAGTTGGCGTTAGGCTTTCCGCCTATCACATTGTGGAACTAAATATCTTCGGCTAATAGTGGGTGCACTTGTTGTACCTCTGCCTAACTCTTTTAAATACGGGCGTGAAGTTACTTTACTAACAATTTTATAGGAACCGCGTTCCTATCTTATAGTAGCTAGCATATGCGAAAGTGAAAAATAAAATTAAAAATGAACTCATATACGCTTTTTTATTTATTTTTTTCAAAAGTATGGAATAAATACAGAGAAAAAAATACAGAGATACTAGGAGAATATAAGTGCTAGCATAATAAACATACACACGAAAAATACTCAGACTAGAGCAAGTATTAACCTTTTCACAGCCACAGTACTAAACAAAAAACCGTGCCACCATGATTTATTATAAACAACACTGTGCAAAAATAGAGATGTGACCATGAGCATACGATGTAAATATAAATATAATATTAATAACTTTATTTTTCACATAGGCTTGTTTTATTTTAAAACAATTTACATCATCTCAAAAAGTAGTCGAATTAACAAAATTTGAAATGAAATAGCTTAAAAATTAGACCCAAATATTACCAGAGTTCATACTCAATTGAAAATTTTATAATAGCAGTGGCGCAACTCTAGTTTTCTTATGACGTCACGCGTTGTCGGGATAAGCCGACATTGGCGTTCCGAAACCACAGAATTTACCTAATATTAATGCTGGGAAAAGTAAATTTCGTACTTTATCGATATTTATTTATTTATTGAACTACTCCTTATAGTTTCGATATTAAAACATTTTAATGAACTATTGGAATAGTTCCTACCTATATAATTTACTGATGGTGAAGTAGGTATCTATATTCAAAATAAAATTAACTACGTTAAAAAAACTAATTTCGAAACAAAAAATTAAAAAATATTAAGGATTTAATATTAATTAAATCCTACCTATTATTTATATGCGCTATTTACTAATAGGTTTGAAGTCGGTGCCAAACCACTCCGGCACGCACGCGCGGTCAAACGTCGTTGACGGACGTCTTGAATATATAAAATTTTTGAAAGAAAGAAAATATTTATTTGCAAGAATATGGGTGTTATGAGTAGTTAAAAATTAATTAAGCTTCCAACATATTCTACCATGATATGGTGTAAATTTTAAATTAAAAATTTAGATGCGTTTTAGCTTAATTGATAACCATCACATGACCATTTAGTTTAGGAATTCTGTTGAATACATTTTCGTAATTATTTTTTTCATTATTCTTCGTATTGATTGAATCTGCTTATAATATTAACATTTAATTGCTCTTTATTAGGTTTTATTTACGCATCTTAAACTTTAAAGTAGGCATTTCATTGTATTAATTTGCTGGTATTCATTTAAGTGATTAAAATATGATTATTTGTTTAAGGCTTAGCACCGACTTCAAACCTATTAATATATAGTAAATAGCACATATAAATAATAGGTAGTATTTAATTAATAATTCACCGCCCCGTTGGTCGAGTGGTTAGAGACCCTGACTATGCAATCAACGAGGCTCGGGTTAGATCCCCGACGGGGGCAAGCATTTGTGTGATGAGCATAAATGTTTGTATTTCCGGGTTTGGGTGTTTATTATATACATTCTAGTATTTATATATGTATTTCTATGTATTAGTATTGTTGATTAACACCCATAACACAAGCAAAATAATTTGCTTACTTTGGGGTTAGATCAGTAAGTGTAATTTGTCCCGTGAATTATTATTATTATTATATTAAATCTTTATTATTATTTACTTTTTGTTTTGAAGTCGGTTTTTTAACGTAGTTATTTTTATTTAATACTTTTTAGTGTATTGTTGTATTGTCAACTATTTATGGGTAGACCTACAACAGATGCTGCGCGCCTTAACAAATATAGATCTCTCTCCGTAAAAATGCTCTTCGAAACACAATATCACGTTCTTGTGAGACTATTAAAGATCCTGAAAAACGTTTGTTGGCCATGAAAGTATATGAAATCACACTAACATCAAGAAACTTTTGAACAGTATAATTCTAGACTCGATAAGATCCAAGAGCACCTTGCGAATGAGTCTTTTGAGCAGAGAGCTAATAGACTTGATCACATTAATGAGCGTCTAGCGAACGAATCTGCCGAGCAAAAGGCTCACAGAATTGGTCTCATTAAGCAGCGTTTAGCTAAGGAGTCCGCCGAGCAGAGTTCATAGATTAGAAGTGATACGAAACCGTGCAGCAACCGAGTCTGCTCAGCAACGTGAGAACCGACTAGCGGCAGCACGTCAAACGTCACAAAGACTTCTTTCAATGACTGAGCATAACTTCATAAAACCATCATAAGCTAAAATTTCAGCTCAATCGGTAACCGGGAAGTGGATCAAATTTACTTGCGAAATTTGATTTCAAACATCGACATGGGTAAAATAAATAAAAAAATGCTCATAAAATAAAAACTACTGGACCTACCTGAATCAAATTTTTACGGGACCAATTCGAAACTATTCCGCATCAAACAAAAAAGAATGAGGTAAATCGGTTCAGAAACCTCCGCGAAATCGCTGTACATACATAAAAAAATATATACCGGCCGAATTGAGAACCTCCTCCATTTTTGAACTCGGTTAAAAAATAGGTACTTATTTGGTAAAAGTACTCAAAAACAGCGTAATTTATATACCAATTTCTTTTTCTTTTAGGTATATTATATTTAGCTATGCGTTTTGATTTTAGGAAAATATCGCGGCAAAAAATGGTGACTCCTAAGCCGCCGCCACTAATAATGCGTCACCACGACCACCGTCAAGCTCAATTAATATTCCTTTTCGACTCTGCCTGACCATATAAGAAAAGGACTGAGCAGGAATATTTAGAAAAATATATATTTGCAAATTGAGAACAGAACGGCGGGACCGTGCCTATCCTTATAGGCACGGTCCCGCCAAATAAATAAATAAACTGAGACACCTATTTAATTTATTCTTATCCAAAAGTACCTAATTGATAGAATACCTAGGTATTTAAGACTTATTGATCGTTTAATTACCAGAGACACGCCACGTAATTGCCGAGGTGTACTAATGAAAACAAATTTATGTCTATACTAGCTGTTGCCCGCGACTTCGTCCGCACAGCTCCTCCGCCGTAGGTGATAATATTTAGCTTATATGTTGACCCGACCCAAATTTTGCAAGAATATTACTAACAGGTCGGGTCAACACGTAGGCTACATATTATCACGCTATCACCTACGGGGAGGAGCTGTGCGGAGTAAACGAAGTCCGCGCGGACGTAGTCGCGGGCAACGGCTAGTATAATATATTTTTAAAAGTTTGTCTGTGTCCATATCACTGTTATTAATATTTTTTCCAAATAAGTAACTTCACTAGCGCCTATCTGACGTCACAATTTGACGTGTAATGCCGACGACGGCTTGCAGGGCACTGCACTGTGCTGATAAGACGATTGCATTTAGTGCGGGGTAAAATAGCAATTTTGCTATTGTCGATAATTTTATTTTTCTAGCTGCTGTCTTGATTTTATGAATTATTTCTTATAAAAGTTTGTTGTTTTTATTTAAATATTCGTCAGACCTTTCAGAATTGTTAATAATTTGGCAATTATTTCTAAAAATCATAGAAGCGATGAAATATTTAAACAGTACGCGTGTACTAGACACATACGACGCCTTTCCTCTCGGTTCGACTCAGCAATATGCACATAGAAGCGCACATATGCAACCCACTTGATAGAAAAAAGTGGCTACAGAGCATTTCACAAAGAAAAAAAAAACAGAAAATTGGAATCACTGTATAATCGCACTCTCCCGCGGGCGAAATCCTACAGACATACGCGTCTTTTTAAAGTCGACTTTTTGTTTCAATGTGTTTTACAAAGATTTTTCAAAAAAATATTTTATCTAAATGTAACTACATATACAGTCGCCTCTGTGGTCTAGTGGTCCAGCGTTGGCGTTGACCACATGAGGTCCCGGGTTCGATTCCCGGGTCGGGCACATAAAAAAAAAAGTGTTTTTTCAGTTTTCTGAGAAACACAAAGTTGCTCGGGATTGGAAAGTGCCTGGTTGGCGATAGGCTTGCCACCTATCACATTGTGGGACCAAGTATCTTCGGCTAATCGTGGGTGCACTTGTTGTACCTCTGCCTACCCCTTCGGGGATATGGGCGTGAAGATACTTTTTAACTACATATACACAGATCCACAAAATTATACCTTTCGCATGAATACGATGACCTGGACATCATATCATCATCCGAGGACACAAAATCGCTGTCGTTTTTCGGTGATAATGATCTGTATATGGACTTGGCTGACTCGTCCTTCGTATCCACAACCTCAGGCATATCCCGTTGCTCTGATGTTATGATGAGAGGTTTCCTCGATCTCGGTGTCATTATTGACTCCTGTAAATATAATAATATACATATTAATACGTGAGCAAAAGTAAAAGCTTTCAAAAATCAGAAGTACTTTATTCAATAAAACTTTTTACAAGTTATTTTGACACGTCAACATATTTTTTTAAAACTACTACCGGATCGGAAACGCGGCCACACACTGAGAAGATCCGGCGGAAGAAACTCAGCGGGCTTGCCTTTTTTTCATATCATCTATTTTGTTACATCACAATATTAAAATTTACAAAGGTTTTTTTAACACTTTTTTTAAATTTATTGACTAGTAGATCTCTTATAGTTTTGGGAAGTTTATTGTAAAAGCGTATACATTGCCCCATAAAAGAGTTACTTATTCTGTGGAGACGAGATGCATACACAACAAGATTGTTTTTGTTCCTTGTATTTAGTGAGTGAACGTCACCATTTTTTTTAAACAAGCAAATATTTTTACGACTTTGTACCCTTTTTACGACAATTAGACAAACAGAGGAGATCGTAGTCCTCCGTTCGTATAATTTTCACAGGCCCGGTAAAAATTTACATTGAATAAACTAAAAATACATTAAGTAAACAAAAATAAACACTACACACTACATTGATTTGACACACATTATAATATA
This sequence comes from Apodemia mormo, assembly GCA_036924255.1. Taxonomy (NCBI): domain Eukaryota; kingdom Metazoa; phylum Arthropoda; class Insecta; order Lepidoptera; family Riodinidae; genus Apodemia; species Apodemia mormo. The sequence goes on along the minus strand of JAUPFN010000013.1, from coordinate 7,351,185 downwards.
CCCACATATATAAGTACTATTACGTTCATCGCTAGTCTGTTATTAAACTCAAAACAGATTTTAGTATTTAGTTAAAGTATCTTCACGCCCATGTCCCCGAAGGGGTAGGCAGAGGTACAACAAGTGCACCCACGATTAGCTGAAGATACTTGGTCCCACAAATGTGATAAATGGCAAGCCTATCGCCAACTGGGCACTTTCCAATCCCGGGCAACTTCTCAGAAAACTGAAAAAACCCTTTTTTTATGGGTCCGACCCGGGACCTCATGTGGTCAACGCCAACGCTGGACCACTAGACCACAGAGGCGAGTATTTAGTTCATAGTCGAATTTCGACCCCAGGGTGATCGCTAGTTAGAACTAAAGAGCTGACCCGCGCAGTTTCGGCCGCAAGAATAGGACTGTTCCTACAAGAAATCTACTGCAGGCTGTGTACCAAAACCCGGGTGGAACGATGTAGAACTCCACCTAGTTAGTAGCCATGATGATACTTCTCGCTTTCCCTCGCCTTTCATGAGATACTTGGTAGTCAAGTAGTTAAACTAACTTTAATAAGAGCCTCAGACCGCCACGAAAACAGTTAAATCATCTATACATATACTAGCGATCTGCCCGCGGTTTCACCCGCGTAGCTTTTGTTCCCGTAAGAATATCGGAAAGGTTTATATACTAAAACCTTCCTTAAGAATTAATCTATCTATTAAAAAAACCGAATCAAAGTCCGTTGCGAGGTTTTGAAGATTTAAGCATACATAGGGACAAACAGAGAAAGCGACCTTGTTTTATACTATGTAGTGATTATCTACATACAACTTCGAAATTCGAATCGAAATCGAAGTGATTCATTGTGTAATTTTAAAATCTATTTAAATTAAATAAATTATTAGTATTATTATTATTATTATTAACTAATTGCAGTGTCAATTTTAGATTCCCTTTTAAAAAAAAATGTAAGGTTACCTGGTTGCATCCCGATTTATGAAATTTGGAAATTGAAGATTTTTTAAATTATCGAGAAGAGACTTAAGCAAGGCTTTTCATAACCATACATAATGGGCCGTACTAGCAAAGAATATCAGGCCATCTATTTTCATCATACATTGCCTGTTAAAATTATTCCCTTTTTTGCCATATCTAGTCTAGTAATAAATTGATACTACTTGTTGTGTTGTGGATTAACTATAGCATTCTCTATTAGAGTAATATTTAACTGCTTTAACTTAATTCGAATTATATATATATAAAAATCAATCCCTATTTTCCTTGGTCACGACATCACGCCTGAATGGCTGGACCAATTTCGGTAATTTTTTTTTGTTGTGTTTGTAATTGTAAGGAGAAGGTTGTTATAAAAGAAAATATTAAGAAAATTGCGCGGAAAATTAGAAAATTTAAGAATACTTAACCACTATATAAAGTTTAATCCCGTAGACTTATATAAATTGTCACGTTGTTTGTCCGCTATGGATTCCTAATATGTAAGGCAAAACAATGTTTGCCGGGTCAGCTAGTTTAACTATAAACTTTAACTCTACTGAAATTTATATTACCTAGTAATGCACAACAAAACCTGTTAAATCTTATTTAATTGCTTAATTACTGAATTAATTGTTATTTACTTAAAATGGAATGATTCAGAAAGTTACATGATACACATACATGCAAGAACATGCGAAGCAACAAACCTGCATTGCCTTTGACAATTTCTGTGTAGACTTCGTTATTGGCGACATAGAAGCTCTTCTAAAATTTATCGTATATGGAGTAGTACAATCTTCATCCAGCACTTCAGACATACCCGGAGTACTTGTTAAATAATGCATTTTGAAATCAATTCCCTCCTCAGAAGATTTAAACTGCTTTGGCGAGTCCAGCATCTCCTCAGTCTCGTTTTCAGATTCAGAATCTTGATCATTGATACACGATACACACGTTGGTGTACCGCGAATTACAGACGTGCGTTTTTGATACTTCTTACTTATGTGAGATACTGTAGGTTTTGATCTGAATAATCTTGAGCTATGACTTTTCGTGTTTTTTGGTGTTTCGTCATGAATATCAAGTGAACTTAAATTGGGTTCGGAAACAAATTTTGGACTTAATTTTCGAGACTTGTTTAAGGCCCCTTCAGATAATGTGCTTTCATTGCTGGCATCAGAATCATAGTCGTCATCATCTAAAGATTCTGTACTAATGATTTTATTTGCTAAATTCTTTAGAACAATATTTTTATGAGACACATCGACTTTACAGTCATCGGCATATCTCACTTTTCCTTTGCTTGACTTCTGGAAATAAGGCATGCGTTTAGCACGTAATAGAAAGTTAAAGAAGATAGGTAAGAGTTTTTAATTTTAGACACAATCACACAAGAACATGACAATCAGTAGATAATATGAGCAATGAACAACGAATGAATGATTCTATTATATGACTCAAATCCAATACAAATTGTTTTTTTTTGCCAAGTAAGCCACTTGATTGAAAGCAATCACATAAGAATTAGCCCTTTTCCCAAGAATAAAACAAATAAAATACAAATACAAAACAATTATGGCCAATCAAACTAAAATTGTCTTAGGACAATCCTAAATAGTATGCTGTCACATTCTTTTCATTTAAGAAAAGAAGTGACAGTATATTATTTAGGATTGTTCTAAGCTAAGAAATTTTAGTGCAATTGGCCATTAGTCATTTAGTTTTAGGATAGCCTCAGGATACAATTAGTTGTAGATGTTAATGCTGGGACTTTGTCTATCACCTAAAAGCTTACTTGAGTTTATTAATTCTGATTATTTGTATAAAGCTGTTACAAGCTGTTACCACTCAAATTCTAATGATATTTCAGTTTTTATTTTTATTGAAGGAGCAGAAGGTTCGCCTGGTGATAGTTTGACCCGCAGTACTAGGTGTCTCGTGACGGTTCTGATCTTTTTATCTTGAAGGTTCCTAAATTATAATCATACGGAAACTTTTTACCTCCAGCCCTCCTGATCATTATTTCTACAATATCATCCCGGGCAAAATGCCTCAAGAAAACGCACAATAATAGAACAGCAATGACATAGCAAGGTAGAAACTTTTCATTGTGAATAAGAGTGAATAACATAGAAAATATTGTTTAGAAATATGTGCTCAAAATTTATAAAAATTGCTATTAGCTTATAAGATATTTTGCTCAAATTATCACCCGATGAATGTACTTTAGTTAAATAAAGATGTTAGAAAAAAACCATGCAACATAATGCACACTTATTTTCTTCCATTCTCTTAATGTTAAAACGTTTAACCTTAATTTATCAGTACCTAATACTAAGTAAATGCAGGGTTGCAAGAGTCTATACTTTCTTACACGAAGCTACCATATTTAAGATGTAATCCTAACCTCATTTCAATCGAGTGTAGTTTTGAGTTGTGATAAACATTTTTTGAGCATAGTTCAATCAAGTATAGTGGAACGTCCACCATATGGCGATGCCTAGAATCTGTGCGCCTTAACGATCGATAGAAAAACGGGGATGGCGGAGTTAAGTCGTGCAATTCTGGAGCGCACTCTCCAAAGTATATCCGATAAAAACCGATAAACTAGCCACTCTGTGTCGATAAGCGAGGCTCTGGGTGCTAAGTGTGAGTTTTTCTTTTCGCATTCAATCGTGAGCGCGTTTGGAGTTTACTAGGAATGTGTATGTGATTTGTACAGCGCCACCTAGTGGTAAACGTGAAAACCAGTTTACCACTAGGTGGCGCTGTACAAATCACATACAAATTCCTAGTAAACTCCAAACGCGCTCACGATCGAATGCGAATAGAAAAACTCACACTTAGCACTCTGGAGTTTTTTGCATACCAGATCATCGCCGTTTATGAGCCTCTTGGCACGCCTTTCTATCGCCTCAAGTGTCTCCAGCTGGTATTTGGCAGATACATCCCAGAGGTGAGAGCAGTATTCCATGCATGAACGGACTTATGCTTTATAAAGGATGAGCAACTGTCCCGGGCTGAAATACTGTCTCACCTTCGCCAGAATACAAAGCTTATTTGAGGCAACTTGGGCTTTAGATTCGATGTACGAACCAAAGTTGAGAATAGGCGTTAAGGTGATACCAAGGAGCTCGAAGTGGTCAGTTATCAGCACGGATACACCCTGGAAAGACGGAGATACATGAATTGGACTCCGTTTAGCGGAGAATAAGCTCTAAACTATTTCAATAATTTATAAATGAATACAACTATAGTATAAAATCTTTTAATAAAAAATTATAGCAACGAAAATAAATGCGAGTTCATTCATTAAAATCAGTGAGTGAACAATCAATCACCCTCTGTTTTTTGTTTTTAGTTGGATTTTTTTCTTAAATTATATGATGTTTTGATTATTACATTTATTCTTTAATGAGGCGTAAAGTTTAACTGGATGTATGAGTCAAATGTAAAAAAAACGTTGATACACGACCAGGAAGTAAGACGTTAGACCCCGTTCACTACACGTAATAAAAAAAGGGCATTTCAATGTTAAAATCATAAAATATTTTTGCAACAATTGAATAGTTTTAGTTTGAAGTGCCTCAAAAATCACTGGTAAAATATGTTGGTTTTAATGTCGCTTTATAACACATTTCATAGTCATTGTAATACGTTTTTCAGTCATTATTACACATTTTCGGGCTAGACACTCAGTCCGCAGACGATAACGTTTATCGCACGTTCCGAGGAGATCCGTTTTAAAAACTGATTTTTATTTGTTTTTATTCTGATTGATAATTTATTCTATGTTTACTAATAAGATCAATTTCTCAATAGATTAGAATTAGTTTAGAATAGAAACAATTAAGAATGTTAATGATAATGTTATACAATAGCATTCATAATGGTTCAACACTTTGAATACAATAGCATAAAATAAAACATACTTCAATCACGGTGTGGATGATAGAAGTGGACCCTTTCTTGGGAGTCTTATTCAGCAACCCCTTATTAAATATATGTCTTTTAATTGAGTCTCCAAAACTCCGAGAACCAGCTAATTTGCCAGTTCGTTGTATTTGTATAGGCGTACCTGGAAATATTACAAAACAAATGAGAAATAAAATATTAATGAGAATAATATATTTAAAAACTTGTATATCTTAATAAATATTAATGGGAGTTACACAAAATAATCTAATACCAATGCAAGCAAATTATTTGCGTGTGGTAAAAGTATTAGTTAGTGAAATTAACAAATAAGAAATAGAAAATTATCTATACATATAATAAAATTGTAGAAAAGTCAAAACTGTTCATTAAATATTTTTTTAAAAGAATACTTGAGGCGTGATCTACAATTGATATTGAAGCCAAAAATATAGTTTTTAGATTTTTTGTCTGTTTGTCTGTATGTATGTCCTAGGTAAACTCAAAAAGTACTGCATGGATTTACTTCAAATTTTGCATATTACTAAAAGGTTGGGTCAACATATAGGTTACATATTATTACGCTATCACCTACGGGGGAGGGGCTGTGCGGAGTAAACGAACTCCGCGCGGATAAAAATTCTAAAAACTATATTTTTGGCTTCGATATCGATTGTAGATCACGTCCCAAGTATTCTTTTAAAAAAATATTCAATGTACAATTTTGACTTTCCTACGATTTTATTATATGTATAGATTGCTTGGAACATTGATATAATATAAAGATGTTAATATTTATTTGTAGTACAATATTGCGCGATTTCTCAATAGCATGCAAGACGGTTTTTAGTTAGATATAAATATGATTATTTCTACTTTACAATAAAAACTTTTGAGACAAACTTAACACTAATTTTAATTAATTAGTATAACAAATTATTACTAATAACTACCATTAACTAATAATTACTACTATTATTTTACTCTAAAATTTATTTATATACTTCATAGTCCTTTATTTTTAACAAATAGCATTATGCATGATTTATTAAATTATTATGATAAACATCACATTACAACATTGCATAACTTAAAAAAAATATGAGATATTTTTTTTTTTTATTAAAATTAATATTGTATTAAAATTAATGTTTGAAACAAATTACTTAATATGTTTATAAGTAAAATATTCCTCCAATGTACAAAAAAATTTTCAATAAGCCAATTTCGTATTTGATTTTTACATAATGACAAGTGCCGTAAAAGTGACAAGAATAAACATAAAAATATGATGCATAATTCGATACTATCTGTTACAAGAGTCAACAATCTTTTAGACCTCTTACGTTATTTATAGAACATTTTAACAAATAATGTAAGACATTTTTGATGTTAGTGAAGTGACTTATCAGTGCAACTTTTTCACTGTCGTTATTAATATTTTGTATTGAATAATGATAATAATTTATTTATTTGCATTCCACAATGTAATATAGTATGTTAGTTAAAAAATAGTTATCAATCATTGTGGACCCAGTACAGCAAACATTTTTAAAAGAGAGGAGGATATTATACAATAATTATATCTATACTAATATTATGAAGAGGAAAGATTTGGTTGTTCGCTTTTACTTTATGAAAATTCTTAAATTATGATACAAGCTTTAAAAAATATTAATGGGTTTAATCAAATTCAATTTGATACTTGAAATATCTAACTAATTATCTAAGTATTTTAGTAGTTTCCCTACAAGTATTTTAAAAGTGATTTAAATAATAACAATATGTCAAAATAGCAAAATTTAGCTGTTCATAAACTATATAGGATACAGGTGCTTTTTTCGAAAAACTATACAACCATATGAAATACTACTTTTTTTTTCTTTTTTTTCCTTTTTTTTTACTACTAAAAACCAAATCTTCTTTACCAGTATCAGAACCAGGATCAAAGTACTTATTTTTGAGAATATGTACAACAATACCACTATCAGTATTAGTACCACTAACATGATCACTACCAGAAACAATACCAGTATTTGTATCAGTACCAGTATAGTCACTAATATCAGTATCAGTCTCAGTACCAACTCCAGTATCTTTACCAGTATTAGTAACAAGCTTAGTAGTACTGATACATAAACTGATTCAGTACCATTATCAGTACCCATACCACATCAGTACTAATATCACTACTAACATAGTATCAATATACTATGCGTTGCAATTAAGAATAGGATCGCGCTTGTTATCAACTTCATACCACAAGTGTGAAATTAGTAATGTCAGCAAAAAATATTTGTTCAAAAAATATTGCTGATTTATTGAAAAAAAATAACGTTTTAATAATATTATTTTCATCAATAAAAAATTAGTAAAAAGCATCAGTCTAGCTGTTTACCTATATATTATATAAAGATGTCGTATCATTTACACCACTTACAACTCAAAAACGACGGGCAGAATTTGTTGCGATTTTTGTGGGTTTGGGTTGTCTTTGTCTAAAATAGGCTAAAAAGTATTAAAATATAATATCCATCAATAAAAAAACAGTACAATATATCAGACTAGCCGTTCATCTAAATATCCATACTAATATTATAAATGCGAAAGTAACTCTGTCTGTCTGTCTGTTACGCTTTCACGGCCAAACCACTGAACCGATTTGGATAAAATTTGGTACAAATATAGTTTAAGACCCAAGAAAGGACATAGGATAGTTCTTATCCCGGAAATCGGGTTTTTATTTAAGAATTTTTTCCACGCGAACGAAGTCGCGGGCACAGCTAGTACTTATATATATATATATATATATATATATATATATATATATATATATATATATATATATATATATATATATATATATATATATATATATATATATATATATATATATATATATATATATATATATATATATATATATATATATACTAGCTGTGCCCGCGACTTCGTTCGCGTGGAAAAAATTCTTAAATAAAAACCCGCATAGTTCCCGTTCCCGTGGGATTTCCGGGATAAGAACTATCCTATGTCCTTTCTTGGGTCACAAACTATATCTGTACCAAATTTTATTCAAATCGGTTCAGTGGTTTGGCCGTGAAAGCGTAACAGACAGACAGACAGACAGACAGACAGACAGACAGACAGACAGAGTTACTTTCGCATTTATAATATTAGTATGGATAGTGGCAACATAAATACCTACATCATGTGTGAAAATTTCAACTATCATGGTTCATGAGATACAGCCTGGTGACGGACAGATAGATAGACATACGAACGCACGGACGGACAGTGGTGTCTTAGTAATGGGGTCCCGTTTTAAACTTTGAGTATGGAACTTTAAAAAGTATAGTAAAGCCAACGCTCTCACAGTTCGGCTCTTCTCGGCAATGTTCGGTTCTCGTTCGGCGGTGAGAGTAGTGCGCCGCATCGTGCACACTGCACACAGCCTTTCGGTTAATACCTAGATAGTACCTAGGTATGTTGAGTTATTTTCGTTTTACATTTTTTTTAAACTATGCATCTAAATAACGTGGTATAAGAGCCAAAGTTTGTCTTCCTAAGATCTTCGTGTTGATGAAGTACTTTTCGTTAGTAAGGATTAATATGATAAGGATTAAAATTCACCTATTAATTTTCTATAATTTTTCGACTCAAAATTACTTATTGTGTTGTTGTTATAAGAGATAGATATATATATAGTGTCGCGGACTTTTTTGTGCATCTACTAAAAACCAATATATTTGTAGTACATTGACTTACGTGTACTTAAGCATTACGCCAGCAAGCGCACGCGGATACAGCCGTTCGATACCGTTTTTTCTTTCGACTTATTTTACAAATACCGATATTTTAACTACACTAAGAATAATTGTAACGTATTCCTTATGAATGTAGCTATCAATAATCATACACATGAAAATTTTTTCAATCCGACTCGTAGTTCCAGGAATTAGCATTTAGCGCATTCAATGAACAAACAAACGTTAAAATACTCGTATCATCACATCATATCATGATAAACTCAACGATTTAATTACATGTATATATATGTGTTTCAATACGTTAGCGCGATGTATTTTCGTGCAGCGACATCTAGTTAATGTGCTCTACGTTACGCTTTATGCTCCGTTTTCTTTCGATTAATTTTATTTCCTGTGGGAACGAAATATTTTCCCGTGGTAAAAAGTAGCCTATGTCCGTTCTCGACGTCTTATCTATGTTTATGCCAAATTTCATCAAAATCGGTCCAGTGGTTTAGGCGTGAAAGCGTAACAGACAGACAGACAGACAGACAGACAGACAGACAGACAGAGTTACTTTCGCATTTATAATATTAGTATGGATATATATATATATATATATATATATATATATATATATATATATATATATATATATATATATATATATATATAAAGTCGTGTTGGTTATTTTACACCTTATTTTAATACATGGTTACATAATCTGATGGGAATCTAAATAAAAAATATACCAATTAGAATGAAATTTTTTTTTAAAGTATTTCTTTGTTAGAATTTTTTTGCACACCTTACTCATCACTTACAAAGTTTTTGCAAAATGCGGAGCAATATGTCATCCTGACAGTCCTATTATGTAAGTCACGCAAAACACTCAGCAGTCTAAAATTAACCTACTGTGCCTGTTATTGTTAGTTTTTTTCAAATTTTCTTTTTAATTTTTCTTCTTGTTTTATTGTATAGCTTTATTACCTCCCGTGAAATTTTTGTTAATTGTATATACGGAAATCACTGCATGGTATCCACGCCACAGGCTTTGCCTAGTGTTGAGTCCAACAGAAATATAAACTATTGTACTGTACTTTTAAATATAAGTAATAATAATAAATCTTATCTTATTTTATTCTTATTTGGAATGCATAGTAAGTATCATTACAAGTACCTGTATCAGTCAGTACCTGTACCTACTGAGTATCAATATTCGCAATAATGTAGAAACGTAGACTTACCATATCCATTTTGTCGATTGAAGTGCTTTATAAGTCGACGTTTCTGGTTGGAGTCTGGTAAAGCTTGTATATGAGCATACAACTGTGCAAGTGCTGTATCTGTTGGATTGCTTTCATTCTCAGCGCGAGTTCTATGCCGGTCTACAAATGTATATACTGTGTTTGCTGCGGTTCTGAAATTGTTGTGTTTTTTATGACAAAAAAAAATAACACAATATTTGCTAGCTGATCACACTTGTACTGTTTCACAATAAGATAATTATATTTAATTTCCGACTGGTTTCGCTTACACAGGCATCCTCAGGGAATTTACAATAAATATAAAGATACAATGAAGAATGTTTATTGTAAATACCCTGAGGATGCTTGTGTAAGCGAAACCGGTCGGAAATTAAATATAATTATTATATTGTGAAACAGTACAAGTGTGATCAGCTAGCAAATATTGTGTTAAAATGGAGTTTCACCAACTGCCGACGATAAAAAGTGTAGAATGTATAAAAAAAAAAAAACAGCAGATGATCTGACTATAAATTTAGCCACTATGTGTGTGTCTGTAGTACTGCAGATTTTAAATTGTTAACCAAAAATTGCAGGTAAAGTTATATTATTTTGACAAATTTAACTAATGTTGCCAAATTTAATTATGCCGTTAGATCCACATAAAATGAACACGAAATGAATACGAAATGAGCACGAAATTAACACAAAATAAAAACGATATAAAAACGAAATGAAAACGCAATGAACACAACATGTAAACGAAATAAAAACGAAATGAAAACGGAATGAAATCGAAATGAAAATGAAATGAAAACGAAATAAAAACGAAATGAAAAGAAAACGAAATGAAAACGAATCGCATCGAGTCTCTTGATTGATGAATATTTTCCCTCCATTTTCTGCCTATATCGATTAAATTTAGAAAGAATTCTTTCCTATAAGATAGCAAACAAGTTGATGGTGCTTCTAATAAAAATAAAAAACCATCGCCTATCGACAACAGAGATGTTAATGGTGCATTACTATTCACCTGGCAAGGATGGAATGCCATTAATAATAATTTCATGTTAGGTAAGTCATCACTATCAGTCCAAGTGCTTCAGTTACGTGAAAAAGACACACTTTTGCTCGTATTAATTTGGAATGAATAATATTTATTTTAATTTTCCCACACTAAAATACATAAGTGTTTTTTCTTTGTCTATGTTGGTATAGCACACATAGACTATCTATTAATTATCATCAGTAAAATATTAAATTATTGGTATTAAAAGGACTTATTCTACACTAACCTATCAGTAATGCTTTCATCTAAATCCACTCCTGGTGACAATGCTCGTTTCTTCTCCCTCAAAGTAAGATAAGCAGCTGCATCTGTAGACAGTTGTTCTGGGGCCGACCACAGTCTTGAACTTTCACGAATCATAAAGCTCATCAATGGTGACAACGCTATAGATTCTGCGTGAAAAGCTTCTGGAGTTAACTAAAACACATCACATACAAATAAATTTAAAAAAATTATAATTACAGTTTCCACAATATTTACTAACTGATAAAACTTGTACTGTTTCACAATAAGATAATTATATTTAATTTCCGACTGGTTTCGCTTACACAAGCATCCTCAGGGTATTTACAATAATTATTAACTAACAAACCTAAATGTCACAAATAACAAATTTGAAGGCAAATGTACATAATAATCCTTCAAATTTGTTATTTGTGACATTTAGATTGTTAGTTAATAATTATTGTAAATACCCTGAGGATGTTTGTGTAAGCGAAACCGGTCGGTAATTAAATATAATTATCTTATTGTGAAACAGTACAAGTGTTATCAATTAGCAAATATTGTGTAAAAATGGAGTTTCACCAAGTGCCGACGATAAAAAGTGTAGAATATATTACAGTTTCCAATAAATTTTAATGGAACTTAACCGATTCGTTATGGCAAATATTTTCCAAAACTTTTAGTAGTGCCGGCATACAAATATTTCGTGAAGTTGATGACACGGTTACCGCAGGCGCGTGCGCTCCTTATAGGCAGAAAAGCAGTGCTTTACCTTTATTTTAATAAAACGTTCATACGTTTGAGATGACTTATAAATAAATGAATAAACAAAATATAATAACTTAAAAACGCCTAATATTTTTAAATAGCACCTATTTGCAAGCACAGCACTCAAACATTATGTTTGCCAGGCGTTTATTAAACGATAAATAATATTGAACGCCCAACTCCTGCCGCCAAAATTCTGCTTCACATTGTAAATGTGTGCGAGACATAATTACCTATCCGCACGTAATTGGCTCACTCACACAATGATTCTATTGTATAAAGCAGGTAATGCGGCCTTGTTCTATAATCCGGGTAAAGATAATAGACGAAATATTATTGACAAAATGTATGCTCACATTATGCATTTTTGTTTAGTAAGGTTTTATTTGTTGAAATGTTATTGACAAAAGTGAAGCCATTTTAAATTTTTATGTGATACGTGATATGCATTGTGTATTATTATGTTTTATTATTGTATAGGTTTTCTTAAAATATATATTAATGATATTATTATTTTAACATTTGAAAGTGTGTAAATTAAATTAAATAAACAGTAAATAATTAAAGTAAACAGTTATATATATCTAAAATAATTAGTGATTTGTTTAATCTAGCGCGTTTCTTGATTTTTTAAAATGTTATTTGATTGTGACGTATGTTTTGATAATGTGTGCTTACTAAAAATTAAAAGTAACAAGTTCTCACAATTGTCATTTAGTGAAAAGATTCAAATCGTATCTAAAGGTAGGTGTATACCCGAGTTACCACAATTAAACCAGCAAAAAGGAAATGTAACTCGCAAGTTTCATGTTAAAAGTTATGAAACGTATGACTGGCTGTGTGGTTGTCTCCATACGATTAAATTATTTTGTTTTCCTTGCATATTGTTTAGTAATTCTAATACAGTGTGGACTAATTCTGGATAGTCAGATTTAAATATTTACATCGGGAAATAGTACCTATTTTAAATAACAAGAACCTTGAACATGGAAACATACCTAGAATACAGCTGACTAGGTAAGTAGTTACCTGTTATAATATTTTAGTTAGCGACGACCGACCGCTGTTTTTTCTGCGTTACCGTAGAAGATGTAGATAAATAGTAGTACATCTAAGACATGTTCCGTTGGCATGGTTTCCGGCTTAGAGATCCGTCGCGTGGCTGAGGCTACGCTAAAAATCTATATAAGAAAATCTATACTCCACCGCATACCCAGTCTCATAATCCTGTGCACGCCACTGGGTTACCGTGTCACATGCCATTTTAAAAGGTTCTACCCTGAATTTTTGTTCAGGTTGTTTTCGTTCAACATTTTAAAATGCAATTTGAGGGAGATAATCGATTTAAAAATGACACGACTCCCGTGTCATACGCCGTACGTTAAAAACAATAAATAAGGCTTTGTCTCCTACTCGAAAACATCCATTTGAGGCAAGAAAATGATCTTTCAACTTTTACCGACGTCACTAGCAAAAAGTTCATAATTAAAATCAATGTAAATAATATATTATTGTAATTATTTAATTTGTTATGTAAATACAAAAAGAAAACAGATATTTATTTAATTATAATTACCCCATCCCTAAATCAGTTGCCACTAATATGCAACATAGATACAGTACCCGGCGATAAATATTGCACATCGACCTTTGGAAAGAGACAATCGGCTAATTTCGGCTTCGTAGAGCGTTATTTCTGTCGCACAAAATACAAACAGTCCGGTACCTATTAGGAGCTGTTAAAACAAGTATGATTTGCTTCTTTTGATATTTTTATTCTTTGTATAAAATACACTAATTTTTCTATAAGTGATGGCTTTAGGTTGGGGTAAAATAAAATAAAAAAACATTTTTACATTATGTTTACGTATTTAATTATTTTGGAACATTACAGCTTTAGTGTACATAATAAACACCATTATACCTATTGCTAAAATGAGACATTGCAATAAAAATAATAATAATTCTAATTCTCAATTACTTCCATTTCACTATCTGTGCTCTCAAAGAGGTCAATATCACTGTCACTATCAGCCGTATTTATTACTAATCTATCAGTGTAATTGTCTAAACTGTGTTGAATGCTTCTATATTCATTCTCACATTTGATTGCATGATCGCAAACCTTTTTCCACTCTTCAGCGCCGATCATGTTTACTTTTTCAGTCAATAATGTTTTTACTGTAGTTAAGTTCATACCCACATTTCTAGAGGCTACATAGCCTTTCAGTTGAGACCATATATTTTCAATTGGATTAAAATCCGGATGATATGGTGGCAATCGCAACACAGTGTGCCCATGTTCGGCAAGTATTTTGTCCACAGAAAACTCTGTATACCTCTCCTTGTGCTGACATATAATAGCGTAAATCTGGGTTTTTGTTAATTTTGGATCAACTGGAATTTCATGTCTGTTTAACCAGTTGATCATTTCCCGTTTAATGGTGTTTGAGTTGGGGGGTCTCTCAACATACTTGTTGTGATAGGGTGCGTTGTCGATAACTAGAACAGAATCACTGGGTATATTTGGGATTAATTGGTTAACCAGCCATTTCTCATAGTTATCGTTATTCATTTCATTGTGATAGTCACCTGTAGTGTCTGTGGATTTAAACGTTAAAAAAGCACCGGGTACAAAGCCTTTTTCATTTCCCGCATGAACTATTATCAAACGTTGACCTTTTGAAATTGGCTTTTTTACTCCTTTTTTTTTATCGTCACTCCAAGATTTCCCTTTAGTGTGGGATGCATGTATATATGACTCATCCATGTAGACGATATTTTTTCCTGTTTCGCGAAATTTGCGTATTTTATCAAGGTATTCCATTCGTTTGAGACTAACGTCGTGCTTTTCCATTAGAATTTTTCGATTATCTTCCATTTTAGTGAACTGAAATCCCATGTCATGAAGTATTTTTCTCAATGTTTTTTCAGACCCATTGTAATTAATAGCTTCAGATAACTTAGCTTTTAATGATTTTATTGTTGGCAGTTCATTAAATCGTAAGTGAAAATCATACACCATTCTTCGAACAACATCGTAATCAAAATCGTCCATACCTAAACGAAATTGCTTTTTTGGTCTCCCTTTTTTTGGAGTGCTGAACTTAATTTCAGTCGAATGTGTCTCAGTACTGACTTCGTTTAATATATTGTTCAAAGTTCTTCTTGAAATTCCAGTGGCATTTGCAACTCGCTCTTGAATCTTCTTAAAATAACAACTTACATTTTCATCTACTTTTTTTTTAAATCTATCAGCTTCGCTTACAAAGTATTTATAAACATTGTAGATAATTTCACGTGACTGACCTCGTAAAGGTTTCCCTCTTTTTCCGAAAGATGCCATGTTACAACTTTAAATTATTTAAATTTGTGGGTGTTATCAACTCTAAAAATATATATTTTTTCGGGACGCGACTGCACTCTATCGTACTTGAACAACGACTGACTAAACGTCACATAGGTAGTGTGGGACAGAGATAACGCTTTACGAAGCCGAAATTATCCGATTGTCTCTTTCCAAAGTTCGATGTGCAATATTTATCGCCGGGTACTGTAATGGGGTTTACTTATGGGTTATAGGTCAATGAATCAATGGAATTGTGAACATTGAGTACCTAGATGTAATTGACTACTCATACATGAACTCGAACATGTGTTTTTGATGCAAAAACTATGAAATAAAAAAAATATATTATCCTTTGTGTAAACTATTGATCTCTTTGGTCAAAATTATTTGTATGCAGTCTAAAAACATTATTTCCAATGTATTGTTACGTACTCGGGTTCGCAATTGTAAGAAAACACCACTTATATTAAATCCATGTATTTACACAACACAACACAACTTAATACTAAAATACACTCTACTTGCTAGTCACTCACTATACTATCACTGAACTTAGAACACTACACAATAAAACACTTCTCACTTCGCACTGTTCACTTGATGTATCGCTCTCGATCGCTTGATAAAAACTGACCTGTGATTGTCAACATCTCTGTATTTATAGGCAGGGGAAAGTCCTAGCTGGATCCAGAAAAATCTAAATGTATCGGGAAACAATGAATCACTTCTTATCGTAAACATGTTATGAGTCATAAATCCTAGTACACGCTATTTTCAAACTTATGCCATATACCACAAAGTCCATTATGGTATAGCCCAGGTCAACTATTTGTTTGTCAATAGGAATAGCTATCTCTTTCCTTTATTTCTAGAAAGTTAGCGCGCGCGCGCTCCAACTCTACACGCTTCTAGATTATTCGTAACAGTATTTAGACTGCAATTGTATGTATCAATTAATTGGATAATGTTACCGCCATGCTGTATTAATAGGAAAGCTTTTGAAATATTGACACTGGATACAATGTTGAAAATTTATAAAATACTAGCAAACATCAGCTCGCTTTGCTGGCCGTAAATTCGTTGCCGATAAAAAAGATTAGCCTATAATTTACACAATCTGATTGTATACCAATTACCAAGGAAGACCTCGTTTTGAATACTACATGAGATCATTTTCTATTCTATAACAAATTACCAATATTCACTTTACCTTTCTTGGGCATAACAAATGAGGTGTAAACATTGTAGCCAATGTATCAGGGGACATTCTGTTACTGGCTTCATTATCTGCTACCAAACGTAGCAAGCTCAGAAGTCTTGCAAGAAATTTTCTGTGAGATGGTGACAAGAGTAACAACAGCAGTTGTAATGCAGTGAGCAGTTTTGTTTCCGAAGACTCAAGACTCGGTGGGTATTGTGCTGAAAGCAAATAATTATTTTTTTCAGATTTTATATAATAAAAAAAAATACCTGCTCCATAAAGAATACAAAAATTTACTTTAAAACAATATCAAAATTCTTACACTATCAATTCAGGTAATAAAAATCTGTGAATAGTTGACCATGCGGGCCATCCCTGAAACTTCCGCTAAATTAAGGCATGTTAAGCTCAAAAGAGTAAAAATTATAATTGTAGATTTTTTCAGTTCAAACACCTATTTTGTTAAAAATTACAGTATATTGAATTTTTGAAAAGCTGCATATTTTGGAAACAATGATCTCATTTGATATGAGATCTTTGAATGGCATTAACATAATTTTTGAGATCTAAAATATTGCTTTAACTAAATATTTTAGATCCAAGGTTGAAAAATTTTGAAGAAATGTAAAAACATGTTTTTTCAAAAATATTCATAATTTATTGACACAAATAAATTGACCAATTAACAGCATTTGACGCAGTTTTTAAAGGAGAAAAGCTGATAAGATTTTAAAGTCAATCAGTGTATTGGCCTGAAAGTTATTGGCCAACTTGGTTCAAATTTTCAGGAAGTCTAAATTGAGCGGAATCCAATCAAATGCAATTAATCGATTGGTCCAGCCGTTCAAAAGTTATAAGATGTTTACATACACACACACATACATACATACAGACTTACTGACATCATCGTAAAAATAGTAAGAAAAGGTTCCTAAGACCTCAAAATGTGGAGATCTAAAGAAAGTATCTTCACGCCCGTCTCCCCGATGAGGTAGGCAGAGGTACAACAAGTGCACCCACGATTAGCCGAAGATACTTGGTCCCACAAACGTAATAGGTGGCAAGCCTATCGCCAACCGGGCACTTTCCCATCCCGGGCAACTTTATGTTTATCAGAAAACTGAAAAACACTATTTTTTATATGCCCGACCCGGGAATCAAACCCGGGACCTCATGTGGTCAACAACAGCGCTAGACCACTAGACCACAGAGGCGACTTTCTAGATCTGGTGAAACTCAATTTTCAAAAATCAGGGCAAAGTCAGTAACTTCCTTATCTACATTTTATGTAGCGAGAAGTTAAAAAAAGAATATTATAAGAATTCTGAATATTTGGAAGACAACAAATACTGGGGGTAATTGTTTCTCATATCAATCTTTTATAATCATTGTAATATGAATATTGATATACAATTTGTGCACTATGATATAAATTATTAAAATGTTAGATACAAAAATTTGCTTAGTAGTCAGGCTGTATTTCCAATCCAGCAGTAACTTAAAAACATGTAGACTGATCAAAAAGTGATATATATATATATATATATATATATATATATATATATATATATATATATATATATATATATATATAATCAATTGCTGCTCATTAGTCTCGCTAAAACTCGAGAACGGCTGAACCGATTTGGCTAATTTTCGTTTTAAATTAATTGTTGAAGTCCAGGGAAGGTTTAAAAGGTGAGAAAATATAGAAAAAAATAGTAGTCAAAAAGGCAGAACAATGTTTGCCAGGTCAGCTAGTATTTAATAAAGGATCATTTGAAATAAAGGGAAATTGGCTTGAGTGTAACTTTTATCATTTGTAAAACTATAAAGTATGGTTCAAAGAATCTCAGAGTTTTTTTCCCTCCTTTTAATACCAAATTTGGTGTATATTTAATAGAATCTAATTATGGGAAATTATGTCACTGAGAAATACAAAGGTCCAAAAATAAATTACCAGCTAAAATGCAATATGTTTGGTAGTATTGTTCCATTAGCAATGGTTGTGGCAATTCAGCTAGGAAACCTTTTAAAACAGATGCACAATCATGTACTGAAAATTTTCCTTCATTAAGACCCAAGCTTGATCCTGTTAGTAAAAGCTGTTTAAGTTCTTGCTGTCGACTTAAAGAACCAGTTCGCCTGAAAATACCTTCTTGAGTAACATCTGAAAATATAAATAATTTTCAATTAAGAAAATTGTTCTCTGTAAATTTTCTACCATCACTAGCAAAACTCACTTTCTTTCGCAGGCAAAAAATGAGAATATATGAAAACATATTCTGTTGGTATAATGGTTAGCAATTTTGACAATGCTATGTCAGAAGTTAAGCCCTTTGCCCTGTGCTAAGGGGTTTATTATGACATTCCTGACTTTTCTTTATGGCATTCCATTTACCCACCATAGTCACCCACTATATCCATTCCCCTAAGGCAGGGGCCAGCAACCTGCAGCTCGTCAGCCACATGCAACAGATGTGAAGCTGTGGCTCTTTAGTTAGTGTCCAAATGTAAATATTATTTATTTTGTAAAAAAAACATTTACAAAAATACTACTTGTATAACCATGCGAAGCCATTGCTCCTATTGAATTTGTCTGCTTGTTTGTTATTGAAGTACAAATTAGTGTAAATGTTTAATTGTTTTAATTTTTATATTCTACAACTAGCTGTTACCAGTGACTTCGTCCGCGTGGACTATGTTTACTCGGCACAGCACCTCCCCCGTAGGTGATAGCGTGATGATATGTAGCCTATATGTTGACCCGACCTGTTAGTAATATTCATGCAAAATTTGAAGTAAATTCATGCAGTACTTTTTGAGTTTACCCCGGACATACATACAGACAAACAGACAAAAATTCTAAAAACTATATTTTTGGCTTCAATATTGATTGTAGATCATGCCCCAAGTATTCTTTTAAAAATATATTCAATGTACAGTTTTGACTTTCCTACGATTTTATTATATGTATAGATTTTTATCGTCGGCACTTGGTGAAACTCAATATCAATAAAGAGGATGCTTGTGTAAGCGAAACTGGTCGGAAATCGAAAATTATCTTATTGTAAAACAGTACAAGTGTTTACAAGTTTTTGTTTGTTTTTACAAGTTAATAAATATTGTGTTTTAATTTTTTAATAGATATATTTCTGTTGAATACAAATATAATAGTTTTTATGAAAAATTTCATCCATACAAGTACTATTCATAATTGCCAAAAAAACTGGGCTTTTTAAAAATTATGAAGTTTGTAAATTGCAATTTTTGACTATTCTAACCCAAAAGGTCGGCAACCCCTGCCTTAAGACAAAGAATTTAATTGCTGACATTACATAATTATGTGTGTATTTTTATAGTGTTGAACATCCATATCCCAAAATCTGTAATTTTTTTTAAATAATTTCAATAAACTTATTGGAAAAATGTTTAGGACATTTACATTATTCAGCTTAATTAAACAAAAAAAAGAATCTAGCGTGTTTGTCGAAAAATAAAGTTTTCACAAAAATAGCTAAAATCTAATCTATCTAACCTAATCTAGCTAATATTCCTATGGATTATAAGGTTTTAAAAATGTCAATCTTCTATACAAATAAATAAAATTGGAGTGTCTGTTTGTAATATTAAAATAACAGCTTTTTACCGGGTGTATCACGGTACATATACCAAAATAACATTTTTTACCATTTTTGTGTGTCTGTCTGTTTGTTCTGGCCAATCTCTGGAACGGCTGATAGCTGATATGACCGGAAGTATCTTAGGCTACTTTTTTAGAAATTTTTCCACGTGGACAAAGTTGCGGGTACATGTAGTAATAAATGTTACACAAAATGGTTTTGCAAAAGTTACAAAAACTTGTTTTATTTTTTATGTCATAAGATAGCAAACAAGCAGATGGGTCTCCTGATGGAAAGAGTCAACCATCGCCTGTAGACACCAAAGATGTTAATGGTGCGTTGCTATCTTGTGGCGAGGTCTAATGCCACATGCATAAGTTTACCGGCTACCTTACCCTCCAAACCGGAACACGACAGCGACAAGCACTGACGCTATTGCGGCAGGAATAGGTAAGGCGGTGGTACCAGACCCGGGCGAGACAATGCAGAATTCTACCACCTAGTAGCCACGATGGTAGTGACTCGACAGCCAATCGGTCGCCTTTTACGACCTGCCTGGCAGAACGGCAGTTGGCCTATTCTTCAAAGGAGGCCGGGACCAACACCCATACTTTGTATGTTTGTATTCATAAAAATTCTGAATCATATAAACAAAAACAATTTTGAAATATCCATAACAAAAATATTCACTCCACTAATCATATATCTGTCTCTTATAAGAACTTCTAGATAATATTTGCTGCAATAGCATCATTACTTGTGACTATTGTATTCTGGTTTGGAAAGTAAGGCAGTCGGTACACTCATGCATCCCACTACTCGGATAGCAATGCACCATTAACATATTTGATGTCTGTAGGTTACTCTTTCCATCAGAGAAGCCATCTGCTTGTTTGTTATCCTATGATATAAAACAATATAAAAACAAAACATAAAAGTAAACAAAAACAATCTTACATAGAAATGCATTTATTTTGCAAAAATTAATAGAGAGTAGATGCTGTATTGTAGTAATTAATTTAAATGATCAACATCCAAACAGAAGAACAAAACTTACTTTCAGGTATAGACAAAAAATCTATTAGTTCGTACAATCTAAGCATCCCATTTTCTGTAATAGAATTAATCTCTTCGTTCTTTTTAACATTAGTAACAATTTGACTAGAATTTGTGTTAGATTTGGTTTTCTTATGAAAATTCCACCTGAACTGCTTTGGTTTATCTGTTGAACTATCAACACTAAAAGAAAAAATATGTTTTAAAAATAAAACAACACACGAATATTATATTTTTTCATAAGAGTTCTCTTACTCGTCAGTATTAATATCTACAATAAAAGATAAATGCATTCGCACTAATGTAAAAAATTGGTCTAAGTTTTCATTTCTTAGCCTCTCAATTAATTCTATAGCACTCATTTTACAATTAACACGGCGAATATTTCTATAACCACAATCACATCACATTCACATTGTTTAATATTAATTTTCTAAAATTATTCATTTAAAATATATTTAAAAATAAGTTTTTACAACTGAATCAAACTCATTGTTTTTGAAATAAAATGAAATGTCAAATTTCACAACGGCTAAACCACAGAGGTAAATAGAATCCTGAATCAGTGTGTTCAAGCGCAGTTTGCAAACTGCAAAAATTGTACATTGGTGATTGCGGTTCGTGATGTTTAGTTACCGATCTTTATGACGTTTTGGTATATTACTTTTATATCTTACGTAGTGTGTACGTGTCTTCATGATTTCGCATATCTCAAAATATTTATTCGTTTAATTCTCTATCGTTATATACCTATGCATTACATAACCATTAACATCTTTGGTGTCTATAGGCGATGGTTGACTCTTTCCATCAGGAGACCCATCTGCTTGTTTGCTATCTTATGACATAAAATAAAATAAAAAATAACCTACTAGTCTATGCCTACGCACAAAGGTTAACGTAAAACCTAACTCCATAGATTTGTCCGTACATTTTAAAACCGTGAGGAGGCATTGTAAAAACGTGAGGTCCAAGGTTCGATTCCTGGGTCGGGCAATTAAAAAATGTGTTTTTCCAGTTTTCTGAGAAAAAACAACGTTACCCGGGATTGGAAAAAGTGCCCGGTTGGCGATAGCCTGGCCACTCTATCATATTATGGAACTAAATACCTATCTTCGGCTAATCGTGGGTGCACTTATTGTGTACCTACCTGTGCCTACCGCTTTGGGGATATGGGCGTGAAGATACATTTTACTTTTATACTTTTTCAATATATTAATATTACACATTATTTTCCTACGATTGTCCGAATACAAGACCTTTTTGAGTTTTAAATAGGGAAACTTTACTTAACGGAACTATTTGCTGAGCAAAGTCTGTGGTGGTTTTACCGTTATATTTCTTAATACTAAATTAGCTCCAGCGTCTCGACTTAATCCAATTTTTTAATTATTTTTTTAAGTAGGTACATTACCAAAATGGTAATAAATAATTTAAACAATCTACCCAGCTCTAGCGGTCGCTCTAGATGTTAATAGAAGTAAGTATTATAAATTAAAAAAAAACGCCATTGTATATTTTGAAAGAGCTACACGAAGCTACATACGGCGGTCGATTTTCTCGTGCCTATGAACCGCGATGGAAAACGTGGAGTGTAGTATGCAGCATACAGTTTTCATAATAAATTGTGTCGGGAGCAGCTTTTATTATTGTATTATCTGCAAATGGTGAGGCCGCGTTCCGATCCGATAGTAGCTAATAGCTAGGTATCACAGAAAACATATATAGGTAGCTATAAACTATTGACCATAACTGTAAAGAATAATTTGAATAAAAAAATGCTTGACTTTGGTGAAAACGTTGACCCGTGGCGTTGAACTAAGGACGCTAAACGACAATCCTGTCCTACCCTAAGAAAATGCTAGAGTAGATCTACTTCCTCGATTTAAATAAGATATTATTTTTTCATATAGACCCCGTTTGGTAATTAGGCTTCCAGCTGAACAATGCACCTCTACTGACAGGCTTTTTTATATCATAGATAGTAAACAAGCAGATGGGTCTCCTGAGGGATAATGTCAACCATCGCCTATAGTGACCCTTGTGGAAAAAAATTCTCGGATAAAAGTAGGTAAATAACTTACAAAGTGAAAGTAACAGTTTATGAATGTTTATTTTTATTTAAAAAGTCGAAAAAAGTCTTACAAAGTCGGAAAAACTCGGAGTAATTCCAAAATTTCGGACTCTTCCAGAAGAGTTATTCAGTGTTAATAAATCTTGCAACGTTTATGGGTACTAAAAGAAATATATTAAAAGTTATTAATACTACGAAAGTGTAATAAAGGGGAAAAAAATATAACTAATACTTACCCGGTTTTCCGTTTAAGAATTTGAAACTTTCTTCTTTGTTTAAAAAAAGGTTACCGTTACTGTCGATCAATATTATAAACTTTGTTTCTTCAATTTTTGATAATAATTATTAAAATCTATTATATCACAACGTTATTTGCCAATTTTTATTTTATTGTACTTTTATTACATAAATATATTTATAAATTAAGTAAAAATTAAAACAGATGATCTAATTAGCTTTTGACAGGTTGAGTCAGTGTTGCCAGAGAAAAAGTCAATCTTTCGTCCTTAAAGCCTCCTCTACACTACTCCTATGTCCGGGGTAAACTCAAAAAGTACTACATGGATTTATTTCAAATTTTGCATGACTATTACTAACAGGTCGGGTCAACATATAGGCTACATATTATCAAGCTGTCACCTACGGGGGAGGTGCTGTGCGGAGTAAACGAAGTCCGCGCGGACGAAGTCTTGGGCAACAGCCAGTATAATTATGGCGAGCGAAGCGAGCCCTACACTAGGCGACTTTCTATGCACTTTTGTGGTACATTTTCCTGAAAAAGTATCCCACTTTAAGGTTTGGGCTTTGACGTGGTGGTTTAAATTCATGTCTAGATATATTATCTACCATTAAAGTGCTATTTCATAAACATTAAAAAAATAGAAAATACATTTTGTATTAGAATTTTATTACTGCTAACGCCATCTATTATAAAAATAAATAAATAATAATAATAAATAAATATTCACGGGACAAACTACACTTACTGATCTAACCCCAAAGTAAGCAAATATTTGCTTGTGTTATGGGTGTTAGTCAACGATACTAATACATAGAAATACATAATATATAAATACCAGAATATATATAATAAACACCTAAACCCAGAAATACAAACATTTACGCTCATCACACAAATGCTTGTCCCCGTCGGGGATCGAACCCGAGCCCCGTTGATTGCGTAGTCAGGGTCGCTAACCACTCGACCAACGGGAGGGTCAAATAACGAGTAAAAATGCTACAAAGCTACACTAGGCGACGATCTGTGCCCTTTAGTGGTACATTTTACTAAAAAAATATCGCACTTTTAGGTTTAAGCTTTGGCGTGGTAGTTTTATTTTGTTTAATTCATTTTCATTCACTCCAGTTTAATACAATATTAATCTATTAAAACACTTGTACTTTTTAACTTCCCACTACGTATGTAGATAGGAAGGTTACTGATTTTGCTCCGATTTTCAAAAATGGAGTTTTCACCATATGTCCGCGTTTTGTGGGCTTAGGAACCATTTTCGACTATTTTCGCGATGACGTCAGTATGTCTGTATGTATGTGTGTGTGTGAGTGTGTGTGTGTGAGTGTGTGTGTGTGTCAACAACTCATAAGTTTTGAACGCCTGGACCGATTGAAACGCGGTTGGTGGCATTCGATTGGATTCCGCTCAACTTATACTTCCTGAAATTTTGTACCAAATGGGCCTAAGAGATTTTGAGAAATTTTGAAAATACCCTAAACAAATTGTGACGAAACAATTTTTTTTTTAATAACTTCCAGATTAATGTACCGATTGAGTACAAAAACTATTCCTCAAAAAAATACATCTAATGCATAAATTGCCTCAAAATCAGTTTATTCGTTTGGAAGTAATCGTTGACGAAAATTTTGAAAAAAGTGTTTTTTCGACATAACTTCGAAATATTTCAACCAATTATTTTTTGGTATTCTACGATATTTTAATACTATAAAAATTACGTCGAATGCCCTTTTAAAAATCAAAACCGAACCTTATTTTCAAAGGTTACAACTTTTCAAATATTAAAATTACGTTTTCTTTAGCAAAGTTACTTAATATTTTGGAAATAACTTTCAGGCTAATATACCGATTGACTTCAAAATCTTATCATCGTTTCTCCTTTAAAAACTGCGCCAAGTACCGTTAATTGGATAAAAATCGGTAAATTTGTTTGGGATCTATCATAGACGAAAATGTTTTTTTGACATTGCTTCGAAATTTTTGAACCTACCGATTTTTTAGCTAAAGCAATATTTAAATTGAGTTGAATGCCATTTGAAAGATCAAATCGATCATCGTTTCCAAAATATACAGCTTTTCAAAAATCAATACGTGCCAAGAAAACTTATCAAGGACGTACTACGTGCGTCTTCCCGGTTGAAATTTGGATGTTTTTTGATTTCAATGGCTTCTTTCACTAGCCGTGGAATGTAATATGGCGTTCTGTCGAAAATACGCGTGGCCTATGAAATTCCATCCAGTGATTACGGCCCGACTACAGCTGTAGATGTTTAGCAATCGCCGACTTATTAACGTCGTTATTCTTGACTGCTTTGATATGCTACTAGGCCTCTGACACATGCTCTTAGTACCTCTATACACTACTCGGCCGACTTCAGTACGCGTCAAGACGCCGTTGTGAACGCACGTGTGTTTAATAGATTTTTTCGTTGATGTGCGTGTGAGACTCTATTATTAGCGGCATACAGTGGTCACAGGAGCAAACTATGTTGTTCCTTGAAACACTTCAAGCAGAGCCTTTTATTTGGGACCCCAGTGGGAAAGGTCATAAGGACAAGAAAAAAGTAAATGATGCTTGGGTGCGTATTCGGGACGTTTTGGAAATACCAGTTGAAGAATTGAAGAAAAAAAAGGATTCACTTTTTGCGACATACAGGGGCTACTACAGAAAAATGGAAGCTTCCTTAAAAAGTGGTGCCGGCGCAGATGATGTTTATCGTCCAGTTTGGTTCGCCTTTGATTTCATGAACAGCTTTTTGGGGTCCGTGTATAAATGTAAACAAACAATAACCACGGTAAGTTTTTTATTATCAATAACTTGTTTTATTATTACTAAAGTACAGATTACAGTAAGGTCGATTCGCCAGTTTGCGTCCATTTAGTGCAGTTGCTTGCTTTAAGGCGAACATAATAATGTCTCTGCATTAGTTTTAATATAAAAAGTATGTAGTTAATGTGGTAACGAACAGGCGAAATGACCCTACATTCGTTGTGTTTATTTATAAACATTGAAAATAATTTGTAAAGTAATCCCTTATCTGAACGGCAGATAATGGTGATCTGCGTGGTACTTGTGTAATATCTCTCAAAGCACAGTTATTATCAAAGTCTGCCCGCCAAGACCCGGGTTGAATTAAAACTCCATTATCATCATACATATCTACAGTACCAGGAGGCATATATATAAGGGATGATTTATTACTTTTTCTGAGAAAGTTATGCAATAAGAGACATGTCATTGTAATAATTGGGATATTATGAATATCCAAATCAATTGGCTTTCTGAATATTCTAAACCTGGATGCTAAAATACCAAACACATTCTCAACTACTACTCGAGATTTTGACAAGCGCATATTGAAAATCCTTTTCGGTGAATTGATACCATGGTTGCCAGGATATGGTTTCATTATATTATTATGTAAAGCAAATGCTCCATCTGTCAAAAAAACGTAGGGAATTTCGACATGATCCGTTCCGGATAATGGACTTGGCTTAGGAAGATTAAGCCCGTTAGATGCAATTTTTTGCCATAACGAAGAATTTTTAAGTACACCTCCATCACTGATCCTACCTTGACTACCAATGTCAGCATACATAATGTTATAGTTACTGTCGACTAAAGCTAAAAGTACTAAACTAAACGTCTTTTTATAATTAAAGTACTCAGAACCAGAGTTAACCGGACATTGTATAACAATATGCTTTCCATCCATTGCGCCAAGGGCATGTGGAAAATTCTCCTTGAATCCGTTTTCAACTTCCAACCACTGCTGCTCATTGCACGGCATCTGTAAATAAAAAGTATATTATATAAAAAATATTATCATCAAATAATATGTAAAAAGACACGGTCAATTTCATTAAAAGCTGACACTCAAATTGTATATAAATAATTAAAAAGCCGATTAATTGTAGCACTCATGTATTTTTCATAAAATACAGAGACATACACTCACACTCCTACATACACATACAGTACTCCTGCATATACGCGCACTCAAATGCATATAGTATACAGAACCCATATACACTCACAAATTTGGATTGGATTAAATAAAGATTTATTATTAAATAGGTCGTGATATATACATTTAAACCTTTGCTATTTTTATTTCAGGATCATGGAACTGATTCGATTCAGGAAGAATCAACCAACGCTTCAGAGGATGTACCAATTGCTTCTCCAACTCCAAAAGAACCAGAGCCCCCAAAAAATAGACACACCATCCGACGGCGTGACAACCCACCGGAATTGCAAGTTGCCAGTAGGCAGATGACAGAAGCCTTCAATAACTTAAATAAAGTGATAAATAATCCTTCAAAGGATAGCAGCGCAGTTGAGGACGAGTGCGACGTATTCGGCAAACTAATTGCCAAAAAACTGAAGAGGTTACCTGAACATGAAAGGGACGATATAATGTTCGATATACATGCTCTATTTCGGAAATCACGTTTTGAAAGATCTCCATCAGGTGAATCGTTTCGTATTTCTACACCTAAGTCTACGCCATATTATAGTCCGTTAACTACATCACTATCTTCTAGAAAGCGTCCTTTATCTGCGAATAATGCAGTTCTTTATAATGTTACAACATTATCTCCTAGACCACACTCATCGTTTTCAGAGCCACCTGATACATATATAACATTATCTAATGAGTCCAGTGAATGTCAACCGACATACTTCCAACAACCAAGCGAAATCACTGCTCATCAACGCTCTTCAAAGATACGTGTTATAAGTGATGAAATTATTGCACCAGACACCCAAAGTCAATCAGTTTATCAACGCTATAAGCAGCCTCAATCAGATCAATCTAACGATGTTCAATATATTTTGCATATACCAGAGACCCAAACTCAATCTGATTGTCCAGAAGATAATACACATCAGAGTGATTTAATATATCAGGCATATAATGACTCGTAATGTATGAAATTATTCTTATTCTTATTCTCACTGATATTTTTGTAATTGTACATACCTAAACTTTTAATAAATATATGTCATAAATATTAAAATTTTACCTTTATTTCATCCTTGAGTTCCTCGTTCAAAGCTTCACAGACTTCGACTACAATTTTTGAAATCAACTGGCTTGAAATTTTAAATAAATAGTGCATAGATCTATAGCTGTCACCACTTGCCAAAAACCTCAAGGTGATTGATAATCGAATCTTAGCAGGTATAGCTTCTCTTAAATGAGTGTCTCGTTTAGCGATTAAGGGTTCGACTTTAGAAAGTAATAAATTAAAATCGTCCAATGACATTCGGTGGAAATTTTCAAATTCTCCTGATGGTTCTTGTATGAGTTCAAGAAATTGTTGTTCCATAGTACGTCTGTAAAAAAAAATACAGTTAATTAACTTGCCATGTAATGTACTTTAACTTATTAGAAATCCTAATTATTTAAATAAATATTACCTACCTAGTTCTGTTCCGATGCATTGCGATCATCCACCATCTTCTTTTTCTTCTTTTCTTTTTAGTCTTCTTCGTGAGATAAGTATGCACGTAGTTATAATACGCTAGAGAGCACATTGCTACGGCAGCTGCTACTTGAGCGTCCATTATAATAAACGTCCGCAGGGTACCGGTAACGCTACACGAATGCGCTCCTCGCGAAGTTGAACGAGTGTGTAGTGTAGCACCGCGGACTTCAGTCAACTTCGGCCGAGTACTTCGCCGAGGAACTTCGCGAGTAGTGTAGAGGAGGCTTTAAGGACGAAAGATTGACTTTTTCTCTGGCAACACTGACTCAACCTGTCAAAAGCTAATTAGATCATCTGTTTTAATTTTTACTTAATTTATAAATATATTTATGTAATAAAAGTACAATAAAATAAAAATTGGCAAATAACGTTGTGATATAATAGATTTTAATAATAATTATCAAAAATTGAAGAAACAAAGTTTATAATATTGATCGACAGTAACGGTAACCTTTTTTTAAACAAAGAAAGTTTCAAATTCTTAAACGGAAAACCGGGTAAGTATTAGTTATATTTTTTTCCCCTTTATTACACTTTCGTAGTATTAATAACTTTTAATATATTTCTTTTAGTACCCATAAACGTTGCAAGATTTATTAACACTGAATAACTCTTCTGGAAGAGTCCGAAATTTTGGAATTACTCCGAGTTTTTCCGACTTTGTAAGACTTTTTTCGACTTTTTAAATAAAAATAAACATTCATAAACTGTTACTTTCACTTTGTAAGTTATTTACCTACTTTTATCCGAGAATTTTTTTCCACAAGGGTCACTATAGGCGATGGTTGACATTATCCCTCAGGAGACCCATCTGCTTGTTTACTATCTATGATATAAAAAAGCCTGTCAGTAGAGGTGCATTGTTCAGCTGGAAGCCTAATTACCAAACGGGGTCTATATGAAAAAATAATATCTTATTTAAATCGAGGAAGTAGATCTACTCTAGCATTTTCTTAGGGTAGGACAGGATTGTCGTTTAGCGTCCTTAGTTCAACGCCACGGGTCAACGTTTTCACCAAAGTCAAGCATTTTTTTATTCAAATTATTCTTTACAGTTATGGTCAATAGTTTATAGCTACCTATATATGTTTTCTGTGATACCTAGCTATTAGCTACTATCGGATCGGAACGCGGCCTCACCATTTGCAGATAATACAATAATAAAAGCTGCTCCCGACACAATTTATTATGTCGGTTTAGTACCCATAAACGTTGCAAGATTTATTAACACTGAATAACTCTTCTGGAAGAGTCCGAAATTTTGGAATTACTCCGAGTTTTTCCGACTTTGTAAGACTTTTTTCGACTTTTTAAATAAAAATAAACATTCATAAACTGTTACTTTCACTTTGTAAGTTATTTACCTACTTTTATCCGAGAAATTTTTTCCACAAGGGGACTACTAGGTGGTAGAGTTCCGCAACGACTCGCCCGGGTATTTGGTACCAACGCCTTATCTGTTCCTTACAGCAGCGTCAATGCTTGTCATTGTCGAGTTCCGAGTTGTTTGGAGGGTAATGTAGTCGGTAGACTTATGCATGTGGCAATGCCATCCCGCCACATGGCTAGCAACGCACCAGTGCCATATTTGGTGTTTATATGCAATGGTTACTCTTTCCACCAGGGGAGCAATCTGCTTGTTTGCTATCTTATGATATTAAAAAAATATAAAAATTATACTAAACAGTTCGAAAAAAGCGAACGGTTGCATAATGCCTATATGTATATGTCACCATGGGCATACCGAAGGGGGGGCAGTTGACTTGCCCCTGAAATTTGTTTACTTTCTACAAACTGTATATCGTTGGAGATAAAAGTATAATAACTAAAAATATAGTCTTAAAATGTTATCCCCCCTGGCCCAGATTCTGGGTACGCCCATGCATGTCACTATAACTCACTACCATCGAGACTACTAAGTGGTAGAGTTCCGCAAGGACCTCGTTCGGCAACGTCCACCTTACCTATTCCTGCCGCAACAGCAGTGCTTATCAATGTCGTGTTCCGATTTCGAGGGTAAAATAGGTACAACAGATAAAGTTATGCATATAGCATTCGCTATATATAGTGTAATGAAACATCTTTGGTGTCTGTAGATATGTGTTAGTTTTTTTTATATATCATAAGATGAAAAACAAGCAGATGGGTCTCCTGATGGAAAGAGTTAACCATCACCTTTAGACACCAACGATGTTAATGGTGCGTTGCTATCTTACGGCGAGGTCTAATACAACACGTATAAGTTTGTTAGTAATTATCACTTGTCATATGTGTTTAGCATTTATCCCTAGCACGGGATGTGTTAAACACATAAGTACCTATAGGGATGTCAGTGCTCAAAAATTTGATTTAGGTTTTTAAATATCGTATACCTCTATTCAGATATAAAAGAGTGTGGGGTGATCTAGAACTTTGATAACACCGGCATTAAAATTCAATAAATGGATATCATTTACAGCAACTTTCGTACGCCATACCTAATTATCTAAGAAGTTTCCAAAGAACATGGGCAACACGTACAAAATTAATCGGCTAAAAATCGGGTGTTGAGTATTTCAAACATATTATTTTAGCGATATACACATTACTCTCGACATCTCTAGTCCAGCAAAAGGTAAAATCAAGTAGGTACACCAGATAAATGTAAACCTTTAGTTATGTCTGCTTAAGGAAGTTCTTAAAAAAAACTCGCTCAGACAAAGTTTAGAGTTAACAATATTTTGGGAACTTATTGGATTTATTTTCGAATTGCAAAAATACAAAATGCGTTTTTTTAAGATATATTTTTTTATAGAAGAGGGGGGAAACGAGCAGGAGGTGCACCTGATGGTGATCACCGCCACCAGTTGCGTTGCCGGCCTTTTAAGAATGAGTAAGCTCATTTCTTGAAGGTTCCTATGTCGTATCCGTTAGGAAACACCCCTGCCGGTAATTGATTCCACAACAGAGAAGTGCGAGGCAAAAAGTGTCGGTAGAACTGCACAGTTGTGGATTTCCAGACATCGAGATGGTGAGGATGGAACTTCAAATTTGACGTGATGAAATTCAGCAGCAGGAATTAATCCAAACAACTCGTCGGAACACTTCCCTTGATAAATACGATAGAAGACGCAGAGTGAACCTACATCTCTGCGCAACGTAACCTGGTCGTCAACGATTTGAACCGCTCTACGTTGTATGCGATCAAGAGGAAGAAGTCGGTACTGGGGAGCTCCAGCCCAGAGATGAAAATAGTAGGTACTCTATGTGAGGCCGAATCTGTGCCTTATAAAGTTGAAGGCGATGGGCCGGCAAGAAATAGGTACTGTCTCGCTCTGCTGAGCACGAGCTTTTGGAGGCTAGTTTAGCCTTACCTTCCAAATGCTTCCGACACTAGCTGAGGCTGTCAGGAGAGTATCGTCAAATCGAGGTGATACGAAAAAGGGTGTCTTTTTAACTGTGGACACGCAGAGCTGTGTATTCTTGGGGTTAAAAGTGACCAGGTTTGGACGACCCCATTCCGAGACATCGGTAAGTCGATTCTCGACTTTAGATACAAGCTTGTTTCGGCACTCTTCGACGTGTTCCCGAGAAATACCGTTACGGTCGGAGTATGTCGTTATTTTTATTTTTATTTTTTTGTAACAATAATGTACAGAGTTTCTTATAATTTATATGTGCCAAACTGTAAGCCAGTTTGTCGGCATCATCCAATACAGTACTCGTGAAATCTGCTCAGTACACACATTCTTATACTTATAAATAATGTTATTCCTATCATTAATATATTTGTATTTCTATATACTATGCCGTGCCCGCTTTACTAGGCATACATACTTTAACGATATGTTCTGTTAACAATTTACTGTCTTTAGTAATTTTCATCAAAATCGGTCAAGCCGTTTTTTAATTATATCGGAGGCTATAAAAAACAAACAAACAAACTTCATATGGTCTATGTCTTATCAAAATCGGTCCAGCCATTTTAGTGTTACACCCGGGACATACGTACTAACAGAGATATATGTTCTATTATTTGCGTAATTACATTTTCTCACTATATACCTACCAGTTATCACCAAAACCTGCAGTTAAGCAGTTTCTGAGTTATAACGGTATAGACAGTTATTAGTGTTTTTTTACATGTTATATAACGAAAATATATGTATAATGAAATCTAACAAAACGATTTCGTGTACATGTTACTTATTTATATAATAGTGAGGATTGTAATATATTATCATTAGTGTGTGTTGTCAAGGCATAAAGATAAGTAATGTTTATTTAGGATGGTTTTCAATTGTGTATTAGTCATCGTTTTATTATATATGTTTGCTACCTCGTTACACAGTGTCGGGACAAGCCACTGTCTATCACCACTGGTGATTCACCAGTACTGTCATCCACATAGCAATGTAGGTATGTTGCGAATTTGCATGTCATTGATATGCAGAAGAAACAGTGTCGGTGATAGCACACAACCTTGGGGAACACCAGCATTGACAGATTTAAGGTCGGAGCACGCACCATCGACTACGATTTATATGCTCCAATCAGCCAAAAAAACTGGTGATTCACTTGCATAATATATCCGTCCATCCGTCCATATAGCAAGGTATAATAGGGCACAAGTTATGGGGCCGTTTCCCCTGTGTAGGTTCGAGCTCCTTCGAAAATAGACCATCTGCCGTGGCTGTGGCAGAAGCCAGGCTATTCGTAAGAGGCAAATGATTGGCTATGCGAATCATTGCTATCGTGGCTACTAGTGGTAGAATTTTGCATTATCTCGCTCGACCCCGATACCACTGCCTTACCTATTACTGCCACTAGGTATATCGTCATTGACTCGTGTTCCGGTTTGGAGGGTAAGATAGACGGTAAACTTATGCATTTGACGTTAAGACAGCGCCATCTTTAGTGTTTATAGACGGTTCTCTTTTTATATCAGGAGAGCCATCTGCTTGTTGTCTTCAGATATATACAAAAAGTTTCGAGCACTGATGCTTTTGCGGCAGAAATGAATAATGCGGTGCTACAAAACCTGAGTGGTATTTGCAGAATACAGAACTCTAGTTGTCACGATAGTAATGAATAGTGAGTCACTAGTCACTACCATCGTGACAAAATGACGCATTTTCGGAATGAAATAGCTGGTAGTCTGCAGGGCTGTAACAGCGACGGTCTAGTGACACGTTTACATAATCGCTTGCCTTTTACAAACTCCGATTACTAAAAGCAACCGATAATTCTCCCGTGTTGGTCCGAGCTCCTTTGAAGAATAGACCACTTGCTGTTCTGCCAGGCAGGTCGTAAAAGGCGACCGATTGTCTATACGTGTCACTACCATTGTGACTACTAGGTGGTAGAGTTCTGCAACGACTCGCCCGGGTATTTGGTACCACCGCCTTATCTGTTCTTGTCAGCAGCGTCAATGCTTGTCATTGTCATGTTCCGTTTTGGAGGGCAAGGTAGCCAGTAGACTTATACGTGTGGCATTGCTATCCAGCCACACAGACAAGAACGCACCATTAATATTTAGGTTTCTTAATACCATTTAGGTTTCTTAATAATATAAATGTTTATAAGCACCGCCAAAGGAAATCATTGGAAAATTGTTAAAGTATTAAGTTATGTCTTTACACTATTTATTAACTTAAGAGAATAGATAAATAATCGAATATTCTTTGATTATTCGGCTATGTTAATGTACTTCTATTTTTATCGACAAAAAAAAACCATATAAATGTGGGTAGCACCCCTCACCCCTCTAAATAGGAGCCATTTTAAAATGTTATACCTCGTATTTTTACGAGTTTATTGAAACTATTTTTAGCGTTCCCAAGTAAACTATGTAGGAACCCTCATAATTTCGCTATGTCCCTCTGTCCTTCCACACGATTGCTCAGAGATTCTTAGTACTAGAAAGCTGTAATTTGGCATGAATATACATGTTAGTCACGTCAACAAAGTGGTAACATAAATTCTGGAAAAATATTTTTTTTTCAGGGTAGCTCCCTTAAATGTAAAATGGAGATGTTAATTTTTTTTCTTACATACCCCATTGTGTGAGTATCGTTGGATAGGTTATTAAAAATATTGCAGGTTTGTGAAAACAAGTGTGAAGCCTCGTTTGTAAAATATTAAGCCTTTAAGTGCTAATTTTTGTTAGAGCCAATTGCAAAATTAACATTCCCATTTTACATGTAGGCGATCTACCCTGAAAAACCACTTTGTTGATGTGACTGAAATGTATATTCGGGCTAAAATACAATTTTCTAGTACGAAGGATCTCTGAGCTATCGTGCGGACGGACGGACGAACATAACGAAACTATAAGGTTCCTAGTGAGCATGTTAGAATATTGGGATATTGTTAACATTGTTAAAATTATGTCTTTTTACATATTATGTTTAATTTCATTCATATTAATATCCTGGGGAGATTAAATAAACATTCATTTGTGTTTTATACTTAAAATATTTTGACCCTAGTACAGTTTACAAACAAGAACATAAATGATAACTAAAACATGTCATCATGTCCCAAGTCAGCTAACATGTTAAGTCCTCTATCTTTAAGAGCTTTAGAAAGCAATTTATGCTGTTCTATTTTTGCATCCTGCTCTCTTCTTTGAGCATCCAAAATATCATCTACAGATACTTCTGTTAACGGCAAGTTGTCTTCTTTATCTTTATCCTAAAATAAACATAAATATATGTTGTATGAAAGAACAATAGATAATAAATTCAATATACAATGCGAATGTGGAAGGATCTAGGTACCAGCATAGACCAATATTGACATACCATGTTTAGATTGATCTTGTACTATCTGAAGATGGTGTCAACAGTCCCACAACCAGTGTGTTTGTATGAAGAGTAATAAATGTGGAGTAAGCAAGACAAGTCTGCAAGGATTGTTACTTATGGCACTCAGTTCTCTCTGCCCACTCCGTGAGGGATCTGGCGTGAGAAATGAGGTTTTTTATACCTAGGTAGTTATTTAATGACCATAATATTTAAAAATTTATGACCACTATATTTTATTATGTAACATAAATAATAATAATGCGATTAAAAGCCAATGAAACAAAGTTAGTATAAGTGACCTTTACAATGCAATGCGTGACATGTCCCCCTGTGTCCCTTAACAAATTACAGATACCAGAAGCAATTGAAATCAGATTCCTTGGACTTTATTTAGACTGCCGTCTTACCTGGAAAATACACATATGCACAAAATGTAAAGCACTAAGTCATCGAATTAAGGAAAATGTTCTGGCTACTCGGCATAAAATCTCAAAATGTCACTGGGAAAAAGCTGCTACTGTACAAATGTATTCTGAAACCAATCTGACCTTACGGCATACAGCTCTGGGGGACTGCCTCCACCTCTAATATAGAATTACTCCAGAGATTTCAATCCAATATGCTGAGGATAATCACAAATGCTGAATCACAAATGCTGAATTTATTAAAAACCAACAATTACATCATGGCCTTAACATGGCCAACTGAACAATCAATGAATTCAAAAAGAAATTAGCTACTTAATGAAATCATAAAAAAAGAGACTAGACAACCACCCAAATAGACTAGCAGTGCAATTAATAGATTCTAACTCAACATTAAAAAGACTAAAAAGAAAGTCCTCAAAAGATTTATAGGAAATATTATAGACAAAGGACACAGTCGCTGGACTATCTTTACCTTTGCTTAATGTTCTTATGAAATAGATTGCAAGAAAAGTACTAAAACAATATAATGTAACAAGATAAAAATTTGGAAATTATTAGACAAGCTTTCTTACTATACAAAGATTTGTTATAATTAGATCTGCAGGCCTACTCTTGAAAACAATATAAATCGTAAACCAATATTGATAAAAACAATAAGTTTCGAATATCGTAAAAAAACAGTACTCTTGAAACCAATATTGCCCACATTGATTCAGTATAGTAACGACTTAATTATTGTAAATAGATGTCATCGTTACACGTCAAGCTAGTGTTAAAAGTGGTAATTTTAAGTACCGTTTTAAACAAAATAACGAATAAAAGCAATAATGAGTAGTTCCAAAAAAATTCGAAATCCGTGTCGCGCTGTCCAATCGCGCCGAATCCAATAATTGAATATAGTTGTCCAGAGTACGAAATACTTCAAAATTTATTAAATATTCATTTAAAATTGAAATCGGTTTTCAAGAGTAGCCCTACTGCACTATTAAATAGTCTATTTAAGAAGTTGAGTTCCTGCAAATAATAGTTACAAGTTTCTTAAAAATATGGTTGATGGCTTTACTGATCCAGAATGACAATGGGGAAAAGACATGTTTCGAGTTCTTTTTTGTAAAAAAATTGCAATAGTTATTAACACAAAACTGGAAAAAATAGTCATCCAGTTTTTTGCCAAAATCTCAAAAGTATAAGTGATAGCTCAAAAAAAATAAGTATAAATTCACAGGAACTTAACTGCTCGACTATACTAAAAGATTTTCTACACCCAAAAATTATAAAATTTTACTTTTTAATTACTGATTAAAATGGACAGCATTTAAATAACAAGTAAAAAGGATTACAAGGTAGTAACAATTTATTTAAATATAATCTAAACGAAGTTATGGTTATCTTGGCTCATCACACAAGTTTTAATGTAAGCAAAAGCAAACATTTAAACCCCTTTACTACACTAAACTCTCATGAAATTTTTAACTAACCAACTAATATACTATTTCTTATAAAAACAAAAATTAAGCAAATCAGCTTAGAGGCTTAATTTAAATTGGCGTAAAAAATAATAATTGCAACAGGACAAAATTTACGGATACTTAAATGCTTGCAAATATTCAATAGCATCTCCATAATAATGCATAACAAAGACAAGCATAAATAATATTGAAATACTTCCTTTTAATGTAACAGTACTTTCTGTGTTTATCAATGTTTTGAAATCAGAAATCAGAAATACTTTATTCAGTAAAATTTTTTACAAGTTATTTTGACACGTCAACATATTTTTTTAAAAACTACTACCGGATCAGAAACGCGGCCACACACTGAGAAGATCCGGCGGAAGAAACTCAGCCGGCTTATCTTTTTTTCATATCATTGATTTTTTTACATTATCACAATATTACAAAAAATATATATGAGATCGGTATGAGGAGCAATATTACAAAAAATATATATGAGATCGGTATGAGGAGCAATTAATCCCAGGCTTTTATGTCTTCTAAATAATCAGAGATTTTATGATATCCTTTTTTACACAGTTTTGTTTTAACACAGTTTTGTTTAAACAAATTTTTTAAATATATTGACTGGTAGATCTCTTATAAATTCGGGAAGTTTATTGTAAAAGCGTATACATTGCCCCATAAAAGAGTTACTTATTCTGTGGAGACGAGATGCATGCACAACAAGATTGTTTTTGTTCCTTGTATTACGTCACCATTTTTTTTAAAAAAGCAATTTTTTTTTTAAGAACATACATCAAGTTCTCAAATATATATTGGGATTTGGTAAAACCGTTCTTTAGCGAATGAATTTCAGGGTTTTAGAGGGGAGGAGGGTAGGAAACCAACCAAAATAAAAAACTCAGCCCAGAATATTATTAATTACATATACATACGTATAACTAGCGAGATTGTACTGATTGCTAGTTATATGTATATACATAGGTATAACTAGATATCAGTACAATTGATGGAATCGATCATCTAGCAAAGAAAAATTTCGCCACGTCGAGCCTGTCGACACTAGCTCAGTGGGAGAGCACCCCGGCTTTAGGGGAGGTCGCAGGTTCGAGTCCCACGTGTCGAAATTTTTCTTTGTTGTTTTTAAAGTTTTTCAAGTTTTCCCTAGCACTAGGTGAGTGCTACAACACAAAAATATTATTAATTATCTTTTTAAACCATTTCAGTGGTTGATTAATAGACAAATTCCATACCAATCGAAAGTATGAAGCCTATAGAATATGCAAACGTTACGTTGAGAATTTTTTTCCTGTGACAACTGTTGGTTAAGCAGGTCAATTATTATTGATTAACCTGTATATACCTGTTAATGTTTAAAAAAAATATAATAATATTCTAGACTGAAATTTTTTATTCAACCCATTTACAATATTGACGCTTGAAAGGCAATCTTCACTAAGCTACATTGAGTGTGTAAAGAGAGTGTAAAGTTTTTACAGGAGAGTGATTTAAAGTTGAAATATAAAATAAACAAAATATGGAAAATCACCTAATTGTTATAAATTTAATTACATACATATCTTCACGCCAGATCCCTTACGGGGTAGGCAGAGAGAACCGAGTGAATTGTAATAAATTTAATCAAATTAGGTGAAATTAAATGATTTTTTTATTTTATATTTGAACTTTAAATCACTTTCCTGTAAAGTTTACTCAATGTCCCTTAATAAAGATTGCCTTTCAAGTGTTGATATGTTTATTAATATATTTTATTGGATATAAAATACTTTTCATTCATTATCCAGCATTATTATGGTTTATGTACCGTGTATACATCTATATTATACATTTAGTAAAAAGCTGTCATTTTAATATTACAAACAGACATTCCAATTATATTTATTTGTATAGTTACTTAAATTCAATAATACTTATATAAAAAGCAATAAATAGGGTCGTAAATATTTAGGTTAATAATTATGTAACATATACATAAAAAAATCAATCGTAGATACATTAATAGATAGACTAAATACATATTTATATATAACTAGCTGACCTGGCAAACGTTGTTTTGGCTACATATTAGGAATCCATAGCAGACAAACAATTTGACATGTAATTTATATAAGACTACGGGATTCTAACAACATAATGTTTCATTCGAAAACGATAAAATACCATAGAGTATTGTATTAAAACTGGTAAATAGTGAAAATGTTGTGTTTTTGGATGAAGTTAGAGTTGGTCCCTATAGAGACCATGTGTATTAACGGCTACATTAGTGTATTAATTTTTCTCAGAGGTCTCATTAGTTACCAAGGTGAAGTGAGTTTATAAGCATCTTGTGAACCTTAGTGGCTGAGACTGGTTGTTGCAGGCTAAAAAAAAGCCAAAGCCGCAAATGCGAGCATTGGTGTCTATACTTTATTATGCAATGGCGGAGAGGCTGCATTTCTCTTAGCCCTCAAGCACACACAATATCATTACAATCTATTGTAGAAATTTTATTGAAAAAAATACTTTTACTATTTATTAATGAAACTGTTTATTGACATCAAAATTAATATGGTTCCATTTTGATCCCTTATCCCACAAGCTGAGCTCCTTTTCCATAAAAAAGCATAACCCTGAATAAGTAGCTTTGTACTTTGTAATTTAACCCACACCTAGCCCTCCTGTTCTACCCCAAAATCAGATAAAAATTAATTAAAAATAGAAGGGGATTTTAATAACCCCTCTTTTTGGGATAGTCATGGGTCGCTGAAGTACAGTTTTACTAATATTTTTATCATCAGACCAGTACATATATATATAACATTGTCTTTTTACTCCTATTCTACTTCCTCTCCTAAACCTTTAGTTGCAAACAAATATATTACAAGTAAAATACTTATGGATGACATTACATATAAGTTAACGTGATTATACTCACAATTTCTCCTAAGAGTACGACATTTTCTCCTCTTACTATAAATATTCCTCTAGGGATGTCTCCATATTCACGACCTACATGAATCCTTTCAATAGTCTTGTGCAGAACTAAATTTGCAAATTGATCCACGCATCGTAAATAACCAATCAACGTTCTTCCATCCCGAAGCAACACCATAAGTTTCTCTTATAAAAGAAAATGTTTTTAATTAATAGCATTAACAACACAATAAATTTTGCAATTTAAAAATTACATACTATCTAATTCGTCTAGTAAATGAGCTGTTCCAGCTAAAGGATTTAAATTATTAGACATATCTAATCGGCTGGTTCAATGGAATAAGATTTTTTTTTCTATTGCTTGAATATGTACTACTTCGAAAGTTCACTGAAATATTAAACTAACGTTGCGGTTTCTTCCATTGAGCAAAACATAAACTTACAAATTAGTACTTAATTGAACATGAGTAATTTATAATATCTAAAACTTATTTAAGTAAATCTTAACACGAAAAACAAACATAAAACCGAAATAATTTGATGTGATTGGTTGTCTGTGTGTTGACATTTGACAGCTGACTGCATTGACATTTGACAACCAGTGTTGGCAGTCCCGTGAAAAATTATTATTGTATCGGGACCGTCAAATTATAGTATTTTATTTTACATTTCAATGTTAGATTTAATTGTCTGAACGCTATAGTTAAATTTAAATGAGAATAACAAAAGTAATTTAATTTCAATGATATTCCAGCAATTATTAAACAATTTTTTAATGCAATTTTTCGGTCAAGTATACAAATATACTAGCTGTTGCCAGCGACTTCGTCGGCGCGAACTACGTTTACTCCGCACAGCCCCTCCCCCGTAGGTGATAGCGTGAAAATATGTAGCCTATATGTTGACCCGACCTATTAGTAATATTCATGCAAAATTTGAAGTAAATCCATGCAGTACTTTTTGAGTTTACCCCGGACATACATACAGACAAACAGATAAACAGACAAACAGACAAAAATTCTAAAATCTATATTTTTGGCTTGGATTTTGATTGTAGATCACGCCCCAAGTATTCTTTTAAAAAAATATTCAATGTACAGTTTTAACTTTCCTACGATTTTATTATATGTATAGATTACTAGCGACCTGCCCGTGGTTTCACACACATAGCTCCTGTTCCCGTGGGAATATTGGAAAGATTTGTATACTAAAAGCTTCCTCATAAATCTGTCTATCTATTTTAAAAAAACCCATCAAAATCCATTGCGTAGTTTTAAAGATTTAAGCATACGTAGGGACATAGGGACAGACAAGGAAAGCGACTTTGTTTTACACTAAGTAATTGTTGGTAAGGCGGGAAATTTCACTCAAATATTCAATATATTTTTTTTTTTGAAGAAAATATTAACTTTACATACAAAATTGCTACCGTTCAAAATTATTATATTTTTGTTACGATTGTACGCTTCTTATTATTATTATTATTATTATATTGGTTTGGCGGCTATCCCATTTATACGGATTCTGCCAATATCAAGTCAGTCATGGGAGAGACACTTAAAGAGTTGTCTGGTGACTATATCAGTTACAAGTTGAGGATTCTAAAACAAAAGAAACACGAAGATTAGTAAACTTACAAAACTACAACATTATAGGTTAGAAGTTAATACTATGTACATGAATCTATGGAGGAAATGGGATCAACAAAGGAATTTTATAGCTCAATTTTGTTAGTAGTGATAAAAGCAACAAGAGTTTTAATAAAAGGGATATGAACATAAGCAAGCAGATATTACATACTAGTAGGGCAAGGTATATTTGGTGGTAGGGTATAATTATAGTATGATAACTTGGGGCAAGAAAAGATGTAATCAAGAGATCCTTCGTCAAGGCCAAATTCACAAACGGAGATGTCGTGTATTCTTAACTTAGCAAGGTAGGCAGGGGTGCATGCGTGGCCTAAACGCAGTCTACATATTGCAGATGCTATAATTTTATCTGGAATCTTCCTGGCATAGTAAATAAATATTAATAAATATATATTCACGGGACACATGACACTTACTGATCTAACCCCGAGGTAAGCAAATTATTTG
The DNA here is from genome assembly GCA_036924255.1 of Apodemia mormo. NCBI lineage: Eukaryota > Metazoa > Arthropoda > Insecta > Lepidoptera > Riodinidae > Apodemia > Apodemia mormo. The sequence continues at coordinate 7,308,480 of JAUPFN010000013.1, read as the reverse complement.
CTTGTGTTATGGGTGTTAGTCAGTAGTATGGGAGCCCAAGATGCTAAATGGGTAGTTACTCGAGCCTCATAGGGACCTATTGTATTTTGTAGATTAAATTATAGCAAAAGTAAACGGTTATATTTTGTTTTTCATTTCAATGGTGGGGAAAAAATCTAAAGATAAAAAAAAATGTTTTAAAAAAATCAGTTACATGGAAACACTGAAGCACGTTAGATTAGGGTATGGTGTCTTACGTAGTATTGTATACTCTTTGGTATGGTGGATTAATAATTGTCAGCTAAAATTTAGAAAATCTGACGATTCAAGTGTAGCGTAAGGAAGTGGGAGGGTCACAAAGTTGCAAAAAAATGTCTTGACATTCTCGAGCGCGACTAAATTTCTTATATTACGGAGAAAATTATGTAATAACTACGAAAAAAAAGTATAATCTGACAATTTCCACAAGCCAAAGTTATCTTAATTTTGTTTTTTTCTGACATAGATACCCCCCTCTATAGAAAGGGCTTGTATTTGGTGAAGAGCCTTAACAGTATGCTAGGTACTCCCTCATATGTTAATTTGACGCGCTCGAGTAGAAACCAAAATCACCTCTTAGGCTCCCCTACTACAACGACAAATTAATAAACATAAAATTGAAACAAAATTAAATTAAAGACTCATTGAAACATTTAAAACCGTCCGTGAAGATAACCGTATAAAAATAATAATATTTGGCAATGCTGTGATAAATGTCCACTGTCAAGACTCAAGTACAGCAACTAGCAAGTGTTTTGTCCAGTTGTCAAGAGACAAGAACTTAAAAAGCTCTGAATAAGGAAAACTATGGAACTGCCATACATACGAAAAAAACGTACCTACATAGTACATACCTACGCAACGAAACATGGCGGATTACATACTCTGTGTGGTACTCCATCAGGAGAATATTATTGTTCGATGTTTTTGTATTTTACCATACATAGTATATACTTACGTTATCTAATATCTGTAAAACTATCCTTGAAGCTTATTAATGTATAATAAAGTCCACGTTGACATTATCTGAGTTAAAATGGGTTTTTAAGCTTCTATACTCAAAAGGCAAAATGGGACCCTGTTACTTAACTCAGCTTCAGTAGCAGTAGATAATTGTAACGATGCTATCGTACTACTACAACTACTACTGAATTATATTAAAATTATAAACGATTATATTTAAGCCTGTTTAGTAGTGTCCACGGAGTATATTTATGGTTTACAACGTAAGTACTGTTACGTACTCGGGTTCGCAATTGTAGAAAAACACCACTTATATTAAATCCGTGTATTTACACAACACAACACAACGTAATACTAAAATACCCTTTACACAATAGTCACTTGCTGTACTATCACTGAACTTATAACACTACACAATAGAACACTTCTCGCTTCGCACTTGGTCACTTGATATATCGTTCTCGATCGCTTGATAAAAACTGACTCGTGTTTGTCAACATCTCTGTATTTATAGGCAGGGGAAAGTCCTAGCTGAATCCAGAAAATCTAAATGTATCGGGAAACAATGAATCACTTCTTATCGTAAACATGTTATGAGTCATAAATCCTAGTACACGCTACTTTCAACCTTATGCCATATCCCACAAAGTCCATTATGGCATAGCCCCGGTCAACTATTTGTTTGTCAACAGGAGTTCTCTAGATAGTTAGCGCGCCCGCGCTCCAACTCTACACGCTTCTAGATTATTCGTAACACTACCCCCCTCTTAGTTATGTTCGTCCCGAACATCATTACTTCCATTGTAGATAGCTAATCGATCAACATGAACAATCTTCATGGTCCCTCTTGGTTGCTTCTGCACTCGGTAGGTTACGTCATTGATCCGTGTGATTACTTTGTATGGCCCATCCCAACGTCGCTGTAACTTAGGTGATTTTCCTTTTCGTCGAACCGGATTATGTAGCCAAACAAGAGATCCTTCCTGAAAACCTCGATGATTGGCGTTTCGGTCGTATCTGGTCTTCATCCGCTGACTTGATTCCAATGCATTTTCAATTATTAACGAGTGTATATCGCGTAACCTCTCACGAATGTCTTCAACATGTTCCGGTATACTTAATTGGGTCTCTGCATTCGGTGGCGGGCCTCCAGTCATTAAGTCTGCTGGTATGCGTAACTGTCTGCCGAAGTTGGCATAGGCTGGCGTCACTTTTATGCTTTCGTGTTCCGCTGTTCGGTAAGCCAGTAAGAACAGAGGTATGTATTTATCCCAGTCCTTTTGGTGATCTTCTACCAGCTTGGCTAAGTGTCTTTCCAAAGTTTGGTTAAATCGCTCGACCATTCCATCAGATTGCAGGATAAGGTGTAGTTCTTGTTTTGTACACTCCTAATAATTTACACATTTCCTGGAATACATTAGATTCAAAGTTTCTGCCTTGGTCTGAATGAATCTCCAGCGGAACGCCAAATCTGCATATCACCTCATTGACTAATTTCTCAGCAACCGTCGTGGCTTCCTGATTAGGGATTGCGAACACCTCCGGCCATTTCGTGAAGTAATCCATCACGACCATAAAATACTTGTTTCCGTTATCTGTCTTAGGAAATGGCCCAGCCACGTCAATCGCTATCCTTTCCCAGGGGGCTCCCACGTTGTATAGTCTAAGGTTGCCTCGGCTTCTAACCTGCGGACCTTTCACTGCTGAGCATGACGTACATTTTCAGCACCAATTCTCGACATCTTCTCGGCAATTCAACCAGTAAAAACGCTCTCGTACCTTTACCAATGTTCGTCGTACTCCAAGATGTCCCCCAGAAACCCCATCATGCAACTCACGTAGTACGTCCTTGATAAGTTTTCTCGGCACGACCAACTGTAGATGATGTTCTCTTCCTGAAGGCTTTTCCCATTTGCGGAATAGTAAACCGTTTTGCAGGCATTCTTCTTCATGAACTCTAAACCAAGTACACAGTCATCCATAATATCGGCCACTACGACGTTGTGAGTGTAATACTCGTCGTCTATTTGCATCAGTACAGATGCTTCACCGAAGACAGGTATTGGCTGACCTGTGACAGACAGAAGCTTGCTTTTCCCAAAATTCCTCAATCTCAGGTTGCCATTGTTAGCTACTTCTGGTCGCACCACAGTTCGTGTAGCTCCAGTGTCCAGAGTTAAGCTACAGTTCTTGCCATTAATCAGTCCCTTAATGGAAAAACTGTTGCCGTCGCACACCTGGGATATGACAACTTTTGGGGCTGTTTTTCGATCAGCCAGCACCCGCCCCTTGATCCTGGCTGTTACTCGTTTCCCTGGGCTGGATGAACAGGCTGGTTGACCTGCCTGCTCTCTTCAGCTGCTGAGCTTCCGGCCGCTTGCTGTCGCCAATTAACTGCACCCGTTGGTTTGGTGGGGCAGTTGACTCTAATGTGCCCACGTTTCCCGCAGGCATAACACATGGGGCCCAGTCTTCTAGGTTCCACTTCCTTTGTTTGAGCCACAACTTCTGTAACCTCACGTACTTTATGTGCTCGAGGTTCGTGGCGAACAGCTTCTACCTCCAACGCATGAGCCAAAGCCTCCTTCATCGTCACGTGGTGCTGAAGGCGAACAGCAGCACGCACTTCCAGGTCTCTAATTCCATCAATAAACGCCTGGACGATGGTGTTATTAACTGTGTTAGCGTCGGCTGAAGGATACGCCTTCCTTACAAGCTTCTCAATTTCCACGGCCCATTGTTGAAGTCCCTCGCCGCTCCTCTGTACACGGTCCTTTAATTGGGCACGGAATACATGCTCCAAGTGACGCTCACCGTAGCGAGCTTCCAATGCCTCCATCAAATCAGCGAACTGATATTCTTTAGGCATTGATTGCATCCAACACAGAGAGCGCCTGTCCCCGCAACGCCGTACTTAGAGCTGTTAAGCAATGTTCATCTGTCCAACCACTGGCCTTCGCTGCTATTTCAAACTGAGTGCGGTACGCACTCCATGACGTAAGACTGTCATAAGTGGGTACCTTTACCCGAGGACCCACCTGGTGAGAGCAGCTTGTAACGGCAGCACCCGACTTAACTCCCGTGATTTTCATTTTCATGACTTCCCTTTCCAGTTGGTCCACGTTTTCACTTATTTTGTCGCAGCTGGCCTCCAAGTGGTCAACCCTCTTCTCAGCACTCTTCATGTCGCGCTTGACGAGGCCCACATCGCTTTTTAACTGGTCTTGCTGCGCCAAGATAACTGACAATTTATCATCAAAACCAGATAAATGTTCCTTGATCTGTTCCCGTAGCGTTTGTTGCTGCTGTTCCTGTAGCTTTAGTTGTTTCTGTTCCTGAAGCTGTTGATGCTGCTGAAGCTGTTGAAGCTGTTGTTGTTGCTGTTCCTGTAGCTGCTGTTGTAGCTGTTCCTGTAGCTGCTGTTGTAGCTGAAGTTGTTGCTGTTGCATAGCTGCCAGTATGACAGAAAGGTCAGTAGGCGTTGCGCTCGAAGATAGTGACGTGCTGGCAACACTTGCAGGTTCATCACCAGCACGCATCTCAATATCTTCTGACACCCTCTGTGTCTCAGCTTGAGACCTGGTGGTAACACCTTCCTTCGGAATAAGTGGCATTTCACAATCTCACTTCCAACACCAGTTGTTACGTACTCGGGTTCGCAATTGTAGAAAAACACCACTTATATTAAATCCGTGTTTTACACAACACAACACAACGTAATACTAAAATACCCTTTACACAATAGTCACTTGCTGTACTATCACTGAACTTATAACACTACACAATAGAACACTTCTCGCTTCGCACTTGGTCACTTGATATATCGTTCTCGATCGCTTGATAAAAACTGACTCGTGTTTGTCAACATCTCTGTATTTATAGGCAGGGGAAAGTCCTAGCTGAATCCAGAAAAATCTAAATGTATCGGGAAACAATGAATCACTTCTTATCGTAAACATGTTATGAGTCATAAATCCTAGTACACGCTACTTTCAACCTTATGCCATATCCCACAAAGTCCATTATGGCATAGCCCCGGTCAACTATTTGTTTGTCAACAGGAGTTTTCTAGATAGTTAGCGCGCCTACGCTCCAACTCTACACGCTTCTAGATTATTCGTAACAGTACATAGCGACGAAAAATGGCGGCTCGGCACATTCGTGACATCACGTAAAATGTCGATAAAGTAAAACTATTGCGTATAAAATTGACTTGTTTTCATTGCATATGTTAGACAAAGACGCCATTATATTTATTATTTCGTCTTCTAAACTATTACATACCTAAGTATCTATATGACATTGTAACATTTCCATAGTTTTCCTTAATCATAGTCAAAAAGTAAATTAATATCAAGAGGCAAGAACTTTAATTAGCAACTGTGGCACAGAACAATATAACGGACAGTGTCAGCAGATGTACAATAATTATTGTACGAGTACCATAATTTCATGAATTTTTCGACCCTCAATCCTAAGCTTACAATCTTGATGAAAAGTACAATAATTTCGAATTATAAATAAATAAATATTCACGGGACAAATTACACTTACTGATCTAACCCCAAAGTAAGCAAATTTTTTGCTTGTGTTATGAGTGTTAGTTAACGATAATATTGCATAGAAATTCATATATAAATAATTTTACATACATAATTAACACCCAAACCCGGAAATACAAACATTTATGCTCATCACACAAATGCATATCCCCGTTGGGGATCGAACCCGAGCCCCGTTGATTGCGTAGTCCGGGTCGTTAACCACTCGACCAACGGGGCGGTCATGATAGCAATTTTCTATATAAAAAAAATTACAAAACTATTTTTTTAAACATAGTATATTATCCCGCCATGAATGCTGGGTAAATGTTTCCTGATAACAATCGCTCTCTAACTCTTGTTAACCTACCCCACTTCCCGGTACTTACATTCACACATACATTTTCAATAAATAATGTCTTAAAATAGAAATTAAATATAACTTTATTAGTGTACAATAATTTTCTTAAAAGTACAATAATTTTATGGCTCTGGCTCAATAATTATTTATCGCCGATCTGCTAACTTGCTGCTAACGCCTAACACTAAGGAACTTATATACGATAACTGGAATTGTTACGAAGCAATATTTGAAAAATAAAAATGTACTTTATTTCCTTACCAATAAAGTTGACATTTGTTTCTTACTTAACAGAGGGGAAAAACGTTCCGAGCGAGACAATGACAAGAGTGGATGTTGTCCCTTTTTTGCAATTGCCAGTGTAAATAAAACTATCTGATGGTAGATTTTTATATATTCGGTTATTGTTAAATCCCTTTTATTTATACAAGTCGATAAATACATTAGCATAAAATGTATTGTAATTAACACACTGAGTTCTAAAATGTTTTTCTTTTAATTATTTCGTAATTACTTATCCGCTCACACCACCAGCCATTTTCGTATTTTTTTCTAAAAACACACGGACCGTTACGCGCACGCGTTTTTTTTAAAATTATTATCTGTTCCGGTGGACCGTGGTCACAAAAATGGTTTATGAGTTGTTTGGATTGAATCCGATACTGTAAAGCGTATATTTTTTAAGAGGTCTTGAGCACTACAATACACTGGTGTTAGAATTGTTTAATTTAAATGGCTTAAGCTACAAAACAATTCAGGTGTAACACGACACTTTTAGAAAAATATGACTACTTGTTAGTCGAGGATTTTTAATTCAAAAAGTAAATCGATGACCTATGCTTTTTATATTTTTTTTATATAATTGGTAAACATATACATACGGAAAAATTAACAACATATATTATAGTACAAAAATATTTATTTACATAAATATTAATATCTTTTTTTTTCATAATTAATACGTTTTTTTTCGTAATTTTTAAATAATATATTTCTTTTTCAATTTTACAGCTATGTTAATTTTTTTTTTAAATATTGTTTAGGATATTTCACATACACATCATATGATTTTTTTGAGATCATAGATATCAACACTAAAATTTACGAAAATAAATAAAAATAGGTACCGTCATACCCAAAGCGCTGATATCATTAAGTTTGTCATTAACGAAATATATGTTTTATTAATTGATATTTACAGTTTTTTTTAAATTATTATCTAAGCTGTTAGATCTTGAACTAATCTTGATTATAAATAAAGTTTACTTGTTGATTAATACGCCAAAACACTTTTAAATTAACCTGTATCACAAAGTGCAACCAACACATAACAAACAGCACGAATTAAAATGGCGAACTAAGTTCTTTTATCTTTCCCCAAGAGCGTATTTGAAAAAAGAATGCCAATTGGATGTTATTCTATACAATGTTTCGTTCGAAAACGATAAAATACAAAAGAGTATTGTATTAAAACTGGTAAATAGTGAAAATGTTGTTTTTTTTGTATGAAGTTAGCGTTGGTCCCTATATAGACCATAGTGTATTAATGGCATTTTCTCAAAGGTCTCATTTGTTACCAAAGTGATGTGAGCGGTTATGCAATGCAAAAACTGTTTCTCAAATTAGTAGTATTACTTAGCAGTCATTTGCCAACTACGCATGGCCGCACTTATATATGGCGATTGGCGCTTTATTTAGTAGAAAGAGACACACTCCACCCATGTCGTGGTACTCTTCGGAACGATTTTGAAGCGCGTGTTGACATTCCAGGTGGAATGTAACTTCCTTGGTTGCGACACATGAGAGTCATGACTCATGATAGTTGTGCACATTAATGAGAGTTTACTGCGTATAATCTCTAAGTAGTCTGAGGTATAACTATGCTGCGCCGTGTGCTAACACATTTTGAATAAGTGGGTTGACACACCCACTCAGTGAATTGAGTTAGCGCAATTGCGCGGCGCAGCGCAGTGTTACACATGTCTACACCCATGTCGTGGTACTCTTCGGAACGATTTCGAAGCGCGTGTGAAGATTCCGGGTAGAATTTAACTTCCTTGGTCTGCACTGATCTGATATAACCTGAACTGTGGTCTGTGCTGTGCAGTGTCAGCAGACGTACAATAATTATTGCACGCGTAACATAATTTCATGAATTTTTCGCCCCTTAATCCTCAGCGTACAATCTTGCCAAAAAGTACAATAATTTCGAATCATAGCAATTTTCTATATAAAACTATTTTTTTAAACATAATATATTATCCTACCATGAATGCTGGGTAAATGTTTCCTGTTATCAATCGCTCTCTAACTCTTGCAATCCCACCCCCTCCGCCCCCCGTTACAAACAACTTCGTCGTTTACTAATTACTTACATTTACACCCACATTTTCAATAAATAATGTCTTAAAATAGAAATTAAATAGGTATGACTCAAGGAAGTTATATTCTACCCGGAATGCTTACACGCGCTTCAAAATCGTTCCGAAGAGTACCACGACATGAGTGGAGTGTGTCTCTTTCTACTAAATAAGGCGCCAATCGCCATATATAAGTGCGGCCATGCTTAGTTTGCAAATTACTACTAAATAATTCTACTAATTTTAGAAACAGTTTTTGCATTGCATAAGTAATTACGTAATAATTAAAATAAGCACATTTTGGAACTCACTATGTTAATTACAATACATTTTATGCTAATCTATTTATCGACGTATATGAATAAAAGGGATTTAACGATTACCGAATATATAAAATCTACTATCAGCAGTTTTATTTTAACACTGGCAATTGTAAGAAAGGGACAACATCCACTCATGTCGTTGTCTTGCTCAGAACGTTTTTCCCCTCTGTTAAGTAAGAAACAAATGTCAACTTTATGAGTAACGAAATAAAGTACATTTTTATTTTTCAAACATTGCTTCGTAACAATTCCAGTTATCATATATAAGTTCCTTGGTATGACTTCATTAGTGTACAATAATTTTTTAAAGGTACAATAATTTTACGACTCTGGCTCAATAATAATTTATCACACTCGTGCTGTTTGTGAAATGTGAATAATAAGAACTAAGAACTAAGTAAAAATGTGATGCAATTTTACACCTAAAAGTATTGTAGGTAATTATTTGTTTAACAAACTCAGTCTTAGAATTGGCTTAGTTTGTGCAGATAAATTCAAATATGTCGCGTAAAACTTTAATAGATTTCGTCGTCAAATATCATAAACCTCGTATGTTAAATAACGTTGTTTATTTTCCAAGTAATGGAAACTCTTATCTTGGAAGACGGTTCGCCGTACCTGCAGCGTTATCAACTTCAACTCCAAAAATCCAGTCTCCTAGAAATTTTAGTTCAACAGCAATAAAATTCAACGAAAACCCTTTGCCTTTGAATAAAGAACCTAGTAAGACTGAAGGGAAGTTTCAGCTCATGTTTACTTGCAAGAAATGCAATTCAAGAAATTCCAAATTTATTACTAAGTTGGCTTATTATAAAGGGGTTGTGATTGTAATTTGTGATGGGTGCGAAAATAAGCACTTGATTGCAGATAATCTTAATTGGTTCTCTGACATGAATGGTAAAAAAAACGTTGAAGATATTATGGCAGAGAAAGGAGAAACAGTTCAAAAGATTATGTCAAATGATTTAGAGTATGTGGCTAAAGAAATATTGAATAATGTTGAATCAAAGGTGCTTCTTTCACAGTAATGTTGCATCTAAACGATAGTGTTGACTGTTGAAATGTGTACATTACAGAATAGTTTAAATATTGAAATTATTGATTATGCATCTTACCAAAAAAGTTGTGGTTATTTACTTCACATAATTTTGTAATACAAAAAACCCAGACATTGATATTTCAAAATGAGTATTTTCGAAGTTTGGTTAATAGATAGAATAGTGTGGTAAATTTATAATTTATTTTATTTCATGTGATGTAAATTAAGTTTGTACCTTGGTAATTTTACTTTAAGTCCATTATTAATAAAAATATTCAATAAAAACTTTCATTCATTTAAATTTGCTATATTAAAAAAAAATCCGTTGTATTACTTTATAGTTCATGACGCTAGTGAAGATCTTGATCATAAGTATCTTATGCAGCTACCATCTACATTTAATATTTTTTTCATATTATGCAGTAGTAGGCTTTTGTAGAAAGTTCGTTATTACAGTAAAATTGCTTACATTATATTGCTTGAGTAGTTAGCGTATATACAATACTAGCTGTTGCCAGCGACTTCGTCCGTGCGGACTTCGTTTACTCCGCACAGCACCTCACCGGTAGGTGATAGCGTGATAATATGTAGCCTATATGTTGACCCGACCTGTTATTAATATTCATGCAAAATTTGAAGTAAATCCATAGAGTACTTTTTGAGTTTACCCCAGACATACATACAGATAAACAGACAAAAATTCTAAAAACTATATTTTTGGCTTCAATATTGATTACAGATAACGTCCCAAGTATTCTTTTAAAAAAATATTCAATGGACAGTTTTGACTTTCCTACGATTTTATTATATGTATAGATATACTGACTATGTGGCAACATTTTTTCATATTCCTTTATTAATGTTATCATAACCAGTCGCGTTGCTATTTTAGAGTAGTACTAGCTGTTGCCCACGACTTCGTCCACGCGGATTTCGTTTACTCCGCACAGCTCCTCCCCCTTAGGTGATAGCGTGATAATATGTAGCCTATATGTTGACCCGACCTGTTAGTAATATTCATGCAAAATTTGAAGTAAATCCATAGAGTACTTTTTGAGTTTACCCCAGACATACATACAGATAAACATACAAAAATTCTAAAAACTATATTTTTGGCTTCGATATTGATTACTGATCACGCCCCAAGTATTCTTTTAAAAAAATATTCAATGGACAGTTTTGACTTTCCTACGATTTTATTATATGTATAGATATACTGACTATGCAATCAATGGGACTCAGGTTGAATTCCCGAAAAGGATAGCCATTTGTGTGACAAGCATAAATTTTTATATTAATGGGTTTACATGTTAATTAAATACTAGCTGTTGACGCAATTTTTCTGTGTAAAAAAATATCTAAAATAAAATTCCAATAAAAGCTCAAGTTATTAGATTCGCTGTATGCCTATTAAAGTCCTATCTAAATCTGTCCAGCCTCTTAAGAGATCAGCTGGAACAAACAGACAGACAGACAAAAATTGTAATAATTATTATTTTGGTATATCTACCATGTACATGCATTTAGTAAAAAGAGGTTATTTTAATACTACAGACAGACTCCAGTTTTATTTATATTAATATTTAGTCGGATGCTACATTGATAATATCTGTGTCAATAATCTGAGTTATGCAGATGACATGGTGCTGTTGGCTCTATCGATCAACACACAGAAAGCTTGTACGTGAGAAACCTATGTGCGAGAACACGGCCTCACATATAACCTAATAACCTAAGTAAGAGTAAGATTATTATATTTTAAGTAGGGAAACACACTCCAACTTTTGTGCGCCCGTTTGTACTTGAGGGCCAAGTATTAAAGGACAATTATTTAAATCTGGGCCATATTTTATCATCTCACTTGAGGGATGATCTAGACGTGGAGAGGGAGAGCAAGGTATTGGCAGTTAGAATAAACAAGCTGGCTCAAGAGGAAATTTGATCAAAAAATTTAAAATGACCTAAATGTTTTATTTTTTTTTATATCATAAGATAGCAAACAAGCAGATGGGTCTCCTGATGGAAAGAGTCAACCATCGCCTATAGACACCAAAGATGTTAATGGTGCGTTGCTATCTTGTGGCGAGGTCTTATGCCACATGCATAAGTTTATCGGTGCCCATACCCTCCAAGCCGGAACACGACAGTGACAAGCACTGATGCTATTGAGGCAGGAATAGGTAAGGCGGTGATACCAGACCCGGGTGAGAAAATGCAGGACTCCTTTGTTAGAGTTAATTTAGTAAAATTATTTGGGTGATTTTGGTCTAACCTATACATATATTTATTAATGATGGCAGTGCTATATTATAATAATGTACTAAAAGATCTAGTAATGTCTTTTTCTCGCAAGAGAATTAGTATCTCACATTGTTTTTCTGAAGCCTGATGCTCTATGCCCATGTTTAACTTGATTCATTGGACATTATTTATAAACAGCGTTACATCGGCTCTCTTTCTAACGTCATCTCCCAAATCGAATGACAAATTCCAAAACTTTTCCGTCGTCGATTGTTGACGAGTTTACGGGTGCATATGCTGCTATCATAAAAACTCACGTGACTCCCAGCTTAATACAAACCCAGAGAAGCTTAGGGCTGACGAAACCATGATCTCCACGAAGGCGGGTCGGTACGAATCGCCTCCAGGTAATGCCCTAACCTGCACTGCGATACGCATTCGGACCAGAATTGCAGTCCAGTGTATATATGAAAATCTAAACACAAATGTAGCAACCCTGAGAAGACCCTTTACACTGAGGAGGTTATAAAAATCAGCTTAGAATTTCAGTGGCATAAGACCACCTAACTGAACTAGCACTTTTGTATTCATAAAAACATAACGAAATGAGAATTAAGATATGACCTCTTCCACGCATTTAAGTGAAAGAGGTCATATCTCATTTAGCAAGAAGACAAAAACGAAGTAAGTAGGTACAGTAATACCCCGACTTACGCTACCTCGACTTACGCGAATTCGGAGTTACGCGATTTAATTTTCTTCGCGATTTAACCTTCTACATCAAAATAACTTCAGATTGTGTTTATACATTTTATTAATATAGTTTGTCATATTATCTAGAATAAATTAAAATTTATTTCCTAAATTATTGATTTATATTTCCTAAATTATAGTCTCCGGTCCCAATTAATGTCATGACTTTATAGGTACTTATAGGAATATTGCAGAATTGATACCCGACTTACGCGGATTCGTCGATAGGCTCGGTCCACCTATCGCGTAAGTCGGATTGAGGGTACTGTAAGTCTGGGAGAAGTAAGTGGGGTTTGTTGGTATTTTAACCCTATGATAACACGATTGTAATGTCATATTTTCTGCCGTTGTGCGTATGCTACTTTTTATTAAACCTGGATTAAAAGTTCATATAACACAGCCCGAGGTACCTAAAATATAAATTATTTAAACCAAGCTTTTGGTGAATCCTGCGGGATCACCTAATTTTTCTGGGATAAAAATTGAGTAAAAAGCCTATGTGCTGTTCCAGATCATCATCTTTGTGCCAAATTTCATTCAAACCCGTTTAGTAATTTTTGCGTGAATGAGTAACAAACGTCCAAACTTTAAGTAAAAAAGTATCTTCACGCCCGTATCCCCGAAATAGTAGGCAGAGGTGCAACAAGTACACTCACGATTAGCCAAAGATACTTGGTCCCGCAATGTGATAAGTGGCAAGCCTATCGACAACCGAGCACTTTCCAATCCCAGGCTACGTGGTTTTTATCAGAAAACTGAAAAAACACATTTTTGATTTGCCTGACCCAGTGATCGAACGCGGAACCTCATGTGGTCAACTCCGGCACCGGACCATTAAACCACAGAGGCGATCCAAACATTCGCATTTATAATATTACCTAATATAGATTATTTAACTTAAAAAAAACCGTTGGCGTTAGGCTTGCCACCTATCGCATTGTGGGACTAAATATCTTCGACTAATCGTGGGTGCACTTGTACCTCTGCTTATCTATCTCTTCGGAGATATGGGCGTGAAGATATTTTTTATTATGAACTTTTGACCAGATAATATGATGAAATAGATTTTCATGTAAAACAACAAAGTGTTGTTTTTAAGGTTCTGTACGTCATAAGAAAAAGCGAAAGCCTTTTGGACCACATTGTTTTTAGTCTTAGCGTCTATCCATGTGTCAAGGCCCTTTTTCTCAGGAAAGCATATAGGTATCACGTTGAAATTTATATCGAACTAGTGATCTGCCCGCGGTTTCACCCGCGTTACTTTTGTTCCCGTGGGAATATTGGAAAGGTTTATATACTAAAACCTTCTTCAAGAATCAATCTATCTATTCAAAGAAACCGCATCAAAATCCGTTGCGTAGTTTTAGAGATTCAAGCATACATAGGGAAATAGGGACAGACAGAGAAAGCGACTTTGTTTTATACTGTGTAGTGATACTCGGGCCTACAGCTGTGAAAAAAATTAAACTTTTAAGTCAACGCGATCAAGATACACGGCCATCTATATCGCAAGATTTGCGATTTAAAAAGGGAATCAAAACTTATAGGGTACTTACTAGTTAATACTTCCCGTACCGACCTAGAATTATGAAATTTGAAAGTAATGTCTAACAGTTCATGTAAAGGAAAAGTTCGAAAACCATAGATGTTTAGTTACCTACCTACATCACAAAAAAAAATCACGATAAAATTAATTTTTTCCCCCGCGTTAGTTCAGTCCTTTTTGAAGAATAGTCCATCTGCCATTCTGCCAGATAGTTCACATTATAAAGTGAACGATTAGCTATAACAGTCAATACCATTGCGACTTAAGGGGTGATTTCTGAAACGTCTCGACCGGCCCAATACCACCACCTTGGCGATGCGAGTGACTATCGTTGTGGCTACTAGGTGGGAGAAAACAACATTGTCCTGTCTGGGTCTGGTACTACCGCCTTACCTATTCCTTCCGCATTATTTGTCGATAAATTGTGGCGGTTTGGAGGTAAGGTTGCCAGAAAACTTATGCAAGTGGCATTAACTCCCGCCACACGGATAGCATCGGACTATTAACATCTTTGATGTCTATATACGATGGTTTTCTTTTTTTCAAGAGACCCCATCTGATTTAATAATCTATACATATAATAAAATCGTAGGAAATTCAAAACTGTACATTGAATATTTTTTTAAAAGAATAAATACTTGGGCGTTATCTACAATCGATATCGAAGCCAAAAATATAGTTTTTAGAATTTTTGTCTGTATGTATGTCCAGGGTAAACTCAAAAAGTACTGTATGGATTTACTTCAAATTTTGCACGAATATTACTAACAGGTCGGGTCAACATATAAGCTACATATTATCACGCTATCACCTATGGGGGAGGAGCAGTGCGGCGCATACTAAGTCCGCGCGGACGAAGTCGCTGGCAACAGCTAGTAAATAATAAAGTGTGTATGTTTCGACGGATGGTTGGATGTTTGTTACTCAATCACGCAAAAACAGCTAAACTGATATGTATGAAATTTGGCACACCTGTAGACGATGATATGGAATAGTACATAGGCTACTTTTTATCCCGTAAAAATAGTTGTTCTCTCGGGATTCACCAAAAACTTTTATAATGCAGCAGGTTGCACGGGCAGCTAGGTATGAAAAAAGGCTCAGATAATAAAATTTTACACTATAATGAAAATTTATATTTATTGTAACTGTAATAAAAAGTTATTTTACAGCAATTGGCACCAGATGGTAATAAACAATATTTTATTTAAACACGTGGCTCATGATTAGTTATTACAATAGAGACTGAAAATCATAGCTAAAAATATAAAAATTGAGATATTTTTAAGCTGTGCTCTGTGTGTGAATAGTGATGCCACCTATCATTTCTTGATTTAAAGGTTTTCAGCATACAAGGGTTAATATTTTTTACGGAAGATCGGAAGTGGCATAGGTATTTTATAAACTGAAAAAAAAAATGTTTCTTGGCAGAGGAAATAGCCATTAAAATATTTTGATTTTGTGAATCAAATGCATAAAAATATTTAGGTATAATATGTTAAGCGCACTTGGACTCCCCTACTATTTGTTCATGTTGGAGCAAATAGTAGGGGAGGGGAGCCCAAGAGGGGATTTTAGGATATGTGGAAATTGTCAGATTATATATATTTTTCGTTATTCTTAAATAATTTCTTTTAAAATAAAAGAAAATGCAGACGCGCTCGAGAGAGGAAGAGAGCCGTTTTCTGTGCTACTTTGTGACCCTCCCTTTCCCTTACACTGCACTAAAAACGTCGGATTTTCTAAATCTTAGCTCGCAATTAATTCGCTATACGCTGACGCGTTTCAGTCTTTCCAAATCATTGTTTTGTACATTTTTTTATCTGCAACTTTTTCCCATCATTGAAATGGAAAACATAATATAACCTTTCATTTTTCTATCATCTAATCTATAAATAGGTATAAAAGACGATCGAGTAAATTTTCATTTTTATCCTGGGATCCACTAAAACGAATTCAAAGTCCAATGACCGCGGCTGGTTAGAACAGTAAGCTCGTGTTTAACCGCATTGGCAAGCCATACGGAAGCTTTATTTAGCCTCTATTCAATTTTGAAAATTACGAGTTCCTATTTTTTTTTAATCCGAAAAACGAGACAGCGCGTAAAATACGGGATATTAGGCTACCCTACCTGTGACTATACGTAAGCTGTAAATTGACAATACAATTTAATATCTGGCATATTTTGATGACAGCATAATGTATTCACAGCACATTACCTCACTAAATAAATTCTAGCAAAAAATAATACAAAACCATAACATATATTGTAACAATAAATCATAGTTTTTCATATGTATAAATGGCTGATATAAAATTTATACTACTAATTACTTACAATAGTAGGTAGTTTTGAAAAATTATTGACACTAGACGTTATAACTCTGAAACCTGAATACAAATAGAAAAATAGATGTTACTCAGTGAATAACGAAATAATAGAAATTATCGCAAAACAAGAGTTACCAGTATCCAGTGACGTAGCTATCGTAGGATCCGGTGGTGCAGTGCACCAGGGCCCCGGACCTTGCGAGGCCCTATGCCCATTAACCTTAGCTTTGAAAAGAGCGGGTCAGCCAACTCGCCAGCAGCTGGCGAGTTGGCTGATCATTGGCACCGGGGCCTTTGCCCACTTAGCTACGCCACTGCCAGTATCTACTATAGATTGTACTTTCCATATAAAGGATCGAGCATACTGAGGCAGGCCGCATCGCAATGAAAAATGCAGGTTAACAAATTAGGACGGGGCGAGGCAGGGCGGATCGCATCGCGTTGCGATATGCAGCGCATTTCCGCATTTCTTTTCAAATGTTATTCTCCTTTGTTGATCATCATAACACGGACCTTGCAAATCACATAGCTCTTTATAGTCTTGAACTAAAATTATTAATCGTTCTTCGTCTATAATTACGTGATTTAGTAAATTAATACTCAAATTACGGAGTAACACGTGTACGCAATTCCGCTAGTCATTGCACTATGTAATGGGTCGGGGCAGGCCACATGCATCGCGTTCACCGAAATCCGCGGAGCAAAAGTCCGGCGCCTAAAATGTATGAAAACAATCTAGGCAGCTTTTTGCGATGCTGCCCGACCTGTCGAGGCCCGCCTCCGTGTGCTCGATCCATAAACATTCAGATTTCAAACAAAACATCTATTTTAAATATGCTTATAAAGTAACAGATTCATTATAGAAAACAAGCAATTATATTGTACTTATTCATTAATGTAAACAACTTTATAATAATATAAGGCACAGTATAATCACATAATTAAATTCATAATCTCTAAAATACATTGTGCTTATGAACAAATATATTATAATAACTAAAATATATGCTTCTTAGAATCTAATCAGGGAATGCTGATACAGTCTCAATTTTGTTATAATACTTTATAAATTAGTTGAGTCTGATTAAATTTACCAAAATATAAATGCATACATCTAAAAAACCGGTATTTTTAATTATAACATTATTTTATCTCAGTTATAACACTAGTATAATTTTAATTAGGTACATGTCAAATTTCGAAACGGTAATTTAATATTTTGTCTCAAATATATAATGTTTCCAACAGTAAATTTTTGTACAAATCTAGATTAACAAGCTGATATAAAAAAATGGAATAGTTTAATACTTCATTACTTAGACCAAAACTCGGTTGCTCATATTTATTGGGCCATCTATAAGACATATTGTGAAATAAGCAATTTCTTACTTTAAAAAAGATACATTTCTGCTAAAAAGTTCTATCTTACAAATGATACTTATGTAACAATCTAATACAACACTATGTAACAATGTATAACATCCGGCTTTCAATATTCTTTATCTCTGAAACCCTGGCTAAAATCTTCACCAAATGGAACAAATACAAAGTACAGTAGAACATCAATAACTTCAAGATCAGGGGAAGCATTAAATAATTTAAGTAATCAAGGGTTTCAGTTAGTTTACATTTGCACTATGATCACAAATTTTTTTGAACTCCAGGTCATATCTTTTCGAGAAATATTCCAACAAGATATTGCTATTTTTTAAAATATTTTTTAATTGCAAGCTCTGAATTTATGGATTTAGGTGTTTTAGAATTTTTTAACTTTACCCTTCAACTTAACCTACATTTTTTTTAACCTTAACACTTTTTATTTTGACTCTATTTGAACCATGTCATTGCACACTGTTGTAATTTAGGAAATTCTGCATCTTTTTTCATAGATTTTCGCATAATTCTCGTTACTTCTATAGTTAATTTACTTTTTTCAATGAACTCCTGTGGATTCTATACTAGGCTGTTTGTTAAAATAAAGCACAGCGCTGCTAATGCGAGAAATGGTTAACATTTGTCTCGGGTAAAGATTCAAAAAATTTTTTGTTGTGAAAAGCTTTTTTTTATCTGGTTAACAAGTGTAAGACAGAAGAACTGGATTAATAATTGAGCCTATTATTTAGTAAATTCGTTTCGAATGAGTTACTGAGGTCGTCAAAAAACTACTGTCAAAAAAGGTTCAATACCTGAATTATTTGTTTAAGTTATATAGACTTCGTACTTTAAGTCAAAGAGGTTTTGGTTTCTGAAAATTTTTTTGATTTTTATGGAGGTTTAAAATTATCGAGGTTCTACTGTTTTTCTATCTTCCCAAACAAAAAAAAGGTTAATAAACGACTAAGTAGTGAGGTAACAAAAGAAAAAACGGCCAAGTGCGAATGGGACTCACACAAGAAGGGTTCCGAACCATCATCTATAAAAACCACAAAAAATCACATTTGTTGTATGGGAGCCCCCATAAATATTTTAACTATTTATTTTTAAGGTGAATATAATATATAACTAAATATTTGAATATTTCAAGCGTCTACCAGTTGTTTGTTGTATGGGAGTCCCCCTTAAATATTTATTTTATTCTGTTTTTAGTATTCGTTGTTGTAGCCGTAACAGATATACATCTATGAAAATTTCAACTGTCTATCACGGTTCATGAGATAAAGCCCGGTGACAGACGGACAGACAGATTGGAATCTTAGTGATTAAGTTACCCTTTGGGTACGGAACCCTAAACAACAATCACAGTTGAATCATTAACCTTTTTGAAAGTCGGGAAAAATACCATGTATATTTTGAAAAACATTTAGGCAATAGATTTTTAGATTTAAATTGCATAAAAAATCATCCGATCAAAAGAAAATATTTTTTGTCATTACAGTAATTATTTGTCATATGGCTATAGAATCTACATATTAATCTATGAAGCCAAAACTTTTAACTTTTTTTGGACTATCACGTGAATGTTGGCGTATGAAATACGGCATAGATAAAGATTACATTGAGGAGTGCAGAAACCTAATTTTTTTTTATAATATATATTAGATATACAAGAATTGATAAAAATAAACATTACACACACAACATTCATTTCAAATACATTTTAATATACACATGTGTATACTATTATTGCTTATGGATTAAGTCTATTTTATTTTTTAGTCTGTGGTCGAAATTCCACCACAGTGAGATAGATAAACAGTACTCCTCTTGTAAAACTAAGGTGTGTTGCCAGTATGTTTAAAAAAATAATGCATAAGAGATTCTACTACAGCAAACGATTGCAAAGATGAATCGTTTATTTGAGAAACCCCATAAGTCACATTTTTTTCGAAATTGGGTTTATTGCATTTTTCGGTTCTTTGAATATCCTCTCACGTTTACGTGTATATAATAAGTCCAAATATCCCATAAGTCCAAAATTAAAAAAATAAGTTTCTTTTTTTTTTTACAAAAAAAACTTCTTCTGAGTGAAAAAAATGTTTTTAAATTAAAATTGACGCCTTTTTGAAAAAAAAAAATCACCCGTGACCACTGGCTGTCAGTAAAAAAGTAAAATTAAATTTTAATAATTTTTGCTGTTATTAGTTTGATAAAATTTAATTAAATTATTGTTTTATTCTTTACTGTGATTTCACTGACTTTAATTTAAAAATAAATGATTATTTGTTATAATTTCCGTTAATTGTATTTCTACTCCATATTTTGTAGTTTATTTTATAAATTTAATAAATTATTGAGGAAGAAAAATTGATAAATTAATGATTTTTTAACTATTTTCTTCGTTTGTTTGAGAAACCCCATAAGTCCACCTACTTTAAATCATTATTGTTAATTGTAGTAATTAACAATTAAAATTTTTTATGCTGGAATCTTTTTTAGAGATGCTAACATTATTATTATTTATCATTGGTTCACGATGTTAATGCTAACTTAACCTGGAAAAATGTTTTTTGCTTCTCCTGAAAAATTTAGTATTTTGGACTTATGGGGTTTCTCAAATAAACGATTCAGATATGGGTTGTAATATACTAATTGGTGTTCTGAGTATAATTGAAAAAATTTAGTTATTAAGTTTAAATTGTACTTTTCACATTAGGTGGCTATGGATATGTTCCATGTTTCCTGTTCTATTTAATTATAAGGAATGTTTTTTACTTAAGTAGCAACATACTAATGAGAAGTCACTAGAAAAAATGCCTTATTTAAAAAAAATACATTTCCATTGAGATACTTTTTAGATGCCCTTATCACCATATCATTGTTAAGCTTGAATATAATTAACTATCTAAATAAAATTCGCTGTATTATTCAGTCTTTAAGAAACCATAATTTCAAACTCTTTTTGCACGACTAACAATTGCATAATCGGTTCCATTGCAAGTATTATGATCTACTTCTTCTAAACCAACTTGGCTTTGAAATACTTGAACCTGTGATGCTGTAGGTACTTGTGGTCCAGGAGTGTTTGGTTTCCTTATCATGCCATAGCCTAAATGAGAATCATCTGCCATTCGAGCAGTTTGCATTACATTTTCAACCTCATCATAGTCATTCCAGTTATCTTTGTTTTTAGGCTCACCGAGAGCCAACGTTGTTGGTCGAGCTTCAATTTTCTTATATCTGGACGACTTGTTTAGTTTACTGGTAGAACCAAAATACTGTAATCTATCATAGTTTTCATCTTCCGGGTCAACAACGGGACTTGGCAATAAGATAATTCTAGAAGATTCTGGTCCATTCGTATTCAAGTTATCCTGTGACCGAGATATTAATTTCATACAATTGGGATTATCTGCTAAATTAGGAGTGAACTCTGTATGATCAGGATCATCAATACCAAAGGTTTTCCAAGCATCATTTCTTACTTCAACCTTATCATATGGCACAGAAGGTGGACTATTATCTCTCTTGGATTCAATTAGCTCATAGTCTAGCTTTTTATATCTACCAAATTCAATATTTTCTTCTGGTGCTAAAGGTACATCTTTATTAACTTTAGGTAAGTTAATAATCTTTCTAGGGGGTTTTTGGGGCTTAGGTTTAAGTGCCGGCTTAGGCATTAAAAGTGGTGCATTATCTCTATCTGTACTAGAACTCTGATGGCTAGAAACTGATGCAGTTTTAAATGACAGCGAACTTAAATTTAAGTCATCTGGTCTAGCTGCCACCAGAGGACTTCTAGACCCAGGAAATAAGTTAGCTGTTGATTGTAAATTAAATTCACTGTGTTCTGGACTATTTAAGTTTTCATTTCCAATCATTTGTTTCATAGTTTTCATTTTTAATGATAAACATTTAAATATTTCAGACTGGTTTGGATGCTCCAGATGGAAAATACCTTCTCCTGTTTCACATTTCCTACCAGCTTCGAATGTGAATTTTCCCTGTCTATATCCATAACGTCTGACATATTTGTAAGGCCATGTAGCATATAGCTTATTATCGTTTACATCTCGTAAGTCAATGGATGTAGCTGTTAAAACAAGAAGATATCTAATAGGTTCTAATCTACATCTTGTTGATGCATCTGAGGGTGACATTTTTACAGAAAATATTCCTTCACCAGAAGAGCAGTAAAGATCATTATCTTCATCACAACTTGCAGGACTTGAATCTTTACCTTTAAATGCAACGGACTGTAACGCAGTTACCCATTCAAGAGTTTCAACTTCTGACTGTGCACTTATTTGTTGAGTATTTGACTTAGTGAAGATAGTTATTGTGTTAGGACTAGAGTGTGTTATTTTTATACAATTTTCCAATGTTAAAATCTTTGGAATGGCACCTGATGTCACATCGTCTTTGCTATCATATACTTCAAGTCTCTCAATCCCTTGTATGCTTGCATCAAACAAAATACAATGTTTTTGTTGCCAATTTTTCTGAAAACAAAAATAAACATCTATACATATAATAAAATCGTAGGAAAGTCAAAACTGTATATTGAATATTTTTTTAAAAGAATCCTTTGGGCATGATCTACAATCGATATCAAAGCCAAAAATATAGTTTTTAGAATTTTTGTATGTTTATCTCTTTGTCTGTATGTATGTCCGGGGTAAACTCAAAAAGTACTACATGGATTTACTTCAAATTTTGCATGAATATTATTAACAAGACGGGCCAACATATAGGCTACATATTATCACGCTATCCCCTACGGGGGAGGAGCTGTGCGAAGTAAACGAAGTCCGCACGGACAAAGTCGCAGGCAACAGCTAGTAAACAATAAAAAGGTTCCACATTTTTGGATATAGTAAGGAATTTTTGTATATAATAATTCCCCATTTTGGTCTCAGGCTCCTTTGAAGAATAGCGCCAACAGCAGTTCTGCCAGGCAGGTCGTAAAAGGCGACCGATTGGCTATACGAGTCACTACCAATGTGGCTCCTATGTCGTAGAGTTCTGCATTGTCCTGCCGGGTCTGGTACCACCGCCTTACCTATTCCTGCCGCAATAGCGTCAGAGCTTGTTGCTGTCGTGTTCGGGTTTGGAGAATAAAGTAGCTGGTAAACTTATGCATGTCGCAAGATTGTAACAAGACAGTAATGCACCATTTACATATTTGGTGTCTATAGGCGATGGTTAACTCTTTCCATCAGGAGATCCATCTGCTTGTTTGTTATCTTATGATATAATAAAACCTATAATTTAATCAATCTGTTGCGGATGACACAGCAACCGTGTCATGATTGTTTTTAATGTATAGTGTATGACATGGGAGTCGTGTCATTTTTTTAAAAATTAATTACATCTCCCTCAAACTGCATTTTAAAAGGTTCTACCCTGAACTAAATCTTTATAATTTTCCAAGTAAATCAAGCCTGTAGGCTTCGATTTTGAATATTCTGTGAAAAATTTAGGGGTTGTCAACCTTTTTTTAAGCTGCATTAATATTAATAAACAAAACAAAATCAAAAATAAAATAAAAACAAACAAATCGTTAATTTATTGATGTTACTATATTCACACCCCTATCTCCAAAGAGGTACGTAGAGGTACAACTAGTGCACCCACGATTAGCCAAAGACCCACAATGTGATTGATATCAACTCAAATTATTTGTTTTGTAGGTAATAAACACCCTAAATTCTAATTAAACTTGAATTAGATCACATTGTGACCTGAACGGCTGTAGCATCCTGTGGCAACTTGTTTGATTGGTGGGTATGAGTACCATCATCTTACCTATTTCTGCCGTCATAATGTAACTACAAAACACTATGTATCTAACGGACATGCAAACCAAAAAAGCCCACATCTATTTAATGTACTTATTTTTCTAACTTTTATTTTACAAAAGATTTGCAACATCTGAATAAAAAAGTTTTTATTTTCTATTTTCAGAAAAACACTTAGTAAATCTACAAAAAAAACCATTAAAAACAATGCAATCTTCCATTTGGAATCCAATGGGTAAGAGGATCCAATGGGTAGATGATCTCCCTAAGGGTTGGAGGAGACACTGCACGAATAGGATAAAGTGGCACTAACTGGAGGAGGCCTGAGTCAAAGGACAACTTGACCTATAATGTGCTACCAATGCTCAATTTTAACTATCTAGAATTATATACTATTAAGAATTATATATTTTATAATTATATATTTTGATAATAATTAAAGAATTATATAATTTGATTAAATAATAATATTGTTAAAATAATGTAATGACAATTATAATAATCCCAATTAATTAATTAAGAATGACATCTATTGTATAATTGTCTTTTGTAATTTTGACTAATATTGAGTATTAAGTGATTGTTTATTGTGTACAGATATTATTATTGTTACGTACTCGGGTTCGCAATTGCAGAAAAACACCACTTATATTAAATCCGTGTATTTACACAACACAACACAACGTAATACTAAAATACCCTTCACACAAAAGTCACTTACTGTACTATCACTGAACTTAGAACACTACACAATAAAACACTTCTCGCTTCGCACTGGTCACTTGATGTATCGCTCTTGATCGCTTGATAAAAACTGACTCGTGTTTGTCAACATCTCTGTATTTATAGGCAGGGGAAAGCCCTAGCTGGATCCAGAAAAGTCTAAATGTATCGGGAAACAATGAATCACTTTTTATCGTAAACATGTTATGAGTCATAAATCCTAGTACACGCTACTTTCAACCTTATGCCATATCCCACAAAGTCCATTATGGCATAGCCCCGGTCAACTATTTGTTTGTCAACAGGAGTTTTCTAGATAAATAGCGCGCGCGCGCTCTAATTCTACACGCTTCTAGATTATTCGTAACACTACCCCCCTCTTAGTTATGTTCGTCCCGAACATCATTACTTCCATTATAGATAGCTAATCGATCAACATGAACAATCTTCATGGTCCCTCTTGGTTGCTTCTGCACTCGGTAGGTTACGTCATTGATCCGTGTGATTACTTTGTATGGCCCATCCCAACGTCGCTGTAACTTAGGTGATTTTCCTTTTCGTCGAACCGGATTATGTAGCCAAACAAGAGATCCTTCCTGAAAACCTCGATGATTGGCGTTTCGGTCGTATCTGGTCTTCATCCGCTGACTTGATTCCAATGCATTTTCACTTATTAATGAGTGTATATCGCGTAACCTCTCACGAATGTCTTCAACATGTTCCGGTATACTTAATTGGGTCTCTGCATTCGGTGGCGGGCCTCCAGTCATTAAGTCTGCTGGTATACGTAACTGTCTACCGAAGTTGGCATAGGCTGGCGTCACTTTTATGCTTTCGTGTTCCGCTGTTCGGTAAGCCAGTAAGAACAGAGGTATGTATATATCCCAGTCCTTTTGGTGATCTTCTACCAACTTGGCTAAGTGTCTTTCCAAAGTTTGGTTAAATCGTTCGACCATTCCATCAGATTGCGGGTGATAAGGCGTAGTTCTTGTTTTGTACACTCCTAATAATTTACACATTTCCTGGAATACATTAGATTCAAAGTTTCTGCCTTGGTCTGAATGAATCTCCAGCGGAACGCCAAATCTGCATATCACCTCATTGACTAATTTCTCAGCAACCGTCGTGGCTTCCTGATTAGGGATTGCGAACACCTCCGGCCATTTCGTGAAGTAATCCATCACGACCATAAAATACTTGTTTCCGTTATCTGTCTTAGGAAACGGCCCAGCCACGTCAATCGCTATCCTTTCCCAGGGGGCTCCCACGTTGTATAGTCTAAGGTTGCCTCGGCTTCTGACCTGCGGACCTTTCACTGCTGAGCATGACGTACATTTTCGGCACCAATTCTCGACATCTTCTCGGCAATTCAACCAGTAAAAACGCTCTCGTACCTTTACCAATGTTCGTCGTACTCCAAGATATCCTCCAGAAACCCCATCATGCAACACACGTAGTACGTCCTTGATGAGTTTTCTTGGCACGACCAACTGTAGATGATGTTCTCTTCCTGAAGGTTTTTCCCATTTGCGGTACAGTAAGCCGTTTTGCAACACAAGGCTTTCCCACTGCGCCCAATAACTTTTCGTAATGGCGCTGAAGGGGGCCAGCTCCTGCCATTCGGGCTTTTCCGTGTCTTGCTTCTTCCAATCTATTAGAGGCCGCAAATCTCTATCTTCGTACTGGGCCTCACGCATCTCATCAGTTTCCCACCTGTCATCCGTAGGCTTAGCTCGCAGTACTTGAACCCTTTCCTTCATCTCCATCCTTACACAATGTTTACAATCTTCCGCACAAGGTCGTCGTGATAACGCATCCGCATTCGAGTGAGACCTTCCACTGCGGTGTTCTATGTTAAAGTCAAACTCTTGCAATTGCTCAATCCAGCGAGCCACTTGGCCTTCCGGGTCCTTGAATTGTAACAACCACTTCAAAGCAGCATGGTCGGTACGCAGCTTGAAGTGTCGCCCAATCAGATACTTCTTGAAGTGTCGAAGAGTCTTCACTACTGCCAATAGTTCTCTTCTTGTAACACAATAGTTTCGTTCCGGCCGCGATAATGATTTGCTGAAGTAAGCTATCACAACTTCTTGATCGCCTTGCTTCTGTGATAAGATACCACCAATGGCAGTGTTACTTGCATCTGTGTCTACGATGAACTGCCCTTTCCGATCAGGATAGCCCAAAATTGGTGACTCACACAACCGCTTCTTAAGTTCATCGAAAGCTTGTTGACACATGTCATTCCAATCGAAACTCTTCTTTTCTTCAGTGAGTCTATGCAGCGGTTTTGCTATTTCAGCAAATCCTTTCACAAAACGTCTGTAGTAAGAGCATAGTCCTAGAAATGCGCGAACATCGGTCTTGTCTCTGGGTGTTGGCCACTTTTGTACTGCACTAACCTTTTCAGGATCTGTCTGTACGCCGTTTTGTGATATCACGTGACCCAGATAGTTGACTTCCTTTCGAAATAAGTGACACTTCTTTGGGTTCAACTTTAGCCCTGCAGCTTGTATTTTATTAAAAATCTTTTCCAGTTGGTACAGATGATGCTGAAAATCTCTTCCTATGACTATTACGTCATCTAAATACACTAAGCAGGCATCGCCTACAAGTCCTGCTAGAACACATTCCATTAATCTTTCAAAAGTCGCCGGCGCATTGCATAATCCAAACGGCATTACTTTAAATTGCCATAATCCTTGTCCTGTGGAGAATGCTGTCTTCTCTTTATCATTAGGGCTAAGTTCAACCTGCCAGTACCCAGATTTTAAATCTAAAGTTGAGAACCAAGACATGCCTGCCAGAGTGTCCAAAGTGTCATCTATCCGAGGTAGTGGGTAACTGTCCTTTTTGGTGACTTCATTGAGCCGACGATAGTCGATGCAGAAACGTGTAGACCCATCTTTCTTCTTAACCAACACTACAGGAGAGCACCATGGACTAGAAGATTGCTCTATAACTCCGCTTCTTCTCATTTCATCTATCATCTCCTGTACCTCCCTCTCTTTGGCTATAGGGACACGTCTAGCTTTCTGCTTTATAGGCTGCGCATTTCCAGTGTCAATCTTATGTTTGACTACAGATGTTCTGCCTATATCTCTATCAGTCTTAGAAAAAATGTTGGCATAACGTGAAAGTAGATTCTTAGCCTGCTGCCGTTGTGACGTGGTAAGGTAGCTGCACTTGTTCACCAAATCCTTGAGTTCCTGTGGTACGTCTCTCGATGCTGTACTTCCTGTCAATGTCAGTTTCCTTAACGTCATAACTTCATCACTTTGTCCTACAACATCACCTGCTTTAAGCACCACATCACTGTCACTCAAGTTGACTACCTGCACCGCTGCCAAGCCCTTGTCACAAACCAAACTCCGGCCTGTAATACAGTGTGGAATTGCTCCATTGTCTTCAATTAACACACTCCTATTACCCAGGCCCTTGTAACTGGTTGGTAACTTCACGCGTACCAATGTCTTCGATCTTGAAGATAAGATGGTTCTTCTAGCCACTGTTACCTTTCCTTTTGATCCCCCATCCATGAAAATTTCTACTAGCCCACATATGAAAACTCCTGTCTTGCAATCAATCTTGCAGGCATTCTTCTTCATGAAGTCTAAACCAAGTACACAGTCATCCATAATATCGGCCACTACGACGTCGTGAGTGTAATACTCGTCGCCTATTTGCATCACTAAAGATGCTTCACCGAAGACGGGTATTGGCTGACCTGTGACAGACAGAAGCTTGCTTTGTACAAAATTCCTCAATCTCAGGTTGCCATTGTCAGCTACTTCTGGTCGCACCACAGTTCGTGTAGCTCCAGTGTCCAACGTTAAGCTGCAGTTCTTGCCATTAATCACTCCCTTAATGGATAAACTGTTGCCGTCGCACACCTGGGATATGACAACTTTTTCTCGTCCAGCCAGCACCTGCCGTTTGCTCCTAGCTGTTACTCGTTTCTCTGCTGGTTCAACAGGCTGTTTGATGTGCCTGCTCTCTTCAGCTGCTGAGTTTCCTCCCGCTTGCTGTCGCCAATTCATGGAACCTGTAGCCATAGGTTTGGCTGGGCAGCTAACTCTAATGTGCCCACGTTTCCCGCAGGCATAACACATGGGACCCAGTCTTCTAGGTTCCACTTCCTTTTTTTGAGCCACAACTTCTGTAACCTTACGTACTTTATGTGCTCGAGGTTCGTGGCGAACAGCTTCTACCTCCAGCGCATGAGCCAAAGCCTCCTTCATTGTCACGTGGTGCTGAAGGCGAACAGCAGCACGCACTTCCAGGTCTCGAATTCCATCAATAAACGCCTGGACAATAGTATTGTTCACTGTGTTAGCGTCGGCCGAAGGATACGCCTTCCTCACAAGCTTCTCAATTTCCACGGCCCATTGTTGAAGTCCCTCGCCGCTCCTCTGTACACGGTCCTTTAACTGGGCACGGAAAACATGCTCCAAGTGACGCTCACCGTAGCGAGCTTCCAATGCCTCCATCAAGTCAGCGAACTGATACTCTTTAGGCATTGCATCCAATACAGAGAGCGCCTGTCCCCGCAACGCCGTACTTAGAGCTGTTAAGCAATGTTCACCTGTCCAACCACTGGCCTTCGCTGCTATTTCAAACTGAGTGCGGTACGCACTCCATGACGTAAGACCGTCATAAGTGGGTACCTTTACCCGAGGACCCACCTGGTGAGAGCAGCTTGTAACGGCAGCACCCGACTTAACTCCCGTGATCTTCATTTTCATGACCTCCCTTTCCAGTTGGTCCACGTTTTCACTTATTTTGTCGCAGCTGGCCTCCAAGTGGTCAACCCTCTTCTCAACACCCTTCATGTCGCGCTTGACGAGGCCCACATCGCTTTTAAGCTGGTCTTGTTGCGCCAGGATTACCGTCAATTTATCATCAAACCCAGATAAATGTTCCTTGATCTGGTCCCGTAGCTGCTGTTGTTGCTGTTGCTGTTCCTGTCGCTGTTGCTGAATAGTGGCCAGTATGACAGAAAGATCAGCAGGGGCTGAGCTCGATGCTAACGACGTGCTGGCAACACTTGCGGGTTCCTCACCTGCACGCGTCTCGGTGTCCTCTGACGCCCTCTGTGTCTCAGCTTGAGATCTGGTGGTAACACCTTCTTTCGGAATAAGTGGCATTTTTTAACACAATTTCACTTCCGACACCAGTTGTTACGTACTCGGGTTCGCAATTGCAGAAAAACACCACTTATATTAAATCCGTGTATTTACACAACACAACACAACGTAATACTAAAATACCCTTCACACAAAAGTCACTTACTGTACTATCACTGAACTTAGAACACTACACAATAAAACACTTCTCGCTTCGCACTGGTCACTTGATGTATCGCTCTCGATCGCTTGATAAAAACTGACTCGTGTTTGTCAACATCTCTGTATTTATAGGCAGGGGAAAGCCCTAGCTGGATCCAGAAAAGTCTAAATGTATCGGGAAACAATAATCACTTTTTATCGTAAACATGTTATGAGTCATAAATCCTAGTACACGCTACTTTCAACCTTATGCCATATCTCACAAAGTCCATTATGGCATAGCCCCGGTCAACTATTTGTTTGTCAACAGGAGTTTTCTAGATAAATAGCGCGCGCGCGCTCTAATTCTACACGCTTCTAGATTATTCGTAACATTATGTTGGACTGGTCAGAGAATAAAGGCTATTTTTATTTTATTTATTTATTTATTAATCTTCCGTTTACACCCTGTTTTGCTTTCAATTGAATAAATCAAGTGCACACATGTGTAAAACATTAAAACTTTTTAAATATGGCTGGTGGCGTAACTTCTATGGGTTTTTATGCCACCACTACTAAAAGTTTTGGAAAATATACATCACAACAAATCTAAAATTATTAATTAAAAAATTTCAAGCTCATGTTTTTAAAACAAATTAATTCTCAAATGAGGTTTTGATTTTGTTGTATACAATCTATACAAATAAATAAAATTGGATTGTCTGTTTGTAATATTAAAATAACCGCTTTGTACTAAATGCATATGGATGTAAACACAGTACAAATAACAAAATAACATTTTTTACAATTTTTGTCTGTCTGTTCTGGCTAATCTCTGGAACGGTTGGAACGATTTTGATGGAACTTTTACTGGCAGATAGCTGATGTGAAAGGGAGTAACTTAGGCTACTTTTTTTCAAAACTTTTTCACGCGAATGAAGTCGCGGGTGCAGCTAGTATCTACATATAGAGTGAAGTATATTTTTACCTATATCCCCTTTTACATAGAACTTTCCTGGCAATTACGTGTCTTAACTAGAAATTTAAGCTATAGCAGCTGTATAGCAAGGGTGGCAAACTAAACTACAGGGGTGGTAAAATATTGAACACAACATAGGCAACATACCAAAACCCTGAGTCACTACAAAGCCACTTGTCAAATCTGAAAGTGGTATGTAAAACTAATATTTTATTTGTGATAAAATAAATCTACTAAGCAGTCGTATATACCTTTTTAGGAAATTTGCTAAACATATTTCCTCCGGCTGGTGGAAATAGTAAACAACCGGATTTTATCTCATCGTCTCGTTCCATCTTTGTAGTTTTGCAATTTATTGAATATTAACAAAAATATGAATTCCCAAGTTTCCTTTATTTTAAAAATACATGTTGAATTCACAGTAATTAAAACAAAGTTTGTTTAGTACAAACAAAAAATATGAGATTACTCAGAAAAATGCAACATTCTAAAAAGTGACAGACGTGACAGTAAACAACTGACCATTGACATTTGACAAACTGGCAAGTGGCACTTGACAAATGTAAATTTAGATAATACCCAAGGAACTTATATACGCTAACTGGAATTACTACGAAGCAATATTTGGAAAATAAAAATGTACTTTATTTCATTCGTAATAAAGTTGACATTTGTTTCTTACATAACAGAGGGGAAAAAAGTTCTGAACAAGACAACGACATGAGTGGATGTTGTCCCTCTCTTGCAATTGCCAGTGTAAATAAAATTTTCGGATAGTAGATTTTTATATATTCGTTAATCGTTAAATCCCTTTTATTCATACACGTCGATAGATACATTAGCATAAAATGTATTGTAATTAACATAGTGAGTTCTAAAATGTGCTTATTTTTAATTATTACATAATTACTTATGCAATGCAAAAACAGTTTCTCAAATTAGTAGAATTACTTAGTAGTAATTTGCAAACTATGCATGGCCGCACTTATATATGGCGATTGGCGCTATATTTAGTAGAAAGGGACACACTCCACCCATGTCGTGGTACTCTTCGGAACGATTTTGAAGCGCGTGTGATCATTCCGGGTAGAATGTAACTTCCTTAGATTATACCCATAAAGTATTAGGTATAGGTGGAGCTAGCACTCGTATTGACCGCTCACATCACTTTGGTAACTAATGAGACCTCTGAGAAAATGCCGTTAATACTATGCGGTCTCTATAGGGACCATGCTCACTTCATACAAAAAAAACAACATTTTCATTATTTACCAGTTTTAATACAATACTCTATGGCATTTAATCGTTTTCGAACAAATCATTGTAGAGAATAACATCCAATTGGCATTCATTTTTCAAATACGCTCTTGGGGAAAAATAAAAAAACTTAGTTCGCCATTTTGATTCGTGCTGTGTGTTATGTTTTGGTTACACTTTATGATACAGGTTAATTTAAAAGTGTTTTGGCGTATTAATCAACAAGTAAACTTTATTTATAATCAAGATTAGTTCAAGATCTAACAGTTTAGATAATAATTTTGTCAAAAAACCGTAAATATCAATTAATAAAACATATATTTCGTTAATGACAAACTTAATGATATCAGCGCTTTGGTATGACGGTACCTATTTTTATTTATTTTCGTAAATTTTAGTGTTGATATCTATGATCTCAAAAAAATCATATGATGTGAATGTGAAATATCCTAAACAATATTTAAAAAAAAAATTAACGTAGCTGTAAAATTGAAAAAGAAATAAATTATTTAAAAATTACGTATTATCGTCATCGATTTACTTTTTGAATTAAAAATCCTCGACTAACAAGTAGTCATATTTTTCTCAAAGTGTCGTGTTACACCTGAATTATTTTGTAGCTTAAGCCATTTAAATTAAACAATTCTAACACCAGTGTATTGCAGTGCTCAAGACCTCTTAAAAAATATACGCTTCACAGTATCGGAGTCAATCCAAACAACTCATAAACCAATTTTTTGACCACGGTCCATCGGAACGGACTCGAAACGCGTGCGCGTAACGGTCCGTGTGTTTTTAGAAAAAATACGAAAATGGCTGGTGGTGTGAGCGGTTAATCACTTGAAACAAATACCTATGATATATCTTATTCTCTAAGGTCTCCCCATCTCTTTTTATACAGTTGTGTTAAAAAGAGAGGGCGAGACCTTAGAGAATGAGAACGCGCTAAAAGATTCAACCAACTGAGTATGATATCGCTTGTTTTATTTTTAACTAGCTGTTGCCCGCGACTTCGTTCACGTGGACTTTGTTTACTCCACTTCTACTGGTCGTAGCAAGATTTTACATAGCCTATAACCTTCCACGATAAACAGGCTATCCAACTCAAATATAATTATTCAAATCAGTTCAGCAGTTTTCGAGATTACCGCATACAACCAAACAAACGAACTACAATTTTATTATATTAGTATAGATGTTAAATTTTAGTGCCATGAATTGTAAAACACTTTTTAAACATTACAAGTTAAATCACTTGATTTTTGGGAAAATTTCTAAGTCTAAATAATTAACAAAAAATATAATAGCAAAATATATAACAAAAAACTGGAATTACACAAGAGCGACGTGACATAAAACGTGGAATGCCGGCATTGTAATGTTTCTAACAACACGGAGTAACATGAAGTAAGATACTCCATAAATTATCTCATATATCTAACATGATGTATCTTTAAATCTCTAATGAGGACCAACTTTGTGGATAGAACTGTGTCCACCAAAAACATTCAATAGTAAATACGCCACCGTCGC
The DNA here is from genome assembly GCA_036924255.1 of Apodemia mormo. Classification (NCBI taxonomy): domain Eukaryota; kingdom Metazoa; phylum Arthropoda; class Insecta; order Lepidoptera; family Riodinidae; genus Apodemia; species Apodemia mormo. The sequence goes on along the minus strand of JAUPFN010000013.1, from coordinate 7,275,067 downwards.
ATAAGAATTGAAGGGCACAGGGGAAAACATGCGATGTCATAAAAACAATGACCTGAGAAATTGCTAAATTAATCTTTTGGTCCTTAAAAAAATGTACAATAAAGTTTCAAATAGAAGGAAGACATATTTATTTATAAAGAAAATGTATTTGTTTCTGTTGTGTAGTAAAAAAAAAACCTTTTCATTCTTATGTTTATTGAGTTAGCACAGGAAAACAGATCAAAGTCAGAAAATACAGTCAAATAATATGAAATGTCCATGACATATTTATTGTTTAAGTATCATTATATTTTATCTGTGAGAAGTATTGCTTAGCTTTTGGTCCACAAAACTTTGTCAGGACCTGGATATCCTTAAATTTTGCCTTTGAAACTGGAAGACTGTCTTCGTAGGATTGATCTGGCAGAACAAATGCATTAGCACTATGAGTCATTATGGGATTTCAACTTTTTGATGACATACAAGAGGAATTGTAATGCTGAGGCACACACTGGCGCATCAAGCTGCTGGGTTTCGTCTTCCTCTCTTAATCTGTAAGGGTAATTTGCTGTACGTAACTTAGCTTCAGGTTCTTCTTTTTTAGGTCGTCTTCTTTGAATTTCCAAAATACTTATTAGACCACTTAAATAAAGGTTTTGTTCATCTTTAGATGGCAACAGGTTGGAATGCTTCAAAATTCTAACCCTCTCTTCCTCATTCACATCTTCAAAACACTTGTATCTCTTGCAATTACAACCTGGACCAGTTTCATGACTTTGAAGTCTAATCTTCTTATTAACATCCGACAATTGACCGTAAAGTTGACGTTATTTAGTAGGTTGCTTCTGATTAACCTCGTTTTCTTCTTCTGACGACATTTTCAATAAAAATATATTAAACACACGCCACACAACACAACAAGACGAACAAAATAACTTCAAAAAACAACACGTCGTTAAACAAACATCAAACTAACAACGATGGACAATGCTTATTTTTCTCCTGTACAAGTTGGACATTGCTTGTTATTGCACTGTATTAATATTTTACTATGAATATTACTCCGTGACTATGCATGTTACTGCAAAATGTGTATTGGTGTTTCGTTCTGCCAAATTTATACTTCACAATGGTATTTCCAGTCCAAAAAACATAAAAATGTGACATAGCATGTTTTTCCCCTGTACCCTTCAATTTTTAGAAAGAAAACGGTGAAAACGCTTTAAAATACTTTTTAAATTAACTGTTAAAAAACAGCGCTACATGTGCTGTTAAATTTTTATGCTCAGCATATTGCACTCAGTATACTACAGCTAAAGCATAATATTATATACTAGTCTATGACTACAGCAAGGAACTTATATACGATAACTGGAATTATAACCAAGCAATATTTGAAAAATAAACATGTACTTTATTCCGTTACCTATAAAGTTGACATTTGTTTCTTACTTACCAGAGGGGAAAAAGGTTCTGAGCAAGACAACGACAAGAGTGGATGTTGTCCCTTTCTTGCAATTGCCAGTGTAAATAAAAATATCTGATGGTAGATTTTTTATATTCGGTAATCGTTAAATGTCTTTTAATAATACATAACGATAAATACATTAGCATAAAATGCACTTTAATTAACTACTAGTGGGGAATTTTTAAGCCTTCTGATGCCAGTTTCAGTTTTAATTATGTTTTTCTTATGCTGTTATTCCTCCTAAAAATAAATAAATAAAAAACATAGTGAGTTTTAAAATGTGCTTATTTTAATTATTACGTTATTACTTATGCAAAGCTGTTTCTCAAATTAGTAGAATTACTTAGTAGCAATTTGCAAACTACGCATGGCCGCATTTATATATGGCGATTGGCGTTTTATTTAGTAAAAAGAGACACACTCCACCAATGTCGTGGTAATCTTCGGAACGATTTTGAAGCGCGTTTGAACATTCCGGGTAAAATGTAACTTCGTTGGACTACAGCTATGTTCAATACTCATAATATCGCAGGTTATTCTACGCCAGCGCCATCTTGTAACTTTAGTTATAGTAAACACGGTAAACAGCTGCTCACTTTAGCAATTTTCCTCATATATATGTCAGTTTTCCTTATTCTATACTCCATGGCTTCTAAGGTTTCCGAGCGGAAGACTTATCTCAGGATTCTGAGTAATTACTTTAAACTTAGAATGCTTAGATCTAAATTCAGCCGAACTCGTCCAATGTAAGGATTTTATGATATTTTAGTCTGTTGAAAATGGTTATCAGACAGCAAAGAGTACCTTGGTACTTGCTTGGTACCAAGGAACTTATATACTATAACTGGAATTATTACGAAGTATTATTTGAAAAATAAAAATGCACTTTATTTCGTAGCAAATAAAGCTGACATTTGTTTCTTACATAACAGAGGGGGAAACCGTTCTGAGCAAGACAACGACAAGAGTGGATGTTGTCCCTTTTTTGCAATTGCCAGTGTAAATAAAACTATCTAGATGGTAGATTTTTACATATTCGGTAATCGTTAAATCCTTTCTAATCATACACGTCGATAAATAAATTAGCATAAAATGTATTGTAATTACCATAGTGAGTTCTAAAATGTGCTTATTTTAATTATTACGTAATTACTTATGCAATGCAAAAACTGTTTCTCAAATAAGTAGAATTACTTAGTAGTAATTTGCAAACAATGCATGGCCGCATACATAAATGGCGATTGGCGCTTTATTTAGTAGAAAGAGACACACTCCACCCATGGTGTGGTATTCTTCGGAACGATTTTAAAACGCGTGTGACATTCCAGGTAGAACGTAACTTCCTTGCTTGGTACCTATACAATACTTGTCACTTGTCAGACATAGACTTGAGCGTTTTCGTATTTATTTGCAAACGGATATGTAACCGATCTTCAATTTTCATATCGATATCGAAAATCTTTTTCAGATATCGATATGTCTAGACAAGTGGCATAAACGCTAGGAGAATAAATATCGCTGGACAAATTACACGAATTGATCTACCTCAAAGTAAGCAAATTATTTGCTTGGGTGTTGGTCAACGATACTAATACATATAAATACGTATATAAATACAGTAACATACATAATAAACATCCAAACCCAGAAATACAAATATCTATGCTCATCACACAAATTTTTGTCCCTGTCGGGAATCGAACCCTAACCCCGTCGATTCTTAGTTAGGTTCGCTTACTACTCAAACAACGGGGCGATTTACCTATCTTCGGCTAATCGTGGGTGCACTGATTGCACCTTTGCCTACCGCTTCTTGTATACGGGCTTAAAGATAGTCTTAATCAACTATACATTTAAATCTCATCATGCCCGGTTCCTTTGCATGGCAAGCAGAGTAAAATGAAGGTCTATTAAACTTGTATATTTACTTTCCAGTTCACTGCAATTCACCGGTTTGTCGCTTGGCGGGACGAGTGGTGATCAACTTCAACGCATTTTACCGACTTAATTTCGATTATCGATTATTTCTAGGGATAAAAGGGACCAAAGGCTTTACGTGCTCATTCAAAGCACGGGAGGAGTAACACACCACCCGCCAGACTCCGTGTTACTACTGAGACTTTAGATTTTTGAGAAAAACCTTGAAAAACCTCAATTATAATTTTGAGCGACCTGAAGATAGAATCCGGGTCCTCATGATCTTAGCCGAAGGCTATCTATATTCTAAACCACGAGGCAGACTTGAATATAATATATAATATTTACGCTATTATTTGTATTCAGTTAACAGACGGACGCAATCTGATATATAATATCCACTATAGGCATAGTTTGCATCCTAGTGTGATTAGTGATTATCGACATCTGTACGTTTTTCTACAATCATAATAATGTTGACGCAAATATGTAATTATAATATGCATACTAATAATTAACAGAACAGACGAACTTACCCTATCTGATATCTTTTATTTATTTACACTAATACAAATGTAAACTGCTTATAGATTGATATTAATTTAAAAGTTTTACCCTCTTTAAAAGTTAATGTAATACTCACTAAAAGTTTTATATTTATTTATCTATTTATAATAAGCACCCAAATAAAAACTTTAAACTAAAAAAAGAAACTAGACTAACTAAAAAAAACAAAACAAAGAATTATCGTTAAGTAGGGCACGTGTCACCAAGGCCAAGTGGAACTGAAAACAAAACTGTCTCAAAAATATTAATCAAAATTCATTCAATACGATTTTTATTCCTACAACATAAATCCAACCTTAAATCTATTCAACGTAAGTCCAGTTTAAATAATGAATTTCTTCCTGATATCGAGTAGCCGGCGGAAAGCTGCTAACTTATGGACTCTTTGTTGTAACTAAATAAATAGAAACTAGACCTTATTGCTAGCGCGTTAAGATATAGATATTACCCACGCACTATTTTACCAAATAACCAATCACTAGCTGAAATTACGTAATATTCGCTTCATCACTTTTACGCCAGTAAAAAATTAAATGGTAAGACAGAGACAAAGCGAATAAAAGCTGTCGATGTCATATCACTCGTGATGTAAAGATTGCGTTTTGTTCGTTATTCAATATTCGTACTTCAATCTCGCGTTGTGTTATTGCGTTGTGCTTTGGATAAACCATAACTAATAACTTAATGAAGTTTTTGTGAAATCGGTTATGTATATTTAGATATCGATATGGTATGATAATAGATACGTATCCGATATAAGTTACGTTTTGATATATCGAACCCATGCTTAGTCCGACAGTAAGCTGTCAGAACTCAGATTATAGATGTCATTTTTACTTTTGTTTCCCAATCCAATTTACAAACTCAAAATTTAAATAACCTAAAAGATTACTGAAGTGAAATTATATTGTTATATTATGTGATATCCTTATACAGAACGTAAACAAATTATGAGAACAATTACAACTTTAATAAAATTACACTTTGTTTTATAGCATTACAAGTAATGCCGTCTTTGCACTGAAAAAAACACATTGATTTTTAGAAAATAAATAAATCATAAAATAAAAATGGATTCAGTTTGGTTTACTACTCAATTAGCTGATGAAGTCATTAAAAATGATGATATCTTCGAACAAACAAAAACTATTGTCGCAGGTAAATACCAGTCAACTAGAATTCCTAAATGTACAACTGTTTTATCTTTTCTATATGTTTTAAGTAAATAAATGGATAAAACTGCTTTAGAAATCAGTTAAAACGTATTTACATTTATTACAAGAAAAGTGTAGCTAAACTGTACAACTGTTGCCAAAACAGTGGAAAAATGAGGTTTTTAAGCTTCTATAATCCTGCAGATTCAATTATGTTCAGTTAAAAAAAATTAAACTTGCATATTTACAGATTTAGCATGTTCATTTTTAGACTAAAAGTGTTATTTAATTAGGTAGTAGAGGGTTGGTTTATGGTATTTAGAGGGATCCTACATTGTTTCTAGTATATATTTTTTTGGTGTGGATAATTAATTGGGCTGGAGTTAGCTATACATGATTCATCTTAAATTTATCTGTTTTAATAAATACAGGATTAAGTTTTAAGGAAGATTTAACTTAATTTCAAAATAATGTAAATTTTATTAGGTAAAAAGTTAAGTTTTAAATTTTGTGAAGTTGTAGTAAAATCTAATTTAAAAAAATTACACTCCAGTCCAGAAAGGTACCAATGGTTCATCATCATATATGTATGTATATTAGGCTGTATCAAAAAAATCGACTATTTTTTTTTGAAAAATATAATGAAAATCTTGTTCAGAATACCGAAAAAATACCCCAGTATAACGGACAGCTCTTAATTTTAATATTAAGATGTCCCGCTTCACGATTTTCCATTTCCCGTTTAAATAACATGGGAAAATCTGATTCTTCAAGTTTGGAATTTTGTAGCTCTGCAACGAATTATCAAATTGGTTAAACCATGACATATTCGTATAGGAAATTTAATGCTCTACAAAAAAGGTCTCTCACAAAATTTTGATTAATGTACTCCTTCAAAAGTTATTCAAGGTCAAAGTTGAAACCATTGTAAATTGTAAGAAATTTTCACTTTTTTGGAGCATTTATCATACTTATTACAATATTTTGTCATAAATAAGCTTTTTTAAAACTTTTTGGAGTTCCACTTTTTTTTCTGACTATTGATTTATATTAATTATCCTTGATATTAAAATTATTGAGTATAATAATAAAATAACAAAATAACAAAAAAAAATTCTTTAGAATCCTGATTTTGATGGCAATTTTGATAATTAATATAAATCAATAGTCAGAAAAAAATTGTGGAACTCCAAAAAGTTTTAAAAAAGCTTATTTATGACAAAATATTGTAATAAGTATGATAAATGCTCCAAAAAAGTGAAAATTTCTTACAATTTACAATGGTTTCAACTTTGACCTTGAATAACTTTTGAAGGAGTACATTAATTAAAATTTTGTGAGAGACCTTTTTTGTAGAGCATTAAATTTCCTATAAGAATATGTCATGGTTTAACCAATTTGATAATTCGTTGCAGAGCTACAAAATTCCAAACTTGAAGAATCAGATTTTCCCATGTTATTTAAACGGGAAATGGAAAATCGTGAAGCGGGACATCTTAATATTAAAATTAAGAGCTGTCCGTTATACTGGCGTATTTTTTCGGTTTTCTGAACAAGATTTTCATTATATTTTTCAAAAAAAAAATAGTTGATTTTTTTGATACAGCCTAATGTATATAGACCAATCTGTATGTTATCCATTTTCCATCCATTCCAAAAAAAAATTTAATAGCAAATTTAATATATTTTAAGCTCAAAGTATTCAAAAATAGTGATGTGTAGATTTTTATGCTCAGAGTTAAATTAAAAAATCTAAAGTGTTGCTTTCAACAACACTTTTTTAATTTTTTAATTGGCTGTAACTTTTAAATGCAATGATCAATTTTGATATTTCAAAACAGCATTCAATGTATTCTTTTGTTTAGGGACGACAAGCTTTTTATTTCTATCTTATGATTAGAACTTCTTTGTAAATTATTGTACACTAGCTGTTGCCCGCGATTTCGTTTACTCCACACAGCTCTTCCCCATAGGTGATAGCGTGATAATATGTAGCCTATATGTTGACCCCACCTGTTATTAATATTCATGAAAAATTTGAAGTAAATCCATGCAGTACTTTTTGAGTTTACCCCGAACATACATTGACTTTCCTACAATTTTATTATATGTATAGATTTCCTTGCAGACATTGTTTTGCGACGCCTAGATGTAACAAATGTAGTTGAAAATTTGGCTGGAGTACTTACAAGTAAAGAGGCTGCACATCGAGAAAGAGGAATGAAATTCTTTACAAAAATTTTAAAAGAACTTCCAACAAACTACTTGACGGAAAAACAAATATCATTTATTTCCAAATTCTACATAGATCGCTTAAAAGACAATCACAGAGTGATACCTCCAGTGATTGAGGGGTATTTGGCAATTATTGACATGGATAATTATAATATTCAGTTTTGTGGAGAATTCTTTACAATATTATTTAGGGAGGTACCTTGTCAGTCACAAGTTCGACAGGATAGATATCACATATATTTATTATTTCAAAAGTCGATTCAAAAAAATCCTGAATGTAAGTAAAATTATTCTTTTTCATTTTTCTTGGTTTAATGGCAACTTTCAGTGAACTCTGCCAGTGTCATAATTCTTACTGAGCTTAGATAATGATAGTTAGTAAAGTTTAGGTCAAATTTTCATTGAAATGACACATTACCAGTTTATGGTGCTACAGTTACTGACTTCTGTTTCAATTAGCTTATTTAAAAAAAAGTAAAATTCTAGCAATACATATTGCACATGTGACATACAAGTATTGCATGTAACATATGTCAAGTAACTGCACTCTTACAGCAGTAACTGTAGCTCATACAGCTATTTAACTCGTAAAAGTATCCAAAAAATAGGGGATCCAGAATGGAGCTTGTTGGGGAGAAAATGATCTGAAGTGAGTTGTTTTTAAGAAGGAAAGAAAGAAAATATTTATTTGCAAGAATATGGGTGTTACAAGTTGTTTAAAATTAATTAAATTATTAACATATTCTACCATTACATGGTGTGCAAATATTTAAAAAATTATCATTATATAATGTTACATTTAAAACACTGTATCGATTTTTTAGAATTGCTATCGGATCGGAATGTGGCCACACATTGAGAAGATCCGGCGGAAGAAACTCAGCTGGCTGGTCTTTTTTTCTCTATTTTATGTACTTATTACTAATGTACAAGAATGATTGCATATTACAAAAGTTATTTTTATAATTACAAGTTTATATTTTGTGTGATTAAAATATTTATAATTTACAAAGTTTTCACCATTTACAAAGTTTTACTGCATTGAATTTTTTTAAGCAAATTCAACAAACTTATATTTGTATCCATTAACATTTAATTATATCGGCTAAAAATTCTCTAATATCATAAAAAGATTTATCTAACAGCAAATGAAACAACTTTTTGCAAAAATTTTTTATAGGCATGATTTAAGACTATTAGGAATATGGTTGTATACTATAATAGACATACAATAAACATTTTTTGTAAAAATATTTAATTTTTGGTAAGGCACATATAATTTCTTATTATTCCTAAAATATGAGTTACCAGTAACTTCAGCCTTTGTTTTAAATAACTTTCGGTGCTTTTTTACAAAGGAAGGATTTTAAGGAATTTAAGTTTGCCAAGTGGCTGTTTCATTACAGCTATTTCTTTGTTTTCTTTAAAAATGGTCTATATTATATACAGCATCACTATTTTTCTGTAAGTCTGTTCTAGAACCTACTTATAGATAGTGCTCCTTAGATATAGGAAATACCCCCATATGCCAGTATTATGCTATAACATAAATAGTGCAGGTTACTTTTCAATTTCATTTTCACAGTTAAAGAACCTATAATTAAATAAAAATAAGCATCATAAAAAAATCTATTTTCAGATTAGATGTTAGTATTTTTCTGACTAGTTGTTTTTGTAATTTATTTTTGATTTTATATCATTGATAGCCACCCTCCTAATGACAAGAGAATCCAATGTCTATAGACACCATAAATTTGAATGGTGTATTACTATTCATGTGGCAGAATGACAAAGCAACAATGATAAATCTCTGGCTACCTTATCCTCCAAACCGGAACATGACAGAGACAAGGTTTAATGAATTATATTTCAGTATGATTAATTAACATCAATATTTACATGTTAATCTTTATTTATATGAAGAATGTGTTTGAGCTTTATTTATGTTACCTGCCTCAACAACATTTTGATGGAATGTGACAAAGCTTTAATTGAGTATATATGAATTATATCTGCCGACTATGCTTCACTGTCTTTGGTAATACTATAGATCACATGAATACTAATAGATACGACATTGAGAAGGAAAGATATCGCCGCGAATAATATATTGAGAAAAAATAGAATGAAACCTAGTTGTACTATTTTATCAGACCGAATGAGATGACAAGTTTTAAAAATTATCTTTGGAGTGATTTATTTACTACTTAGTATAACTGTATTTTTGTGTGTAAATGCAAGCTACACTGACAACCTAAGAAATTGTCTTGAAAGATGTATCTATTTAATCCATTGCTAATACTGTTAAAGAGTGAACTGATTTTCATATTTTTCTTGTGTACCTCATTCTCATTACATTAATCTTGATGTAAGTGTCGGCCTTAATTTGATTTTCTTTATCTTTAAATGTGCCTTGGTTTTAGATATGAGAAATCTGGGTCCAGATTTCGTGTATGGAGTAATATCAGCTATGGATGGGGAACGAGATCCACGCAATTTATTATTTTTGTTTGGCTTTCTACCAATATTTTTAGCAACAATTCCACTTGGGCATTTAGTTGAAGAAATGTTTGATGTGATATCATGTTATTACCCAATTGATTTTCATCCATCACCTAATGATCCTGCTGCAGTATCTAGAGATGATCTAGCAGCAGCCCTTTGTCCATGCCTATGTGCTGTTCCTGAATTTGCACAACATTGTTTAGTGCTTCTGGTAGAGAAATTGGATTCTAGTTTGCGGTTGGCTAAGATTGATTCTTTGAAGTTATTGGTAAGTAAAATTCAATGTGAATAAATATCCATATCCTTTTGAATGAATATCCATGTTAATTTATTTATAATATGCAATAATGTATTTCATAAAACTAGTGATCCTTGTGGCCGAAATTTGACCATAGACCATTGAAATATTATTACTATGGACATCGGGTCTCATACTAAAATCGCAATACAAATGTCCCAGTTATTATATATATATCCCAATTATATATATTATTATATATATCACAATAATAGATATTTTAACAAGGTAATTTAAACCCTAAATCATTATATCAAGGTTTAATTTCGACTAACGCGGAATTGTAGCTCTTTTTGAATTTTGTAGCTCATTAATCTCGGATTTTTTCTAGCGCGGACCTCACGTCCATAGTAATGATATGTCAATGCCATAGACTAAACAATAAAATCTCTTTTATGTTCGACAATTGGTTTTAGCCATAAAGAAAATAGTAAAATTTACATGTTTTTTTATGTCATAAGATACCAAACAAGCAGATGAGTCTCCTGATGAAAAGAGTCAATCATCGCCTATAGACACCAAAGGTGTTAATGGTGCGTTGCTATCTTGTGCAAGGTCTAATGCCACATGCATAAGTTTACCGGCTACCTTACCCTCCAAACCAGAACACGGCAGCAACAAGCACTGACTCTACTGCGGCAGAAATGGGCAAGGCGGTGGTACCAGAACCGGGCGAGACAATGCAGAACCGGGCGAGACGATGGTAGTGACCATGACTATGTGTGTATAATATCATATATGTCACATGAATGTAGGTGTGTAATGTTTATTTTTATTAATTTAATGTATTTTTAATGCATTTTATTTAAAAATATTAAGTTTCTGCAGTCTTCTGCAATATAAACTTTAACTGTGCCAAATTTCTTACTCCACCGTTCATGCAATTGTTTTAAAAGGAATACAAACTTTTCCTCCCACATCTTAATATATAGATATATTCAGCTCAATACACATTCAAAAATAAAAGTTCAGCCTTAAAATCATTAATTTAGAATAGAAATGTGGCTTTTTTTAATATAATAAGATAGCAAACAAGCACAGGTCTCCTGATGGAATGAGTCAACCATGGTCTATAGACACCAAAGGTGTTAATGGTGCGTTGCTATCTTGTGGTGAGGTCTAATGCTTTTAATCAGATCACTAAGTTCCTGGATGAGATAAACTATCTGAGTCCCTATCATTCGGGCTTCCGTATGAGGCATAGCATGACTACTGCTCTCCTGAAAGTTATTGAAGATATAAGGTCCGCTATGGAAAAGTCCAGGTTGTCAGTCCTAGTTTTTTTTTATATCATAAGATAGCAAACAAGCAGATGGGTCTCCTGATGGTAAGAGTCAACCATCGCCTGTAGACACCAAAGGTGTTAATGGTGTGTTGCTATCTTGTGGCGAGGTTTAATGCCACATGCATAAGTTTACCGGCTACCTTACCCTCCAAAAAGGAAAAAGAGAGTGACAAGCACTGACACTATTGCGGCAGAAATAGGTACAATGCAGATCTTTACCACCTAGTAACCACGGCAGCAGTGACTCGTAAAGCCAATCGGTCGCCTTTTACGACCTGCCTGGCGAACGGCAGTTGGCCTATTTTTCAAAGAAAACCGGGACCAACACGGGCAGAAACTTTGTATTGATTTTTTCTTAGCATAAAATTGCATTTTTAACTATGAAATAAGGACTATAAACTAAAGGTACCTGTGAGAATGTTATTGTATCCTACAGCAAGTATATCTTATAACATTAACTGGTATTACTGCTAATATAAATTACTATATTACAGTTTGACTACTGCATTTTCTCTTAGGATATTCTTATATAATAATTTCGATTATAAATAAAAAGTGGGAATATCCTACACAAATATTCATTAATGCCAATACTATCCATACAATGTCTTGTAAATAAATGGTAGGAATATCCTACACAAATATTCATTAATGCCAATACTATCCATACAATGTCTTGTAAATAAATGGTAGGAATATCCTACACAAATATTCATTAATGCCAATACTATCCATACAATGTCTTGTAAATAAATGGTAGGAATATCCTACACAAATATTCATTAATGCCAATACTATCCATACAATGTCTTGTAAATAAAAAGTAGGAATATCCTACACAAATATTCATTAATGCCAATACTATCCATACAATGTCTTGTAAATAAAAAGTAGGAATATCCTACACAAATATTCATTAATGCCAATACTATCCATACAATGTCTTGTAAATAAAAAGTAGGAATATCCTACACAAATATTCATTAATGCCAATACTATCCATACAATGTCTTGTAAATAAAAAGTAGGAATATCCTACACAAATATTCATTAATGCCAATACTATCCATACAATGTCTTGTAAATAAAAAGTAGGAATATCCTACACAAATATTCATTAATGTCAATACTATCCATACAATGACAATTATTAATATGAAAAAAATAGTTAAGACAACTCCATTGATGATTTGATGAAAATGTTACTTACTATTCATTTCAGACTGAAAGTTGTAAAAACTTTAAAGCTGAAAGCTATGTACCTTTCTTGAAAACATTGTGGTCATCAATTTTTAGAGAAATAAGCCATAAAACAGATGATGAATTAAAGTTAGCTGCACACAAAGCATTAGCTGCCTTGGTTGCTAAATTATCGACTACTGCTGGAACTGACCAATCGTTTGAGAATTTTATTAAAGGCATATTGATATCTATGCAAACTGCTTTAGCAGAATCTTCCACTGTTCTTCAGTTTTTACAAGCTGCGAAAATACTCCTTACAGTTGCAAATGCTTCGAAGCAATCTTGTGAACTTGTCAACAAATCAATGATTCCTGCAATTTTAGCATATTATGAATTCAAAACTTCATCACGACTTCAAGTCGCTAGTTTAGAATTCTTAGGGGATTTATATGAATTGGCAGAACATTGGAATGTATTAAAAGAAATAGAAAAACAAGTAGATGAAATACCTCAACTGTGTCTAACAGCTACAAGCCAACCATCAAAAGAATATCAGATAGCTGGATTCAAGACCCTAATGAGAGTTAAAAACGCATTAAAAATTGATTGTGTAGTTCCGTTTATTGAAATTTTAATATATTTAGTCCAAAATGCTGAGGATCATGATTTATTAAAAGTTTGTGTGGAAACGGTTCATGTTATAGCTAGAAGATATCCTGAAATTGTAATGAATACAGTAGTCAAGGGAAAATGTGACATAGACAACTTGTCTGGTGACAAAATAGCACTACAAAAACGTTTGAATTTGCTTTCACATTTAGCTAGTGTTGACGATTTTACGAAACTAATTATTTCCGAAATGCTTAAATTAATAACAACGAATAACGAAGAAGCATCGAAAGTTGTTGCAGCTTTAAATGGATCTTTATCTGATGAGAATCTCTACACAGATGAGAAAATAGCACAAATAGAAAGTGATCATGGACTGATCGATTCAATTCTGACATGGCTTATGGAAGAACTCAAAACAGCTTCTCAAGAATCTCTTCCTCATGGCTATAATTTAGTGTCCAAAACACTTTGCAGTTTACCATCTGAAAAACAATTAAAAATGCTGTCACGACACACAAAATCGCTTATGGAGAAATGTAAAATAGATGAATTATACTACCCTGTATTACAATGTCTGTATTTATCAATAAATCAAGACCTTTATAATGAATTTATTGATGATATAATGGTTTTATCACTGAAATTAGCTCTTAACAGTGAAAGTAAAGAAGTAAGAAATAAAGCATGTATATTAATAGCTCATTTTTTAAACAAAGCTGAACATGGACTAAGATTTGAATTGCTTTATGAAATGTTGAAGGAGCATTTATCTAAGTGTAGTAGAGAAAATAACGATTTATGTCCAAAGTTAATTAACTTATATGGATGGATCACAAAGGCTCTCATAATGAGAGGTACAGACTTGTTTAAATTTTGGCTACAAAAGGTAAGCTTGAATTTTTCTTCTCCTTTCTATAACCTTATTGGTCCAGGTTTCTTTTAAATATTAGCTGACCCGCGCAGCTTCGCCCGCGAGTATATTAATAAATCATCCAAATAGCTTTTAATAAAAATTTCATCCCCTATTTCAGTCCTCCAGGGACTGATTTTTGAAAAAAAAATTAGCCTATGTTTGATCCCGGATTTTCAACTATATCCATGCCAAATTTCATAAAAATCGGTCCAGCGGTTTAGCCGTGAAAGCGTAAGAGACAGACAGACAGACTTTCGCATTTATAATTTTAGTATGGATTAATTATCTGCGTTTTTGCTAGCCAGCCTGTAATAATATGATAAAAGCTTGAAGTTATGCCTTGATTACACTTTGATTAGTGCGAGTGCAAGTGTTTAATGCAGGTGCTTAGTATTAAGCAAAAAATACATGAGGACAGCTGTTGATTAGTCGGAGCGATTAGTAATCAGCATCTATTCACTTTACTACGCTGATTACTTATCACTCGCACTAATCAACAGCTGTCTTCACGTATATTTCGCATAATACTAAGCACCTGCATTAAACACTCGCAATTGTACTAATCAAAGTTTAATTTTGCTTTAAGTACAGTTTGTACAGGACTTGTACTTTAATTTTACTTTACAACATATATTTTTGGATATTACTCAACCAAGGGCAGATCCAGGGGGGGGGGGGGGCGTCATGGGGATTATGACACCCCCCTCTCCTAGGCAGGGATCTACAAAACAAATAAGGATTAGAGCCTATCTTGACTGAACCTCACATATGTGACCCTGACCTCTCCCTAACCCCAAGGTTGGATCCGCCCTTGTACTCAACTGGTTTCACTTTTTAAGCAACATCAGGATATAACCAGTACAAAAATATATGTGTGCAATATACAAGTGCTGACAATGAAAAGTGTAGAATATATTAAAAGCTGAAAGCGTCACTGGTTCATTTTTCAATTATCACAGCTCATTTTTAGGTGTTAAAATTGTGCTATGTCTTGCTTGTGCTTGATATCACCACTTTTCCCCTATGAGGTCTAGTCATCCATGTCGGTGTTCATTACACGAGGTCCCGGGTTCGATTCTCGGCTCAGGCAATTTTAAAATGTGTTTTTCAGTTTTCTGATAAAAACAATGTTGCCCGGTATTAAATCCTATCACATTCTGGAACTAAGCAAATTCAGCTAATTGTGGGCGCCTAACTCTTTGGTGATACGGGCGTGAAGATACTATCACAACTTATTTATTATATTTATTCCTGTCACAATATCATCAGTTTTCTGGTTTGGAAGGCAGGGTAGCTAGTAAACGTATAGCATTGTTGTTAGTTGCTCTTTCATGCATAGCAAAAAATGCACTTATAATAAATGAAATGCATTTGCCTATATTTTTACCTTCACTTATATTATGGTACAATATAGGTGTAGGTACAAAACATATGTATCATATCATAGATAACAGTTTGCAATATATATATATATATATATATATATATATATATATATATATATATATATATATATATATATATATATATATATATATATATATATATATATATATATATATATATACTAGCTGTGCCCGCGCCTTCGTTCGCGTGGAAAAAATTCTAAAATAAAAACCCGCATATTTCCCGTTCCCGTGGGATTTCCGGGATAAGAACTATCCTATGTCCTTTCTTGGGTCTCAAACTATATTTGTACCAAATTTTATCCAAATCGGTTCAGTGGTTTGGCCGTGAAAGCGTAACAGACAGACAGACAGAGTTACTTTCGCATTTATAATATTAGTATGGATATATATATATATATATATATATATATATATATATATATATATATATATATATATATATATATAATGAAAATAGAATTTATATAAATAATAAATATCTGTTAAAATAGTATTTATGGCATTTCAGATCACAATATGTTTATTTAATTCAGAATTGTGTAAAGAAGGCTCAGAAGCGATACGAATTATTATGCAAGATTCTTCAGATTGTCTAAATACAAGGCAGCATTGTCGGACGAGCATTCTTTTCAAACAGAGATTATTTAATTCCTTCTCCACACTGATGGAGCAGTTAGGACCACCAAGTCCCGATGTCAAAGAAGCTTATTATTTAAGTTGGGGGTATATTTTAGAACAAACACCTAAAAGTGTACTTAATAGTGAAATTGATAAGGTTAGTTTATTTTTTTGTTTTAAACAATTTATTAGTACACATTATTTTTTACATTTTTTCTGAACTTGAGATAACTTTATAATTTTTATTTGTAAAAAAAAAATTGACATCACGTTCGGTAGTTTTTTACAGGGTTTGATGTAGGGTTAGGCTGGATTTGTATGGCATTGTCCTGCATGTTTTTTAATGTTCAATTTTAAACATAGCTTTGTACAGAAAAAATTGTTCATGTAAACACGCAGTTGTCACAATTATCTGTGCGCCACTGAAAACCGAATATGTTAAATAAATATTCACGGGACAAATTACACTTACTGATCTAACCCAAAAGTAAGCAAATTATTTGCTTGTGCTATCGGTGTTAATCAACGATACTAATACATAGAAATACATATTATATAAATACTGAAATATATTTAATAAACACCCAAACCCGGAAATACAAACATTTATGTTCATCACACAAATGATTTCCCCCCTCGGGGATTAACCCTGAGCTCCGTCGATTGGGTAGTCAGGGTCGTTAACCACTCGACCAACTGGGCAGTTAAAGTTTATTAGATCACATCATAAGAGACGTGAGAACAGTGCTATGCAAAATGTATATGTCAATATGTATTCTTTAAGATGTATATTTTAAAAACGTGTAGGTCAATTGCGTGTGAACCTAGTCTTAGGCTTTAAAGAGGGTAAAGTGAAATTATGTACAAAAAAAGGTGTGTGTGCGATTCACACACGATAGAAGTGAAACTAATAGAGACCGATAATATAAAATAATATATTACCGATAATATAAAATCACTTACCATCAGGTGCACCTCCTGCTCGTTTGCCCCCTCTTCTATAAAAAAATAAAAAATAGTATGTATATTTCTGTCTCATTCTTTACCGGCTTCATTCTACACATTTTTGTATTTGTGTCTCTTACCTGTCGTTTTTTCCGTTGCATCAGGTTTGAAATCACAACGATTCTAAAGAAGTTTCACTTCAAAAATGTACTTGTAATGTAATGTAATGTAATGTCGCCTCTGTGGTCTAGTGGTCCAGCGTTGGCGTTGACCACATGAGGTCCCGGGTTCGATTCCCGGGTCGGGCACATTAAAAAAAAAGTGTTTTTTCAGTTTTCTTATAAACACAAAGTTGCCCGGGATTGGAAAGTGCCCGGTTGGCGATAGGCTTGCCACCTATCACATTTGTGGGATTAAGTATCTTCGGCTAATCGTGGGTGCACTTGTTGTACCTCTGCCTACCCCTTCGGGGATACGGGCGTGAAGATACTTTTTTTTTATGTACAAAAAAAAGTACTCAAAGTACGATGTTGCTAAAGCATGTGTAATCAATTAAACTTCATTTTAATCCTGCCATTATATATGGCAGGATTAAAATGAAGTTTAATAGTAGCAATAAAGATCCAATTTTGTGGATATTTTCCACCGTATTTGGACCGTAAAAAAAGTAAATTATACAGACAGACATTATGTCATTGACCTACTTATATACCTCTTTCGGATCGGACAGGGTTTTCTTTACATCCTGTATAACAATCACAGACCAATAAATATAAAGACAGAGGAGCACCTCTCTCCTTTTATTGAAGCCTCAAAACCAAGCTGAGCCATACAAATAAATAAATACAATGTAAATAAAGACATCAATATACTACTTTCTTTTTATTTGTGCAAGTTGGCCGAATCAAACCGAGAGAGAAGGCGTGTGCTAGTGAGCATAGTATCTATACATACGATTAATACTTGTTTGTTTACGTGTGTGTTTATGGTTCTACTCGAATTTTGAACCCAGCACCTGTATTACGACGTATTTAATACGAAATTTATATGAGTTATAAAACAAAATAATGCACTTGTATCAAATTTATATCACTAAATGCATAAATCATAACTATGTGTATTTGTGTAGTGCAATAAAAGTACAGGTGTATTACTATTTTTAACTTATAATAATTAATTTTACCAAGCATCTACGATTGAGAGTGTAAAAAATGAATTCTGTTATTTATATTTTGACTATAATCCTTTACAGATTATATCATTGGTTGTCGATTCATTGATCTACGATAACAAAGATCTGTTGGCTGTGATGTTAGATGTTCTAATATATTTCGCGCAATCGAAACACGCCGCTGTTGCACAGAGTTTACAGAGTATATTGCCGAGACTCGTTAATTTGACTACATATGTTAAATCTATGGTAAGTGACGAAGATATTACAAAAATATTATACTAAAATAAATATCACTGGACAAATTACACAAATTGATCTGACCCCACAATAAGCAAATTATATGCTTGTATTATGGGTGTCAGTCAACGATACTAATACATAGAAATACATATATAAATACTATGATATATTTAATAAACACCTAAACCCAGAAATACAAACATCTGTGCTCATCACACAAATGCCTGTATCTCTCTCTTCCCTTTGGATCGCCTTCAACGTAGAGCGGTTCAAATCGTCGCGGGCTTAATTTTTTGACGTTACGGAGAGATGTGGTATGGCTGTGCATCTTCTATCCGTTCGATCATAGGGAGTGTTCCGAAGAATTGTTTGGATTAATCGAATTTCAACACCGGACATCGCGACAAAGTTAAAAGTTTTATTCTCACGATTTTAAAGTTTGGAAATCCACAACTACGATTTTCGAGGCACTTTTGCTCCGCACTACTCTTCTGTGGAACCGATTATCGGTGAGGGTTTTTCCCACAAATCATATGTATGAATACTAATAGACACGCCATTGGGAAGGAAAACTGTCGTCGCGCATATAAACAAACGCTCCTATTACTGTCAAAACTTTCATACATTTGTAGGTTATATTGTGAAAAAATAGAAATAAACCATGTTGTACTGCTTTATTGTACCGAATGAGTTGATAAGGTTTAAAAATTACCCTTAAAATGATTATATTTTATTGAAAAGTAGTGTAACTCTGTATTTCTGTATGTAATTGCAAGCTACGCTGCCAAATTAACAAATTGTCTTGAAAGGCGTATCCATTTAATCCGTGGTTTTTCCAAAGGGATATGATTTAGGGACCTTCAAGAAAAAAACATACTCATTTTTAAAAGGCCGGCAACGCACCTGCGAGCATATAAAGTTTTTAGCCTCAGTTATTGCACATCACGTTTTTATATATTGTGAAAAAATAGTAACAAACCATGTTGCACTGTTTTATCGTAACAAATGTGATGACAAGGTTTGAAAATTACCATTGGAATGATTTTATTTCATCGATAAGTAGTATAACTCTGTATTTCCGTATGTAATTACAAGCTATACTGACAAACTAAGATATTGTTTTAAGGCGTATCCATTTAACTCGTGGGAAATACTGCTGCATAGAATGAATACTGTTAGCTGTATGTATTTGACTAGTCACACCTTTGCCAGTCTTAATATATATTTTTCGCCGTGTTGGTCCCGGCCTCCTTTGAAGAATAGGCCAACTGCCGTGCTGCCAGGCAGGTCGTAAAAGGCGACCGATTGGCTATCGAGTCACTACCATCGTGGCTACTAGGTGGTAGAGTTCTGCATTGTCTCGCCCGGGTCTGGTATCACCGCCTTACCTATTCCTGCCGCAATAGCGTCAGTGCTTGTCGCTGTCGTGTTCCGGTTATGAGGGTAAGGTAGCCGGTAAACTTATGCATGTGGCATTAGACCTTGCCACAAGATAGCAACGCACCATTAACATCTTTGGTGTCTATAGGCGATGGTTGACTCTTTCCATCAGGAGACCCATCTGCTTGTTTGCTATCTTATGATATAAAAAAAATATACAGGCATGACGACATTTTTTAAGGCGATTACAGCTGCGAACGACCTTGAGTTAATGACAGGCGCAGCGTAAATACTATTTCGCACGTCAGGATCTCCCGTCGTCAAAGAGTATATACAGTGATGCAGATACGTTTTAACATATTTGTTTACCTATATGAACTTTTATCATCATGAATCAAATGAATGTTAGCAAACTCAAAACTCATAATCGATAATCGGTTATTTATCGATTATCCGTTCATTTTAGAAAAACGATCAATATCGAAAGAAAAAACAGTAAATATCGAAAATCGACAAAAAATTATATGACAATTTTACACAATAATGACTGTAACGTATCTTATTTTTTTTTGTAATATACAATACATCTTGTGTAGCACTTTAATACATACATTTAACCATTAATATTTAACAAAACCTTTCAAAATGTGATTTTGTAAAAAGTGATCTCTTAAATAACCTTTTAAAAAATATTTTTTTTTGTTTCAAAATTTCGTAAGAAAAAGTAGAGATTTAATTTAATTGAAAGCTTATAGAAGATGGTATTAAAC
Organism: Apodemia mormo; assembly: GCA_036924255.1. NCBI lineage: Eukaryota > Metazoa > Arthropoda > Insecta > Lepidoptera > Riodinidae > Apodemia > Apodemia mormo. The sequence goes on along the minus strand of JAUPFN010000013.1, from coordinate 7,254,416 downwards.
AGGTTGATTAATTTAGACTATTTGTATGTATAATATATTTAATTTATTTATATTTATTTCATTTCATATGACAGCAAACAAGTAAACAGTTTTCCTGATAGAAACATATAACCATCGCCTATAGACACTTAAAAATTTTAATGGTGCATTGCTATTCATCTAGCAGGGTTAGAATGTTACATGCATATGCTTATCAGCTACCTTGTTCTCAAAACCGAATCACGACAGTTAAAAATACAGACGCTATTGCGACAGGAATATGTAAGGCGGTAGTTCCAAAATCGGGTTAATGTGTTGCAAAAAACCAAGGTTGAAAAAAATAACTAATGATTATAATAACTGCCTCGTAGTCTAGGGGATAACCTAAAGTTTCGTTTAAGGTATTTTTCGAAAATTAAAAAATCTCAGTAGCCACTTGGATTCTGGCGGGTGGTGTGTTACCACTTCCGTGCCTTGGATAAGCACGTAAAGTCATCGGTCCTGGTAATTGTTAAAACAACAACAACGAGATATATTTACGCCAGTCCCCTTACGAGGTAGGCAAAGAGAACCGAGTGCAATATGTCACGATCCTTACAATTTTTTCTTGCTTTCTGCACGTTCATTACTCTCTTCATTCAAACACGCTGGTTGCGAACACTTCACTACCTTCAAATAGTACCAGTTTTTTATCTTTTTTCTTCAGAGTTTTGATGTTTTTGATCCTTGTAAGGGATAAAATTTAAAAAACCTTAAACTCATATTTAATTGTGTTAAAAACATAAATAATAACTTTTAAATAATTTCTACAATATTTTACAATGAACAATCTATTTTTCATTCAAACATAAACGCTTTTTTTACCCTTTTAAGGAATAAAATTTTTAAAATCCCTAAACATTAGGCTGTATCAAAAATATCGACTATTTTTTTTTTTGAAAAATATAATGAAAATCTTGTTCAGAATACCGAAAAAATACGCCAGTTTAACGGACAGTTCTTAATTTTAATATTAAGAGGTCCCGCTTCACGATTTTCCATTTCCCGTTTAAATAACATGGGAAAATCTGATTCTTCAAGTTTGGGATTTTGTAGCTCTGCAACGAATTATCAAATTGGTTAAACCATGACATATTCTTATAGGAAATTTAATGCTCTACAAAAAAGGTCTCTTACAAAATTTTGATTAATGTACTCCTTCAAAAGTTATTCAAGGTCAAAGTTGAAACCATTGTAAATTGTAAGAAATTTTCACTTTTTTGGAGCATTTATCATACTTATTACAATATTTTGTCATAAATAAGCTTTTTTAAAACTTTTTGGAGTTCCACAATTTTTTTCTGACTATTGATTTATATTAATTATCAAAATTGCCATCAAAATCAGGATTCTAAAGAATTTTTTTTTGTTATTTTGTTATTTTATTATTATACTCAATAATTTTAATATCAAGGATAATTAATATAAATCAATAGTCAGAAAAAAATTGTGGAACTCCAAAAAGTTTTAAAAAAGCTTATTTATGACAAAATATTGTAATAAGTATGATAAATGCTCCAAAAAAGTGAAAATTTCTTACAATTTACAATGGTTTCAACTTTGACCTTGAATAACTTTTGAAGGAGTACATTAATCAAAATTTTGTAAGAGACCTTTTTTGTAGAGCATTAAATTTCCTATAAGAATATGTCATGGTTTAACCAATTTGATAATTCGTTACAGAGCTACAAAATCCCAAACTTGAAGAATCAGATTTTCCCATGTTATTTAAACGGGAAATGGAAAATCGTGAAGCGGGACCTCTTAATATTAAAATTAAGAGCTGTCCGTTATACTGGCGTATTTTTTCGGTATTCTGAACAAGATTGTCATTATATTTTTCAAAAAAAAAAATAGTCGATTTTTTTGATACAGCCTACTAAACATATAATTCTTAAATTATGTTGAAGAACATAACTACCAAATTTCAAGTTATGTTGACCATGAATGAATGACAATGATGAATTGTAACTCCCACTTTTACTCCTTTAAGGGATGAAACCCCGAACTTCATTACGCGCATGTTTCTTCAATTTGGATTGAATTGAATAAGTAGGTACTAAATTTTATGAGAGTTTAGATAATAAACTTTTTATTTTTAATACAAATTTATACCCTTGCCCTTTTAATGGATGAAATTAAAAGAAATTTTAAAATAAAAATTTCTTTAATTGTATTATAAAGCATAAAAACTAAATTTTAAGTAATTTCTACAACAAACAATTCATTTTCATACAAAAATTACTCTCCTTTTACCCCTTTATAGGATGAAATTCAAAAATGCGTATTCATTTAATCGTATTAAAAAGTATAAGTACTAAACTTTATGTAATAATTTATTTTAATACAATCATTAACGCCCCTTTTATCTCTTTAAAGGTTTAAATTACATCATAATAACAACCTCTGTAAAAAAACAGCCTTTCCGCTAAAAACTTATTATCTACTATAAAAAACGTTCAAGCGTAAACGAAATGTCCAATTTTCAAACAGCACAACCTTATTACTGTGCCAAACGTACTATCTGTATTATTACTCTTTGACTCGAATGTGGAGAGCGGAGTACGCTAACGTGCGACACAGCCTCCCCGTACGAACGCTACCGAGAGACTGACTTTCGGAGCGAGCGCTGTCCGCGAATGAAATAATAAGGTTTTTATTGATTTAATGGCACACTATAATAATTTTGTAAAATTTTGAACTTAAATTTTATCGAGCAATAATTTGTCTGTAATAAAGTGAAAAAATCATCAAAATCGTTTCAGTAGTTTGAAAGTTATAAGAAAATTCTTGCGTAAAAATAAGAGAGATATTCGATTTTTTTTCGTCAAAAATAACAACAAAATTTGAAAAATCGAACTTAAAATTTAAAGTAAATTATATTTTACGTATAATGTATATTTTTTTTAAATTATTGGATTAACCGTTTCGGAGTAGTAGGCTTTCAAAGAGAAGCATATTTCGTAGTTTGGCGTATGTAATCGCCTTAATTTAAAATTTTAAAATTTTAGTAAATAATTTAAGTAACTAATTATATTTATTTCATTACATTTCAGGATGTAAGAATAAAAAGCTTGCAATGTTTATACGAAATAGCGAATTCATGTCAAACTGTCCTATTACTTCCATACAAGCAAGATTTATTGTTGAGTTTAGCGCCATCTCTCGACGATAAAAAGCGACTTGTAAGAAACGAAGCAGTTCGCGCGCGAACTAGATGGTTCCTAGTGGGTGCGCCGGGCGAGCCTAAGGAATCCTGATTTTAAAGCCTAAATATTTGTCATATTTTTGAATCAGCTACTAGAAATAATTAAAAACTTCGTAGTATGAATGTATATTAATAGATTTTGATGAGCATTAAATTGTTTTGGCTGTATAAAATTATTTATTTTTACTAAAGAAATAAATGTATAATTATAGTTACAATTATCTGTTTAATTTGTTGTTTAACATAACATCCTACTAATATTATTAATGCAGAAGTCTGTCTGTCTTATCAGATGGCTCTCCTGATGGAATGATGGAATTTGGAAAGATAAACCATCGCATATAAACACTAACGATGTTAATCCGTGCGGCGGGATGGCAATGCCACATGCATAGCGCCCACCTGCTTCTTGGATTACACCTGACATACGACAGATGATGAAAAGACGGGATCGAGCATTTAGTTATTTCAAGAGGGACAGATGTTCAGAGAACTGGTGTTACTTTAAAAACATTAGAAATCGCTGCAATCAGGTGGTGAGGTCAGCTAAACGTCGATATATCCATGAAAATATATCCAATTCGTCTCCAACAAATGTTTGGAAATTTTTAAATTCTCTTGGTGTTTCCACTTACGTAAATAACTGCTCTCTAAATATATCTGCTTATAAATTTAACGTATTTTTCTCAGCCACACATATCATGGATGACACAATCAAATCTCGTACAATATCTTATATACGCTCAATGAACCCCTTTCACAATAATCTATTTACTTTTTCACCTGTCACTAATGAAGACACTATAAAGGCAATGCGTGCTATTAAATCAAAAGCTGTTGGCTGTGATCAGGTGAGTAGAGACATGATATTTAGAATCAAAGAATTTATTGTGCCTATTATAACACATTTAATTAATTTTTCCCTATCCATTAGTGAATTTCCGACTCTGGCGTAAAGCACTCATTCTGCCGCTTCCCAAAATCTCAAATTGTAGTGCTACTAACCATTTCAGACCCATATCTATACTTCTTTTTCTCTCCAAAATTCTCGAGGCAGTTGCTTATAATCAGATCACTAAGTTCCTGGATGAGATAAACTATCTAATTCCCAATCATTCGGGCTTCCGTATGGTGCATAGCACGACTACTGCTCTCCTGAAAGTTACTGAAGATATAAGGTCCGCTATGGAAAAGTCCAGGTTGTCAGTCCTAGTTTTTTTTATATCATAAGATAGCAAACAAGCAGACGGGTCTCCTGATGGTAAGAGTCAACCATCGCCTGTAGACACCAAAGGTGTTAATGGTGCGTTGCTATCTTGTGGCGAGGTCTAATGCCACATGCATAAGTTTACTGGCTACCTTAGCCTCCAAACCGGAACACGACAGCGACAAGCACTGACGCTATTACGGAATAGGCAAGGCGGTGGTACCAGACCCGGGGAGACAATGCAGAACTCTACCACCTAATAGCTCCGATGGTAGTGTACTCACATAGCATAATGGACTCACATAGCCAATCAGTCGCTTTTTATGACCTGCCTGGCAGAACGGCAGTTGATCTATTCTTCAAAGGAGCCCGGAACTAACACACGGGAAAGTTTTAATCGATTTTCCAATGTTTTCAATACAGTCAACCATGACATTTTAAAAGCGGTCCTTGCACACCTTGGCCCATCCCTTTCTGCCTTAAATTGGTTCTCATCCTACGTTAGAGGCCGTCAGCAAGCAGTTCGTGTTAATGATAACTTATCTGACTGGTGTGACATATTGACGGGCGTTCCTCAGGGTGGGATTCTATCTCCCCTCTTTTTTCCGTAGTCATAAACCTAATTACTAACCGTTTGAGCTGTTCTCACCATTTGTACTTATGCAGATGATTTGCAAATTTATGCCCATGCTGGCTTAGGAGGTATTAACGAAACTGTAAGTCGTATCAATTAGGATTTACACAATGTTCTTGACTGGACGAAAAAGTTTGATATAACAGTCAATCCCAATAAATGTCAGGCTATCATTGTTGGCAGCTCGCGTTGGATTCAAAGTTTAGATTGGAGCTCCATTTCAGCGGTAGTTTTTGATAACATTACTATCCCCTTTCTCCCTTACGTCAAAGATCTAGGACTCATAATAGACCAAACTATTGAGCTTTGTTGTAAGGTTAATATGGCTTTACGATTCCTTAATCGTTACAAAAACTTTTTGCCACTCTAATCAAAACTCCTACTTGTGCAGACCCTAGTTATACCAAAACTTGATTATGCCGACGTGTGTTTCGTAGATTTAAGTCAAGCCCTTTTAGATAGATTAGAACGCATGCTCAACAATTGTATACGTTTCATCTTTGGACTGCATAAGTTTGATCACGTCTCATTATATCGCTCTAAATTGAAGTGGCTTCCGATCCGCTAACGAAGACAGTTGAGATTGCTTTGTACATTATTCACTATTCTTTTTAATCCCAATGCACCTCTATCTTAAGTCTAAATTCATATTTCAGAATGCCACACATTCACGTCAACTTCGTTCAGAAAATATCCCGACTCTTCAAGTACCTTTTTTGTCGTACCGATTTCTTATCGAAATCTTTTTCTTCTGAAGCTGTGAGGCTTTGGAGTACTCTGCCCATTGACATTAGGAATAGTCCTTCCAAATTGTCTTTTAAACGTTCTCTCTTTAAGCATTTGGCAGAATAATGGTGTAACGCGCTGTGGCAGTATAATATATATGTATATATGTATTTATATAACTATATATAAATATGTACTGTTTTCTTTAACTGTTTACTTTAATTTTAATTATAATTGAGGAGGTATGTCAATAGTAAGTGATTGTACCTAATAAGTTTCTCTGTGCACCCCATCGTAAACACTTTATATTTGCTTAAGGTTGGCTGGTAGATAATGTCATGTAATATTAAGTCCACCTTTGTACATGTTTGTGCATAAATTTTAAATAAATAAATAAAAATAAATAAGTCTACTGGCTATTATCCAAACCGGAACACGACAGTGACAAACATTGACGCTATTGCGACCATCGACATAGTAATACCCATGAAGCTATAATTTGTACTTCATGGTAATACCTCTAGACTTGTAACTTCAAACAAAATGTCTTTCATAAACGGCCCCACGACGTTTGTTTTCTTTAAACAGCTAGTTTGTTTTCTATTACCATCAAGTAATAATGATTGGCGGTATGATCAATGCTCGTCCCTGATTGGGTAAACATCGCATTGTTATCAGTGGTGCGTGAAATTTAAAATAAGAACAACAATTTGACGGCCTGAAAAAGTAATTAGGGAGGGTGCTATATGAAAGGTAGCAATGAAAGATTTGACTTAATTTTTAACCAGTCGATTTTTAATATTTTACATTTTTAACTTCCCGCTACGTAGAACGTAATGTACGTGGATAGGAAGTTACTGAATTTGCCCCGATTTTCGAAAATCGAGTTTTTACCGGATCTCCACGTTTTGAGGTCCTAGGAATCTTTTCCGACTATTTTCACGATGACGTCAGTATGTTTGTATGTATGTGTGTGTGTGGGTGTGTGTATGTGTGTATGTAAACATCTCATATCTTTTGAACGGCTGACCCGATCGAAACGCAGTTGATGGCATTCGATTGGATTCCGCTCAACTTAGACTTCCTGAAAATTTTAACCAAATCGGCCCAGGAAATTTTGAGAAATTTTGAAAAAACTTGAAAAAAATTTTTGGCAAAACAGTATTTTTTTAATATAATTAAATTTCCAGGTTAATGTACCGATTGAGTACAAAAACTAATCAGCTCTATTCCTATTATATATATCCTATAATATCTTTATCGACTATTTTCGCGATGACGTCAGTATGTCTGTATGTATGTATGTGTGTGTATGTGTGTGTGTGTATGTGTGTATGTAAACATCTTATAACTTTTGAACGGCTGGATCGATCGAAACGCGGTTGATGGCATTCGATTGGATTCTGCTCAACTTAGACTTCCTGAAAATTTGAACCAAGTCAGCCTAGATTTTGAGAAATTTTGAAAAATCCCCGAAAATAATTTTGGTGAAACAGTATTTTTTTAACATAATTTCCAGATTAATGTACCGATTAAGTACAAAAACTAATCAGCTCTATTCCTCAAAAAACTACATCTAATGCATAAATTACATCAAAATCGGTTAATCCGTTTGGGAGAAATCGTTGACGAAAAATTAAAAAAAAATTGTTTTTTCGACATAACTTCGAAATTTTTTAACCAATCATTTTTTGGTATTCTACAATATTTTAGTACTAAAAAAATACGTCAGATGGTATTTCAAGAATCAAAATCAAATCTAATTTTCAAAAGTTACAGCTTTTCAAATATTAAATTTACGTCATTTTTAGTATATTTACTTTATATTTTAAAAATAATTTTCAGGTTAATACACCGATGGACTACAAAATCTCACTAGCTTTTCTCCTTTAAAAACTGCGTCAAATACCGTTAATTGGATCAAAATCAGTCAATTTGTTTAGGATTTATTAATGATGAAAATATTTGGAAAAAATGTTTTTTGACATTGCTACGAAATTTTTCAACCTATCGATTATTTAGCTAAATCAATATTTCAGATCTCAAAAATTGAGTTGAATGTCATTCGAAAGATCAAATTGAATTAGCGTTTCCAAAATATACAACTTTTCAAAAATCAATATACTGCCATTTTAATAAAATAGATGTTTGGACTGAAAAAATCTATGTTTATAGTTTTACTCTTTTGAGCTTAAAATACCTTAATTTAGCGGGAAGTTTTAGGGATGGCCTGTAGGGTCAACCACCAACACATTTTTTTAATATGTACTTAAAACTGCTAAAAATCGAATTAAGTTTTGTAATATACAGCTTTTTAATTATAAAAATTTTGCAATTTACAAAAAAAAATATTTATTTAAAATATTTATTACACAAAATGTACAAAAGGTGAACTTAACGTCTGAAGATATTTTCTACCAGTTAACCTTAAAGTTGTAATTATACATTCTAGATCGAAATATATTTATTGATGGAACCTCTTGAATATAATTTTAGTATATTAATATTAACGTATTGCTGTAAGCGTAAATGATTCCAAATAACTTTCTGTGTTGTGGACTGGGACCAAAAGGGCATGTATAAAGAACGCTAAACACAATCCTGGGTATAAAAGTAATGAAACCGTTCACGTAAATATGATGGAGAGAAAGGATCATGCGGTATTTAAAAAAGCAATATAATATCATGATCATTCCAACGGTTACGCAAGTCCAACCATTTTAATTGAGATCGAAACTGACTTACGTGACCAAAACAATAAATCTTCTTCATATTTTTAAATAATTTTAAGACTCACGTTTTTCAAGTCTGATTTTAAGAAACTGGTCAAATAACATAAATTTAAAATTTAATTTACTTGAATCTTTTCATTTGCTTGATTCGTTCGGGATTTATTTACATTTTTTTTTGAAAAAAATTTTTTTCACGTTATTTTGTTATTTTTCAACTAATCGATTTTAAAGCTAAGACAAAATTTAAGAGCACAAATATTGAGTTGAGTGCCATTCAAAGGATCAAAATCGATTATCGTTTTGAAAATACACAACGGTTCAAAAAAAAAGAAGAAAAAGTTCCTTCACACCCATATCCCCGAAGAGGAAGGTAGAGGTATAAGTACACCCACGATTTGCCGAAGATATTTAGCCCCATAATTTGACAGGTGGCAAGCCTATCGCCAACCAAGCACTTATTCAATCCCGGGCAATGTTCTTTTTATCAGAAAATTGAAAAAACACATTTTTCGAATTGCTCGACACGAGAATTAAACCTAGTACCTCATGCGGTCAACATCGACACCGGACTACTAGACCACAGAGGTGACAACTGTTCAAAAACGAAAATAGTTATATTTTTAATAAATTCTAGAGTTATGAAATCTTTGAGTTTCAAAATCTATGTTTTAGTATAATTTTAGCTTCTTTGAGCTTGAAATACCTAGCCTAGCTAGTGTATTTTGTCGGAATCTATTAAAAAGACCAATTCGTTTTTAATGTAGCAAAGAGAACACACAAACATCTTGTACTTCAAACTGGAAAAAATCGACAATAATTAACTTATTTCATTGAGCATACTACCATTCCTTGAGAGGCACAATTGTATTAACGCAGCACAATCAAAAGTTAAGTCAATTTTGAGCGCTAGGAATGTTCTCTGCTTGCAGCGAGTAACTGGAGTTTTCGATGTATACTCCTGATACCGGTGCTGGATTTACTTTAAAAAAACTCTCTGATTTACTTTATGTTTTGAAATTACTTTAGAAGAAAAACGAATATTTAATATCACTTCAGTTATTAGGACCTCATGTCCGGGAGCACTTATCGAACTATCTCTCATTTGTTTTAAAAGACAACATATAACTAACAAAAAGCAGAGCTTTGTAGAGGCTCGCAAAGTTATACTATCTAGTAATATTTTTATAAAAGTATTTTTATGAGAATTACGTCTTTTAATGTATGGACTTTATTTATAAACATTACATTTGCATCAAAAGCCAGCGTCGTCAGGCTTTGGACTAGGAATATTTGGTTTTTGTTTGTTGGTATTTTCAAGGAAAAATATGTATTAAAAATAATAGTTTAAAAAAACTAAAAAACACGCTTTTTATAGAAAAGCGAACTAAAAAATAGAAAATAAATTTTAATATATTTAAATTAAGAATAGTGTCAAAAATTTCAATAATTATAAATTAATAATAGTGTGGATAAAAAAAATAATTTTATTTTAAAAAAAGCGTGGGGTGCATGGTGTCAATAGTTATAAATATTTTATTGACAGATATGAGTAGAGTGATTATCATTTCGGTAATATCTTAAAAAGCACCCCACGCTTTTTTTAAAATAAAATTATTTTTTTTATTCACACTATTATTAATTTATAATTATTGAAATTTTTGACACTATTCTTAATTTAAATATATTAAAATTTATTTTCTATTTTTTAGTTCGGTTTTCTATAAATAGCGTGTTTTTTAGTTTTTTTAAACTATTATTTATTTTCTACTTTTTAGTTTGGTTTAATTATAATTGCTTGTTTTTTTAATTTTAAGCTATTGCACGACTCATGATGCGAAGCATCAGAGAGTGCTTTACGATCGAAATTTTTTTTCATATATACATATCTTCACGCCAGATCCCTTACGGGGTAGGCAGAGAGAACCGAGTGCCAATCATCATGATCCTTGCAGGTTTGTCTCGCTTCCTCCACATTCATCACTCTTTTCATACACACACGCCGGTTGCGAAGACTCTTGGCCAAGGTTAGGTTACACAAACTTGGCCCAAGTTAAGGTGACTCTAGGCTTGGCCAAGGCTAGGTTATTCAGTCTTGGCCCAAGCCTGGGTAATCATTGGAATGGCCAAGGCTGATTGCCCAGTTATGGCCCGGGCATAGGACAATATAGGTTTGCCAAGATGGGCTTCCCAATAATGTCCCAGGCATGGCCCCGTCGTTCGACTCTGGGGATTCCTGTATGGACTACTATTCTTTTATCAGAACTATTTTTTTTAACCATTTTGGTTTTGTAGTTTATTAAAAACTAGCTGCAGTGTGCAGCCCGCTGCATTATAAGTTTTTGGTGAATCCCGCGGGATTATCTAATTTTTCCGGGATAAAAATAGCATATGTGCTATTCCAGGTCATCATCTACCTGTGTGCCAAATTTCGTTCAAATCCGTTCAGTAGTTTTTGCGTGTTTGAGTAACAAACATCCATCCAAACATCTATCCAAACATCCAAACTTTCGCATTTATAATATTAATATAGATTTACTACAGATTTACTATAGATAAATTAGTGTATTGTCATCGGTTCTCGATAAATCTACAAAGTTTGAAACAAAAAAAAAAAGAAAAGTTCTTTCTCAGGCCTACTGGAACAACATGGAAATTATATCTTTACCTCTTGAACTGACTGACTTGACAGACGTAGAACAACGACTTTTGTTAAGAGTAGTTCCTTTTATAACTAGTTTCCACCCGCACCAAAGTGCTCGTCAACACGAATCAAACGAGACCAAACTCGATAGAGTTGTGTTATTTAATTGCTGAGCTCCTATGGTCACCTTCGGGCTTCATCATCGGACCCTCTAGGATCTTAGTTACCACCAAGCAATAAAGTGCTCTTCAACATCAATCAAACAAGCGCAAACTTGAAAGAGTTCTGTCACTTAATTATTGAGCTCCTATGGCCACCTTCTAGCTTCATCATCGGACCCTGCGGGATCTTAGTTAGCACCAAGCACCAAAGTGCTCGTCGATACGAATCAAACGAGCCCAAACTCGATAGAGTTGTATCATTAAATTACTGAGCTCCTATGACCACCTTCTGGCTTCATCATTGAACCCTGCAAGAACCTAGTTACCACCAAGCACCAATGTGCTCGTCAACATCAATCAAACGAACGCAAACTCGATAGAGTTCTGTCATTTAATAACTGAGCTCCTAGGGCCACCTTCTGGCTTCATCATCGGACCTTGCAGGATCGCAGTTACCACCAAGCACCAAAGTGCTCGTCAACATGAATCAAATGAGTCCAAACTCAATAGACTTTTCATTCTACCTAGTCAATAGTCATTAACCGATTTTTATCCATTTAATTATTAAGTTCCTGTGGTCACCTTCCGATTCAGATTCATCAGATCCGCTGCATGTCATAATAAGGTTTTATTGTCATTCCATTAACATACGTATACAAAATTTCAGCTCAATCGGTAACCGGGAAGTGGATCAAATTTACTTGCGAGATTTGATTTCAAACATCGAGATAGGTACAATAAATAAAAAATGCTCATAAAACAAAAACTACTGGGCCTACCTGAATCAAATTTTTATGGGACCAATTCGAAACTATTCCGCATCAAACAAAAAAAGAATCACGTAATTCGGTTCAGAAACCTCGGAGAAATCGGTGTACATACATAAAAAAATATATACCAGCCGAATTGAGAACCTTCTCCTTTTTTTGAAGTCGGTTAAAAATGGAATAATTTTATCAAAATAGTGTATTGTCATCGGTCCTCGATAAATCTACAAAGTTTGAACGAAATCTGGCCGTTTAAAGTGGGTCAAAATCGCGCCCAAAGAAGTCGGTTACAAACAAACATACAAACAAACATACAAACATACAGGTGAAGCTAATAAAAAGCGTGTAGAAATGAAGGTTGATCTTATAAAAATAAATAATTGTTTTTTTTTTTTCTAAAATCAGGAAGTTCCTGGTTTTACGTCGATTTACAAAATCAAAATAAAAAAATGTTTTATTTAAATAAACCTTCAAAATTTTTGGACTACTCTACTCTAGCTACTACTATTTTTCGAATTTTTCTCTCAGAGAAACCCTCGGAGTTCCATTCCAGAGTCAGGCAAATGAAAAAATGTGTTTTTTCAGTTTTCTGATAAAACAACTTTGCCCGGGATTGGAAAAGTGCCCTACTGGCGATAGGCTGGCCACCTATCACATTGTGGGACTTAAGTATCTTCTTAGTCAAACAGCGATCAATAGCTCACTATGGAGGATGAGTAAAGACCCCTGTTTTTCAAAAATATCTTACATATCAGAAGTGGAAACTTAATGTTTTACCATTAAGCGACCAAAATTTGGATAAGGTATTTTTAGTAACAATAAACTATATAACTAAATATCGCGATTTAAAAATCACACAGCGTCATCTATGAACAGTTATTATATACTCATCAACTTGCTGTTAGGTATAACATGATAATTCTGAGTATTATAAAATCTTGATTATTTTAGTAAGATGCCTTGTTTTTTATATCCTAAAGGATTTATTTTGAAGTATGCTCATTAATTTATTGTCCGCTGCGACACAAACCAACATTTGACTATCTCAGATGCCTCTTTTTGATTGATATAAAGAATAAAGTACTTCTGATTTCTGATTTCTTTGTTTGCGGGATGTTTTCGGAATTTTCGGGAATATGGCCGAACTTTACTTATGGTATAAATAGGGATGTGTTGGCAAATAGGAGGCAGCTTTATACAGCGATTGGTCAGCGATACTTGAGACAGTCAGTGTAAAGTGATATAGTACAGTGAATACAAGAATTGTTTCATTTTGTGGTTCTGTGTAGTCGGTTAATTCTAGTGTTAGTACAATGAGTGTGACTAGTGTGTATTGGTGTATTTACGTATTGCATTGTGTTTTTTTGTATATGTGTTAGTTACATTATTTATAACTCAAGAACGGCTGGACTGCTTTTACGATTTTTGTGTTTTTGGAATTTTCGTCGTTTGGAATAGCACATTAAGTATTAAAATATGATATTCATCAATAAAAAAATGATAAATATGTATTTTCTGACATGTCATTAAAATACTTGATTTTTTTAATTTATATTTTATTTTACTAGGTTGTAGAGTTCTGCATTGTCTCGTCCGGGTCTGGTATCACCGCCTTACCTATTCCTGTCGCAATAGCGTCAGTGATAGTTATTGTCGTGTTCCGGTTTGGAGGGCAAGGTAGCCGGTAAACTTATGCATGTGGCATTAGACCTCGCCACAAGATAGCAAAGCACCATTAACACCTTTGGTGTCTATAAGCGATGGTTGACTCTTTCCATCAGGAGACCTATCTGCTTGTTTGCTATCTTATGATATAAAAAAAATATTTATTATCCTAATGAAAAACTTAACATAGTTATATTGATTTTAAAATCCGAGATCTGTTCATTCATTGATTGTTTGGTGTAACGAAGTTCGCCGGGTTAGCTAGTGTTTAATAAACACCAAACCTTTGATTATTTACTTGCCTAGACGGAGTAATTGTAAGCAAATGACTTAGATAATCTATATTCTTTATAATCTATATTCACTATTCTTTATAATCCTAATGCACCTCAATATCTTAAATCATAATTCATATTTCAGTATGCCACACATTCACGTTACCTTCGTTCAGAAAATATTCGGGATATTTTCTGAACGAAGTTGACGTGAATGTGACTCTTCAAGCACCTTTTTGTCGTACCGATTTCTTATTCAAATCTTTTTCTTCTGAAGCTGTGAGGCTTTGGAATACTCTTCCCATTGACATTAGGAATAGCCCCTTCAAATTTTCTTTTAAACGTTCTCTCTGTAAGCATTTGGGAGAATAATGGTGTAACGCGCTATGGCAGTATAATATGTATGTATATATGTATTTATATAACTATATATAAATATGTACTTTTATATATATAGGAATTTATGTAGGTATATGTATATTGTATTATATATGTAATATATAACTTGTATCTAAGTATATTGTAATATCGTATTATCTTATTGTTTTGTTTAATTTTAATTTATTTTAATAATAATTAAGAAGGTATGTCAATAGTAAACGATTATAATAAGTTTCTCTGTGCACCCCATCGTAAACACTGTTTATATTTGTTTAAGGTTGACTGGTAGAGAATGTCATGTAGCATTAAGTCCACCCATGTACATGTTTGTGCATATTAGTATTTTTTAAATAATTTATTTATTTAAATAACAAAGGACGCAAACACTTTTGTATATGTTATAAATTTAAGATTTTACAAACAATCTAACTTAAATCATCGACGTAGAATACTAAATGCTATACGCAAAAAATGTGTAGCTATAAATAAATAAATATCATCACGCTGGTTTCCTTGCAAGATAGCCAGAGTGAACCGAACGTCATCGCCGCATTTCAGCGACCTTATGATGACTCGAATTTTTTTGCAACTGCCGGGACCAACAGTTTTATATAGTACTAGCTGTCGCCCGCGACTTCGTTCGCGCGGACTTCGTTTACTCTGCACAGCTCCTCCCCCATAGGCGATAGCATGATAATATGTAGCCTATATGTTGACCCGACCTGTTAGTAATATTCATGCAAAATTTGAAGTAAATCCATGCAGTACTTTTTGAGTTTACCCCAGACATACATACAGACAAACAGACAAAAATGCTAAAAACTATACTTTTGGCTTTGATATCGATTGTAGATCACACCCCAAGTATTCTTATATGACTTTCCTACGATTTTATTATATGTATATAGATTTGGAGGCACGAGTGTATTAAAAGTAAAACATCACATGCAAACTCCGATTTGCTCCTGAGATTTTACTTAAATTTTTCTCTCAAATTGAATAGATGTAATTGGGCTATTCTAAATAGCAAAACAAGCCTTTTAGACATGTAAATAATCAATGGTCAAATCTTTCAATTCAAAATCCGATACAACCTTTACTAAATAGGTAGAATTCTGCATTGTCTCGCCCGGGTCTGGTACCACCGCCTTATATTCCTGCCGCAATAGCGTCTAGCGCAATAGCGTGATAATCACTTTCGTGTTCTGGTTTGGAGGGTAAGGTAGCCGGTAAACTTATGTGGCACCTCGCCACAAGATAGCAATGCACTATTTACATCTTTGGTGTCTATAGGCGATGGTTGACTCTTTCCATCAGGAGACCCATCTGCTTGTTTGCTACCTTGTCATAAAAAAACCGTCAACCGTCGAAAAGGTAATTTCCCTGCTTTATGTAAATTTTATACAGATATCAGACCAGCCGATGGTTTTCTTGATGGAAAGAGCATCATCTATAGACACCAAAAATGTTAATGGTACATTGCTGTCTGTGTGCATAAGTTTACTGGCTTTATTAGCCAACCAAACCGAACCATGACAGTGACAAGCATTGACATTTTGGCAGGAATCAGTAAGGTGGTAGTACTAATTACCCGGACGAGACGTTTCCCGAGTTTCCCGAGTCTCATTCCCAAGCTTATTCTCGCTCATTTACGGTTCAGGCCGTTAAACTATGGAACTCTCTTCCGTTCACCATTCGTAACAGCCCGTCTCTGCCAGTGTTTAAAAGAAGTCTAAGAAATTACTATTTTTCATTAAAATAGGTTTTGGTTATTTGTAATTATTTAATTTAATAGTCATAGTTAGTGAATAACCATAAGTAAATAAACATAAGTAATCTTTTCACTATTTCCCTACACGCGTATTAAGTTTTAACTATCGTGTTTTAAACTGTTGTATGTTGTGATTTACTTTTAGTTTTGTGCACAAAATCTGCTGCTTGTACTTAATAGCTTCATAAGCTGGGTAGGCTGGAAGAAATCTTTATACTGTAGAGATAAGTCTACCTTTTGTACGATTTTTCTTTCGTTTGTAATTGTTATATTATTTACTGTTGTGTACAATAAAATATTAAATAAATATATAAATAAATGTAATGTTAATCAACTACGCTCATGTAAACTCCTATTTAAAACTCTTAAAATACTGCCTTTACCTTTTTACATACTGTCGGTATGCGTCTTTGTAAAAAAACATCAACATTAGTTTAAAACAAATGCTCATGTATTAGGGAACTCATATTTTAGAAACAGTGAGAAGCTACATGTGTCAAGCCAAAGACTATATAAATATTTATTAAAAAATGCATATTGTATGCATTGTATGTATGCAAATGATAGTCTAAAATCATTACCTATAAGTAATTTCGCAAAAATTGTTTGATTTACTGTTGAATAAAACATACTATGATATTAGAGAATTTTTAGTAGATAAGATTAAATGTTAATGAACAGAAATATAAGCTTGTACAATTTACCTTAAAATTTAAATGTAATAAAAATTGAATAGCAAATTTTGTAAAATGGTATTTTTTTTGTAATTTGTAAAAATTTGGATTGAGCATGATTTTTTGTAAATTGTAAAAATAACTTTTTGAGCTGAAATAATTCTAGTAAATTGTAATACATATAATAGTAATACATGAAAAAAGAAAGAATCCCGCTGAGTTTCTTCCGCCGAATCTTCTCAGTGTGTGGCCGCCTTCCGATCCGGTAGTAATTATAAAGAAATCGACCTAAATTCAAATGTTTGCACGCCATATTATGGTAAATATGATGGTAATTTAGTTTATTTTATTAACTTGTGACACCCATATTCTTGCAAATAAATATTTTCATTTTTCTTTTTTTTCTTTCGCTCGTAATTAATGGACATAAACTTCAAACAATCACACACTGTCTCGGCCAGATTAGGGACCGTAAAAGAAAGCCCCAGATATGCATTCAGAACCCATTTCAAGGATTAGGTGGACAAATCTCTGGCCACTAACAATTTGATTTGAATTTGCATAATCTCTTATCTGGTCCCAACGTTTGCCGCACTTTAAATGTTAATTAACGATCCTAAGTGGCCTTTTTAGCGTCGCAGGCGAGATGAAAGATTTACTAGCAATTTTAGATTATCTATATTAAATTCAATGTTTATTTGTGAGGTTAATTTGATGGGAATTTTTTTTGGATTAACATGTTGCAAGTAAGTGAAAAATGTCTTGTTTTTTGATTGGGAAAGATAACAAAGGCGTAAGATGTCAGCAGCAGCAGATTGCAGAGTTGCGCAATCTCGCCACAGATTACATAATAGTTACTATAGTAAACATCACACCCGTGTATTGTTTTATATATTACATAACATAGCAAACAAACCAGGGATGAAACAGGATACGCCTTTTTTATTACCGTAACATTTTAAGACTATTTTTATCGTAATATCTACAACAGTAGACAGTTAGTAGAGAGGTAAACAAATTCCAGGGGGGCAGCTGCCCCTCCCTGCCCCCCCTCGGTACGTCCATGCATTTGTTCATATGAGTGGCATTTTACACCCAACACCGTATCTATTACTATTTGTGTAGTCTGTGAAACAAACAGATAGCTTTGCAGATGATATTTTTTTAACGTAATTCCTTGAAACTGCAGCAGCCGACTTCCCGTTTCCTGCATCTCCGGATCCGGGACTCTGCATCAGATCTTTACCAAGTTAAAATGGGGCCACAATAATGATGGTTATTTTTTTTATATATTATAAGATAGCAAACAAGTACATGGGTCTCCTGATGGAAAGAGTCAACCAACGCCTATAGACACTAAAGGTTAAATGGTGCGTTGCTATCTTGTTGCGAGGTCTAATGCCACATGCATAAGTTTACCGGCTAATTTACCCTCCAAACCAGAACACGACAGTGACAGTACTGACGCTATTGCGGCAGGAATAGTTTTTATATGTATTTTAAGGGGTGTACTTATATAAGTACAGTGGCCACTCATGAGTGCAAATTTTTAAAACAAAAAAAAACTTTTTGCATTCCCTAAGACTTCTTGATTGGTAAATAACGCACCGCAACTACTTTTTCAACTTGTTCGGATAGTGATTTGATCTATCATGGCGTAACCCTTCAACAGTTGAAAAGGTAGATCGAGCTTTTTCTATGTAATTCTTAACAAATATATAGTGTCTTGCAATACTACGTTGAAAAAAGAGCTAGTCAATGGGATCTTCATTGCTCATAACATGCAAACGCCAGGCATTCAAAGCTATAATTACCATATACGTGAACAAGACCCACCACCTTTTTTCGTAATGAATTGTGGCTATAAATTGGTCTAGTTCATCCACGTCATTAATGATTTTGGTTGTTATTTTGAAACAAAAATAAATTCCTTTCAGCAGCCTTCTCCTTTTTCACAGTAGGTCATAGTTTTACAGTATCCATTGGTTCAAGGTTGGTTGCCACAGTGCTTACCTTATTTTTTCCATCTGAACAACAAGAGTTCAATATTTTTGTCACTTCTGTATTTGAATATGTGATTGAGGCTCTGCCTTATTTCATCAACCAACAAACATTTCTCGGTGCGTTTCTACCTGTCTCTCTTCCAGACAGGGGTTTGTAATTTCTGATAACTTCCTGGTTGCCGACAAACTCGCACTGCAGTCAACGGTTTCTCATCGCTGGAATTCTAATCTGTCAAAAGACATCCTTGTTTTATTTAAAAAAACAATGAGGATGTCTCTGAGAGTGTCTTCTTGAAAATAAAACCTCAATATTTCCAAGTAAATCTATGGAATGATCTTGAGTAATGAATGTCTCCATATTTTTATCAGCGTCTCATCAGTCAACACGTTCGTATCAGCTGGTATTATCCATATTTCGTACTCCCGATCATCATCAATATTTTATTAAATTGTCTCAATGCTTTTTCAAGTCTTCTGACGTTATAAGTAATGTTGAAGTGCTTGAGACTAATAGTAGCTGACAAAATCATAACAATTATATTTTATACACTTAAATGGCCAGTGTCAACTCTCTCACTCTCACTCAAACTCACATTATAAACTACTACTAATAATAATAACCGTTAATACGGTCAAAATGTCTGTGGTCCGTGGTAGTCTCCGGTCTCCGGTCTCCGATCTCCGGTCTTCGGTCTCCGATCTCCGGTCTCCGGTCTCCGGTCTCCGGTCTCCGGCCTTCGTTCTTCGGTCTTCGGACTTCAGATACTAATGGAGAGAACTGACTGTTTATGTTAACCTTACCTAAATTTCAACTTTATTTAGCTACTATTCCGCAAGTTAAAAAAATATTTATTAGATGCAGATAAGTTAAAGATTTGATATTGATATTAAACTTCAAGGTAATAAATAACTAAAAATAACGATGTATGAAGTTTTGCAAGTTCTTTAACTAAATTATGTAGTCTGTAAATAGTGTTGCCATTTGCCATTTCTTGATTTAAGGGTTTCCAGCATAAAACCTTTTCCAGGGGTATTTCCGAATGGATACGACATAGGGACCTTCAAGAAAAGAGCTTACTCATTCTTTAAAGGCTAGCAACGCAACTGCAAGATCTCTGGTATTGCAGATGTCCATGGGCGGCGGTAATCACTTACCATCAGGTGCACCTCTTGCTCGTTTGCCCCCTCTTCTATAAAAAAATACAAGGGTTAATATAACAAGAGGAAGAGGTTTATAGCGTGTTGACATTGAGTTGTGCATTATTAAAAACATTCGCCGAATAGTAATGACATCTCAAGTGCCGAAGATTAAATGGAAAAATGATACAAATTCGTCATGCTTTGAATAATGTATATATACAATTCAAATAAGTATATAAATAGATGGATATTAAATCTGGACAAAAATCTTTAATCTTGACATCAAATTATCTTGGGATTCATCGTCAGATTTACGAATGTCTCTATAGGTACCCAAGTCTGAACTCCGTGAGACGTAATTACTACGGGATTAAGGAGAAAATTACTACATTAGATGAAGATTGGCAGGCTTGCGACGCTTCTATATAATTAGATTAGAGGCATTTCAGCCTCTTGATTATATGATTCTATAATAATTGTTGTTTTTTATACGGCTGATGTAAAATACTGTACATGCTGAAGAAGAGTGTTCAGGGGCCAAAGTCATGTACCAAAATGTTAATCAGGTTGAAGCGTTTAGAGCTCATACACATTTTCTTAATTTTTTCACTTTTTCATTTTACGTCACTTTAGTGGAACACAAGTGTCCTGGGTCATCCTTTGTTTAGTACATTATTATATAGAAGTCGTGCTACTAGGTGCAAAAGTTGTTCTCGAACGCAGATCGCCAACGCACCCCGGGAGCGATCTTACCGAACTTTATGTCCTGGATGAGAAGAAAATGGGCGATCACATTCAGAGTGACACAAATGCTAACCGGCCACG
Source organism: Apodemia mormo (assembly GCA_036924255.1). Lineage (NCBI taxonomy): Eukaryota > Metazoa > Arthropoda > Insecta > Lepidoptera > Riodinidae > Apodemia > Apodemia mormo. The sequence goes on along the minus strand of JAUPFN010000013.1, from coordinate 7,233,588 downwards.
GTTGCTTTGGTGTCTATCTGAATCGCATTGGACGAGAGGAAACACCAAAATGTCACCACTGTGACTCCGACCGTGACGATGCCCAGCGCACGCTGGAGGAGTGTCCCGCTTGGGACAATTACAGAGCTGCTTTGGTAGCAAAAATTGGCACCGACTTATCCCCACCGAACGTCGTGAGAGCCATGCTACAAGACGTAGGTGCTTGGAAGGCTGCCGTCACCTTCTGTGACAAGGTGATCAAGCAAAAAGAAGTTGCCGAACGAGAGCGTCAAAGAGTGGATCCCACTCGGAGAAGGAGGCGTGGACCCCGTCGATAGGGGCCGCACTTGGCCCTGTAGTTCCGGGCGACGAATAGGGCTACGGTATCCCCTGCCTGTCGTAAGAGGCGACTAAAAGGGGAAGCGGGGGTTGTGAGGTGACTGCAAGGGGGAAGTCACCTCGGTTAAAACCCCGGGACGAACGGCGGCGTGGTGTAGCCCCACGCTACCGTACCAACCAGAGGGTATCACTCCTGGAAGGGCCCGAGGGGGCAACGTGTAGGGGGGCCGCGGTGCGCGTTCACCGGAGATCCCGTGGTCACCCTAATGCACGGTAGATGGCTACCGGAGGAATTTTAGTCGGTGAGAGTCCGACATAACCTCGTCGTTCTTCCATCCCCCCCTTAAGAACGGCGGGGTATCCATTAGGATTTCCCCTTCGTAAAAAAAAATGTGCAAAAGTTGTTACTGTAGTAACATCGTTGATTGTATGATCGCGTTTTCGTTTGATGGTTAAGATAAGACAGTTAACCTAACATAATACAATAACGTACGGCTTAGCGCCTACCTTACCTTCTTACTGAGAAAATGATGACTATTAAGGCAAAATAAGAAAAGACGGTGGAACCAAATTTGGATTAGTGATTACAGAACTCTACCTTCTACATTTCAGATCACAATGTGTATGTAAGTTACAATGAAATAAAGAAGAATCAAACGAAAGGTCGTGGAAGGGCAATCGTCAACATGGTGTGATAAATGCTGGCACTAAATTAAATAGCTCATCAGAAAACTCCCCATTATGTAGTCGGTAGAACGCACACAGAGTTCCGATGTATTTTCGAAGATTGTGGTTGTGGACATGTATACATTAGATCAGCTTGCTTGTTTTTTTAAGAACACTCTGAATACTTTGTCAAACTTACAACAATTTGGTATAAATAACAGTCTAGCAAGCAAGCCTATGTGCCACAGTATAGACTACAAAATAGTCATGGTAAAAAAATATTTTTTTCTGGAGAAACCTCATTTTCGGCGACAGATGGTTCTGAGCCATGAACTCGAAGACTTGTATGCAACCAAGTTTATACTTATAATGTCAAAATAGTCTGGAAGGAGTACATTAAAGAAATAATAATCTTGTATTATATTTTTTCCGAAATTAGTTTATCTAAAATATAACACAAATGCGTAAAAACAGAGTAAGGGTCCTTGACCAATACCTAGAATGGAAAAATCTTTGTTACATAGATTTGAAAGATCATTAAAATTATACAATATATCTGATGACTTTGCATTGGATTATATGGTTGAGAGAACTGAAAATGTGTTTGCTTTATATTTCAATAATTTTGTTCACAAACCCCGAAGTCTTTGATCTCCTAATACTAATATCTTGTTTTTTTTGTGTATTTGAGGGATCGTGATTACATTTTTCAGAACACACTTTGAATGAACTACACACATTCTTCTTCAAACTGGAATTTTTAAATTTCCTTTTCTTTTATTTGTTTCTTGTTAGCAGACTGTTCAATTTTTGAAACAATAGTGTTATATTTTGGTACGTTCTTTGTGTCTTCAGAAGTTAAATTTAATACAGACATACTTGCATTGTTTTGTTCACTTGGTTTTCCAAGCTTATTCTTTAGTGTAGAACATTTATAACTTTTTCGAGGTGTATTTTTTGTTATTTTGGTTAAAATTTCAATGTTTTTGCCTGTTTCTCGGTCACCTTAAACAGAGAAATAATTTTTAAAAATAAGTTTTGGATTTAATTATGTGCACTTTTTAACTGACACTTCAAAGTATTTATTTCTTCACGCAATTCCTTATTCGTGTTGTCGCTTACTGCTGACAAATCCGGTAGACTTCTAGCAAGGTAAGCCGAAGTAGTTGTCTCATAGGACTCCATCGAGGTATTGGACATGTATACATTTTTTTCTTCTTAAAGTGACATTTTCATAAACAAAATCCACTTGGTATTGTCTGGTACTGAAAGATATTAAGACTTTTAATATAAAATAACACTTATTTAGGGTGAAATGGGACATTGAGCCGAAAAAGTGACATTCGAACTTCAAGAATCCAGATTCAAAATGTAACTACAACGAATTCTTAACCTAAAATAGGTAATGTTTTTGAATTAGCACTTAATTGTCTTGTATTGACAAACACATTAGTGCAGGATGACTTTTAGGACCTGATGATGGAACTGGAAGGTAACCATGAGAACAAAACTAAATAAAATAATCTTATCGAAATTGGACTCATTTGTTATGTTTGGACAAACACTCTAGTGCTAAACGATTTCTAGATTCTCATGATAGAGTTGGAAGTACGTTATGGGAACTTAGAAATAAAATAGAGCAACAACGTCGACTTTGGGATTGTTTGATTTGTTATTATAAGGACTTTAGAGCCTGATGGCTTCCAGTGTCTGATAATAAAACTGGAAGAGGTATCTGAGAACTCCTAAGTTAAACCAGATTAACCTATCAAGTGAGGAATAATTTGGTTTATTTTGGTATTGAATGATTTCTAGTATTTCATGATGGGATTGGAAGGTAGTCATGGGAACTTCTAAACTAAAAAAGATAAACCTATCGAGTTTGGGAATCTTTGTTCTGGTTTACAAACATCCTGGTGCTCTGCGCGCGTGGAAACGCGTGGAAATCGTCTATTTCCAGGGTCTTATTATAGAGCTAATGATGGAGGTCGTAAGAACTTTAGAATAAAATGGAGTAAATGTTTATAAGGATTTTGAAGCATGATGGTTATCAGTGCCTGAAGATAGAACTGGAAAAAGTCTATAAGAACTTCTAAGCAATCCAGATAAACTCATTGAGTGTAGGCTGATTGGGTTCATTTTGATCACAATCCATATGACTACTAATAGACACGCAATTGGGAAGGAAACATGTCATCGCGTATATGAGAAAACATTCCTATCAATGTCAATAATGTTATATATTTGTACACACATTATATCGTGAAAAAATAGAAATACACCATGTTGTACTGTTTTATCGTACCGAATAAATTAACAAGGTTTAAAAATTGCCCTTATTGTGAATTTATTTCATCGGTAAGTAGTATAAATCTGTGATTTTGTATGTAATTGCAAGTTACACTGACAAACTAAGAACTTGTCTTGAAAGGCATATCCATTTAATCCGTGGTTTTGATATACACTTTGGAGTTGGATAATTTTTAGTATCTGAAGATAAAGTAGAAGGTGGTCATGATAATTTTTAAACTAAAAAAGATAGTACCATCAAGCTTGAATTATTTTGTTCTATTATGACAAATACCCTAACGCTAGATGATTTACAGGGTCTTATAATGAAGCAGAATGGAGGTTATGGGAACTTCAAATTAAAATTTAATAACTCTTCTAATTCGTTCTTTTAAAGTTTTTGGAGTAGGATGGTTTACGGTGTCAGATGATATGGCAGGAACAATTCTATGAGAAATCCTAAGCTCATCCAGGGAAACTCATTGAGTGTGGCTTACTTCGGTTTATTTTGGCATATTTTTTGGTGCTCAATGATTTTTTTGAATTTGATATTGGATATTGAAGGCTATGAGAGCCTTTAAATTAAATAAGATTAAGAGTTTGGACCCATTTGTTCTATTTTGAGAAATACCTTGGTGCTAGATAATTTCTATGATCTTATGATGAAGCAGGAAAAGGTTATGGGAACTTTGAATTTAAATTGAGCAACAACATAGATTTTGGGCTCATTTGGTTAGTTCTAATAAGGACTTTGGAACAAAATGACTTTCTGAAGATAAAATAAGAAAATATCAATGAGATCTCGCTAAATCATATAAACCCATCGAGTATGGGCTAATTAGGTTTGTTTTGGTATATTGTTTGGTGCTGGATAATCTTAAGATTCTAATGATGTAACTGGATGTGGCTACAGGATCTTTTAAACTAAACGAGATAAAAAGGGAATCCTTTGTAATAAAATTGATAAATTTGTGTATGTTTTAAGAAGAATAAGAGAAATTGCAAACTTAAACGCTACCTTGTTAGCATATCATGGATATGTCTCATCTGTATTGCAATACGGAATCCCTGTTTGGGGAAACTCAGTAGATTCGCTATCGCTCTTTTGGCGATAAGACCGCCTTTGTGTACTATTATTCTATATAGAAATTAATTTCACTGAACATGTATTTTTAAATTGTAAGTTTGTGCACAATAAAGAGTTTCATTCATTCATTCATTCATAGATTTAATCAAAATATTTAGAATACAAAATAAATGTATCTATACGTGTAATATGTAATGTGAATCAACTTTATTCTTGTAAACTATTTTAAAAAAATCCTAAAATACTACCATTACCCTGTCTTTATATTCTGGCGGAATGCGTATTTGTAAAATAACATCAACATTTGTTTAAAACAAATACTGAAGTATTAGGTAACACATATTTTAGAAATAGCGAGAAACTATATGTGAACAGCCAAAGACTCCACATTTTTAAAAGAAATGCCTATTGTAAGGCAATTAATAAGTATATACAATCATATTCCTGAGAGTCTTAAATCCTTACCTCTTAACAAATTCCGCGAACAACTATTTGATTTACTACTAGACAAATCTTATTATAATGTAAATGAATTTTTTGCTGATAAAATTAAATATTAATCTAATAATAACTTTTTTATTGTATAATTATAAAAAAACGTTGTAATTAATAAATTTAAACTAATTTGAATTAGAAATTACTCTTGTTAAATTACAAGTATGTAGATTTATAAAATTGTATATTATAAAATGTAATTTATGCACCATATATTATGGTCGAACATGTTGATTAATATACATTAAATAGTACACCTAGTAACACCCAACTAAATTGTTACAAATTATCTGTTATCTTTCCTCTGTCTGTAAACTTTATAAATTTCAACATTTTAATTAAATGAAAAATGAAGTTCGGCTCCAAGCAGTTTTAATTTATAATAAATAATTATAATTTAAAAAAATTTGCATATCATGGTAGAATATGTTGGTAACTTAATTAAATTTTAATAACTTATAACTCCCATATTAAGACAAATAAACAATTTCTTTGTTTCTATAAACTTACTATTTAATTAAATTGATATCATTTATCAATCTAGTTTTTAATTAAGCAAAATATTCAAATGGCATTGTCATCCTGTCACATGGGTAGCGACGCACCATTAACATATTTGGTATCTACAGATTATGGTTTCTCTTTTTTTTATATCATAAGATAGCAAACAAGCAAGCTCCTCATGAAAAGAGTCGACCATCGTCTATAGACACCAAAGGTGTTAATGGTCTAATGCCACATGCATAAGTTTACCGGCTACCTTACCCTCCAAACCGGAACATGACAGTGACAAGCACTGACGCTATTGCGGCAGGAATAGGTAAGGCGGTAGTACCAGGCCCGGCGAGTCAATCTTTACCACCTAGTATCCACGATGGTAGTGACTCGTATAGCCAGGAGGTAGCCTTTTACGACCTGCTTGGCAGAATGGCAGTTAGCCTATTCTTCAAAGAAGCTCGGCACCATAGGGAGAGCTCTTTCCATCAGGAGAGCCATATGCTTGTTTGCTCTTATAATATAAAAAAATAGCATCGTGTCTTATAAACAAATCTCAAATTTTCTCGAAATACTCTAGAATTCCTGGTTATGAAGTCTCATGACTCTAGAAATAAAAAAATTCGTGAAACAAGAAACCCTAATGAACAGCATCTTGTCTGTATAGCAATGAATGCTGTTATTTTGGCAGCATATCATTGTTATTCTATTAATAAATTTCGCCCCCAGGACTCCGAACTCAGAGTGCCATGTACCGAGGCGCCCACAGTTAAAAATATAAAAAAAAGTATAGTTACAATATAAATATAGGTAATATACGTCGTGATTGAGGATTTTGCAAGAACTCGTGAGTCGTAAGTGTCTTGACGTGAAGTCGAATATTTCTAGACTGACTAGGGTTGATTTTGCTTATTTTTTGTATAGTATATTATAGTATAGTATAGTATGTATTGTTTGACAGTTATGTATTGTAAATCAACTCAAATCAAATAATATTTTATTCAAGTAAACCTTCACAAGGGTTTTTGATGATTGAATATCTATATAAATAAATAAAATTGGAGTGTCTGTTTGTATTATTAAAATAACCGCTTTTTACTAAATGCATAGGGATGTATACACGATACATATACCAAAATAACATTTTTTAAAATTTTTGTCTGTCTGTCTGTATGTCTGTTTGTTCCGGATAATCTCTGGAATGGCTGAACCGATTTTGACAGGACTTTCACTGGAAGATAGCTGATGTGATAGAGAGTAACTTAGGCTATTTTTTTTGAAATTTTCCCGAAAGTCACGGGCTCTGCTAGTTTTAAATAACTATTAAGTCTTAATGTTGCGACACGCTCAGAAGATACGGGATTGTCTATTTTTAGATACCTGCGATCACCCTGTGGTCGAGATTCGACCATATATTAAACAATAAAATTTTTGGTAAGTTTCGGCATAGTATACGTGTTTATATTATGTCAAACGAATGTACTGTGTGTACTGTTTATTTTTATTAAATTTAACGTATTTCTAATGCATATAAATAATCATGCCGAAGTTCATTATGCATTATGCAAAGCACATCATATAATAGTAGAATATGCTGGTATCTTTGATTAATTTTAATAACTTGTGTGTTAATAAATGGTGTTACCACCATATTCTTGCAAATATATGCTTTTTTCATTTTTATTTTCATACTCCATCGTTTTCGTAATTGTTTGAAAAATGGTTACAAAGTTTTTGATTCACTTATTATATATAGATTAATTCACTTTTATGAACAGTAAAACTAATATGCTCAAATTATGTTAATTTTTTAATCAAAATAGAGCCCAGAGGAATCAGGGTACGGAATCCAACTAGGGTTCAAACCGACACCCTTAGTTTGGAATGCAAATGTTTTATCTATCAACCGGGAGTGGATGAATTATAAACGAAAGTTAATTAAGCGTGAAACGCTTTTGCTCAGTGACTTAGCGAAAACAAGCATAGGGGTAACCCAAGCACCGTAAATAGTGCGGTAAAATTAAACCTTACCCATCTATTCATTGGTTTTATCAATTTAATTTCGGGAAATCAAAATATATAAGTTACAATTAAATATCTTTTTTTTATATCATAAGATAGCAAACAAGCAGATGGGTCTCCTGATGGAAAGAGTCAACCATCGCCTATAGACACCAAAGATGTTAAATGGTGCGTTGCTATCTTGTGGCGAGGTCTAATGCCACATGCATAAGTTTACCGGCTACCTTACCCTCCAAACCGGGACACGACAGCGACAGGCACTGACGCTATTGCGGCAGGAATAGGTAAGGCGGTGGTACCAGACCCGGGCGAGACAATGCAGAACTCTACCACCTAGTAGCCACGATGGTAGTGACTCGATAGCCAATCGGTCGCCTTTTACGACCTGCCTGGCAGAACGGCAGTTGGCCTATTCTTCAAAGGAGGCCTGCATAGGTTCTATTAGTTGACCTGTGAGCTGTTTTTAAAGATCCAGCTTCTGTTCCTGGTTCAGGAGAAAGGGTTATTGGGTTCTTTTTCTTCAGTTCCGTATCCCCGAAGAGGTAGCACAAACATCGGACCACTAGACCGTAGAGGCGATTTCTTTGCGTTCATCTATTTAAAACATATCTGTAGTATCGGTCTATCTTTATGTTAGACACAATTAACACAATTAACAACCGGTTGAGTAATATACCAAAATATACATGTTGTGAAGTAAAATTAAAGTACAAGTCAATGTTAACACAATTAACAATGTTAATTGTGTCTAACAGTAATGGGATTTCACAAAGTATAGAATATAATACTACTTTTATGTCCTTAGATGTCAAACAATCAGATCAGTAAATAACTTTGCTACCATATGATGGATGAACTATAAATAGATGTATAATCTCAGGATTTAAAATAAGCAAATGTAGTTCTTATGATATACTAGAGAACCGCCCCGATCTCGCACGGGTAGTAGGAAAAATTTTTTTGCATTTTTTCTATCATAGCGTAAAGCGTTGTCGCATTAACTTATTAGATACATTATACGGGTAGGTCGTTAGGTTTTATTTTACACTAACATCTAAGTTATCTATCTATCTATCTTTATATATATATATATATATATATATATATATATATATATATATATATATATATATATATATATATATAGTTGGTGGGCGGGCGGGCGTAGCACTATGCAAGTTCTTTTTAATTGTGTGGTGTTGTAGCTTTCCAATTACCACAATTATGAGCAATATTTTTTTAGAAATTACAATTATTGGTATAGTAAACTATCTTTAATGAATAGGTATGCTGTTGGGGTTTGGTAGGATTTTCCATTGAGGCTTTTAGTCCGCTTGATTATTTCCGATATTTTTAATGTTCATCATAATATTTCAACCATTTCACACAAATCTTAATAAATTGTACACTTAAACTTTGCTCATGAATAACTTTGTCAATTAGTAAAAGGCGAATGAAAATCCGTTAAGTAATTTTTAAATTTATTGCGAACAGATAGAACACAAGCAAATATATTTTCTTATTTTGAGGTTAGCTTAATTCGTGTAATTTGCCCACCGATATTATTATTATTATTATTTAATGTAACAACGATATTTCACCAGTTGAAGGTTTGTTTACTCTATGAAATAAGTGTTTATTAAATCCTATTTGTGTCAGCAATAAAAAAAGGTCAATCCACTTACCCACATTAACTTGTCGCATCGATGTGGAACTGTGAACTTTCTACTACACATTATATCTGTAAACTTCGACTGAGGACTTTGCTCACCTCGAAAGTTCAGAATTACTGTTGCTAAATGTAAAATGTAAAATAAAGTTCCGTAACATCTCTCCGGGTTGCTTACACTACTGCTCTTGTTATACCTGTCTTAGTAGCATCATTTTTTTTCGGGATAAGTATTATGTGTTATTTCAGGTTGTTATTGATCTGTATACCAAAATTTATCTAAATCCGTTTAGTAGTTTTGGCGTAATTAAGTAACAAACATCCGTCCATCCAAACTTTCGCAGTTATAATATTAATAATATATGTAAATAAGCGTATGGCGAGACATGAAGTATCGTCTAGCATGATTCAATGCACCAGTTTCTTTGAAACCAACTAGTGGTTTTGGCGTGATAGAGACTGGGCTCCTTTGAAGAATGGAGTAACTGCCGTTTTGCCAGGAAGGTCGTAAAAGGCGATCCATTGGCTATACATGTCACGACCATCGTGACTATAGGAGGTAAAGATACGCAATGTTTTGCCTGGGTATTTAGTACCACCGTCTTACCTATATATAGCGTCAGTGCTTGTCATTGACGTGTTCCGGTTTTGAAGGGTAGGATAGCGGTAGACTTATGCATGTGGCATTGCCATCTCGCTACACGGATAGCAACGTACCATTAGAATCTATTGTATGTATAGGTTATGATATCTCTTTCCATCAGGAGAGCTATCTGCTTTTTTTTGTTTTGTATTTTATTTTTTTGTTTTGTTTTTGGTTGCTATTTAATGATATAAAAAAATGAAATAGTAGTAGAACAAGAGAACAGTCTGCTTGTTATTCTATGGGTCATGATTAAAAAAAAAACTAAGTATAATCTAAATCTGTCCAAGCGTTTCAGCGTGAAGAATTAACAGACGCATACTTTCTGTATTTATATTTATTACTAGCTGCAGCGTGCAGCCCGCTGCATTATAAAAGTTTTTGGTGAATCCCACGGGATCACATAATTTTTCCGGAATAAAAAGTAGCCTATGTGCTATTCTAGGTCATCATCTACCCGTGTACCAAATTTCATTCAAATCCGTTCAGTAGTTTGTGTGTGATTGAGTAACAAACATCCATCCAAATATCCATCCAAACATCCAAACTTTCGCATTTATAATATAATAATAATAATAATAATAATTACCTAACCTCCGCAATAGCCTAAAAGTAATAGATTTAAAACCAAATATCCTAACAATAATCCAAAAAGCCGCTATATTAAATACTTGTAGGATAGTGAGAAAATTCATGCAACTAGAAGAAACACTACCGCACTCACTGTAATTTACTTGGCTTAGGCCCGTTGTTACTGTTAAAACCAGCTTTACGCTGAGATAGAATAGATCTTTTCCGAAAATAATAATAATAATAATAATATAGATTAGGGCATATATGAAAAGACTAAAGGCACCGTGCAGCCTGCTGCATTATAAAAGTTTTGGTGAATCCCGCGGATAAAGAACAAATTATCCCCTACACAAATATTATCCCCTAAACAATATTATCCCCTTGACTTATTGAATATAATTTGTTACAATTATATATAACTACCATAATGTTTTGGTTAAAATTTGCATGTCAATACTTTGACTAAATGTGTAGAACGTTTTACTTTTTAACACCTATTATTATACACACATTTTAGGCAAATAAATATTATTATTATTAATATTAAAGTTTTATGTATTCCAAAGAGAAGAACATTAGTTAGTTATTGAATTACATTGCATAAAAGCATTGCATAAAACTGATTTTTATTGCTTATTATATGTGTTTATATTGCTCACTAGCTGACCCGGCAAACGTTGTTCTGCCTTTTTAACTACTCTTATTTTTTTTCTATACTTTCTCACCTTTTAAACCTTCCCTGGACTTCAACAATTAATTCAATATCAAAATTAGCCAAATCGGTTCAGCCGTTCTCGAGTTTTAGCGAGACTAAAGATCAGCAATTGATTTTTATATATATAAGATTATAATCTATACATGTAATAAATCGTAGGAAAGTCAAAACTGTACATTGAATATTTTTTTAAAAGAATTCTTGAGGCGTGATCTACAATCGATTCGAAGCCAAAAATATAGTTTTTAGAATTTTTGTCTGTTTGTTTGTCCGGGGTAAAAGTATTGCATGGATTTACTTGAAATGAATTTTTGCATTTTTTTGCATTTGCATGAATATTGCTAACAGGTCGGGTCAACATATTATAGGCTATATATTATCACGCGATCACCTACGGGGGAGAAGCTGTGCGGAGTAAACGAAGTCCGCGCGAACGAAATCGTGGACAACAGCTAGAATGTTAGTAAGTTAAAAAAAGATAAACAAAATATATAAACATCCCAACTTATTTTCCGAGATAAAATTGTATCTACATGTGTGCCAAATTTTATCCAAATCTGTTCATTAGTTTTTCATAATTGAGTAACTGACATCCATCCATCCATCCATCCATCCAAAATTTTCGCATTTTTATTAATATAGATCAGCATATTATAATGAATTGTGACCTGCAATCGTCATACAATTCCGTAATCTCGGAACGTGAAAGCTTAATTTGCATCTGCCATACGTATAGTATAGTGCCAATTAGCCTTAATTACCTAGAACTCTCAATACACTCGGATACAAGGGGCTAATGTCCCGTGGGTAACCGCGTCAGTTATGACATTTAATGTTTTGCATATATTTGAATTTACATGTCTTTACAGAACTTATATATTACTTTTTTATATATTACAAGATAGTTGGCTCTAGTGGAAAGAGAAACTTTTGCTTCTAGATATAAAAATGTTAATGGTGCGTTGCTATCCGTGTGGCGCGATGGCAATGTCACATGCATAAGTCTACAACGTACCTTATTCTCCAAATTTGAATACGACAGTTATAAGCTACGCTATTGTCGAGTAGTTAGCGACCCTGACTACGCAATCGACGGGGCTTGGGTTCGATCCCCGACGGGGACAAGCATTTGTGTGATGAGCATAAATGTTTGTATTTCCGTGTTTATGTGTTTGTTAAATATATTCTAGTATTTATATATGTACGTCTAAGTATTAGTCTCGTTGACTAACACCCATGACACAAGCAAATAATTTGCTTTCTTTGGGGTCAGATCAGTAAGTGTAATTTGTACCGTGAATATTAAAAAAAAAATCGAACAAGGACGAGAGGTTGTGGGACTCTACCACCTAGTAGTCACGATGGTAATGATTTACACAATTACTTCAATTAGTAGAATACACCGACCACACAGCCTATAGACGGCTAATGTTTGATTTTCCGTATTGAATGCATTCTGGCAACTAGCTGCAATGCCGTAATTGGGTAACTCAAGGCCACAGTGAAAGATAGTCATGTACAGAGCATCTGATTGGTCGACACTGATTGCCCAATCACTACTCATTGGCGCGTGGACATTACATCGGAACTATAAGTCAGATGTGTTGACACAATTCATTCGCCTATTATTAGGTGTCTATGGGCTGTGTGGTCGGTGGTAGAATACAAGACCCGAAACAATAATTTTACGAACATCTTTTTAACGTGTTAAGAAGAAATAAAATTATTTCATTTTATTTGCCAATGCATTTAATGGTACCTCACTCGAATACAAACCTTTCAACTGCGTAGTGCTAATAGTCTTAAAGTAAAATGGATGTGACATTTGGAAGGACAAAGGAAATGGACGAAATTATAAGGGTTCTGTATTTTAGCCATTGTCGGGTTCTGGTTAGGAGGGTGAAGTAGCCGGTAAGTGGTTTTGCATCTCGACTATGCGCATAACAACGCTTCATTAACATCTTTAATGTATGTAGACAGTCGTTATCTCTTAATACACGAGAGCCATCTGCTTTTATACTACATAGTCTATAAAAATCTTTTATTTGATTAGTGTAATTTATATATTAATACACGAAGGCAAATCTTTGTATCCCTTTTTAAAACAATTGCAGGAATTCCCCGTGTTGGTTCCCGGCTCCTTTGAAGAATAAACCAACTGCCGTTCTGCCAGGCAGGTCGTAAAAGGCGACCGATTGGCTATGTGAGTCACTAACATCGTGGCTACTAGGTGGTAGAGTTCTGCATTGTCTCGCCCGGGTCAGGTACCACCACCTTTCCTATTCCTGCCGTAATAGCGTCAGTGTTAGTCATTGTCGTGTTCCGGTTTGGAGGTTGAGGTAGCCGGTAAACTTATGCATGTAGCATTAAACCTCGCCACGAGATAGCAACGCACCATTAACATCTTTGGTGTCTATAGGCGATGGTTGACTCCATCAGGAGACGCATCTGCTTGTTTCCTATCTTATGATATAAAAAAAGATTTTTGATATACAGGAGATTGAAAGTCGGTTCTTGCAGTTTTACTGGTTTAAATGATTATGATGCAAGTTTATTAATAATACTGTATAATATAATCACTTTAATTTAGGTATTTCTTGATACTTTTAATAATATGAAAGAATATTTCATTACTACTTTGGCAACCTTAATTTATAGCAATACGGATCATAGTCAAAACAGTATATGATTATTCTTCTCAAAGTCTCATGAGAGAAAATATTGTCAATGTCGTTGCGTGTTAGTATTCTACCAGGAGAAACATGTTTCGGTCGATTAATAAACGAGTTAAAAAAAGACAGGTAATTATCAATTTTCAACATATTAACATGAATAATTTATTTATTTGCATTCCACAATGTTTACAAGATTTTAGATTAAAATAATGGTTAGATCATTGTGGACCCTGTCGGTATAGCAATGGCAAGGTAGAAAAGAGGAATATATCTACTTATATATCTTACTTAATTATCATTATAATGCAGATTTTTATATGTGCAGATTTTTGGTATTTCTCACGAGAACAATGTTTTTTCTGAAAAGAGTGTAATACATGTATTCATCTAGACATAGACTAATTGTATGTTAAAATACAAATCAATTAAGCCGTTTTTGTGTGGTTGACTAAATTTTTAAAATAGTGGTCTGGTGTTGGTATTGATCGCATGAGGTCTCGGATTCAATTCCCGAGTTGGTCATTCAAAAATGTGTTTTTTCAGTTTTTTGCTAATAAACGATCTTGTGATTGGATAAGTGCCCGGTTGGCGATAGGCTTGCAACCAATCACATTATGGCACTAAGTATTTTTGACGTGTGTGGGCATGTTGTAACTCTGCCTGCCATTTCAGTGATACGGGCGTAAAGACACTTTTTTTATATAATAAAATAGCTAACGAGCAGACTGTTTTCTTTATGGAAAAAACTACCATCGCCGATAAATAAAAAAGATGTTAACAGTGCGTTATCATTTAGGCATGGACGTATGGATGCAATGCATTATGCATTAGTTTACTAGCTACCTATCACTATAAAGTATAAAACAAAGTCGCTTTCCGCTGTCTGTACCTATGTATGCTCATATCTTTAAAACTATGCAACGGATTTTGTTGCGTTATTCTAATAGAGTGATTTAAGAAGAAGGTTTATGTGTATAACAACATCCATTATATATTAGAGAAATACTGTCATAAATATATTTAGCAAAACAACGTTTGCCGGGTCAGCTAGTAAGTCAGTCTGTCAGTGACAAAATTTGTCACAAAAATGTCCAAACAAACATCGAAACACAGTCATTCAAATATTTCCATCAATCCGTATAGAAGTTACTTTACATAGGGAAAACTTTTGTATTTTTGTACGTTTGTAACGAATAATCTCAGTAACTACTAGATCGTTCCTAAAATTTATTTTACAATTTGAAAGCTACACTATTCAGGAGTGACATAATTTACCTGAGTAAAAAGAAGTAATGATTTTGGGTCATGCGAATTAAGCCACACGTAACAACTAGTAAGCAAACCAAGTAACAGCTTTCACCTCGTGCTGGTCCGGGCTCCTTTGAAGAATAGGCCAACTGCCGTTTTGCCAGGCAAGTTGTGAAAGGGGATCGATTGGTTATGCGAGTTACTAACATCGGGGCTACTAGGTGGTAGAGTTCTGCATTGTCTCGTCAGGGTATGGTACCATCGCCTTATCTGTTCCTGCTACAACAGCGTTAATAATATATAATATAAGCAATAGCTAGTCACTGTCGTGTTCCAGTTTGGAGGGTAAGGTAGCCGGTAAACTTATGCATGTGGTATTATACCTCGCCACAAGATAGCAACGCACTATTAACATTTTGGCATCTAAAGGCACTGGTTAATTCTTCCATCAGGAGACCCATCTGCCTGTTTGCTATCTTATGATATATAAAAATATATATAGATGCTGTAAAGACACGTAAATTCAAATATATACAAAACATTAAATGGCATATCTGACGCGATTACCCACGGGACATTAGCGCCTTGTATCCGAGTGTATTGAGAGTTCTAGGTAATTAAGGCTAATTGGCACTATTAGTCCAGTAAAAAATTTTACGAAACCATGATCGACCAGTTTTGGCGCAATGAGTAAAAATGTGTTCATTAATACTTAAATAATGATATTATGAAAGAAATTTTGAATAAAATTAAGGGGAAAGGGATGAAAAAAATAAAAAAAGGGTTGAAAAATGCCTTTTTTTTAAATAACTTAATAACGGTAAGAAATAGAAAAAAAAGTTTCAAGTAAAAGCTGTAGAGAAAAAAATTCTACACAAAAAGTTCCTCTTCATTTTTTTGTTATCTGCTTTAGTTTAGCTACAAAAAATAAAAATTAAATTTGTAGTAAAATATGTAAAAATATATAAATATGGGAATACATGTGTAGTAGTGTTAGTACATACTAATGTGATGCGCGCGCTACATGGTACAGGGTCGTAATAATTCTGGTAAGGCTTTATAATTAATTACAAAGCAAATTTAATTTTTATTTTTTGGAGCTAAACTAAAGCAGATAACAAAAAAATGAAGAGGAACTTTTTGTGTAGAATTTTTTTCTCTACAATTTTTACTTGAAACTTTTTTTTCTATTTCTTACCGTTATTAAGTTATTTTAAAAAAAAGGCATTTTTCAACCCTTTTTTTATTTTTTTCATCCCTTTCCCCTTAATTTTATTCAAAATTTCTTTCATAATATCATTATTTAAGTATTAATGAACACATTTTTACTCATTGCGCCAGAACTGGTCGATCATGGTTTCGTTAAACTTTTTACTGGACTATATATTGTACGTGTGCTAATTAAGCTTTTCCGTTCCGAGATTATGGAAAAAAAGCTAATTAGAATATTAGTAGAATTTATTTTCACATTTAGTAAAAATACTGCAGCAGAATATAAACACACAGGATAGAAAAATTTAAATAAATTCTTTTTAAACCACTTCCGCACTAGCCAATTAAACGTAGCTGAAGTTGCTGTACCGGGAGGCTAATATAGTCGGGCGTTAATAAAGAAAATTCAGTTTATTGCTATTTGTTTTTTTCTGAACGCAACATAGTTGTTCAACTACTATGTGTGTATGTTCAATTTTTTTAATCAACTAAGCAAATATTGTTTGATCATAGTTATAAAACTATAGAACAGATTCGCTGGAACTAAGCAGCAAACAAGCAAGTGGCTCTCTTCTGATGGAAAAGAAAAGATGTTAATAGTGCATGCAGATGCATATTTCATAAAAACACAGAACACTGGAGACTAACAGAAGTCAACGTACATACAAGTAGTATTTGAGCAACGCACACATAGACACCTCTCACGGACGCGATATCTCGGAACAAATCATCCCGAACCATTCCGAGATATCGCGTCCGTGACAGGTGTCTATGAGTGCGTTACACGAATATTACTTGTATGTACATTGACTTCTGTTAGTCTCCAGTTTTCTGGAGTATTTAAAAAATACTGGAGTATTTAAAAATTTACCGACTACATTACCTTCCAAACCGGAATACGATAACGACAAGCATTGACGCTATTGCGCAGAAGGTAAGGCGGTAGCACCCCGGCGAGACGTTGTGGAACTTTTTTATATCATACTAGCTGTTGCCAGCGACTTCGTCCGCGCGGACTTCGTTTACTCCGCACAGCCCCTCCCCCGTAGGTGATAGCGTGATAATATGTAGCATATATGTTGACCCGACCTATTAGTAATATTCGCGCAAAATTTGAAGTAAATCCAATAAGTACAAGACAAGTACATGGGTCTCCTGATGGAAAGAGTCAACCACCGCCTATAAACACTAAAGATGTTAATGGTGGGTTGCTATCTTGTAGCGAGATCTAATGCACGCGCATAAGTTTACTGACTACCTTACCCTCCAAACCGGAGCACGAGAATGACGCTATTGGGGCAGGAATAGGTAAGGCGGTGGTACCAGACCCGGACGAAACAATGCAGAACTCTACCAACTTTTACTAGTCACGATGGTAGAGACACGCTTTCGCTTTCTGGGAACTGCCTAACAGAATCTTAGATGATTCGTTCTTCAAAGAGGGACCCGGACTAAAATGTGGTGTTAATCGATGCTGCAATTGACAGTTATTGCTGTAAAACGTCATCTTCGTCTGTGGCCGCGTTTCCGATCCGGTAGTAGTTTTAATAAAATGTCAACTTGTCAAAATAACTTGTAAAAAGTTTTATTGAGTAAAGTTCTTCTGATTTCTGATTTCGTCAAAGGAAAAATGACGTTTACATCAATAACTGTTAATTTACGTCTGTCACTTTACGTTTGCAAGATCAGTCTAATCATTTAAAAAAAAAGTAAAAAGAAGTATCCCCACGCCCATATTCCCGAAGGGGTAGGCAGAGGTACAACAAGTGCACCCTCGATTATACTTGGTCCCACAAATGTGATAGGTGGCAAGCATATCGCCAACTTGTCACTTTCCAATCCCGGGCAACTTTGTGTTTCTCATGAAACTGAAAAAACACTTTTTTTATGTGCCCGACCCGGGTATCGAACCAGGGGCCTCATGTGGTCAACGCCAACGCTGAACCACTAGACCACAGAGGCGATAATCTACTAATTTTGATCATCAGAAAGACTGCAGAAAATAAAAAAGGGTTGAGTAAATATTTATGAGTATTTATTTTTTTAATATTTTTTCATGCCTATTTCTTATAGCTACGCGCCGCATTCATTGATTTCGCGTAATTTATAATGTATAAACTCCGAACCAGACATGTCTATATTTAGCGATATTTGTAATTCTGATTGTATTAAGTCTACCGAGTAATGATTTCTGAGATCAATTCAATTAAAAAATCGGAATAAAATTAATAGGCCGTCGGGATGATATCGTCGAAGTTGGGACTGTCCCGACAGAATCAGCGGGGTTATCAATGCGCAATTATCGTAATTGTTTACTTATTGCAAATTACAAATAGCCTTGTATATTATTGGCAGTCGTTGCCGCTTGATTTATATTTGATGCTGTGATATCGCAAAAAGTGCATGTATCCAGCGACCAGTAAACAATTGGAGACGTTTTTGGTGATTTTTTTGCTACGTTTAAAAGTCATCGCTGGTCGCTGGTGGATTGCAAATCTTAGGTAATACGCTTGCAGGACGGGTGGTAACTCTGTATTATCCAACCACATCTTCCACATTTTCCACCACGTCAGGAACCGAAATCAAAAGAAATAGTATACATACTAAACGCACTTTTCACTTCGTAACCGAAGCATTATTCATTATTTTGTACTAGATTTTGCTCGCGGCTTCGCTCGCATTAAATTCATTTTAGGTAAGTGAGGGTTAGAAAGAGACAAAAAATAATCTATGTCACTCTCCATACATTTAACTATCTCTACTTAATTACTTCGTTTCTCCGTTTTGCCGTGAAAGACGGACAAAGAAACACACTTTCACATTTATAATATTAGTATGGATTTGTTTGTCCTGGGGGTGAAAATAAAATAAAATTCCGTGTGGTTTTGTATATTGTGCGTACAAACACAAAGACATACAAATACATAGACATAAATTCTAAAAATTGTAATTTTATCTTCTGTTGTTCGAATAAAGACTCTTCGCATTATTTTTTTTTTCATTATCTATATACATATAATAAAATCGTAGGAAAGTCAAAACTGTACATTAAATAATTTTTTTTAAAAAATACTTGGGGCGTAACTTACAATCGATATCAAAGTCAAAAATATAGTATTTAAAATTTTTGCCTGTTTGTCTTTATGTATGTCCGGGGTAAACTCAAAAAGTACTGCATGGATTTACTTCAAATTTTGCATCAATATTACTGACAGGTCGGGTCAACATATAGGCTACATATTATCACGCTATCACCTACGGGGGAGAAGCAGTGCGGAGTAAACGAAGTCCGCGCGGACGAAGTCGCTGGCAACAGCTAGTCTACAATGTACAGACATCAGCCTAATACGATTTTATTATAAATAAAATCGTTTGAGATTTTGGCATCCGGTAAAATTGGTCGGATTTGAGATAAATTTTACGTACCTGTTTCAATACAAGATCAAAGTTTCTAATGGTACGAAATTATATATTAATACTACGTTAATTATATAGAAGTAAACTATTATCTAAATGTATTTTATTAAATCTTAAATAAGTTTTATCAAAAGTTTTCAAAATCACTTGTTCAAATACGGTTTGTATTTCAAAAACTTTAAATCAATTTTTCAGTACTTCTGTAATCGACTCTGTGGTGTAAACGTGGTCCGGTATCGACGTTGAACACATAAGGTCACGGTTTCGATTTTCGTGTCGGGCAATTGAAAATGGGGTTTTTCTGATTTCTGATAAAAACAACTGTGCCCGAGATTGGAAAATGGCGCAGTTGGCAATAGGCTTTCCACCACCTATCACAATATTGTGGGACTATCTTCGACTAATCGCGGGTGCACTGGTTGTACCTATGCTTACCTTTTCAGAGATGCAGATGTAAAGATACTTTTTTTTGTAAAGGATTGACCTGAAGGAGCACCTCTTTAACATCAACGATATTATTGAAATTAGTTTACAATTGGTGGAAAATAATAAATATAAAAATATCTGTACGAATTGAAAACATCTTTTTTGGAAATAAAGGACAGATGGAATTTAATTTTTTGTTTAGTCTTTGCCTATAACTCTTTATTATTTGTTTTATAAAATAAAATGCAGACATTTTTCTTTTATTATTCTGTTATAAATTCTCTTTGTCAATTTGTTGCTTCGAAACCAATTTTATTTGATGAAAGCTGTTCAAAGATACATTGTTTTATTGTAGAACAATAACTACAAAGTCCGCTCCAAATTGTATCAATTACCCTCTTCCAACAGTGTTCTTGTACTCTTAATGAAATTAAGCCACGGAAAAATAGAAACTTTGTTGAGAGAAAAACATTACGGTTTATTTCTCTCGGGGCTTTTAACTTAACTTTTTAGTACTAATAATCATCTGAAGTATACGTAAGGCCAAACGTATTAGAACTCTACTTCCTGGTAGTCATGATGATATTTATATTTTACCAATAGTTTGCCTTTTACAGGCATTAAAAAGCAGTTGGTCAATTCTTTAAAAGAATATGATGAAAGTTTGAATTGGCGCGATATTCGATTGCAAAATTCAGGTGTATCGATTAAGTCTAAGCAGTTCCTTAGAACACTCTCCTATAACAGGTGCTATAGCACATATAGTCAAACAATTCATTTTCATATGATAGAAAGTACATTCGTCGACGTATCGCGTCGTTCTACGTTACTAAATAATATCTCGTTTGCGAAAAATATAAGTGTTTTGTATTTAAATCCGCCCGTATAAGTTCGGTCGCCTTTTGAAGACTAGATCACCTGCCTGCTAACCAGTTCGTAAGAGGTAAACGAGTGCGGATTGGCTATGAACATGAAATGAAAATGAAAAAATATTTATTTGCAAGAATATGGGTGTCACAAGTCATTAAAAATTACGTAAATTACCAATCTATTCTACCATAATATGGCGCGCAAACATTTGAATTTCGGTTGATTTTCTTATAATAACTACCGGATCGGAACGCGGCCACACACTGAGAAGATCCTATACTATGCGAGTCATTACCATCGTGGCTACTAGGTGGTAGAATTCTGTATGGTATCTACCCGGTCCGAGTCTGGTACCACCGCCTTACCTATTCTGGCCGCAATAGCGTTAGCGTTTGCCACTGTCGTGTACCGATTTAGAGAGTAAGTTAGCCGGCAAACTTATGCATGTGGCATTAAGACCCTGCCACAAGAATAGCATTATTAACAGCGTTGATAATTATAGGCGATGGTTGTTGGTTTTCATAAGGAGAGCCATTTGCTTATGTGCTATACATATTATTTTAGTTTAGTTAGTTTTTTTCGGACACACTCTTCTATGTCATAGAATGCATTACATTGTATGACATAGAAGAGTGTGTCCGAAAGAACGTAATATAATCTTCTATATATATAAAAGAAAGTCGTGTTAGTTACTCCACTTATAACTCAAGAACGGCTGAACCGATTTAGCTGAAAATTGGCAGGGAGGTAGTTAGAGCCAGGAGAAGGACATAGGATATTTTAGAATTTTTTCCACGTGAACGAAGTCGCGGGCACAGCTAGTTTTCTATAAAAGTATGTCAAAACCTATAGAAAATTTATCAGAATTATGCAAAGGCGCTTTGACTTACACAGTAAAATGGCGGCATTGGATTGTCTTACTATCTATAGAGTGTCCTGGATAAATCTAAGTTAATTGTCAATTTTATAAGTCTGAGTTTATTACTTACATTTAATAGGAACACGCTTATTGTAAGCGTTCGTCAGAGTTTTTAAACTCCTATATAAAGGAGGTACATTCAAAGTACGGTAAAACTAGTACTGTATATTGCTCTTAATAAACTTGGTTAAACCAACAATATCTATTATACAATACCTGACATCCTCAGATAAACCGATAAATTATTGCATTTGATTCCTATAATAGAAATGTACTAAGCCTCTTCTGTGCAACAATTAAGGCGGAATTATCTCAATCGAAGCGAGCGCCGTCATTTCAACTACCTTGAGACCCGGATTATATAAATCAGGAATAATAATTGTGGTGGAATTATTTTGGAGAAACAATACAATATTAGAGGAAATGTTAGAAAATGTAAACGCAACGTTACAAGTCAATTCAATTTTTCCTCATTTCGGAGCGATCCCCTTTGAACAATTTCTTTTACATTCTCCCAGGCAGTATGTAAAAGATGAATGATTGGTGAAAATAACACTACAACGAGACTACTTGGTGATAGAGTTCCACAGCTTCTTATCCGGGTTTGGTACTACCAGTCTTACGTTACAATAACGTCAATGTTTCTCACTGTCGTGTTTCAGTTTGCAGAGTAAGGTAGCTGGTAAATTTATGCATGTGGCAGTATCATCCCGCGATGCGTAACAACACACCATTAACATTTTTGGTATCTGTATGCAATGGTTGTCGCTTTCAAATTTTTTGTTGCAATCGTTGGAAATGGGTTCGATTTCCAACGATTGCAACAAAAAAATTCGAATCGATTCGTAGTTAATTTCGCTAAGCATATGACCAACGGAGCGATCAATAAAATATAATTGAGTTGGAAGTACAAGTGAGTTTATTTGAAATACCTATTTCAAAATGCAGTTTCACGAAGTGTTGACGATGGAAAGTATCCAATTTATTATTAGTCTAGTGTAGGTTGTCAATGGAAGACACTAAGCTTGGGCTCCACCATCTCCACCATCATCATCATCTACTTATCATGATTTTTGTGTTTTTACCATAATTTTACCATAATGCCAGGTGGAATGACTGACTCTTCAAAAAAGTATTTTCGGCACGATTAGACGAAGATATTTAGTCTCACAATGTGATAGGTGCCAAGCCTATCGCTTGCCACTTATCACATTGTGGGACTCGACAACCGGGCATGTATTCAATCCTTGGCAACGTTGTTTTTATCAGAAAACTGAAAAAACATTCTTGAATTGCTAGACCTTCTGTGGTCAACGCCGACTTCGGACCACTAGACTACAGACGCGATTACTCTTCAAAGTATGCACAAAAACACATATGAATTATATAAATGAATAAAAACATGAAAATCCCAGATACTCAATAAAATATCTGGATAGAACAAGGGGTATAAGACACGGAAAAAAGCAGCTTACGGTAGTTTTCCGCTGTAATCCAGCGGGCCCAAACAGATTGCTACGAATACAAATTCACCGGCTTATGTTATTGAACAAAATGTTTCCTTTTGCTATTGACTGTATTGTGTATCCTATTTTTGAGGTTCATTTATTGTAGTTTGAATCGTGCTTTAATATTTTTATATATTATATATTATACTAGCTGTTGCCCACGACTTCGTCCGCGCGGATTTCGTTTACTCCGCACAGCTCCTCCCCCGTAGGTGATAACGTGATAATATGTAGCCTATATGTTGACCCACCCTATCAGTAATATTCATGCAAAATTTGAAGTAAATCCATGTCGTACTTTTTGAGTTTACCCCGGACATACAAACGAACATTCTAAAAACTATATTTTTGGCTTTGATATCGATTGTAGATCACGCCCCAAGTATTCTTTTAAAAAAATATTTAATTTACAGTCTTGACTTTCCTACGATTTTATTATACGTATAGATGAAGGAAATAAAGAAAATTTATATAGTTTGAGCAGAATACGTATTTCGGCCATATAGATTATTTGTAGTGAATATCTTGATACTGTGGAGGTGGATGGAAGGTAGAAGTGGAAACTTTGAAGGAATTTATTGATCCTAAAAAAATCTCTACTAATGTTATAAATGCGAAAGTAACTCTGTCTTTCTGTCTGTCTGTCTGTATTTTCTTCACGCCCAAACCACTAAACCGTTTAAATAAAATTTGGTACAAAGATAGTTTGAGACGAGAAAGGATATAGGTTAGTTTTCATCTCGGGAATCTCACGGGAACGGGAATTATGTGGGTAAAACTCCAGGACTGTCTAGCTTTTAAACCACGGAATAGATTTGGGTGAAATTTGGTATAAAGATACTTTGAAACTTAACGTATAACATAAAATATTTCTTATCCTGAAAATCTAACAGGAAAGGGAACTGTGCAGGCAAAACGGTAGGACTGTGTATCTATTAAATCACTGAATCGATTTGAGTGAAATTTGGTATGGAGATAGTTTGAGACCCAAGGTAAGATATAAGATAGTTCTGTTAATATAGTGAGAAAGGTTACTTTACAGTATGCGATATATATTATAGCATTTGATGACATGGCTGCCTACTGTAATAATTCTTTACTTTCGTTATGTTCATGGTTCTGTATTTTAAAATTTGTCTTACGAGAATTATAGGGTTACTTACATTTTATACCTTAGTATTGTATACCCTTTCATTTTTATTTGTACTTTGGTCATGTATTCCTTTTCCTTTTTATTTTATGCCGTACTCATGTATTCCTTTATATTTAATGTCCATTATTTTGTCTATTTTAGTATTTGAATTTTTTATTATGACTCAATGTGTGGCAATTGTTTTCTTAAATTTTAAATTTTTATTCTTAAATTTAGTTCCTACTCAATGTTATGTTTATAAGATTGGAACATGTTCAAGATTGGGAATTGTTCCATCCGTGCGCCTATAAATACCCAAGTAAGCCTTCATTGAGGTCAGTCATCGTCAGGAACTCACAATTAAAAGAGTCAGTCGTAGAAAAAGTCTTGAAGATACATAAGTCTCCGGAATTTCCTCTGCCGATCTTGAGCCTGATCAGTTCGGGCCAGTGCCATCAAGCTGGTCTATGCGCGCGCTTAACGCACGTGTCTGCTGCGTGTGTCCACTGTGCGTGCTGAGCGCGTGTCCTACCGAGCGCTTGCCCCACTGAACGCGTGCCCTTTTGCCGGCGTGCTCTACTGCACGCGTGCCCTACTGCACGCGTGCCCTACTGCGTGCGTACCCTACTGCACGTGTGCTTGTTCCGTGTGCCGTGTGCACATGGGTGCTCCGCGTGCTTGTCAGCGCGAATTTGCTGCGCGTGTCTACTAACGTGCACCTACCAGGGGTCCAATAAATATCAGTGCCGGACTTTTATGGACAATACATAATATTAAATACTGTATTTCATTTAACCTTCCCCTTGTGCCACCAGGTTTCTCGAGTCTCGGGAATCTGGTGACAGCTTATTTTTGTTACTTGGATCCTCTACCTTTATTCTCTGTGCAGAGGCTCTAACGTTACACTACACGAGACTAATAATATTTAATTTCATTCACCAAATAATTCTGTCAATAATATGAGGCGCGGGGAAAAGGGATATGGTTTTCCGATTGGCTCATTCAAAATCGTTAATTTGTCGCGTGCGTTTACAGCGCACTGGATTGGTTGGTACTGATTCTTTCGTATTATTACAAGATCTATTATTCTGATGTATTGACAGAACAATTGATCTGTTACTAGGTTTCTAAATACTTCCACTCTATTGCTTTGTTGGTCTAGTGTAGTAGTCGGCAACCTGCGGCTGCGAGCCACATGTGAAGAAGAAGCTCTTTGGATGTGAAGCCGCGGCTCTTTAGTTTCATACGCAAATATTATTTACTTTAAAACAAAAAAAAAACATTTAAAATTTTTGTACTTGAAAAATCATCCAAAGTACTCACTCCCAATGAATATGTTTGCTCAATTGTAAATGTTTAATTGTTTTAATATTTTACTTAAATTATAAATGATTAAATCTAATAGTATCATATGCATAATATCTATTTTTAGTCAAAAAACACTACTTATATATATGAATAAATAGATATTTTTCTTATGAATGCATAAATTGTTTTTTTAAACTTTATTTATGCAAGAATTATTATCGGCTGAAAATTTTTTTGTGGCTCTTTAAAAACTATAAGATTTTGTAAATTATAATTTTTGACTATTCCGGCTCAAAAGGTTGCCGATCTCTGGTCTAGTGCAATGTTTCTTAATTTGTGGTATGCGTGGGTTATCTTAAAAACCAAGAGATTACATAACATTCGTTACATAACGTCTCTAATGCCGGTTGTCTGGTCCCTATAACCAACGATCCGTAATTTATAGCAGTAACTATTAGCAAAAAATTTAAAAATAACGAGGCGTTTCAAAATTTATTTGGACATTTGGTAGTTAGACATTAATTATGGGAGCAATTTTAGTTTACGCCTAAATGTTATAACCTCGCAACTGAAACAAGCCATTTTATTAAATAAATATGAAATGAAATAAATGCATTTGTTAGATCCCTTGTTATATCGTTATTATCAAAGATTTAGCTATGCAATTTATAAGTAAAATACTAAAGGATTTAAGCCACAAATTATACAACTTGGAAATATGACAACTTGTAGTTTCTTCGATAGGAAAAAATTGAAAGTTACCTCTGAACAAAAAGGAAAACTCTTAGTATGGCGTAAATTCATAACGGAAGATCATCAGTTTTTATATAATAGCAAAACAAAGTTTTTTTAACTTGTGCACTTTATATTTTTAAAATGTGTAAAAGTTTTAATAATAAAAAGGAAATATCAAAATCCACCTCGTATCGGCCATCCTAGTCCATCCATCCATCCATCCATCCATCCATCCATCACGCTTCCCCCCCCCCCCCCCCCCCCCTTCCGTTCTGCAAAAGGTCAAGCGCTCTGAAAATTCAGCGACCTCTTAACAATATTCTAAGCTATTTTTTTGTATTTTTATAGTAAAGGGGGCAAAAATAAGAAATAAAGTATGGCTTAATTATGTGGGGTAATTCAGTAGAAATGGATAAAGCATTCAAAGTACAAAAAAAATGTATAAGAGCTATATATAACTACACCCCGCTCGATAGTTGTAAACCTTTGTTTCAAAAAAACAAAATACTGCCATTACCTTGCATTTGCATTAGGGATATCTCAATGTTCGTTAAAAGATATCCTGACCTCTTCACATTGAATGTAGAGGGTAAACAAAGGTCTACAAGATA
The DNA here is from genome assembly GCA_036924255.1 of Apodemia mormo. Classification (NCBI taxonomy): domain Eukaryota; kingdom Metazoa; phylum Arthropoda; class Insecta; order Lepidoptera; family Riodinidae; genus Apodemia; species Apodemia mormo. The sequence goes on along the minus strand of JAUPFN010000013.1, from coordinate 7,206,555 downwards.
TGCTGAAAAATTATTCTTGCCCTATATATATATGCTGAAAAATTATAAAATGTAATATAAAACTAGTTCTAAAAAATGTTCATGTAATGGCTATAAAAATATATAATAAGATTCCGAATGACATAAAAAAATTACCACTAAATCAATTTAAGAATAAACTATCGTAATGGCTGTTAGAGAAGTGTTTCTACGATTAAAGAACTATTTGTAAAAAAATAATAATATAAAACTTTAATTCTAATTGCATCAAATAATTACTAAGAATTTTATTTTTATTTATTTTAATGTTAATGAATTTTTAATTTTAATTATAATATATTTTTTTATTATTATTATTTAAATTTATTTTTATTTAATGTATTGAATGAATATAAAGTTTAAAAACAAGATAATTAATTGAATTAAATAAATGTACTTACTAGGTTTACTTTAATGCATGTTAAAAATAACAGCAATAAAAATTTGTATACCAGTTGTCTGGTGAAATAAGTGAAGCAATATTAATATAAGAACATCATAATGTACACTATTTCAAACAAATAAAGAATTTATTATTATAAAAAAATTACAAAATAAGAAACAAAGCTAATTCATTAAACATATAACAGCTAATTTTTTATAAAAAAACATTTCCTAAAAACGAATCAGCAATTTATGTTGCTGAAATCACCCATTTTCTCCACAACACTTGTGCATACGACTTGAATATGCACAAATACAATTCCGTTTGTGTTTTACATTGCGACGCATGCCAAGAATTGCAATTATGTCTGACGGTGGGCGTAGTGCATTTTAATGCATGTAAGTGCTTACAAATTCGAAATGCGAGCGAAATGTGATCTTATTGCTTTAGTTCCGCAGTGCCACTGAAAGTTAATTTATAGTGGATTGTATTAAATTTATCATATCTACAGATTGGTATAGTTATGGTAGTAATATATTTGGAAGGTATAATAATAATAACTACCTAGCTCAGTCTTTGTCTGTAGATTGTTCACTGTGATATATTGATGTTATATATATATATATATATATATATATATATATATATATATATATATATATATATATATATATATATATTATTTGCATGAAATAAACTCTAATGTGTGTTTACCTGCTTTGTAATAATTTTGAATAATAAGAGCTAGTATATAGCTATAAGTAATGAAAGACAAGAACCTACACATCTCAATGAAACGCAAAATATTTAAACATGTATCCTGCCTGTGTTGACACATGGGAGCGAAACATGGGTTTTAACAAAAAATGTAACAAATAAACTCTCAGTATGTCAACATGCCGTAGAAAAGTGTATGACAGGGATCTAAAGAAAAGACAAATTTAAGATTAGCAGCATCAGAAGCAAGACTAAGGTCCAGGACATAACTTTGAAAATAAGGAGACAAAAGTGGAAATGGGCAGGCCACATGATCAGGGGCAGGGATAAATATAGTAAAATAATCACGCAATGGTACCCAAGAGAGGAAGAGAAGTAGGCCACAAAGGAGGTCGTATGACGACATTAGACAAGTTGCGGGAATAACATGGGGCAGAGCGGCCATAGAAAGGCCAGAATGGAGAAGATTGGAGGAGGCCTTTGCCACTTGGCAAACGGACACGCAAAAGTGGAACAAAAGAACAATTTACGAATAATTAAAGCAATATGGTCATGTTCGAAGGAACACTATAATAATAATATTACAGTTTTACAATATTCAGTATCTGAAGTACAATGGCTCCTAAAAATGTGTTATAGGAGTCAGCTCTTCTCCAATTCCAGCTAAAAACCAAATGCTATGTACTTTGTCACTGATGACTTCTGACCGAGTGTTTGTTAAGTCTTCTCTGTATGTGTAGTTTACAAATTTTTAGTTTGAAACAACATTCGTGTCAAGGCGATTATGACTTAAAGATATACAAGCGTACAGGTTACACATCATATCTAAAAGTTTTTTCATTTGCAAGATAGCCGTTGAATATTTTAATGTTATACTAAGCTATATTATATATAAGGAAAAAAGTGTCAAGTAGACCATACTTATACACCAAATTTCATTTTAACCATATAGCAAATGTGCTCAAGGCTCTTTTGGTAAAAAAATACAACCATCGCTTATAGACACCATAATTCCTATTTTGATATTTAAATTAGCCGGTAAGTATATATAACCTTACCGGCTAATATAAAACCGGAACACGAGCGTAACTACGCTATGAATACTGAGTTATTCCCTTTTAATGGACTCAAATTACCACTTACTATTACTATCACCTTTTGCTCTTTCTTTTAGATATAAGTTTATTTAGCATAAGCTTCGATTTGTTTTTTTGTTTTTGTATGTAATTTGAAAATGTCCAACGATAAATAATTTTTTATTCTTATTCTATGAGTACAGACGCTATTATAATAGTTCTAAGTGAGGTAGTAGTGTCAAACCTGAGTAGGACGTTGCAGAATTCAGTTATATATTTAACCATTCCTATTTTACGAACTACTGCACAGGAAAACAATTTGTGATCTTCAAAACATTCTGTTTTTTATGTTATCTTATAACAATCAGATGGCTCTCTTAATGGCTTTCCATTAAGAGAGCCATTGTTTGACATTTATGGCTAATTGAACCAACCTTGCCTTAACTTAGGACAATCTTTAGTGACATGCTGTCACATTATTTTCATTTAAAACAAGAAGTGACAGTATACTATTTGGGATTGTCCTAAGCTAAGATAATGTAAGTGCAATTGGCCATTAGACTACCTACTTTTCCGGTATCTCCAGCAATACGACAGTGACAAGCTATGACGCTATAGTGGCAGGAATAGGTAGTATTTACAAAACCGAACGAGACGTTACATAACTCTACTCTATTAAAATAATTTGTTTACTTTGGGATTGGATTAAATCGTGCTATTTTAGCTATTTATTATCAATCCACATCTCAAAAATGTTCTCCTCGGCTGTATATAATTTTTTTTATGTTTGTTACCTCAGCACCTTGTTGATCCCGGGCCCCGTTGAAGATTAGGCCAAGTGCCGTTCTGCCAGGCAAGTCGTAAAAGGTGACCGATTGGCTATACGAGTCATTACCATTCTGCATTCTCTCGCCCGGGTCAGGTACCACCGCCTTACCTATTCCTACCGTAATAACATCAGTGCTAGTCAGTGTCGTATTCCGGTTTGGAGAGTAAAGTAGCGGGTGAACTTATGCATGTGGCATTAGACCTCACCATAAGATAGCAATGGACCATTAATATCTTTGGTGTTTATATGAGATGGTTGAATCTTTCCATGAGGAGACACATCTGCTTGTTTGCTATCTTATGATATATAGATATAAAAAGAACTCAGTCATTTATGAACCGATTTTAAAAATTTTGTTTTTGTTTGAGAGTGTATACTCTCTGTGTGGTTCCATTTTAATTTGGTAACTATTAACTATTAAGAAACTATTAACTATTAGTAACAATTAGCAACTATTAGTAACTATTAGTAACTTTTAGTAACTATTAGTAACTATTAGTAACTATTAGTAACTATTAGTAACTATTAGTAACTATTAGTAACTATTAGTAACTATTAGTAATTATTAGTAACTATTAGTAACTATTAGTAACTATTAGTAACTATTAGTAACTATTAGTAACTATTAGTAACTATTAGTAACTATTAGTAACTATTAGTAACTATTTATTGACCGCCCCGTTGGTCGAGTGGTTAGAGACCCTGACTACGCAATCAACGAGGCTCGGGTTCGATCCCCGACGGGGACAAGCATTTGTGTGATGAGCATAAATGTTTGTATTTCCGGGTTTGGGTGTTTATTATACATATTCTAGTACTTATATATGTATTTCTATGAATTAGTATCGTTGACTAACACCCATAACACAAGCAAATAATTTGCTTACTTTGGGGTTAGATCAGTAAGTGTAATTTGTCCCGTGAATTATTATTATTATTATTATTATATTAGTAACTATTAGTAACTATTAGTAACTATTAGTAACTATTAGTAACTATTAGTATCTATTAGTAACTATTAGTAACTATTAGTAACTATTAGTAACTATTAGTAACTTAGTAACTATTAGTAACTATTAGTAACTATTAGTAACTATTAGTAACTATTAGCAACTATTAGCAACAAATAGAATACTTTACATCTTGGCAAAATAATTTTGTTTCTGTGAGATTCACAAAAAAACTTTTGTAAAGCAGCGGACTGCAGTGCGATCTGCAGTTAGCTAGTTTATTTGCTATTACAAAAGTATTTTTTATTCAATTTGCTCAGCGATATTTATGTATTTGCTTTCCTGCCAAATTGATAGTACAAGTTTACTCTCTATAAATGGTGTTTGTCCTCACCTTCAACTACAAGATACCAAACCTTGCCAAACCATGTTTCGAACCCAAGACCTCATACAACTATACCAAAGTCCTCACTTGATGATTAATCTTATTTAGAACTATTTTCTAACCTGGCATACTTCATGACCCCAGGACTTCATGCATCCAAGTCGCCATCGTTATACCATTGAGGCGACATTAATTATTAAAAATTAAAAAATTAAAATTGGTGTCATCATCTTTGACGTATGTGGGCGATTAACTTCTCTAGCCAGGAGAACCATCTGCTTTTTTCTAACCTATATAATTTAAAAAAAAACATTGTTCTCAAAATTAGTAATCCGAGAATTCAACCAATCTTTGTGATGAGCTTTAAAATTTCCAAAGACAAATAACTCCGCAAAAGACACTAACGCTGTTGAAGACGTCATTAAAAGCTCTTCAAAAAGTTCAACATGAATGCAATTGTAGGAAACAAGTGCAGCATATCGCGGAACATTACTAGCTGGTAAGTTTATATTAATATTATAAATGCAAAAGTTTGGAAGTTTGGATGGATGGATGCTTGGATGGGTGGATGAATATTTGTTACTCAGTCACGCAAAAACTACTAAACTGATTTGAATGATATTTTGCACACAGATAGATGATGATCTGAAATAGCATATAGTCTACTTTTTCCCGGAAAAACTAGGTGATTCACGGGATTCGCCAAAAACTTTTATAATGTAGGGGGTTTTACGCTGCAGCTAGTTCCATCATAATTATTTCAGCTAAAATCATAACTATCATATTTACATATTAAATCAAATCGTTTAGAGTTTTTAATCACATAAACACGATACAACGTCGCCCACAATACGACGTAGCATAATGTGTAAGATCCCTAAACGCTTCGATTCTATTAAAGTTTTATGTAAACAGGGCCCAAGATCAAAAGAACATTTGAGTTTTGGTTAAAAAGTTTTCAACGTTCTGAAATTACAGTATTAGATTACAGACATAAAACAGGTGACAAAGTGGGCAAGAAAACCCATAATATGTAACCATTTAGGTGATCCGAGCTTACTCGTATATAGAAGCTGGCACGGAGCACAAAAGAGCCCCTGATCCAATCGTAACCATAATATATATGAAATCCCAATAATCTCTTTAATATAATTTTATGAGAATCCAATAATCCCTTTAAATAAATGTGCGTATACTCATTATTACAGCTTCGCAATAAAATCGCGAAATGAATTGGGATGAAATTTGACATGTACAAACCGAAGAATAGGGAGAGAAACAAATACTCTATCCAGATATTCACAAAGGTTCCAATTTCCGACCCAACTCCCTTTAAAGAATACATCAGAAAACAGTTTTTAACGCAGCAAAACTGCAACAACCCATTTCCTATTTCCTATTCCTCCGGAACTTTGCATCAGATCTTTACCAAACTAATAGTAACCAAACTAAAATAGTTAATAGTTACTAATAGTTACTAATAGTTACTAATAGTTACGAATAGTTGCTAATAGTTGCTAATAGCTGCTAATAGTTGCTAATAGTTGCTAATAGTTGCTAATAGTTGCTGATAGTTGCTAATAGTTGCTAATAGTTGCTAATAGTCGCTAATAGTTGCTAATAGTTGCTAATAGTTGCTAATAGTTACTAATAGTCACTAATAGTTACTAATAGTTACTAATAGTTACTAAGTTACTAATAGTTACTAATAGTTACTATTAGTAACTATTAGTAACTATTAGTAACTATTAGTATCTATTAGTAACTATTAGTAACTATTAGTAACTATTAGTAACTATTAGTAACTATTAGTAACTTAGTAACTATTAGTAACTATTAGTAACTATTAGTGACTATTAGTAACTATTAGCAACTATTAGCAACTATTAGCAACTATTAGCAACTATTAGCAGCTATTAGCAACTATTAGCAACTATTCGTAACTATTAGTAACTATTAGTAACTATTAGTAACTATTAACTATTTTAGTTTGGTTACTATTAGTTTGGTAAAGATCTGATGCAAAGTTCCGGAGGAATAGGAAATAGGAAATGGGTTGTTGCAGTTTTGCTGCGTTAAAAACTGTTTTCTGATGTATTCTTTAAAGGGAGTTGGGTCGGAAATTGGAACCTTTGTGAATATCTGGATAGAGTATTTGTTTCTCTCCCTATTCTTCGGTTTGTACATGTCAAATTTCATCCCAATTCATTTCGCGATTTTATTGCGAAGCTGTAATAATGAGTATACGCACATTTATTTAAAGGGATTATTGGATTCTCATAAAATTATATTAAAGAGATTATTGGGATTTCATATATATTATGGTTACGATTGGATCAGGGGCTCTTTTGTGCTCCGTGCCAGCTTCTATATACGAGTAAGCTCGGATCACCTAAATGGTTACATATTATGGGTTTTCTTGCCCACTTTGTCACCTGTTTTATGTCTGTAATCTAATACTGTAATTTCAGAACGTTGAAAACTTTTTAACCAAAACTCAAATGTTCTTTTGATCTTGGGCCCTGTTTACATAAAACTTTAATAGAATCGAAGCGTTTAGGGATCTTACACATTATGCTACGTCGTATTGTGGGCGACGTTGTATCGTGTTTATGTGATTAAAAACTCTAAACGATTTGATTTAATATGTAAATATGATAGTTATGATTTTAGCTGAAATAATTATGATGGAACTAGCTGCAGCGTAAAACCCCCTACATTATAAAAGTTTTTGGCGAATCCCGTGAATCACCTAGTTTTTCCGGGAAAAAGTAGACTATATGCTATTTCAGATCATCATCTATCTGTGTGCAAAATATCATTCAAATCAGTTTAGTAGTTTTTGCGTGACTGAGTAACAAATATTCATCCACCCATCCAAGCATCCATCCATCCAAACTTCCAAACTTTTGCATTTATAATATTAATATAAACTTACCAGCTAGTAATGTTCCGCGATATGCTGCACTTGTTTCCTACAATTGCATTCATGTTGAACTTTTTGAAGAGCTTTTAATGACGTCTTCAACAGCGTTAGTGTCTTTTGCGGAGTTATTTGTCTTTGGAAATTTTAAAGCTCATCACAAAGATTGGTTGAATTCTCGGATTACTAATTTTGAGAACAATGTTTTTTTTTAAATTATATAGGTTAGAAAAAAGCAGATGGTTCTCCTGGCTAGAGAAGTTAATCGCCCACATACGTCAAAGATGATGACACCAATTTTAATTTTTTAATTTTTAATAATTAATGTCGCCTCAATGGTATAACGATGGCGACTTGGATGCATGAAGTCCTGGGGTCATGAAGTATGCCAGGTTAGAAAATAGTTCTAAATAAGATTAATCATCAAGTGAGGACTTTGGTATAGTTGTATGAGGTCTTGGGTTCGAAACATGGTTTGGCAAGGTTTGTTATCTTGTAGTTGAAGGTGAGGACAAACACCATTTATAGAGAGTAAACTTGTACTATCAATTTGGCAGGAAAGCAAATACATAAATATCGCTGAGCAAATTGAATAAAAAATACTGTTGTAATAGCAAATAAACTAGCTAACTGCAGATCGCATTGCAGTCCGCTGCTTTACAAAAGTTTTTTTGTGAATCTCACAGAAACAAAATTATTTTTCCAAGATGTAAAGTATTCTATTTGTTATTTCAGGTCATTTTTTTATTATCGATAGGGAAGCGCTTGACCACGATCTCATCTTATGTTAGGCTAAGATGCGGCCTAAGATGGAACGCGCTTCTCTAGAAGGCACCTGTTTACTCTTCTCTTGAAGATCCCCAGGCTGTACCCGTCGGGGAACACAAACACAGGAAGCATATTCCAGTCCCTACGGTTCGGATCAAGAATGTCGAGTCGAACCGCTATGTTCGGGTACGTGGAACGTCCACCATATAGCAATACCTAATATCTGTGCGCCTCGACAATCGATAGAAAAACGAGGATGGTGGAATTAAGTCGTGCAATTCCGCAGCGCACTCTCCAAAGTGTATTCGATAAAAGAGCGATAAACTAGCCACTCTGCGGCGATGAGCGAGGCTCTGGAGTTTTTTGCCTACCAGATCATCGTCGTTTATAAGCGTCTTGGCACGCCTCTCTATCGCCTCAAGCATCTTCAGCTGGTATTTGGAGGGTCCGTCGCAGAGTTGAGAGCAGTATTCCATGCACGAACGTACTTGTGCTTGATAAAGATTGAGCAACTGTCCCGGGCTGAAATACTGTCTCACTTTGGCCAGAATACCAAGTTTTTTTGAGGCAACTTGGGCTTTCGATTCGATACACGAACCAAAGTTGAGAGTAGGCGTTAAGGTGATACTGTAACACCTTTATGGTGTTACATACAAACTGGCAGTCTTGTCTACTTTCAAATGTAGAACTGCCCCCCTAGACAAGTGGCAAACGCTCAGTAACTATTCAAATATTACGCTTTGGCGATATTTAGGCCAAATTGGTAGCCAAGTGGATCATGGCTTGTTCAACGTTCGTTCCATACGAACTTTACGAAGTATATCGAATATTGTCTCTGAATTGACGGTAAACGTTACTTTGAAGTATTATTTTCACCGAGGTTATAAGTTTTATTTATATGAAAAGTGCATTAAAAGCAAAAAAGACTTGCCCCCCAAGATGTGGCATCAACGTTAGTACAATAGAAAGAGAAATTTATGGATTTGTCATAAGCTGTTGACACGAGCGTGAACGAATTTGTAATTGGTAGCCAAGTGTCATTCGTGAAACGAAACGTTATATTGCATCGATCATTTTTGTCAATTTTCGTACAAGACCGTAGCCAAGTGGCACTTTTGACAAGCAAAATAGTAGCGAATTATTCGATAATCAGCGAACGCTAGAACCCTGCAGATTACGCTTAAAATGGCGGTTGATCACTATTATTCAATCAGCTGTTCTAAAGCGTGGATAACATATGTGAGAATTTTTGATAATTTTAAAGTAAAATTAACGCAAATTAAGAAGGCTTTTGGTGGCACATTATTAATGGTGCTTTGATATCCTTGTGGCGGGGGGGGGGGGGGGGGTATTAATGTCACATGCATACATTTACCGGCTACCTTACCCTCCAAACCGGAACACGACAGTAACAAGCACTGTTGCTATTGCTGCAGAAATAGGTGGGTCAGTGGTATTAGACCCAGGCGAAACAATGCAGAACCCTACCACTTAGAAGCCACAATACTAGTGACTCGTTTACCCAATTGTTCGCTTCTAACGAACTGCCTAGACACATTGTAAGTAGTGATAGGTTTGCAAAATGCTGACAATGTCTTAATGATGATAAATATAATATTTCGTCTTTACATATTTTACAGACACTATAAGTTCAAGTTATAAACACTATATTCTTGTTGCAACCCTTGTATTTTGTAAATTTAATGAAACAAAGAAAGATAGTTTATTTTTCAGTGTAGCAATAGATTTCGATCAATTTTACATTTCTGTAAATATGTATGCCAAAAAATACGTAAAAAAGAAGTTTTATATTTTCAGTTTTGCATATTTTTGTTCATTTTTAATAATAAATTTATCATCAGCTTTCATAAATCTGAAACATAAGTTTTAAAATGTGACTATCGATAACATTTTGCACAATTCTACGTTCACTTGTAAGGTAGGTAGAGGATTTACTTAAAATATGTTAAAACAATCAAATTTGATAGCAATGAAGATAAATACATAAATCTTGGTGACAGTATTTAATTTTATAACTCTTTAAATTGGTAGTCCGTAGTACTGACAGAGTTCAATTAACATGTTAGCTATATAGAAACTTACGGCATGACAGTAATTAAGAAGAAAAGATAGTATATTTTATCTTATTCGCACTCACGCGGTACATACAATCAAAATTGAATCAGATATAGCGACTCTGTTCTTATTTTTATTATATTCAATTCAGAGACAATATTCGATATAATTCGTAAAGTTCGTATGGAACGAACGTTAAACAAGCCATAATCCACTTGGCTACCAATTTGGTCGAAATGACGCCAATGCGTTATATTAGAATGAACAGAGAGCTCGGTTGGCGGTCAGAGCGTGCGCAGGACTTAGAAAAATTTTGATGGAAAATTTCAACCCTATATAACACCCCTTTTTTGTTGCACCATTACGTGGAGGGGGTAAGGGACACCAACTTTTGTCAAGGTCACTTTGCTCTGAGTTAATTCCCCGTGGAGTTAGGGGATGAAAACCGAAATTCATTACAAAGGCGTCTGCGACTTAAAAAAAGAAAATGTATTGAAAACCCCCTAGTTAGGTTAAGACTCTTAAATTATGGCAATTTGCGTTCATTTTACTTTAAAATTATCAAAAATTCTAACAGATATTATCCACGATTTAGAACAGCTGATTAAATAATAGTGATTATCCGCCATTTTTAGCGTAATTTACAGGGTTCTAGCGTTCGCTAATCATTGGATCACCAATTTTGCTTGTCAAAAGTGCCACTTGGCTAAGGTTTTGTATGAAATTGATCAAAGATGATCGATACAATATAACGTTTCGTTTCACGAATGACACTTGGCTACCAATTACAAATTCGTTTACGCTCGTATCAACAGCTTATGTCAAATCCATACATTTTGTTTTCTATTCTCCTAGCGTTGATGCCACTTGTCTTGGGGGGCTGTTTAGTTTGTAGAGAAAAAATGTAATAGAATAAGAGTCTTGTTTGTAATTTGACAAGGGATAGACGTCCCTCAAAAATAAAAGAAGATACATTACGAAAGTCTATTTATTAGAGAATCCCGAAAATCTTGCTTCTCATCAGTACCTCGAGCAGCCAAGCGAGTATAAAGAAAGATTCCCTAGAAAAAGGGGATATCATTGGCAAAGTAACACGTCCGGCTGAAAGGTCGCTGGGCGGTGTTACAAGTTGGTGGAGGCGCCGGGTAGTCGCTGTGTGCAGTCGCTGTGTGCAGTCGCTGTGTGCAGTCGCTGTGTGCAGTCGCTGTGGGAAGTTGCTGTGTGAAGTCGCTGTGTGAAGTGGCTACGGAAGTCACCACGTTCAGGCGCTAAGCGCAATCACCACGCTAGAAAAAACCAGGAAAGCTAAGTATTGTGGTCAGAAGGTAAGAGTTAAGATGGAGGCCATCAAGCGCTTCAACGGAACGCAGAATTTGGCGTTCGCAGAGTTTATTAAAGATTTCAAAACGGTCGCGGCAATAAATAAATGGGACATAGAGAGCTTACCTTTACTTCTGGGACTATATCTTGATGGTCCGGCGTTAGCATTTTACAAAATGATATATACCGACACGGCCAATTTCAATGAATTATGTATAAAAATTGAAAACGAATTCCCTATTTCGATAAATTATATGGAGCGATTTTATGTATCTAAACAGGGCCGCGATGAGGAACTACTAACCTATTTTTACAGACTCAGCGACAGTGCAGCCAAAGCTGAAATTTCAGACGAAATTTTCATAAAACAATTCCTGAAAACGATATTACCCTCGTTTAAGGAAAAGTTTGGATTGCAATTATATAAGTCACGAGAGGAGCTGCGTGACACGATAAGGCAGTATAACGAATTATTTGGAGGAAAACCGCATTCCACTGTTGACCTTCCATTGCAGCCACCAGTTGGGTTGCCACAGAAATATTTGTATAGGGAGGAAACAAACGTCCTTCCTGGTGCGCCTGTGTGTTCACAACAGGAACACCAAAAACCGACGGAAGTTTTTCGTACGCCTCGATATAACAAAACAGCCTTATGTACACAAAGTTCTTTCAGAAGCCGTCCGAAGTCACAACAACACACGGATGGCGTGGGCCATCGCATCAATGTGTGCGAAGCAGTTACGCCCGCACCACTTCAAGCCAAACAAGAGGAAAAAATATCAGGTGTAAAAAATCCATGTATTCGTTTATGTGTTAGGGGACAAGAATGTCTCGCTTTAATAGACACGGGGGCAAATGTCTCATGTATGTCCGTGAGTTTAGCAAAAAAATTAAATCTGCCATATGGAGCCAGTGTTCCATATAGCAGAGATAAAATTCAATCTGTTACAGGGTCCACACTAAAAGTCGTTGGTGAGGCGAGAGTAAATCTCCTCATTAATGCAAGGGTCTTCCCCAACGACATGGTGATTGTAAATAATATTGGCTACGAAATGATCCTGGGGCAGGATTTCCTTAATAAATATGATGTAGTTATTTACTGTAAAAAGGGTTATTTGTGTATAGATAAAAAGTTTTTTGTAAATTTTAATTTAAATCGCTTTAGACAGTTTGCAAATAATAGAGATAGTTGCCATAACAACATGCGCAATATATGTAATATTATAAAACGAGCTGACATAAAGTCTTCGTATTCATTGACTGCGATGTCAAAAATGAATACGAAGAAAAATATAGAAACTAATATATTTAATTTCAGAGAAAATAAGAGTGATCGCAATAATTCATACGAATTACGTAGAGGTAAAAAGGAGATGAAAAAGGGGTGCGCGGACACGCGAAAGAATGAAAATGTTGTTACAAAATGTGATGAAGGGTGTAGATTTGTGCCATTAGTTTGTCATTCATATAACACTAGCAAACAATCAACCACTAAAGTTTCACCATATATGATGATGTACGCTAGGGAACCGATATTCCAAAGCGACATGAGGGTAAATAGGGATAGTCAAAGCCGAGAAGTAAATTATGCCGAGAGACATAATTTACAAGGTGCGTTAGTTCGGACGGCAGTACAAAACATTAGGGGGGCACAAGTTAGGCAAAAGAGATATTTTGACAAAAGGGCTAAAGTAAAGGACTTTTCACCGGGACAATTAGTATTAGTTTATACACCAAGACGGGTGGACAATAGGAGTTTGAAATTATGTAGGTTATATAAAGGGCCGTTCAGAATAGTGGAAAGAATGTCTAATGTAAATTATGTAATTACGAAGTTAAGCAATAGGAGATATAGAGATATTGTACATATAAATAGGTTGAAAGCATTTCATGTACGTATGTAAAAAATATATAGTGTACTTATAGTCATTCATTGTAATAAATAATTGTTACATGTTAGACCATTACTTTTGTTTGGGCTTATATATGAGGATACTAATACTTGTATTTGTTTCATGTAATATGACGGAGCTCAACCAATGCTGTGATGATGGACCGAAGCTCAAAAGAAAAAAGATGACCAAAAGAATATTAAATGAAGGAATGTTATATTTCCAATAGCAATGTATTCCTCTCAAGTTCTTCCGTTCAATAATAAAGTCTTATGGGGTATAATGTATACTAGGGACAGAGCCGCCTTAGTATGAAGTCGAAAGAGTCAGTATAGGTTAAGGGTTGAAAGTCTTTTGAAGGGGAGTTCAACTTTGTAGTACGACATAGTCGACACAAAGGATATCTGTATAGGATATACATGAACTCGGATAGTTTTGGGAGACATCATAATGATGGTATTGATATGGTTCAGAGTAAGGAATATTTATGATCGTGATCTATATATTGGGGCGAGCTCGATGTTGAGAGGAAGTAATACTTCAATCTTTTTTCTTTTGGTCCACCAGAGAAAAGAAGTTTGAATTGTTATGCCTTTCCATCTCTTATTATCTCTTATACAGCTAGAGCCCTTCAGGCTAAAGTCTAATAAAATAAAAAATGTTTGCGGTAGGAAAGGTTAGGTGAGGGGACTGTGGTCTGTCTTTTAGAGGGGTTTTGGGAGACCAAAGTTTGTGCCATGGTGTGGTGGTAATGAACAGAACCACACATGGGGCAAACTATCTTTTAGGAAAAGACAGTCCCACCAAAATGTACCTTCCCCTCGTAGGTAGGGCAATCAGGATACGGATAGGTAGGCCATATGAAGGGAGACAAATGCCCCTCCAGTTTCAGCTGCTCCCACCTTGGGGGGTAGCTGATGTAACACCTTTATGGTGTTACATACAAACTGGCAGTCTTGTCTACTTTCAAATGTAGAACTGTTTAGTTTGTAGAGAAAAAATGTAATAGAATAAGAGTCTTGTTTGTAATTTGACAAGGGATAGACGTCCCTCAAAAATAAAAGAAGATACATTACGAAAGTCTATTTATTAGAGAATCCCGAAAAATCTTGCTTCTCATCAGTACCTCGAGCAGCCAAGCGAGTATAAAGAAAGATTCCCTAGAAAAAGGGGATATCATTGGCAAAGTAACACGTCCGGCTGAAAGGTCGCTGGGCGGTGTTACAATACCAAGGAGCTCAAGGTGGTCATAATAATCAACTGTGAATTTTGGTAATTCACGCAAGTCAGTGTAACCGTTTTTGCGTGATTGAGTAAAAAACATGTAACATTCTCATTTATATTATTATATTTATTATAAACGCGAAGTTTGGATGATTGAATGTATGAACGTTCGTTCCTCAATCACGCAAAAACGGTTAAACCGATTTGAGTGAAATTTGGCACACATGTAGATAATGATCTGAAAGAGCTGTAATGTCAAAGACGTCACAGAATCAACGGCCTCCGATTGGAAACAACGCATAATCTACGCCCTTGTCTCTCGCGCAGTGGCAGGTTTAAAAGCGAGCACAATGTCTTTTTCCTACTTAACCAAATAAGCGGGTGCGATGCGGGTTGGTTAGCTGTTACTGGATCGGGAATTGTTAGCGGCACACTCTTATCTATTCCGCGTGGCTGTAAAAGCCACGGGAAGGAAGCCTGGGTTTTAAATTGAACTACAGCCAGAGTTTCCGTCTACGGGAAGCCTATCCTCCATTACTTTTTCGTCGAGTCAACTAGCCAGCCACCAACTTATGTCCAAGACCCGTCAGTTTATTACGTCGCACGCTCCAAATTTTCCTTGATATCTCTTTTTAGGTTCCCATTACTTTCGGGACTATGGCTTTGTTTATAATTCTCCTGGCACAGTGCACCCTCTCGACCTTGGTACCTGGAGAAGTTTTGTGTAGGCGATGAACCTATGCTACGGATGTATCCGCCATTGACATTAAATAGGTAAAATTATCAATGATGATCAATGATCAACGCTATTGCTCGCTTGGTTGAAAGCGAAGTGGATATTTTTTACTCCAAAGTGCAGGTAGTAAAGAAATGTGCCATAAGACACTTAGAACGGTCACCATAAAACAAATAACCGCTCACTTTACTTTGGTAACTAATTCACGTTAATATACTATGGTCTCTATAGGGACCAACGCTAACTTCATCCAAAAAAACAATATTTTCACTATTTACCAGTTTTAATACAATACTCTATGGTATTTTATCGTTTTCGAACGAAATATTGTACAGAATAACATCAAATTGGCATTCTTTTTTTAAATACGCTCTTGGGGAAAAATAAAAGAACTTAGTCCGCCATTTTGATTCCATGAAAATGGCTGTTGGTGTGAGCGGATAATTAATTAATTAACTGATTACTTCACACACGTATGACTTGGAATTTATAATTTCTGTAATGTGCATGATGTGTTTTATAAATAAACAAATAAATGTTCATAGTATGTAACTACATAGGTCCTCTACTTAGTCCGCATTATCATGATGGGCAACTTTATATTCCTCGACACTGGCTCGACACGCACTTTACCAACTTTTTATTCCTCGATTTCTCGAATTTCTTCTAGTGAATTTTATTACACAAAATTTTTACATACATTTTTACATGAAATACAGTGTTTTTTTCCACAAGTATATATATATATATATATATATATATATATATATATATATATATATATAAATATATATACGATAATCTATATACATATAATAAAATCGTAGGAAAGCCAATGTATGTCCGGGGTAAACTCAAAAATTACTCCATTGATTTACTTCAAATTTTGCATGAATATTACTAACAGGTCGGGTCAATATATAGGCTACATAGGAGGAGCTGTGTGTGTGAGGAGTAAACGAGGTCCGCGCGAACGAAGTCGCGAGCGACAGCTACTAAAGTTAATAAAGTAATTACCGTTGTATTCAACAAAAAAGTTTTATAATGCAGAGTGCTGCAGATTGCAGCTAGTATTATATACCTGTCGAACTGATAACCTTTTTTTTTGTCGGTTGAAAACTTGATAGGAAGCAGGATGTTATACTTGTTGAAATGAAAATTTACCACTTTGTCATACATCACGAATTAATAATGCCTTTTAGCTTCGCAAATTATCAAATTACCAACATGACGATTTGTCTTTGTTTCAAAATAATTAATACTTTTGTGAAAATCACTAATTGAATATGCAAATGTCATGAATTATTCATTGCTATTCGTTATATTACAGAACTAAAACAAAATTCATTATATAAATTCCAGGTAAAAGTTATTACAGAAATAATATAAATTTAATATTCACTCACAGCTAACTGGGCCTCTATAAATAGTTTTAAATTGGAATCGTTTTAGGGTTTTGTACTTTTTTTATAGTATAAGATAGCAGACAAGCAGATGGGTCTCCTGATGGAAAGAGTCGACAATCGCCTACAGACACCAAAGGTGTTAATGGTGCGTTGCTATCTTGTGGCGAGGTCTTATGCCACATGCATAAGTTTACCGGCTATCTTACCCTCCAAACCGGAATACGAGAGTGACAAGCAGGAATAGGTAAAGCGGTGGTACCAGACCCGTACAGTACTTGTCTGTCTGTCTGTTACCAGGCTGTATCTCATGAACCGTGACATTTAGACAGTTGAAATTTTTACAGATGATATATTTCTGTTGCCGATATATAGCATAATGTAATAGAATAAGAGTCTTGTTTGTAATTTGACAAGGGATAGACGTCCCTCAAAAATAAAAGAAGATACATTACGAAAGTCTATTTATTAGAGAATCCCGAAAATCTTGCTTCTCATCAGTACCTCGAGCAGCCAAGCGAGTATAAAGAAAGATTCCCTAGAAAAAGGGGATATCATTGGCAAAGTAACACGTCCGGCTGAAAGGTCGCTGGGCGGTGTTACAAGTTGGTGGAGGCGCCGGGTAGTCGCTGTGTGCAGTCGCTGTGTGCAGTCGCTGTGTGCAGTCGCTGTGGGAAGTTGCTGTGTGAAGTCGCTGTGTGAAGTGGCTACGGAAGTCACCACGTTCAGGCGCTAAGCGCAATCACCACGCTAGAAAAAACCAGGAAAGCTAAGTATTGTGGTCAGAAGGTAAGAGTTAAGATGGAGGCCATCAAGCGCTTCAACGGAACGCAGAATTTGGCGTTCGCAGAGTTTATTAAAGATTTCAAAACGGTCGCGGCAATAAATAAATGGGACATAGAGAGCTTACCTTTACTTCTGGGACTATATCTTGATGGTCCGGCGTTAGCATTTTACAAAATGATATATACCGACACGGCCAATTTCAATGAATTATGTATAAAAATTGAAAACGAATTCCCTATTTCGATAAATTATATGGAGCGATTTTATGTATCTAAACAGGGCCGCGATGAGGAACTACTAACCTATTTTTACAGACTCAGCGACAGTGCAGCCAAAGCTGAAATTTCAGACGAAATTTTCATAAAACAATTCCTGAAAACGATATTACCCTCGTTTAAGGAAAAGTTTGGATTGCAATTATATAAGTCACGAGAGGAGCTGCGTGACACGATAAGGCAGTATAACGAATTATTTGGAGGAAAACCGCATTCCACTGTTGACCTTCCATTGCAGCCACCAGTTGGGTTGCCACAGAAATATTTGTATAGGGAGGAAACAAACGTCCTTCCTGGTGCGCCTGTGTGTTCACAACAGGAACACCAAAAACCGACGGAAGTTTTTCGTACGCCTCGATATAACAAAACAGCCTTATGTACACAAAGTTCTTTCAGAAGCCGTCCGAAGTCACAACAACACACGGATGGCGTGGGCCATCGCATCAATGTGTGCGAAGCAGTTACGCCCGCACCACTTCAAGCCAAACAAGAGGAAAAAATATCAGGTGTAAAAAATCCATGTATTCGTTTATGTGTTAGGGGACAAGAATGTCTCGCTTTAATAGACACGGGGGCAAATGTCTCATGTATGTCCGTGAGTTTAGCAAAAAATTTAAATCTGCCATATGGAGCCAGTGTTCCATATAGCAGAGATAAAATTCAATCTGTTACAGGGTCCACACTAAAAGTCGTTGGTGAGGCGAGAGTAAATCTCCTCATTAATGCAAGGGTCTTCCCCAACGACATGGTGATTGTAAATAATATTGGCTACGAAATGATCCTGGGGCAGGATTTCCTTAATAAATATGATGTAGTTATTTACTGTAAAAAGGGTTATTTGTGTATAGATAAAAAGTTTTTTGTAAATTTTAATTTAAATCGCTTTAGACAGTTTGCAAATAATAGAGATAGTTGCCATAACAACATGCGCAATATATGTAATATTATAAAACGAGCTGACATAAAGTCTTCGTATTCATTGACTGCGATGTCAAAAATGAATACGAAGAAAAATATAGAAACTAATATATTTAATTTCAGAGAAAATAAGAGTGATCGCAATAATTCATACGAATTACGTAGAGGTAAAAAGGAGATGAAAAAGGGGTGCGCGGACACGCGAAAGAATGAAAATGTTGTTACAAAATGTGATGAAGGGTGTAGATTTGTGCCATTAGTTTGTCATTCATATAACACTAGCAAACAATCAACCACTAAAGTTTCACCATATATGATGATGTACGCTAGGGAACCGATATTCCAAAGCGACATGAGGGTAAATAGGGATAGTCAAAGCCGAGAAGTAAATTATGCCGAGAGACATAATTTACAAGGTGCGTTAGTTCGGACGGCAGTACAAAACATTAGGGGGGCACAAGTTAGGCAAAAGAGATATTTTGACAAAAGGGCTAAAGTAAAGGACTTTTCACCGGGACAATTAGTATTAGTTTATACACCAAGACGGGTGGACAATAGGAGTTTGAAATTATGTAGGTTATATAAAGGGCCGTTCAGAATAGTGGAAAGAATGTCTAATGTAAATTATGTAATTACGAAGTTAAGCAATAGGAGATATAGAGATATTGTACATATAAATAGGTTGAAAGCATTTCATGTACGTATGTAAAAAATATATAGTGTACTTATAGTCATTCATTGTAATAAATAATTGTTACATGTTAGACCATTACTTTTGTTTGGGCTTATATATG
Organism: Apodemia mormo; assembly: GCA_036924255.1. Classification (NCBI taxonomy): domain Eukaryota; kingdom Metazoa; phylum Arthropoda; class Insecta; order Lepidoptera; family Riodinidae; genus Apodemia; species Apodemia mormo. The sequence goes on along the minus strand of JAUPFN010000013.1, from coordinate 7,187,080 downwards.
AGGATACTAATACTTGTATTTGTTTCATGTAATATGACGGAGCTCAACCAATGCTGTGATGATGGACCGAAGCTCAAAAGAAAAAAGATGACCAAAAGAATATTAAATGAAGGAATGTTATATTTCCAATAGCAATGTATTCCTCTCAAGTTCTTCCGTTCAATAATAAAGTCTTATGGGGTATAATGTATACTAGGGACAGAGCCGCCTTAGTATGAAGTCGAAAGAGTCAGTATAGGTTAAGGGTTGAAAGTCTTTTGAAGGGGAGTTCAACTTTGTAGTACGACATAGTCGACACAAAGGATATCTGTATAGGATATACATGAACTCGGATAGTTTTGGGAGACATCATAATGATGGTATTGATATGGTTCAGAGTAAGGAATATTTATGATCGTGATCTATATATTGGGGCGAGCTCGATGTTGAGAGGAAGTAATACTTCAATCTTTTTTCTTTTGGTCCACCAGAGAAAAGAAGTTTGAATTGTTATGCCTTTCCATCTCTTATTATCTCTTATACAGCTAGAGCCCTTCAGGCTAAAGTCTAATAAAATAAAAAATGTTTGCGGTAGGAAAGGTTAGGTGAGGGGACTGTGGTCTGTCTTTTAGAGGGGTTTTGGGAGACCAAAGTTTGTGCCATGGTGTGGTGGTAATGAACAGAACCACACATGGGGCAAACTATCTTTTAGGAAAAGACAGTCCCACCAAAATGTACCTTCCCCTCGTAGGTAGGGCAATCAGGATACGGATAGGTAGGCCATATGAAGGGAGACAAATGCCCCTCCAGTTTCAGCTGCTCCCACCTTGGGGGGTAGCTGATGTAACACCTTTATGGTGTTACATACAAACTGGCAGTCTTGTCTACTTTCAAATGTAGAACTGTTTAGTTTGTAGAGAAAAAATGTAATAGAATAAGAGTCTTGTTTGTAATTTGACAAGGGATAGACGTCCCTCAAAAATAAAAGAAGATACATTACGAAAGTCTATTTATTAGAGAATCCCGAAAAATCTTGCTTCTCATCAGTACCTCGAGCAGCCAAGCGAGTATAAAGAAAGATTCCCTAGAAAAAGGGGATATCATTGGCAAAGTAACACGTCCGGCTGAAAGGTCGCTGGGCGGTGTTACAATACCAAGGAGCTCAAGGTGGTCATAATAATCAACTGTGAATTTTGGTAATTCACGCAAGTCAGTGTAACCGTTTTTGCATGATTGAGTAAAAAACATGTAACATTCTCATTTATATTATTATATTTATTATAAACGCGAAGTTTGGATGATTGAATGTATGAACGTTCGTTCCTCAATCACGCAAAAACGGTTAAACCGATTTGAGTGAAATTTGGCACACATGTAGATAATGATCTGAAAGAGCTGTAATGTCAAAGACGTCACAGAATCAACGGCCTCCGATTGGAAACAACGCATAATCTACGCCCTTGTCTCTCGCGCAGTGGCAGGTTTAAAAGCGAGCACAATGTCTTTTTCCTACTTAACCAAATAAGCGGGTGCGATGCGGGTTGGTTAGCTGTTACTGGATCGGGAATTGTTAGCGGCACACTCTTATCTATTCCGCGTGGCTGTAAAAGCCACGGGAAGGAAGCCTGGGTTTTAAATTGAACTACAGCCAGAGTTTCCGTCTACGGGAAGCCTATCCTCCATTACTTTTTCGTCGAGTCAACTAGCCAGCCACCAACTTATGTCCAAGACCCGTCAGTTTATTACGTCGCACGCTCCAAATTTTCCTTGATATCTCTTTTTAGGTTCCCATTACTTTCGGGACTATGGCTTTGTTTATAATTCTCCTGGCACAGTGCACCCTCTCGACCTTGGTACCTGGAGAAGTTTTGTGTAGGCGATGAACCTATGCTACGGATGTATCCGCCATTGACATTAAATAGGTAAAATTATCAATGATGATCAATGATCAACGCTATTGCTCGCTTGGTTGAAAGCGAAGTGGATATTTTTTACTCCAAAGTGCAGGTAGTAAAGAAATGTGCCATAAGACACTTAGAACGGTCACCATAAAACAAATAACCGCTCACTTTACTTTGGTAACTAATTCACGTTAATATACTATGGTCTCTATAGGGACCAACGCTAACTTCATCCAAAAAAACAATATTTTCACTATTTACCAGTTTTAATACAATACTCTATGGTATTTTATCGTTTTCGAACGAAATATTGTACAGAATAACATCAAATTGGCATTCTTTTTTTAAATACGCTCTTGGGGAAAAATAAAAGAACTTAGTCCGCCATTTTGATTCCATGAAAATGGCTGTTGGTGTGAGCGGATAATTAATTAATTAACTGATTACTTCACACACGTATGACTTGGAATTTATAATTTCTGTAATGTGCATGATGTGTTTTATAAATAAACAAATAAATGTTCATAGTATGTAACTACATAGGTCCTCTACTTAGTCCGCATTATCATGATGGGCAACTTTATATTCCTCGACACTGGCTCGACACGCACTTTACCAACTTTTTATTCCTCGATTTCTCGAATTTCTTCTAGTGAATTTTATTACACAAAATTTTTACATATATTTTTACATGAAATACAGTGTTTTTTTCCACAAGTATATATATATATATATATATATATATATATATATATATATATATATATATATATATATATATATATAAATATATATACGATAATCTATATACATATAATAAAATCGTAGGAAAGCCAATGTATGTCCGGGGTAAACTCAAAAATTACTCCATTGATTTACTTCAAATTTTGCATGAATATTACTAACAGGTCGGGTCAATATATAGGCTACATAGGAGGAGCTGTGTGTGTGAGGAGTAAACGAGGTCCGCGCGAACGAAGTCGCGAGCGACAGCTACTAAAGTTAATAAAGTAATTACCGTTGTATTCAACAAAAAAGTTTTATAATGCAGAGTGCTGCAGATTGCAGCTAGTATTATATACCTGTCGAACTGATAACCTTTTTTTTTGTCGGTTGAAAACTTGATAGGAAGCAGGATGTTATACTTGTTGAAATGAAAATTTACCACTTTGTCATACATCACGAATTAATAATGCCTTTTAGCTTCGCAAATTATCAAATTACCAACATGACGATTTGTCTTTGTTTCAAAATAATTAATACTTTTGTGAAAATCACTAATTGAATATGCAAATGTCATGAATTATTCATTGCTATTCGTTATATTACAGAACTAAAACAAAATTCATTATATAAATTCCAGGTAAAAGTTATTACAGAAATAATATAAATTTAATATTCACTCACAGCTAACTGGGCCTCTATAAATAGTTTTAAATTGGAATCGTTTTAGGGTTTTGTACTTTTTTTATAGTATAAGATAGCAGACAAGCAGATGGGTCTCCTGATGGAAAGAGTCGACAATCGCCTACAGACACCAAAGGTGTTAATGGTGCGTTGCTATCTTGTGGCGAGGTCTTATGCCACATGCATAAGTTTACCGGCTATCTTACCCTCCAAACCGGAATACGAGAGTGACAAGCAGGAATAGGTAAAGCGGTGGTACCAGACCCGTACAGTACTTGTCTGTCTGTCTGTTACCAGGCTGTATCTCATGAACCGTGACATTTAGACAGTTGAAATTTTTACAGATGATATATTTCTGTTGCCGATATAACAACAAATACTAAAACAAAAAAATATTTAAGGCCCCCTTAAATATTTTCTTCTATACAACAAATGTATTTTTTTTTTGCATCTTTTTCTCGATATTAGTAACGACAACTGATAGACGCTTGAAATATTCACAGAATATTTAGTTACATATTTATTTTAAAAACAAATATTCAAATTAAAATAAAATAAATATTTAAGGGGCTCCCATAAACGTGATTTTCTGCCGTTTTTTATAGATGATGGTAGGGAACCCTTTATGTGTGAATCCGACTTTATGTGTGACTCACCGACCAACCGAAGTTAGTTATGGTCAAACGGAGTCACAGAATTATGATCGAATTTCTACCAGGAGGCCATCTCTAGTTATAGTAAAAGGTAATTATAGATAACTAGCTGTTGCCAGCGACTTCGTCCGCACGGACTTCATTTACTCCGCATAGCACCTCCCCGCTAGGTGATAGCGTGATAATATGTAGCCTATATGTTGACCCGACCTGTTAGTAATATTCATGCAAAATTTGAAGTATGAATGCATGGATTATGCAGTACTTTTTGAGTTTACCCCGGACATACATACAGACAAACAGACAAATAGATAAACAGATAAACAGACAAACAGACAAACAGACAAACAGACAAACAGACAAACAGACAAACAGATAAACAGACAAACAGACAAACAGACAAAAATTCTAAAAACTATATTTTTGGCTTCGATATCGATTGTAGATCACGCCCCAAGCATTCTTTTAAAAAATATTCAATGTACAGTTTTGACTTTCATACGATTTTATTATATGTATATATGTATAGATTATCATATCTCATGTGTTGAAGATAAGGCTTTATATTAGAATTAAATAAAAAAATGTCACTAGACAAATTAAACGAATTGATCTAACACCAAAGTAAGTAGTTTATTTGCTGGTAGTATGGGAGTCAGTTAATGATACTAATACATAGAGATACTAATATAATATATAATAATATAATATAATAAAATACTCAAATAGATTTAATAAATACCTAAACCCAGAAATACAAACACCTATGCTCATCACATAAATGTTTGTCTTTGTCTGGAATCGAACCAGAGTCACACTGACGTGTCGTCAGGTTCGCTAACCACTCGACCAACGGAGCGGTCATTGATATTGAAACAATATTTTACATAAATTGAAGATAAGAACTGCAATTAGTAGTTGTATTAAAATGTAAGAAAAACATATGCATGGTAAGAGCGTTTTAATAAATTTAAAAGGGTATTAAGTAAAAAACATAATAACTGTTAAAGTAATAAAAGCTATACGGTTGGCAGAAAAGTTTTCTTAAAACTTGTGTTATATTTTTTGAACATAAATAGGAGGCAGTCATGAAAACTGCCGACAGAAATGAAAATTTATAACTGTCTTCGCAAGCATAGATTTATTATAGTGACATATAATTATTTTACGAACACTGCATAAGTAGGCTAGGTTACTATTCGGTATTCGACAATTTTTATTGGTCTTCGGTATTAGACCAATTATTGGGAACCGAATACATAACAATAAAATAAAATGCACATTTACTTAAAAAAATATATGCATATTTTACCAAGAAACGTAGCAATTACTAGGTGGTAGAGTTCCGCAACAACTCATGCGAGTATTTGGTTATCTAATCCTGCCACAACAGCGTTAATGCTTGTCATTGTCATGTTCCGGTTTGGAGGGTAAGGTAGCCGTTAGACTGTATGTGGTATTTTCATCCCGCCACATGGATATCAACGCACCATTAACACCTTTGGTGTCTATAGGCGATAGTTTCTCTTTCCATCAGGAGAGGCAAATGCTTATTTTCTATCTAATGATATAAAAAAATAATACTTAAAATTCATCAGAAGTACGTTTTTACGCATAAAAACATTATTCGTAAAAACTTACCTATACACCTACAAAACTTCTACAAAAGACTTCTACAAGACTTCTACAAAAATTAGCAATTTGAAACTAGGAGCTAGGCTTCGGACGGGTGGATGGACATGGTGAAACTATAAGGGTTCCTAGTTGAATTCGGAACCTTAAAAAGAAGCCCGGAAAATAAATTAAGGAATAAGTTTCGATGACGTTCAGTATCAGAAGGAGTGAAGAAAGTAATTAAAATTATTTACTTTCGTCACAATTTATGCCGACTCTACGTCGTAGCACTGTAGCGTCGTAGTAAATAACAAATGCAACTTTCCTTTGCACTGTTGCAAATTTATTCTTCCTTTACTTCTTACTGTCTTTCTTTGTTGCTGAAATGTTTTGCATACAAAACTATTACCTTAAAAATTTCCTTACGTTTCTTAATTATAAGCCGATTGTAATTAGTTTTGCGAGTTGTGACTGGTATTTTCAACATCTTTATCTATTAGTAAAATACAGATTGATTCCTGTGGCAGATGACAAGGTAACTTACCTAGAAGTGAGGTATATATATATATATATATATATATATATATATATATATATATATATATACATATATATATATATATATATATATATATATATATATATATATATATATATATATATATATAAATCAATCCCTATTGTGTTTGTAATTGTAAGGAGAAGGTTCTTATAAAAGAAAATATTAAGAAAATTGCGCGGAAAATTAGAAAATTTAAGAATACTTAACCACCATATAAATTTTAATGCCATTTTGGCTGCGTGGAAGGACAATCCCGTAGACATATTAATCACATGTCACGTTGTTTGTCCGCTATGGATTCCTAATATGTAAGGCAAAATAACGTTTGCCGAGTCAGCTAGTATATTATATTTAAGATTTATAGATCAGCGAATCTATCTATATTAATATTATAAATGCGAAAGTTTGGATGTTTGGATGGATGTTTGTTACTCAATAACGCAAAAACTAATGAACGGATTTGAATGAAATTTGGCACACAGGTAGCTGATGACCTGGAATAGCACATAGGCTACTTTTATCCCGGAAAAATGAGGTGATCCCGCGGGATGCGTCAAAAACTGTGTATAATGCAGCGGGCTGCACGCTGCAGCTAGTACTAATATAAATACGAAAGTAACTCCGTTCGTCTGTCTGTTTCTTCTTCACGCCTAAACCACTGAACCGATTTGAATAAATTTGGTACATAGATAGTTTGAAGCCCAAAAAAGGCCATAGGATAGTTTTTATTTCAAAAATCCCACGGGAACGGGAACTATGTGGGTAAAACCCCGGGATCTTTTAAAACCACGGTAATAACACAGAATACTTGAACCCTTACAGAAGTTAATAGTCCATACAAGTAATATTTGAGCATAGCACACATAGACCTCACGCGGACGCGATATCTCGGACTGGTGGGGAACAAACTGTCCCGAACCATTCCGAGATATCGCGTCCATGAGAGGTGTCTATGTGTGCTATGCTCGAAAATTACTTGTATGGAACATTAACTTCTGTTAGTGTCCAGTATTATGTGGTAATAAGGAGTACTTAGGCTATTTTTATTTTAGAAATTTTTCCATGCGGACGAAGACGCGGGCACGGCCAGTGATAAATAGAGTGTGTGAGTCTGGTTTATTCCTGCCGCAATAGCGTCGGTGATAGTCACTGACTGTTACGGTTTGGAGTGTAAGGTAGCCGGTGAACTTATTTATGATATAAAAAAATAACAAGTGAATTAACAAAATTACTAAATCTTCGGCTAATCGTGTATGCATTTGTTGTACCTCTGCCTACCTCTTTGGGGATACGGGCGTAAAGATACTACTACTTAGAATAATAAGTAACGAAATAATATATACAAAAGTAATCCATAATTTTATTTTTAAATACACAATTTTATTAATTCAAAAATGCTCCTTTTAAATTATCCTGTCCATAATAGGATTTTTGTATAGTTTCTCCTCAATCTGCTTTTAATGTCATAGGATAACAAGGCAATCGTATCCTCTAACTCAGTAATCGTCAGTGCCAAGTATTGACGCTATTGTAAGAAGGGAAGAATAGCTAATGTGGTGGTGTTTAGGCCCAGGACTTCGTTGTCGAAATGTTTGTTTTGTGGAGGAAACTAGATAAATCTTTCTGCTTATCCCGTAAGGCCAGATCACTGACCTGAAGATATGTATCTATGTATGCGAAACTTAACGAAATATATATATATATATATTTCGTTATATATATATATATATATATATATATATATATATATATATATATATATATATATATATATATATATATATATATATATATATATATATATATATCAATAACTTATTTTAACAATCGACTTTCCGAAAAAGAGAAGGTTTCAATTCGCCGATTTTTTTGTAACTTCCTGCTACGTTAGGAGTAAAAGGAAGTTATTGATTTTGCCCCGATTTTCAAAAATCAAAGTTTTATCAGAACTTAACGTTTTGCGGTCCTAGGAATTCAACTTTTTCAACTATTTTCACGATAACATCAGCATGTCTGTATGTATGTACATATGTGTGACGTAACTGACTTTTGAATGACTTGACCAATCGAAACGGGAATGGCACTCGATTGGATTCCACTAAATCTAGACTTAATGGAAATCTGCACCGATTTAGCTTAGAGCATTTTGAGAAATTTTGAAAAACCTAAAAAAATCGGCAAAATAAAGTTTTAAAATATTTTTTTAAAAAACCTTTCAGATTAAATTACCGATCGATTACAAAATGTAATGAACTCTTTTTCTTGAGAAATAGTACTATAAATTGCATCAAAATTGGTTTATTTTCTCAAGAAAAATTTTGAAAAGTGTATTTTCGGTATAACTTCGAGATTTTTTAACCAATCGATCCTTGAATTTCTACAGCGTTTTAGTGCATACTTAAAAAATACGCCAAATGCCGCTTCAAAAAACAAACTAGATTTGATTTTGAATTTAAAAGTTTTCAAAAGTTTCAGCTTTCCAAATATTAAAATTATGTTGTGCACAACAAACTTATTTCATATTTTCAAATAATTTTCAAACTACTATATAGATTGATTTAAAAATTTAATCAGCTTCGCTACTCAAAAAACTGCGTCAGAAATCGTAAATCGGACCAAAATTGGTTGATTCGTTCGGAATTTCTCAATGACAAGCATTTAAAAAAAATTACATTACGTTGAAATTTTTTACCTAACTATTTCATTTTAAGATTAAAAATTAGTTTAAATGCATTCCGGAAAATGAAAATCGATAAACTTTTTAAAAACAAAAAATAAACTTCTGTTATTTTTAACAAATTTTAGATTTTTTAACTCTTTGAAAAAATCTTTGCTGATGTATAATTTTTTCTCCTTTGAGTCTTAATTTCATGGAAAGTATCAGGGACCTACAGAGTCATCCGGTTTACACATTTTTTTATGTATTTTCCCTCAAAGGTGTCTGAACTGAATTGGAAAATTCTTTTTTGTTTCAAAGGGTATACTTCTCGAGTGGTCCCATTTTCTATTGGTCATTTTTCTTTGATCTGATGCAGGTTTTCGTAAAAAAAGAAGTGGAAAGTCAGTTATATGAAGTTTAACTCAGTTTAAAATATTATGTTTGTGAGTAAATATATAATTAATATGTGTTTAATATTCATTAGTTTCAAAAGTCATGTTTTTGTTACAACTAATTATAAATAACTTGCTCTGTGCTCTAAAATATATCTCAACAACTTATGTAACTCCCATCCAGAATGTACGTGGATTTGTGAGGAAAGTCTGAATGAGGTGTCTTTGTCGGCGAGGAATTACGGATTTTTCATTAGTTGCACGTGAATAAATGGCTCAGACACACGAGTCAGTGTGCATCATAATCCGCTGCACGCTGGAGCCTACTACCGTTACTGTTTACATATTTTTTTAGCGAAATGCAATCGAGAAATTAGTTCGGATTGTTATTCTAATTATATATTTTGAAATATCAATGTCTAATATTAAGGTAAGGCGGGACAAGAGTAGCATCGGGGCAAGTGTAGCGAAGCTTCTAGCGATAATGTAATTGAATTTGGCGCTCTTTTGTTTAGTCAGTAAAACAGAACGACTTGGTGTCCGAACGACCAACACCCGCGTTGGTCCCGGCCTCCTTTGAAAAATAAGCCAACTGCCGGTCTGCCAGGCAGGTCGTAAGAGGTGACCGATTGGCTATCGAGTCACTACCAACGTGGCTACCAGGTGGTAGAGTTTTGCATTGTCTCGCCCGGGTTTGGTACAACCGCCTTTCCTATACCTGCCGCAATAGCGTCAGTGCTTGTTGCTGTCGTGTTCCGGTTTGGAGGGTAAGGTAGCCGGTACACTTATGCATGTGGCATTAGACCTCGCCACAAGATAGCAACGCACCATTAACATCTTTGGTGTCCATAGGCGATGGTTGACTCTTTCCATCAGGAGACCCATCTGCTTGTTTGCTATCTTATGATAAAAAAAAATATTCGTTCCTTGATCAAAACACAGATATCACTGCTGTTCGCCAAACTGAAGAAAACCGCCATTCATTTTGACAAGTCACTAATTGAAAAAAGTCGAGATACGTGTGCTACTGTAAAAGTGTTTTTGTGAAGTTACAAGTTATTATTCCAGGTCGCGTTGCTGGTGAGTCGAATATTTATTATTTATTTTCTATGCTATATTGTTGTTTTCAGTGATTTCTGTTAGAGATAAGGTTTCATGAATCAAATCAAATCACAACCTCAAATTTTTTCGAGTGGGAAGAGTACCATATCAATCCGGGGGAAGACCAGCTATAACGGTAGCAAGTGTTAGAAGAATATACATCCCCAAATCTTGACCCACAAATAAGTTTATCAACTTTTACATCAACATATAAATGTTATCTAATAAACTTGCAAAATAATAAAGTTTGATATAGATGTCAGGATTCATTATAACTATATACATATATAATATGTATATATATAACGTCTAATATATATTAACTATGTCATTTTTGACTAGCCAATTTGTATTTTTAACTATTACTATTTGTTATATTTTTTTGTTAATTAAGATTGTACACGCACGTGTATATATAATAATGTTTCGCACGTGCCGTAAGCTTGTTTGCTGTCAAATAAATAGGGGATACTAAAAACCAGTGTTGAGGTTAACCAAGCCTCAACAAATACTAAGTTATTCCCTTTTAATGGACTCAAATTATCACTCACTATTACTCTCACTCATAATACAGGCCGTGATACAGAAAGACAGACAGATAGAAAAAAATTAAAAAAAAACAGTATCGATTAAAAAGTGTCTTCCAAAATTTTTTTCAAAATATCTTCAATGTCAAAAATCAAAATTCGACCTCTTACAGTTTTATACACATATGTTCATATACTTTTTGTGTTTAAAGTCTGTTATCAAACTTGGAAGAGTTTTTTTTGTTTAGTCTGTGTTGACCATAGAATAAACAAAAAAATCTTTTCTAATTAATAGAAGTCTGCCGAAGTCATAGAATTTAGACCAGCAGGCGATCGCTAGTACCTATATATAAATACATAATAAAATAAAATTTTATCAAGTGCCCACCATATTAAGCATTGAAAAAAGATACACCTCTTAATTTTATGGTGACGAATTAAAGTTAAGTATCGAGCTCCAAGTGCTTTTCTCTTTCAAATAACGCAGTAACAATGGTAGCGCCACAGACAGGCGTCGACAAGTAAACCAAGCTATTTGTTGAAACCGCGCTAATAAAGACTGCACAAGCACGTGCCGTTGACGCTACATCGTATAAAATGGCGCTTTTAAACATAAATACAACTTATTAAATATTATTAGCTTCTTCCTTGGTCTAATAGTAAATTTTTTGAAGCAGTAGTAATATCTTCACGCCGGTATCAATGAAGATCTAGGCAGAGGTGCACCTATGCTATATATGTATAACAAGTGCACCTACGATTAGCCGAATATACTTGGTCCTAAAATGTGTTAGGTGGGAGGTCTAATGCCAACCGGGTACTTTCTAATCCCGGACAGCGTTGTTTTTATCAGAAACTAAAAAACACACTTTTTCAAATTGCTCACCGGAGAATCGAACCCGAGACCTCATGCGATCAACTCCGACACCGGTTCACTAGATCACAAGGGCGATTATTTGGAGAATTTTTTTGTAATATGAGAAAGTAAATATGTCGACGGCTTTATGGCTGCAAGAAGCAGATTGTATTAGATACCTACTGATTAGGTCATGACTAAGTATTTATTAGGTGACAGAATTTTGCATTGTCTCGCCCCGGTGTACCCAAGCAGCAATCAAGCATGTTTAATACCCATAAAGCAGCTCATATATTACTTAAAGTTCTATTGCAGCCGTACAATGGTGTAAAAAGATGCTTTTATCGGTATAAAAGACCTTTATGAGTTTTTATACAGCCTAATGCTGTACAAGGCCTTTCTTAGAGTTTCGCGTAAGTTTTAGGCGTTATATCTGAATATTAATACACTACTGTACAACTTTAAGTATTTTGTAACTCATTAGGCTTATTTTAACACTTAAAGCTGTACACTTTAGCACGGGAATTTATTACAGCTTTAAGTGTTATTATAGTATCACTCAACGCTTATTTCTGTAAAATGGGAGATGCAATCACCGTTCTACAGCTAATATTTATGGCGTAATTGTAGATTGTTATGCAGCCAATGGTGTTAAAAAATCTGCATATACAGCTGTAGTGCAGCTTAAGGCTGTATTACTGATTTTGTTACTTGCTGTTTTTATATTTGCATCGTTGATATCATGTCGAAAAAATCAAGAGGAAGATTGAAAAGGAATATTTAAATATTATAAATTACCAACCTAGTAATCGTGATGAAGATAAAGCTGAAAAATTACTAAATCAGGTAACCTACAATCGTCATTTTTATTAATGTTCAAGGAAAAGGGTTCCGTAACAAAAACATTAAAAGTGATTGTAGGTTATCTGATTTATTATTTTTTAGGCTTATCTTCTTCATTAAGGTTATTTGGTTGGTAATTTATAATATTTTAATTTTTTTTAATGTCATAAGACAGCAAACAAGCAGATGGGTCTCCTGATGGAAAGAGTCAACCATCGCCTATAGGCAGCAAAAATGTTAATGGTGCGTTGCTATCTTGTGGCGAGGTCTAATGCCACATGCATAAGTTTACCGGCCACCTTGCCCTCCAAACCGGAACATGACAGTGACTAGCACTGACGCTTTGCAGCAGGAATAGATAAGGTGGTGGTACCAGACCCGGTCGAGCCAATGCTGAACTCTATCCCCAAGTAACCACGATAGAAGTGACTCGCATTGCCCATCGGTCGCCTTTTACGATCTGCCTGGCAGATAGGCAATTGGTCTATTCTTCTAAGAATATATAAAAAAGAGTTAAAAAGAGAAATATAAATCATTACACTGAGAAAATATATATATTTTTTATTTTTAACTTGTTCAATTCGGAGTGTTACAAATATTTTTGTATTATGTATTATTATAATAATGACAAATTATTTGTATATATGCGTTTTGGCATTGGCCATTGATCCCATGTTAGGGAAAACTTTAAAAACCTAACAAAGAATTTCGATGCGACTGAATATTTACTTTGCCTAAGGCCGGCGCCATCTAACCAACATGTCTGTTTTAATGTGGCGAAATTCTTTGTTTCAATAATCGATTCCGTCGACCGTACTAATCGCTGGATATACAACGTAGGTATATACTATTTAAATGAGCTCATAATTGCAGCTGAAATTCACGTTCAAAACATTTCTAAAAGAATTTTATTTATCGCTTTAATTTTTAGGGTAAAAGGCCATAGTATGTATTAGAATTAAGTAATACATTTTTTTTTGTATACATGTTTTATATATTTTCTAAATTAATAATAATATTTCACGCATTCTCACTGTTTTGATATTGCTGGAAGAAATCTCTTACTTACTCTTACACTTAGAGATAAGCTCGCCTTTTGTGGAATTTTCAAGAAACAAAATGTAAATTTGCTTCTATGTGTACAATAAACTATCAAATAAATAAAATAAAAAATGATGTGGTGTCGCGGGACACCAGGTAGGAACGAACTTCCTTCGGCTAAACGGCACTACTCGCTTGTGTACGCGACTGTCGCGCCTGCGCACGTCTCATTTAACGCTTTTATTTCACGCATTTTTCTTACGGTTTTACTATCACATTTTTTTCAGCTCGGTCGCGCAGCAAAATCCCTATCCCCTCCAAGCCTGCCGTAAGGAACTTCGTTCCAAAAAATATTGAACGGATTTCAAAAATACGGAGTGTTACAAAAGCGGTATAGTAAGCCGAAAGGGGGTGACTAAGAGGGTCATTCTGAACAACTTTTGTTCAACGATTTGTGAAAATTCACGAAAAACAATTTTGTTTTTCCATTGTGAAAAGTCACGTGACCAACAAATTTTCTATGGAGAATCAATATTTTTTTCGCGAATTCCCAAAAGTCGTTTAACAAAAGTTGTTAAGAATGACCCCCTGAGTCACTCCTTTTCGGCTTACTGTACCACTTTTGCAACACCCCGTATATATGTATACTTACAATCATTTTAAAAATATTATATACTTTGATACAATTACAGGCAAGAGAGTATGTGTTTCTCTTTGAAGAACTAATAATATTAAATCACAAGCACGAAATAACGTATTCTTCTTAAAAATATTTTTGTGATAGACCAATCTTTAAAGGGCTAGATTTTTCGTTCTTGATCAACTTAGTTATATCATTTTGTTTTCTTGTCCATTATAATTCACCTTTATCCTCCCACAAACTGGATACAATGCAAATACAGTTTTGGCTTCTTTCAATTGTTTTTATTATTTTATAAGGCATATTTCCCTGAAAAATAAAGTAACACATGATTGAAATACATATCCCATAAGTTATAGTTAACAATAAGTTGGTTTAGTTGTACAGTCAAACGACCGACATCAATACATCACAATAGCGAAATCAAGTGATATATGTTTTGTATTTAGGGTTCTTCAATTTTTGTACGCATCTCTAAACATAAGTTAAGTGATTAAAAGCCAATGACTGTATAATAGATTTATATAGGGACTTAGTGCAGCCTAAGGTGTATTTGGACGGTAATTAAAAGCCAATAGCGGTATAATAGAATAAAAAAGAGATTCAGTACAGCTATTTGCAGTATATCACCCTCCAAATACACTTTAGGCTGTATAACAAAGCGTCGCCATTATTGTGTATTAAAAACAACATTAAAGAAATATATTGTTAAATAAAAGATATATTTAGCAATAGCTAAAGCTATATATACAATATTGTACCATAAATACTTGTATATTCTAACCTTAAACACAAACACTTACCGTATTTTGCAATGATTTATTTGTGTTATCTTGATTATTTCGTTGGCGCGTGAATATTTTGAGAGAAAACATACACGATTTTACAATGATTTTGAATTTGCACTTTGAATACACCGTTCAATACTGCTCCAAGTCCAATAATGTATAGTTTATTAATATATTTTTAATTATGGCGTCTGCAGATAGTTGATATAATTAATGTTATACAATATCAAAAACAGATTGTTACTTTTTATCATTTTCAAACACCTATTAAGAACATTTAGCTGTACGAGAGAGTATATTTAGTGTTACAGTTTCTTTATACACCGAATAACAGCCTTTGTACAGCCTATAATAGCTTGTACAGCTATTGTGCAGCCTATTTAACGCTTAGCTGTACAAGACAGTTACAAGAGAGTATCCTTAGTGTTATAGTTTCTTTATACACCAAATAACAGCCATTGTACAGTTTATAACCGCTTGTATAGCTATTGTTCAGCCTACATAACGCAATAAGCTGTATAACTTGGGGCCCTTTTTGGTGTTATATCGCTGTAGAAGCGCTTCTACAGCCTTTGTACGGCTTAGTATACCGCTTTAAGTTTAAAAATGAACCTAAATGCAGCCTATATACAGCTTAACGTGCTACTTGGGTATGGACGTGTATTTATTATTGCCGCAACATCCCTTAACTAACGGGAACATACTGAATTTTGGGATAAAAAGTATCCCATAACCTTCGGAGTATGAACTCAAATCATGCCAAATTTCATTTGAATTTATTCAGTAGATTCGGCGTATGCGCGGCCTTGATACAGACAGACAAAAAACATGAAAAAAAATTACAGTTTTCGCTTCAGTATGGATTAAAAAGTGTCTTCCAAAAAAATTTCAAAATATCTTCAATGTACAGAATTCGACCTCTTACAGTTTTATTATATGCAGATATATATAATATTATAAATGCGAAACTTTGGATGTTTAGATGGATGGATGTTTGGATGGATGTTTGGATGGATGTTTGGATGGATGTTTGATACTCAATCACGCAAAAACTACTAAACGGATTTGAACAAAGCTTGGTACACAGGTAGATGATAATCTGGAATAGCACATAGGCTACTTATTATCCCGGAAAAATTAGTTGCTAACTCGGGATTTACCAAAAACTTTTATAATGCAGCAGGCTGCACGCTGCAGCTAGTATTACATAAATGTGAAACTGATAACCCCCGTTTTTTCGTCGTTTGAAAATCGTGCAGAACATGAGCGAACTGGGCAACTACTTAGATTTTTCTTACAAAAAATGATGTGGTGTCGCGGGACACCAGGTAGGAACGAACTTCCTTCGGCTATACGGCACTACTCGCTTGTGTACGCGACTGTCGCGCCTGCGCACGTCTCATTTAACGCTTTTATTCCACGCATTTTTCTTACGGTTTTACTATCACATTTTTTTCAGTTCGGTCGCGCAGCAAAATCCCTATCCCCTCCAAACCTGCCGTAAGGAACTTCGTTCCAATAAAACAATAATATACAGTCTGTGGTTTTTTCCGTGTTTGTACTACCACAATATTAATGCCTGCCGCAACTGGGTCAGAGCTTGCCCATATCGTGTCCCAGCTCGGATTTAAATATACAGTAGTCTATTGTATCATGCTTCGGTTTGGGAGATAATGTCGGCGGTATAAATAAATTTCGCAAAAAGTTGTTTGATTTGCTGTTAGATAAAACTTATTATGATATTAAAGAATTTTTAGCCGATAAAATTAAATATTAATGGATAGAAATATAAGTTTGTTGAATTGTCCTTAAAAAATTTCAATGTACCTAGTAAAATTTTGTAAATAGTGAACATTTTGTAAATTATAAAAAATTTAATTGCACAAAATATGAAACTTGTAATTATAAAAATAACTTTTGTAATATGAAATCATCATTGTACATTTATAACAAGTATATAAAATAGAGAAAAAAGACCAGCCCGTTGAGTTTCTTCCGCCGGATCTTCTCAGTGTGTGGCCGCGTTCCGATCCGGTAGTAATTCTAAATAATCGAAAGAATGTTTTAAATGTAATATTACATAAAGATAATTTTTTTTAAATATTTGCACACCTTTTTTTCTTTCTTTCTATGTATGTCGTATTACCATGTCGCCACACAGATAATAACGTATCATTAACATTTTCGGTCGGTGCACGCAGGCAATGGTAACGTCTTTCCATCAGGAGAACTATTATTCAAACCCAAGACCTCATGATCTGAAACGAACAGACTACCCACTAAACTAACAATTAAATTACTTTGGTAAAATTAACACGTATTAATATGACATGGTACAGTGGAATTTGTAATTAAATTGATATTAATCCGTGATTAGAGCATGTTCAATGTTTACACGAGCAGAAAAACCCGTGACGCAAATTAACATTATATTTGGTACAATTTGATTGAAACATTTTAATGAGATATATTTTAATTAGAATTTGCTAGCGAGAGGTATATTAATTGGAAAAGTTAGCTTCGGTAAAGAGACCACAGTTAGTAAAACTATGCCTTGCGTGTTTATAAGTTTTTCGTCAACTAACCAAAACTAACTCTATTGACTCTTATCCAAAGACTTTTGTGTACTGACGTAGTAGACAAGGCATGCGCCATGCCACTTGCGTTACACTAAGCGATAGACTGCGCCTACTACAGAGCTTGTTTAATGAAATGCGTAAACGACATTGATATAAAAAACCCAAGATACACAATCAGTGTCTCAAAAACGTCCTCCGAAAATGAGTGCACAATTTTAAATTGTGCGCTCATTCCAAATAGAATCACGTCGGTCGCGACGTGATTCTATTTGAAATAAAAAAAAAAAAACAAAAAAGTCGTGTGGCACTCGGAGACTGCCGCGGTAAAGCTATTGCATAGCATTTTTTATCAACTTATGCAATTAAAATTATATATTTATTTTTAATTACAATTATATATTTATATATTTATGCACTATTTTTTTTCTTTATTTTTTTTTCTTTGATATTAATTCAAGTTACACTTTGAGCGTGGTGACCGATAAAAAAAACAATTTTTTTTCTTTTATTAAATAAATGAGATGTTAATATTGTTCAAAATATTTTTATTATCTTTCAATACATGTCGGTTCTTCAGGAATATTTAATAAATACACTTTGTTTATTCATATTTAAAACACTTTGTATACAAATTATACGAGTACAGATATTCACTGTTGTACGTAGATGATAAATACCTATACACCTATATACTTTCTCACAAACAGCTGATTACGGTACTTTTCCAATACAACCAATGCAATCTAAAGGCGGGTTGCTGAACTAAAGAGACAAGCGTGATATTTCAAAAAGTCATTAAAAGTTTTGGTATTTATCGATAGATAGAAAAACTCCGTCACCGTGTTGGTCCCGGCCTCCTTTGTAGAATAGGTCAACTGCCGTTCTGCCAGGCAGGTCGTAAAAGGCGACCGATTGGCTATCGAGTCACTACCATCGTGGCTACTAGGTGGTAGAGTTCTGCATTGTCTCGCCCGGGTCTGGTACCACCGCCTTACCTATTCCTGCCGCAATAGCGTCAGCGCTTGTTGCTGTCGTGTTCCGGTTTGGAGGGTAAGGTAGCCGGTAAACTTATGCATGTGGCATTATACCTCGCCACAAGATAGCAACGCACCATTAATATCTTTGGTGTCTATAGGCGATGGTTGACTCTTTCCCTCAGGAGACCCATCTGCTTGTTTGCTATCTTATGACATAAAAAAAAACTAAAAAGTATCACCGCTGTGCCGGTCGGAGTGGGAGGTGTTAGGTTTTTTCGTTACAGAATTTCTGGATTCGGTCTCCACGCTCAAGGCCCGCGATAGAAGCTATGCAATAGCTTAAAAACAAAATAATAAATAATAAAAAACAAAATAATAAAAAAATAACAACTATAAATCTTGTGGTTAAGGTTGGATATGCAATTACACATGTTTTTGCCATATCTATAACTATTTAAACGAAATTCGGGGCACGTTTGAGTGTCAGTTTTGTTCGGGATTGTGCATCTTGGGTTTTTTATATTAATGGTAAACGACATGAAATCGATTTTTTGGTCGCGAATTTAAAATATACGTTATTATATTATTATTTTTGGATGATTTATTATTATTTCAGCGCTGCAACGAGTGTTAATGGAATGGAATACGACTTTTACTTAACATAGCTTCTCTAAATCCCCGTTTATATTTTGATTAGTGCGAGTGCGGGTGTTTAGTGCAAGTGTTTAATATTAAGCAAAATACACGTGTAGACAGCTGTTGATTAGGGCAAGTGATTAGTAATCAGCGTAGTTAAGTGAATAGATGCTGATCGCATATCGTTTCATAGTGTTACAAATCATAAAAATTCTAAAGAATGTTCACCTCAATAAAATTCAATCTAACGAAATTCACACTGAAATTGTATTTAAGCAGCATTTTATTATCAACACGCAGAGAAGACAAGGGGATGAGCAGCGTTACTTATTGTTCCCTCCGTCTCTCATAATAAGTCTCTGATATATCTTAGACGCGTAACGATGCGTTCAGCTTTTGTGTGACCACAGTATTGTGAGGGCCCTTTTCTGAAAAGCTATTTCATAACCGATCAATACAGCGCTTTAGCCGGGATTAAACGTTTTAGCCTTTGTGTTTGATTTTTGTTTTATTTTTACATGTTACGGGATAAGAGGCCAAGACTTAAAAAAAAAACCATGCTGCTTCTTTTGCGAGGTAGGCAGAGTAAACTGAACGTGGAGGTTTCAGTTCGCCATGTTTCACAAGTTTGGTGGGTGGCGTGATATAAAAAGTGAATTGTCATAGGACGCCTGGCAGATGTGAAACATTTAAACTATATTAATAATAATATTTTAATTAAAACGTCATTTAATAATGGTTTTTTATATTTGACTGCCCCGTTGGTCGATTGGTTGGTGGTCGGTGGTTGGTCGGTGGTTAGTGACCCTGACTACGCAATCGACGGAGCTCGGGTTCGACCCCGTCGGGGATAAGCATTTGTGTGATGAGCATAAATGTTTGTATTTTCGGGTTTGAGTGTTTATTAAATATATTTCAGTATTTATATTTATATTTCTATGTATTAACATCGTTGCCTAGCACCAATAACATAAGCAAATAATTTGCTTACTTTGGGGTTTGATCAGTAAGTGTAATTTGTCGTGTGAATTTTTATTATTTATTTATTTGTTTTATTTATTATAAATATAACTAAAACAAATAAAAAAACTAGATAATAAAATTGTTAAATATACATCTAGAGACCCAAACAAGATTAAATTTCCTAGATGTCATATTTTATTTTTCAAAAAAAAAATTGCTATATAATGTCAATAAAAATTTATAATGCTCTACCCAAAAGTATAAGAGAATTAAAAAATAAATTATTTGAATTAGCTTTTTGAAAATTGTTTTTATACATTGGAAGAATATTTTACTTATAAACATATTAAATAATTTGTTTCAAATATTACAATAATACAATATTAAAGAGAGATATAATTTTTTAAAGTTATGGAATGTATAATGTGATGTTTATCATAATAATTTAATAATTCACGAATAATACTATTTTTTTACAAATAAATAATTGACTATCAAATATATAAATAAATTTAAGAGAATAATAATAATAGTAATTCTTAGTTAAGGGTAGTTATTAGTAATAAATTGTTATATTAATTAAAATTAGTGTTAAGTTTTTCTCAAAGGCTATTGTAAAGTAGAAATTATTATGCATGTATTATGATCATTAATTACTATCTTGTCCTTCAATATGTAGTCTTTTACCAGGCAACCTGTATATATTATGCTATACAGATTGCCTGGTAAAAGGCTAGGTATAGATATGAACTTGAAGGAAATATTATTTCAAAAATATTCAATAAACCAATATTTTTATTGTATAAATTTAAGATCCTATTAATGTCTCCGCTCACGACTACAGTACACTCGCTCTTGAATATCAAAAATTTGGAGAATCTTAGAAATAAAGTAATTTAAGTTGAAGCGATAGCATAAATATATCTTCGACAACCTTAAGAAAATATAATCAATTTCAATATAGTGCTACGGGTGTTGAATAAATAATATTTTCATTACGCCATAAATATTATTTTTTATAATAAACAGGAGAAGAACCAACGAATGTATTTATTGGCGGATGTAATTCTTTGTATTGAAGCACCGTCTGAAATTTTTCTCCTGAAACCTGAAACTTATATATATATATATATATATATATATATATATATATACAGGGTGTCCCAGAACTCAACGTCAAGCCGAAACGGGGTGACAGGATAGATCATAACCATCACGAGAAAAATCAGAAAAAAAATCTATCCCATGCAGTTTGAAAATTATGGGCATTTTAAGAAAAACCTAGAAATTTGGTCTAACTGTACCATTTTTCGGTTATTGTGGTTAATTTTTATTATTTTTGTTCATTTAAACTTTGGAACCGTAACCCTAAATAACATCTCGAGAATCACAGTCTAAAATAATGACACAATTACCCCAAGTTTCCTAGAATTTAGACTATATGTTAAACTATGAATTTAAAATTTTCAAACTTTGTCGACTTTGAAACACCCTCCTTTAAAAAAAATGTACTAGAGTGCCTTGGCAAGTGCCATTAAGAGTTGGCGCATTTAATCAGGATTGTAAAATGGTACAATACTTGTTAGTTTCATACTAAAAAAAACGAGTAAAAAATAAAAACCTCAAGTAACTCGATTTTTGCTAACCCATTTTACTCAGTTAAAATGTTTTTTATTCGCACAAGCCCTTGGTAGGTTTTTATTTTACGGTAAATGATGAGAGATATGGATAGTGGACATGTTTGCCATGAGCGAGCGAGACAGATAGTGACGCCACTTTTACCAAAGCAACAAAATACTAATAAAATAATGAAAAATGTGGACCTTGTTTTGTTTAGGTTTATTGGAATAAAAGTCAGATTTGAAAATAACATTTTTATTATAACAAATGTTCAAATTGTTTACCATCAGTTTCAACACACGCCCTACATCTTCTTAAAAAAGATCTACTTATTAGCCGAGAGTTGATGTCCTCAGCAGCTTGAGAAATTCGTTCACGCAGTTTGGCTACGCTCTCAATGGGCTTAGAATAAACTTTTTCTTTGAGAACGCCCCAATAAAAAAAATCCAGGGGATTTAAATCTGGGGAACGGGCTGGCCACGAGATAGTGCCTGAACGTCCAATCCACCTTCCCGGATAAACTTGGTCAAAGAAATCTCTTACTTGCACTGCGTAATGCGCTGGGCAGCCATCTTGTTGATACCACATGTGGCGACGATCTGTTAGTGGTACGTCCTCTAACAAACTTGGTAAATTTTCTCGTAAAAAATTTAGATAATTCGTGCCATTCAAATTCTCAGGCAGCTCAAAAGGCCCAACAATTTTGCCGTTTAAAATTCCTGTCCACAGGTTAACTTTAAAGCGATATTGGGATCGGTCTTCTCGCATTAAATGTGGATTCTCCACATGCCACTCATGAAAATTGTGTAAGTTTATGTAGCTCTCTTTTTTAAATGTAGATTCATCTGACCAGAGAATTTTTTGGATGAATTGGGGATTTTCATTATGCCTCTGTAGCATTGTTCTACAAAATGAAATCCTTTCAGGATAATCTCGAGGGAGAAGACTTTGAACTCGTTGTACGTGAAACGGATGCATTTCAGCTCTTTGTAAAATACGATGTGCTGTGCTTTTGGGTATTCCCGTTCTTTCTTCAATTCCACGAACGGAAATACTTGGGTCATCTGCGACTGCGACTGTTGGAAGAGCCAACACTTCTTCTTCGTAAGGAAAGCGAGGTCTACCTCCAGCCCGTATTTGATTCGGAAAATGCCGCCGGCCGCCCTCTGTGAGTGAACGGTGCACATTAACAAACACGCGGTGATCCGGATAGCGCTCTAAATTTGGATATCTTTCACGATAAAGTCTAGCGGCGGCACTTGCATTGCATCTGCATTCCCCATAAATGAGATGCATGTTCGCATATTCTTGTGAAGTGTAGCGCGTAGGCATAGTGATAACAAGGATGTCAACACAAAAGTCCAATTCCAAAAGAGAGAAGCCAAAGTTGCCGGTATGTAATCAACAAGTCCAATTCACAAAAATCCAAGTCCAAAAAGAAAAGCCAAAGTTGTCAGTACTAAATTAACACAAGCGAATACGAAAAGGTGCGCAGTAGACGAATGAGCGAAATGTACTAACTGGTGTCAGACTGGCAGCGTAGCTATTTGCTTGGTATGGCGTCTGTATCTGTTTCATTCGCACTCGTTTAAACGTCGCATCTCCGTCTCACTGCGTGGCGTCACTATCTGTCTCGCTCGCTCATGGCAAACATGTCCAGTATCTGTTTCATTCGCACTCGTTTAAACGACGCATCTCCGTCTCACTGCGTGGCGTCACTATCTGTCTCGCTCGCTCATGGCAAACATGTCCACTATCCATCTCTCTCATCATTTTGCCGTAAAATAAAGAATCTACTAAAGGCTTGTGCGAATAAAAAACATTTTAACTGAGTAAAATGGGTTAGCAAAAGTCGGGTTACTTGAGGTTTTTATTTTTTACTCGTTTTTTTTTAGTATGAAACTAACAAGTATTGTACCATTTTACAATCCTGATTAAATGCGCCAACTCTTAATGGCACTTGCCAAGGCACTCTAGTACATTTTTTTTAAAGGAGGGTGTTTCAAAGTCGACAAAGTTTGAAAATTTTAAATTCATAGTTTAACAAATAGTCTAAATTCTAGGAAACTTGGGGTAATTGTGTCATTATTTTAGACTGTGATTCTCGAGATGTTATTTAGGGTTACGGTTCCAAAGTTTAAATGAACAAAAATAATAAAAATTAACCACAATAACCGAAAAATGGTACAGTTAGACCAAATTTCTAGGTTTTTCTTAAAATGCCCATAATTTTCAAACTGCATGGGATAGATTTTTTTTCTGATTTTTTTCGTGATGGTTATGATCTATCCTGTCACCCCGTTTCGGCTTGACGTTGAGTTCTGGGACACCCTGTATATATATATATATATATATATGTATTTCATTGATAATTCTCTTTAAAATTCCAATACAAAGCTACTTGGTTAAACACTGTGGTTATAAAGAAGGTACGAGATGATCGAAGAATGGAAGACTACTTAAAATCATGTGTGCATATAGATTCTGTATCAATGAATGAATATAAATTAAACTTTTGCTATCTAATTTTTTATCGTTATTTGGTATATCCCTTTGAAATATATTAAATAACCATTGTTTATTTCAGGGATTTAAACCGGCTTAAAAATACTGGTTAATAGAGACTATTAGCGGATTTTAAGAACAATTTTGATAAAAACTGCATTTACACAGCTTAGCGTGCTCATCCAAGACACCAGATTACGAACTGCTACTGTGAATTTCAATTTCGAGAAGACATCAATAATACTTTTGTCTGATCCGGGGATTGAACCAGGGAACCCTCTCAACTAAATAGGTTAACCATTAGATCATGATTATTGAAATTATTATTATTAATTTAAAGCCGTGATCGACACTGTCTGTCGATCACGGCTTTAAATTATAACTTCTTCTTTCTTCTTCTTTGATGTTGGCTAAAACCACGATTTTAACGTATAAAGGGAGTGATGCTCTTGCACTTCCATGAGAACTGTCGAAATCAACTATTACTTCGGATGCAAAATTAAGAATGTTACAAAAATAACTAAAATATCAACTGTTAGTTCTTAATTAATAATTAAAATATCATAATAATTAAGATATCATTAATATTTATAACAAAGGTTCATAACAAATGCGTTTATCGATAGTAAATAATTGTAATCTAAATACTTATTGCACTGTGCGTGCTGTTAGATTGTGCCATAAATAATTGTTAACTTTATAAAGAATCATATATAATGTCAGATGAAAACATATTATTAATAAGTACTGTGCTTTCTGTTCTATGTTCGATTGTTATGATAGTAACCTGGTATACGATTCCAAAATGGCGAAGCCTTCATAATTTTATCAGCATTCATCAAATTATTGTTGGAACTTTGCATTTGTGTACAATGTTATTAACTGCAAAAAGTGAAAATTTTGGACTTAAATTTATAGAAACAATGAAGATTATTAAGACCTACTTATATATAACATCAATATGCTGGTCACTGTGTGCATCATTACACGCTTACTTGAGACTAGTGTTAATATATACGGGAAAGATTAGTTATGAGAAGAGGAAGGCCCTTTTATTTACTTACGCCATGGTGTTTGTTATCAAAAGTATCACAGATGGCATTGTTAAATATGTTTACAATCTACAAACTTTTGATAATTTATTTACACCTCAATTTATAACTACACTCGTTCTTAATAGCATGAATCTGTGTATTTATGCTAAAATTATTGCGAGTGTTATGGCTTGTAGCAAACATTCTATATCTAATAATCGAGCGAGACGAATAATATCTTTAGTGGGAGTGGGAATTGTCTGTGATGCGACAGTGATTTTTAACTTTATGCTTGTATTTTTAGAAGCAGCTGTTTTAGACGTTACCGTTATTTCATCGTTTTTATTTTATAATAGAGTGATTGCGCAAACTATCGTTGTACTATTAAACCGAAAATCAAGAGAGCTTTGGAAAAAACAATTTGCGTTATGGAGAAATCGTCTATCAAATAGACATATTTAATAAAAATAACACTAAATTTTAAAATATACATTCAGACACTCTGATCGTTTTTTTAAAGTATTATTGTTGAAATATTAAAACGCTGATTGCATAAGAAAATTTAGAGGTTCCTATAATAAAATCAAAAAGGAAATGTATATAATTTTCCAGAGATATTTTTTATGTATGTGAAATTTTTATGAAAATAGCATATGGCTCTAGTAATTGTGATGCGTTGCATGTGTATGCATGATAATTGCAATATAATGGATACTAAAAAAAAGTGCATCAAAATAAATATATTGTAGATCTAGAAATTAGAGAAGACGGTACAGTGATGCACTCATGTCATTCCACTATATCAGCAGCACTAATAAAAAATATAACAAGCTTACGTAGCATCCTTAGTGTAATTAGATAGTATCGTAGAACAGTACAGTAGTAATTAATACAGTCGAGCAAGAAATGGTAAATCTTTTTTATTTCCAAATTTTTGGTGAGTTTGTTCCATTTAATGTATTATTTTATTGTTTTAGAAAGTAAAAATTCTCCAAAAGTTACAAATGAAATTGCTTTTATTTGAATTGATAAATATTAATAAAATGACTTTTATTTAGAAAAGTACTTGTAGACGCTCTTGATATTGCTCGTGTTTGTGTTTCCCCGTGTTGGTCCCGGGCTCCGTTGAAGAATAGGCCAACTGCCGTTCTGCCAGGCAGGTCGTAAAATTATAATATAATATATTTACAGGATAAAACGATGGGGCTATACGAGTCACTACCAACGTGGCTACTAGGTGGTAGAGTTCTGCATTTTCTCGCCCGGGTCTGATACCACCGCCTTACCTGTTGCTGCCGCAATAGCGTCAGTGCTTGTTACTGTCATGTTCCGGTTTGGAGGGTAAGGTAGCCGGCAAACTTATGCATGTGGCATTATACCTCGCCACAAGAGAGCAACGCACAATTAACATCTTTGGTGTCTATAGGCGATGGTTGACTCTTTCCATCAGGAGACCCATCTGCTTGTTTGCTCTCTTATTATTATTATTATTAGCCATATCTGTCCCACTGCAGGGCAAAGAACTCCCTACCCTTCTTCCATTCCTCATGATTTAACCCTTTTTCGCTATCTTATGATATTAAAAAAAATTGCTAATTTTGTCCTTATGTGTATTTTATACAAATTGACTAGTAAAAACACTATAGGTACATATTGAATGACATAATAGTTAATGGTCACATGTAACCAATAAAAATGTAATAAAAGAGAATATTGCTTAACTAAGTAGTACCTAAATCTTGACAAAATTAGTGTGCCTAGTAATATTAAAAAAAATTGTTCTAATTGATATTAGGCGCACGTTTATTGCTTTTTTACGGTGATAATTTGCTGTTTGTAAAGAATGAATTTCGAAATCTACGCGCAGGTGTCCGCACTAAATATTTGTATTGGATAATTAGGTCAACATTTTTGGTACCTATATTTTGCACATTCGGTATCAGAATCGAAAACAACCTCCTTCAGTATGTACAATATTTTACCAGTCAACTTGTCTAAAGGTAGCCAGGGGCCACTGAATTTTTATTCCTTTGTCTTATTAGGTATATTGTAAAGGAAAGTGATGAGATCGGCCTAAAAGGGCTATAAGAATATAGCGTCAGCCGAAATTATTAAATTAATTTAATTTACAATAATTCAATATTAGAATTCATCGGACACTTTTTAATAGCAAGATAATTTTAAAAGAATTTTAGTTGGAAGTCATGAGACTAATCAAACTTGTACGCTTTTTCTTATTTCTAAAAAAGATTTTTCTTTTCTGTCTTAAAGTTAACACTTTTTTTTATTTCTGACCAACCAGAATAAAATAAACACTATGGATAGGTAAGACGCAAAATTTTAAACAAACTATTGTATAAAATGTAACAAAAATTAAAATATTTATTATTATAGTCAAAACCTACAACGTAGAAAGCTGTATAAACAAAGTCAAAGTCAAAGTCACTTTTGACGAGTTGACATTTTTTGAACTGCTACCGGATCGGAAACGCGGCCACACACTGAGAAGATCACAGCGGGCTTGTCTTATTTTGTGCATATACATTTTTTTAAACAATGTATTTACAATAACTTATGAATAATCTATACATTTATAAAATCGTAGGAAAATCAAAACTGTACATTGAATATTTTTTTTAAAGAATACTTGGGGCATGATCTACAATCGATATCGAAGCCAAAAATATAGTTTTTAGAATTTTTGTCAGTTTGTCGGTTTGTCTGTTTATCTGTTTGTCTGTTTGTCTGTATGTATGTCCGGGGTAAATTCAAAAAGTACTGCATGGGTTTACTTCAAATTTTGCATGAATATTAATAACAGGTCGGGTCAACATATAGGCTACATATTATCACGCTATCACCTACGGGGTAAGAGCTGTGCGGAGTAAACAAAGTCCACGTGGACGAAGTCGCGAGCAACAGCTAGTATATTATAATTACTACTTCTATGAGGAGCAATTAACCCCATGCCTTATTATCATCCAAATATTCAGATATTTAATGATATTTTTTTTTACAAAGTTTTGATTTGATACATTTTTTAAATTTATGTATTGGTAGATCTTTAATAGCATTTGGAAGTTTATTGTAAAATCGTATAGATTGCCCCATAAAAGAGTTACTTATTCTGTGGAGACGTGATACAAGCAGAGCAAGATTGTTTTTGTTTCTTGTGTTAACATTATGTACATCACTATTTTTCTTAAATGAAGAAATAATTTTATGAATAAACATCAAGTTTTCAAATATGAACTGCGATGGTACGGTTAAAATATTAATTTCCTTAAATTTTTCTTTTAGGGAAACTCTTGGACTGAGATTGTAAATAGCTCTTACAGCTCTTTTTTGTAAAACAAAAATTGTATTTAAATCAGCGGAATTTCCCCATAGTAGAATCCCATAAGACATAATACTATGAAAATAACTAAAGGCAAATACTTACTACTACTACTACTAAATAAAAGGCAAATACTCTTAGTATCATCCGAAAGAAACAAAAAAAGTGTCATCTATTTACACTACACTGCGAAGTGTGAACGAGTAATTAATATTTCAATGTAAACAAAAGTTATATCGTTTTTTAACTTTTAAGTGGTTAAAATCAAATAATCTTTTTTTTATATTATAAGATAGCAAACAAGCAGATGGGTCTCCTGATGGAAAGGGTCAAACATCGCCTATAGACATCAAAGATGTTAATGGTGCGTTGCTATCTTGTGGCGAGGTCTAATGCCACATGCATAAGTTTACCGGCTACCTTACCCTCCAAACCGGAACACGACAGCGACAAGCACTGACGTTATTGTGGCAGGAATAGGTAAGGCGGTGGTACCAGATCCGGGCGAGACAGTGCAGAACTCTACCACCTAGTAGCCACGATGTTAGTGACTCGATAGCCAATCGGTCGCCTTTTACGACCTGCCTGGCAGAACGGCAGTTGGCCTATTCTTCAAAGGAGGCCGGGACCAACACGGCGAAAAATCTTCATGATGGGTGATACATAAATAAATTATATTTATGTTGACGATGTGGTTGGCTTAAAATGGAATGTAACAATTGTAAATTCAAGTAATATTAATCTTTGAAGGAATTTCGTGAATTTTAGTATTATAAAAAGTTTCCATGTTGCAATTTACATTACAGAAGAAATTAATAATGTATTACAATTAGATAAGCAGCTATCATCATGTATAGCGTTTTAGGCCAAACTTTTATGGAGCCTCATCATTCTCCTTTGTGGTTTAAAAAATTTAGGTATATTTAAAAGAGAGGCTTTTACATGAAAACATTTGTGTTAACTTGTTAATGCGTATGTATTATGAGTCAAAAGTCATTCAGAGCTATTTCTTTCATATTTCTACTTACAAACTTTCATTTCATTTTATAAGTTTATTGTATAAGATATTTGCATTCAGTAATTTTGTTTTCAAGTTTTATGATAGTAAGATTGCAAAGAATAGGCGCACGTTTTACCCAGAGCGATTGTATTTTTAGTTAGTGTTTTATTGTTGTAATTTGTTGTATGTTCTACATATTGGTAAATTATTAGTTTGAGTCAATGGTAGACATGTAAGATCAACATTAATCTAAAATTTAGATTTGTATATGTTAGAAAAAGAGAGAGGTGTCGCGGGATACATATTCAATTTCATTCTCTTAGTTAGGTATGACTTAAGTTAGGAATTATTCTTGGTGCAAAGCAAATTGTTTCATAGGTACCAAATACTTAAACTTAAGACATTTTTTAATAGGATTAGTTAGGATCGCCATATGGTCATGTTTAGTGTAATCGGGCATTAGTCCCACACTGTAATAGGTGGCAAGCCTATCGCCAACTGGGCGCTTATTTAATCCGGGGTAACCTTGTTTTTATCAGAAAACTAAAAAAAAAACACAAATTTACTCAATCGATAATTCATATCTAAATATATTTTCCGCAAAAGTATGATCTTAGAAATTGTATTATTTAAATTCTAGCCTTTTAGTTAGTTTATTAGTTACTTACTATATTAGTCTAATAATAAAAAGTGTGAGTTGACATTTACATACATATTATTTTTTACTATATTTGCAGTTGGTGCTATATGACTTCGTATTGAACGGTTTCTGTTTTTAAGTTTTAACGGAACTCTCGATGTGCGAGGTCAACTCACACTTATTCGTTTTTTTTATACAAGCCTGCCAGTTAAAGATACTTGTTAATCAGCCTCAAATAATCTTAGAAATATAATTATTTGTTATTTATAGACACTATTATTATTACTATTGTACTTTATTTTTTCTTTCGAAAAATATCTTCACGCCCGTGCTCCCGAAGAGATAAGCAGAGGTACAGCAAGTACACCCACGATTAGCTGAAGATATTTAGTTCCACAATGTGATAGATGGCCAGCCTATCGCCAACTGGGCACTTTTTTCAATCCCGGGCAACGTTTTTTTCAGAAAACTGAAAAAAAAAACCACATTATTTTAATTGCCCTGCCGGGAAGTCAAACCCAGGACCTCATGTGGTTAACTCCAACACCACTAGACCACAGAGGCCACTATTTTTCTTTGGAACATTTGGTTTCACTTTTATAAGCATCTTCAGGATGTAATATACTAAAGAATTCAATATACATATATAACGACCGAGTTTCGTTCAGATAACGCTGGTTACCTTATTTGTTAGGCGGAGTGAACTGAATCTATAGACTTTTAGGTTCACCACGATTCATCTGTTCGTTGGTTGGCGAGATAGATCTGCTTATCTGATCTAGATCTGCATGGTCACATTTTACTGAGCTGATTCTACTGAAAACCGGTAACGACAGCTTTCACTCTACAGTGCGGGGATGTTGTTAATACAACACCCGTAGACTCCGAGCCGCTACTAAGGTTTAGATTGCGGCAGAAATAGGCAAGGTGGTGGTAGTTTTTAAGGAAAACTTGAAAAAACTTAAACAATTTAGCCCACCCGGGGATCAAACCCAGGACTTCATGATATGAGTCGAACTACCACGAAACTAGCTATTTTATTTAAAAATGACGGAACCTTATTAACTTACCAGAGCCTTACTGTAGCTTAGCTAGGAATTTTATGAATTCTAATTACGGCTTTGTTCGCATAAACACTGAACTGTAAATTACACATACGAACACGTAGACGACATTCCACTAATATTAGCGACCGATAGAAACGTCGATTCCTTCGCTGAGTTATGAGCGGTGAATATACCTTATTAATGATATCCTTGAGGTTATGGGCATCGCTAGAATTACTTTTAGGAAAATGCATAAGCGTATACAAATCACACAAAAAATATAAAATAACTAGTTGTGCCCGCGACTTCGTTCGCGTGGAAAAAAATCTAAAATAAAAACCCGCATAGTTCCCGTTCCCGTGGGATTTCCGGGATAAGAACTATCCTATGTCCTTTCTTGGGTCTCAAACTATATTTGTACCAAATTTTATTCAAATCGGTTCTGTGGTTTGGCCGTGAAAGCGTAACAGACAGACAGACAGACAGACAGACAGACAGAGTTACTTTTGCATTTATAATATTAGTATGGATACACAATGATAATACATTGGATAATACATGATAATACATTCGTAATACATTGGATAATACATAATACATTACATACATTTTCCTCGTGTTGGTCCTGGGCTCCTTTGAAGAATAGAACAACTGTCGTTCTGCCAGGCAGGTCGCAAAAGGCGACTGATTGGCTACGAGTCACTAACATCGTGGCAACAAGGTGGTAGTGTTCTGCATTGTCTTGCCCCGGTCTGGTACCACTGCCTTGCCTATTCCTGCCGCAATAGCGTCTTTGGTGTCTATAGGCGATGGTTGACTCTTTCCATCAGGAGACCCATCTGTTTGTTTGCTATCATATATATATATATATATATATATATATATATATATATATATATATATATATATATATATATATATATATATATACTTTCATGTGGATATATGTAATGTGAAACGTTTTTTGGCAAGGTTAAAAATAAATTTGGACAGTAATTTCTATTCAAATAGTTATTTCATAAATATATTTTATACGTATTTTGTTTTCAGAGAAAATTATTTCTGATAGAAAAAATGCTAGATTTCAAATTATTTCCTGATAGAAAAAAAATGCTAGATTTCAATTTCAATTTTAAAACGCGAAGGTTTTGTTATAAATGTACGGTATTTAACAAAAATAAATAGTTTCTTGGTTAACATAACCCACCAAGGTTTTTATTAAACAGTTATTTAGTTAAAATAATACTAAATTCAAAAATCGTTTGGGTATTTTTATAATTTTAAGTATTAACGATATAGGCTAAGATCCGAACTAGAGTCGATTTTAAGTATAATATTACAAAGTACTCTGTGGAGTCGACCCATATGTTTAAACGAAAAGTATTTTATCTAAAATTTCACATGTCAAAAAATATTTCGCGAGTGGGTTGGCATCAAAGTATGTTATCTAAAAACGTATTTTTAGATAACATACTTTTGATCCATTAAACATATGGGTGAAGGTCGATTCTTGTTCGGATCCTCTTTAGTATGAAATAGGCTGAATGGCTTATCTGTTTGCTACATATAAAAGAAATACATTAATGACTTCTTTCAGTACGAGAGGTTAAGAGATTAAGCTATTAAGCCTATTAATAATCGCTTTAAAGAGTAAAAATTTACAATTAAAAAAATACGACATAGCAAAATTATTCAAATAGTTTGTTCAAGATAGCTTGAACTGATGAGATGAAAATATGTTTGAGATGAAAATATGAAAAAGCTAAATATATAAATAAAACTAATATACACTACTACTAACTACTCAAAATACTTTGTATACTGTATTTGAAATTGGATTAAAAAATAGGAACACCTCATTACTGCTACTGTTTGTCTGAAGTGTCATTGAAGCATTTTTAAGCGTCTTTTTATTTAGCAGACGACTAGTCTTCGAGGACATTTATCTTTGCATTTAGTTTTTAATTGCGACGGGTCTTTTCAATACAATCATTAATTTGAACAATTTATGTTTTACTAGCTGACCCGACAAACGTTGTTCTGCCTTTTTAACTACCCTTAGTTTTTTTTCTAAATTTTCACCTTTTAAACCTTCCCTCGACTTCAACGATTAATTCAAAACCAAAGGTAGCCAAATCGGTTCAGCTGTTCTCGACTTTTAGCGAGACTAAAGAACAGCAATTAATCTATATATATATATATATATATATATATATATATATATATATATATATATATATATATATATATATATATATATATATATATATATATATATATATATATATATATATATATATATACGTGTATCAGTTGTAGGTACATTAACTTCACTTTGTGACTTTATTTTTAACATATCACTCAGAAGCATGTTAATATACTTAATTGATTATCGATTGTTGTAAGTTACCTTACCTAATTATTGATTGTTGTAAGTTAATTAACTAAGAACAATCTAAAATGGTATAGCAGTCAACTTTGACTACCATAATATTAGAAGGCCGTACTTATTTACAACGCAACATTAAATTTGTAAGGAAATAAATTATTAATGCAAGCACATTTCCAAATACATCCACGACCTGTACGAGAATGAAGCTAAGCCGCGTAGAGGTGTTCGTGCATTTACTACGTGATTTGGAATTAGATGCTATGTTTTAAACCCGACGAGAAAATATGTTTTACGATTATCTGTTTGTTTTGTCAATTATCTTTTTTATATCATAAGACAGCAAACAAGCAGATCTCCTAATGGAAAGCAACAATCACAGCCTATAGACACCAAAGATGACAATGGTGTGTTCCTATCCTAATACCACATCTATATGTTTACCGGCTACCTTACTCTCCAAACGAAATGGGACAGTACAAGCACTGACGCTATTGCGGGAGAAATAGGTAAAGTGGTTGACCAGACCCGGGCGTGACAATGCAAATTTATTATTAGACACTAAAGACGTTTTTAGGGTTCGCCATGCCTGTGGTGGATGTAATATTACATATTTTTACTAGTGAGTTTACCTTACTTTTCTAACCAGAATATTACGAACTTGTGAACACGAGTTTACATGGTAGTAGATGATAATATGTGAATGATCATATGATGGAACGCAGACCAAGTAGTGAGAGCAGGGTAGGGAATTTTGTATAGAAACCGCAGATCTCCAAACAGCGACCGCTTGTTGGCACTGACTTCTCTAAGCATTCCGTCTATGGCGGCCCTGACGTGTATAATGGTAATATTATACACGTCAATGATGGCGGCCCTACATGATAACTTATTGTATGCTACTCTTCTTCTTATTCATTATATGAATGGCAATTATCAGATAATTCTGCCAGTACGCTACTTGTATTTTCTTTGCGGCTAAATTCAGTTGTCAAACTTAAAATAGATTTTATTGTTTAGTCTATGGTTGAATTTCGATAACAGGACGATCGCTAGTACAAAAAAAAAGGCACGCATCTCGTTTTATAGCGAGATGTTAGTTGATTATAAATAACATAAAACATCAAATTATGAACTTTAAGGAATAAAATCGTCCTCCGTTTTAAAGTCGTTTCAAAAGACGACATAAACGCTAGTTTACCATTTTGATTAAACTGGTGTATTCATAAGATCCGTAGAGAGTATTGCTAAACTTAAATCAAACTATCACCGCCAATTGTGTTGTATATACAAAGCTGTCTCGATAAGGGATTAGGAGACTGCAGACGAGATATGATAATCCGCATCCTCATACTTCGGATACCAACTCCAAAACAGTGTTTGCATTTTCACACCTCCTGAAATTAGGTATGCACAAGTCATCCAAAGTTACGTGCTTACGTATGTCAGGAATCAACTGAACAGGGTTGTCAATTTAGTATTTTTATATCATAGAAATAGTGAACAGGTACCTTGTAGGGAAGCGCGTTCCATCTTAAGCCGCATCTTAGCTTACCATAAGGCGAGATCGTGGTCAAGCGCTTCCCTATCGATTATAAAAAAAATCAAACTTAAGTTTACTAGCTACCTTACTCTTGCTTAAGTTTACTAGCTACCTTACTCTCTAAATCAAACCCCTTTAGTGACCAATATTAACGTCATTGCGGTAGGAATAAGTAAGGTGATGGCACCAAACCCGCGCAAGAATTTGCGTAATATGGAAACTAATGGAAAAAGACAACCTTCAGCTATTGCTATTGTGACTCAGGCCTTATCGCAGAACAAAATTTAAATTTGGGTTTCAAGGAGATACCATGTGGGTGGCCTCGTGATATCTCTCGTGAGATCGAACTCAACGTTAGGTAGCATTAAGAGTTACAACTGAGGATTGATTAGTAAGTAGCATCGTCGTAATGAAAGTTACTGACTTCTAGAATCAGGGTGTGAGTATTGGTGGGCAAAAATAACAGACCTCGCTGGTGACTGTAGATGCTCAGCTGTGATTTGTGAAATTTACACTTAGTGGGATTTGCAGTAAGGTAGGCAATCGATTTCTTAAATTGGACTCAAATACGAAAGGAAAAATGTCAGATATGATAACATTAATTTTCTAATATTCTTGGCGTAGCAAAGAAAGGGATGATTCTCGTATTAAAAGGAAACTAACGTCATCTAAAGACAACTAGATTTTATTGAATATGATAGGGATGAACATGATACATTATAATTTTACCGAATATTTTACATATCCAATCCGAACATGATGGCTTTATGATGGATGGCATTGCAGCAAGAAAAAATAAGTTGATGATACATAGCCCAGACGAGATATTGTAGAACTCCACCAGCAATTGCAGTTCAGTAGTTACGTCTAGTAACAAATGTGGCCTTAATTCAACTTATATCAACGGAAACAGTACGTTTTTCAAAAGGATCCCAAACTAAAACTGGGATAAGGTAGTCTGTTGTTGCGGCTTCAATTTTCCCTTAATTATTTTTTCTTTCCAATAGTCAGCTTTTTAAGATCCTTAACAAGCATTTGTTAGTTTAAATTGTATATTCAATAATATTAATTCATGTGCATGAATCTGGATTCTCAGCTTTAGTAACCCTAATTTCGGATTGCATTCTCAAAGTAATTTATTAATGAATTTGGACGGACTTGTGCAGAGGCACATAAATGCAATTTGACCTATTAGAGATTGTTATATATTTAGCGAGAATTATAAACTTAATGTTAAAATTTATCATACGATAAACTCCCAAATTGAGATCGGGATAATCCTGTAATGCTCTAATAACAGTATAAATTCAAAAAATTTTGCAAATATCAAGCTCATGGAAAATTAAATTACGTTTATAATTGAATCATTCATAAATGTATTCATTCAGCAAGTGAATTGTCGAGGTGGGATTTCACTACTTTTTATAAAACTAGTTTTGTAGATTTTTCATAAGACCTGCATAATTTAGTTGAGACGGAAAAATCCTAGCAGAGGTTTTGCAGACACGCGCGGACATTGTTTATTTATATGGATGCCGTGCTGAGCATTTGTTTGAGGACCTGTCCAAAGCATTGGATGCGTCTGCGAATATGTTGTAAAAAGGTTGGCTCTTTTTAAGATGCAATATGCTTTGTGTAGGGCTACCAAAATGTTTGCTTTTAGATTGCATTTGCAATTCGCAGTGAAATATATAACGTTTTACGAAAAAGGTACTGGAAGTTAAAGTAAATAATACTTGTAGATATCTAAACTAAAGAAATAATTTTAATATTGAAATTTCAGAGTACATATTTCGAATCTTGAATACTAAAACGGGGATTTTATGGTTTATGACTCCACATAATTAATCAATAACTAAAAAAAATGATGCATTTTGAAAATAAATTTTAATAACCCCTTTGACTGGTGTATCTCATTTCTGGTGTATCTCAAGGTGGTATTATCTCTCCTCTATTATTTTTTATTTTTATTAATTCTATGGCTTCATATATTTTATCCAATTTCAATCTTTATGCTGACGATTTACTGTTGACGATTTAATAAATGCCGTATATCCAGATGGTTAATTAAGATCCAAATAAGTCAAAAGCTATTATTATTGGCAGCAGGTGTATGTTAAATATTTTAAATAATTTCATTTTGATTTCAAATGTGATTATTTGTCTAATTTTTTTTGAGACGCCAAAAATGTAAATGATGCGTTGCTAGCCGTGTGGTAGGCGTGTAATACAATATGCATCAGTTTGCCGGCTACCTTAGCTTCTCAATTGAACATGGCAATAACAAACACGAACGGTATTGCATCAGAGGGAGGTAAGGCGAGGGTACAAAGTCCATGCAAGACGTTGCAAATATCAAAGTTCTAGTTAAAGTCAATATGGTAGAGAATCCTTTAGCCTACAATATTTTATTCGCTATTTATAACCGAGATATTTATATTTATACATTTTTACAAAATTTTAAACTCTACCACACCTAATAAGGTAGGCAGAGGTATAACTATTGCATCAACAATTAGCCAACAGAATTTGTTCTGATTATATGACTGATAGTCAACCTATAGACAATTCGGGCACATATACTGCGCATGTATATTCAAATTAAATTACATAGTTATACATACTAGCAAAGCAGTCTGTAGTTAGATGTGCGCTATTATGAGCACTTAAGCCTAGTGCTCGTGGGGTGTGTCAGACTGCCTGAAGAGTTCAAGACATACATCAAGGACGAAATTGCTAATTTTTATAATTGAACAGATACTTACATCCAAACACTAGGTGTTCAAGTGTTGATTGGTCAGATATAGATTCTTGATTAAAAGAAAATACCGCGGTAATATTATATAGATATCTAACTGACCGGCAAACGTTGTTCTGCCTTTTTAACTACTCTTTTTTTTTTCTATATTTTCTCACCTTTTAAACCTTCCCTGGACTTCAAATATTAATTCAAAACCAAAATTAGCCAAATCGGTTTAGCCGTTCTCGAGTTTTAGCGAGACTAACGAACAGAAATTGATTTTTATATATATAGAAGACTAGCTGTTGCTCGCGACTTCGTTCGCGCTGCATTCGTTTACTCCGCATAGCTCCTCCCCCGTAGGTGATAGCGTGATAATATGTGTGTGCCTATATGTTGACCCGACCTGCTAGTAATACATGGGGCACACTAAAAGTTTTGCACTTCTAGCTAATCGGAACTATTAATGAATTTCGAGTGTTATATTTTTAAAACGTTGCAACCTTCTTAGTAATAAAAAAAAAACAATTGGCGGGAAATGATCTGTCAATTGTTTTTTTATCACACATCAAAGTTCACGTACGCAACGAAAATGGACTTAAGTCGAAAAGATTTTAGAGCGATGATTTTTTGTGATTTTAAAAGTTCTCTTTCTCCGCAAGACTGTGCCGCTCGTCTTCATAATGCTTTTGGGAGAGAAGCGCCTTGTTTGAGCACCGTGAGGCGATGGTTTGCTGGATTTGAGAGAGGTCGAGTTTCTTTACATGACTAATTTCGTGAAGGGCGGCCTTCAACTGCCGTCAACGAAAATAATGTGGCTACTGTTAAGCGGTTAATTGAAGAAAACCCCCAGATTACCTAAGAGACAATTGGAGGACTATTGGGGATTGGTATGAGAAAAATTCAAAAAATTTTACACGAAGAACTGAAAATGAAAACATGCCTTCAGATCTGTGGTCCTCCTGTTTTAAAAAATGGTTCGATCGCATGAAAAAATGTTTAAAATGTAAAGGAGATTATTTTGAAAAGCAATAAATATAATATTTTGGTTTTAACATGTTTTTTTTTAAGTTACGCAAAACTTATAGTGTGACCAATTGATGTATTGAAATAAATCCATGCAGTACTTTTTGAGTTTACCCCGGACATACATTGACTTTCCTACGATTTTATTATATGTAATAATAATATAATATAGATATTACCGTGGCAATACCGTCTTGATTTTTAGTGAATATTTAATTTCCATTTTACACTTGAATGACATGTCACTAGTGTTTTTGGCGCCTTTGGCACTAATCAAAAAATACTATTAATATTAATTACAGTCGCTAAAAATATTGACTCCTAAACCTATTGCTCGTTTAAAGATTCGAATCCAAGACTTAATGCATATGTGCTGAAACCAATACCGCTAGTCTATTAATACTATTCGTTTTAGTATAAAATATTTGAATATTTTCATATATTTTGGTCAAATATATAAGTAGCTGTATATTTTTTGCAATTGCTTAGAGATCTTAAAAATAAGAACGATTATTTTCTCAGTTAAAAAAGCGAAATTGCTGAAATAGAAACAATGCTTTCAAAGTTTTCCGAGCCGAGTGGTAATATTATTAAGTTGGAAAAAACTGAGTGAACAAACAAATGTACCCTTGTAAGCCTACCTGACGTGTCTTTGATCCACGCAAAATATAAAACATAATATACAGAAGACGAAAACAATTAATGTTGTATAGATACGTGTATGTACGTAGTTGAGGGGAAAACGCGTCCAGAATAAATAGACCTCCTCGTCATAGAAGCTTGTCGTCACAGAATAAATAAACAGCAGTAACACGGATGCATATTTATTATTACAAAAATATTTCAAGTAGGTACCAAAAGTTGACAGGATATGACTATTGGGCGTGATAATATTAATTTCTTAATACAATATAATTACACTGACATTTGCTACCCTGACAACCATATAGGAGACCTGAATAAACTTGAACGCTTACATAGTGTAGGTATTCGCTTTACTTTGGTCTTAGAAAATTTTGACCATATTTCTAATTTTAAAATTAAAAAAATATATATAAATTTATAAATATATACATAACAACTCTACACACACTACGATACGTTAGAAACACACACATGTATATACTAAAGCATCATCACACCCAGTTCTCTTGTGAGGTAGGCAGAGTAAACCGAACGTTCATATACTTTCCGATGATCGCGATTCACCGGTTTGTTGGTCGGCGAGATGAGTATTGATCCCCATATGTTCCGACGAGACGTTGCAGAACTCTACCAAAAGTGGTCACGAGGGTTATGACAAGAATAGCCAATCGGTTGCCTCTTAAGACCTGCCTGTCAGAACAGCCATTGGTCTATTCTTCAAAGGGGACCGTCCCAACACTGGGGTTTGCTAGTTTTTTGTATTTGTTAGTTCAAAGCCGTTGATTTCATGTTTATAAAAATAAAAATAAAATTGATAATAGAAAAACTGTTACATTATCTGTGGCGGGTCTTGTAATACTGGCCGTTCATATCTCTGTTTAAGGCAGCTTAGACAATCTCATGTAGCAGGGGCGCGGTGTAACACCAATACCTAAGATAAAAGCCGTGTTTCATTGTTCCTGTTTAATTGTGCTTCTCTTATTTTGTTTTACCCCAATTAATGATCCTTCAGGATGTGAAAATTGATATTTGAGCATACTTCACGCGAAGGGTGCGGTGATTGCAATTTTGAAGCTTAGTCTATTGCATCAGTTTTAAATAATTCCATTCCTATTTTAAAATATTCAAGCTGTGACTTTTTTAACTTCCCGCTACGTATACTTTATATTATATAGATAAAGAAGTTACTAATTTTGCCTCGATTTTGGAAAATCGAGTTTTCAACGGATCTCCACGTTTTCTCTTTCTTTTCCGACTATATTCACGATGACTTCAGTATGTCTGTATGTATGTACGTGTGTGTGTGTTTATGTGTGTTTGTAAACATCTCATAACGTTTGAACGACCGATCGAAACGTGGTTGATCGCATTCGATTGGTTTCTGCTCAACTTAATCTTTCTGAAAATTTGAACCGATTCGACCCAGAAGATTTGAAAAATTTTAAAGAAAGTTAAAAAAAAATTGGTGAATCAGTGTTTTTCTAATATAACTTCCAAATTTATGTACCGATTGAGTACAAAATCTAATCAGCTCTATTCCTAAAATATTGATTGATTGGGAGTAAAGAGAATGCGTAAATTACATTAAAATCGGTTTTTCCGTTAGGAAGTTTTTTCAAACAAAACTTCAAAATTTTTCAAGCAATAATGTTTTGATCTTCTACAATATTTTAGTACTTAAAAACTTTTTTTGCATTATCGATAGGGAAGCGCTTGACCACGATCTTCCCTGATGGTA
The DNA here is from genome assembly GCA_036924255.1 of Apodemia mormo. Taxonomy (NCBI): domain Eukaryota; kingdom Metazoa; phylum Arthropoda; class Insecta; order Lepidoptera; family Riodinidae; genus Apodemia; species Apodemia mormo. Next base: position 7,145,699 of record JAUPFN010000013.1, on the reverse strand, counting down.
ACTAAGATGCGGCCTAAGAATGAACGCGCTTCCCTAAAAACTACGTCAAATCACTGTTTCAAAAATTAAAGTTGAATCAAATTTTCAAAAGTTACGGTTTTTCTATTATTAAAATAACGCTGTTTACAGGAAACAGGATTTTTAACCTATCGATTTTTAGCTAATAAAACAATTTAGAGTTCGAAAATTGCGTTGAATGTTATTTGAAAGATTAAAGTCAGCCATCATTTAAAAAAAATACATCTGTTTTGAACATTAGCTTTTTAAAAATGGTAGTATTTTTTTATTTATTTTTTCTTAAAGAGGGGGCAAACGAGCAGGAGGTGCACCTGATGGTAAGTGATCACCGTCGCCCATGGATATACCAGAGGTCATGCAGTTGCGTTGCCGGCCTCATAAGAATGAGTAAGCTCTTTTCTTGAAGGTCCCTATGTCGTATCCGTTCGGAAATACCCCTGCCGGTATTGATTCCACAACAGAGTAATGCGAGGTAAAAGAGAATCGCACAGTTGTGGATTTCCAGACATCGAGATGGTGAGGATGGAACTTTAAATTTTGACGCGATATCCGATGATGGGATTCGGCGGCAGTAATTAATCCAAACAACTCGTCAGAACACTACCCATGATAAATACGGTAGAAGACGTAGCCTGTTTCGAAATAGCCTGGTCGTCAACGATTCGAACCGCTCTACGCTGAATGCGATCAAGAGGCAGAATTTGGTACTGAGGAGCTCCGGCCTAGAGATGAAAACAATGTGAGGAAGTAGTAATAATAACATTTTTAAAAAGCTTTAAAATTTTGAACTCTTTGAACTCAAAGCTTTATGCTTACGCATAGTTTTTTTCTTTGAGATGATGATGATGAGAATGATGGTCTGCAGGGTCAACCTGCTTAAAGATTTTTTTATTCACGTAATTCGCTGCGTGGCAAATGCGTTTTATTATAAAAGGATTATTTCGTAAACTTTTGAGGATTATCTCAAAAAATCTAAATAATACTTTTGGCTTACCGTAGAGCGGAACTGGGACTTCATAAATAAGCTAAACACTAACCACTTTCGCCCGTGTTGGTTCCGGGCTCCTTTGAAGAATAAGCCAATTGCCGTTCCGATAGGCAGGTTATAAAAGGCGACCGATTGGCTATACGAGTCACTACCATAGTGGCTACTAGGTGGTAGAGTTCCGCATTGTCTCGCTCGGGTCTGGTACCACCGCCTTACCTATTCCTGCCGCAACAGCGTCAGTGCTTGTCACTGTCGTGTTCCGGTTTGAAGGGTAAGGTAGCCGGTAAACTTATGCACGTGGCATTATATCTCGCCACAAGATAGCAACGCACCATTAACATTTTTGGTGTTTAGAGGCGAAGATTGATTCTTTACATCAGGAGACCCATCTGCTTGTTTGCTATCTGATCTGATATGATATAAAAAAATCACGACGCAGTTAAGGTATAACTTGAGTAGTTATAAAGAAAAAACCTTTAACTTATTATTTTTGTGTTATTATTTTTGTGTTATAGCACTCACCCCGTGCTTGGGAAAACTAGTGTCGATACTAGCTCAGTGGGGGATGTCCCGGCTTTAGGGAAATGGTCGCAGGTTCAATCCCGATATTTTTCTCGATATTTTTCTTTGTTGTTTTTAAAGTTTTTCCAAACCTTCAATTAATTAGCAATGCAGGTCTTTCTTGAATCTTCCGCTAAGTTAAATATAATATACCTTATCTTAGATTTAATTTTAATTTTTGAAAAGTTAGGCGGTAAACTTATGCATGTGGCATTAAAAGCCCGCTGCAAGGATAGCAACGCACCATTAACATCCTTGGTGTCTATAGGCAATGGTTATCCCCATCCACCAGGAAAACCATCTGCTTGTTTGCTATCTTACGATGTATAAAAAGTTATGTTTTATAACTAGCTCAGAACTTAAAACACTTCATTTTTGTGTAAGAAATACTACTACGCGTATTGCAACACACATTGTTTTATTAATTAAATAAAAAATCATTAATGAAGCAAATTCATTTAAATTAGCCAGCACTTGCGAGAACTAAACGTTATTTTTTGCATGAATTAAAAAGATGTATTAATTGAAAAATATTTTTATATCAGTAAAATAGGTCAGGAATTTTAAAGTTTATTTGATGTCCCTATTTTCACATATTATGTGTTTTAGCCAAATAGAATAGATATATTTTAAACTAGCTGACTCGGCAAACATTGTTCTGCCTTTTTAACTACTGTTATTTTTTGGAACGAAGTTCCTTACGGCAGGCTTGGAGGGGATAGGGATTTTGCTGCGCGACCGAACTGAAAAAAAGTGATAGTAAAACCGTAAGAAAAATGCGTGGAATAAAAGCGTTAAATGAGACGTGCGCAGGCGCGACAGTCGCGTACACAAGCGAGTAGTGCCGTTTAGCCGAAGGAAGTTCGTTCCTACCTGGTGTCCCGCGACACCACATCATTTTTTTATTTCTATATTATCTCACCTTTTAAACCTTCCCTGGATTTCAACAATTAATGCAAAATCAAAATTAGCCAAATCGGTTCAGCCGTTCTCGAGTTTTAGCGAGACTAACGAACAGCAATCGATTTTTATAAATATAAGATAAAGTGGCTTGTTCGTCAGGGCCCTTAAGAGGTTGAGCGTTACCAGTTTCAGTATACTCAAATGAAGGTTTAAATCCTGTGTTTGAGTTTATCGTGGATAAGGTTTTCTATTTGTTTAGAAAACCTAATTTACCCTAAACTGGCATAATATGTGCTAGATTGGTCGATAGATTACCATTTTTTTAATATTATTAGATAGCAAACAAGCAGATGACTTTCCTGATGGAAACCTACTAGCTGAATTCCACCATGGGACATCGCGTCAAAATTTGAAGTTCCATCCTCACCATCTCGATGTCTGGAAATCCACAACTGTGCGTTTCTCTCGACACTTTTTGCCTCGCGCTACTTTGTTGTGGAATCAATTACCGGTATTTCCGAACGGATACGACATAGGGACCTTCAAGAAAAGAGCTTACTCATTCTTAAAAGGTCAGCAACGCAACTGCAAGACCTCTGGTATTGCAAATGCCCATGGGTGGTGGTGAACACTTACCATCAGGTGCGCCTCTTGCTCGTTTGCCTATAAAAAAGCTACCTTACTCTCAAAATCGGAGCACGACAATGACAAGCAATGACGCTATTGCGCTAGGAATGTGTAAAGCGGTACTAAACACCCGGGCTAAACGTTGCAGAACTCTGCCACCTACAAGTTACGATGGTAGTGTACTACCATCGCAACTTATAGGTAGACCATTCGACCACCTTTTACGATCTGCCTGGTGGAACGGCAGTTTGTATATTCTTCAAAGGAGTTTGGACCAACACGGGGGAGAATTTGTTACACCATGGGACTAAATAGTGTTGACTAATATTGAGTGCTATTTACGCTCTTGTCCACGTCTGAATTTATATAAAGCCGTGTTGGATCGGAGAGTGTCGATGTCGGTTTTATTAGGTATATTACAAAATACTCTGTAACGTCGGTCTAATGAAGAATGTAGCTGCCGCGGGGCTGCCGCGTTGAGTACTGTCGGTGTCGAGCCGACCAATCAACAAGCACCCAATATCTAAAATAAAACTGCTACTATTAATTCCAATGCATATGTAACTTGTATAGCCTTATTAACGCTAAAAAGAATTCATTATATTCTACACGTCATTAACAGACCCTAATGATTTATAATCTTTGAAAAAGTCCAGTCTTCGTTCGAGCATTAAGCGTAGGGGAAAATGTCAAAAACATAAGAGAACTAATTGCGCGGATAAAGTGTACACACGGAGGCCGGCTTGTTCTTTTGAGCCGGGGCTCAGGAGTCACGGGGATGAGAGAGATTCGTGTTCTGTAGAGGGGTGACGCGGGATGTATCGTTTATATATTCCTATATTATTACTCGTACACTTAATAGATTATATAAATATTAGACACCATGATTATTACACTTGTACTTTAATATATAAACTCTAAACAGACACAATTACTTCTTATCACTAAAATGCATTAATCAGCAGAGTTCCCCAAACTTTTTTGTGTCGTAGACCCCTTGCCATGTTTTTCCCTGTTGGGTAGACCCCCTACTTGCCTGATATTTGTTTCCTGTAAATTTCTGACTGTATTGAAGTTTAGTGTTAAAAACTTAAAGTAAACACACATGTTAATTTATACATTTATTTTTTATTTCATGGACCCCCAAATTTTTTTTCGCTGACGTAGACCCCTTGCAGCTTGTCATAGTCCCCTAGGGGTCGATATAGACCACTTTAGGAATCACTGCATTAATGCTACAAAAGCACAAACACATACATTCTCAGAACAGAATAAATGTCACTTATATGTTTTAGATATATAATTTAAATTTCAAAAGAGATTGCCGATTTGGTTTGGGATGATTCAAGAATATACAATGTTACCCCGTCTTGGTCCAGGCGGGCCAAATGTTAAAATGTATGTTTAAATAAATGAAAAAAAAATATAAGCCCAGGCTCAGATGGCCACCTTCCAGTTCCATCATCAGATCCTGGAAAACATCCAGATTAGTGTATGCCGAAATAAACCGAATTAACCCACACTCCATGGGTTTATCTGGTTTACCTTAGGAGTTCTCATAAACTTCTTTCAGCTCTATCATCAAACGCTGGATACCATCCGGTAAAGTCCTTAAAAGAACGATTCAAACGAACCCAAAATATATGTTGTAACTCAATTTTAACCCAAAATTTTCACGAATTTCTAGCTCCATCATAAGACCCTGGGTATTATTTAGCACTAAAATATTTTTAAAACAGAATAAATAAGTCCAAACCCCATGGATTTTCCAGAACTTCCAGTTTAGCATCAGATCCTAGAAATTATCTAGCACTAAAGTTTATGGAATTATCCCACACTCGATGGGTTTACCTGACTTAGTTTAGGAGTCCTCATGACTTTCTTCTAGCTCTATCATCAGATATTGGAAACTAGCCCGCTACAAAGATATTAAAAGAACAAATCAAATGAGCCTAAAATCGATGGTGTTACTCAACTGTAATTCAAAGTTCTCTTGACCTCCTACATCTGCTTCATCATAAGAACTTGGAAGTCATCTAGCACCAGCGTATTTGTCAAAACAGAATAAATGAGTCCAAACTCGATGGGTTTATCTTGTTTAATTTAGGAGTTTCCATAGCCATCTTACAGTTTCATCGTCTGGTCGATCGGACTATAGGAGTCCTCACAAACTTTTTCTAGCTTTATCATCAAACATTGGAATCCATCTTGCTCCTAATTTCCTAAAAAAGAATGAATCAAATGAACTAAAAACTGATGGCAAGACCCTGAAAATCTTCTAATTACTTATTTGTTCTGTTTTGACAAATACCCGGGGTATTTGTCGAAACAGAACAAATAAGTCCAAACTCTACCGGTTTATCTTGTTTACTTTAAGAGTTTTCAAAACCATCTTCAGTTCCATCATCGGATCCTATAAATCATCCAATACCGAAGTATAAGTCAAAATCAACCGAATCAGGCCACACTAGATGAATTTATCTGGATTACCTTAGGAGTTTTCATAGACTTCTTCCAGCTCTAGCATCAAGCTCTGGAAGCCATCTTGCTCCATAGTCTTTGAAAGAACAAATCAAATGACCCTAAAATTGACGGTATTGTTCTATTTTATTCAAAAGTTTCCATGATTTCCTTGCAGCTCCATCTGACCTTATAAATCATCTAGTACTAGTGTGTTTGTAAAAATCAAACGAACTAGTCCAAACTAAATGGGTTTATCTTGTTTAGTTCTCAGTAACTCAGTGCCAATACAAGATAATTGAGTTCTAACTTAATAAATTTTATCTCGTTAAGTTTAGGAGTGCACTGTTCTTGCATCTTACATCTGGAATTCAGGAATGTCTATCTTCAGAGACTCGACATGATGAGAAACACCTTATCGTAACGAAATAAACGCTTCCAAACTCCCCTATCTTAGCACTTTTTATCTGTAAATTTCGGTAATACTAATCTAAACTAATAAACTAATCATTTCAACTCCATCATCAGAAGCTCGTCATTATGAGTACTAATTAAACTTAGTATAAACTTATAGCAACAATACTAATGAGCCAAAACTCGGTTGTCCCGTCAAAACTTTGCAACTTAGAGTACCAGTCCCTATATCCAGGCTACATCATGAAGTCACCTGGATGGTACCATTATATTGAAATGTCACTGAATAAGGATCTAGCAGCATCAGGTCAAGGTCACCATGTCATTGCAAAATCATTAATGTAACAGAATACAACATTTATTATCAATAAGGAAAGCCTTTACAAGTTGCTTCATTTCTTTCTTGAATTTAAAAAGAGCTGATGATCTTGAAACGGCTGAACATATTCTTTTGAATCATAACTAAGAACCATCTCGCAAAATCTAGGCCTTTCATTTAAAAAAAACTGCAACCAAATCGGACCATCCGCCTGGGCGCTACGTAGTCACGGACAGACACAGAAATAAACACCTGAAACTTACAACACCACTCAATTTACGTCAAGGGTTATAAAAGGTTAAGATCAATTAAATTAAAAACTATAAATTAGTATTTTATAAAGAAATAAGTACAATAACAAATGACTTAATCCAGAATATGGATTTTCATTAACATCACACGAGAACTAAGTGAAATTGCAGCATTGAGAAAACTTAAAGAATAATTGACCTTACTGTTTTCCGATCTTCATATTTTGTATTTATTTAGCTAAGTATATTTTTTCATAATCATCAAGGTTCATTATAAAAAGTATTAAACAGCATGTGTGACCTATTTGCGAACACATATATAAATAGATGTTTATTTTCTAATTAAAAATATGAATAAGATAAAAATAGCTAACCCAAGCCCCTGCTATTAATAAAATCACACGAATGACAGTTTAACCATGTACCTTATTTTATATAACAGTTACATCTATATTGAAACCATGAGATAGAAAGAGACAATCGTCGCCTTTAGACACCAATGATGTTATTGGTACGTTGCTATCCTTATGGTGGGATTGTAATGCTACATGTGTAAGTCTACCGGATAACTTACCCTCCAATCCGGAACACGACAGTGACCTGTCATGCCTGCATTGATGCTATTGTGACACGAAGAGTAAAAATGGTGGTAACAGATCCGTGCGAGATTTTGTAGAATTCTACTACCTAGTAGTTAATGCATGTCTTTAATATCTTTCAAACGGTTAAGTAAGAAGTCATATGACAACTCAAGCTGCAATTTACGTCTAATTTAAAAACTTTCATTGATAAGATTGAAAGTTATCTATATATTATACGTTAAAAAAAGTCCGAAAAACTTTGGACTCCTTTTTAAGACCATTGTGCGAACGGTGGATTATGAAATTTGACATAGTTAAAGTTTACATTGCGGAGAACTGCAGAAACCTAATAGTTTTAAATAATGCATTAGAAATACATTAAATTAATAAAAATAAACATTACACACACTACAGTCATGTGACATACGTGATAAATACACACATGTGTATACTCTTTTCTTTACGGCTAAAGTTAGTTTTGTCAATCTTAAAACAGATTTCATTGTTTAGTATAAAGTCAAATTTCGGCCACAGGTGATCGCTAGTTTGCTGAAATATCAAACGTTACGAGGAAACTTGTGTAAGAAAAGAATTTCGTCTAAGACATGAAGTTCGACAAACGCATAAAAGAAATGTAGCAATAAACTTAGTTGAAAAGGGGGACCCCTGGCTTGTAATGGAAAATATATGGCTTGTTATTTTGACTGCTTTATTGGTTTTCTGGTGAGCTTGCTCGGTTCAGAATATGAGACCTCAGGTTTAATGTTCAGGTCGAGCAAAATGTAATTCGTTTTTTCTAAGACGTGAATTTCCAAACCGCATAAAATATACAGCAATAAGCTTCGTTCAAAATGGGAATCCCTGCTTTGTAATGGAAAAAAAATATGGGTTCTTATATTGTCTGATTTGTTGGTTGGACCCGTTGCTTGAGTAGTGAGCGACCCTGACTACGCAATCAACGGGGCTCGGGTTCGATCCCCGACGGGGACAAGCATTTGTGTGATGAGCATAAATGTTTGTATTTCCGGGTTTGGGTGTTTATTGTGTATGTAAAAGTATCGATGACTAACATCCATAACACTAGCTAATAATTTGCTTACTTTGGGGTTAGATCAGTAAGTGTAATTTGTCCCGTGACTATTTATTTATTATTTATTATCAACGATTAATATGCTCGACTTAAATTATACAAGGTGGTAGAGTTCCGCATTCAACGTTAACGACGTCGACTAAAAAACTTAGTACAAAAACATCGTATAATACCAAAAAATGATTGGTTGAAAAATTTATGCCGAAAAACATTTTTTTCAAATTTTTTCGTCAACAATTACTCCCAAACGGATGAACCAATTTTGATAAAAGTTATGCGATAGACGTAGTTTTTCGGGGAATAGAGTTGATTAGTTTTTGTACTCCATCGGTACAATAATCTGGAAAATATTAAAAAAATACTGTTTATCTTAAATTATTTTGGGGTTTTTCCAAAATTTCTCAAAATCTTCTGGGCCGACTTGGTTAAAATTTTCAAGAAGTTTAAGTTGAGCGAAATCCAATCGAACGCTATCAACCGCGTTTCGATCAATCCAGCTGTTCAAAAATTATGAGATGTTTACATTCACACATATACACATACTTACATACAGATATACTGACGTCACCTTGAAAATAGTCTGAAATGATTGCTAGGACCTCAAAACGTGGAGAGATCTGGTGAAAATTGAATTTTCGAAAATTGGGGCAAAATCAGTAATTTTCTCGTCTACATACGTAGCGGGAAGTTAAAAAAGCTAATGAATGTCCGACGGTTTGGAGCTTAAAGAAGGGTTTCTTGTTTTTTCAGAACCCTATAAATCCCTAAGTAGTACATAAAACTAAACGAACCTAATGAAAACGGTTGAAAAATCGAACAATATTACATAAAATATGCGATTTAATTCGTCTAAACAAACAGCGATCAGCAAAATTTTTTTTATCTGACCGTGGCATGGGTATTCAATCAGTACCAATCGAAAGAAACCGGACGATTGCTGACAAAAACGAGTAAAAACGCCGATTTCTGCAATGCAGTGGGCGACCTTCAATCACTGCAGCAACTACCTCATCCACTGTTTCGAAGATGCAACAGGGTTTTTCTTACATAGAAATTGATGAGCTTTGGTTCGTTCGGTAGTCCGATGGTGCTAGATACCTAGGTACAAGGCTTCACTTATAATGCTGCTGCCACTGATAAGGCCCGTCATGGGGACCTGCAGCACCACATTTTCGTATAGTTCTACCCCTCCCCTATGTCGAGGAACTAACGAAATTCGGTAGTCTTATCGTACCAGAAATCGTTTTTTTTCTTTTTTTATAGTATAAGATAGCAAACAAGCAGATGGGTCTCCTGATGGAAAGAGTCAACCATCGCCTATGTACACCAAAGATGTTAATGGTGCGTTGCTATCTTGTCGCGAAGTCTAATGCCACATGCATAAGTTTACCGGCTACCTTACCCTCCAAACCAGAATACGACAGTGTCTAGCACTGACGCTATTGCGGCGGGAATAGGTAAGGCGGTGGTACTAGACCCGGTCGAGCCGATGCAGAACTCTACCACCTAGTAGTCATGATAGTAGTGACGCGCATAGCCACAGGTTGCCTTTTACAACCTGCCCGGCAAAACGACAGTTGGCCTGTTTTTCAAAAGAGCCCGAAACCAACACGGGGAAAAATTCACTATTTTTTTCTTTTTTTTTAATAGCGCCATCCAGTTTTTCGCATTGCAGCATAGCCATTTCGTATTCTCCAATTAACGACGAATCTTACTATGTATATACCATCCGGTAGTGTTATGGGACTAGGTTATGTGTCGTGGGCTATTAAACCATTACATTATTTCCTATATAATAAAAGAAAATTCAGATGCACGCGAGAATGTCAAAACAACGTTTTCTTTGCAACTTTGTGACCCTCCCATTTCCTTACGCTATACTTTGATTTGGCAGATTTTCTAAATTTCAGGTGGCAATTAACCCACCATACTGTAATACCTTTATGGTGTTACATATAAACTGGCAGCTTTGTCTGCTTTCAAATGTAGAACTATTTTGTTTAGAAAAAGAAATGTATTAGAATAAGAGTGTTCCTTTTGATTCGGTGGGGAATGGTCATATCCCCGAGAAATAAACGAAGATACATTATGAGAGTTTATTATTAAAGAATCCTGAAAAATCCTGCCGATCCTCGGACCCTCGAGCAGCCAAGCGAGTCTAAAGGAAAATCCCCTAGTAAAAGGGGGTACGATTGGTGGAGTAACACGTCCGGCTGATAGATCGCCGGGCGGGTGTTACAATACCTTAATCTGACGCAATTTAGTGTTGCCATGTCACAGTTTTTATTTTTTATTTTTTATATCTGTAGATTTTTTCCCACCATAGAAACGAAAAATATTATACAACCTTTTATTTTTCCTATAATTTAATCTACAAAATCCAATAGGTCCCTACGAAGCTCGAGTAACTCCCCATTTAGCATCTAGGGCTCTTCTACTATTAATTTATCTATCACATTTTTTAAAATACTTTATTACACAAACAAGTACAAAAGCGTATATGTCATTAAGAATTTGCTTACAGTTAAAATTCGGGAATGCTGAGGGAAAAGGTAGGTATTGATTTAACTATACACTGTAATAATTGCGAATATTATTAATTACATTTGGTACAAGTGTACATTTACTTACTAAATATGTCATCACAGTCTAGCAATAAAATGGTCTGTAAATTATATTTTTTTAAATACCCAAACATATTACCAGTGTTACTTTTGGGCTCCTATGAAGAATAGGAGTGCCGCAATCTACAACTGCCCTTCTGCCAAGCAGGTCGTAAAAGGCGAGCGATTGACTGTGCGAGACACTAGCATCGTGGCTACTAGATGGTAGAGTTCTTCATTGTCTCGCCTGGGTCTAGTACCACCGCTTTACCTATTCCTGCCGCAGTAACGTCAGTGCTAGTCACTGTCATGTTCCAGTTTGGAGGGTAAGGTAGCCGGTAAACTTATGCATGTGGCATTAGACCTCGCCACAAGATAGCAACGCACCATTATCATCTTTGGTGTCTATAAGCAATGATTGATTCTTTTCATCAGGCCGGCCTATGATCCATCCTATGGAGGCCCATCAGCTTGTTTGCTAACCAAAAGGTATACGAACCATTACGATTCAGAGAAGAATTTAGGTTAGGTGGTACTTCTACTTCCAAGGCGTAATTGGAAAGCTATAATCGACTATATACGCCTACAATAGCAAAATAGCTTTTTATAATAATTTTTCTTAATAGCAATCATTATTCGAAAGAAAATAGCAATCTTATTCAGCTTAATGTCAGTATAATTTCATTCCTATGGATTCGTGAGGGGACAAGAAAGACTCATTAAAAACATAATAAAAAGTCAATTTCTGGAGAATAATAGGAGCTCCGTCGACTGGCAAATGTAAAAAGTTTATCCACAAATCAAACCTATTATGTTTATGCCAACGTCCCCTTAAAAGCACAAAAAGCACTCCCGGAATTGGACACTGCACTCAAGAGATAAGCAGGCTCGTTTGGAAAAAGGTTATGCATCAGTAAGACTGGTTGGTCGAATTGTACATATATCTAATATTGTTGGCATGTTTGCTCTGTGTTTGAAAACGCAATGTTGTCGAAATGGATCGACCGAATTTATACCGTTGTGTAACTTGTCAATTTATAAAAAGTTTTATTCTTTGATGGTTTTTTTGAAAGGTAAACTGAGAAATGGACCATACCGCATGGATAATGAGTTCATAAACAATGAGGTCAAAGAAAGCACCATAATAAAATATAATGAATGTATACAGTTTAACGACTATAAAAGTCTAAAATGTAGTCTTTATAATAACTGATATCCCTGACGTCGTCTGCATTATTTATTGTAATAACCTAAGTCGCTAAACATGTAGTTCTTATAAAATCGTACCTTCATTCACCTTTTTCAAGAAGTTTAATTTATAAATCGATATTAAAACATCTGTACTGTTAATAATGTTAAAAAATTATGTTAACAAGTAAATTTATTAAAAAAAAAACAAAAAGTATCCGAGTGTAACCCGATTCGAATTAATATTGCCCTTCTTCTAGCGCATTTATGTAAAATTTTTATTTTATGTCATTGTCACTATTAAATGAATCTAAAGATACATTTTAAGCTTAAATTCATCAAACCGTTTTAGCTTCAGAGCATGTCAAGGAACATCCAGTATCGAATTTAATCGTTTCAGTTATAAATCGAATGCTAGCTAATAACAGTGTAAAAGCGCTCTAAGTAGAGGGTCAGCCATTTTTATTTATATTTCCCCTAGCGAGTTGCCGGATATATCGACAAACGTTATTCTCTGCTCGTGGTCGTTTTGCTAACGCACTTACACATAAACATACAAGTATTTACATATGTAGCTCAAAACATTGGGCCAATATTTTCTAACTTTGTTTTACGTTCGCTCCGAATTCAGTTCCAGTTTTCAGTGTTGTTAATGCCTTTGTGTTTGATGGGGCTGTATTTGATTTAGTATTTGGGCTACGTTGATTGGTGTTTATGGTCATTGACTGTAAAAGGGAGTCAACGTTGCTGCTGCATGTGTTTATCTTCTAACAGAGCACGCGTTGGCATATTGTTTGAGATTTGTAGATAAAAGTATTAATACTCCTGTTTTCTTGCATTGTAGGCAGAGTAAACCGAACTTACCTAATAGACATTTCAATTCACCACGATTCGCCAGTATGTTGATTGGCGAGACGGATGGTGATATCCATATAACTGGCCTGATAACGGGTATCTATTTTTTCTTGCGAGAACTGGTATCAACAGTTTACGTATTTCTTGGAAAAATGCACCACTAGTAGACTCCGATTGCCAGCAGCAGCTACTATACACGACGACGACGAACGACACTATCCAATTTTTCGTTCTATTTTCAAGTTCGAGTTAACATTAGTCGTGTACACACAACACCACGAACACTTAATAGGGTTAAGTGCTCGTAGGTTATAAATCTAGTATGTAAATTCTTATACGTCAAGTACTCGGACATTAGTCTTTAAGTTTGATTCCTTATTTTGTATTACTTATTTCAAGTAAGAAAAGCTTCAAGATTATTTATTATAATGTCATAGGTATTTTCATACATTTTATCTCCAATAGAATTGCAAAAAAGACGGCTATACTGAAGAAAAAGATATTTATCTTCTATGCGTACCAAAGATGTTAATGGTGCAGTGCTAAGGCGAAATGGTTATGCCACCAGGCTAGTTCAAATACTAGGGTTGTTATAAATTAATTGTATTAAATTAAAAAGATAATAAAAACTAATTTAAAACTAAATATCTGTCTAACAAAGTTTAATGTTTATTATCTTTTTTCTGATAGATATTTGTTTTATTCTAATCCAAGATTTGAAAGGAAACCGCATATTTCTAGATTTTAAATTACTATATTTTTGTTTGTAAATGTTTTGGTTTTTAATATCATTCGTACAAAAGCCAATACTATTTTACTATTTTAAAGCCAAAGCTGAGAGTTCAATGTTGTTAAGTCACAAGGGAAATTGTGATGGAATTTTAATAATATTCGACTGAACGTTACGGCTGACCGTTGGACAATAACACAATGGACCGATGTCAGGAATCTCTATTGTTAATGTTTGACATGTTCGTAATATACGAACCATTTCAAAGCTATTACCTACTTTAAGTAGAGAGAATAAAATCGAAAATGACGAGAAAGCTAAATTATTACCATATTTAATATAAAATTATTAGCCATTATTAACTTTTCCAATTAAGTCTCCCTTAAGCTCGTATTTCTTGATGACTAAAATCACCCGGTAGTTAGATGGCGTGGTCTTATTTTTGATTACTTGGGGTAAAGGAAATTGCCTATTATGGAAAGTCTACACTTGAGAGAATAGTAATAACGTTATTATTAAGATATATGAATGACATGATTTCAACTTTTTTATGTTATTAGATAGAAAACAAGCAAATGGCTCTCCTGATGGAAAGCGAAGCAATCGCTTATAAACACCAAAGATGTTAATGTTGTGGCGGAGTCCTAATGTCACATACATAAATTTACCAGCTACCTTACACACCAAACCGAAACATTGCGTGAGTGCTTGTCACTGTCGTGCTTCGGTTACTCCTTACCTATTCCTACCACAAAAGTAGGAGGAATAGGTAAGGAGGTAGTACCAAATTCCCGAAGGAGACGTTGAGGTACTCTTCCACCTAGTAGTCACGATGGTAGTGACACATATAAATACTCAGTCGCCTCTTTTTTTTTTTATAGAAGAGGGGGCAAACGAGCAGGAGGTGCACCTGATGGTAAGTGATCACCGCCGCCCATGGACATCCACAATACCAGAGGTCTTGCAATTGCGTTGCCGGCCTTTTAAGAATGAGTAAGCTCTTTTCTTGAAGGCCCCCAAGTCGTAACCGTTTGGAAACACCCCTGCCGGAATTGGTTCCACAACAAAGTTGTGCGAGGCAAAAAGTGTCGAGAGAAACGCACAGTTGTGGATTTCCAGACATAGAGATGGTGAGGATGGAATCTCAAATTTTGACGCGATGTCCGATGATGGAATTCGGCGGCAGGTATTAATCCAAATAACTCGTCGGAACACTCTCCATGAAAGATACGATAGAAGACACAGAGTGAGCCAACATCTCTGCGCAATGCCAAAGAGTCGAGCCGTTTTGAAATAGCCAGGTCGTCAACGATTCGAACCGCTCTACGCTGAATGCGATCAAGACGAGGGAGCTGGTACTGAGGAGCTCCGGCCCAGAGATGAGAACAGTACTCCATGTGAGGCCGAATTTGAGCCTTATAAAGTTGAAGGCGATGGGCCGGCAAGAAGTACCGTCTCGCTCTGTTGAGCACACCGAGCTTTTTGGAGGCTAGTTTAGCCTTACCTTCCAAATGACCGCGAAACTGAACGTAATTCGGTATGTCGACTCCCAGAATCCCGATACTAGCTGAGGCTGTCAGGAGAGTATCTCCAAATCGAGGTGATACGACAAAGGGTGTCTTTTTAGCGGAAAACACGCAAAGCTGTGTCTTTTTGGGGTTAAAAGTGACCAGGTTTTGACGACCCCATTCGGAGACATCGGTTAGTCGATTCTCAACTTCGGACACAAGCTTGTTTCGGCTCTCTTCAACGTGTTCCCGAGAAATACCGCTGCGACCGGAGTATGTAGCATCACCAGTACTGTCATCTGCATAGCAATGTATGTTGCGAATTCGCATCATGTCATTGATATGCAGAAGGAACAGTGTCGGTGATAGCACGCAGCCTTGTGGAACACCAGCATTGATAGATTTAAGGTCGGAGCACGCACCGTCAACTACGACCTTGATGCTCCGATCAGCCAAAAAACTGGTGATCCACTTGCATAATTTCTCGGGAAGCCCATAGGAAGGCAGCTTCGCGAGAAGCGCTTTGTGCCATACCCTATCAAAGGCCTTCGCTATGTCCAAACTAACTGCCAATGCTTCCCCCTTGGACTCAACTGCTTCCGCCCACCGATGTGTTAGAAAGAAAGAAAGAAAGAAAATATTTATTTGCAAGAATATGGGTGTTACAAGTTGTTAAAAATAAATTAAGTTACCGACATATTCTACCAATATATGGTGTGCAAATATTTAAAAAAATTATCATTATATAATATTACATTTAAAACTATAAATTTTATCGATTTTTCAGAATTACTACCGGATCGGAACGCGGCCACACACTGAGAAGATCCGGCGGAAGAAACTCAGCGGGCTGGTCTTTTTTTCTCTAATTTATGTTCTTGTTATAAATATACAAGGATGATTCCATATTACAAAGTTATTTTTATAATTACAAGTTTCATATTTTGAGTAATTTTTTTTTTTATAATTTACATAATGTTCACCATTTACAAAATTTTTACTACATTGAAATTTTTTTTAAGGACAATTCAACAAACTTATATTTCTATCCATTAACATTTAATTTTATCGGCTAAAATTCTTTAATATCATAATAAGTTTTATCTAACAGCAAATCAAACAACTTTTTGCGAAATTTCTTTATAGGCAATGATTTAAGACTATCAGGAATATGATTGTATATAATAATAGACATACAATACACATTTTTTGTAAAAATATTTAATTTTTGGTTAGGCACATATAATTTCTTACTATTCCTAAAATATGAGTTACCAGTGACTTCAGCATTTGTTTTAAATAACTTTTGGTGCTTTTTTACAGATACGCATACCTCTAAAATATACAAACATGGTAAGGGAAGTACCTTAAGAGACTTGAAAAGTGGTTTACAGGAATGTAACTGATTAACACCACATATTTAAGTTAAGTATACAAGAAGATCACCAGCTGAGCGGCCGCGACGGAAACCGTACTGGCGGTCGCTAATCAGGAGGTGCTCTTCTAAATACTTGAGGAGCTGCGTGTTGATGATTGTCTCCATAATTTTGGAGAACAAGGAGGTTATGGCTATCGGCCGATAGTTAGACGGATTAGAGCGATCTCCTTTTTTAGGGATGGGATGCACTAAAGCTGTCTTCCATGAAATCGGTACTACGCCGAGTGAGTAGGAGAGCCGGAATAGGCGTGTTAGTACCGGTGCCAGCTCTGGAGCACATGATTTAAGTACAATCGGAGGGATGCCATCCGGTCCACTCGACTTATGGACGTCCAAGGAAAAAAGTGCTTTACGTACTGTAAGGATGGCGGCCTGTTAGTCCTTTTTAAAAAAAACACTTTAATTCGGCTGAAACTAATGTATATTCACACTGCTTGATATTTACAAAGTTATGTGTTAATCGGACAAAATCTGGAGGAAGACTGTGGAAATTAACATAAAAATCAGTTTTATTGAAGTGACATAATGCTTGCATATGCGTTTACTTCATATAAGGTTTGCTCATAACATCTCCCCCCTTAAGACTGAGCTTTATTATTTTTTTTTTAATAAAGCGAAGGATAATATAAGAAATCAGAGTGAGTTAAAATAACAATATGTAAAAAGATAAAACTCAGTGAATCAATAATTAGTCAATTTAAAAATAGCTATTTGCTATATAATTCAAATTAATACAATAACTTATAATAAATGTCTCCATGTATAAAAGTAGAAGTCGATATCGTTTAATCTTAAAACAAAATTCTTTTCTAGAATTTATAAGAAATATAAAACTTAGTAGTATTTGAAAATAAAATAGAAAGAAATGTATAAAGAATGTAAAAGAGACGTTAATACATTACTTACTTTTCTAATAGTTGGTAAAATTATGATTACAATAAAATGAAATGTATAAAGTACAAAAGAGATGTAAAATATTATTTACCTTTTCTAATTGTTGGTTAAACTATAAAGTACATAAAATAGATGTAAAACATTATTCAACTTTTATGATAGTTGGTTAACCTATAAAGTACATAAAATAGATGTAAAACATTATTCACCTTTTATGATAGTTGGTTAACCTATAAAGTACATAAAATAGATGTAAAACATTATTCGCTTTTTCTAATGGTTGGTTAAGTTACGGTTAGATTTGCCTAAGTTTCTATATAGGACTTTATTCGAATTTTTATTAAATTCTATTTCTGCTGGGAGACTCTTAACAGATCTCTGGTCGCATTCTGATTCATTAGAAATATCACTTAGCTCGATGGACGTATTCATAGTCCTGTCGTTGACTGTTCTATGCGAGTTATGACATTGATTATAGATTTGAATACAACATGAGGTGCTAGTAGACTTACAGAAACATTTTTTATAAATGTTATACAAAATATATAAAGTAATTACAGTTAATATAAAATAAGTCATACCAGAATAATAGTGACCATATTTCATGATATGTGATTGATTAGACGCTTGGTTTATTTGGTCTTCTAAATGGTCTAACTTATGAGATGCAAATTTTAATGATTCTAAATCGATATTTGATAAAGTTATCGGAGATAAAGACTGATATGTCTCATTTACTAGATTATACTTACAACAATCATCTTCGATAATATTAAAATTAAGTAATAATTGAGCTGGTAAAATAGTCTTATAATTAGTAGAAGGAACAAATTGCAAAGTTTGAAAATAGGCAATACAATTTTTCTCTAATGATAAAATACCAGTGCCTTGCAAAGTAAAATCACTTATCTTATCGTCACATTTCAAAGTCAATTTGTTAGGCTTAGATTGAACAAAAATATATCTACCATCATTAAGTTTTTGCCATATGTTAATATTACCATAAATGACATTAGAATTACAAACTTCAGGAAGTGATAGAGTAACTTCAGTTAATAACTTAGTTTCACAAATAGGATTATTAATTGTAGACGATATCGAAGCCATGGGACATACCATGTATTCGTCATTAACACGCTTACAATCACTTATGCTATCTAATAAAGCGTAGTTCAATCTGTCATCAGTTACGGCTAAATACAATTTAGAAGGGTGTATTAACACATAAGTTTTATAATTATTTGTTTCATGAGGAGTAGGTAAAGCCAAGTTCTTATAAAGACTAAATTTAACAGGATTTATTAAAGGAATTCGAATAACAAATACAATTTTTTCTTTATAATAATAAGATGTTAATTTCGCTAAGTCAATAATCGTGTGTATATTTTTTAAGGAAAGCGAAATAGGGAACTCAGAAGTTCGTTTCATTTTAATATTGTTAGATAACACATTATATAATTTAGTAGGTGTAAGGACATAAGGGTGTAAAATATTTGCTTTTGCGAATAAAATTGAATTTAAAGTTGTATCTAGAATATTAGAAATTGATAATAAAGAACCTTCAATAATATTAAAAATAGAGTTAAATTTTTCTCAGTTCATTAATTCTATATTTGTCTTTGTACTGTTTAAAAATATGAAATTTAATTTTTCTATCTGGTTATTTAATTTAATTTCATTATTATTTAATTTTTCAATAGAAGTATTAAAATTATTAATCGTAGATTGGACAATATGGATGTTGTCTTTCATAAGGGAATAAATTTCATTTTCATTCTGCTGACACGACGAAATTGCTTCGTCATATTTTCGTGCATCATCTGCATCTAAAGTGCCAAAAAAGAATTTAAGGATTTCACCTCCAAATTCAAGAGCTCGTTTTGTTCTTTGATCAAAAATAAGGTGAGACATAGATTGGTACTTTAGTTCATTTGAATTTATTAATATTTCTAGAGGATTCAAAACGTCGTTATAATCAATTTTGAAATTAACTAAGTTTAATCTTTGTGCTTTATTGCATAGAAATAAAATATTTTGGATTGAAGTTTTGATTTTTTTCATGTAAGGAAAAATAGGCAAAATATCGATGTGGGTTACTACATTCCAGTTGTCATTTTGAAAGTACACAACAGAAGTAGGGTCGAAGTAAATACCTGGGCTATTTGTTACTAATTCAATCGGATTCGAAACGCAAGGATCGATTACATACCTGGAACAAATTATACAAGTTTACATCGGCTTTAGTTCGTTAACATGATATTTAACATGTTTTCTATTTATGCATATAGTAACATTATTTTTACCATGTGTTTTAATAACTTTAAAAGGACCTTTCCACACTGGAGATAAGGCTTTGCGAAGTCTGTGGTGGTGTTTGACATAAACCATATCACCTGTTTTATAACTCAGTTCTCTCGAAGAGACGTCATAATATTTTTTTGAGGCTTGTTTACTTTTAATTATATTTTCAATAGCTTTTTCACGAGAGTACTTCATTCTATATTGCAGTGCGCGAATGTACTCTTGGTAGGTAGTGTTGTTATCAGTTTCATAAATGCTGCTAGGTATGGACGGCTTATAACCGTATAATAATTCGAATGGTGTAAACTCCGTCGTGCAATGAGGAGTAGTATTATATGATAGAATAGCGGTTGCAAGGTAACAATGCCAATCGCTTTGATTTTCGTTAACGAAAGATCTTAGATATTCTTTTAGTGTAGCATGTGATCTTTCAAGGGAGCCATTAGTCTGAGGATGATACGGGCTAGAATAGAGACTTTTTATTTTAAGTATGTCTGTCAGTTGCCTAAATAATTCAGAGGTAAAAGTAGTGCCTTGATCAGTGAGTATCATTTTTGGAAACGAGAATAACGAAAAGAAATGAATAAGACTTCGTGCAACCTCGTCGGTTGTACACGTGATCATGGGATAAGCATTAGAAAATTTAGTTAAGTCGTCTTGTAATGTTAAGATATATTTAAATTTTTGAATACCGGCTTCAGGAAAGGGACCAACCATGTCGAGAGCTAATCTCTCAAATGGCCTAGTACTAGTGGAAGTAATTACCATAGGCGCTTTATTAGAGAGTCGTAATGGTTTATTAACTTGACACATTTTGCAGTCTTTTATAAAACGTTCAACATCAGATCGCATATTTTTCCAATAGTAGGAAGCTTTGATTCTACTTAGCATGCGTTTGATACCGGGGTGACCGGCGATAGTAGTACCATGATTTTCTTTTAAAATGTTCGGTATTTCGGCCGGAGTAGGATAAACTATTTGATTTTTGTATATATGAATCTTAATATTTGTGCCGTTAAAAATATAAGATATCATGTTATAAATTTTCACATACACAAATTTTGAAAACGGTTCTGAAAAATCGGAAATAGCTAATTCTTTATCATAGTCATTATTAGAAATAATTCGGTCTCTTAGTTTAATTAATAAATTGTAAATAGTTTTGTAACTAATTTCGTCATAATGATGAACCTTAGAATATAAGAAATAAAGCTTTAAATTGTTTTTACAATCGACAACCTGTATGGTATCAGGTGTCCGTTCCGACTCGCGGAATGAAATGGAATCATCTAACATTGATAAGAACTGTTCGCAATATGGCATAGAGTAATCAAGGTCTAGAGACATCGGGCAAGCAATTGATTTTTGTTTGGCTAAATATAAACTTTGATTGTGTTCTTCAATTTGCGTATCACAATTAGGCGTAGTTTTAGTAAATTGCTTTTTAAAATATTGTTCATAAGTATCATTATTAATATTAGAATTAGTGATAGCATTTACTGGGTAACGAGATAAACAATCTGCATTACTATTTATTCTACCTGGTTTATATACAATTTCGTACTCGTATTCTTCGAGTTTTAACCTCCATCTAAGCAAGCGTCCACCTGGATCTTTAGCGTTAAACAACCATGTTAATGGACGGTGATCTGTCACAATTTTAAACTTATACCCATATAAATAAGGTCGAAATGTATTTACAGCGAACAAAATTGCTAAAAGTTCTTTTTCTGTCGTTGAATAATTGCCTTCTTGTTTATTCATAGTACGAGACGCGAATGCAATAGGTTTGTCTTTACCGATTTCACCTTGTGATAAAATAGCACCAACGGCATAATTTGAAGCGTCAGTTGTAACAATAAAGGGTTGCGAAAAATCTGGGTATTGTAACAAGGGAGCAGAAATAAGTTTTTGCTTTAAAGTGTTAAAAGATTGTTCCTGTTCAATTGACCAATGAAAATTTACATCCTTTTTTAATAACGAAGTTAGAGGCTTAGTTATATGAGAGAAATTTTCTATAAAACGACGATAGTAACCAGTTAACCCAAGAAAAGATTTGACATCTTTTGGAGTTTTCGGTGTAGGAAATTCGGAAATAGCCTTGACCTTGTCAGGGTTAGGCGAAACACCTTTATCTGTAATAACATGCCCAAGATACGCAACTTCACGTCGCAAAAACTCACATTTGTCGGGCTGGAGTTTGAGATTTGCCTCTCTAAGTTTAGAAAATACAGATTCTAGCTTTATTATGTGAGATTCAAGATCGTGAGAGTAGATAATGCAATCGTTTGAATAGATATAACAGTCTAAACCTTGTAGACCAGTAAGCACTAAATTCATCATTCTTTGAAAGGTACTAGGGGCATTTTTTAACCCAAATGGCATGCGTAAAAATTCAAATTGTCCAGAAATACCATTAGTAGAAACACTGAATGCGGTTTTCTCAATATCTTTAGGATTTAATAATAATTGGTCAAAACCAGATGCTAAATCTAGCGTGCTAAAATATTTCGAATGACCTAATTGGTCCAAAATATCCGTTATAAGTGGAAGAGGATAAACTTCAGAGACAGTAACGTCATTTAAACGACGATAATCAATAACGATACGCCATTTTTGTTTACCGGAAGCATCACGCTTCTTTGGTACTACCCAAACGGGAGCACACCAAGGTGACGTAGAAGGTCTGATTATATTTTCATCAAGCATTTTTCTAATTTGCTTTTCTACTTCATCTTTATGAACTTCAGGGAAACGGTATGATTTTACGTGAATCGGGGGCGCATCCCCAGTATTAATAGAATGTTTAATAACATCTGTATGTGTCAAAAATTCTCCGTCGAGATGAAATATGTCTGTATAGTTAGAAATACAATTAATTAATAACTTTTTCTCTTGAGGATTTAAATGAGATATTCTAATTTGATCTAAAACCTTTTGAGATCTATTTATATTTAAAGAATTTAATTGATGAATAAGTTCTTGTTGAGAATCATCTAACTTTGGAGTTAGTAAATCGAACGGAGTTAACTGTACATGAAAATTATCAACTTCGATTTCAGATTCGGTGGTATTTAAAACTGTAACATTAACTCTGTTGTTTGATTTTAAACTTACAATAGCGTTAGCTAAAAATACACCTTCACAAATTTTCTGATCTAGTACTAGAGCTTCGCGTTTATTTACGAAATCACGTAGATTACTGACTGGACATTCGATTACCATTTCTGATCTCGCAGGTATAACATATGATGATTTACTAAAACATATAGGTATTAAGTAACCTTCTAAGTTTAATGAATTATTAGTATATTGTATGTTGATTTTAAAATGTTGTATAAAGTCACTACCAATTATACCATCATAATTTAATTGAATAGCATCGTCAATAGCGTGAAACACAAAATCAAAAGCAATTTTACGTGTAGATGAGATTTGATATTCGAAATTAAGTTTAATAGAACCGAGTGATTCACACGTTGAGTCGTTATCACTTAATCCCTTGAGTGTAATGATATTGTTTTTAAGTACTGGACCTTTTAATAAACTTGAGAGTTTCACGATTGAAACTGAGGAACCAGTATCAATTAATAAACATAGAGGCTTATCATTCATATTGGTTTTTAGATAAACATGAGGAAGAGAAACTTTGTTATTTACGTTATTTATAGAATACGTTTTATTATAAGAGCAATCCCTTGAAAAAGAACTCGATTTTTCACGAGATAAAGGGTTGCGTTGTGAAAGGTTCGAGAACCTTAATGATTTCTTAAGAGTGACGTCAGAGACATTAACATAATTATTTGACTTAGAATACTCTGTATTTTCATTAACCTGTGCAGGAAATAATTTAGGAACACAAGGTTGAGAAATCTCTGATCGTCCATTACGCTGTGTAGAAAATAACTTAGGAACACAGCTATTATGAGTCATTGTCTTTACCTTAGCCTGTGCGGAAAATAATTTAGGAACACAGGATTGAAGCCTATTAAAATTAGAGTTTATAGAATAAACAGAAGGTACATCTTGTGCAACCGTGAATTGACCACAAGAATGTCCTTTAGACCCCTTTAAGGACTCATTAGATTTAGGCTTTTTGCCGTAGTTTTTTGTTGTCTTAGAACTATTCGTGTCGTTACGAATTGCAAAAGGTTTCGGTAGACACGGCACCGAAACCGAATTTAGTTTAAATTATCTTCGTTAGAGATAACGTGTATATTAGAATTGTTATTGGTAACGTTATGATTAGACGAATTGCTCGTCGGCGACCGTGAACTTGAAGGTATCACGTTGCGTGGCGGATCGCGGTGCATATAATTATTGTTTTTATATTTAAGCTTCCGACAATCGCCTATTAAATGACCACGATTTTTACAATACGCGCATATTTGATTCGAGGCGTAATTATTTTTATTTGTAGAATTATTAGAGTAGTTACGATGATTTAAATTCGAATTTACGTGGTAAGAGTTTGTAAAAGAATGTTTAGATTTATTTTTGAAACAATCGGAAGAGCTATGGCCAAACTTTCGACATATTGAACATTGTTTAGAGGAAGAAGAAGGTCGTTGAGATAGTTTAGATAGCTTAAACAGTTTTTCTTCTTCAATGGCATGAGTGATTGCTTCGGAAAGTCCTTTAGGATTCCGGCAGCGCACAATGTGTGAGAAGTTTGAGTTCATACCTAATAAAAATGTATTTAAAGCCAAATCTTCCATGGCAGCGAGTCTGCCCATAAGTTCCTTTTCATTTTCACAACTGTAATGAATATCGGACTGAAGCCGCGTAAGGCAGGATTCAATCCTTAAAGAATATTGTGTCACATCTTCGTTGGGTAATTGCTTGCAGTTTTGTAAATCTACTAAAAGGTGTGTTGAATGCTTTTTTTCTCCAAAAGTTACCTTTAAAAACTGTTTGATTTCAAGCCAATTATCGAATTTTTTCAAACAACAAGCTAACTGAGCCTTGCCCTCAAGTTGTGACACGATATATTTGACTAAAAAGTTCTGTTGGTCTGTACTCGCTAAAGAAATTGCACTTTCGCAATTGGTTAAAAACGCGGGAAGGGATTCCCGATCCCCGTTATATGGTTTAATGAATTTGGTAAGAACAGAGAGTGTAATTTTATCACTCATGTTTAATTTTTTCCTTTGAGATAATGGTTTCGATAGAGAACTGTCTGAGTCGGTATTAGTATCGACTTCAGTAGTCTGTTCTTTATTATTAAATTTAAACATCAATAATTGTAGATTAAAAAGCTGTACAGAACATCAGAAAAATACACACAAAAACGTAAATAGAAAAATTATGGAAAATGTAAATTAATATCATATAAGTTAGCAATAAGATTGTATAAAATTGTATAAGTAGTAAATTATTTATATGACTTTAAAAGTTATTTAAAAACTCTGAAATAATGTTCTAATAAAAGTTCTGAATCTAGGAATATAAAATCTTGAAAAATAAAATCTTGATGTTTAAATGAAAATTCACTTTACACTTTAAATTGGAAAAAATAAACTCACAGAAAAATAATCACGAACCGCAGGAACATCTTAACCTTGAAGGTATTGTGCATGGCAACGAAGAATGCAGAGCGCAGCGAATGTCCCTGGCGACAGCTTCGAGTAACCGGCACGGCGACTCACGGAGTCGTATTGCAGTTCCGTCGAAGTCACGTTGAAATGCCTTTCGTTTTATAGGTTCGGTGATGATGACGAGTCTTCTTGTCCGTCGATGATGAATTAAGCAGTACGAGGTGATGCGGGCTCACGCTATAGAGCGGAGACTTACACGTCGATCAAAGTTGACAGCGCGAAGTAGGTGATGTGGTGATGTAGCGCGGGCTTGGCTGATGATGCTCAAGACTTACTCGTCGACCACAGGGTGCAGTAGCGCGGGCTTAGGCATACGGTGCCAAGGCTTACCGTCGGCGAACTAGCACGTAGCTAAAGACTAAAGTCACAGGGCCACAAAATGGTTGTCAGGCGGAATTCGAAAATCGCGACGCCTAACACCTAAATTATCCTGGGAATTCGGAATCCAGGATATACCACTTCTGACACCAAAATTGTAAGGATGGCGGCCTGTTAGTCCTTTTTAAAAAAAACACTTTAATTCGGCTGAAACTAATGTATATTCACACTGCTTGATATTTACAAAGTTATGTGTTAATCGGACAAAATCTGGAGGAAGACTGTGGAAATTAACATAAAAATCAGTTTTATTGAAGTGACATAATGCTTGCATATGCGTTTACTTCATATAAGGTTTGCTCATAACAGTACGTAAGACTGCAAGAATTTTAATTCCGTCATAGAACTATAGCACTGCGCGATGGTAGGCGGTGCATTTCCTTGGTCGTCCAGAGTCGAGTTGGCCGCAAAGAACGAGCCCAAAAGATCGGCCTTCTCCCTTGCGGTATGGGCCAGAGAGTCACCATCTCCGTGTAAGGGTGGAAGAGAGGGCTGTGAGAAATTCCCCAAGACAGCCTTGGCGAGAGACCAGAACGCACGAGTTCCCGAAGGAAGGCGAACTAATTTCTCACCAATTCTGCCAATCTGAAGAACCTCGAAGCGGAATTGTACTCCTTACGTAACGCGCTGGTTTTTTCATCACGAGATGTCGACGCTGCAGCCCAAGCTCGGTAGCATTTCTGCTTTCGTCGTAAAGCCGTTTTGCAGGAGCGACCAAACCAAGGCTGAGACTTACCACCAACTGGTACCGCAGAAAATGGAATGAAAAGTTCCATGCCCTGCAGCACCACATCAGCGATAGAGTCAGCGATGACACTCGGATCATCCAGCGGGAAGCACAACCGCCCCCATGGGTAGGACGCAAAAAAAGACCACATCCCGTCCCAATCTGCTGACCTATAGTGCCAAACGCGACGACAGCCTGCAAAAGGAGGCCGTGATAGGCGCGTAACCGGCACTTTACTCCGGATCAGGCAGTGGTCTGACGTACCAAGAGGGACGTCCACAGATACCTGATAATTGTCCGGATGTGAGGTCAGCAGAAGGTCCAGCAGTGAAGGCGTATGATCGTTCACATCGGGAATTCGCGTAGGCGTGGCTACCAATTGTGTTAGACCATATGCCAAGGCAAAATCGTGAACAGACCTCCCCGCATGATCGGTAGTGCGTGAACGCAGCCATTCGGCGTGGTGGGCATTAAAATCGCCTAAGATCACGATCTCAGCGGAGGGGGTCTGTTGCAACACGGAATCTACAGCCGTTTGAAGGTGCTCAACGAGCCTGTCGACTTCAGAATTTCCGCTATGGGACCTGTAGAGGCACGCATAGATGCGGGGATGGTCGTCGCAGTCTACACGCAGCCAGAGGATGGATAGGTCCCTATAGCCTTCAATGCTGCTGAGACGTCGAGAGCAGATATCCTCTCTGATATAAGCACAAACTCCCGCCCGGGGTACAAATGAATGCTCGAATTTGTACCCCGGGTAGGAGAGATATGAGGTATCAGCCGGAGAAGATACCTGCGTCTCAGTTAAAAAGAACAGAGCCGGCTTAGCCGTCTCAAGGTTGTAGTGGACGGCATTTAGGTTTGAGTGAAGACCCCTAATATTAGTATAATCCACGTGGAGTGTAGTAGAGGGTGCCTTTCGATGTCTGTTCGATTTGCCCCGAGCAGCGAAGTTTGAGAGCGCAATTGTGCCCCCTCCAGAGTACGCAGGGCAGCCTGGGCATCCATGATTAGGCTGATTACAAACCCCTGAACATGGATGTCCAGAGGGGGATTCTCCACCGCTTACGCTAGTGGTACCCCCCTGGGGTAAACTACTACCTTTGAATTGCGCTTCCATAGTGTTAGGGGGAGGGGGGAAAGGGCCTCCGGGAACCTCACAGACCAAACGAAACGCAACAGCAAAGCTGTTACTTTATGGTGGTTTTAATTGAGGTAGTGGTATCGCCCCGGTCGTGCCGACCCATTCACCTAAGCATGGCACTACCACTTTTTTTTGACTGACTGCACCGGAGGAATAATTTCAAAAAAGAATATTATCCCTCCGGCGGACGATGGGGTCGTCACTTCCCGACGCCTTCCTCTTACGACCTACCTGGCACAACAACAGTTGGTGTATTCTTCAAATGAACCTAGACCATTTCGGGGGCAACTTAACGTCACGTTTAATAATTAGTACAATGTAATGTAGCAATAGTGGCTTCTTATCAGAGTCTATCGCGGATGTACACTATCGGTTGTGGGTAACATGTTTTATATTTGTACTATCCCGGTAAATTAACTGCCTTACTGCTAGGCACATTAGGTAAGAGATGAAGAGGTTTTTGTTAAGAAAATATCTAACTATGTGTAAAACTGTACCTATTGGTACCGCTGTGCCTCGGATGAGCACATAAAACTGTCCGACGAAGTTAATAAATAAATCAGTTTAATTTGCAATCGTCTCTGTTTAGTGGTCTGGTGTTGGTGTTGACTACATGTGGTCCTGGGCTCTATCCCCGGGTCAGGCAATACAAAATTGCGTTTTTCAGTTTTCTGATAAAACACAATTTAGTAATACTAACATCGTGTGTTTTTTCAGTTTTTTAATTAAAACAACGTTGCTCGGAACTGGATAAGTGCCTGGTTGGCGATATACTTGCCACCTATCACATTGCGGGTCTAAGTATCTTCTGCTAATCATGTGTGCACTGGTTCGTCAGGGGCACGGGCGTAAAGATATTTTTTTTATTTAATTTGCAATAACTGTAGTACCATTGAAATGATGAAGGAAGGAACAAACTCAAAAATAATTAAATTTACGCATTTAATAAAAACACGGGTTTGGTAAAATAAGTAAATAAATGGGCTTTTAATTTATTTATTGGTTTTAAAACATAGACATATAACGCATATTTTAAGTTTTAAAAGTAATAAATCGCCATATTGTGATGTCCGCCATTTTGAATTTAAAATAGCAGCACGAGCTTTGCATTTACAAAATGTCAATTGTTAATAGCCTGTGGGAATAAAATAACGATAGCTAAAAATGTGTGCATAGTATCAGCCACCCGTCAGAGCCCACTAGATACCCGCCAAACGACGTGACACACAGACCGAGCGTAGGTACTCGATATAGCGCTGATGAGGAACGTAGATTTACAACTGCGTTCAGTATCAGTGCTACACGAACTCGACTCGGACCACCGACCGGTAGTTTTCAAACTAGGTTCCCCCCACCATGCGCACGCCGTCCGCATAAAAAAGATAATCGATTGGAAAAAACTCGATGAGAATTTTCAATCGATACAATCAGAGCACCTCGACCAAATTCCTGGCAACATTAGTACGGTAGACGAAGCCAAATCCGCCATTAAGTCACTCACTAGCCACATAGAATCGGTAGTCGATAGCTCCTCGCGGGAAATACCGGACGCCTTTCGGGGCAGATGGGAACTACCGGAAGAGCTACGCGACATACTGAGACGCAAAAACGCCGCTACGCGGCTCTACGACCGATACATGACCGACGACAATCGCCGTTCGCTACGAGCTTTACAAAGAGAAGTAAAGCGGCGCATCGCCGAGTATCGTAACGAACGGTGGGACAGACTGTTAAGTGAGGTCTCGCCATCGCACACGGCCTACTGGCCGTTGGCGAGGGCCTTTAAAAACGAACCAGCAGTAGAGATGCCTCCACTCATTCGACCTAATCAAACGCCCGCTTTTGATGATGCAGACAAAGCCGAATGCCTGGCCGACAGTATCCAAACACAATGTACCCCATCAAACCAGCCTACGGACCTAGACCACGTCCATCTTGTGGATAGCGAAGTAGAGCGCAGGGCGGCGCTACCACCGGAGGGTGACCCGCTTCTACCCACCGATCCCGAAGAAGTAGGCGACATAATAAAAGGTCTACACAATAAAAAGGCCCCGGGGCCCGATAAAATCACTAATAAGGTAGTTAAATACCTCCCCCCCTCCCTAATATGCCTACTAGTGTGCATCTTCAATGCACTACTAGCCGGCTGCGCGTTTCCAGACGAGTGGAAAGAAGCCACCGTCATAGGAATTCACAAACCGGGTAAACCCCGCAATAAAGTCAGTAGTTACCGCCCCATTAGCCTAATAAATACGTTAGGCAAAATCTATGAAAAAATCATTTTCACGAGAAAGGCCTCTTAATAAATGAGCAGTTCGGGTTCCGAGCAGCTCACTCTTACACTCATCAAGTGCACCGTCTCACCGAATATATCCTAAACGGGTTAAACGCAGCCCCGGGGCTGCAAATTCCCACAGGCGCCCTATTCTTCGACGTCGCAAAGGCGTTCGACAAAGTCTGGCACAATGGCTTAATATACAAGCTATACCAAATGGGCGTGCCCGACAGACTCATACTCATCATACGAGAGTACCTCACCAACCGCCGATTCAAATTCCGCGTGGAAGGAGCCTTCTCCACCCACAGATCGATTTCAGCAGGTGTCCCGCAGGGCTCCATACTGTCACCCGTATTATTCTCTCTCTACACGTGCGACGTACCACGCGAGCCGCACGTCGAGCTCGCGTTGTTCGCCGACGACACCGCCTTCTATACGTCCAACTTTTCCGAAGTAACAATCACCAAGCGGCTGCAGGCTGCAGCCAACGCCCTCGGTGATTGGTTCAGAAAATGGCGTATCGAAATAAATCCCTCAAAAAGTGCAGCCGTGTACTTTCGCCGCGGTAAACACCCGCGACAACAAAGGCGTGGTCTGCGTAAACTAGGCAACATTACCCTGTTCGGAAACGTCATCCCGTGGGAAAAGAAAGTCAAGTACCTCGGGGTAACGTTGGACAGCAAAATGTCATTCAAACCGCACATACAAAGAATGAAAGTTAAGGCTAAGTTCGTTGTAGGTCGATTATATCATCTTATCAATAAACGCAGTAAAATGTCACTTAGACACCAGGTGACACTTTACAAGTCGTGTGTACGCCCCATCCTTTCATACGCTTGCGTAGCGTTTGCCCATCTCCCCCGTACGGACTTGCATCCGTTGCAAGTGGTACAAAATAAATTCCTGCGTATTGCCACGGGAGCACCGTGGTATATGCGCAACGTAGACCTCCATAACGATCTTGAATTGCCGAGCTTAGCAAAGCATTTCAAAGACATCTCCGAAAGATACTTCGATCGTGCCATCTCGCATCCGAACCCACTGGTGGTAGCCGCGGCTGACTACATCCCAGACCCTAATCCCGATCCCAAACTACGTAGGCCCCGCCACGTTCTTACCGATCCCGATGACCCGATAACTCTGGCCAACGGTTTACACGATAACAGTACACACCTACATTCGCGACACCGTCGCCGCCGGAGGCGACGAGGACCCCTGTTTCGCCCTTCGGCGAACCGAGTCCAAGGGCAAGGTTCGGCGGACGGACAAAACAATGCCACTAGCCCTCTCATCGCAAATCACGACCCCACCCTAAGCCGAGGTTCGGTCTCACAGGAGACACCCTTAGGGCGGAGGGCGTACAGCCCTACACCTTTAAATTCTGGCTGAGCACTCTGCTCGCCCCCGCGACCGGTGAAGCTGTAACAGCCCATAAGGCAAACAGCAATTGAGACATTCCGAAAAAAAAAAAAGTATCAGCCTGTGGTATCAGCTTAGTCGGACTCTAGACAATGTGACAAATTTTACTTATAAGATCGCATTTCTTAAAAGACTGCTTCAATACCAGGAAAGGTTAAAGTAAATATCTGCATATGTAAAGCATTTGAGTTTATAAGTAGAAAAATAATCCCTGTTAATCAACATCACAGACCACATAATTACTAATAGGCTCGACATTTACGATTAATCAAAATTATTTGTCTATATTTGAAGTGAAATTAAAGTACAAGTTATCATAACCTAGTTTTAACTAATAACAATGGAATTTCACCAAGTGTCGACGATTGAAAGTGTAAAATCTAAAAAGTAAAAAAATTGTAGATATATTATATCGTGAAAAATAGAAATAAACCATATTGTACGCTTTCATCATACCGAATGAGATGAAACGTTTAAAAATTACCGTTGAAGTAATTTTATTTTATCTGTAAGTAATATAATATATTAGTATTTCTTTATGTAAAAGCAAGCTACACTAACAAACTAGGAAATTGTCTTGAAGGGCGTATCTATTAAATCTGTGATCAACACAAATAATAGGAGGAAAATCTAATAAAATTATTACGAAGCAAATCATGTTCAGGTAGGTTGTTAAAATTATGATTCAGTATGAAGGCTTCCGTCCGCGCTACATAATTTTCCTCCCTTAGTAGATAATGTCTTTGTATACCGAAATCGTGTCAGTGAACTTTAGACGAACATTGCCCTTCTGCTCCAAATGCTTTTCCCTATTACACGAGAGAGATGGGGTTATTCAATGTGTATTGTTTTTGATGAAAAGGTTTTGTTAAACTTAAGAGCATTATTTAATATTCCTTTGGAGTTTGCTAAAATTGAAAATCTTCTTGATTTTGTTATAAATAAAAGTTATATTCGATGTATTTTTGACTGTTTTTATTTAACGCAACTATTCGTTCTATACAAAAGTATAATTTTAAACAACTATAATTTTAGTTTAAAAAATATTCTATTTACTTAAATTTTAGTCGCCTCTGTGGAGTAATGGTCTGCTGTCAGTTTTGAACACATGACACGCGTTCTGGTTCAACACAACAGGTTTTTTTTTAGTTTTCTGATAAAACCAAGTTTTCCGGAATGAAATTAGCACCCGGTTGGCGATATGATTGACACCTATCATATTTTGACACTAATTATCTTCGGCTAGACGTGAGTGCACTAGTTGTACTTCTGCCTACCTCATCGGAGATACGGGCAAGAAGATACCTTTAACTAACTATTCTATTTATACTTCAATAATTAATACTATCTGACAGATGCGAAGATTTTGCACGGCGCCATCTATCGTTTTCCAAGTATTAAACTCTATTATGATGTTTGATTTATCACTCACGCTCTATGGCGCTCCGGTCGATTGTTATAAAAATTATATTTAATAAATTTTTTATTAACAAAAATTTTTTTTTTGAAATTTTTTATATTTTTCGCCCAAAGCAGAAAAAATATGCCTTAACTGGGTATTTTTTTATTTTTTTTGGTGAAGTAGTTGAAGAGATCGAGCCACTCCAGGAAAAAACACCTTTTAGAAATAATAATATATAAATGATGATTCTATTCTAATAGAATAATTATTATTCTATTCTCTTTTACTTACTTAATGTTCTACTCTTCAATGGTTGGTTCAAACCTCTTTTGAAATGTAGGTAATCTGTCTTCCTGTTGGCCATCTATAAAAGCCGAACAAAGCCCAAAAGGAGAGTGGTGAGGCTCCATACAAATTTGGCCTAAAACGCAACACATGATGATAGCTTACCTTATTATAATATATTATTAATTTCTTCTGAAATGTAAATTGTATCACGGACACTTTTTATAATACTAAAATTCACGAAACTTTTCAAAGATTAATATTACTTGATTTTACAATTTTTACATTCTATTTTAAGCCACCCACATCGCAATACATCGTCAACTTAATATAGGTAATTAATTTTTGTATCACTCATCATGAAGATTTTAACCACTTAAGAGTTAAAAAACGATATAACTTTTGTTTACATTAAAATATTTATTACTCTTTCACAGTGTTAATAGATGACACTTGTTTTTTTTCTTACGGATGATACCAAGAGTACTGGTTTATATAGCCTTCTATGTTGTAGGTTTCGAGTTTCGACTATAATAATGAATATTTTCATTTTTGTTGCATTTTATTTTGCGTTTTACCTATCCAATATATTTATAATTTGTTTGGTTGGTAAAAAATAAAAGAAAGTGTTAACTTGAAGGCAGAAAAGAAAAATTTGCTTGATTTAGAACTGCTTGGTACATCTTGCCCAACATTGTTATCGCCGCCGTAATAACAGTAATAATATAAGCGCTTGTTACTGTTGTATTCTGGCTTGATTAGTAAGTAAGGTAGCCGATAAAATGCATGTTAGATTACGTCCTTGCCACTTAGATGGAAACGCAAACTTAACATCTTTGGAGTCTATAGGCAAGAGTTGTTTCTTACCATAAGAAGAGCTATCTGTTTATTTACTACCCTATTACATAAAAATATTCCACTCGTAATTGACCAGAATCCAATTTCAGAAACATTTTAATAGCATAGGTACAGGAGTATACAAGGAGAATGATGTTTAGAGATAAACGCCTTCTTTGGTCACAGAAAAGGCATCGGACGATCGGTAAATATATACGGTGTGTTTTGAGTCGGATTTCAGATATTTTATCCACGTATTGTACTTCTAATTTTATTCACAAAAAACCATACAAAGGACCCCCTTTGTATAGTTTTTGTCGGTAAAATTAGACCCACCCAATTCCGACCTTATGTTATCCACATATTTGAAAGTGATCTTGTTTTAAAGATGATGAAATTTGCTATTATTTGAAATGAAATTTGATAAAAATATACAGAAAATAATAATTTAAAACCTTCAGTTTAGAATTACCTTGGTATTTTTTTTCTGCTTTTTTTAGTTATTAAGCTCTACCTAAAAAACCGGACCATTAAATTATTCTTTTTTTTCTTTTAATTTGTTTGCAGTAAGCTGTAATAACAAATAAACGTCAAATTATTACTGGTATTTACTCTAATAATTTAAAAACGAGTCTAATAACAAGAGTCAAAATTGAAAAATAATGACTCATTATTTAATTTATGTTATTCATTTTATTCAATATTTAATTTTTTTAAATTTATTTTTTAATGGTAGCAAATCTCATCATCTTTAAAATAAGGTAACGATCCGTAGATTATAGCAATTGTAGCATTAACGTATCTCTGATGTAGCTACGACCGCGACGTAGCACTTACGTGGTACTAAATCATTATTATTTTGTTCAACTAAATAATATACCATGAATTTAAAATTTTCATTTGCATCTGGCATATTTTCCATCAGAAAATGTCCTTCCTTTATAAACAGTAGCTTCTAGATTGTTCCAATTTATATCCTGACTGAAAATGAATACTTATTTCATGAGTTACGGAGTACCAGCTGTGGCTTGACCACTTGCTTTAATTGCCTAAAGTTTCTGCTCATAAGGGGCATCTCAACATCAAACAGCCAAAACAAATTTGCTTACTTGTTTCACGTATATGTAAATAACATATAAAATTATATATCAGATAGCTCTTTACGTTTGTACATAATTTAGTCATTTTATTTTATAGGTAGCAAAGAGGTAAAGAAAGAAAGAAATAAGCATTGCCTAAAGACACTAAAGATGATAATGGTGTATTGCAGCTATCAATAGTGCGAGGTTATAACCTTTCATTTAAATTTTCATTCCCTATTTCAGTTACATACACAACATAGGCTACTTTTTATTCAAAATCAATCCCGATTTTGTTAAATAAAAGAATCCTGTGTTGACACTAGGTCTTCTTAACATATTTATTTGCCAAATTTCATCAAAATCGGTTCATAGGTTCAGATGAATAAACAGATAGATAAACTTTCACATTTATAATTCAATGTAAATTAATTTTGATATACAAAATAAGTTGAACAAAATAATAATGATTTAGTACTACGTAAGTGCTACGTCGCGGTCGTAGCTACATCAGAGATACGATAATGCTACAATTGCTATAATCTACGGATCGTCACCTTATTTTAAATA
Source organism: Apodemia mormo (assembly GCA_036924255.1). NCBI lineage: Eukaryota > Metazoa > Arthropoda > Insecta > Lepidoptera > Riodinidae > Apodemia > Apodemia mormo. The sequence goes on along the minus strand of JAUPFN010000013.1, from coordinate 7,110,254 downwards.
TTTGCACTTCGGTACTATATAGGCGCTACGTTGTGCTACGACGGCTTTCATTTTATTTATTTCCGAGACCGAAATTCGACCATAGTCCATTGGTTTATCTTGACTATGACTTTCGTGTTTATAATATTAGTATTAGGAATAATTATAGATAAAAATTGTAACTGGAAAACAAATGCAGATCATATTTGTAACAACTTAGATAGATTTATATATGCATTGAAAAAAATTAGATCACAAGTATACAATGTCTGCATATTTTGGATATGTCTTTTCGGTGCTATCATACAGTATAATGATACGGGGAAATTCAGCGGATACAATAAAGGATTTTAGAACACAAAAAAGTGCATTAGAGCTATTTGTAATATCACACAGCTAGACAGTTGTAAAACCATACTTTAAGAGCCTTAAAATATTAACTCTCCCATGTATTTATGTTAAAACAGTTTTTACATTCGTTAAGGAATATCCAGAATACTTTTAAACTTACCTAATACTTTACACAAGCACTTAATTCCACAAATAGGCACGTGGAAAAGCTATATGTGCCACCGTGTCGGTTGACAATGTTTAAGAATAATGTGTATTATATATGTAATAGAATATTTAATAAACTACCAATCACAATAAAAATGTTAACTTTAAATAAATTAAAAAAAAACAACTCTAATAGTGCCCTGTAATAAAATGTTTTTACTCGATGCAAGAATATTTTACTGATAATGATAATGCATAAATAGGAAAGAAGAAATAATTTTATATATCAAAATAATTTAATTGAATTTGAATTTATCTCAATTAAATGATTGTTATTAAGGTGTAATAAAGTTAATTTTAATTATTAAATTGTAGACGTTTATTTACATTTATTGACATTGATATTTTGTAATTGTAATGTAATGTATCAACTACTGACCGATACGCTGACGTTAGCCATTCCCCTACATCGCTCTAATTTTGTCTAAACATCATTTACAGTGCACGCCTCGCGGCTGTGGAACAATTTACCACTGTCGTTGCCTGTCGCAACGTACTGACAATAAGTTCCAGTTTAAAAAGCAACTCAAAGCTCACATGCTGAATCGCAAATAATTTCATGTTACGTAGCTATATGGTTTATACGCATTCTATTCTATTTTTAATTCCAATAACTGAAGTATTATAATCTAGTATTTGCAAATTTGACATGATTTTATATATTTGTATATGTATGTATATGCATATGCTTATGTATGTATGTATGTGTATCTATCTATATATGTTTATGAATATTTAAATATGTATGTATGTGTATGATGATAATAATAAAATATATAAAGTTCAATGGCACCTTCACACCTTCTTTCTGTTGGCCCAAAGGTTGACTGGTGGATAATGCCAATAGGCATTAAGTTCGCCTTTTGTACGAAAATGTATGTTTTTGGTGTACAATAAAGTTAAAATAAATAAATAAATAAATATTTTTATTACTATGATTACAATTTTCGTTAATGTTTGAAATACTCTATTAATATTCTTAATTTTTAATTTTAGCTCAGTTAAATTTAATAATTAATTGTTTATATAAATATTAGACATGTATTTGCACACTCAATAAGTAGAATCAGTTTGGTCTTGTTAAAATTGTATTTGACCGACTGTATAATTTGTACCTTATTCTGGCAAATAAATAATATCTTATAAGTCTGTTGTCAATCTTAGAACAGATGTTATACATGGATACAATACAGGCTATGAACAAAGTTACGATCTAATTTCGACCTGCGGGCGATTGATAATGAATCCAAATTTTACCAAACAATATTATGCAAAAAATACCAGAGTCGCAATAAAATTGCGTCATTTTTCTGCCAATATTTCGCATCATCGTATATGACATATGCATGTATGCATCACATAATACAAATATCAAATTTTCATTTATATTCTCCCACTAAGTGACCAACAATAGTCTTCACTTCTCGAGCTGAAGCTCTCAGACTCGCCTAATTAATGTTCTGACTGAAACCGAAAACTCATTTCGCGAACTGTTTTACATTTCTAATACTGCGAATCGGGCTCAATCTGGAGTGTAATTAATGAGGAGGGATAATTAAAGCGGATTTGTGAGACGCAAATTAGGTCCATTGTGTTTTATTTTCTTGAGAAATTTTGAAAATGTTTCTTTTGTGACGATTCGTTAAACTCTTGTTGTTTAATTCGACTTTGTAGTCGATCTAACGGATATTCAGCTTAGATATTGAGGTCATATATTTATTTTTTTAGTCGTACAGTAAACTCTCCCACCCCACGTTTTGATTCGGGACTTTTTGAAGAGTAGGTGATCTGCGGTTCTGCCAGGTAGTTCGTAGGAGGCGAACGATTACGAGTACGAGTCACTAACATCGTGGCTCCTAGGTGCTAGAGTTCTGCATTGTCTCGCTCAGGCCTGGTACCACCGTCTTTCCTATTCCAGCCGCAATAGTATCAGTGCATGTAATTGTCATGCTCTGGATTTGAGCGTGAGGTAGCCGGTAAACTTATAAATGTGGTATTAAGATCCCACTAAAAGGATCGCAATGCACCATTAACATCTTTGCTGTCTATGGGCGATGATTATCTATTTCCATCCGGAGAGTCATCTGCTTGTATGCAATTTTATGATATAAAAACAATAAGTTATTAGGGTTTATTCTTTCTGGAAAAGATTTAGTAGAATTGTGAAGTCTAAAAGTTAGTGGTGTACCTACATGAGCGCTCCATTAAGTATTGTAGTAGCTGTCCGTCCCAGTTATTGTAGTTAATAAGCTATGATCGCTAACATTAGCAAATGCAGGAATACTCACTTATCTTGCCAGTCAACAAACCGATGAATCGTAGTAAACCTATATCATGATATATAATATGCTTGTTGCTGTCGTGTTCCGGTTTGGAGGGTAAGGTAGCCGATAAATTTATGCATGTGGCATTAGACCTCGCCACAAGATAGCAACGCACCATTAATATCTTTGGTGTCTATAGGCGACGGTTGACTCTTTCCATCAGGAGACCCATCTGCTTGTTTGCTATCTTATGATATAAAAAAAACCTATATCATTTAAATACGTTATCCCGTATCCACTTTTTCGTACAAGAGTAAGTAATATATTATGTACCACAAAGTCTATGGTAAGTACTCATTGTTTATCTTCTATACTAATAAAGAGGAAAGATTTGATTGTTTGTTTGTTTGTAACGATTTAAATCAAAAACTACTTAACTGTATTTCAAAGTCCTTTCACTTTTAGAAAGCTCTATTATCCCGGAGTGATATAGGCTACTTTTTATCCCACTTAGCAAACGGAAGTAATGTTTTTGATGACGCGAAGTCGCGAGTGACTGCTAGTAGCCAAATAAATCGAAATTGCTAAAAAGCCAAAAAATATTTTGTTCTTAAAGTTATCAGACTTTACAAAATTACCCACCTAGCTGATCTGAAGATCGTCTGAAAATTTCATTAAACATTCTCCAGCCACTTTGGAGTTCATTGAAAAATACGAAATACTCATCGAATTTTATATTTTAGTAGGGCAGTATACGAGTCACTAACATTGTGGCTATTAGGTGGTAGAGTTCAGCATTGTCTCGCTCAGGCCTGGTACCACCGCCTTTCCTATTCCTGCCGCAATAGATAAATTAAGACAGTATCGCCATATCTATAGGTGTCTATATAGGTGTCTATATAGGCGACTCTTTTCATCAGGAGACCCATCTGCTTGTTTGCAATCTTATGATATAAAAAAAATATCGATTTCGGTCGGTCTACTGTCAACCTTCTAGTTTATCTTTCACGTTATTTGTTTAAAAAAAAACCTGGAACAAAAGTAAAGCACTAGGAGATAGCCTCGATATTGATAAGGCATTCGAATGATTCTGGAATAAACCCCTTCTTAGTATATTCACTTTTAATTAGGATGGGTTACCCATGAAATTATATTAGCTAGATCAACAGTTTTTTGATAATACTAGAATTGAAGTTATTGTAGATTGTGTGTTTTAAGCAGACTGCATTATTAACTTACAGCTAAGGGTAAATAGGTGTCAGAATATGATTGTGTCTAGAATTGAGTCCTGCATGTAGCGAATTCCTCTATGTTGGTCCCGGACTCCTTTGAAGAATAGGCCAACTGCCGTTCTGCCAGGTAGGTCGTAAAAGGCGACCGATTGGCTATGCGAGATGTCTCGCAGGTGTCTGGTACCAACGCCTTACCTATTCTTGCCGCAATAACGTCAGTGCTAATCACTGTCGTGTTCCGGTTTGGAGAGTGAGGTAGCCGGTAAACTTATACATGTGGCATTAGACCACGCCACAAGATAGCAACGCATCATTAACATCTTTGGTGTCTATAGGCGATGGTTGTCTTTTTTCAACAGGAGACCTATCTGCTTGTTTGCTATCTTATGATATAAAAAAGAATTAGATTAGAGGTAATAAAATAAGATTCAAACCCCAACATACGAAGAAAATTTTTGCGTTTATCATTTCAAAGAAGACATTTACGATGGTAACAGTGTATTGGGACACTGCCATTAAAATGTTATCAAATATTAATATTCTGGACATCGAAATATCAAATGAGGACCGATTTTAATGTCACTTGCCCTCCAAAGCAACTTTCCGTTAAATAAACTAGAACACATAGATTAATGATTGGTCTCGCGGAGTTTGCAGCGAGACCAATTATTTATCTAAGCTAGAACACTTAATCGCACCCACTTTCTTAATTTCTTAGTTTTTCAGTATTTATATCCAGAAATACAGTGTTATAGTCCTTACCTGTAAAATGAAATCACTTTAAGCGTATTTTTAAGCCTTGGCTTTTTATTTGGCTTGATAAAGTAGCAACACTTGGCATATTTTTATTTTTTTACAATATATGTATCTACAAGCGTTTGGCATTATACTTTGTCCATTTTGTTAATGATATTTTTGACAGCTCACGTCTCGTATTGTTTCTCTACAAATAATATTTTACTTCATCGACAATGGAATGATTACAAATAATCGGTAGAAATTAATGCCATTGTTGTAAATCAGGTGTAATCTATACATATAATAAAATCGTAGGAAAGTCAAAACTGTTCAATGAATATTTTTTAAAAGAATACTTGGGGCGTGATCTACAATCGATATCGAAGCCAAAAATATAGTTTTTAAAATTTTTGTCTATTTGTCTGTATGTCTGTTTGTCTGTTTGTCTGTATGTATGTCCGGGGTAAACTCAAAAAGTACTACATGGATTTACTTCAAATTTCGCATGAATATTACTAACGGGTCGGGTCAACATATAGGCTACATATTATCACGCTATCACCTAAGGGGGAGGAGCTGTGCGGGGTAAACGAAGTCCGCGCGGACGAAGTCGTGGGCAACAGCTAGTATATTAATAAAATGTAAAGTCCCATACATAATTTCGAACTTTCAAAAAACCATTAAGTAATAAAATAAAATGGATCAAGTATAACAAGCATTTGCTTATACGAACGGCTGCACTATTAATTAACCCAACACCATATCTGTGATGTGTTTGTTTAGTCTGTGATGGCACATGATAATATTTCAAATTAAATCAAATTTTGCTTATTTATACACAAGTACTTCTGTAGAATAATATATTATTTAGGTGATAACTCATAGAATCAAACTCTAAAATTTGGGAAAATTCAGTAAAGAGCCGACAATTTGACTAGCTATAATCATATACTTATCAACGGCTTAGAGCCCTTAGTTTTTAAAGAAATGTTGAATTTTTATGCCGTTAATATATTGGCATTTTATTATCCAATTTTTATCACTTCGGTGTGATCGCACTTTAAACCACCACATAGTGTTGAACTCATCGAACGTGTAAATATTGAAGATGGCCATTTTAGACACATTTTTAGATGTTAGAAAAATAAGTCTGTGACAATTTCTTCTTTTACACTGTTTTAAAGAAGGTTTAATATAGGCAGCATTTTTAATTAGCCTGTATGTCTCATTACTCCAAATCCTTATGTTGCTGATGTCCATAGACAATTGTGGCTATTTTCTATTAGATAGTCTACTTAAAAATATATCATCAATTTCGACGAAATTTCGGAATAGGTGCTATGTTTAAGAGGGTTGTTCAAGACGCGTGCTCACGCCACATTAATGATCATCAGCTACACAAAAGTTACAGTTAAAGTGAGTAAGTTGTGTTTTGGCAAGTCGTCGTTGTATAAGGTTCTCTGAGTTTAATCATTAGGAACAGCATTCAGCGAAATACAGGTAAATATCCAGATAACGTCTAGTTTGCAGTAAAATAGATATTGAAAATGCATTTGACGTTAATTGAATGTCGAGGGTATCTGAAAGCGATGACTTTATTATGTTGAATTGTGGAGAGACACCCGAACTGAATAGTTTCTGATTGCGATCCCAAGAGGCAAGTAAATAAGCGGTTGTATTGACTGTGGAGGCGACAGGAGCCGATTAGATCAAGTCATTGCAGCACGTACTATATTGGATAAACGTCAAACTTGAGCTATGGCTGCGTACATTGCGTCTTTCTGTTGCAAGAGTCGGTTTAATTTATAAGTCGCTAGCGGAAAAGCTTATGTCCTGCTTTGGAAATGGAAATAATATCAAAAATTTTTTTGCATCTAAGACAATAAACAAGCAGATGGCTATCCTGATGGAAAGTAAGTAAGCATCGCTTTTAGACGACAAAAATTTTGAGAGTGGTGGGAAGTTATTGCTGCGTGCATAAGTTTAACAGATACATTTTTCCGTCCGCTCCCGCTTCTTAAAAGATTAGACCAACTTTAAATCAATACGCAGGGCGTGAATAGCGACCGATTGGCTATACATGTCACTACCATCGTGACTACCAGGTGTTATAGTTTCGCAACATCTCTGTCGGTGAACTATTTTGCCGCTAGGTGAAGGGTCTCCTTTACTTTATAATTCTTCAGTAAGTTTCTCCTATTCCTTGCACAATTTTTGTTCCAGTAGCATTGCATCAGCAATATAAAACATTTCACGGAAAGTTGCAAATTAGTTACTTTAATTTTACCTTTGCATGCCAGTATAATTCGACATTCTTAAAATGTAAATTTATTGAGATATAGGGGAAGGTATCTTCGCAATTCGTGTTTTAACATATTGTAACTAGTTTGCGCCACCGCGAATTTTATTCAATGATCTTTGTGTGAATGTGGCTGTAGGAGCGGCTGAGTGGTGTTCTTTGTACTATTTATTTATTGTGCATCTTATATGTCTTCGAAAGTCTAAAAGCGAAAGCAAAACAATTGTATGTTTTGTAAAACATATCAAATCATATGAAATGGTATCACTTTGATACGATTTGATATTTCATTAAAGTGATAATTTGTTTGAATACAAGGAAAAAAAGGATTTTCAAACTTTCTGCAGTCCGGAAGCTTGGGAATATATTACTTAAAATATTTTTTAGGGTTAAAAAAATAGTTTCGTTTTAATTTTCAAGTTTAACAAGACAACGCACAGTTTTTATTTATAAAAACCTCAATAACCGGTTAAAAGATATACGGTAGTACATAAACACTGCGATTTTTCTAAAACCAAGTAAACCTAAGGGATTAAAAATATGATGAGTATTTTCATTCATGGTCGGTCAGCCAGATAATGATTTTTTTTAATCATAAGATTGCAAACAAGCAGATAGATCTCCTGATGGAAAGAGTCATTCATTGCCTATAACATTAACACACAACATTAACACCTTTGGTGTCCAAAAGTGTTAATGGTGCGTTGCTATCTTGTGGCGAGGTCTAATGCCACATTCATAAGTTTACAGGCTACCTTAACCTCCAAACCGGAACACGACAGCGACAAGCACTGACGCTATTGCGGCAGAAATAAGTAAGGCGGTGGTACCAGACCTAGGCAAGACAATGCAGAACTCTACCACCGAGTAGCCACGATTGACTCACGTAGCCAATCGGTCGCCTTTTACGACCTGCCTGGCAGAACGGCAGTTGGTCTATTCTTCAAAGGAGACCGGATCCAACACGGGGGAAATGAATAGTAAACATGAGAATAGTGAACTAGGTCTAGACTCTAGATGAATAGTAAACTCCAACCTTAGATTTACTCAGTAGGAAAATTCCAATGTTAATAGTTTAATTAAGGAAAATTATAGAGGGTTCTAGAGGCACTTTATCGCTACCGTTAAAGAAGCATACAAGTTTCGTTGCAGTGTTACTTATAACTATAAGTGTCGCAGTTAAACGCAACTTAGTAAGCCTATTGCATAATAGTCTTGTGTAGTTCGTGAACGAACTAGGTCAGAAGAGCGATCTTATGGACGAACTACACGAACTAGTTCGCAGACCCGTCACTCTTCTACTACGAACTAGTTCTTTCGTTCGACGGCGTGAAATCGAGAGCGCGGTGCGTCGCCACTGTATAGTTCACAGTTCACCATACAACGCGCAATGCGCATCGATTATTAGTAAGACAAAATATGAAGTTAGTAGTTCGTTTACGACTTTGCGCGCGAAATTGAGCGGTGCGCGGTGATTTGGTGACGATACCCGTATTATAATTTATTGTCAACAGGTAAATACAATTTATAAATGGTCCTTTTGTTTTTGGTGTGGTTTATTAACAAAAATAAGTACCTACTATGTGATGTTACTGTTAAAATAACACCAAAACTTATGCTTTTTTATGATAAGAACATGTCTAAATTTATTTTAAAGTGGGTAAGAACATACCAGTTTTCTGTGAATTCATTAGTAGATAGATAAATACAAATTAATATATACTAGATACTAATTCCAAAGATTAAAAGTTGATTATTTTGAAACAGATTTTGTCATTTATTTTTACCTAACTAATTAAATTGTTGATCAACGCAAGCGAACAAGACAACAAGTAGGTTTTTCGCGAATTGACATAGTGAACTAACGAACTAAAAGATCGAAATAGTTCGTTTAAGAGCTGTGAACTAAAATGAGCGCTCCCAATCGTGAACTATATATAATGCGCAAGACTGAATGCATAATTATGTAACAAATTGGTTAAGATTCTAGTTCTAAATCAACTACTCATTTATTCATTTAATTATTTACTTACTAGCTGACCAGGCAAACGTCGTTCTGCTTTTTTAACTACTCTTATTTTTTTCTATATTTTCTCACTTTTTAAACCTTCCCTGGACTTCAACAATTAATTCAAAACCAAGTTTAGCCAAATCAGCCCAGCCGTTCTCGAGTTTTAGCGAGACTAACGAACAGCAATTGATTTTTATATACTTATATAGATTTATTTAATTGTTTATTATACATAGTAGTAAATATGACAATAACATAAACATTGTTTGTTAATTAAAGTTCTTTTACAGTAATAAGATCGTTACAGCTTATAACTTATAGATTTTCTTACTTTATGAAATTATTACATGAACGTCTGAATATTGTCAACCATCAACTTCTTTACTGTCTAGTGGTTATGTTGTCAATGCTTGTACTATGTACTAAACAAGATAATTTAATGTGTTATATCCTCGTTGACAATAAAGAAAATGAGAAAGAAAACATTATACTACAAAGACTTCGTATATTTTCTTTTATACGTATCATTCATGTTCAGTTCATTGCAATATAAAAGTAAGAGTTCATTAATCCCTTTTTGTAGAACGGCAGGTCCACATGACGGCGAGATTTAGGCGCCATTTTTAACTTCCCACTACGTATGTAGATAAGGAAGTTACTAATTTTACCCCGATTTTCGAAAATCGAGTTTTCACCAGATGTCCACGTTTTGAGGCCCTAGGAACCTTTTCCGACAATTTTCACGATGAAGTCAGCATGTCTGTACGTATTTATGTGTAAGTGTGTGCGTGCGTGTGTGTGTGTGTGTGTGTGTGTGGGTGTGTGTAAGTGTGTATGTAAACATCTCATAACTTTTTAACGGCTGGACCGATCGCAAGGCGGTTGATGGCATTCGATTGAATTCCGCTCAACTTAGACTTTCTGAAACTTTGAACCGATTCGGTCTAGGAAATTTTGAGAAATTTTGAAAAAACACGAAAAAAAATTTTGATGAAACAGTATTTTTTTAACATAACTTCTAGATTTATGTACCGATTGAGTACAAAAACTAATCAGCTCTATTCCTCAAAAAAATACGTCTAATACATAAATTGCATCAAAATCGGTTTATCCGTTTGGGAGTAATCGTTGACGAAAATTTTTGAAAAAAGTGTTTTTCGACATAGCTTCGAAATTTTTCAACCAATCATTTTATGGTATTCTACAATATTTAAGTACTAAAAAAGATTACGTCAAATGTCGTTTCAAACATCAAAATCGAATCTAATCCTAAAAATTTATAGCTTTTCAAATATTAAAATTACTTTGTTTTTAGCAAACTTACTTAATTTTTTTTAAATAACTTTCAAGTCAATTCATCGATTGACTTAAAAATATTCGCTTTTCTCCTTTAAAAACTGCGTCAACTACCGTTAGTTTAATTAAAATCGGTCAATTTGTTTAGGATTTATCAATTAAGGAATTTAAAAATAAAATGTTTTTTGACATTGCATCGAAATTTTTCAACCTATCGATTATTTAGCTAAAGCAATATTTTAGGTCTCAAAAATTGAGTCGAATGCCATCATCGTTTTCAAAATATACAGCTGTTCAAAAATTAATATACTGCCATTTTTAATAAAATAGAATTTGAACTGAAAAATCTATGCCTGTAGTTTTTACTCTTTTGAGCTTAAAATACCTTAATTTAGTGGGAAGTTTCAGGGATGGCCCGTCAACCGTTTACACATTTTTTTGGTGTGTTGTGTCAAAAATCCGCAGATTTTTCTTTTCTAACTCAATATTGGAAATGATATTTAAATTGTTTTAGAGCAAATAGGTTTTCTTATATCTTGCAATGTTTGCGCAATAACGCTTTTTTACAATGTTTTATTTTGCTGCCTACTAATTTAGACTTGTCACGGTATATGTTATAGGATGGCAAGGAAGCAGATGACTCTCCTGGTGATAAGAGATAACCATCGCTTACGACACTAAAAATGTTAAATTCTTATCAAAGACAATTTTTAATACGACCAAATTTTTTTGCTAAGTTTTTAAATTTGCCCTATCACGGGGTCTATGTTTTGTTATATATTATGCTAAAGACGTATATATTATAACAAAAAATAGACTGTGTTATTTTTCTAAATAACAAAACATGTTAATGGTGCGGCGCTATCCTTGTAGCGATGTGAAATGCCATATGCATATTATATATGCTATCTCCCATCTAGTACTCCACTACATCTGTGCTATATCTCCAAAGCCCCATGTCACTCGTAATGCAGTGTATGCAGATAAATATCTACGGTTTTTAGGGTTTCATACCCAAAGGATAAAACAGGACCCATTGCTAAGACTGCTGTCCATTTGTCAGTTTATCTATCCGTCTGTCACCAAGCTGTATCTCATGAAACGTGATAGTTAAATAGTTGAAATTTTCATAGATGATGTATTTCTGTTGCGGTTATAACAACAAATATTAAAAACAGAATTAAATATTGAACGGGGGTTCCCATATAGCAAACACGTTTTTTTTGCACTTTTTTCTCGATCTTAATAACGACAACAGGGGAGACGCTTGAAATACGTACCGCCCCGTTGGTCGAATGGTTAGCAACCCTGACTACACAATCACCGGGGCTCGGGTTCGATCTCCGACGGGGACAAGCATTTGTGTGATGAGCATAAATGTTTGTATTTCCCGGTTTGGGTGTTTATTATATATTATATTCCAGCATTTATATATGTATTTCTATGTATATCGTTGACTAACACCCATAACACAAACAAATAATTTGCTTACTTTGGGGTTAGATCAGTAAGTGTAATTCGTCCCGTGAATATTTATTTTTTATATTTAATATTCAGAATATTTAGTTATGTATCAACTTATATAGTTACTAGCTGACCCGCACAGCTTCGCCCGCGTGTAGATTATTATGTCGTCAAGATAGCTTTTCATACAAATTTCATGCCCTGTTTCAACCCTTTAAGGGTTGATTTTTGAATAAAAATAGCCTATGTTTGACCCCAGCTTTTTAACTACTTCCATGCCAAATTTCAGGAAAATCGGTCAGCGGTTTAGCCGTGAAAGCGTAACAGATAGACAGACAGACAGACTTTCGCCTTTATAATATTAGTATTGATATGGATATGGATAAGTATGGATACAACAATCGCGATTTTTTGCTGCTTTTTTATGGATGATGGTACGGAGCTCTTTGTGCGCGAGTTCAACTCACACTTGATCGTTTTTTTTTTCAAATATTACCTAATACCTGCACACCGAACGTCAAACTAAACTGTTTCACAAGTTCGGGTTAAGGAATGATGTGCTCAATAATTATCCAGCCATCCATATTTATGTAATGTTATGACAATTTATGATATAAAAACTATAGCGTTACAAGCTGACCCGGCAAACGTTGTTCTGCCCTTTTAACTACTCTTATTTTTTTTCTATGTTTTCTCACCTTTTAAACCTTCCCTGGTCTTCAACAATGAATTTAAAGCTCAAATTAGCCAAATCAGTTCAGCCGTTTACGAGTTTTAGCGAGACTAACTAACAGCATTTGATATATTATTGATATTTGATGACAATTGACATATGATGACAATGACAATAGATTATTGATATATATTACGTTACGTCTACGACGTTATAGCTTTTATGAATTTCGATATCTTGTTACTTCTTGAGTTAGAAGGAACTTTTCGCTACTTTTGGAGTGAAATAAAAAATAATAAACAATATGACAATGTAGTTTCTAATAATAAAATGCCAAATCAACAGACTTCAGATGAAATTGGCAAAGACCTGAATGTTTTCACTCATTACGAACCGTTCTATGACGAATGAAACAAGGGACCTCCGTCATTTACAATGAACATAATTTGTTTTCGTGAAAGCTGCCCAGCCCTCGGAAATGGGTCACGGTGTGCGCGTCTTGTATTGTATCTATGGAGGTTGTATTTTGGATTAGTATAGTGTAGCATTTTGTTAGTGTTTTTGTTTTTACTTTTTTATGTTGTAGGCTTGAAAACAAACAGACGGCTCGCTTGACGAAAAGATTAACCATAGCTTATAAACATCGAAGAGACAGTTTTTATTTGAGCCGAAAGGGACTGGAACGTGCTTTCTGAGTCTGAATTCCTCGACGAGTACAATCTGGGGATCTTCAAGATAAGGAATCCGACCTTTCAGGGAAACGCGTTCCATCTTAGGTCGCATCTTAACTTACCATCAGGCGAGATCGTGGTCAAGCGCTTTCCTATCGATACTGAAAAAAAATTGTTTGCTATCTAATGACAGCGGGCCGTTACTAATATTTTTAACAGAGAAAATTCGTATTTCTTATACCTCGTCTGACCTGGGGAATCAAACTCGGGACCTCACGATTAAAGTTATCCACTTACTTGCTATTATCAATTAGGGTAGAGACACCAGATCTGGCCACTGTATCATTTGTGGACATTTAATCAATCCCGGCAATAACGTTTTTATCAGAAAACAAAACACACACACAATAACTAAACTATAGTTAGTGGTATAAGATATTATAATCAAATCGTAAGAAATCTCCGGTGATGAACTTGACACATAATGTACACCGAAACTTTATATACTTACCTAAGAGATTTATTTTATAATGACACAGAAAAAAGACTTTTAAACTATGTAAATGCGAGAAAACGAGACATCCATAGCATAAGAGGAGATGGGCTGCCGGCTCTTAAGAACATCATTAATCCGCCTCTTAAAAGATTATATTTTTCAGGAAATATAGACATAGGGTGTTTATTCCATAACTTGGTAGTACGAACCAAAAAGTTCCGACTAAACTGTACTGTTGATGAACACCATGAGTCAAGATAGTGTGGGTGGAGGTTCTGGCCACGGAGGGTGTTGTAGGGGTGGAAAGAAGTAGCTGGTATCAAACCAAACAATACCTCAGAACACTCCCCATTTCAAAGCCAGTAGAGCACACTCAAAGCGACATCATCATTAATTAAATTTGTATCATTTAAGAGCGGGTTTGAAAAGTAACTTGTCTTTAATATAAACTTTTATTTAAACTTACATCACCTATTCTTTCCCTCAGAGGTTCATTTTTAAAAAATGTAGCTTTTGACACCGGATCTTAAAATATATTCATGCTAAACTCCATCAAATTCGATTTAGCGGTGTAGTTGTAAAAGCGTCATAGACAAATAGCAGATAGATAAACAAACAGACAAAAGGATGACAGATGGACAGACAGACAGATAGACAGACAGACTCGCATAAATAATATTAGATGGATTAATTATCAAAATGTTTTTTGCTACTATGCAATAAACCCATCTCATGTGTGATGAATCGCTCTACGTCTTAGTCGCTCTATGGTAAATAAGAAAAAAAACCTCTACGGTTTCGAAACAAAAGGACCCTCCTTTTGTCTTTCCACTACAGATGTCTTTGTGTAAGGTAAATAGTATGGTATTTTTAAGTGGCACCTTTTGACGACGAAAAAACTCAGTGTAGGACATTACATATTCTTGTATTATGACAAAAAATATGTTTTGAAGTGAAACTTCTTTAGAATCGTTGTGATTTCAAACCTGATGCAACAGAAAAAACGACAGGTAAGAGACACAAATACAAAAATTTGTAGAATGAAGCCGGTAAAGAATGAGACAGATATATACATACTATTTTATATTATCGGTCTCTATTAGTTTCACTTCTATCGTGTGTGAATCGCACACACACCGTTTTTTGTGTAAGGAATCAATAATGAAGCAAGCTATTACTGTGGAATACACTTCTTAATCACTTATTCCTGTTGGCTCTTGATGATCCCATCACAGCTTCCACTTCACAATTTACAAATACAGACAGCGTCGCCGCCGACGGCGACTCGGCCTACGTTTCGACTCGCACACTCGAGACCTTAGTCAAAAGACAAGCGTTGCCGAGTCGAAACCTAATGCTATTTATTATCCTACTTACGGTCAATATACTGCACTAGGCTGAGGTTTGGTCTCACAGGAGACACCCTTAGGGCGGGCTCTAAACGCACTTAGCTTAAACTCTGCCGGAACACTCTGCTCGCCCGATTTTTTTATAGAAAAAAGGGGCAAACGAGCAGGAGGCTCACCTAATGATAAGTGATTACCACCGCCCAAGGACAGCCATATCACCAAAGGTCTTGCAGCTGCGTTGCGGCCAAGTAACCTCAGTTTCGCAGTAACGTTCATTTAGATAATAAATAAATAAAATAAATATTCACGGGACAAATTACACTTACTGATCTATCCCCAAAGTAAACAAATTATTTGCTTCTGTTATGGGTGTCAGTTAGCGATACTAATACATAGAAATACATATATAAATACTTTCACATACATAATAAATACCCAAACCCGGAAATACAAACATTTATGCTCATCACACAAATGCTTGTCCCCGTCGGGTATCGAACCCGAGCCCCGTTGATTGCGTAGTCAAGGTCTCTAACCACTCGACCAACGGGCCGGTACTTAAGTTCATTTTGAAAAAAAACATTGAATACTTTCAAACTTACATCTTTATATCTGTGTCGATCTGGGTTCCTTTCGAAGAATAGATCAATTTCCTTAATGCGAGGCATTTCGTAAAAGACAAAAAAGGCTAAAACGTAAAATATAAATTTTTTTAACAAGTAAAACTGCAGCAACTGACTTCCCATATCTTCATCAAAATGTAACCATACGGGGAGTGTGACCTCGCAAATATATGTAAATAGAATATTCGAAATTGGTTCTGTGTCCGAGTTCTGAGGTAACAAATGCAAAAAAAAATATGTAACCGTGTTGATAGCTTCCTCCTTTTGGGAAGTCGGCAGAAAATACTTATTATTAATATGTAGATTAGTAACTACGTGGTAGAGTTCTACAACTTCACGCGCGGATTTTCCTTATAGGAGCTAATTTCAGTAATTTATTGATAACTAGCTGACCCGGCAAACGTTGTTTTGCCTTGCATATTAGGAATCCATAGCGGACAAACAACGTGATACTTAATTTATATAAGTCTACGGGATTAAACTTTATATGGTGGTCAAGTATTCTTAAATTTTCTAATTTTCCGCGCAATATCCTAATATTTTCTTTTATAAGAACCTTCTCCTTACAATTACAAACTAAACAAGAAAAAAATACCGAAATTAGTCCAGCCATTCAGGCGTGATGTCGTGACCAAGGAAAATAGGGATTGATTTTTATATATATAAGACTAGTAGCTAAAATTATGATTTTGTTGCTCCTACTGATTGCTACATATATGGATTACTGCTAGCTCTGCCTTCCCCGCTTAATTTCGCCATCCCCATTTTTCCATCGATCGTCGAGGCGCACAGATTCTAGGCATCGACATATTGTGGACGTACTATCATGTACCCGGATAAAACGGTTCTACTCGACATTTTTCATTTGAGCCCCAAGGGACTGGAACATACTTCCTGAGTCTGAATTCCCCGACGAGTACAATCTGGGGATCTTCAAGAGAAGATACCCAAACTTTTAGGGAAGCGCGTTCCATCTTAGCCCACATCTTAACTTACCATCAGGCGAGATCGTGGTCAAGCGCTTCCCTATGAACACTAAAAAAAGCTTAATATCAAATTAATATGAGCATCTTTGAAATTAAAAGATTCATAATGGGACTTATTGCAGAGCAGTTTATTTCTGATTGAAACCAAAATAACGATATGTTGCTCCTACTGATCGCTAGATATAAGAATTACCGCTATCTTTATATCAAGCCAGTATGAAGATCCTTGAGATTAGAAGTTTTTTATAATGGGACTTAAAGCAGTAATTTATTGCTAATTATTTGCCAAAATAACGATTTGTTGCGCCTACTGATCACTACATGATATAGGGATTACCACTAGTTTTGTATTAAGTCAGCATAAACATCCTTGAAATTAGAAGGTTTGCAATTCGATTTAATGAAGCAAATTATTTCTTATTAGTAGCCAAAATAACGATTTTTTGCTCCTAATGCTGGCTATATATAGGGATTCCGATAGCTTCATATCAAATCAGCATAAATATCCTTAAAATTAGAAGGTATATAATGGGACTTAATGCAGCAATTTATTGCTAATTTATAGCCAAAACAACGATTTTGTTACTCCTACTGATCGCTACATATAGGGATTTGTTCAAGGTTTATAATAGGACTTAATGGAGTAATTTATTACTAATTACTTACCAAAATGAAGATTTTGTTAGTCTTGCGGATCGCTACATATTAGGATTACCGCTAGATTTATATCAGCATAATCTGCCGATCGGGTGAAACCAGAAAATCTTTATAAGTTTGATAGAGTTGCATAATATATTGCCCGGGTTTGGTACCACTTCCTTACCTATTCGTGCCGCAATAGCGCCTAAGCTTGTCACTGTCGTATTCTAGTTTAGAAGGTAAGGAAATTAGTGAATTTACGCATATGGTATTATCTCCATATGCAAGCAACGTACCTTACATAGTTGGTAGATACCAGAGAGAGGTAGAGCTCATAGCTACGAGCGATGGTTGTCTGTTTCCATTACAAGAGATGTCTGTTTATTTGCCATGTTGTGATATTAACATAGTCCATATAATATATGTTGATTTTTCTCAATATTTATAATAAAGTAATAAATCAACATCTTCAAAAATAAGTCATGTAGTCGGTATTTTAAATGTTAGTCGGCACCGCCACTCGATATCACAGCGGCTTGTCTCTGACAGGGGGCTATTTTATAGCCTTCTGCGGAGAGAAAACGATTGTAAATCATAGACTTCTTTTTCAGAGATATCGTTGAAAACAGACGGTGCCTATAAAACTTATAACAAAACGTCTATACGTAATTCATTTAGAAAGTAATTCGGATAATTTATTAATATTTAAAAAATCTACTCATATAATCGTAATAAAACATAATAAAATGTATATATAAGATTCATTTAAAGATATTTATATTCTTTTTAGGCTTCCGTGACTCATAAGAAAAACGAAACCCTGATAGGATCACATTTTATTTTATTTATTTATTTATACTTTATTGTAGACTTACATAAGTAAAATTGTACAAAAGACGGACTTAATGCTAATTGCATTATCTCTCAGTCAACCTTTAGGCTAACAGAAATAGTAGTGTGTACGTACAAAGAATATATATCCATTGTTCACATTGTTGTCCATCTGTCTGTCTATATGTCCGTATATCTAGAACCTTTATCTCGGGACCGCTAAAGGTATCATGTTGTAACCAAGTTGTAAAAGTAAACTTCTAAGTTAACGTAAAAAGATACAGTGATATTTGTCACAAATAAACATGTACTTGGACACTCTCAAGGAATCAAAATTTATAGGGTACTTTGCGTCGAGGTATAACTATTAAAATAAGCAAGTAATATCGCCTTATACTATAAGTAAAAAAAAAAATTGTAATTAAATTATAAAAAATATGAACTTTTTTTTATATCATAAGATAGCAAACAAGCGGATGGGTCTCCTGATGGAAAGAGTCAACCATTGCCTATATACACCAAAGATGTTAATGGTGCGTTGCTATCTTGTAGCGAGATCTAATGCTACGTACGTAAGTTTACTGGCTACCTTACCCTCCATACCGCAACATGACAATGACAAGCACTGACGCTATTGCGGCAGGAATAGGCAAGGCGGTGGTACCAGACCCGGGCGAGACAATGCAGAACTCTACTACCTAGTAGCCACGATGGTAGTGACTCGCGTAGCCAATCGGTCGCCTTTTACGACCTGCCTGGCCGACCGGCAGTTGGTCTATTCTTCAAAGGAGCCCGGAACCAACACAGGGAAACATCTTTTTTAAAATATATATGTTTTGGAAAGTATTTCGGGAAAAGTTCAAAAAAAAACTGAGAGAGTTGATTCCTGGACTTTTTATAATATGTACTACACTTAATATATAATATGTATGTACAAATTTGTACGAAACCCTCGTTAGGTGGGTCCGACACGCACTTATCCGGATATTTTGTTTTAATAATCCTTATAATAAAGCGATGAAATTTATTTGAAATTTTTCTTTATATTTTATTTAGATTAACAAAAAAACGATTTATTCGTTCTTATAATAATAAATGCGAAGGTCTCCCATGTTGGTCTAGGATCCTTTAAAGAATCGACCAATTTTTGTTTTGCCAGATAGGTCGTAAAAGGTAACTGGTAAATGTCTCCACCATTGTGACTACTAGGTGGTAGAACTCTGCAACAACTCGCCCGGGTATTTGGTACCACCGCTTTACCTATTCGCCTGAGTATTTGGAACCACGGTCTTACCTATTCCTGCCCCAATAGCGTCAACGCTTGTTAGTGTCGTGTTCCGGTTTGGAGGGTAAGGTAGCCGGTAGACTGAAGCACGTAGCGTTGCTATCCCACCAACGTAACGCACCATCTGTTTGGTCTCTATAGGTTGCCATCCATCTGCCTGTTTGTATTAAATAATGTAATACAAAAAAACTCTGTTCTTTATTGTTACGCTTCGGGTTCTTAATTTGCAAGAAAACACCACTTATATTAAAACCGTGTATTTACAACACTAAGGTACGATAAACTACGATGAAATACAAAAATATAACGATAAGCTAACGTAAATACACTATACACACTTGTCACACTCTCTGTACTAACACTAAACTTAACCGACTACGCTAAATCACTAAAACACTTCTCGCTTCGCACTGGTCGTTTCAAATATCTCTCTCGATCACTTTATAAAAACTGCTCTCTGTTTGTCAACACATCTCTATTTATACCCAGGGTAAAGTTCTACCTGGTTATCGAAAAATCCAAATTATTGCGTAAACAATAAACAATTTTAATTGTAAACAAGTCCAAGTAAAGATACACCATGTTTACCCTTATGCTCTATAACAGAATATTCATTATGGCGTAGCTGCTTGGGTGACGTCGGCTTTTGTTTATCAATAAAGGCAGCTTGTCTCTTTATTTAATTTCTAGATTTTTCAGCGTTTTAATTCTTCACTTTTCAAGATTAATTGTAACAATATTATTTTATTTATTTTATTTTACTTTACTAAGAAATACATATAAACGGTTGCATTGAATATACCTTGATTTCATTGAAATGTATATATATATATATATATATATATATATATATATATATATGTAAGTATCTTCACGCCCGTATCCCCGAAAGGGTAGGCAGAGGTAAAACAAGTGCACCCACGATTAGCCGAAGATACTTGGTCCCACTATGTGATAGGTGGCAAGCCTATCGCCAACCGGGCACTTTCCAATCCCGGGCAATGTTGTTTTTATCAGAAAACTGAAAAAACACATTTCTGAATTGCCCGACCCAGGAATCGAACCCGGGACCTCTGTGATCAACTCCGACACCGGACCACTACACCACAGAGGCGATTAATGTATATATGATATATGTATATATATATGTATATATATATATATATATATATATATATATATATATATATATATATATATATATATATATATATATATATATATATATATATATATATATATATATATATATATATATATACATACTCGTACTAGCCTCTATTCCGAACTTTCTGCTAAAACTCATTTATATGTCGCGAGACTAACACTAACTTTACCGGTACAGAGCGTACTAATACTGATACAGCTTGCAGTTTCAAAGATAGTTCGAAACATAGTCTGGTCGCTCAATAAATTCTACTGAAACATATATGGAAAAGATACTTGTATGGTGGAGTTAAAGTGAGAAAGTTATATCAAGGCTATGTCGTTTTATCTATAGAAGTAAGAAGACATTGGGGCGGCTTAAAGAGGAAAAATACCGCATAAATTGTAAATTCAGTTACCGTGTAAAAATAAATGTTATATGTATAATTTATAAATTAGGTTTTCATAAAGTAAAGTTTTATCAAAATTTCTCAAAATCTGCTGGACCAAATTAGTTGAAATTTTCAGGAAATCTATGTCGAGCGGAATCACACCGTCAACTGCGTTTCGATCGGCCAAGCCGTTTAAAAGCTATGAGATGTTTACATACAAACAAACACACACACATACGCAAACATATATACAGACATACTGATGTCATCGTGCAAATAGTCGGAAAAGGTTCCTAGGACCTTAAAACGTGGTGAAAATCTGGTAAAAATCGGGGCAAAATCAGTAATTTCCTTATCTGTGTACGCAGCAGGAAGTTAAAAAATGTAATATAACTGAAAATTATGTCAGCCATTTTTACAGCATAATATAATTTTTAATTAATGTTTATAGTGTTATAAAAAATGGTATTTATGCTGTAGATTTAGATGTGAGAAACAAAGATATTAAAAATTTACATTATTATGATGTAATAGCGACGTACAAGATATTGAAACATTGACAAGGAATGAGGCTTAATAACGGGCATAAAATTCGCAGAAATTACAAGACATCAAGTAACTTTTCTATACGTCGTAAGACAATTTCTGCACAAACAAAAATAATTTGGTCACAAGAATTTTATGTTCAATAGAGCTCGACATTGACTTACAGTCAATGTAGCTCGAATGCAAACTAAAGCAATACGAAAGATATTGTGAATCAAGGGCTATACAGTTATTTGAAGTATACGCTGAAATAAATGTGCAGAAATGTGGAATGTTTTTATATAATAATTAGCCATATTTGAGGTATCTCTTAATAGAATATTATTCAAGATACAATTATATAGGTAAAGTGCCTTTATATTAAAAAAATATTCTAATATTTATAAAACAATTACTTACTTATGGAAAAATGCCTATGGGAATTTATATATAGAAGAAAAGACTTCATTTTTATCAAATACAGAATTAAACAATGGTTACAGGAAAAAAGTGAGCTTATTTTTTAATGTACACATTTGTAGATTGGACTATAAACGCTGTATAAAAAGCTCCAGAATTATGTGTAAAGGCGACGGAAGAAAACTAAGATATTTTATTTTATTATAATAAATAAAATTAATAGTATATATTTTTTTAATGGTTGATATTGGTTGATAAACTATATTATCTCTCGTGTTGGTTCGCGACTCCTATAAAGAATTGACTAACTGCCGTTCTGTCTGGCAGGTCGTAAAAGGCAAGTAATTGGCTATGCGTGTCACTGCTGTTCTGACTACTAGCTTCTTGCGTTCTACAACGTCATATCCGGGTATATGGTACCACCGTCTTTCCTATTCTTTCTGCAATAGCGTTAATGTTTATTATGATTGTGTTCCGGGTTAGAGAGTGAGGTAGCCGGTAGACTTATGCGTGACGTATTACCATCCCGCCAGATGGATAGCAACGAATGATTAAGATCTTCATCGTCTGTAGGCGATGGTTTCTCTTTTCTTCTGCCATCTGCTTGTTTGTTATCTAATGATAAAAAATATTTAGTATTTTTGACCAGTTTTACTAATAAAAGTACTTTACAAAACTATGCCTAATATTTATATTTTTTTTAAGTAATATTTATATGTGACACATTATTAGCAAACAAGCAGATGGTTCACCTGATGAATAGAAATAATGATTGCATACAAGCATTGCTAAATTAGCATCAGAAAAGCTTGGTGTTCTCAACAAGGCTAGGCAACACTTTACACCGGCTCGTCGCTTAAGGCTTTATAAGGCGCAGAATCCGACCTCATATGGAGTATATACTGCTCTCACTTGTGGGCAGGTGCTCCTCAGTACCACCTCCTTCCTTTTCATCGCATTCAACAACGTAGAGCGGCTCGAATTGTTGACGACAGAACTATTTCTGATCGGCTTGATTCTTTGGCATTACGAAGAGATGTGGTATCGCTCAGCATCTTCTATTCGATCATCATGTAAGTGTTCCGAAAATCTGAATGCAGTAATTCCTGTCGCCGAATTTCACTATCAGATATCGCAACCAAAACTACAAAATTTCATTCTCACCATCTCGATTTCTGGAATTTCATAACTGCACGATTCTTGGAGCACTTTTTTGCACACGAAATATTGCAGGAATAATTAGTTGTGGTAGTATTGCGCTTTTGCTGCAAAACATTGCAGTAATAATTAGTTGCGCTAGTACTGCACTTTTGCTGCAAAACATTGCAGTAATGATTCCTATTGAAAATTCGCGGCTTTATTGAAACAAAATTTACAAAGTATAATTGAAAATAAATTTAATATGTCTGGTCTGAACGAGCGTAGAGGCCGTAAGGATCGGAGCGCGTGGCTAATGGTGTCGGGCTGGCCAGATGCCAGACGTGCGTGCCAGGCTTTGCTTACCGCCAATATTTTCTGTTTTTATAAACAGACTAACGGCTTCCCGCAATACACACGCGTGAGTGCCAATTCCGGTATAAATCTCGTATAAAACTTATTTTACTCGGTTCTCAGAATTGGACATAAGTTTATCGACTATCCATTCATTATTTAGCTAGTTCTCATCCTTTTTATGTTTCAGTTCTAAGCTGGAACATAAAAATGATGAGAAATAATGTAATAATGTCACGGTAAAAAAAAAGTCGGTGGTACCAAACCCGGGTGAGACGTTTAGACGTTTACCACCTGGTAGTCACGATAAAGTAATTTTTTTTTAAATATTTTACGAACTGCCTAGTAGAATGGAAGTTAATTAAAAAGTATCCTATGTACTAATTCAAGTCATCACCTACATGAGTGGCAAATTTTATTTAAATCGGTTCAGCTGTTTTTGCGTGATCAGGTAATAAATATCTCCGTCCGTAGTAATCCATCCGTATACCTAAACTTTCGCATTTATATTAGCTGCACCATGCAGCCCGCTGCATTATAAAGTTTTTGGGGAATTCCACGAGAACAACTAATTTTTCTGAGATAAAGAGTAGCGTATGTGCTATTATAGACCGGGATCCCAGGAACAAACTTTTTTTTATTAATAACAAGCTGATTTTTGTGAACAGCTTTATTTTAACGAGACAATCATCTTTTCTATCTTCGAAAAATCTCGAATCGAATAACTAATAAAGATAGATAAGAAAGAAAACTTTAGAGTGTTGGACTAAGAAAAGTTTCTACTTTACGCGTAGGACAATGTTACTCTTAAATAGCAATAATAATTAACAAGCTGTTGTGAGAAAATTAGGTTGTTATTAAATTGATTAATATCAATTTAAACATCTCATAATTCCGAAACTTTAGAGTGGAGGACTCGCCAAAAAAAACATCGAATGTGTAGGATAAAAGTTTCATCGTGTTTTCCATAATATAATCAAGCGATTAAAGTCAAAAAATAATTATTGTTATTAATAAATATTTTTCCTTCACCGAATCAAAACTTTCGAAGCCCCATAACTTTATTATCTACCCAATTTGAGATTTTTCGAAGATAGAAAAGACGTCTCGTCAAAACGAAGCTGTTCACAAAAATTCAGCTTGCTATTAATGAAAAAAAGTTTGTTCCTGGGATCTTGGTCTATTACACATTATATCAATTACCTGTGTGTCAAATTTGATATAAACAATTTTTCTTTTTTCTTTTTGAAGTTTTGGCGTGATTAAGTAGCAGAAATCCATCCATCCATACATCGAAACAGACAAACTTTTGCATTTATAATATTAATATTTATATAGATTTTAGGTAAGAGTAAATTCTAACTCTAAAGTTTAACCACGATATATGATCTAAATCTAATACTTAGTTAGATATAAGTCAAATCAAACTGAAATTCAACTGCTGGCAAGAGGTGCATTGAAAATGGAGCATAGAATTGAGCTCTCGACGGCGTTAGCCCGCGGGCTACTGAAATTGGCGAGCTGTACGTCGGTAAAATTCTACATGACCACACATGGAATGAAGCAGGCAGCGAAATAAAAAAATATTTAGCTTAGAAATCCAGATATTCAGGTATTTTTTGTAATTTCAATCCAAAGCCTCTTCTTGTGTTGCAGCTATTGAGGATTTACCATTTTAAATTTTTATTAACCGACATCAAAGCGGAGGTCATCAGTTTGACATGTATGTATGTATGTAATGTTGTCAGAATTGGATAATATTTGAGTATTATGATCTATTTAGGCGTCCAAGTACATGTACTAAATTTCGTAAGTGTATGTATGTTTACATGTTTATATATTTGTATGTGTGCCTACGAATTTCTCGGGAACTAAAAGCCATATAGAGCTTATTTTTTTGATTTAAATTAAGTATATTCCAACTTAGGGAACAGACTTAGTTTCATTAAAATTGGCTCAGTAGTTTTTGAGGTATCAGTTGGTATTTTTGATTTAAAGTCAATTTAAATTTTTAAATTACTATGATTATTTTTTCATTCAAAAGAATATTCGAAGAGTGATATTTTTTGGAGTTAAATGATTACTCTATAACGTCGAGAACTTAACGGACGTTAAAAAATTAATGAGAGAAATTTTATGACATACTTATTGAACTTAGCGAAGAAATTTTACATCATTAGTAATCAAGTTATATGAAGAGTATTTTGGCTCTACGATTGGACAACAAAACTGTGGATTTCATACATCTTGTTACAATTTCGTTCATTTTTCCCTTGTTGGCTCCGGGCTCCTTTGAAGAAGCCTGGCAGAACAGCAGTTGGTCTAACTGCTGTTCTGCCAGGCAGGTCTTAAAAGGTCATGTTCCGGTTTGGAGGGTAACATAGCCGGTCAACTTACGCATGTGGCATTAGACCTCGCCACAAGATAGCAACGCACCATTAACATCTTTGGCGTCTATAGGCGATGGTTGACTCTTTCCATCAGAAGACCCATCTGCTTGTTTGCTATCTTATAACTTTAAAATATTATAACATTAAAAAAATTTTTTCAAACATTCTATTTGTGTTTCTATTAAGCGCATCATTATTTTCTAATACTAGCTGTGCGCGCAACTTCGGCAGCGTGGAATAATTTCTAAAAGTAGTCTAGGTTATTTCTTATCACATCAGTTATCTGCCAGTAAAAGTCCTGTAAAATTAGCCAGATTAGCCGGAATAAACAAACAGGACAGGCAGAATCCGGAGAAACAGAGAAACAAACAGACAGACAGACAAACAAACAGATATATACCGTGTATACATTCATATGCGTTCATTAAAAATCGGTTATTTTAGTAGAAACTCCAATTTTATTTATATGTATGATATAGACATAATAATCTCGTGTCGTCTCGTGTAGTCGCACTTCTCCGAAAGTTTTGTACCGTTATGTGATTGGTGTGTGCCTATTGAAATTTTTTTCTATTACTTTGATGTTTTTTTTTTGAATAAGCCTCCAAAATTACTTATAAACCCAAATTTTCACCTATCTACTTTACCACCTCCCATTATCCCCCACCTTACCGAAATCTTCATTATATACATTGGTCTAATAATCTTCACGCCAGATCCCTTACGGTGTAGGCAGAGAGAATCGAGTGCCATCACGATCCTTGCAGACTTTTTTTATATCATAAGATAGCAAACAAGCAGATGGGTCTCCTGATGGAAAGAGTCAACCATCGCCTATAGGTGTTAATGGTACGTTTCTATCCTGTGGCGAGGTCTAATGCCACATGCATAAGTATACCGGCTACCTTACCCTCAAAACCGGAACACGACAGCGACAAGCACTGACGCTATTGTGGCAGGAATAGGTAAGGCGGTGGTACCTCACCCGGGCGAGACAATGCAGAACTCTACCACCTAGTAGCCACGATGGTAGTGACTCGCATAGCCAACTGGTCGCCTTTTACGACCTGCCTGGCAGAACGGCAGTTGGTCTATTCTTCAAAGGAGCCCGGAACCAACATGGGGGAAAACTTAATGTGGAGTACTTAATGGAAAAGCTTACTTAATGTGGAGGAAGCTAGACTTGTCTAGCTTCCTCCACATTAAGTACTCTTTTCATGCAAACACGCCGGTTGCGAAGACTCCTGACACCACCTTCGGACAGTACTCGATTATTATTACAAATAATTTATATGACAGATTATTATTTGCTGGATCAGGTTTTTTTATATCATAGAATATCAAAGAAACAGTTGGCTCTACCAATGGAAGAGACACCATCGTCTATAGACATTTTAAGTGTAAATGGTGCGTTGCTATCTGTGTTGTGGGGAAGGTATGCTACATGCATTCATTTACCGGCTACCTTACCCTCCACACAGAAGTACGACAGCAGTAAACGCTATTATGGTTGAAACAGGAAATGCGGTGGTACCATGTACCCGGGAATGACGTTGCAGAACTTTACCACCTAGTGGTCTTTTTTTTCATATCATAAGATAGCAAACAATCAGATGGGCCTCCTGATGGAAAGAGTCAACCATCGCCTATAGGTGTTAATGGTACGTTGCTATCCTGTGGCGAGGTCTAATGCCACATGCATAAGTTTACCGGCTACCTTACTCTCCAAATCGGAACACGACAGTGTCAAACACTGACGCTGTTGCGGCAGGAATAGGTAAGACGGCGGTACCAGACTCGGGCGAGACAATGCAAAGCTCTACCACAATTGGTCGCCTTTTGCGACCTGCCTGGCAGAACGGCAGTTGACCTATTCTTCAAAGGAGCCCGGAACCAACGCGGGGAAACACGGTGATAGTGACACGTATAGCCAATCGGTCGCCTTTTACGACCTGCCTGGCAGAAGGGCAGTTGGTCTATTCTGCAAAGGAGCCCGGAACCAACACGGGGAAAAATCGGGGAAACATCGCTGACAGATTTTTAAATAGGAATTATAAATATTCTCGAAAATCTAAAATCTCTATGTTGGTCCCGGGCTTCTTTCAACTGACGTTCTGCCACGCAGTGTCACTACCATCGTGGCTAATAGGAGGTAAAGTTCTGCATTGTCTCGCCCGGGTGTGGTACCACTGCCTTACCTATTCCTGCCGTAATAGCGTCAGTGCTAGTCACTGTCGTGTTGGAGTTGACCCTCTACTCTCTCTTTCCATCAGAAGACCCATCTGCTTGTTTACTATCTTATGAAATTAAAAAAACATTACTGTAAGAAGCAACGACGCTATTCCAGCAGGAATAGGCAAAGTGGTGGTACAGTCCAATACTAGATGTTGTAAAATTTTACCACCCAATAGTATCAGCTCGGAGTCTGGCGGGTGGTGTATTACCACTTCCCCTATCTCAGATATTTCATTTTCCCCTTTCTTCCATTTTCCCCTCCTATTCCTTTTCTCCTGTCTCAGATGAGCACGCAAAGCCGTTGGTCTCGGCTATCGCTAGAAATAGTCTAGTCGATAATCGTTTTCGGATTAGTGAAATGCGGCGATGGGATCACCACTCGTCTAGCTAACCGATGAACCCGTGAATCGTGGTGAGCCGAAAAGTCTATAAACGTTCGGTTTACTCTGCCTACTCCGGAAGAGATCCGAACATGATGATACTTATTAAAATTTGTTTTCAACCCATTTTCCAAAATTCGCAATTCGGATGTATAACCCTTTATGATTACTGAGAAATCATAAATAAAGGGTTTTTGAAAAAAATTAGCGTTATCAGTTTTGCTCATTGACTAGGTTGTTAATGAACAAAATTTATAACGCTAGACTAATAAAGTTTGATTTCTTATACCAAACTAATTCTGTCAATAATCTTCCGCCGGGAAAATTCAACACGGTGTTCCTAATGGCTAATTCAAATGCGGTGCTTTGTCGCATGTGTTTACAGCTCACTGGATTAGTGATTACTAATTTCTTTTGATTATTATAAGATCTATGAGTCCGATGTATTGACAGAACAATTGGTCTGTTATTAGGTCTTTCCAACACGTTTTTATTAGCTTCGGTCGTATATTAGTATGTTTCAGAAAGTTTGAGCATGATTTTGAAATACTTTAAAACATTGGATTAATTTGAATTTTTGCATACTTATCAAGGATCAATGACAATGCAATAATGTAAAAAAATCGTCCATATTTCCTTACTAGGACCAAAATTAGTGATCGTTTGTATTTGGACCCCTGTTGCCTTCTTCGGATAAAATAGCCGGTTTTCAGATTCCCTCTCCAAAAATATCATATTATCTGATGTCGGTAACTTATCCGAGGAAGGCAAGTGCAAATTATTTATTACGCGGGTAAATTAAATAATAATTTGAAAAGACTAAAAAACACGCTTTTATGAAAAATCGGGCTAAAAATAAAAAATATATTATAGTTTAAAAAACTAATAAAACACGCCTTTATAAAATCCAAACTAAAAATTGGGTTTAAATTAAGAATATTAAGGGTTTATAATAAATCCGCACTTTAGCCACGCTTTTTTGTTTAAAAAAGACTATTTAGGTCATGGAGACCTAAATAGTCTTTTTTAAACAAAAAAGCGTGGATGAAGTGCGGGTTTATTTAACCCGGGCTAGAAAATACTATACAGACTTGCAATAATATATAGTTTTACAATAATGCTTCAAATTGTGAAAGAATAAAATCAATTATTTCTCCATATTTTGCATAAAAACAATAAGATTATCAAAAGTTTAATTTGACAATGCCAGCTTGAAGTTCATTATAAGGAAGTTACGTAAGACGTTTTGAAGTCCTATGAACCTTTTCGGACTGTTTTCATGATAACTTTTTTTTTTCATGATAACGTTAGTATCGTGAACTCAGTCAGTCAGTATGACTGAGTTCACGATATTGACACATACATACATAGATATACGCATACATACACACATACACACATACATTGTATTGCACTGTACTGTACTGTATTGCATTGTATTGTATTTAATGTTTAAGCGTGAAGATGAGTTTGAATGAAAAGTTTTTGCTAGGTTGGAGTAGTATCCACATATTGCTATGCCGCTGCCGCTGCCGCATAGTTGATATGCCGCTGTGTTCCGATGTTCAATACCAAGGAGTAGATCAAACGAGAAAAATCTGTAGCAGATAATTATGATAAAGTGCCGTGGTAGAATGGGTACACTGATCTCATAGCCCTTTACTCAAAACAGTGAGAAAAACTCTATGGGGTTTTAGTCGGTAGGTCTCCTTGTGAGGCAGTCAACATAACCCTCTCGATAAACCCAACGAGAGGGTTTATAAAGGGTTTCCCTATGTAATGAAACGTGTCCAATTACGTAAATTATTTAGGAGTTAACGGTAAACAACAGTCAACGCACTGCCGACTGCCTCTTCATTATAAAATATATTTTTTATGTCATTCGATAGCAAACAAGCAGACGACTCTCCTAATGAAAAGAGAAAATATCACGTATAGACACCAGCTGTTAGTGGTGCGTTGCTATTTATGGTGATGCCATAAATCTACCGGCTACATTACACTCTAAACCAGAATACGACAATACTCAGCCATCACATACCCGGGTACTATATACGCGGGCGAGACATTGCGCAACTCTATCACCTAGTAATCACGATGATAGTGACACATGTGTATAGTCCATCAGTCGCCTTTTACGACCTGCCTGGCAGCACGGCAATTGGTCTATTTTACAAGGGGCCCAAATTAATACGGAGAACTTCAAACATCGTAACTTCCTATTGGCTTTAAATAGAATATTTCACAATTTCGAGGACAATCTCAATAAAAAATCTTAAAAAATTTTGGGTTTACTATTATTTTTTTTAGTCCGTGCGCCACCCCAGAATATTGAAAATGTTTAACTTAACGCTACTTATGTGGATAAGGAAGTTACTAATTTTGCCCCGATTTTCAAAAGTTGAGTTTTGAGATCCTAGAAACCTTTTCCGATTATTTTCATAATGAAGTCAGTATGTATGTATGTGTAGGTGTATGTAAACATCTCATATGTTTTAAACGACTTGACCTATCGAAACGTGGTTGGATTTCGCTCAACTTAAGACTTCCTGAAAACTTTTGAAAAAAGTGTTTTTCGACATTACTTCGAGATTTTTTTAACCTATCATTTTCGACCTTCTGCAATATTATAATTAAAAAAACCACGTCAAATGTAGTTTAATGCAGTTTAAAAAACAAAAAAAAATCAAGTTTTGGAAATTTACAGCTATTCAAATATTAATATTTCGTGTTTACAGCAAACTAACTTAATATTTTATAAAATAAATTTCTGGTTATACCAATTGATTTAAAAATATAACAAGCTTTTGATATATAAGTTAAATCTTTTTGGGTCCTCTGCAATACATGTTCTCCAACATGCATTGCAGGGGACCCAAAAAGTATTTCGGGTACTTAGAGTACCCGAAGACTGGCGGAGCGCGGTCATCGTGCCCTTGTATAAAGGCAAGGGCTCACGTATAGACTGCAATAGCTATAGCGCCATTGGTTTGATCAGTTTAGCATCGAAGGTGTATGGTAAGATCATTGAAAGGAGAATGCAAGGGAAGTCCGAGGGAATGTTGTGGGAGGCACAAGGGGGTTTCAGATCTGGAAGAGGATGTATGGATCAAGTTTTCTCACTCCGCAACATCGTAGAGAAACATCTGGCTGTCGGCCAGAAAGTTTTCTGCGGTTTTGTGGATTTGGAGAAAGTGTTTGATAGAGTTGTGCGAAAGAAACTTTGGGACATTTTACCCAGTTATGGGATAGATGGGCGTCTGCTGCGTGCTTTGCAATCCATGTACTGGGATTGCAAAGCATGTTTGCGGGTGGACGGCAACATATCGCCCTGGTTCGATGTCAATATCGGCGTCGAGCAGGGTTGTGTGTTGTCAGCTCGTCTGTTTATTCTATATCTGGATAAGTGACTCCAAAGATTGAGGTCATTGAATGTGGGAATGCGCTTGAGTTATCTAGTGGTGAACTGCCTACTTTATGCAGATGACGCTGTACTTTTAGGCTCAACTCCATCTGAGCTGTAAACACTGGTCACAGTTATGAATGAGGATTGTAAGAGTATGGGCTTAAATTTGAATGCGAAGAAAACTAAAGTTTTAGTATTTGAAAGAGAAGCAACCAAAACGGACGTAAGAGTTGTGGTCGATGATGTAGTGCTGAAATAAGTGGATGAGTTTGTATATCTTGGATGTGCTTTTAGTAGGGATGGAAGGTACACCGTTGATGTTGAAATAACAGTGTGTGCAGGGAACAGACTGAATGGAGCGTTAGGGAATTTACTTAATACCACAATTCTAAGTCAGGTTGCCCGTCTAGCCCTGCATAATCATGTGCTTATCCCAACGCTATTGTATGAAAGTGAGAGTTGGGTATGTCAGAAAGGCATGAAAGTAGAATCAACGCGGTCGAGATGAGGTCGCTAAGAAAAATATGTGGTGTGACACTCGTGAACCGGATTCGTAATGTTGAAGTGAGAGAGAGGTTAGGTTTGAAAGAAAGTGTCGGTGTAAAAATGAGAAAGGGCGTGCTCCGTTGGTTCGGACATGTAGAAAGAATGGTAGATGAAAGGTTAACAAAACAGATATACAATGCGAATGTGAAAGGATGTAGGTATCGGGGAAGACCAAGACTAACATACCACGATCAGATTAACCGAGTACTGTCCGAAGGTGGTGTCAAGAATCTTCGCAACCGGCGTGTGTGTATGAAGAGAGTGATGAATGTGGAGGAAGCGAGACAAGCCTGCTAGGATCGTGATGTATGGTACTCGGTTCTCTTTGCCTACCCCGTAAGGGATCTGGCGTGAAGATATGTGTATATGTGTATGTGTAAATTGAAATTACGTGATAATACTTTTCATTACATACTAATAGATGTCGCTGCTTCCCATTGCATCATGCAAGCACATGAAATAATTTTGTTTATCTATATTAGTATGTCATTTTGATTCGTCAATAAACATACATACACTACATTATTTTTGGAGTGGTGAATAAATAAACCACAATTTACTAAGTATAGACTGCCTCGTTTACCAGTAACAAAACGAACCAAACCGCAAATTTGTCGGGTCTCGGGTTCAAGCCATTGTAGTATGTGTGACGAGCATAAATATTTGTATTTCTGAGTGTTTTGGGTGTACAATGTACATTATATGTATAAGAATAACAGTATTTATGTATGTGTATTTCTGTATAATATTAATATCGTTAACTAACACCCATAGCACAAGTAAATAATTTGATTACTTTGGGGTTGATCAATTTGTGTAATTTGTTAAGCGCTATTATTATTATTATATTTTTATAATATCATAAGATAGCAAACAAGCAGATGGGTTTCCTGATGGAAAGAGTCACCCATCGCCTATAGACACCAAATATGTTGCGTAATGGTGCGTTGCTATCCATGTGGCGGGGTCTTAATGTCGCGTACATAAGTTTTCTGGCTACCTCACCCTCCAAACCGAAACACGACAGTGACAAGCACTGACGCTATTGAGGCAAGAATAGGTAAGGTGGTGGTACCAGACCCGGGCGAGACAATGCAGAACTCTACCACCTAGTAGCTACGATGGTAGTGACTCGCATAGCCAATCGGTCGCCTTTTACAACCTGCCTGGCAGAACGGCAGTTGGTCTATTCTTCAAAGGAGCCCGGAACAACACGGGGAAAAATTATTTCCCCGGGGTATTTGACACAGTTTTTTAAGAAGAAGAGCTGATTAGATTTTGAAGTCAAGCAGTATATTTGTCTGAAAGTAATTTAAATACTTATATAAAGTAAATTTGTCTTAATTTAAATATTTGAAAAGCTAAAACTTTTGTTAACTAGATGTGATTTTAATTTTTGTAACAGAATTTGACGCAGTTTTTTAAATACTAAAATACTGTCAAAAAATTTCGCCAGCGGTAGCCCCCAAACAGATAAGCCGATTTTGATGGAATTTGTGGCATTGAATGCAGTTTTCTAAGGAAACGGCGGATTAGATTTTGTAATCAATCGCTACATTAATACGGAATTTATTTAAAAAAAAAACTGTCATTTTTGGACCTGGATATGGAAGTATGGATGTTTTGTTTATATATCATAAGATAGCAAACAAGCAGATGGCTCTCCTGATGGAAAAAGAAACCATCGTGTATAGCCATCAAAGTTGTTAATGGTGCATTGCTATCCTTGTGGAGGGATGGCAATGCCACATGAAATCTACCGGCTAACTTACCCTTCAGACCGGAACAATAACAAGAAC
The DNA here is from genome assembly GCA_036924255.1 of Apodemia mormo. Classification (NCBI taxonomy): domain Eukaryota; kingdom Metazoa; phylum Arthropoda; class Insecta; order Lepidoptera; family Riodinidae; genus Apodemia; species Apodemia mormo. The sequence goes on along the minus strand of JAUPFN010000013.1, from coordinate 7,076,130 downwards.
TGACGCTATTGGGGTAAAAAGTAGCCTCGTATAAATAATTTCATTCAAATCCGTTTAGTAATTTTTGCGCGATTGTGTAATAAATATCCAACCAATCCATCCAAACATCCAAACTTTCTCATTTATAATACATATTTATATTATAAATGAGAAAGTGTATGTGTTGTGTAACGCTTTTTCTTAAAAACACACATTTTCAAAAAGCGTTTTGTGTATAATTCGATAATATGCTGATAATTTATTTTTATTTTTGCAGTGTAGCCAATTGACGATAATCAACATTATTACGTCAAAACTTTGTTTTTGAAACTCCTTTTGATTTTACCTAACACATAATCAGGATCAAAACATAAATATACACTCATTAACGGCAGTAAATCTACGCATAAATAATAACATTATCGAATCTCTGCCTTTGCCAAAAAAACTATAAGACGTTTCAAAAGTGATGGAAAATCGAAGGCTGGTTTTACATTTAAATACATTACATAGATTTAGATATTATAGGGGGACTATGTCCTCCTGTCCTTGTGTGAATATTTGATAAGAAAAAATGTCTGTTAAAGATTTATCTTTTTTTTGTATTTATGCGTCTGATATTGGCTTAGTACCAGATTATCGAGATAGCTTTTAGCATTTACATAGTTTAAAAGTCTTTTTCCAGTGTCGTTACAAAATAAATGTCTTAGGTAAGTATATAAAGTTTCGGTGTACCTTATACGCTTTCAATTGGATTCGCTTACAATTTGATTATAATATCTTATACTACTAACTATAGTTTAGTTAATTATGTGTGTGTTTCGTTTTCTGATAAAAATAACGTTGCCCGGGATTGGATAAAAAAGTTTTTCACTAGGTCACAGAGGCGACAATATTGTCGCCTCTGTGACCTAGTGAAAAAAAAAAAAAAAATATATATATATATATATATATATATATATATATATATATATATATATATATATATATATATATGTATACATGGAACATAGAACAACGGAATTGGCAAGTACAAACATTTGTATCAGGACCGCGATTGCCACACTCACACATAAAATATAAACTACTAATACAAACATTGTTTCATTGGTCGTTTTCATTTTAAACAACAATAATCCGAAACACACAAACAGAACATTTAAAAATATACCAAACTGCGTTACAATAAATTTTATTTTGCTACAAAAAAAAAAAAGAGTATTTACGTCCTTTTTAGTCTATTCAAAATAGACTCATCTATGTGTACAATAGTGAAACTTAAGATCTTAATAGTTTCGCTATTCTACAATAGAAGGAAGTATTGATTTTTCCGTAGTTTTCAGTTGATCTTATTTGAGTAGAGAACTTTCTAGAACGATATATTTAATTCGTTATTATATTTAATTCGATCTCATTTAATTCGTTTTACGAAACTTTTAAGTTGTTTTACGATTTATGTTTTCCGGTGATAAAAGTTAAGAAAACTACTATCCAAGAAAATAAAAATTGGATAACTAAGGGAATAAAGATTTCATGCTTGAAAAAAAGGCAAATGTATTTATCAAACCGTAAATCTTGTAAAGCTCAATTTAATAATAATAAGAGATATTTAAAATACATTAAAATTTTAAAACCATGCATTCACAAGTCGAAACAAATACAAAACAAGAATGCTATAATAAACAATAAAAATAAGTGTAAAGCTACTTGGAAAATAATAAAAGATAACATTAATGATACTTATAAATGTAATGAAATAAAAAACTTAAAAAATAAGGATATTAACATTTGTGATGCTAAAATTATATCGGAATTGTTTAATAATCATTTTATAGATATAACTAGAAACTCAAACACAAGTAATATAAATCATAATAATGATAATCATAATAATAATAATAACTATAGTGAAATACCAAAGAAACATAGTACAATTTTTCTATATCCAACTACTCCTGATGAAATATACAAAATATAATAAATATATATAAAAAAATGTAATAAATATATATGTACTCCGTTGTCTCATATCATAAACTTGTCCTTCAATCAAGGTACATTTCCCGAGAAACTAAAATTATCAATAATTAAACCACTATATAAAAAGAACGATCCAACAGATATTAATAATTACCGTCCTATAACTCTTATACCGACCATAGCAAAAATTTTTGAAAAGGCCATGTTGTGTAGGCTAAATAACTTTTTTGTGAAAACCAACATCTTGGCAAATGAGCAATTTGGATTTCGCAACAATAGTTCAACAACATTAGCATGTTATCATCTAACTAAAATTATTACAGACTCCCTCAATGACAAAAAACCAATTACAGCTGTGTTTTTATTAATATGAGTAATAATATGAGTAAGGCTTTTGATTTTGTTAATCACTCAAACTTACTCAATAAATTAGAACAGTACGGTGTAAGAGGTAAAGCTTTACAATGGATCAAAAGTTACCTGCTGAACAGAAAACAGTGCACAGAAATTACAAACATTTTCGCCGTGTTGGTCCCGGCCTCCTTTGTAGAATAGGCCAATTGCCGTTCTGCCAGGCAGGTCGTAAAAGGCGACCGATGGCTATTGCGTCACTACCAACGTGGCTACTAGGTGGTAGAGTTCTGCATTGTCTCGCCCGGGTCTGGTACCACCGCCTTACCTATTCCTGCCGCAATAGCGTCAGTGCTTGTCGTTGTCGTGTTCCGGTTTGGAGGGTAAGGTAGCCGGTAAACTTATGCATGTGGCATTAGACCTCGCCACAAGATAGCAACGCACCATTAACATCTTTGGTGTCTATAGGCGATGGTTGACTCTTTCCATCAGGAGACCCATCTGCTTGTTTGCTATCTTATGACATAAAAAAAAAAAAAAAAACATTGTTAATGGAATTAAAAAATCTCAACGCTCTAAATATCGAATAAATAGTACAGGTGTGCCACAAGGCAGTATACTAGGACCCTTGCTGTTTCTCATATATATAAATGATCTTCCGAAAAATACTCATAATCCATGTGTATTATATGCAGATGACACAACTGTACTTATAAGATGTGAAAATATAAATAAATATGAAAATGAAATTAAATATACAGTAAATAATATAATTAAATGGTTACACAGTAATAATTTGATAGTTAATATAAATAAAACTAAATTAATACAATTTAATAATACAAATATGAAGAAAATACCTATAGAAATTAAATATAATAATCAATTAATAGAGGAAATAGATACTATAAAATTTCTGGGAATTACATATGATCGCCATTGTAATTGGAAGTCACATATAGATACGATCTGTTCTAAATTAGATAAATTTATATATGGAATAAGACGATTACGTCAAATTGTATCTAAGGAAGCAGCACTTAGTGCATATCGTGGCTATGTATCGTCAGTCCTTTCCTATGGTCTAATTTTATGGGGTAACTCAGTAGATGTGAATAGAGCATTTAAAGTCCAAAAGAGATGTCTAAGAGCAATATATAACATTAAACCAATGGAGAGCTGTAAACCATTGTTTAAAAATAACTTAATATTAACTTTACCGTGTATGTATATTAAGGAGATTGCGATGTTTGTCAAAAGATACCCACATCTTTTTAAACTAAATATAGAACATAATCCTAGATCTGTTAGGCATGCCAATAAGTTGTTAATACCAAAGTGCAACACTAAATTATTCCAAAGAAATGTCTATTTTATGGCCATTAAAATTTTTAATAAAATACCAAATAATATTAAAGATCTCCCAATTAATAAATTTAAGAAGGAATTAACGAAATGGTTGTTAAATAAATGTTTTTATGATGTAAGGGAGCTTTTCCTCTAAAAAATGTATAATATTTATAAAAATCTGTCAATTTACTTCATAATTTAAAATCTAAGTATTAATTAATATTATAATGTAAAATAGATAATACATTTTGTTTAATTAAAAATTAAATTTAATTGTTAGACATACAAAGTAGTAAGTGCAAAGATAAAAGTAATTTCCGCTGTATTTTATATTATATTAACTCTTTTTTTTAAATTAATTTTTATATTGTATAAGTATTATGAAATGTAAATTTACCAATATTTAAATGCATAAATGACATGTAATTATAAATTTATATTGTTTGACAAAGTATTGCATTATATGACAGGTATTTGTAAGATTTTAATTTAGCACTGACCACTAGTTATTTCAGAATTTGGTATTTTTTTTTTTGCTTATAAATGTATATAGGTCTTGCATGTTTAAATAAATACATAACTGAAAATTTGCATGCCATTATATGGTGAAGTAGGAAGAACTGTAAATCACTTTAATCACATCTTTTTGTACTCTTATTTCGTGCAAATAAAGAATTATTATTATTATTATTATTATTATTATTATAAGTAATGACTGTCATTACTTATAATATAATATATCTTTCTAGAAAAATTAGGTCAACCTAAAATGAACTTTATATGTAAGGTGTACGGCTGATTTTAGCTTGACTTTCTATTATATCATTAGAGACTATATTAAATCAGGAATTTAGTTAAAATAAAATGAAAATTGTACTTTCGAATGATATGAAATATCTCCATTTTTAACTCTTATCTTTTTTTATCTCATCTGTATTCTACTATCATTTCTGCATTCAAGGATGGCACAATACGGCATAATTCAGTGTATAATAGATTTTCGCACGAAGACTATTTCCTAATGATATGGTAAGTATCACTAAGGCAATTTAGAGTAAAAGCGCATAATAGTGACGCACGCGGCACGCCCACTCTTCACTTCCCTTGTTCTATGTATATATATATATATATATATATATATATATATATATATATATATATATATATATATATATATATATATATATAAACCAGAACACGAAAATAATAAGCATTGACGCTATTGCGGCAGGAATAGGTAAGGCGGTGGTTCCAGATCCAGGCGAGACAATGCAGAACTCTACCACCTAGTTAAATATATTCTTCATTGTTTAAAGTGTAATTCAACCTACAGTATATTGCGTACTGAAAGCTTCATCAAGCCCCGGAACTTTTTTAAGGGTTATTAAGTTTTAGTCTCCCTATAATGACTTACTCGTTTAAATACAAACCTATAACCATAATTCTTCCATCGGCGGTTTTAGTTTACTGACTCGTCTAGAGGGTAATTTGGGGGAAAACACGGTTCCGTATTGCCAGACGCATAAAATAAGATGAAATTGGAATGCTTTAAAACCGTTGGATGCCGTCCAGGCTTCAAATGCCGGAAGCTAAACATCGTTGGAAAACAGACAGCCTTATTAGTGAACATGGTTCTGTTGTTGTTGATTGATGCGGGCTTTGGTTTAGTATTTCAAACGTAACTTGCTTGTTTCAATTTCAATAATATTTCGTATTTTAAACTACTTCAACGTGAAAGATGAATTTACTCGTATTTATCTTCTTAAACTTCAATTTATTTAATAGAATTGTATTTTATTTAATGCTAGTTGTGCTTACGAATTCGTCCGCTTGGAAAAATTTCTAAAACAAAAGTAAACTAAGTTACTTCTTAATAACGTGGTTAAAAAATATACAGTCCCGGGTTTTTTAAGGTAGCCGGTAGATTTATGCAAGTAACACATTGCCATTCCGCCACGCGGATAGCAATGCACGCATCTTAGGTGCTCTGCTGTTTAGTGATATAGTTACCGTGCAGGCGACAGACGTGAGCCTTGATCTACGCACATACATTGGATATTTGTAGAGAATTTAAGAACCTATTTGTTACATATCAGTATCAGAAACTAGTGCTGATACCCTCTTTTAGTATGTATAATCTTATATCGGTCAACTTGACTAAAGACTCTTTTAGAAGGATTCGTGTAATTAAAATATTTTCCAACTTTGTCTCTGGTCATTGAGAATAACATTATATGACCAAAAACAAACCGGATGGTGTAAGTTTTAATTGCCTCCTCGGGGTAACGATCCTTAATTAAAATATTACTGACGAAGTAATGCTGAAAAGTTTATAATTTCAGGGTTCGTTTAGGTATGCAATGTAACTATTATAAAATTGGTGTAATTACGATTCAAGTAATTCATCGTTTAATTGTTTGTTTAATGTAAATATTCTCTTTATATTTCTTAGAACTGATACCGAGTGTTATCAGTTCAGTAGGAAGTCACTGAATTTGCCCCGATTTTCGAAAATCGAGTTTTCAACGGATCTCCACGTTTTGAGGTCCTAGGACCTTCCTAGGAATCTTTTCCGACTATTTTCACGATGACGTCAGTATGTCTGTATGTATGTATGTGTGTGTGTGTGTGTGTTTGTGTGTGTGTGTGTGTGTGTATGTGTATGTAAACATCTCATAACTTTTGAACGGCTGGACCTATCGAAACACGGTTAATGGCATTCGATTGGATTCCACTCATTTTAGACTTTCTAAAAATTTTAACCAAATCGGTTCAGCAGATTTTGAATAATTTTGAAAAAACCTCAAAAAAAATTTTGGCGAAACAGTATTTTTTTAACATTACTTCCAGATTAATGTACCGATTGAGTACAAAAACTAATCAGCTCTACTCCTCAAAAAACTACATCTAATGCATTAATTGCATCAAAATCGGTTTATCTGTTTGGGAGAAATCGTTGACGAAAAATTAAAAAAAAAAAGTGTTTTTTCGACATAACTTCTAAACTTTTTAACCAATCATTTTTTGGTATTCTACGATATTTTAGTACTAAAAAATTACGTCAGATGGCATTTCAAGAATCAAAATCGAATAAAATTTTCAAAAGTTACAGCTCCTCAAATATTGATTAGGGGCCGTTCATAAAATACGTTCGCACACAAGGGGGGGGGGGGCTGGCTGAGTGTGACAAGATGTGACAAGGGGGGACGGGGGGTATACGGCAACGTGACGTTCGCCGTTTATTATTTTTTGACATGAGCGCTAGCTCTGTGGCGCGACTCTAGCGGCGTTGCGATCCGTCACAACGGGTTTCTTTGTTTTTCCAATACTTGAGACAGTAACGTTTCCACGTACCCTGCGCGTAATGTTATTATAATAACTAAATAAATATTTTTAATTTTCAGAATTTGTGTACTATCATTTACAATTTATCATACTCAGCAGGGGTGGGGGGGTCTTAGTTTTTGTGACAAAATATTTCTAGGGGGGTCACAAAAAGTGTGACACAGCGTGAATATGAGGGGGGGAGGGGGTCAAAAAAAGCTGATTTTAGTGTGGCGTATTTTATGAACGGCCCCTTACTTCATTTTTAGCAAAATTATTTATTATTTATTTATTTAATACTTTATTGTACACAGAGAACATCACAATTAGGGGAAAAAAATAAACGTAACATAAGTACAATGGGCGAGCTTATCTCTACTTAAAGAGATTTCTTCCAGCCAACCCGTAAAAGGAGATAACAAAAAAATCAAATGAGTAGACTGGGTGTACAAAATAATATTATGGTTACATAAATAAACTAAATATATATATTGGTGATAATGAAAAAAGAAAAAAAATAAAAAACACATAAGATATAAGGGAATCTAACAGTTCAGCTAGTAAATGTTCTTTAACGCGTTTTTTAAAGAAATCAAAAGTCTGGCAGAGGCGAATCTCACTAGGCAGAGAGTTCCACAAATTTACTGTATGTACCGTCAAAGTGTACGAGAAGGCAGCAGAGTTACTAGGAGGAAAACGCAACAAGCTACTAACGTTAGAGCGACACGGGGAATCAGGAGAGTGCAAAAAACTAGAAGAGTTACGGAGATATTTAAGAGCTACAAGATTGAAGAGAATCTTATATAGTAAGCAAAGAATGTGCGCATTTCTCCGTTGTCTAACAGGAAGCCACCGAAGTTCAGCTCGAAAATCAGAAACGTGGTCATATTTTCTTATACCATAAATAAAACGAATACAGAGGTTTTGCAATCTTTAAAGCTTGTTTAATAGGTCTTCTGTAATATCTGGGTAGCAAGAGCCGGCGTAATCTATTATTGGTAGAATAAGGGTATGCATTAAAAATATTTTTGTTTTGATAGGTAAAAAATTTTGAAGCGATTTAAGAGAGTGAAACGCATGATGCACTTTTCGGCTTAAGTTATTAACACGAGTGTCCTAAGGAAAATCAGAATTAAAAGTTACACCCAGATTAGTAGCGAAAGAGGAAAAAAGTTTAGGTGTATTATTATACCGTAAAGATGGAATGTCGCAGTTATTAATCAATTTTTTCATAGGACGACTACCAAGAATTAAAGCTTTTGACTTAATTGGGTTTACTGATAGACCAAACTATTTGGCCCACTCATAAATCTTATTCAAATCATCATTCATTTCTCTGACTGCTTCTGTTACATTCCCGACGCTAAAGTGGCGATATACCTGTAGGTCGTCAGCATAAAGATGGAAATTTGATCTGATAATAGAAGTAACAGTGTTGATGAACGCCGAAAATAGAAGCGGTGATAGAACTCCACCTTGTGGTACACCTGCTTGTAAGTCAACCCAGTCAGACCTGAGTTCACCAGAAACAACGCTTTGTGATCGGCCTAGGAGATAAGATTTAAACCTTGACTGGTTTGGTTTGAGTAGGTGATGATATATTAAGCGAAGCAAGTACTCTTATTAGCACGTCAAAGTTAACTGAATTGAAAGCATTGCTGAAATCTAAGAGAATGAGTAAAGTGTGCTTTTTATCATCAATAGCTTGTCGGATGTCATCGGTTACTCGGATCAGAGCAGTGACGGTGCTATGTCCAGGTCGAAAACCAGACTGATGAGGATGTAGAAGACAATTCCTTCTAAGAAACTCGCTCAGCTGTGAATGAACTATATGCTCTAGCACCTTAGAAAGAAATGGGAGAATTGAAATTGGGCGAAAATGCAAAGGAGAAGAAGCGTTTGGAATCTTTGGAAGTGGAATAATATATGCCCTTTTAAAAGCAACTGGAAAAGAACTTGAAGTTAAGGAAATATTAAATATATGAACGAGAATTGGAAGAAGTTCAGAGAGAATAGGGACAATCATACGCAAACACACCCCGTCACTACCAATGGCTGCAGATGAAATGGAAATTACATGTTTTTTGACTTCCGATTCGTTGACTGGTTAAAAGTAAAGATAGGGCACGAAGGAAGCGGATTGGAAGCTAACCTAGCAATAGTGAACGCCTTAGACACGTCGTCAAGAACTACAGATGGAGAAGAAAAATGAACATTAAGGTCATTTAAATCAATACTACACTCATTAGGAGCTAATGGTCGACCAACGCCAAGAGATCTTAAAAGGTTCCAGACCTTGCCAGAATCAGAGCCAGGTGACATAATGGTTTCGTGTATATAGCGACACTTAGTATGACGACAGAGCTGATTACATTTATTACGCAACAGTTTATAAGCAGCTAGGTTTTCAACCGTCGGAACTTCCTGTAATGGCGATTGGCCTTGTCTCTTCTACTCATAAAATGTTTAATGTTGTCATTAATCCATGGAGCAGGGTCATGTTTTAATCTGACTTCTCTCATCGGAATATGTTTATTATAAAAATCTAAAATAATGTTATTAAAGTTAGTAATTTTTCCGTCAACATCTAAGCAATCAGTTACAGACGACCAATCAATCGAATTGACATCTTCTCGCATCTGTTGTAGATCTATATTTTTGTAACAACGACGCAGAACGTAGACCTTTCTTTTACCGTACGGACTTTATAGGACAGAAATATAAGATCGTGATAGGAGAAACAGGCAGGTAGTTGACCATGAGTACAGACGCACTCAGGGCGTGAAACTTTGATCAAGTCGAGAAGTGACGGAATGGCATTTAGGAAAATGGTGAGTCGGAGTAAAGTCGGAGGTCACATAAATTTCATGATTCTTGGCCAACGAGAAGTGGTCTATTTGCGTTTGAGGTAACCTCAGCATCACATAAATTTCACGATTCTTGGCCAATGAGAAGTGGCCTATTTATGTTTGAGGCAACCTCAGCATCACATATTTCACGATTCTCGACCAACGAAAAGTGGTCTATAGTAGTAGTCTATTTGTGTTTGAGGTAACCTCAGCATCACATAAATTTCATGATTCCTGGCCAACGAAAAGTGGTCTATTTGTGTCTGAGGTAACCTCAGCATCACATAAATTTCACGATTATTGGCCAACGAGAAGTGGTCTATTTGTGTCTGAGGTAACCTCAGCATCACATAAATTTCACGATTCTTGGCCAACGAGAAGTGGTCTATTTGTGTTTGAGGTAACCTCAGCATCACATAAATTTCATGATTCTTGGCCAACGAGAAGTGGTCTATTTGTGTTTGAGGTAACCTCAGCATCACATATTTCACGATTCTCGACCAACGAAAAGTGGTCTATTTGTGTTTGAGGGAACCTCAGTATCACTTTAATTTCACGATTCTTGGCCAACGAGAAGTGGTCTATTTGTGTCTGAGGTAACCTCAGCATCACATATTTCACGATTCTCGACCAACGAAAAGTGGTCTATTTGTGTTTGAGGTAACCTCAGTATCACATAAATTTCACGATTCTTAGCCAACGAGAAGTGGTCTATTTGTATTTGAGGTAACCTCAGCATCACATAAATTTCACGATTTTCGGCCAACGAGAAGTGGTATATAGGTTTTGATTCCCCTTTTAAATCGCAAATAATCATGTCTTTTAATCGCGTTAACTTACAATTTTGTTTTTTCTTACAGCTGGAAGGACCGTAAACCCGAATATTGGATATAAATAATATAAATTTCAACTTCTATTTGTATATATATTTAATACCTTCATAATTCCGCCATTCCCGTTTTTCTATCGATCGTCGAGACGGACAGACACCAGGCATTGCCATATAGTGGACTTTCCACGTTCCCGGACAAAGCGGTTCGACTCAACATTCTTGATCCAAACCGCAAGGGACTGGAATATGTTTCCTGAGTTTGTGTTTCACGACAAGTACAAAATAGGGATCTTCAAGAGAAGAGTGAACAGGTACCTGCTAGAGAAGCGCGTTCCATCTTAGGCCGTATCTTAGTTTACCATCAGGCGAAATCGTGGTCAAGCGCTTCCCTATCAATACTAAAAAAAACCTGTTTCTTGTTTGTAGTCGTACACGTGATACTACATGATCCTGAGAAAAAGAGACTTGACAGACGGACAGACGCATAGGCGTCCAGATGGATAACGAAGTGATTCTATAAGGGTTCCGTTTTTTTATTATGTGGTACAGAACCTTAAAAAGATTCTAGTAAGAAAAGTATGCGTCTTAGAAAAAGTTATGCTTGTTTTGCTGCTCTACCAATTTGAACCCAGGACCTCCTGAGTATGGAAACATGTATTCAAACCATCGAGTAGAACAAACTGCAGATGAACTCTAGAATATATTTACACGTTAAGGGTCCTTTGCATATGAGACCCTGCTCGTAAAATGCATTTGTGTGCCTAACAAAGGAAATATTCCATAAAAGAAACAATTTTACAGCACAGTGAAAAGTTCGCGCTACGTGATCAGGATAAGTCACTTCATTACCATCGTACGATAGAATTATGGCGTTTCTTTGGAATTATGGAAATGGAATATCTAATTGTTCTGTACATTTATCATCATTTTAATAAAGTACGCAGGTTTGTTGTTGAATATTAAGTAAGACGATTTTTAGGTCTAGTGATTTACCTTATAAAGGTGGTGGTTATAGACGTGACGTCATCACTATTGAAACTAATGACGTTGCACAAAAATAGGGAAGAGATCTTCCCAGCCAGATAAGGTACACTGCTTGCGGACAAAGTCAATCTGAAAATTTTGAAACCTCTTTTTTTATTATTAGTTTTTTTTATATCATAAGACAGCAAACAAGCAGATCTGACTATGCCAGATCAGGTAAATAAAGCGGATGTGGTAATAGTTCAAAGTCACAATTGTTTTTTTTTTAATATCATAAGATAGCAAACAAGCAGATGGGTCTCCTGATGGAAAGAGTCAAACATCGCCTATAGACACCAAAGATGTTAATGATGCGTTGATATTTTGTGGCGAGGTCTAATGCCACATGCATAAGTTTACCGGCTACCTTACCCTCCAAACCGGAACACGACAGCGACAAGCACTGTCGCTATTGCGGCAGGAATAGGTAAGGCGGTTGTACCTGACCCGGGCGAGACAATGCAGAACTCTACCACCTAGTAGTTAGTTTTGATACATTGGTATCTAGTGTTTAGTTTAATTGATAGCTCGTAATTAACTTAATATGCACTACCCAAGCTTTTTCTCTCAGCATCACGCAAGGTAAACTGTGAGAAAATGCTTAATAGCATTAAGTGACACCTTTATACCATTATGTGCAATAGAGTATTTAAATAAAATAAATAAATAAATAAAATCGGGATTAAGAATTTATTTGTTCTTTATATACTGCTGTTGTAGCACTTAAGGATATCAGCTTTTGTCATTAAAAAAATTGGAGGCAGTGTCATTAAAAATATTGAAAGCATAGATTTGTTACAGTGACATCTGAATGGGCTTATAATACAATTTTCAAGCATATCTACCTATTAAATTTCGTAAGTGTATGTATGTTTGTTGGTTTTTTCAAGAATTTCTCGGGAACCAAATGCCATATCAAGATAATTCTTTATTTAAACAAGGTACGTTCCAATTTAAGGAAAAGTCCAAGTTTGACCAAAATAAGTTCAATGGTTTCTTAGACGTGGTTATAGTTGAAAGTTATTTCCTTTTCTCCGATAAAAAGTTATTGCGTGATTGAGTAAGAAACATCTAAACATATAAAGGAGACTGATACCATTGCATACAAACTTGGGCCCCCCTTGTAATAAGATGAATATTATGTTAATTAATAGCTAGTTTAACGTTATATAAATAATGAAAATTTTACAGATTTTAGCAATCTGAGAACAGAGATATAAGATATTCACTAGAAGTAAGGTTACGGTACTATGGTATAGTTTAACTCACTGTAACCGTTTACTATTATATAAACAACTGATACTTGTAATACAGGCAACTGCACTTCATGTTTATAAATTGACACAATAGTAAAACACAGATTTTTGGAAAACACAAATTAAAGGATGCCTCTCTGTAGGTAGGTACGTAAAATAGCGAAGAGTGAAGTCCGCGACTTGCGAGTGCGACTCTTGCGAGCCGTCAGTGATGTCAGTTGTAATTGTCAATTTTAGCTGTTTAAAATCCACAGACACTAAATCGTATTAAGTTTGAAGTAACGTAATCAATCGATTATATAAATTGTATCGATTATATTTTTTCTTTTTATATTATAAATGGTTTGTAAAATAATGATGGTACTTACTGTTGATTATACTAAATATTAATCAAAAATACACTTTTACATATGTTTACGAGCTTATATTTCGATTAAAATTATTTACATAAATCGATTATAATTTTATCGATTATATAATTATAGTACCACAAACTTATTTTCGTGATTTCTTTTTTCTCAGAAAGCGGATTAAGCTAATATTTTGAACTTTGAAATAGAAAAATAGTATAATTTTTTAGAACCATACTTCAACCCTTTACATTTGGGCCCAAAAATCCCCCTCTCCTTTGCACATTAATTTAAAAAAAATTAAAATTATATGTATATGTACCTAACTTATGATAAGTTATCCTGTATTTTCCTGCGTTTCAGGGGAGTATGCACATCGTTTCCGTGGCGTGTCGAGTTCGCCATAAGGAACTACACCCTATAAATTCACACGGGACGATAGTAACTCATGTCGGCTCAGTGATTTATTTACTGAGCTATTTGTTTTTGGTGAACATTTAACCATTAAAATGACACAGCGAGTAAAATATTTAATATTATGTAAATTCTGTATTTATTTATTGATTTTTTTTAACATTTTCAAATATTTGCAAAATACTAATCTATAATATATATATATATATATATATACATATAATAAAATCGTAGGAAAGTCAAAACTGTACATTGAATATATTTTTAAAAGAATACTTGGGGCGTGATCTACAATCGATATCAAAGCCAAAAATATAGTTTTTAGAATTTTTTTCTGTTTGTCTGTTTGTCTGTTTGTCTATTTGTCTGTATGTCTGTATGTCTGTATGTCTGTTTGTCTGTTTGTCTGTATGTATGTCCGGGGTAAACTCAAAAAGTACTGCATGGATTTACTTCAAATTTTGCATGAATATTACTAATAGGTCGGGTCAACGTATAGGCTACACATTAACTCGCTATCACCTACGGGGGAAGAGCTGTGCGGAGTAAACGAAGTCCGCGAGGACGAAGTCGTGGGCAACAGCTAGTATGAAATATAATCTTAAAAATACTCCAAGTGGTGTGTTAATTCGTACTCAACGCAATGAGATGCCAAAGATGTAGGCAAATATGTGATACTAACTGCAGCGTGCAGCCCTATGTGCAGCATTATAAAAGTTTTTTGTGAATCCCGCGGGATCAAATATTTTTTCCGGGATAAAAAGTAGCCTATGTGCTTCTAATCATCATCTACCTGTGTGTCAAATTTCACCCAAATAGGGATTTGGATGGAATTTGGCACTGAACTGAACGGTCAGTAGTTTTTGCGTGATTTTAGTAACAAACACCTAGACATCCAGACATCCAGACATCCAGACATCCAGACATCCAGACATCCAGACATCCAGACATCCAGACATCCAGACATCCAGACATCTAGACATCCAGACATCCAGACATCCAGACATCCAGACATCCAGACATCCAGACATCCAGACATCCAGACATCCAGACATCCAGACATCCAGACATCCAGACATCCAGACATCCAGACATCCAGACATCCAGACATCCAGACATCCAGACATCCAGACATCCAGACATCCAGACATCCAGACATCCAGACATCCAGACATCCAGACATCCAGACATCCAGACATCCAGACATCCAGACATCCAGACATCCAGACATCCAGACATCCAGACATCCAGACATCCAGACATCCAGACATCCAGACATCCAGACATCCAGACATCCAGACATCCAGACATCCAGACATCCAGACATCCAGACATCCAGACATCCAGACATCCAGACATCCAGACATCCAGACATCCAGACATCCAGACATCCAGACATCCAGACATCCAGACATCCAGACATCCAGACATCCAGACATCCAGACATCCAGACATCCAGACATCCAGACATCCAGACATCCAGACATCCTGACATCCAGACATCCAGACATCCAGACATCCAGACATCCAGACATCCAGACATCCAGACATCCAGACATCCAGACATCCAGACATCCAGACATCCAGACATCCAGACATCTAGACATCCAGACATCCAGACATCCAGACATCCAGACATCCAGACATCCAGACATCCAGACATCCAAACATCCAAATTTTTCGCATTTATAACATTGATATAGATTACCCGTGCGAATTCAGGCTGGCTAGTCTGATAATTATTAGGATAAATATAACTTGGGCGTATTATTTATGTTTGATGAGTATATTCGAAAATATTTGCCACTTTGTCACATTTGAAGATTGCGTGTGTCGGAACACACGCCACTTAACGTAAATATCAATATTAGGTGATTCCCCACGTTGACGTGTTTCGTATGTTATTGAACTATCAATTATATATTAGTTA
The DNA here is from genome assembly GCA_036924255.1 of Apodemia mormo. Classification (NCBI taxonomy): domain Eukaryota; kingdom Metazoa; phylum Arthropoda; class Insecta; order Lepidoptera; family Riodinidae; genus Apodemia; species Apodemia mormo. Next base: position 7,060,492 of record JAUPFN010000013.1, on the reverse strand, counting down.
GAGTTGTGTTCTATATTAAACTGATATTCATTTTTAAATACTTTAATCAGCAAACTGAGAACAAGGCATAGATTATGTTGGATTTTGAATTTCGTCTTTTCAGAGTGCTAAGTGTGAGTTTTTCTTTTCGCATTCGATCGTGAGCGCGTTTGGAGTTTACTAGGAATTTGTATGTGATTTGTACAGCGCCACCTAGTGGTAAACGTGAGAAACCAGTTTACCACTAGGTGGCGCTGTACAAATCACATACAAATTCCTAGTAAACTCGAAACGCGCTCACGATCGAATGCGAAAAGAAAAACTCACACTTAAGACACAGATAAAAAAATTCCCCGTCTAGTTAACGCACTTGAGGTTGACGAGGATGATAAATGTTCACTTATTAATTTATTAACTGCGTAGTACAGGGGTCGGCAAGTAGTTTTAGTTGGGGTCCGGATACAATAGTAAAAAAATTTACGACGTCCAGAAAAAAAAACAAATCATAATTAAATGCTTATTATTTGACTGTTTATGATTATATATAGCGGCTATTAACTTAAAAAACTAGCTAAAGATTAGATCTGGAAGCCTAAACATTTAATATAAAGTCTTTAATTTATAAACAATGTTTAATAGACAAATGTATTTTTAACCTTGTGGTCCAGGGGTTAGCCTATTCTGCTCAGACCATGAGTTCCCGGACTCGATCCCCGGGTCGGGCAGTGTTATTAAGGTTTTTTCGAGGTTTTCTCGTAAATATAATCCTTAGAAGCAGCTTGGAGTCTGGCGGAGTGGTGTATTACCACTTCCGTGCCTCGGATAAGCACGTTAAACTGTCGACCCCGGTTATCGAAATAGTCGATATAAGAGTCGACATAATAGTAAATGCGGAAATGAGGTTCACTACCTATCTCGCCAACCGACAAACTGGTGAAACGCGGTGAACTGGAAAGTCTATAGACGTTCGGCTTACTCTGCGTACCCCGCAAGGGAACCAGGCGTGACGATACTTATAAAGGTTTCAAATCACATTCTGAATTATAAAAACACAAGACCTAAAATTAATGTGAGGAATTATACCGGTGGTCTTGAAACGTCCCGTACCTAAAAGGTAAAACGGGATCCTATTACTAAGCCTCCGCTGTCTGTCTGTCTATCACCACTCTGTATCTCATATATGAGTGAATGTGATAGCTAGAAAGCTGAAATTTTAACAATTTATGTATCTCCGTTGCCGCTATATCAACAAATCGTTATATATATAATAAAACTAAGTTGATAAAATGTGCGTGCTGATAAAAGGAGTCCCAGCACGATAAATGGACTTATATAGTGTGATAGCCCTTTGTCCTCCCTCGAACAAGAAAGTTCCCGTTTTAACCTGAAGGATGTGTTTTTAAAAATATAAGGGCTTTTAGAACCCTTCAAATTGGAAATTAAGTGTAGTGGCGCCATCTGTTGTCGAGTATTTAAAATTCATTCAGAACAACGATTATTTGGATTGCATTTCGAAAGGCGCTGCAAGCAATTGCAGCATGTGTAGTAATGGCGCGAAATTTAAAATTCCAATATCAAGAAAGTCTTAAATTACATTTCATCTGTCACGTAATCTCATATCAACTCCCAGCGAAGCTGGGTATCATAGCTAGACCTAAAAATATAAAAATGAAAATATTAAGGGAAAGATAGAAAGGAAAATATTATTCCCATGCAATAAACGTGTTTTTCCGTATTTTTTTGCTATGGTGGTACGGAACCCTTCGTACGCGAGTCCGACTCGCACTTGGCCGGTTTTTTATAGTTTGGTTCCCGAGACGAACATTAAATTCTAAGTTCTACCATCCGCCCCCTGTTACCTGTTAGGCTTCCATTAATTTCGAACGATATTTGTTTTTAAAAAATAATCATCTTTGAGAAAGATGTTTCACATATATATGTCGAGCCAAACATAGTAACCAAATTGATAGCTACGTTACTACGCTAAGTTTTTTTACAATTTTTATATTTTTCTGGGACACGTTTGGCGGTCCGTGGTTTGCAAACGGACCGACGACCGTCTGTTGCTGACCATTGGTGTAGTACATAGTTGGCTAAATTCTCGTATTTTAATTTGTAACTTTAAGCCACAAAATTTTGAATCAAAATAAGTAAAAGACTGCCTTGATTCTAAAATTTGTATAATTTATTTACCGAACTACTTATTTATGACGTAAATGTTGATATGTAATACTAGTTAAAAAAATGCTAGGCTTATATCTTTTTGACAAATATCGCGATAATATTTTATTGATCCAGGCGTTACTTTGCTGAAATTCATTATTAAAAAAGTGAAATTAATTAAATATTGCTATTATCCGAAAAACTGTTATACGTGTCTTCCGCGATGGCACCGAAAAGGAAGACGTCGATTTAATAAATGGATGAAACTCACCGATGGTCCGGACCAAAAAGAAAACCCCAGCGCCACAATTATTATTATGTGAATTAATATTATGTAGTTCAATGTCAATGCGATGAACCATTAGGCATACTATATTTACTTATATATTATTATAAGTAACGTATACTATAATACTTATAGATAGGGAGCTCAAGAGGAAATCGTGGGATTTAATTGAGTGTGGCATATTACTCTTCTCTTATATAATTTATACTTTCCGTCGTCGGCACTTGGTGAAACTCCGTCATAATTATTGTTTTAAATTTTTCACTTGTACTGTTTCACAATTCACTAATTATATATAATATATACTTTTTTATTTAAATAGTCAACCGGTTTCGCATTTTACTGCATCATCAGGACTAAAACTTAATTAATAAACTTATTTGTTGACAATTTAAGTTTTAGTCCTGATGATGCAGTAAAATGCGAAACCGGTTGACTATTTAAATAAAAAAGTATATATTATATATAATTAGTGAATTGTGAAACAGTACAAGTGAAAAATTTAAAACAATAACTCTTCTCTTAGTTCTTATTCGGCTCTTCACCAAATAAGCTCTTACATAGAGGGAACATCTAGCGCAGTAAAAATACAAAGACATATCCAATAACTTCGGCTTGTGAAGATTGACAGATTATATTTATTTCGTTCTACCTTATCTGGCGCGCTTCAGCATTTCCATGTCGCTGTTCAAAATTTGTAGACGTTTCCCCACCATTCAAATGAAAAACATATTGTAACTTTTATAATTTACTTGTCATCTAATCTACAAAATCCAATAGCTTCTCAAGGGTAAATCATAGTAGTGAATTGCGAAATTTTTTTATCGTTCTGATTTCTAATAGAAAAGAATGAACGAAGTAAATTTCAAACTATTTCATTATAAAAGTATCTTCACGCCCATATCCCGAAGGGGTAGGCAGAGGTACAACTTATGCACCCACGATTAGCCTAAGATACTCGGTCCCACAAATGTGATAGGTGGCAAGCCTATCGCCAACCGGGCACTTTTCAATCCCGAGCAACTTTGTGTTTCTCAGAAAACTGAAAAAACCCTTTTTTTTTAATGTGCCCGACCCGGGAATCGAACCCGGGACCTCATGTGGTCAACGCCAACGCTGGACCACTAGACAACAGAGGCGACTATTTCATTATAATATAATAATATTTACCATTTTCATATTATATTTATTTAAATAATTAATATTATAAGTATAGATTTAAATAGCTATGCCTTGCAGTACACTCTACTCTCTAGAACTAGCACTAAGCACTAGCACTCTAGTCTCTACTTTAAATATATATATATATATATATATATATATATATATATATATATATATATATATATATATATATATATATATATATATATATATATATAAATCAATGGTACTTTTCGTTGTAATTATATAACTCAAGAACGGGCTTACCTATCCAAACCAAATGTTTAGGCTTTGTTCGGATTGTTTAGTAGATGGTTTATGTGAAGTTTGCACAAAATCGGTAGAGCGGTTCTTCATTCATCACATTTTTGTAACATATAAGTTCAATAAATGGAGATACGTATTACGTAATACGTAGCGTAGCATATAAGGACAGGGCCGCTTGTATTAATGTAAATTTTAAAACGTTCAAATTTTATAATAAAAATAAAAACCTGAATATCAGACATGTGTAGGTAATGCGCGTAATATTACTCGGGTGATATCACTTCAAGATGTAATGACATATTACGCATTACGCGACGAAAACTAACATCACACCATCACCCGCGCATTTACTATCTTTAGTAGAGTGCGAGTGTGATGAGTGATGAAGTGATATTTGATGGTAAGTAATGTTCGTTTCTGGAACGTAATTTCGGATTCTGTCTACTCGAATTGCCTTCGCGCGTCGCATGGTAGAGTGATACAGATAGACGTTGTTCCACAAGTTAGAGACACGAGATAAGGCGAAGACAAGAAACGTTCGTGACAGATTTTTAGCCATAAGTTTGTATGAGAAGGTTTATTTTTATTTAGCCGGGGTTTACCTATGATGACTTGCATTATTTACATTTTTTTGCTGAACAGAATCAGTTGGCGCAATGCACGATGTTGGCTAGATATTCTTTAAAATTCTTTTAATTACTTGCTAATAACTTTATAATTTATTAGTGCAGTTTACCCAAATTGTAAAAAGTTCAGTGTAAATATAGTTAAATAGGAATAGGTTTAGTGAATATGTATACTATTGTATGTTAGTGACTTAGTGATTGATAAATATAAAAACAAAACTTAAAAATAATATAAGATAAAAGTCTGCCAGTCCTAAGCCTGGGACCCCCTTTTGAACTAGTTATATATAAACTTACATAATCCATCTTTATTTGGTGTAACTTATTATATTGGGCTTAAGAATGAAGGAAAATCAAGTTTATTAACATAATCATTATGCGGTAATCAGCGTCATATTACCTACTAGCTGAGCCCGCGACTTCGTCCGCGTTAAAAAAATTCGAAAAAAAGTAGCTTAAGCTAGCACATCAGCTATCTTCCAGTGAAAGTCCCGTCAAAATCAGTCCAGCCGTTCCAGAGTTTAGCCGGAACAAGCAAACAGACAAACAGGCAGACAATAATTGTAAAAATGATATTTTGGTACCGTATACCCATATGCAGTTAGTAAAAAGCTGTTATTTTAATATTACAAACAGACACTCCAATATTATTTATTTGTATAGATTTATTAATCGTCAAAAAAAATCAGTAGGTTTGGTCAAACTAAGACCTTCTCACATCTGAAACAAATATTCATCATTCAAATACACTGTGTGCTAGAAATTTCATGTCAAGGTTTTTAAGTAATATGATCTAAATAAACTTTTTCTAACTGTAAGCTAAATGTATTACGGCAGTGCTACAAGTAATACGTATATTACTATAATAATAATAATAAAATAATAATAAATGTTTATTTCAGAAAATCACATAATCAGACTTAAATCTATAATTACAAGGTATTCTTAGATATTTATGATATAACGTGTGCCTGAACTAGGAAAACCTGTGTTTCAGGCTGAAAGAGCAAGTATACTTTAAATAACTAATCATATTTTATATTACGTATCACTTCAAGTAATAGTACAGTTGATGTTCAAACGTTATCAGATCTTTCGAATGCGTCGCGTAATGTTTCGAGTAATGCGTAATGTTATCGAGTAAAATCACCTGACCGACAAAGTAATGTTGCATATTACTTCATAAGGTGATGTTTTGCGCATGTCTACTGAATCTGTGATTCATCATCTCCCAAAAATTTTATATCTACATGTGTGTATATTTGTTGCTCTTTCACTACATACTAAAATAGATAAACAAAATTATTTCATTTGCTTGCGTGATGCAATGGGAAGCAGCGACATCTATTGACTTATGACGAAAAGTATTTTCTTCAATTATCTACTTTAAATTTACATGAGTGTTATAAAGCTGCTACTGCGTGATTAATAGGTTCTTTTCTATTTTCTTTTCATTTTATAAAATGTATATTATGTGTTCTATATAATTTGTGGTGTTATTTTTTTATTTTAATAATTTTAAATTATTAAAATATTATATAAGTACGTATTAAATAGTAAATAAACAATATTCTTATGTAATCAGGCTGATATAAACATCTTAGTTCAAATGATTATTTGAACTAAAGTATTAAACGTATTGTTACCTTTGCTTATATGTAACGTAATATTTAGGGATCAAACTAAATGTTCTTAGCTTTTTATTATCAAAACAACAAACGAGTGAGTATTAAATAAAATGACCTGAAACTGCGATGTATTTTGCGATAATACGAGATCGCCTCGGAAAGGTCGCAAACGTGCAACTTTAAAAGGGAATAAAGGAAGCTGAAATAGTGGTCCCACCTTGCGACAATTTTCTTCAGCATTTCCTTTCGTATTGAGATAATACCTCCAGCGTTGGACTCGAATAGGAATGGTTCATTTACTCTTGTTACGACGCGTTTCTCATATTGCCTGCGATTTTCACGTGCATCTCGTCTTAGCAATATATTTTTAGATAATATTATTTTTTAGCTTAAAGACCTGCTTGCACTGAACTATTTTAATACTTTTGAAACGCATTTATCTACCGTAAAATATATTTGGTTCAAGCTGGCCTAAGTAATCATTGAAATTTAAATCTTTCATTAGTATCATTAACTTCCATATTAAATCACTGACACGTATTAATCTGATCCCATATTAACTAGTAAGCCAAATTATTGCTTGTGATATGAATTTTAAAGCGATACTAATACATAGAAATAGAAATATGAGTATTGATATAAAACATACTATGATATTAGAGAATTTTTAGCAGATAAGATTAAATGTTAATAAACAGAAATATAAGCTTGTACAATTTACCTTGAAATTTAAATGTAATAAAAACTGAACGGCAAATTTTGTAAAATGGTAAATTTTTTGTAAATTGTAAAAATTTGGATTGAGCATAAGATCATATTTTGTAAATTGTAAAAATAACCTTTGATGTGAAATAATTCTAGTAAATTGTAATACATACAATTGTAATACGTGAAATAGAAAAAAAGAAGCCCGCTGAGTTTCTTCCGCCAGATCTTCTCAGTGTGTGGCCGCGTTCCGATCCGGTAGTAATTATAAAGTAATCGACCTAAATTAAAATGTTTGCACGCCATATTATGGTAGAATATGATGGTAATTTAATTTATTTTAATAACTTGTGACACCCATATTCTTGCAAATAAATATGTGTTTCTAGATATTTCCTGTAATACTTATAGGTTCATTGCAGTAACGTCTTATTTTAAATAGCTATGATCTGAAAGTCAAGTTCTCCTGATGGTAAAATATAACTATAGTCTATGATAATAATGCTGATGAGATACTGAAGGTGTAATTTATTGGCCTTGACTATCGAATGTTATTAAACGATTATCGAATGTTTATTGCGATAAACGGCACTACAAAAAATCAATAACTTTAATATTACCCAAAAATCAAATCCTGCCGTCCAATCCGAATAGATTGCTTATCTCTTAAAGAGATAATCACACCTATGTATAATATTTTAACCATTTATTGTTTGATTCAATAAAGAGTTAAATCTAGATATATTAATATGGATGGATGCATCGATGTATGTTTGTGTGTAACAAACACACAAAAACTCAAAATCAATCACGCAAAAACTACTGAACGGATTTGAATGAAATTTGTCACACAATTTTTTTATCCCCGAAAAGTTAGATGACATGCAGGGATTGAACCTGCGACCGTCTCCCTAAAGCCGGGACGCTCTTCCACTGAGTTAGGGAGATGGTCGCAGGTTCAATCACTGCGTGTTGATATTTTTCTTTGTTGTTTTAAAGGTTTTCCAACTTTTCCAAGCACGGGCTGAGTGCTATAATACAAAAATAACTACAATATGTCGTCTGCAATATATTTAAAAAACTTTTTAAAATTTAATATTTGATATAGATTGATAATAGATTGAAACCATTCCCGTCAAAATCATGATAATGATAAGTAACACGTTATTCAACTCATCAAATATATAAATTCTAATAAAACATTTGTAACAGAAGTGTACAACGATCTATTTTAATGCATAGCTGCTTCATTTGAGATAAATTTACTAATAGTAGTAATTATATCTTATAATAAAAAAATAAGCTAATTCCAAATATCTGTCAATTCCCATATTTTAAAAACTACTGAACCAAATGTGATAAAACTCGAACTGTTCCTTAAATTCGAATATACCTAATTTAAATTAAAAAGCATGATCTTGATATTATTTTTAGGCACCGAGAAATTCGTGGACAAACATCCAAAAACCTAAACATACGAAAGTATAATTACAATTGTTGGTACACCAAAATAGATCATCATACTCAAATATTATCAGATTCCAATACATACATACATGTCAAACTGATAACCTCCGTTGTTTCGTCAGTTGAAAATTGGCACTAGCATTGGCAAAGGTAGCAAGAGAGTTGTACTAGAAATACTCTTGTTATGTAGATTATAGGAGAACTTTTTCTTACTTGGAAGATTATATGTGGAATATAAATTTAATCGAATCTTTTCATAAAGTCTTGACAGTTTTTTATTTCATTTAAATATAAGGACTAGGGTGGATTCAAGTAATGCTCATAAATATCAATTTTAAGACAGACCCACAGTTCGTAAATAAAAATTTCCTCCAATAATCTACCGAGTTGATATCTTAATTATAACCACTTGTGTAAAATAAGCATAGAACCAATTTTATTTTAATATTAAAGTATATCTAATAATAGTAATTCTTATCTAAACCTAACATTTGTATAATAAATGAACCAATCGCACTTTATTGGTGTACCAAAACAAAAACAACTTTAATGGTTAAGACTACACAAAAGTTTTTAATTTTATCTATTTAAAATACGTCATTGTTTTGTTTATAGAAATACTAGAATTTATCAACTAAATTCATGCTTTTTCATTTAAGTAGCGTTTTTTTATAGCAGAGGGGACAAACGAGCAGGTGGTGCACCTGATGGTAAGTGATCACCGCTGCCCATGAACAACGGCAATACCGGGGGTCTTGCAGTTGCGTTGCCGGCCTTTTAAGAATGAATAAGCTCGTTTCTTAAAGGTCCCTAAGTCGTATCCGTTCGGAAGCACCCGAGGGTAATTGATTCCACAATGGAGTAGTGCGAAGCAAAAAGTGCCGACAAAAGCGCAGGGTTGTGGATTTCCAGACGTCGAGGTGGTGAGGATGGAACTTTAAATTTTGACGCGATGTCTGATGATGGAATTTAGCTGCAGGAATTAGTCCGAATAACTCTTCGGAACACTCCCCATTTACCATATATGTCACATACGGTAAAAGATGCAGAGCGAACCTATCTCTGCGTAACGCCAAAGAGTCAAGCCGATTAGAAATAGCCTGATCGTCGACGATTCGAACCGCTCCGCACCGCATGTTACTATGCATTCGCATAATAAAATTTCACTGTAATATTTTTAACCTAGCACGTCAAAAAAGTGTAATCGCAAAATTTTTTCTCAAACAATATCTGAAATCAAATGAAGGCAAATCAAAAATATAAGTTAATTATTTTTTTTAAATAATTTTACAGGTCAATAATTTTATATGCTTACATTATATGTAACCAGTTTATACTTACTACAAGTATAAACTTTGATTTGTCCATAAATACTTTTCTATGTTACACATTGTATTTCAAACCAGTATGCGTTAATTCATACGTATAAAAGGTGTGCAATGTATACATTTTAAGATATTACGATTTGAATCATACTTTTGACAAAAATTTGTTAGTAATGGTTTATCTGTGATTTTCTTTGCTCGTAGCAATGTGGTGTACTCTGTGCAAGATTAAGAGCACGCCAAATAAATCAGCGCCATCTAATTTATTGCTACGCGAGAAAATTTCCCGCGTTAAAGAAAATCTCACGTATTGATGAAATCCAGAAATTCCAGCCTGGAGCCCGCTGAAGCGATTTAAATGGCCGCATTTATTTAACACGCCGCTGCTTCTGTTTCAAGTGAAATATTTCAGAGACATAAAAATATGTAAAGATAAAATACTTATTGGAAAAAATATAATGCGGTAATTGTGGTGTTGTAGCCTGGCCTTTACTTCTGATCTAACAAATAGATAATTAGCTGTCATGATGAGGAATACTGAGAAAAAGAAAGGAAGAATTTTTTTGTTGAAAATAGGGATTTTGACTACTTTTCTATGGCTCTTTTAAAAAATAAACGCAGGCAGGTCTTATAAAGCGAACAATTTTCATAACGAGTATGTAATAGCGTGATTAATAGTCTGTAGAGCTTCATCAACTAAAATTATACGTATACACCATAGATATATTACTCAAAGGTATATACTATATTGTCTCGTTCGATTTTGACTTGACTTGAAAACATTTCACAAGCTTATATGACACGAACTAATACAATCTTCATCTTTTAATATAATCTATTTAATGTATCTGAATGAATGAAAAAATGAAAGCTGTATCTTCAAAATCAGCCAGAAACAGTAATCTCTTGCAGGATATTTATAAATAAAATATTTAAAAAAACAAAAACCTTTTCCTCGACCTTTAGAATTAACAATTGACGAAATTACTGATAAAATAAAGCCTGAAAATCATTTTTAAAATAAGAAAAGCAAAAATGTTTTTTTTCCTTTTAATAAAGTTCTTTAAAAGCTTTACTACAATCGCACAGTAACGCGCGTAATACATGATAAATTACTTTGTAAATCAACTTGTTAATTGTTTTAATATGTTGAATTATCAAAAAAGTGGAACCGCAATTCCTATATATAATTGCAATTTGCTGTTAAACTAACAATATCTCTTGATTTTTTTCATAGAACTGATTTTGTAGAGGACATGGTGGCGCACAACTTTTCTAGTATTCTTTGATAAAACAAGTATAAAAAAAACTCAAAAATTCGATTAAAAAAATTCTGGCTAGAAAACACGGGTTTTGACGAGGCCAAATTGGGATCATACTTGTGTGGGGGTTTATACTATTACTACCTACAAAAAATTTTACTGTGCGCTGGTGTATTTTAGAGAAGTCAGATAAAATTTTGTATGTTTGAACTGGACTAATTTATTATATAGAAGAAAGGAAAGGTAATAAAAAGACGCTTTTTAATCATATAGTAGCTTTATAAAAATGTAAATTGAAATTTCATGATGTCCCGAGTCAACAGATGTTGTTGTATAATATTGCATCACGCAAGCACATGAAACAGTTTTGTTCATTTATATTATGTATGTAGTTTGATACCCCTTACTAGACATACGCAAAACATCACCTTATAAAGTAATGTGATGTAACATTACTTTGTCGGTCAGGTGATATTACTCGATAACATTACGCATTACTCGAAACATTACGCGACGCATTCGAAAGATCTGAACGTTTGAACTTCAACTGTAGTATTACTTGAAGTGATACGTAATATACGGGGTTGTTCCGTATTCACCCTATGACGTCTCATCCCATTTCTTCACTCATCCTAAACTAGTATTCCTAGCTCAACCTATAAAATAATGTTAGTATATTTTCTTAATTTAACCTAAATGCAGTCCTTACTCATCCCAAGATGAATATTTCAAAAAAGTATGGATAGCAAACAAAATATTAATATTTTGTTAGGCAGTATAGTATTAATAGATTCAGCACTTGCAATAAACAGTTGTAAAACGTAAGAGTAAATAATGAGAGCTGTTTCATTTGAACCCATTGTGAGTGACCACGTGGTATTTTTTAACTATCACCTGTGTCCAAAAGTGAAAAAGATAGAGACCTTTGTTAGAAAGAGACAGATACATCTTGTATCCATTTGCCCAGTATTTATCATCCTTCAACCGGTTTCATTTGTTTCAACTATGTTGCGAATTGGCTTTTATCAGTTTAACACTAGCAGACAAGCGGAAGGTATCTCTATAACTGAGCTGAAATTTCCAAAAATAAATATTTGTTATTCAGACTGTGTCCACAAGACTCTTATATTTTTAAAGAATCAATGTATTAGGTTGAAATAGGAATGTTTTTGGGGTGTATAAGGAACTTAAAATATATTTTTTTCTTGTGGGTTGAGTAAGGAAAATAACTAGGTTGAGTAAGGAAAAAATAATGAGTAGGATGAGACGTCATAGGATGAATATGGAATAACCCAATATACGTATTACTTGTTGCACTGCCGTAATACATTAACTTACAGTTAGAAAAAGTTTATTTAGATCATATTACTTGAAAACCTTGACATGAAATTCCTAGCACACGGTGTATTTGAATGATGAATATTTGTTTTAGATATGAGAAGGTCTTAGTTTGACCGTTCCTACTGATTTTTTTTGACGATTAATAAATATATACAAATAAATAATATTGGAGTGTCTGTTTGTAATATTAAAATAACCGCTTTTTACTAACTGCATATGGGTACACGGTACATATACCAAAATAACATTTTTTTTTACAATTTTTGTCTGTCTGTTCGTTTGTTCCGGCTAAACTCTGGAACGGCCGGACTGATTTTGATGGGACTTTCACTGGCAGATAGCTGATGTGATAGCGAGTAACTTAAGGTACTTTTTTCGATTTTTTTCACGCGGACGAAGTCGCGGGCTCAGCTAGTAGGTAATATGGCGCTGATTACCGCATTATGATTATGTTAATAAACTTGATTTTCCTTAATTCTTAAGCCCAATATAATAAGTTACACCGAAAAAAGACGGATTACGTAAGTTTATATAACTAGTTCAAAAGGGGGTCCCAGGCTTAGGTCTGGCAGACTTTTATTTTATATTATTTTTAAGTTTTGTTTTTATATTTATCAATCACTAAGTCACTAACATACAGTACTATACATATTCACTAAACCTATTCATATTTAACTATATTTACACTGAACTTTTTACAATTTGGGTAAACTGCACTAATAAATTATAAAGTAATTATCAAGTAATTAAAAGAATTTTAAAGAATATCTAGCCAACAACGTGCTTTGCGCTAACTGATTCTGTTCAGCAAAAAAATCTAAATAATGCAAGTGATCCTTTATGACATTCTGCCAAAAAATTTCCCTGGACCCATCAACCTAAATTACTTATAATCTCAAGTCCACTTCCCCCGAGTATCAGTTCTTCCCAGATTCATCAAAATTAACAAACTTAGATTGTAGTTAGCAATATGTACTTTTATCTAGCATAACATCGTTTGTCCAGTTTGTTTGTTATCCCTATATTGTGAATATTTGTAAAATATTCCTCCTAACATTTTAACCCCAATGTGTATGTTAATTTTAACATTATACTAATATTGCTATGTTTTGTCTTCCAGTGGCTCTCTATGTTTGACAGGAATATATGAAAACACTAAAATCGCTTTTCTGATAATAAACGTGCATACATCAACCTTGACATTGGCGGAATCGCTAAAAGTTTAGTGGAGCCATATTTCAGCAAAAATAAAAAAAATAAAAAAAATGCAAGTGATCATAGATAAAATCCCGGCTAAATAAATATAAACCTTCTCATAAAAACTTACGGCTTAAAATCCGTCACGAACGTTTCTTGTCTTCGCCTTATCTCGTGTCTCTATCTAACTTGTGGAACATCGTCTATCTGTATCACTCTACCGCGCGACGCGCGAAGGCGATTTGAGTAGACAGAATCCGAAATTACGTTCCAGAAACGAACATTACTTAGCATCAAATATCACTTCGTCACTTCTCACACTCGCACTCTACTAAAGATAGTAAATGCGCGGGTGATGGTGTGATGTTAGTATTCGTCGCGTAATGCATAATATGTCCTTACATCTTGAAGTGATATCACCCGAGTAATATTACGCGCATTACCTACACATATCTGCTCCTTACAACAATACAAATATACACAACAACAATATTTTTGAAGTGGTTTGAAAAACCGCTATGTTGTCTGGTGACCCTTTGAATATTAAAGTCTTACCCCGCATAATGCATATACATATTCCGGCTCGCTATTCGCCTCCTCACTCGTCGAACTATTCGACGAATCATTCGTCGAGTGCCGTCGCAAACTAGCTGTTCACACATTCGTGGGTGAATCATTTTGATATTTGCACTAGTCTTAGTAGTCTTGTCAGTTGTGTTATAACAGGTTAAACAAGAATCTGTTACTCCTGTTCCTGTTACGCAATACACACACAATTCCTCGCTATGACTGACAAGATGCAAACTGACAGGAATGTACCTAAACGTGTGGATGGTGATCGAAGGATTGTTTTTCCTGCCGGACTGGCGTGTTGTGATAGATTAAGGGGAAAGAATGTAGGATTGTGGTTTAATTAATGGCTACAACGGTTTTATTTTATCCCGTCGCGTTTCTGTACGGTTTGCACCTCAGGATAAGACTGAAGGAATGAAGGTTAGTGGATGGGCCACTGTTCTAATTAATAACTTTGGATTGCCCGATGTATCTGTGTTCAACGTCATCTATATTAGTTTAACGATTTCCATTTTGTCCGTAGGTGAAACTTCTGGTTTAATGTAGAGTCATATACTGTTGTAAGTTGAGTAGGGGTCTTTGGAGTGTAAAGGAATGTGTTTCTGTAGTATAACATACCTCTAAAACAGATACCAACAAAATTAAAGTCTTGGTATACTAAAATAATTAAACACTTAATGGTGTGTTTTATCTAATTACAGCGACATCTTTGTGTCATTATAAACACATAGTCGATTCTCTGATTCATATATGTTTATTATTCTTAACACCCTCTGAGTTTAGCGGTTCTAAATATTTTGATAGTAGTTATGTATGCGTATTCTGTTTCTACAACTAGCGCTATTGATAATCGTTTATATTAAAAGTTAGTGGATGGCTATTATGAACTTATGCGGGAATTTACTGTCTCGTTGTTTTTTTTGACCTTTTACTAAAAAGGTTAGTCTGTGTCGATAGTGTATCTCTGATGCCAAGGCCCTTATAAGGTCCGTAGGCTCGACTCAGCCTTGGTATAGCTATTAGATTTCATTTTCTCTTGCTAAGGTTAGTCTATCTAGAATTTAATAATATTTAGTTATAAGTTACTTATCATATTATCATAGTAAAGGTTCTATATTTTTAATTAAGCCCTAGTTACATTTTACTCTTTTATTCTAAGCATGTATGTTATTTTATCGTTCGTTTTATCGTCGATATTAATACTAATATTTGTTATAAGTTGGCGAATGCTTATAAGGACTTAGTTTATCTAATCCTTATACAGTATTGTTTTATCGGAGAATTCTTGAGGATCTTAGGTGTTTTTAGTGTCTAAATATGACACACACCTAAAGATTCGGGAGAGTTTATCGTCGCTGTAAGACGTAAACTCGACCAGGAGAAAAAATAGAGTTGATGTCGCTACTAGGCTCAAACTAGCTTCTCTTTTAATGGGACTCATGTGTATCTTTAGGACACGAGTTCCGTCTGTTGGGGAATTAACAGTATTAACATGGAATTCTGGGATCGTGGGTGTTCTAGTATCTAAATATGACACGCACCTTTTGGAAGAGTTTAACGTCACTGATAGACTTAAATTCGACCTAGGGGGGAGGGGGAAGAAAAAGAAAAACTATTTTAAGTATGTTATGTATGTAAGAATGAAATTATCTATGTTAAGTATGTAAGAATGATGAAAACCCTACCAGCTTCTGGAAGGCACAGAGGACAATATCACCCTGTGGTTCCCCGAAGCATCCCGTCAGGCGACGTGGTCGGCGGAATGAGTCGGGTTCACATAGAGGGTGAATTCACAAAAAAAAACTAACCTAGGACTGATATCCTGGTAACAACTTTATTCCTTACAAGCTTTAAACATTTAACATAGGTACTAGTAGTTTCTAAGATCAACAAGAGTTATTTAATTAAAAAGAGTTATTTATTATATAGTACAGAAATATTACAAATAGCTATATGAATATTTTATATGGAAATTTCCATCACTAACAAACAATTAAAATGAGTTACTCCAGACACTAGTCATTAAAAATCACTATTGTCAAAAAATGTGGATCTAAAATTTAAACTGAATAAAATTGGTAGATTATTAAAATTAATTGTACGTTACCGAACAAACCCCGGTCAACCAACGAGCGCCGCTGCAGTTCACCCGGACAAGGAAAAAGAAAGGTCGAAGGTGCGTGTCCGCTTATAAGAAAAAATTATCATTGTATTAAACCTTAAAGAACCGTATCATACACTTACAATTTGTAACGATTAACCCTCAAGCTAACAAAAATGGTCAGAGGATTAACCATTACACTATTAACTATAGCATATTGATGCAGTGATGCGTGCATATACCATGTTAAATATTTTATTTGATTTCAGATTTGATATTTCAATAATCAGCTACAATTTCTCATTCACAAAAGTACTACGCTGACTTTTGCTGCTGGGCCCTAAATACTGAAAAGTGTATAAGAGTATCGAGAGCAAGTCGGTAGTATTTAGCATACAGAGTAAAGTCGAACCCCATATGACTACTAAATAAAATCCTGATACATATGTTGTTCTACATGTTAAAGCTAAAACATCAATAACAACTGTTCCAATACAGGTGTTAAAGTACTTATCACAACGTCAATTGTTACTAGCAATACCAAATGATCCAGAACTGCACCTTGACAGATCTATATAACTTGAGGCAAGTCTAGGCATCACGAGAAATTTACATATGAGAAGGAGCAACTGTCCCGTGCTGAAATACTGTGTCACCTTGACCAGAATTCCAAGCTTTTTTGAGACAGATTACCATCGCCTCAATCGGAGACTGCATGTAAGGACAGGTTCATACGATCGACCATCGTCTCTCTGAGAAACCGGATCTGTACCGTACTGGCTCGCGCGCTGGATGTGTAACTCTTCACAACAGTGCCATCGTCTGCGTACCCATAGATACCGGGCTTCAGCAGATCGTTAATATGTAGTAGGAATAGAGTTGCGGAGGAGACTGATCCCTGAGGGACTCCGGCATTTATATCCATTTGATCGGACGAGCAGCCGTCAACGACTACTCTAATCGACCGGCCAATAAAAAAATCTGAGATCCAGGCGTAGAGATCAATAGGTAGACCGTACGAAGGAAACTTGCCAATAAGACTGTCATGCCAGACCTTGCCAAAGGCTTTCGAGATATCACGGGAGACAGCTAGTGCCTCAGCATGATTCTCGATGGCCGTGCTCAAGATGTACGTGGCATACGCTAGAAGATCCCCAGTGGACCGATTTCGGCGAAACCCGTATTGGCGGTCACTGAGTAAATCGTTCGCTTCTAGGTGTGCCATTAGCCTCCTGTTCAGTACACACTCTATAGTCTTGTAGAGTATGGACGAGACTAAAATTGGCCTATAGTTTGAGAGGTCGGCACTACTGCCTTTTTGAGCTGCACGTTGGCAAGCTTCCATAATTTTGGTACTTTTCCAGTCGTCATCAAAAGGCGAAAGAGGCGTGTCAAAACAGGAGCGAGTTCAGGCGCATAGGTTTTAAGTACTATAGCTGGACTCCCATTAGGGCCACTGGCTTTGTTCACATCCAGATTCCGCAGCGTTTTAAAAACCTCAGTCTGACGGATACGAATTTCCGGCATTTTCACCTCGCATCCAGGTAGACTGGGATGTTTCACGTTGGCATTATCTAGACGTGAGTTTTCCGTGAATAGAGTAGCGAAAAGGTTCGCTTTCTCTGCAGCGGTGTAAGCCAGCGTCCCATTCAGTTTTGGCAGTGGAGGAAGTGAGAGGTGGCAGAAATTCGATTCAACCAACTTTGTCAGGGACTCAAATGCTTTACTACCTGAGGGATATGAAGCCAATTGTTCCCAATATGGCTGACATGGTCGAATCGAGCTTTCGGTAGAGCCTTTTTGCAGTATTTGGCAGTCCGTTTGAAGGCTTTCTTCTTCTCCGATATGTCCTTGGCCTTGCGGTGTCGAGCATCAACCCAAGCTAGATATGCCTTACGATTTAGCGCCTCAGCGCGTCAGACGGAGACAGGTTTTTTTTAGAAAAAAGAAGAAACCTTTTTCTTTATTAGGAAGTTTTTTTAGAAAAAAGGAAGTTATTTTGTTTTATGTTACTAGCGCAGCATAACTGTTCAATACCCTTGTGAATGCTTCGCAATACCCCAGGGGTTTGCAAACCACGCCTTAAAACACAGAGCTAGACCAGCGAGACAGTTGAAAAACAAACCAAAGATTCGTTTATATCGTGCAAACGTATAACATTGTCAGTATCACGAACACCTGTCTTTCAAGATGCATTGAAAGGAATAATTTATTACCCGAAGAACTGTTTTAAAGGGAGCTCTACGCTTATTCCAGACATCTAAGGTATAATGACAAGGACATAAACGTTAGATTTAACTGTAATGGAGATAAATTTATAGAATTACAAAGAACAGTTTGTTTAAATAAGATTTGGAGTTGAGTGTACGTACTCGTTCATATATGCTTAATAAAAAGTTCTTAAATAAACAAAATATTTTTATTATTTATTAAAAGTCGGTTAAAGAAATAATAATCTCCTTACGAGGATAAAAGTTAACCTAAGGGGTTAAGGGATAATATATCAGTAAAATCAATGACAGGATATTATAAAATTTCAGATTATTTAAAAGACAAAAAGCCTGGGCTTAATTGTTCCTCATACCGATGTCATGAAAAAACTGATGATATTAAAAAAGACAAGCCCTTTGAATTTTTTCCGCCGAATCATCTCAGTGTGTGGCCGCGTTTCCGATCCGGTAGTAGTTTAAAAAAAATATGTTGTGTCAAAATAACTTATTAAAAGTTTTATTGAATAAAGTACTTCTGAGTCCTGATTTTTGATTTCGTTGTACAATCTACCGGCTGCTTTACCTTCCAAATCGGAGCACAACAGTGACGAGCATTGAGGCTATTGCGGTAGAAATAGCCTCAATGCTCCTCACTGTCACTGTAAATACCAAGCGAGACGTTACGGAACTCTAACAATTAGTAGTCACAATGGTAGTGACACCAATAGTAAATCGTTTGCCTCTAACGAACTGCCTGGCAAAATGGCAAATGGTCTATTCTTCAAAGAAGCCCGGCGGGGTTATTACGTAACTCGCAATGCGAAATTATCGTAATTGTGTTGTTATTGCAAGACACATAACAGCCTTGTGTATTAGTGGAAGACGCTGCCGCTGGATTAGTCTTAGTGCTGTGATATTGCAAAAAGTGCATCTAGTGACTAACAAGTAATTGACGACGTTTTTGATGTTTTTTTTCGCTACGTTTAAGTCATCGCTGATCGCTGGCGGATTGCAAACGTTAGGTGATACGTCTGCGGGACCAACACGGGATAATATGTATTGCAATTTGGAAGGTAATAATTTAAACGCAACACTACAGCAACTTTCCAGCCGACTTTTAACCTGTATCTTTACAGATTTATATAAAACCAAACGGACTTCCCGTTTGTTAAGGGAATAGGAAAGTATACCCTCCAAAAAGTTTTTTTTTAATCGATTTTTTTAATCGTTAGAATAATAAATAATCGAGTTCTGAGTTAATAAACACATAAATGTACTGAGAACTTTCACCTTATAGGAATTGACTTGAAAATGAAACCGGTTGCTTTTACTTCATCATAATATAATTCTTGGTCTATTCTTCAAAGGGGCACGGACCAATACATTAATAACACTTTTATTTGACCTTGATATTGAAAACAGGTCTTCATTAACTAATTTGAGTAGGTCATGTACTAGGTTAAGTTAAAGACTAGGAAACAGTAACAAGGTAAACTCGTGATAATTCTGTTCTCCGATCTTAACTGGACGTGCATAGTTTCTTAAAGAAAGAATATATTGTTCTCGAAATACACACATAAAGCGATCAATCCCGTAGAGATTTTTCACTCCCTAAAAAGTTTTTCTTTTTATCTATTAAAAACTAAAATATAGAAGAATGTTAAGAGGAATCCAGGCGCTGCTTGTAATTGTGCCGCTGAGAATTTCTTTATTTTCCAAATATTCGGTGAGTTTGTTCCATTTTTAAAACTACTTTTCTCTTTTTATAATCACATTGAAAGGTGACATAAGAAAGTCTGCGAGAATTTCTAAATTAAGTTGATTTCTTCCATTCATAGCATATACTTCTATATGGATCTATGGATTTCTATAAAGTGATTTTCCTGTTTCAGTCTGGGTCACCTTTTAAGAATATGTTATCTGTCATTCTGCCAAGCAGTTCGTAAAAGGCAAATAATTGGCTATACATATCACTACCGTGACGAATCGTAATAGCTTTCCGCAGCGTCTTGCCTGGGTATTCAGTACGAGGGTGGATTGAAAAGTATTCGGCCTAACCAAGAAAATAAACACATACAGCATACTAAATCAGTTATATTTTTATTTTTCTACATAATCACCATCAAGTTCAATGCATTTTTGCCATCTCCCATTCAAAGCATTTATACCGTTGAAAAAAAAAATGATTCTTCCTTAGTGTCAAAATATGCGTCTACTGCTGTTTTGATTTCGTCGTTTGTCGCGAATCTTTGATTTCCCAAGTGCTTTTGTAGGTTAGGGAACAGAAAGAAGTCCGACGATATCAGATCAGGTAAATAAGGGGGATGCGGTAATAGTTCAAAGTCACAATTGTGGATTTACAGCCATTGATTGCGCAGACGTGTGAACACGGGCGTTATCTTGATGAAACAGGACCTTTCTTCTGAGTATTCCTGGATGTTTTTCTTTTTTTTTCCTCTCGTAAATGACGTAGTAAGACACAGTAGTAATCAAAGTTTATAGTCTGACCCCCTTCAAGATAATAAATCATAATCACACTCTTCGAGTCCCAGAAAACTGAAGCCATTACCTTATTTGCCGACAAAAGCGCCTTAGCCTTTTTGGGGGGTGGTGAACCAGATCTTCTCCACTGTTTTGATTGTTTTTTTTTTTTTTTATTTCTGGCATACAGTAATGACCCCATGTTTTGTCCATTGTAACAAAGCGATTCAAAAAATCATCTGCATCGGCTTCAAATAACTCCAAACAGTCACGTGAAATAGTCAATCGCATCCTTCTTTGTTCAATTGAAAGCAGTCGCGGAACCCACCTCGCAGACAATTTGTGGAAACCCAATTCGTTGACTATGATATTTTTAGTTCATTCATAAGAGATGTCAATAATCTCGGCTATCTCTCTTATTTTTAATCTGCGGTCTCCCGCAATAAATAATTAAATCAAGTACTTTTTTAATATTTTCGTCAGTAGTGGACGTCGAGATCCTTCTAGATCTGGGTACATCTTTCACACTCTCTCTCTGTCACGCTTGAATCCTGCTATCTATTTTTTGACGGACGAATAAGCCAGAGCAGAATCTCCTAATATACTGACCATATCATCATGGATG
Organism: Apodemia mormo; assembly: GCA_036924255.1. NCBI lineage: Eukaryota > Metazoa > Arthropoda > Insecta > Lepidoptera > Riodinidae > Apodemia > Apodemia mormo. The sequence continues at coordinate 7,039,092 of JAUPFN010000013.1, read as the reverse complement.
GCTTTCGGTGATAGCCCCTTCTTATGGAGGTACTTAATGACGGCACGCTGCTCGATTTCCTCCATTTGCAAAAAGTATGTCCGATTGCTTTGTTAAAAAAATTATAAAATCACAACAAATTATTGCATACGTTTCGAACTTCACACAATTAACTACTCTGAACTGAACTAAATAATGTGGGTAGATTTGATTTTTAGAATTGAATGGGTCTGTGTTAGGCCGAGTACTTTTCAATCCACCCTCGTACGATCGCCTTATCTTGCAATGCTTGTCATTATCGTGTTCCGGTTTATAGGGTAAGGTAGCTGTTAGACATATGCATGTGGCGTTGTCTTTTTGCTACATGGATAACAACGGATCAATACCATCTTTGGTGTTTATAGGCTATGGTTGTCTCTTTCCATTAGGAAAGCCTTCTGTTTATTTATTATCTAATGATATAGAAAAAGTAGCACCTGAACCTACAAAATATCTAAAAATAAAAAATATCTAAAACGTCTGTACAGACGAATAGAAAAAAGGTTAGTTTATAGTTCATTGAACCGAATAATTTATTACCTGAAAAACTGCTGTAAGTTGAGCTCTATACTCATTCCAGACAACTTAGGTCGTTTGATAAGAACTTAACGTCCGACTTTACAATAGTCTACATGGCATTGCAAAAACTTAATGTTTCCTACAATATGAATAAAAATCTTTATTCATAGTTCGGAGGTGGTGTCAAAAGTCTCCGAAACCGGCTTATTTACATAAAAAGAAGAAACCCTGAATGTGAGAAAGCAAGGCAAGTCTGTCTGGATTTATCTGTGTGTCTAGTGTCTAGTCTGGTGTCAGTGTTGACCACATGAGGTCTTGAGTTCAATTCCCAGGTCGGGCAAATCAAAAATGCGTTTTTTCGGTTTTTTGGCAAAAGCAACGTTGCACGAAATTGTACGTGTTTGGTTAGCGATGGGCTTGCTAGTCTACCTATCACATTGTGGGACTAAGAATCTTCGGCTAATCGTGGGTATACTGGTTGTACCTCAGGTTAGAGGGCAGGGTCAAGGAGTAAACAAGATGAAGATCTTATATATTATATCTTTATATACTCTGAGGTCAAGCAAATATACCTTTACCGTTAAAGTAACACAATATTTTCTTATGGAAATACTAAAAAATTCTTTCTAGAAAAATCAAAAAAGTTCGAAACTAGGAAATGCGACAAAGAATATTTTTTAATGTTCAATACGCAAAATTTTATCTTTTTGGTGTTGTTAAGTTTTAATATTTGAGATGACCCCATTTCAAAGCTATTGAAAGTTGTTTTTCGATTTCTGACACTAGTTTATTTAGGTATTCTTGACTTGTTTTCGAAAATTTCCGCTGTAGCCGAAGTACAAAGCATCACTAGTACTGTATTTATTACCACTTCGATTCATGTTGAATGAAATGATGTTCGCTTGTCCCGACGATGCTTCGGTTATGAAGTGAAACGTGCGGCAAGTACATTTCAGTGGCATCAGCTTTTTCTAAGCTTACGAAAGGAATTTAGCAAGTTGTTAAAGGCTTAATCGATAGTAAAGATTATATTTTGTTACTTTAATGATATTGCAATAACATGGTGACCTAGACCTGACGCTGCTAGATTCTAATTCGAAGATTTTCAGCTTTTATTTAGCTGGCAATGTGTTCGTATGTAAATAACAGGTTTTCTAAATATTGCAAAATATTTTTCAAAAAAGTTCTTGATATCCGTTTGTACTAACCTTGACACACTTTTTTAAGTTCGTGACAGTGGAATATTATGGTATCATCCAGCTGATATCAGGATGTAGCCTGGATCTAAGGACCATCAACTTGACTAAAGATCCATCCCAAAATCTCTCATGATTTGAGGCAAATAGACTAACCCTTAAACCACGGGGCAGTATATTATAACCTTAGGTTATAACTATATAGCTATTGAGTTTTTGCATCTTCCCCCATATTTATAAGACCGAATAAATTCCACCTAAATGCCCCGTCATTCACATCACACTATAAAGGGTCTTGCGGTTATAAAACCTTCGGGCCCTGAAAATGTTACCTCGGCGTGCTAGCAGTCGTTTGAACATGGCTTTCCACTTTGCGAGTCGTAAACGCGTCTTTTGTAGCACGTTTAATGTCTGGGTTGGGTTTATAAATACTCTTTTTTATAAATAAAACAGCTTTTGTCCGGGATCACATAAAACAGATATCAAAAATGAAATATCATTGTATGATTAGAGCGATTTCCAAATAAAAGCTTTTCAATGCGCAACTTCCCGTGTTAGTCCGCGCCCCTTTTTAAAAATAGACCGTGGGTAATTATATCAAGCAGTTCGTAAAACGTGAAAGATTAGCTATACCACTAGGTGGTAAAGATCCTTACGGATTGTACCATCGCATTACTAAATCCTGCCACAATAGCGTCAGAGATTGTCAATGTCGTGCCCCTGTTTGGATATATATATATATATATATATATATATATATATATATATATATATATATATATATATATATATATATATATATACAGTGTGGCGGTGACTATACACCAATTAATTAAACTTAGTATATGTAATAATGTTCTCAGCCTGAATACAAAAAATCAGATAAATACATCCACTGGTTTAGCCACAGGACAATTTTTTAGTTTTCATTTCTAATTTTGCGAACATGATGTAGATTATCAGCTGTACGCATAGAAATATATAGAGGTCAATGGCTGTACGTGACCCGTTCACCCTATATGGTTTGAAAGAACTCTTATAAGTAAGTTGCCAACTCGCAATACTAGCAGAAAATCCTTGCATTCATTGGTTATTTTAATTTTTTATCCTTTACAACTGACCAATAACAACCCAATCTTGTCATTAGGAGAATTTGAAAAGAAAGCGAAAAGTCGCTTTATCTTGAGTGCATACACAGTGTGTACTGATACAAAAAAGCGCATTTTGCGCCTTCTTGATGAAAGCCGTTGATTACACGTGTCACGTACCTACGATACGTAGGTCACGGTCATTATTGTTTAATGTTATTGTTTAGTACGATCAAAGATTTTGCCGTGGTAATTGATATTACGTTATTACTTGTAATGTACTGAGTTTTTATTTTTTTCTTTTATTATTCTAGACTTATAAATTATGCGAAAGTAGACGCTTCATTTTAATTTTTATTGTGGTAAAATACGAGTTAAATTGTGCGAAAGTAGACGCTTAATTTTTATTGTGATGGCCGGCCATGGCCATGATGTTTGTGCTAATTAGTGCTATTTTGTGATAAGACACGTTAGGTAACTATTATTATTAGTGTGAAGTGAACAACATTTTTGTTTTTTCTTCTTTACTTTTAGCCAATATGTGGCACGAATCCTAGATTGATACGGTCTTTATTCTTACAATATACGCAAAAATAATTCTATAGCTACGTAATTACTTATTGTACAAAATGATTGTGATTAATAATAATAATTTATCAAAATAATTATTGAGGATGAGTGTGGTTTAAAAAGGCGCCTAAATATTATGTCACACGTAAAAATAATAATAATAACATGAGGCGCCAGCCGCCAAGCCGCGCGTGCGGCGTTGCCGTCCTGGTGATAGGTAAGTCAAAGGATGTTTTATCTTTATTATATTTTCGTGTCATTAATTTTGTTCGAAATTTTTGTTTTTTTAATTTCGATATCAGGACTGATTTGATAGACTAAAAATACTAGTACTAACTAGTACTACCTTAATTCTCACTTATTGTTGTATATATATATATATATATATATATATATATATATATATATATATATATATATATATATATATATATATATATATATATATATATATAATATACAACTATCGATTATCGACACCAGTATCAGTGCTTATTATTATTATCATAATAATAGTATCGCTGGACAAATTACACAAATCGTTCTAGTCGAAAAGTAAGCAACATATTTTTTTGTGTTATGTATGTTTTGTTTTTTTTTTAATACAGCTTCCCTCTGATAACAATTTTTTCAGAGACCTTATTTTCTTTTGTTTTGTTTTGTTTTTTTGGATGTTAGTCGACAATACTAATACATGGAAATACATATGTATATGTTGCCGTGAAATTGTCAACACCGTTAGATTATAATCTACCTAGGGAGTTTATAATTTGTTTAGGTTAGGTTAGCAGTTAAATTATAATATCATTTAGCTAGATTATAGTGTAACGGAATTGCTTCCTAGGTAGATTATAATCTAACGGTATTGACAATTTCACGGCGACATATACATATGTATTTCCATGTATTCGTATTGACAATTTCACGGCGACATATATAAACACTCTTACATACATATCTAATAAACACCCAAACCCAGAAACATAAACATCACACGAATTTTTGTCCTTGACGTGATTCGAACCTGAGTCCCATCGATTCATTGTTAAGTTCGCTAACAACTGGACCACAACGTGACCTCTAAACACCAAACATGTTACTAGTGCGTTGCTATCCTTGTAACGGGGTCTTAATGCATAAGGTTAAAAGCTACTTTAGTCTCCAAACCAGAATAGGACAGTGACAAGTAAGACGGTGGTACCAGACCCAGACAACACAATGAAGAACTCTACCACCGTAGTCTACGCCGCCAAGAAAACCGGCTGAATGGTGTTTACTTTAATTTTATTCGCTATCGCATTTTATCTTAACATACTTTGGAGAGTGCGCTGCAGAATTGCACGACTTTATTCCGCCATCCCCGTTTTTCTATTGATCATCGAGGCGTACAGATTCTAGGCATCGCCATGACGTTCCACGTAACAAAGCGGTTCAACTCGACATTCTTCATTCGAACCGCAAGAGACTGGAACATACTTCCTGAATCTATGTTCCCCGACGAGTACAATCTAGGGATCTTCTAGAGAAGAGAAGGGTGAACCTTATAGGGAAGCGCGTTTCAACTAAGGCCGCATCTTAGCTTACCATCAGGTGAGATCGTGGTCAAGCGCTTCCCTATTGATATTTAAAAAATATCTTTTATCCATATACAGCCTGTAAGGGACGGTATATCGAAAAATTAAAAACATATAACTCCTTTTTTTGCAGCGAATGCAAAATTTGCGTTTTATAATTCTTTTTATTATTTTCACGCCCCGCAATATAAAGCATACATTGCTTCGAACACATTACACGCGGTAACATACCGCGCATAATACATTACTTATTTTGTATATTCTGTAAATTTTACCGTTATTTTAAATAAGACACTGTATAGTATTAGAATTAATTAAATTACACAAAGTTAAGGTAAAAAATTCTTCAAAAAAATCAAAAATGTGCTACACAAATTTCCAACAACTTCATGTCAGAATCGTATCGAATTTCAATTTTCGGTAGACCATCCCTTACACGTTATATATAGTTGACAAGCACAGTTTTGCCTACAAGTTAATAAACATGACGTTATTTAAAAAAAGTTTAAACACTACTATATCCCCTATTTTAACATCTTAAAAGATGAATTTTGAAAAATCCTTTCTTATTCCTCATTATATCCTATGAACAACCCCTGTAAAAAAATTCAGCTTTCTCATCAAAGGATTTATTTAGGCTGGGCGTTGATTGTCAGTCAGTGAGATAGGACTGTTCTTTTTATATATATGTCGCAGTGAAATTGTCAATAGCCGTTAGATTATAATCTACCTAGTGAGTTTATAATTTGGTTAGGTTGGGTTAGCAGTTAAATTATAATATCACTAAGGTAGATTATAATCTAACGGTATTGACAATTTCACTGCGACATATACACTTAAACGCAAAAATCTGAACGGATTGACACTTGAATACCCGGAGTCCAACTTAGGTTACATTAAAAATCGACCTCTAAGGCATTAAAGTAGAAGATGAAAGATGCTATAAAATTTCTTATATCGATGACCAGTAAGCCTAATCGTGGGTGAAACTGCGTGTAATATCTAGTTGTTAACAAAAGATTTTTAAGAATAAGAAATTTTTTATTCTTAAAAATCTGTTTTATTGATTTACTTATAACATATATTTTAATCGCAGTAAAACGGCAAACTACTAACTTTCCATCGTATTAGATCTTCACTAAATTAAAATGAACTACTTGAAAAGTATACCCTTTCAAACAGAGATAAATTTTCCAAATCGGTGTAGGCGTCTTCTAATAATCGGTGAGCAAACATAAACCGAAGATACCGACAAATTGAGAAACTTTTCCTTTTGGTAAAGTCGGCTAAAAATATAAAAAATTAGCTAATGTTATCTTAAAAAAAAACTTACGACTTTTCTGCAACTTACAGACATACAAACCCTAAATATGTCTATTGGGAGTCCAGAGAGCACAAGTTATATGATATCTTGGCAAACTTTTTCTAAGTTTTCGTTCACAACTGTAAGAAACTCGTACAAAGTAGGAAATAAAGTTATTGACAGATTTATCGACTAACAAGGATATAGTGAATGGAGCACAGAGTAAATTAAAATGGACGTAATTTTATTACATTTAAGCGTTAAAATTGTATAGCATACTTTTATTTTTTCATAATATGTAGCGGTAGGCTGAGACTGATATCAGGCTCACCTTCCCGATGTTTATCCTAGATGTTTTCCACTATATAACCATAGAGATAATAATATTATACATGTCGTAATCTGATCGTAGAATTGCTCACATAATAAAATGCTCAGGTATTTTACAAAATGGTGGCATTTCGTGAAATTATTCATTGTTCATTGGCCACATCCATCCATTGGCCATGTCCATCAGATCAATAATAAGAAATCGTTTATGAATATGCGGGTGACTAAACACGCGACAACTTCATGAAATGGTCAAATTTATTTTTTTCAAAAATCAACGTTTAAAGCACCTAGCGTGCGATACTTCATTTTTAAATTCCCGCTACATATTATGCAGATAAGAAAGTTACTGTTTTTGACCTGTTTTCAAAAATCGAGTTTTCACCAAATCTTCACGTTTTGAGGTTTTAGGAACTTTTAGACTTAACTTAGAAAATTAGAACCAATTCAGTCCAAGAGATTAGGAGAAATTTTTAAAATAGACTGGTTTCTCACGTTTACCACTAGGTGGCGCTGTACAAATCACATACAAATTCCTAGTAAACTCCAAACGCGCTCACGATCCAATGCAAAAAGAAAAACTCACACTTAGCACTCTGTTTCACCAATCGAATCAAACATTTTTAAGGTTATTTTAAAAATTTCTCCTAATCTCTTCGCTCTTCGTTCGCGCGGACTTCGTTTACTCCGCACTGCTCCTCCCCCGTAGGTGATAGCGTGATAATATGTAGCCTATATGTTGACCCGACCTGTTAGTAATATTCATGCAAAATTTGAAGTAAATCCATGCAGTACTTTTTGAGTTTACCCCGGACATGTATACAGACAAACAGACAAACGGACAAACGGACAAACGGACAAACGGACAAACGGACAAACGGACAAACGGACAAACGGACAAACGGACAAACGGACAAACGGACAAACGGACAAACGGACAAACGGACAAACGGACAAACGGACAAACGGACAAACGGACAAACGGACAAACGGACAAACGGACAAACGGACAAACGGACAAACGGACAAACGGACAAACGGACAAACGGACAAACGGACAAACGGACAAACGGACAAACGGACAAACGGACAAACGGACAAACGGACAAACGGACAAACGGACAAACGGACAAACGGACAAACGGACAAACGGACAAACGGACAAACGGACAAACGGACAAACGGACAAACGGACAAACGGACAAACGGACAAACGGACAAACGGACAAACGGACAAACGGACAAACGGACAAACGGACAAACGGACAAACGGACAAACGGACAAACGGACAAACGGACAAACGGACAAACGGACAAACGGACAAACGGACAAACGGACAAACGGACAAACGGACAAACGGACAAACGGACAAACGGACAAACGGACAAACGGACAAACGGACAAACGGACAAACGGACAAACGGACAAACGGACAAACGGACAAACGGACAAACGGACAAACGGACAAACGGACAAACGGACAAACGGACAAACGGACAAACGGACAAACGGACAAACGGACAAACGGACAAACGGACAAACGGACAAACGGACAAACGGACAAACGGACAAACGGACAAACGGACAAACGGATAAACGGACAAACGGACAAACGGACAAACGGACAAACAGACAAACATACAAACGGACATACAGACATACAGACAATTAGACAATAATTCTAAAAACTATATTTTTGGCTTCGATATCGATTTTAGATCACGCCCCAAGTATTCTTTTAAAAAAATATTCAATGTACAGTTTTGACTTATATACGATTTTATTATATTGTTACGTACCTCGGGTTCGTAATTGTAAGAAAACACCACTTATATTAAATCCGCGTATTTACACAACACAACGTAATACTAAAATACACTTTACACTCTAGTCACTCGCTGTACTATCACTGAACTTAGAACACCAAACAATAAAACACTTCTCGCTTCGCACTGGTCACTTGATGTATCGCTCTCAAACGCTTGATAAAAACTGCCATGTGTTTGTCAACACTTCTCTATTTATAGGCAGGGTAAAGTCCTAGCTGGATCCAGAAAAATCTAAATGTATCGGGAAACAATGAATCACTTCTTATCGTAAACATGTTATGAGTCATAAATCTTAGTACACGCTACTTTCAACCTTATGCCATATCACACAACGTCCACTATGGCATAGCCAGGTCAACTATTTGTTTGTCAATAAGAGTAGCTATCTCTTTCTTTTATTTCTAGATAGTTATCGCGCGCGCTCCAACTCTACACGCTTCTAGATTATTCGTAACAATATGTATAGACCAGCTGCTGCGTGCAGCCCGCTGCATTGTAAAAGTTTTTGGCGAATCCCGTTGGATCATCTATTTTTTCCGGAATAAAAAGTAACTTATGTGCAATTCCAGGTCATCATTTACCTGTGTGCTAAACTTCATTCAAATCCGATTAGTAGTTTTTGCGTGATTGAGTAACAAACATCCATCTATCCAGTCAAACATCCAAATTTTCGCATTTATTATATTATTATATATTTATATAATTAATATAATACATTTATTATATTAATTATATTAATATGACTTCCAAATTAATGTACCGATTAAGTACACAGCTCTTTTTCTATAAAACTGCATCCAATGCATAAATTGCTTCAAAATCAGTTTTCCAAGATCGAATCAAGTTTTAAAAAAATACAGCTTGTTAAATATAAATATTTCGTTGTTCACGGAAAACTTAATATTTTTAAAGTAACTTTTTTTGTTTGTAAAGTAACAGTTTTCTGTCTAAAAAATTTATTTGGGTTTTATCAATGAAGTTTTGAAAAAAATGTTTTTTTTTAATAAATTGATATTACATAGACATTTTTCAGCCTATAGATTATGTAGCTAAGAAAACATTTTGTAGTTAAAAAATAAGATAAATTAAATTAGATAAATTAAAATCGATCATAGTTTCCAAAATATACAGCTTTTCAAAAATTAAATTACTGTAATTTTAACAAATTTTAGATTTTTGAACTGTGAAAAAATCTATGCTTAGGTACATTTTTTAGCGGGAAGTTTTAGGAATGATCTTTAAAGTCAATCTCTTTTTCTTCACGCAATTTTTTTTGTTTTAATGTCATAAGATAGCAAACAAGTAGGTGGCTCTCCTGATGGTAAGAGAAACCATCGAATAGACACCAAGGATGTTAATTGTGCGTCGCTATCCATGTGGCGGGATGGCCATGCCACTTGTATAAGTCTACCTTACCCCAATTCCAAACTGGAACATGACAATGACAAGCACTGACAATATTGCGGGAAGAATAGGTAAGGAGGTGATACCAAATAACCGGACGAGACATTGCGAATTTTACCTACTAGTCACAATGGTAGTGATACATATAGCAAATCTGTTGCCTTTCACTTGGCTTGCAGAACGGCAGTTGGTCTATTCTTCAAAGGAGTTCAGACCAACACGAGGTTCACAAAAAGTATGGAAGTTATCTAGGTGATTTTTGTGATACAGCTCAACCAGTTGCGATCCGACTCAGTGTGCCCCTCCCTTTACCATTCAACATCTTAACATATGATTACAGCCTTGGCATTAATACTCAGTTAGCCTTACTTACGCCTCGTAAACCGCCTCATTAAACGTCCATTTGTTTAATGCATTTGCTATGTTCGTATTCTTATGTTACGCCTATAAAGTAGGGTGTATCATATTTCGTGGTAATTTTACGAGCTATAATTATAACTCATGTCAATATACAATTAGGGTTCTTTATGTCCCTTGCATGAATAAATTTAACGGGACAAACATGTTTTTCAACCAACTTTCTAAACTTATGCATGTGGCTTTAGACCACGCCACAAGATAGCAACATACCATTAACATCTTTGGTGTCTAAAGGCAATGGTTGACTCTTTCCATCAGGAGACCCATCTATTTGTTAGATAGCATATAATATAAAAAAAACTTTCTAAAAGGAAATTATCAATTATTCGGCTGTGTTTTTTTAAATTAATTGAGTACTTTATCTTTTAAACCGTACAATATTTTTGTGTCTTAGTTTACTAAGCTATAAATAAAGATGAAATAAAGGTTAGAAAACGAAAAGTATCATCACGTCCGTTTTTCTTTGCGGGGAAGATAAAGTTACCCGAACGTCTTTAGCCTTTCCAGTTCACCGTGATTCACTAGTTTGTCGGTTGACAAGATGAGTGGTGATCCCCGTCGCCGAATTTTACCGACTTAATAACGATTATCGACTATTTTTAGTGATAACCGACACGGTTTTACGTTTTCATCCGAGGCACGGTAATGGTAACACACCACCCCGCCAGACTTCGAGCTGTTATTGAGATTTTGAATTCGAAATCGAGAAAACTCGAAAAAACCTCAAGGACAGTTTTGCCCGTCTCAGGGATCGAACCCGGGACCTCACGATTTGAGCCGAATAGGCTAACCATGGACCATAAAACATTTGTCAATTAAACATTTTTATAAATTACAGACTTTTTTCTTTAATGTTTAGACTTCTAGATTTTAATCTTTAGCGAATTTATAAGTTATGAGCTGCTATATTATAAATACTTAAAGAACGTACCTACCAGACTTTATAAAAAAAAACTGTTAATGGATATTATATAAATGTGGACACGAGAAAGTTTTCTAAAACTAAATATTGAAAATGGCGGAGAACCAGTCCTGAAAAGATTGAAAGAACGGAACGAATGGAATGAACCTCGGCAGCCAGTCGGAATGTTATTTATCGGCCCCTTAACGAGTTGCCGAAGAGTTGTAGTTGGATCATTAATAAGTTCAGTTCCCGATTCAAAAAAACAGGTCATGTGAGAGTTTCATTACGGAAAGAGCGTTCCGTATACCTTGTTAGAATTTTATAAATGGACTAGCGACCTGCCTGCGGTTTCACCCACGTAGCTTTTGTTCCCGTGGGAATATCGGAAAGGTTGATATATTTCAACCTTCCTCAAGAATTAATCTATGTATTAAAAAACACCACATCAAAATCCGTTGCGTAGTTTTAAAAATTTAAGCATACATAGGGACATAGGGACATAGCGACAGAAAGAGAAAGCGACTTTGTTTTATACTATGTAGTGATTAGTTGTTATTTGCGACTTTGATCACTTATATTTGATATAATACCAATTCTCAATTTGATATAAAACCAATGTTACAAAAGCCCATTCCAGTTCGGAGCTGGTATTTGGTAGACTTATGCATTTGGCATTCACATCCCGCCATTAAAGCACCATATCTTTGGTGTCATTCATCAGGAAAGCCATTTTCTTTATGCTATCTAATGATATAACACCAAATGAAATATATAATAAAAAACCCAAGATACACAATCAGTGTCTTAAAAACGTCCTCCAATAATGAGCGCACAATTTCAAATTGTGCGCTCATTCGCGTCAGAATCGCGTCGGTCACGACACTGTCAATTTTATGTCTTTTTGTAGATTGCTTTGTAAAAACAACTATAAATCTTGCGCTTAAGATTTTTGCAATATCTATAAATTCTTAGCGACGCTTTTGAATGTCAGTTTTGTTCGGGATTGTTTTTTATATCAATGAGACTAAATAAAGAATAAAAATATATTTTGTTTTTATATCATAAGATAGCAAACAAGCAGATGTGTCTCCTGATGGAAAGAGTCAATAATCGCCTATAGACACCAAAGATGTTAATGGTGCATTGCTATCTTGTGGCGAGGTGTAATGCCACATGCATAAGTTTACCGGCTACCTTACCCTTAACCGGAACACGACAGCGACAAGCACTGGCGCTATTGTGGCAGGAATAGGTAAGGCGGTGGTACCTGACCCGGGCGAGACAATGCAGGACTCTACCACCTAGTAGCCACGATGATAGTGACTCGCATAGCCAATCGGTCGCCTTTTACGTCCTGCCTGGCAGAACGGCAGTTGGTCTATTCTACAAAGGAGCCCGGAACCAACACGGGGAAAATATTTTATTTATTTTACTGCATTGTGACTACTGACTACTAGATAGCAGAGTTCCGCAATGTCTCGTCTGGGTTCGGGACCATCGCCTTACTTATTCCAGTCGCAATAGCGTCAGAGCTTATTACTGTTTTGATTGGAGGGTAAAGAAGCCGTAAAAACTTACGCATGGCATTACCATACCCTACACGGATAGCAATTCGCCATCAACACCTCTCGTGTCTCTAGGCGATCATTATCTCTTTCTATCAGGAGAACCATCTGCTTGATTGTTATTTTATAATATAAAAAACGATTTTTTAATATATCTAAGTACGAGACCCTAACTCGCGATTTCGATTTTTCGTCCGAAGTACGTTTCAGTTCACATTTAATTCCATGGTATTTATTTCGATAAGGTAGCAAGTCAGAGAACGTTTGTTAGCAGTTGGAACTATATTCAACGGATTAAGCAGCTCAATATCGATTTGATCTTGGCACAAGATAGATGAGTTACATTTGTAGTGGATTGAAAATGATTACTGCTTTTAGTTTGACGGCTTTGATTGAATTGAAATATAACTTTGTTTAAAATGAACAGCTTTTTATTTGAATGGATTAATTAATGATAAAACGATGTCTCTCAGATTAAAGATCGTATAAAAGATGAGTCCTTAATTAAGTCTTAATGGATGTTTTATGAAAAGAACTGTCATCTATACATATAATAAAATCGTAGGAAAGTCAAAACTGTACATTAAATATTTTTTTAAAAGAATACTTGGGGCGTGATCTACAATCGATAAAATAAGGCGAAAATATAGTTTTTAGAATTTTTGTCTGTTTGTCTGCTTGTTTGCTTGTCTGCTTGTCTGTTTGTGTGCTTGTCTGTTTGTCTGTTTGTCTGTTTGTATATTTGTCTGTTTGTCTGTTTGTCTGTTTGTCTGTTTGTCTGTTTGTCTGTTTGTCTGTTTGTCTGTTTGTCTGTTTGTCTGTTTGTCTGTTTGTCTGTTTGTCTGTTTGTCTGTTTGTCTGTTTGTCTGTTTGTCTGTTTGTCTGTTTGTCTGTTTGTCTGTTTGTCTGTTTGTCTGTTTGTCTGTTTGTCTGTCCGTCTGTCTGTCTGTCTGTCTGCTTGTCTACCCGTCACTCCGTCTGTCCGTTGTCCGTCTGCCTGCCTGTCTGTCTGTCTGTCTGTTTGTCTGTTTGTCTGTATGTATGCCCGGGGTAAACACAAAAAGTACTGCATGGATTTACTTCAAATTTTGCATGAATATTTTTAATAGGTCGGGTCAACATATAGGCTACATATTATCACGCTATCACCTACAGGGGATGTGCGGTGCGGAATAAACGAAGTCTGCGTGGACAAAGTCGTGGGCAACAGCTAGTTTAATATAAAATTTTAATAGGTTGAAGTAATAATAGTCTAATTTCCTGCCTGTCAGGTAGCTCGTATAAGGAAAAAGAACGTGCAAGGTATTCTTTATATTATAAGATAGCAAACAAGCAGATTGTTGTGAAGAGAAGCTATGGTCTATAGACACCAAAAATGTTAATGGTGCGTTACTATCCATGTGCCACTGTACACAAATAAAAATACTTTTATTTGTTCTCTCATACAGCAATTTCAAATAACTTAAATCTATCTCTACACTGGGTTAACAATATATTTAATCTACGTGAGAGACTGGGAGGCCTGTGATACAGAATACCAGCCTCTCTCGTTCTGAACCTGGTGGAGCGTGGGTGGAGCTGTACTCAGTTTTTTTTCACTCGTATATCTCGTATGAAATAGCAGTACGTGCGTGCGAAACTCATAAATGACTGTGTGTATGTGTATGTAAGTGTGTATTTTATGTGTGTTGGATGTGTAGGTATTTTATGTGATTACGTATGGCTGTGCGTCTGTTTTAACTTGAAAGTAGGTTAGCATTATGACTATTAGAAAAGGCCTTTTGTTTTCTTATATCATAAGATAGCAAACAAGCAGATGGGTCTCCTGATGGAAAGAGTCATCATCGCCTATAGACACCAAAGATGTTAATGGTACGTTGCTATCTTGTGGCTAGGTCTAATGCCACATGCATAAGTTTACCGGCGACCTTACCCTCCAAACCGGAATACGACAGTGACAAGCACTGACGCTATTGCGGCAGGAATAGGAAAGGCGGTGGTACCTGACCCTGGCGAGACTTTGCAGAACTCTACCACCTAATAGCCACGATGGTAGTGATTCACATAGCCAATCGGTCGCCTTTTACGACCTGCCTGGCAGAACGGCAGTTGGCCTATTCTACAAAGGAGCCCGGGACCAACACGGGGAAAATTTTTTATTACAAGTTTTAGTTAAATATAAACACAATATAATAGTAGCCATGCTGGTAGTGACTTTTGTAGCTAATCATTAGTTTCTTATGAAATGCACGGCAAAACGTAAAAATACCTATTTTACAAAAAAAGCTCGGACCCAAACGACAGGAATTGGTGTTAATTGGTGACATTTAAGTCATACGAGTGACGGATTTAAAAATGTCACTACATTACTTATTTGTAAGTTGGACACTTCCTGGTTTCGTATCAAGTGTTGATACAAAAGCATTTTGTTAATTAAAGCCAATAGTTTTGTCAATCACTATAATTTTGTATTAATTTTACAGTAAATCAAATCAGAATATCAGAATGACAACCAATCCATCCGATCATCAGATATTTTCTTAACGTCGCCTCGCCGTCACAAGTATTCTTTTTTATAGCGCCCGATGTCATAAACTACAATAGCGGCGCGTAACAATTTACTTTCTTTTGAAATATAGAGATATACTATGTAGTATATAATATATAATATAATGTATAATATAGAATCTCTGTGAAATGATAGAGGATACGATTGCTTGACCTAAATAAAGTGAAGGAGAGTAAAGAGAATGGTAGATGCAGATAAATGAAATAGATGCGAATTTGGTTGGATATAAGTAAAGGGAAGAAAAAGACTGGGTACCACGGTCCACGATCAATATATTTTATGACTTACACTCGCGTTGAGTGAGGCAGTGTTCGTTTCTCTTGAAGATATTCAGGTTTTGAAGTGAAACGTGCGTTGAGTTCGTAAATTGTGTACTTTTATGCTTGCTACCGACTGGGTGAAAGTGTGGTGGATATCGGTTGATAATTATTATGCCACCGGGCACTTTTTTATCCGGATCATCGGTGAGTTTCATACATTTATTAATACGTCGTCTCTATTTTTGGTGGCATCGCAGAAATCACATAAAATTTCACATTACTAAAGTTCGCAGAGAATAGCGAATTTTATTAATGTCATATTTTAATAATTATATTTTATACTTCTTCCGTTACACAGGAATAGGTAATGAGGTGGTACCAGACCCCGATTAAAAAATACAGAACTCTACCATCCAGTAGCCACGATGAAAGTGACTCGCATAGCCAATCGTTTGCTTGGCGTGAACATATTCATTTATTTAAAGAAAAATTACCTTGATTCTGTATAAAAGAAATTGAAAATATTTAATGCAAATTTTCTTGATTGTTCAAACAGAATTGCGGATAGGTATTGTTTAATTTTTTCTTTTATTTACAATCCTCAAAGTCGTTAATTACACCAGCACATTTTATTTTACAGTACCTTGAACAAATTTGTATTTACAACAAAACGCCCTTAATCTCTTTAATGTTTTACTCCTAATTAATTTTCCTATTTGTATGACCCTCGATAATCCAGCCACGAAGAGCAAGGGTCCCTTTTTCACGGAACTCAAGGGATTAACTTGAGTTTGTCGCTGTTTCGTAAAATATATTTTAGAAAAAAGGAAAACCAAGCATTACCATTGACGTAAACCTTCTATTTTTCTGCTACAAATGCCGATTTAATGTGTTGATTTGTAATACAGAATATTTTTAATATCGACTAGCTGTGCTTGTACTTCGCGTGGAAAATTTTCTAAAATAAAAGTAGCCTAAATTACTCATTATTATATAAGCTATCTGCTAGTGAAAGTACCGTCAAAGTCAGTCTAGCCGTTTCAGAGATTAGTAGGAACAAACAGACAGACAGACAAAAATTGTAAAAGATGTTATTTTGGTATGTGTTCCATGAATACCGCCTAGTCGGTCAAGTGGCTAGCGATCGTGACTACGCAATCGTCGAGGCTCGGCTTCGATACCCGACGGGGACAAGCATTTGTGTGATGAGCATAAATGTTTGTATTTCCGGGTTTGGGTGTTTACTCATGGGCGTACCGAAGGGAGGGGGGGGGTAGGGGGGGGGGCGCTGCCCCCTGGAATTTGTTTACCTCTCTGTTTACTATGTATTGTTGTAGATAAAAATATAATATGATAAAAATATAGTGTTACGGCTGCATCCATATGAATTTAGTAAAAAGTGGTTATTTTAATATTACAAACAGATGCTCCGATTTTATTCATTTGTACATATAGGAAAGAAGTAGATAAGTCTCCTGATGGAAATATATCATCAATTATAGACACTAAATATGTTAATAGTGCGTTGCTATACGTGCGAGACGTTGCAGAACTCTACCACCTCATAGTCACCATGGTAGTGATATATTTATGCAATCGTTCGCCTTTTACGAACTTCCTGGCATGGTAAACGATCTTTTCTTCAGAGGGAGCCCGGGCCAACACTGCTTATTTATTATTTACTAGCTGATCCGGCAAACTTTGTTCTACCTTTTTAACTACTCTTATTACTTTTTCCTATATTTTCTTACCTTTTAAACCTTCCCTGGCCTTCAACAATTAATTCAATATCAAAATTAGCCAAATTGGTTCAGCCGTTCTCGAGTTTTAGCGAGACTAACGAACAGCAATTGATTTATATATATATATATATATATATATATATATATATATATATATATATATATATATATATATATATATATATATATATATATATATATATATATATATATATATATATATATATATATATATATATATATATATATATATATATATATATATATATATATATTTATTTTTGAAAATATGCAGGTGGTATTTATAGATTTTAAAATTTTTGATTAATTCATTCTAGATCTTGATTTTTTTTTAATAAAACATAGAAATTTTAAAAAAAGTAACAAAAAATACACCTTCCAAGATATCCACACAACACAAAAGTTATAAGTGTTCAACACCAAAAAATAAGTATGTGAAGTCAAATAAAACTCAAAATAAAACAAGTATTTCTACATCTTTAAATTTGAACTCTGAGGACACTACAAGTAGTATAACAAAATCAAATTCTAAGATTTCAAACACTATTCAGACACAAAAAAAGGAAGAAGTAAAATCTAAGAAATTGAAGAACTCTAGTCAGCAGGTTTCTATGTGTGTTTCTCTAAAACAGTGTTATGAAAAGTCTACTCAAAATCCTTCAAATACACAAAAAAATAAGATTCTTATATTAGGAGATCAAAGACTCCGGGGCCTATCTACTAGATTGGTGAAATACAAATCAAGTGAGTTTTCAGTTTTATCTACAATAAAACCTAATGCGAAGTCATTGAATATATTAAATAGTTTTAGTGATTATTCAAATTTAAGTAACAAAGACTTTACCATACTTGGCATTGGTACCAATGACAAAGAACCTTATTCTGTTTTCACTAATTTGTGTAATATGTTAGATAAACTAAAAGTGTGTAAACAAGTGTTTTTAATAAAAGTAGAGTCGAATAAATATCTAAATGTAGGATTACTAAATTATAAGTTAAATTTAATTGTAAAACAATATAACAACTGTACTTTTATTGATTTAGATTCTTATTTGTCTAAATATAATAATCATTATTCGCATAAAACCTACATAGACTGTTTGTATAACAAATTAAAAATTAATATGGATTATCAGGAATACAAAAATAACTTTTTGTCATTTTCCAAACAAAAAATTAATAAAGTAACTGATAGTGAAAATAATAATAAGCAATTAAATAAACAGACATTTACATTCAACGAATATAAAGCAAACTTAGAAAAATTAGTGTCTAGTAGAATAATTAGTATCAAAAATGATCAATATCCTACCCCTAAGATAAACAAAGGTACAATACCTTATTATTTCAGTAAAAAACTAGGAAATAAAGTAGAAAACAACCTAAAACATTCAGTTTCAAATAATGTAATAAAAAAGGGTACCATACCATATTACTTTAATATTAAATCGAGAAGTGATATAAAAAATATAGATAACAAAGACCAGTTTTTTCGGAAATAAACACCAGTTTAAATTATTACACCAAAATATAGCAGGTGCTCTGAGTAAAAGAGACTATTTGCAAGTAGCTTTAAGTGAGCTTAGTGATGAATTGGGCAAAATTGATGTTATCTGCCTTTCTGAAACATTTCTTAAACAAGGTTCCGAACAAAATTTTAGAATAGAAGGTTACTCTATGGCATCTTATTTTTCTCGTGAAAACCAACGACGGGGTGGCACTTGTATTCTGATCAGAAATGATCTACAGTTCAAAACTCTTGATTTACAAATACGCTTACCATTCTCTTTTGAATGCTGCGCTGTTGAAATTATAGATTATAAATTAGTAATAATTTGTATATACCGCACACCCAACTCAAATGTTGAAACTTTCCTTTATAATTTAGAATTACTGTTAGAAAATATAATGAAAAACTCTAAGAAGAAATTTATACTATGTGGGGATTGGAATATAGATCTGTTACAGGATAATTATACTCAAAAGCAGTTAACAGGCATTCTATCAAATAGTAATATTAATCAGCACATACTTAAACCCACTAGGAAGCATGCATGTTTAGATGTAATTGCTAGCAATTTGGAAAATGTTCAGTCTTACACTCATTATCTCGGTTTATCTGACCATGAGACAGCCCAGAGTATAAAAGTAAATATTGAGTCCATCTCAAACTTTAAACCAAAACGAGCTTTTTGGTTTGAAACAAAACAACTTTTTAGTCAAGAAAATAAGAAAAAGTTTTTTGAATGTCTATCATCCTTAAGTTTTAATGAAGTTCTTGCAAGTTCAAATTGTGAAGAGGCATTTAATAATTTCCACGACATATTCTTATTGTTTTTTGAGCTATGCTTTCCAAAAATTCGTACTAAGGTATCAAATAAACCAATTAAAAATAAATGGCTGTCAAAAGGACTTCTTAAATGTTGTAAAGTCAAACGCCAGCTATATTTAAATTATCGGTTTGGTAAATCTAATAAGAATGAAAATAAAAATAATTACTTGCGTTACAAAAGAATTTTATCAAAATGTATACTAGAATCACAAAGGCAATCATCTCTGAAATTTATTGAAAAATCTTCCAATAAATGCAAAGCTTCGTGGGATTTAATTAAAAACACATTCCAGAATAAAACAAATATACAAGAAATTGAGAAAATTAGAGTGAACAATACAGAGTATACAAAATCCCAATCAATTTGTAACCTATTTAATGATTTTTTTATAAATCAATCAAAAACAAGTATTAACAATGACAAATTCACAAACACTTCAAAAATACTTGGGTTACCTAATAGCAGTAAAACTATGTTTCTTACACCAGTAGATGAGCATGAAGTATTTAAGATCATAAACTCCTTAAAAAATACAAGTGCAACTGGTTATGATAATATTAGTACAGAACTACTCAAAAATGTTGCTGCTGTAATATCAAAGCCGCTCAGTCATATTATTAATTTGACATTTTTAGAAGGGAAGTTCCCACAACGACTAAAAAAGTCTATAGTTAGACCAATACTTAAAAAAGGTGATCCTTGCGATATGAATAACTATAGACCCATTACATTAATTCCGATTCTCTCAAAAATTTTTGAAAAAGTTATGTATGATAGACTTCATAATTACTTACTGAAATGTAATATATTAAAAAATAATCAATATGGATTTAGAAAAGGTAGGTCGACAACCTTAGCATGTTTTGAACTGGTAAAGAGTATAACGGAATGCCTAAATACAAAAAGTTATCCACTTTGTGTATTTTTAGACATGAGTAAGGCATTCGACTTTGTTTCTCATAGAATTCTGTTGGCAAAACTTGAAAAATATGGTATAAGAGGGAAATCATTAGAGTGGATACAAAGTTATTTAGAAAATAGGAAACAGTGTGTAGAAATTTCAAAAATTTCTGGGACACATAAAAAAATATATACTTCAAATTATAGTTGTAGTGACTGTGGAATACCACAGGGAAGTGTTTTAGGACCCTTGCTCTTTTTAATTTACATTAATGATCTTCCAGAGACTATGCAACATGAGTCATTCTTATTTGCAGATGACACTACACTCCTCATTAAATGTAAAAATAAAAATCATCTAGTAAAAGAAACAACTGAAACCTTACTTAAAGTTTCGGAATGGTTAAAAAGTAATAATTTAAAAATTAACTTGACTAAAACAAAGATAGTTGAATTTCAAACATGTTATAGCAATAAAGTTCAAAAATCAAATATATTATTTAACAATATAAATATAGAAAATACTGAATACACTAAATTTCTAGGAATATTTATTGACAACCATTGCAATTGGAAAGCGCACATTGATTCTCTTTGCAAAAAAATTGACAGATTTATCTATGTTTTGAGAAGAATAAGAGAAGTAGCCAACTTAAATGCTGCATTGCTGGCATATCACGGATATGTCTCATCTGTATTGCAATATGGAATCTCTATTTGGGGAAACTCAGTTGATTTAATTAGGATTTTCAGAATTCAAAAGAAATGTATACGTGCAATATGTAATGTTAATCAACTACATTCATGTAAACCCCTATTTAAAACTCTTAAAATACTACCTTTACCTTGTCTTTACATACTGTCGGTATGCGTATTTGTAAAAAAACATCAACATTTGTTTAAAACAAATGCTCAAGTATTAGGGAACTCATATTTTAGAAACAGTGAGAAGCTACATGTGCCAAGCCAAAGACTAAATATTTATAAAAAAAATGCATATTGTATGGCAATTAATATATACAATCATATTCCTGATAGTCTAAAATTATTACCTATAAATAAATTTCGCAAAAAATTGTTTGATTTACTGTTAAATAAAACATACTATGATATTAGAGAATTTTTAGCAGATAAGATTAAATGTTAATAAACAGAAATATAAGCTTGTACAATTTACCTTGAAATTTAAATGTAATAAAAACTGAACGGCAAATTTTGTAAAATGGTAAATTTTTTGTAAATTGTAAAAATTTGGATTGAGCATAAGATCATATTTTGTAAATTGTAAAAACAACTTTTGATGTGAAATAATTCTAGTAAATTGTAATACATACAATTGTAATACGTGAAATAGAAAAAAGAAGCCCGCTGAGTTTCTTCCGCCGGATCTTCTCAGTGTGTGGCCGCGTTCCGATCCGGTAGTAATTATAAAGAAATCGACCTAAATTAAAATGTTTGCACGCCATATTATGGTAGAATATGATGGTAATTTAATTTATTCTAATAACTTGTGACACCCATATTCTTGCAAATAAATATTTTTCATTTCATTTTCATTTCATTTCATTTCATTTCATTTCATTTCATTTCATTTCATTTCATTTCATTTCATTTTTTGTTTTTTTTTAGTTTATTACCATGGTTCATTAAAAAACCGGTGAGTCGTGGTGAATTGCAAATTTTATAGATGCTTGGCTTACTCTACCTAACCCGCGAGGGAAATGAGCGTGATCATATATATATATATATATATATATATATATATGTATATATATATATATATATATATATATATATATATATATATATATATATAGAGTCGCCTCTGTGGTCTAGTGGTCCAGCGTTGGCGTTGACCACATGAGGTCCCGGGTTCGATTCCCGGGTCGGGCACATAAAAAAAAGGGTTTTTTCAGTTTTCTGAGAAATAAAATTTGCCCGGCATTGGAAATGCCCGGTTGGCGATAGGCTTGCCACCTATCCCATTGTGGGACCAAGTATCTTCGGCTAATCGTGGGTGCACTTGTTGTACCTCTGCCTACCTCTTCGGGGATATGGGCGTGAAGATACTTTTTTTTTCTTTTTTTTTACTTTTTTTGTTATATATAGATTATCTTAGGATACAAAATAAAGAATGTCATGTCAGTAGCTTATTAATATTTTACTAGCTGACCCGTGCAAATATTTCGCACGGCGCCATCTAGCGTTTTCCAAGTATAAAACTCCATTAAGATGTTACGTATCACTCATGGATGGCGCTCTTATAAAAATTATATTTAATTAATTTTTTTATTAGGCATAAAGCAAAAAAATTTAACGAATTTTATCGAATTTTTTCATATTTTTCGTAGAAAAAATAAGCTTTAACTGGGTATTTTTTTTCTTGAAGTAGTTAAAGAGATCGATCCACTCCAGGAAAAAACACCTTTTAGAAAATATAATATATATAATGATTATTTTTTAAGGCCGGTCTAGCAGTTTTTACGTTAGTCCGGTACAAACATACAACTCTTTTCTTTTTATTTTATTAGTTATATATTAGCAGCACAAATCTCGTTAATTTTTCAATCCCAAATAGAATTAAGAAATTAATGTTTTTATTAGTCCATTCGGGATAGTAATTGCTAGTAAAAATAATTAGAGAAAACAATTTTTGGTCGATTACTGTCCATCTGCTAAAAATCAATAAAAAATTTTTAGACAAAATATCTTTTTTCTCACAAATCGAAATCTGCCATAAAAAATAGGGGTGTCCATTTGATTTTTTAATTTTGCACCCCCTTGGGTTGGGGCCGAAGGTTGTTTTTGGCATGGTTGGATAGTTTCAAAAAATATTGAACACGTAGTGTTTTTTTGTTTTTATTTTTTTTGAAACTCCCCAGAAATTAGTCTGGACTGGTGGTCTGGAACGCCCGGTATAAAAAGATAATCCGAAATATCAAGCTAAGATTAACAAATATAATATTGATATTTCATAGCCCGGACGCGCAAAGCTTCGATAGTTTCTCTATAAAATTAAAACATCGATATAGGGTTGTGTAATTAACCGTGTGTAAAACGATTACGCATCCCGAACAACCGGAGCGTTCACGATATCCTTTATCGATATACCCTTTACAGGAAACCGATTCAGCGTGAAAAGTGTCCCCATAAAAGTCCTTCCAGCTATCGTGTGAAAAAAGGGCATTATTTAAGCGTCCTTGTAGATAAAAGAGCCTTCTGGAAAGTAAATAAACTATTTTTCTTTTATACAAAAGATTTTCTGGTGGATTTTTAATAAAAATAACGGATATAATATTGTATAAGAAAAGATTTCAATCGACTTTCAAATAGGAGGAGGTTCTGAATTTGGTTGTTTTTTATCTATATATATAAAAATCAATTGCTGTTCGTTAGTCTCGCTAAAACTCGAGAACGGCCGAATCATTTGGCTAATTTTGGTTTTGAATTAATTGTTGTAGTCCAGGGAAGGTTTAAAAGGTGAGATAATATAGAAAAAAATAAGAGTAATTAAAAAGGCAGAACAATGATTGCCAGGTCAGCTAGTAAGAAATAAATAAATGAATAATTATCACTGGACAAATTATACGAATTGATCCAACTTTTTTTACAGAAGAGGGGGCAATCGAGCAAGAGTGCACCTGATGGTAAGTGATCACCGCCGCCCATGGACATCCGCAATACCAGAGTTCTTGCAGTTGCGTTGCCAGCTTTTTAAGAATGAGTAAGCTCTTTTCTTGAAGGTTCCTATGTCGTATCCGTTTGGAAATACCCCTGCCGGTAATTGATTCCACAACAGAGTAGTGCGAGGTAAAAAGTGTCGAGAGAATCGCACGGTTATGGATTTCCAGACATCGAGATGGTGAGGATGGAACTTCAAATTATGACGCGATGTCCGATGGTGGAATTCGGCGGCAGGAATTAACCCAAACAACTCATCGGAACACTCCCCATGATATATACGATAAAAGACGCAGAGAGAACCTACATCTCTGCGCAATGTCAAAGAGTCAAGCTGTTTCGAAATAGCCTGGTCGTCAACGATTCGAATCGCTCTACGCTGAATGCGATCAAGAGGAAAAAGCTGATAATGGGGAGCTTCGGCCCAGAGATGCGAACAGTACTCCATGTGAGGCCGAACTTATGCCTTATAAAGTTAAAGGCGATGGGCCGGCAAAAAGCACTGTTTTGCTCTGCCGAGCACACCGAGCTTTTTGGAGGCTAGCTTAGCCTTGCCTTCCAAATGACCGCAAAACTGATTCGATATGTCGACTCCCAGGATTCCGACACTAGCTGAGGCTGCCAGGAGAGTATCCTCAAATTGAAGTGGTACGACAAAGGGCGTCTTTTTAACGATGAACACGCAAAACTGTGTCTTCTTGGGATTAAAAGTGACCAGATTTTGATATCCCCATTCCGAGACATCGGTAAGTCGATTCTCGACTTCAGACTCGAGTTTGTTTCAGCACTCTTCGACGTGTTCCCGAGAAATACCGCTTCGACCGGAGTATGTAGCATTACCAGTACTGTCATCCGCATAGCAATGCATGCTGCTAATTCGCATCACGTCATTGGTATGCAGAAGGAGCAGTGTCGGTGATAGGACGCAGCCTTGGGGAACACCAGCATTGACAGATTTAAGGTCAGAGCACGCACCGTCGACAACGACCTTGATGCTCCCGTCAGCCAAAAAACTGGTAATCCACTTGCATAATTTCTCGAGAAGCCCATAGAAAGGCAGCTTCGCGAGAAGTGCTTTGTGCCATACTCGATCAAAGGCCTTCGCTATGTCCAAACTAACTGCCAACTCCAAAGTAAGCAAATTATTTGCTTGTGAAATGAGTGTTAGCTAACGATGAACATAGTAAAATACCTTTGAGGACGTCTAATATGTATATTAGGCATTTGTGTGATGATCATTGTGTTTTAATTTCTAGGTTTGGGTGTTTATTCCACATGTTTAAGTATTTCTAGGTTTGGGTGTTTATTTCACATGCTTCAGTATTTCTAGGTTTGGGTGTTTATTCCACATGGTTCAGTATTTCTAGGTTTGGGTGTTTATTCCACATGTTTAAGTATATCTAGGTTTGGGTGATTATTCCACATGCTTCAGTATTTCTAGGTTTGGGTGTTTATTCTACATGCTTCAGTATTTCTAGGTTTGGGTGTTTATTCCACATGCTTCAGGATTTCTAGGTTTGGGTATTTATTCCACATGCTTCGGTAGTTCTAGGTTTGTATGTTTATTTCACATGCTTCAGTATTTCTAGGTTTGGGTGTTTGTTCCGCATGCTTCAGCATTTCTAGTTTTGGGTGTTTATTTCATATGCTTCAGTATTTATGTATTAGAATGTGGTCCCAGAAATATTTTTATTTTTGACTTGCTGTGTCCGCGACTTCGTCCGCGTAGCAAAAATTCTGAAAAAAGTAACCTAAGTTACTCCTCATTACATCAGCTATCTATCAGTGCAAGGCCCGTCAAAATCGGTCCAGCCATTCCAGAGATTAGCCGGAACAAACAGAGAGACAGACGAAAATTGTAAAAAATGTTATTTTGGTATATGTACCGTGTATACATCCATATTCATGTAGTTAAAATTGGTTAATTTAATATTACAAACGGACACTTCAATTTTATTAATTTGTAGAGATTAATAACAAGCTGAATTTTCGTGAACAGCTTTGTTTTGACGAGACGCCCATCTTTTCTATCTTCGAAAAATCTTGAATGCGGTAACTAATAAAC
The DNA here is from genome assembly GCA_036924255.1 of Apodemia mormo. Lineage (NCBI taxonomy): Eukaryota > Metazoa > Arthropoda > Insecta > Lepidoptera > Riodinidae > Apodemia > Apodemia mormo. The sequence goes on along the minus strand of JAUPFN010000013.1, from coordinate 7,012,800 downwards.
TAAAAAAGAAAACTTTTGTGTGTCGGATTAAGAAAAGTTTCCAATTTTTGTGTAGTAAAAAGCTACCCCTGAATTTTAATAAAAATTAACAAGCTTTTGTGATTAAATTAGATTGTTTTTAAATCATTAATATCAATTTTAAAATCTCATAATTTCGATATTTTTAGAGTGGAAGATTCGTCAGAAAAGCCATCGAATGCGTAGAACAAAAGTTTTGTTTCTGTTTTTAATAAAGTAATTAAGCGTTTAGAGTAAAAAAAACTATTAATCCGTATTTTTCCTTCACCAAATTAACATGTTTGAAGCTTCCCGAACTTTATTAGTAACCAGATTCGAGATTTTTCGAAGATAGAAAAGATGGGCGTCTCGTCCAAACGAAGCTGTTGACAACAAAAAAAAAAACAACTTGTTAATAATCAAAAATAAAAATATTTCTAGAACCATGGTGTACCTATATGTATTTTTATGTATTTGTATAATTGAATAATTCTCATATAACAAGCAAAAAATTTGGTTAATATGAGGTTAAATCATTTTGTGTAATTTGTTTAGCGTTATTTGTTTGTTTATTTATTACGCTAAAAGAAAATATTTAATTTTTCATTTTGTCCTAATTGATTATAAAGTTCACAAAATTAACATATAAATAAGAATGCAAACCGCTCGTCAGGTTTATGAGGCTCTAAAAGACATTTTACAAAATTAATTTGATCCAAGGTGAGGTCGTACGATAAATCTACGTGCTGGAATTCTCTGCTTGGATTAAAATCGTAAAACGTGACAGCCGTAAAAGCTATAACGTCTTTATCATGTAAGAACGTAGAAAAAGTTTCATAAAATTAAAGTTACTGAATAAAATAGAGGAGCGAAGCGGAAGGATTTTTATTTATTAAATTGTACATTACAATACTGCGACGAATGACTTTTAAAATTTTGTGTCCTCCTAAACCTGTCGCCTCTGTGGTCTAGGCGTGCGGTGTCGGTGTTGACCACTTGAGGCCTCGGGTTCGGTTCCCGGGTTGGGCATATCTAAAATGTATTTTTTAGTTTTCAAAAACAACGTTGTCCGGGATTGGATAAGTGCCCGCTTGGCGATATGCTTGCTATCACATTGTGGGACTATCTTCAGCTAAACGTGGGTGCACTGGTTGTATCTCTGCCCATTTCTCCGGGAATACGGGCGTGAAATTATATTTTTTTAAACCTAATATTTTACTACACAAGCTTTGTTATACAAGCATAATAATATTTGTTTTATTTTATAAGATAGCAAGAAAACAGCTCATTGTCTTCATGAAAAGAGATAACTATCGCCTATAGACACCAAATATATCGATAGTGCATTGCTATCTGTGTGGCGAGCTCTGGACGGGCTTGATTGCCATATACATAAGTTGACCGACTACTTGACCCCCAAGAAAGTGACAAGCATTTGCGTCAGGATTAGAAAAAAACGATGGTACCAAATCCACAATTCCAAACTCTAGCAGCAAGTAAATTTTGCTGTTTTTAAGGGTAAATTCTTTTCTTGAAGGTCTCTTAGTCGATGAACATTAATAAAGTCATCATTCATTCATCATTTTAATATATGAGCCTTGGTTTACCAAAAAATTGGTATAGCAGCTTTTACGAAGTCAAATACCGGATTGGAAACATAGAAATATATTTTTCAAACATAAAAATGTATACAAAAGGAAGAGCTCTCTTAAATACAGCATTGAAACGGAAAAATTTAAGTAAACGAAGGAAAAGTAAAATGAAAAATATTTACACAATATTTTATATTTGCGATATAAAATGTACAGACTTGTGAAATGAACCGTAAAACACGAAAAATATCCAATCTCATGGGCACTTGTTTATTAAGAGGCGCTCTGTTTAATCAACGCGCAAAATATTTAATTAAATTCTAGCAAAAAGGCCGTAAGGTGCTTCGAAGTTTCTTCCATGTTCTCGGAGGGAAATTCTAAACAAATATTATATTCCACAAATAAAATAAATGATTAAACTTAACTAAAAACAGAGCAATAGAGTTCTGCGAGTCGGGGTCGCACACGTCGGGTTCCGCACTGCCGGATGATATAATTTTTTGTCATGTTTAATGTCTTTTGTACAGGCGTCTTTTGAATACACTTTGAAAAAAATACATAATTTCGCCGTGTTTCAGCCAAACTGCTACGTTTTTTATATATCCAAAGATAGCTAACAAGCAAATGGCTCTTGGTTAATGGAAAGTGACAACCACAGCCTATATACATCAAAAATGTTAATGGTGCATTGCTATCCTCGTGGCGGATGTTAATTGTTACATGCATAAGGAAATAGGTGGTACTATACCTGGTATTTAAAATTATCGTTTTTAGTACCTAGTATAAAAAACCATGTAATTTTGTAAAAAAATCGCTCGCATTTATAATGTCTGAGTAAGGCCTGAAAAAAAAGAAATTGTTTTTTATTTAGCCTTTTTTGAGCCATTTTAATTATTTTCTGTGTTTTCTTATTTAAAATGTTGCCACTTTAAATAAGACAAGATAATTACTAGACCTTCACCTCTGCTCTATATTGCTGTACATAATTCATATTTTATTTAGAAAATTAAACTCTAGGTTATTTTATTGATTCAGGCGTTACTTTGCGGAAATTCATTATTAAAAAGGTGAAATTAATTAAATTTGCTATTATCCGCGAACCGTTCTATGTATCCTCCGTGATGGTACCGAAAGAGAGACGTCGGTTTAATAAATGGATAAGACTCACCGATGGTTCGGATCAAACGAAGACCCCAGCGGCACACTTATCCGCCCACATCCACCACACTTTTACAACCACGACCACGCCGGCACCAATCACAAAAGCAACGACAACAAAATTTCCGAACCTTCAATTCTTCGTTTAAAATTTTCTGAAGTTGGCTCATACCAATCTCCAATAGTCCTCGAATTGTCTTATAGGTAATCCGCGGGTTTTCTTCAATTGACCGCTTAACAGTAGCCACATTATTTTCGTTGACGGCAGTTGAAGGCCGCCCTTCACGAAATTCGTCATGTAAAGAAAGTCAACCGCTCTCAAATTCAGCAAACCATCGCCTCACGGTGCTCAAATAAGGTGCTTCTCTCCCAAAAGCATTTTAAAGACGAGCGGCACAGTCTTGTGGAGAAAGAGAACTTTTAAAAATCATAAAAAATCATCGCTCTAAAATCTTTTAGACATAATTCCATTTTCATTGCGTACGTAGAATTTTAATGTATGATAAAAAAACAATTGACAAATCATTTCCCGCCAATTGTTTTTTTTATTACTAAGAAGGTTGCAAAGTTTTAAAAATATAACATTCGAAATTCAAATAGTTCCGATTAGCTAGAAGTGCAAAACTTTTAGTGTGCCCCAAGTATTTGCACTATTTGTTACTATGAACTTAAGCGGGAATCCACTAGACGAACATGCCCGCGGGCAAGCCTGCAGACATGTCTGACGGACATTGAACAATGTCTGTCAAGTGTATTATCGACGCGGGCCGTCCGGTCTATTGTAGCAAAGTCCGTCGGGCATGTCTGCGGGCTTGCTCACGGGCATGTCCGTTTAGTGAATTTTCCGCTTTAGTTATTCATTTATCTTAGTTTATATTTTGCGAAATCATTAATTGTGATTAATTTGTAGAAAAACTGCTTTTTTTGGATTTTAGTTACTTAACTTCACATCAAAATACTTAAAAGCATTTTTAAAAACCTAATCCCCTTTGTTTTATAAAACAATTTATTTGTAATATTCTAACATTAATTTTAATTACAAAAACCTTCAAGTTATTAAAGACATTACAAACTTCTTTCAGGTATATGCTTATATGACAACCCGCCATTGTTTTTTACCGGCTACTTTACCCCCCAAACTGGAACATGACAGTGAAAATCACTGACGCTATTGCGGCAGAAATAGGTTAGGCTGTGTACATGACCCGTGTGATGCAGAACTCTACTACATAGTAGCCACGATGATTCCTATAGCCCATCGTTCACCTCTTACGAAAAATTGGCAGATGGTCTGTTCTTTAAAGGGAGCCCGGACCAACACAGAAAATATGGCCCAGAGCTATGGACTCGATATATCAAGTATATCTTATTTTTATTTTTAATAACTGCAGCGTGCAGCCCGCTGCATTATAAGAGTTTTTGGCAAATCCCGCGGGATCCCCTAACTTTTCCGGGATAAAAAATAGCATATCTGCTACTCCAGGTCATTATCTATCTGTGTGCCAAATTTCATTCGAATCCGTTCAGTAGTTTTTGCGTTGTTTACATTCATAACAAGTAAATATTAATAAATAGATATCTCAAATAATTTTTCGTATGTATGTATAGGGCTAAGTTCGAAAAAACACCCAGAATAGCACCTTTTGGAAAAAATCTATTGACTTTATATTATTGGTTATGACAAAAGCTGTAGCATTTTTGTAAGCACGTATCTTATGAAAATTACATTATTTACCTCTGACGGTTCATAAAATATAGCGTCGGGATAAAGACGTAGAAAAACTGTACTATTTGAAGGTTTCTTGTATCGTGACTCCCTTTGGGTTCAAACTTTTTACTTTTTTGTTATTTGTTGTCATAGTTATTACAGTAATACACGTTCTTTGAAAAATTCAAATGTCTATCGATTTCCGTTCAAGAAATAGAGCCTTGAAAATAACAGACTCACTGCATACTTATAGGGTTACATTTGTCATCTATTGGGTACGAAATCTAAAAATATAAAACACTCGTTTATTGAAAACCTAAATGGCAATAGAAACAAAATTCTATATTTCAAGAATAAAGCAGCAATCTTGATATCTAGAATTTTGTTTAGCAATTTATATTAATAATGTTTGAATGGATGGATGTTTGTTACTCAATCACGCAAAAACTACTAAACGGATTTAAATGAAATTTTGCACACAGTTAGATGATGACCTGGAATAGCACATAGGCTCCTTTTTATCTCGGAAAAAATTAGATGATCCCGCGGGATTCCTCAAAAACTTTTATAATGCAGCGGGCTGCACGCTGCAGCTAGTATTAAATAAATTATGGGAATTCGTTTTTTAATCGATATGTGTGTAAATTAACGATGAAAGCTAACACGGAACATAACGATCGTCAATCGGGTCTCATTAATTGAAGACTGGCATAATTCAGCTCTTCCTGCTAATATTCATACAAGAAATGATATTCTTTTCTTCCCAATATGGACTTGACCCATGATCGTTATGTTTCGAATCGATTTTCAGGTTAAATGCTTTTAACCACTATCTCTAACCTCTCCGGTAAAACAATTATCGGTTATAGTTAACATGACTAAACATCGTACTTTGGGAGGGTTTGTCTTGATTTCAGGTCTTCTGTCTCGCAGTCCCAAATAAGAGCAAAATGTCCCACTTTTGCCAAGAAGCCTAACTTATGCAAATACGCAGCTACCTACATCAAATTCATTGCATTAAATTTAGGCGATAGACGGCAGTACAAGCTTTAGTCTACTAAAACTTTACTCCACCACTCTATACTTTTGTAATTACTTCCTATATAATTATGGCGAAAGTATGAAATTTTCGCATTAGAAATAATGAATATTTCTGCAATTAAATGGTTGCTAAGGCTTGACCTCTTTTAACATCCCCCTCCCCTTAGAATAGATATTCTCTTAAACAATCTCTGTAGATGTTGTAGTTCCAACGACTATTTTTTTCTTGTAGCAGGTAACTATGCATTCCTTAAATTTTGTTATACAATACTTTTTTTCAATACTCTTGCGAAAGTTTTACAAAATGTGTAAAAAATTGCTTAATTATTTTTATAAGAGCTCCGGAAACAATGAAGAAGGGTAAGGAAGAAGCAACGGATCTAGCACATTAGCTTAATAAAAACGCAAATAATTAAAAAATATCATAATCATTACAAATAAGCTGGCGCCAGACACAGCTTCAAACTTTGGTTGGTCAAACTTTGAACACATTTTCAAAGTCCCGTCACACACCAATCAAACAAGTGTTCAAATGTTTGAAACTATGTCTGGCGCTGGCTTTATATACACAAATATCATAATATTCACACATAAAAAATACTATTTTATGTATGTTAAAAATCTCTTGTCAAACTTATGAGAGATTTTGATATAAGTAGTATAATGATCAAACTTGCGGTCAAAATTCGACCTGCAGGTTATCGCTAGTACCTAATAAGATAATCCACTTTCGTCGTGTCAGCAGTAGAATCGACCTACTGTACGCAATACCCTTAAATCTTTTCTACCGTAACAGGCACAGGAGTTATTGCTCGGGTGTTTTACGATTGGACAACTTTAGTTGGTATTGGTTTGGGGGGATTAACTTTTTTTACTATTATTCGTCTTTTAATTTATCTCAACCATATTTTTATATATCATAAGGTAGCAAACAAACGAATGGCTCTGCTGATGTAAAGAGAAAACCATCACTTATAGTACCAAAGACATTAATGATGCGTTGCTTTCCGTTAAGGGAATTGATAAGGCCACATGTATAAGTTTACCAGAACTTATGTTAAATTTTAGCACTTTTAATTGGCTATTGGAGTATCAAAAGAAATACTTTTTATTAGAATAAGGTACTTTCTGCATATAATACGTAGTTATGATGGAACGAATTATATTGTAAATCTCTCGACATTTTAAAAGATTATAAAAAATAGCCATTTATTAGGATTGATCTAAAATATTTATATAATAGTACCCTGTAATATTCATTCTTGATTTGGAGGCTTTTAACATTTTCCATCTTGTTTGCAAACTCGTTCGTAAAGTACTCAGTAACTTATAAACATTTATAATAATAAATTGCTCAAACTTATTACAAGCTATCTTAATAACTTTTAACAGTCTGAGAGAAAGTTTAACAATATCTTTATGTTCTATAAGTTTGATTATTTTAATAGAAGTAATTAAAAGTATTTAAATTAAATGCTTTTAATTAAATTAAATAAAAAAGCTGACAAGTCATTATCAAAGCTGATAATTATCTGATGTGTTAAATATTTGGAATTAAACTAATACACATAAACCACAGATATGTCACCTAACTTGAGAATTCATTCATTTATGTTAACTCTAGTAGCCGTGCAGCTCCCTCAATTATAAAAGTTTATCGTGAATTCCACGGGAATAACTTATTTTTCCGAGATAAAGAGTATCTTAAGTGCTATTTCAGTTAATTATCTACCTGTGTACTAAATTTAATCTCAGTCGGTCTAGCCGTTTTTACGTGCAACAAACATCCATCCAACTTCCAAACTTTAGCATTTATAATATTATATAATATTAATTATTAATAACAAGTGAAATATAATATTAGTAGGTGGTAGAGTTCTGCATTGTCTCGCCCGGGTCTGGTACTACCGCCTTACCTATTCCTGCCGCAATAGCGTCAGTGCTTGTCGCTGTCATATTCCAGTTTGGAGGGTAAGGTAGCCGGTAAACTTATGCATGTGGTATTAGACCTCGCCACAAGATAGCAACACACCGTTAACATCTTTGGTGTCTATAGGCGATGGTTGACTCTTTCCATCAGGAGACCCATCTGCTTGTTTGCTATCTTATGATATTAAAAAAAAATAATATCCTTATTCCATTCACCGATTAAAGGTAAAAAATTTAGTTTATCATGGATAGTCATTTAACATGGACTCAGCATATAAATAAAGTTAGTACGAAGTTTCATTACCTACTCACTACATTCGTTAAACAGATTACAAAACACATACGCATGCACGAACGCACGTACGTACTGTTACAACCCTTAATTGTTAGCTAGTCTAAATCGTTGAGTCAAACTTTTATTTTACTATAAAAGCCGTGCATTTTCAATGCACGGGCAGTCAGTACTTGAACTAGTCAAATCGCTGCCCAGCAACGGATCTGGTTTCTGCCCGCCGGCTGACCTTCAGTGAGGAGAGTAGGGTTAGTAGCATCCGCGTCGTAACCCCCTTTAACCGCGTGCACAAATAGTAGTAGTGCGATCTGAGTGCTTAATAAAAGTGACGTGTAAAAAAATGTCTATATGTATGTATGTATGTTTGTATGTATAACTTTTGAACTGCTTGGTGTGAATTTGGGTTCGCCAAACTTAGAAATTTTGAAAAAAATGGTATACCACTCAGCGTATGTTAGCGTTATGTGACAATCCCATAGTAGATTTTCAGTGTTACCTGGAAAAAGCTTTTTTTAATATCATTTAATAGAATAGAATATAAAATTTCACCATCGGATATCGCGACGAAATTCTAAGTTTCATCCTCACTATCTCGATGTCCACAATTGTGCGATTCTCGAGGTATTTTTTACCCCGCACTACTCCTATTTAGAATCAGCTATCGGCAGAAATTTTTCCGAACGAATAGGACTTAGGGATCTTTAAGAAACGAGCCTACTCATTCTTAAAAGGCCGGCAACGCAAATACAAGACTCCTGGTAGTGTAGTTGTCTATAGGCGGCGGTAATCACTTACCATCAGGTGTGCCTCCTGTCCGTTGCCCCCTCTTCTATAAAAAAAATAGAATTACCGCCTTTATGGTCTAGTGGTCCGTTATCAGTGTTGACCACACGAGGTCCCGGTTTCGATTCCAGGGTCGGCAATTCGAATAGTGTTTTTTAAATTTTCTGATAGAAACAACGTTTTCCCGGGCAGATTGGATAAGAGCCCGGTTTGCGACAGGCTTGCCACCTATCACATTGTGGGACTAAGTATCTGAGCAACTGTGGTTGCATTTGTTGTACGTTTTCCTACCTCTTCGGGGACATGGGCGTAAAGATACTTTATCATTAAATAATAAACAAACAGATAACTCACCTGATAGAAAGAAAACCCAGCACATATAGACACTGAACTATGGACGCTGTTAATGGTGTGTTACTATTCGTGTGACGGGATGACAATGTCACATGTATAAGTCTACCGGCTGCCTTACCCTTCAAGCCGGAAAACTACAATAACAAGCATTGACGCTTTTACCACAAAAAATAAGGTGGTGGTACTATATATCCGCGTGAGACTTTGCGGAACTCTACCACTTAATATTTACAATGGAAGTGACACGTATAGCCAATTGTTCGCCTTTAATAAAACCTGACAGAATGGCAGATTGTCTATTCTCCTAATGCTGCGTCCGTACTTGCATCTATTGTCAAAAAGCGTCATGAAATGACGCGATACATGCAGATGTGACCGCCTAAAGCGCGCGCTCGGCGCAAACATTCTGACTGCGTGTGCCTTAGCACGTTACTATCTTTGGGATGATACACGCAGGTGCGGCCGAAGGGTAAGGGAGTTCGAACCAATATGCCACTGTAGTAATTCCAACCCCGATTTTTCGTAATAGTTGGTAGTTATACCCAGTTAGTAGTGGTACCCAGAAAAAACAAACTATTTTATGAACCTATTAATAATAAGCTCTACTTAACCAATGAAATGTACGTTCTTAGTCTTTTGTTTTGAATTCTAAATAGCGCAAGCTCAGTCGCTTTAACTTGAGAACCTTTGTGTATTTCTTAATCAAAACTTCTTAAGAAATTATTTTTAATAAAAACTTGTACCCTTCATTGCTCAGAGCAATTTCTTTTAACGTTCCTTTAAAAGGGCAAAGTTTAGTGTTTTCTTGCATTAAACAGATTAAAGAGTAATTTGTTTGAAGACAGGTGTTGGGTGAAACTAATTTGAACCATTTTTCTTTTACAACGCAAAATTTTCTGACCTTTGAAAGTTTTGAAAGAAAATAATATAAAACTATATTGTTTTAGTAAGAATAGTTACCATAATTTTTTAAATCATAGGATAGCAAACAATATAATAGGATAGCAAAAAAAATAAAATCAGATTGCTCTCTTGGGGGAAACGAAAATGATAATGGTGCATTTTTATATCATTAGATAGAAAACAAGCAGATGACACACCTGATGGAAAAAAAAAACATCGCCTGTAGATACCAAAGATGTTAATGTTGGTTTACTATCTTTGTGACGGGATGGTATATACCCTCCGAACCCGCTACGGCTCGTTAGGATGTCTTCAATCTTTTACTAGTATGTAAGACTTAAAACAACGAATTTTGAGAGACTTCTTATACCAATGATGCTAAATCACCAGGCTCGCAGGATGGCATTATACATGCAAATATATTATATTGACGCAAAGTTATATATAAATGGTAGATATCTTAAGAAAAATCGCTGGTTTACGCGCTACTATGAGCTATAAAAGCCTATAGATACAAATAGACAAATATAACCGACCATCGGAATGGTATGAACATAATAACCCAACAGCTTTTCATTAGAATATCATGATTTTAATTGTACAAAGCAAAATGGGTTTTATTTAGAATTTGCGTTTTGAATTTCAAATGGCGTCGGGCCGGCGGGCGACAAATTCGACGATAACGGATCTTGATTAAACGGGAAATAATTGCGCTGGGCAAGCATCCTCTCAGACATTCAAATGTATTGTTTTGTTGGTATTAAACAGTCGGTGATATTAAAAATATTTATAGAAACGTACGGATACTGAATAATTATTCAGTATTCGTACATTTGCTTATTAAAGCCTGAGAATACAATTAAAGACGGTTCTCCTAATGGTAAATGTTACAATGCTAATTAACATATTAATGATGCCAATGAATGAATAAATAACTACCTAAATTGGATAAGTAACATTGTAAATAGGTGACGTTTTAGTTGACTTCGACTATGGTGTGTCAATATGTATCTTGATAACAATGTTTCAATGTGAATATTAATAATACTAGCTGTACCCGCGGCTTTGTCTGTGTGGAAGAATTTTTAAAATAAAAATCCACATAGTTCCCGTTCCCGTAAAATTTTCAGGACAAAAACTATCCTATGTCCTTTTTCAGGTCCCAAACTATATTTGTAACAAATTTCATGCAAATCGGTTCAATGGGTTAGGCGTGAAGAGGAGATACACAGACAGACAGACAGACAGACAGAGTTACTTTCACATTTATAATATTAGTAATAAGTAATATAGTAATATTAGTATGGATACGAATTTCAATGCAAATAAAAATAATTTGATAGAATTTCAATTTAATACATATATTTATTAATACTAACGATCGCATGCGGCCAAAATTCGACCATAGACTAAACAATAACATCTCTTTAATCTTTTGACAAGTAACTTTATCCATAAAGAAAATAGTATTCATGGGTGTATCATGTATGTCACATTAATGTAGTGTGTTTAATATTTATTTTTATAAATTTGGTGTATTTCTAACACATTTTATTTCAAAAGATTAGGTTTCTGCAGTGTACCAAATTTCATATTTCACCGTTCGCGCGATTATCTTAAAAAGGGGGCCAAAGTTTTACCTTCACGTATTAATAAATCGATGACGTATAATATAGAAATGTGTAAATAAACTTATGTAGTTTAAAAATTTGTATTATAATTTAAATACTAGTAATACACGTGCGAATAATTCGCACTAAGTAATTTTATAAAATACTTCTTAAGTTGATTTGAAATTGAACAAGAAAATTACCGACCGTCAATCATGTTGACGTTGTTTCAAAATTAAAACTATCAGATGGCAGCATTGCTGTATTATGCCTTTATATATAATTTTAATATTTTATAAAAACAAAAGTAGTAAATTTTTTTAGTTATTGATGCCGGTAGAGCAAGCAATTATCTATAAAATGATATAGAATTTATGTGGAGTAATTGTGAGATTTTCTCTAAAAAGGGAGGCATACATCTTAACCGTATTTTATTAACAAGTAACACCCATATTCTTGCAAATAAATATTTTTTCATTTCGTTTAATTTAGCTTCATTTCGTTTCGTTTAATTTTATTTCATTACATTTCATAAGCATAATGATATAATCATGTGTAAGGGGACCAGATGAGTCTGACTAAAGTTACATAGGTACATGTTCAATTGTTTATCTTCATATATTCAGGCATCCGGATTTTCATAAATTCGTATGCCTTTCGAAAACAATTGGCCAACTGTCGTTCTGCCAGGCAGGTCATAAAAGGCGACCGATTGGCTATACGAGTCACTACCATCGTGGCTACTAGGTGGTAGAGTTCTGCATTGTCGCGCCCGGGTCTGGTACCACCGCCCTACCTATTCCTGCCGCAATAGCGTCAGTGCTTATCACTGTCGCGTTCCGGTTTAAAGGGTAAGGTAGCCGGTAAATTATGCATGTGGCATTAGACCTCGCCACAAGGTAGCAACGCACCATTAACATTTTTGGTGGTTATAGGCGATGGCTGACTTTCCACAGGAGACCCATCTGCTTGTTTGCTATCTTATGATATAAACTCCTAGTGGTGCAAATATTGGTGCTGCCATCAAGAAATCGAAGACATCTGCACGAGATTTACACAGCGCGGCTTCAAGGTAAGTAACCATATTCTTCCGCATTTGCCGTGATATATCTGTGTAGTATAAATTACCTGAAAACTGGGACTAGCCATCCCAACCTAGCTTTAGGCCACTACATTAGTAGTCACGATGGTAGGATAGCAAATAGTTTGCCTTTTACGAACTGTCTGGCAGAATGGGAGATGGTCTATTTTTCAAAGTGGGCCTGGACCAAGCATTAATTTTCGGTAAAGTAAACGCTTAGTTAATATTTGAGTTTGAAAATTTTCAAACAAAGTAGTTTAATAAGTATTCGAGTGCAACAATAGAGAAACAAGAATCGTTAGATGACTTCAATTGGGCAAGTTCGGAACTTCAACTACACTTTAACTTTTTCATAATACGTGAATTAGGCCACAGAGCTCATCGTTGTAGGACCTACTTCGATAGTCAATACTTCTGACGTAGCATTCGAAATAGGAAATCGAAGCCTCAAGCATTAAGATATTTTATTTGAATGACATTCTAACGATTTTTAACTTAAAAAATCTTATTTATTTAATACTTTATTGTACATAAAACAATTAGGATAAAAAAAACATAACATACGTACAATGGGCGACCTTATTTCTACTTAAAGAAATTTCTTCCAGCCAACCCGATACAGGAGATAAAAAAATCAAATGAAGACTACTTCATTTGTTTTTTTTGTACAAAAAAATAGATTGGTGTACAAAAAAATAGATATTATGGTTACATAACTAAACTAAATATATATTAATGAAAAATTAAAATTAAAAAATCTTAATTAACAAATTATTTTTTTTGACAATTTTCAGTATGATCGTGTTAAATATGTATAGAGAAAAAGCTCCACGAAGGAATAGAACATTTTTAGAGAAATCATTTACCCCTACTTAATTAAAATTATAATAATTTTTACAAAAATATTTGAAAATTTTTAACCAATTGGAGGTTTTTTCTTATGAACTTAAATAATTTACTAGATTTTTTATATATAATCTCTACTAGCTGGCCCGCGCAGCTTTGCCCATGAGTAGATTAACATGTCGTCTAGGTAGCTTTTCATACAAATTTCATCCCCTATTTCAACCCTTTAAAGTTTGATTTTTGAATAAAAAATTAGCCTATGTTTGACCCCGGCTGGTCAACTACTTCCATGCCAAATTTCATGAAAATCGGTCCAGCGATTTAGCCGTGAAAACGTAACAGACAGATAGACAGACAAACTTTCACATTTATAATATTAGGATGGATTTCACTGCGGCACGTGCTTACTGTAAAGGCCTTAGGAAGCGTTATTTTCAATGTTTAAATAAAATGATGGAGATAGAGTTCCAGAATTTTTAGGTAATTTTCTCCTCCTTAACGGTCCTTGATCAAATTTTCGCTATCATGTATAGGTTTTATTTTATTTTCAAAATGTTGAAGCCCATGTTTTTTTTTAATAAAAATTGCATTTTTTACGAGGAAAAAAAAAAGGTTTTTCAATTTTTTAATCGAATGAGTTATATTTTAAGGACAATTAGAAATATTGTTTCGCAGGAAACTCACTTTACCAGACGAAAAATAAATAAATTTTGTTTTAAATTCTGGCATACGATTTATTCAGCAATCGCTTAAAATTTAACCGTAAACTTAATAATATTATAATCTCTTTTAAGCTTAACAGCAGACTTTAGCCGTAAAAAAACTAAATATACATATGTATTTATCATATGTATATTTAGTTAATTCTCTCTTTTTATTAATTTAATATATTCATAAAGTATCTATATTATTTAAAAATATTAGGTTTATGTAGTCTTTCGTAATATAAACTTAAACTGCAATAATTTTGATACTCCACCGTTCGCAAATTTGTCTCAAAAAGGGGTAGAAAGTTTTGGTTCGCGTATTAATATATAAATTAGGATTTGTAATTTAATATTCATCACCTCTGTGGTCTAGTGGTCCGGTGTCGGAGTTGACCACATGAGGTCCTGGGTTCGATTACTGGGTTGGGCAATTCTAAAATGTGTTTTTGATAAAAACAACATTGCCCGGGATTGGAAAGTGCCCGGTTGGCAATAGGCTTGCCACCTATCACATTACGGGATCAAGTATCTTCGGCTAATCGTGGGTACACTTGTACATCTGCCTACCTCTTCGGGGATACGGGCGTGAAGATACTTATTAATATTCATTTCATTACCAAAGACGATGGGAAAAGGTCAACTAAAGCCGGATCATAGACCATAAACCTAAATTGTTATAAAACTTTTAGATTTGGGTGAAAAATGCCTTCCTATATATTATGCTAAAGCATTCCCCAGCCAGATATTTCATCAAGCCAAACTTACGTAATTAATAAGCGCCAAAAGTGGAGGTCGACTCACCCGACCCAACTATTTGAACGGAGAAAAGTTGGCACCATTACACGCCGGCAGACTAATTATCTCGGTCATTAATATAATATTTTATGGTACAATACGCTCCCTGGTTTTATGAACGAACAATAACATGTGTTGCGGAATAATCCTATTCCCGTAATGGGTGAAAGGAATCTTTATTCTTAGGCAAAATATATTAAATAAACTAGTAGTGCCCTGCAGCTTGCTGCGTGATTAGAAAGTTTTGTAAATCCTACGGAAATAATATTCCTTGACAAATCAATCCATTGTGTAGAATTGATCTACCTCCAAAATAAGCAAATTATTTGCTTGTGATATGGGTGTTAGTCCACGATATTCAGTGGCGTAGCGTGGACTAAATAATACGTGGGCAAAGTCGCATCGGCGAGGCCCCTTTCCATTCGTTCCCAAAAGCTACCCAAAAACACGTGCCAAATTTGAAATAAGCGAAAAGCTATCGTGTCTTTATAACGCGTTAACTTAGGATCTAAGACTTGTTTTGTTTGTATTTCAGATACAGAAGAGTGAGGCCAATATTTTTCAGGCTTTTATTTAATTTAAAAATAAACAAAGATTTTGAATCAGGTAGTGCGAGGCCCCTTTAGGTGCAAGGCCGTGGGCGAAGGCCCATTTCGCCCACACCTAGCTACGCCAATGACGACGCCACTGACGATATTTCAACGGCTGCACAGATTCTATTGAATCATAGCTAAAAACCATCTCGCGAAATAGGGCTTTCAAGTAAAAAAAATCGCAACTAAATTGGACCATCCACCAGGGCGCTACGATGCACGTACAGATACACAGATACGCCTCTGAAACTTATAACAACCCTCATTTTTGTGTCGGAGGCTAAAAATAGTAGTAAAAATTTTAATAAAATATAGTATCTATATAATTTACATTGGTAATAATTTTGTGTTATTCTGATTCCAACCCTGGCTTACTAATGAATAAAACAAAAGTACTCTTTTGTTTTATTCGCTCATCACCGTTGTTACCGCTCACCGCGCCGCAATTCGCGTCGCCGGTCGCGCCGCGCGAGCTGTGGCCGGGCCGTAATACATAGAAATACATGTACAGATATCGAAATATGTATAATAAACACCCAAACCTAAAAATACAATCATCTGTGCTCATCACACAAATGTTTGTCCTGTCGCGTATCGAACTCGAGCCCCGTCGAATGCGTAATCAGGGTCACTGACCACTCAACCAACGGGACGATTAAAGCATGTATCTCATGAGTACGCGTAGATACAAACTAACAAATATAAAAGTATAATAACTAATATAAAATAAAACTATAAGTAAAATAACTAATATAAAAGTTTATACTTTTATCCAGGTTCCTTTATCTGTTTAAAATCGCCTCTGGTCTAGTGGTCCGGTGTTGGTTATGACATGGTTATTCCCAAGGGATTCACCAAAAGAAATGTATAATGCAGCAGGCTGCAAGGTGCAGCTAAATTAATCTTTCGTATGTGTGATAGAAGTAGAATTATTAATCTTAGCACGCGCGGTTTCGCCCGCGTGATTAACACTATCATATACATATATACAAATAATTTGGAGTGTCTGTTTGTAATATTAAAATAACCGGTTAAAACTAAATGCATATGGATGTCTACAAGTTACACATACCAAAATAAAAGTTTTTACGATTTTTGTCTGTCTGTCTGTCTGTCCACCTGTCTGTCTGTTTGTTCCAGCTAATCTCTGGAACGGCTGGAACGATTTTGACGGGACTTTAACTAGTAGATAGCTGATGTAATAAGGAGTAACTTAGGCTACTTTATAAAAACCCACGTGGACGAAGTCGCGGGCACAGCTAGTTGTACATATACCAAAATAACATTTTTTACAATTTTTATCCCTCCGTCTGTTTGTTTTGGCTAAACTCTGAAATGGCTGGACAAATTTTAACAGGACTCACTTCCAGATAGCTTATATAATGAGGAGTAACTTAGGCTACTTTTATTATTTTTTTTATTTTAGAAAAAATTTCACGTGGACGAAGTCACAAGCACAGCTTGTATTATTATAAAGAAGTTAGATATGATTTTTGTCGTATCTTAAACTCAAACAGAAGTTTTTGGATTTATTACCTTTGGATTTTAGATTTTTAAATTTGGATTTTTAATATAATAATGTATTGTAGCGGTTCTAGCAATCTACAAACGCTACCAGAAAAAATAATAAAAAATGGAAAAAAAATAAATTGAAATAAAATCCTGAATCGCGATATCACAATTATTTATCTTGTACAAACTATATACAAGTTTCAACGCTTCTCAAATGGCCATTCAGACCCAAGGACCTGGCCGTATCGACGGCCAGCGATAGAAACTATGAGAAGGGGGCCTAGGCCGCCAAGTCATTTACCTGCCTTCCTACAGGGGGTGAGGAGAACACTACGAGGTTCTCAAATGGACTTCGGGCCCTAGGCAGTACACCTTACCTGGCTGGGAAGATCTTCCATTCCCCTTCCTTGTCCTTGTGTGACGTCATTAACCTCCACAGTTATGACATACTGCTAAGAAGTTGGCCCGCTGGTTCCATCACAATGACCCTTCAGCGGTACGGACCAACGGCGCCACAATGGTAACACCGACGTGATCATCACCTCTAATAGCCAACAGCGGCGCTACAGTATCATCATGACCGGTTCTCTTGCGCGGTAGGCAGAGTAAACCGAACGATTGACGTTCGGTTTTCATCCTTAACATTTTTTCCTTTCTCCTATTTTCTAATTTCATAATTTATATGGTAAAACAACATTTGCCGGGTCAGCTAGTACTTCATTATTTTTAACGCAGTAAAACAGCAACCTGTTCTTCCTGTGGGTTTTCATTTCCTGTATCTCCATACCTTGCATCGGATTCACACACCGAAAGCTCTCAAATAAAAAAAACGTGTGTCGTGGGACACGTGCAAAGGTGTGGTGTGTTGTTCGAATAAACTATTTTATGATAGCGCGTTATAGACTATAAACTATATTTTTCTACGCTTTACGTTGAGTACACACAGCGTGATATTATATAACGCTATGTATTATATTAGACACGTGATAACAACGAAGTTCCTCATTATAAAAATATTAGTTTCAGGATTTGTTTATTTATTTAACACTTTATTGTACACAAAAACAGTTACAGTAAACATTAAAATTAAATATTAACACAAAATAAATTGTTTGTACTTTGTTTATTATTCAAGGTATAAGGTATAAGGATTTGTTCAAGGTATAAGGAAAATAATTATTCGGGTATACATTTTTTATCGATAAAAATAAAAAAAAAAACAACTTTACAGAATTATATTAACAATACTTTTATATTTTTATTTACAATGATTTATAAAAATATATAATAACTAGCTGACCCGGCAAACGTTGTTTTGCCATATAAATTATTTCTAAGTCTAAAATGTTAAGGGTGGACAACCCTTATCATTAAGGGGTATGAAAATTAGATGTTGGCCGATTCTTAGACCTACGCAATATGCTCACAAAATTTCATGAGAATCGGTGAAGCCGTTTGGGAGGAGTACGGGAACGAACATTGTGACACGAGAATTTTATATATAAGATAATAGCAAACTTTTTTTTTTTTTATGTCATAAGATAGCAAACAAGCAGATGGGTCTCCTGATGGAAAGAGTCAACCATCGCCTATAGACACCAAAGATGTTAATGGTGCGTTGCTATCTTGTGGCGAGGTATAATGCCACATGCATAAGTTTACCGGCTACCTTACCCTCCAAACCGGAACACGACAGCAACAAGCACTGACGCTATTGCGGCAGGAATAGGTAAGGCGGTGGTACCAGACCCGGGCGAGGCAATGCAGAACTCTACCACCTAGTAAAACTGCAATAATAACAACAGTCAATAATAGCCATCATACATAGACTATACATAAAAATCTTACGATTTTTTAAAATTACGGACGTTTTTTGGCGTCTAGGGTGCCCATCCGCAAAGCCCCATAAGAAAGTTTTTTGTTCTGCAAGGCAGGTCGTAAAAGGCGACCGATTGGCTATACGAGTCACTATCATCGTGGCTACTAGGTAATAAACTTCGGCATTATCTCGCCCGCGTCTGGTACCACCTTCTTACCTATTCCTGCTGCAATAGCGTTAGTGCTTGTCACTATCGTGTTCCAATTTGAAGGATAAGATAGCCGGTAACCTAATGCATGTGGCGTTAGACTTCGCTACAAGATAGCGCACCATTAACATCTTTGGTGTCTATAGGCGATAGTTTTCCTTTCCAACAGGAGAATCATCGGCTTGTTTGCTAATTTATGTCATAAAAACAGATCTAAACCAAATTATGATGGAATCATACAAGAAGACACTCCCAAAAGTAAAAAAATTGTGTGTCAGCTCCGACGCATGACTGGAGTTTACTCATTAAGTACGATTGTCAAAACAGACGCAAAAAACACGCACGACCTAGCTGCACTGCTTACACCAAATTAGAAAGTTGCGCACGATAGCTTGCACACCATAACCGTAACGAGGTCATTCGTTCAGTAGATTTTACTCCTCACATTTTTCTCATACCGGGCGCCTTATATCAAAAAACCGATTCTTAAGGAGTAAACTCCATTAACACAAGTGGTTTATAATTGATCGGGTTCTGAGGTAAAAAATACAGGCGAATTGACAATCTCTTCCTTTTACAAAGTCGGTTAAAAATATACACTTGTTTCAAGAACAACAAGTAATTTACCCCAAAGTAACCAAATTATTTGCTTGTGTTATGGGTGTTAGTCAACGATACTAATACATAGAAATACATATATTAGTACTAGAATATATTTAATAAACAACCAAACCCAGAAATACAAACATTTACGCTTATCACACAAATGCTTGTCCCCGTCGGGAATCTGGGCCCCGTCAATTGCGTAGTCAGGGTCGCTAACTACTTGACCAACGGGGCGGTAACTTATAACATTTGTAGACAAAAACATAATATGGGATGTGATGAACTAAAATTTTCGCAACTTTTTTTTGTTTCAATAAATATATTTTTAGTACAGAAATATTTTTTTAAATCATAGAATTGCAGACAATCAGATGGGACTCCTGATGAAAATAGACAACCATTGCATATGGCTGTCAAAGATGTTAATGGTGCTTTGCTGTTCGTGTAGCGGTATGTTAACGCTACGGGCATAAGTTTACAAGCTCCCAATCTAACAAAAAGAAACAAAAACTAAATTTGGAACCGTCTGCAATTTTTTGGAATTCCCGCAATTTTTTTGTTATTAAATGTAACTATTTCAGTGAAAGTACTTCTAATTAATATCTCCCTAAAAGTGGCGCTTAGTAGCAAGCTTTGACAAAATCAACAAAACTAGGTTTATTACAAAATTACCAAAATAAGGAAACAATTATAATTATTTGTAACCCTCAGTACAAATCATTAAAGTTACACTTTTAAGTTTGTTTTTATTACATTAAAAACGAACCCGAGTAAAAACTATTTGAACCGCCTGTGCCAAGAAAATATTATAAATATTTTTCGCCGTTTCGTAGCTTTCCATTTGGGTATTGTGATAATTCCGAGCAAGCCTTCTCAACAACGCGGACGATGCGACGTTATACTGTGGTTTATATTAAAAAACAAAGTGCCATATTCAAAATTGAAATTATGAAATACAGAAACTTTTCTGGTTTTTTTTTTAAATAAAATTACTTGCTGCTCTTGAAATAAGTCTATATTTTTCAACCAATTCCGTAAAAAGAGGAGGTTGTCAATTCGTCTGTATTTTTTTTATATCTTTGTAACCTCAGAACTCAGTCAATTATGAACCGGTTATGAAAATTCTTTTTTTTTGAGTGTGTACTTCTCGAGTGGTTCCATTTTAATTTAGTTAAGATCTGTTTTTTCCTATAACATTAATTAGCAAACAAGCAGATGGTTCCTCTGATAGAAAGGAAAACCATCGCGTATAGACATCAAAGATGTTAATTTCGTGTTGCTATCCATGTGGCATATAGCAATGCCACATACATTTACCCAAATATATGTTTTTTTTTTATATCATAAGATATGCTTGTTTAAAGCAGACGGGTCTCCTGATGGAAAGAATCAACCATCGCCTATAGACACCAAAGGTGTTAATGGTACGTTGCTATTTTGTGGCGAGGTCTAATGCCGCATGCACAAGTTTACCGGATATCTTACCGTTCACACCGGAACACGACAGTGACAAGCACTAACGCTATTGCGACAGGAATAAGTAAGGCGGTGGTACTAGAATCGGACGAGACAAGCAGAACTCTACCAGTCACGATGGTAGTGACTCGCATAGCCAATCGGTCGCCTTTTACAACCTGCCTGGCAAAACAACAGTTGACTTATTCTTCAAAGGAGCCCGGGACCAACACGGTCTAAAACTTCTTGAAGGTTTTTCCGTACTGAAAATATATTTATTGAAACAAAATAAGTTGCGAAAATTTTAGTTCATCACAATCACATCCCATATGTTTGTGTCTACAAAGGTTATAAGTTACCGCCCCGTTGGTCGGTCGGTAAGGTAAGGTGGTTGGTCGGTTAGTGGACGATTTTATAACATATTAATTTTTTTTCGAGGTTTTTCTCTAAAATACCAAATCTCAGTAGCAGCTCGGAGTCTGGCGGGGTGTTGTATCACCACTCCCGTGCCTTGAATAAGCACGTAAAGCCGTCGGTCCGTTTATCGCTAGAAATAGTACCTCTGGAGTAATTTTATCTTATAGATAAGTACTATAACTCTTCATTTCTGTATGTAAACATAAGCTACAATGAAAACATAAGAAATTAGAAAGGCGTATCTAGTTTAATCCGTGGGCGTCATCTACTATGAGAGCTGAATAAGAATTGCATTTTTTCTGGAAAACCTTAATATGCTTAAGGCTGAGTACGTACACGATTTTTGGATAAGGCCAGGCCAATCGTGAATGGACTAGGTCTACCTCTGTATTCGGTGATAGAGGGGTAACGATATTTATTTATTTAAAAAAGTGTGGGCGTATAATTTTACAAGTAAAACTTTTTCATTTAAATTAAGTACATTATTACTACTTTCACTTCTGAGGGGGTATGTGACTGAACTCCTAAATGGCTGGACCTACTTTGATGAAATTTTTGTGTATATTCAAGTGGATTCGAGAATGGTTTGGATTGAAACCGTCAGGTGGTCTAACTTTCTTTCTTCTTTCTCTAAAAAACTTTCACGTTTTGTATGAAAAAATTATGTTCCAACCTAGTGTTTCATGCGTGTCATGGAACACTAGGTTGGAACGAAGTTTTTTGTTTACCACGCTTTTTTATTTTTCTTTCTCTCTCCGTGCTCTCATCTCTCTCCCCCTTTCCAACTCCTCCTTACTCCCTTCTTTCCTTTCCTCCCTATACACTACGTCACCTTGCTGTCGCTAAACCGATTTTAATGAAATTTGGCAACGAGATAGCTGAAGAAAATCTGTATTTCACCGCAATCAAACACAGCTTATTTTTTTAAATCAACCCACAAGGAGCTGAAATAGGGGATGTAAGTTTTTTTATAAAACTATATTGATGGTATGTTACTTGCGGGCAAAGTTGACGGGACAGCTAGTTTATTACAGAAATCTATTTTTTTGCTATCTTAATAAATATAAATTACGTGTCACTTTGTTTATCCGCGATGGACTCCGAAACTACAAAATTTTATTCTCTAGATCGCCTATGTGGTCTAGTGGTCCGTTGTCGGTGCTGCCCACATGAGGTCTCGGGTTCAATTTCTGGATCGGGCAATTAAAAAATGTGTTTTTTCAGTTTTCTGATAAAGACAACGTTGCCCGGGATTGGAAAGTGTCCGATTGGTGATAGGCTAGCCACCTATCATATTGCGGGACTAAGTATATTCGGCTAATGGCGTGGGTACACTTGTTGTGTACTTCTGGCCACCTCTTTGGGGATACGGAAGTGAAGATACTACTTACTTTTTGTAGACATCTATTGTTTGGTCCAATTTATAAGACAGGATAGTTTTTATTTCAATTACCCCCCCCCCCCTTTCAAGTACCCCACCAAAATTTGTGTGACGAAACAACGTTTGGCGGGTCAGCTAGTAGCTAGTCTGATAATATAAAAACCATAGACCAACGGGGAAATCAAAAGCAAATAACACACTAAGTGATTTGCATTTTGCGTCGCTTCGGCGTTTAAAAAGTCATAAACTTCAACAATTCCAGCATTAACTAACTCTTCAATACGAACAAAACACAAGAAAGACTAAACGGAAGCTGAATTCTGTGAGAATAATCCCAGCTTTAGTTTTTGTTAACTTAGTTTACTGTCAGAATCCGGTGCTGTGTAAGTTGAAATTATGCAAACGTACGCCAAGCGTTCCCACTTTATCATTGCTAAAATTCTTACACACGAGGATTGTATATTTCGTATATTGTGTACTTTTTAGTGTATGTGCTTAGTTATCTCTTATTATTAGACTAAAATATGCTGGTATATTTCTGAATTTTTTTTAAATGGAATTTCTTAAAATCGTTGTGATTTAAAAATTGTTATATCGTGACGGATTTCCATCTCTGTCTCTCTCTCTCTCTATCTGATCTGGTCATGATAAAGAAACAAACACATCAATGTATAGGATAAAGCCAGCAAATTAGGAATTCAGTATACTTTGACCTGTTACAGAAAGTGAAAATTTTTTTGTTACTGCGATAATTCTTACATCTATGACTATTAAAAGTTTTAATCATTATCGTTTCGAATGCAATGTTTGATAAAACGTTTAGTATCAAAATATTTTGAACACAAAATCTGTTCGACTGATTTACAAAAACAGTAAATCGACTGGAAATCTATAAAAATAAAATGTAATTAAAATCATAGTCTCCTACATGAAAAAAAAACTTATAGACAAATTTTTCGTTCATTTTTTTCTTAATAACAATCGTTTTGCTGAATAAAATTTCAAAAACTTTTAAGTGTCGGTTGATTTATGTTTCAGTTTTTTTCTCTTATAGAATAATATTCTATGTTGAAATGTAAGATTTTTTTTTTTTCAAATATAATATATATTTTGGCTACTAGGTGGTAGAGTTTTGCATTGTCTCGCCCGGGTCTGGTACCACCGCCTTACCTATTCCTGCCGCAATAGCGTCAGTGCTTGTCGCTGTCGTGTTCCGGTTTGGAGGGTAAGGTAGCCGGTAAACTTATGCATGTGGCATTAGACCTCGCCACAAGATAGCAACGCACCATTAACATCTTTGGTGTCTATAGGCGATGGTTGACTCTCCATCACGAGACCCATCCGCTTGTTTGCTATCTTATGATATAAAAATCTAAAAGACATGAAAATTTAAGAAAAAATTTACATATGTGTGTGTATGATCACGCTCATTTCCTTTGCGGGTTAGGTAGAGTAAGCCAAGCATCTATAAAATTTGCAATTCACCACGTTTCACCGGTTTTTCAATGAACCGTGGTAATAAACTAAAAAAAAAAACACAAAAAATCAAGATATAGAATGAATTAATCAAACATTTTAAAATATAAAAAATACCATGTATATTTTTCAAAAATAAATATACGGTATTATTTTTTTTTGTTTTTATCATTATTTTTGAACGTTATACCCAAAGTCAAAATTTAAAAAAATATGTAAAATAAAGATATTTTACCATCCATTATCATTACCATAGTACCATCTTTAGATCTGTTAAAATGTACATTTAAAAATAAATTCAAAAATGAAGATAAATAATAAAAAAAAAATATTTTTTTATTATTTATCTTCATTTTTGAATTTTATATCCCAAGACAAATTAAAAAAATCCGATATTTAATAAATTAATAAAAAGCCGTGTGGCACTCGGAGACTGCCGCGGTAAAGCTATTGCATAGCATTTTTTATCAACTTATGCAATTACAATTATATATTTATTTTATTTATGCGGTATTTTTTTTCTTTGTTTTTTTTTGATATTAATTCAAGTTACACTTTGAGCGTCGTGGCCGATAAAAAAACAAATTTTTTCTTTTATTAAATAAATGAGATGTTAGTATTGTTCAGGAATATTTAATAAATGCACTTCGTTTATTCATATTTAAAACACTCTGTACACAAATTATACGAGTACAGATATTCACTGTTGTACGTAGATGATAAATACCTATACACCTATATACTTTCTCTTAAACAGCTGATTACGGTAGTTTTCCAATACAACCAATGCCAGCGGGTTGCTGAACTAAAGAGACAATCGTGATATTTCAAAAAGTCATTAAAAGTTCTGGTATTTATCGATAGATGGAAAAACTAAAAAGTATCACCGCTGTGCCGGTCGGAGTGGGGGGTGTTAGGTTTTTTTCGTTACGGAATTTCTGGATTCGGTCTCCACGCTCAAGGCCCGCGATAGAAGCTATGCAATAGCTTAAAAACTTCCAAAATCCAAAAAGTATTTAGATTTTTTGAAAACAAAGAAATGATATTTCTTTGTTTTCAAATCGATATTAAAAATTAGCTGTCATTTGTATGGTAATATTAGACGTCAGTGGCTGCAAGAATTTGGAAACTCTATTAATTGCAAGTTTTAGTAGAGCTAAGTTATAAGAAGAAGCAAGGTATAATTAAAAAGTACCTAAATAGAATCGTAGACATTTTGTAAAAATGTTTGCTTTCTTAATAACTAACTATGTGTCCTAAGTACTGATCCCCTGGTAGGGAAAACTTTTTAAGCAAAGAAAAATAGAATGATTAGGAGCCATACAAAAAACCATCGCATGATGATAGATGCTTATCGTATTGTAATTCATTATTAATTGCTTCTGAAATGTAAATATATTATAAACATATTATATCTACGTTTTTGTATCTTTCATCATGAAGATTATTTGATTTTAATCTCTTAAAAGTTAAAAGATGAAAACTTTTGTTTACAGTAACAAAGCAAAATTTTTATTGTCACTCGATCATAGATTACACAAAAACGCGTCATCTTTTTTTCTTTTTTTGGGCAGATACTAAGATTATTTAAGATTATTTTGTTTATACAGCTTTCTGTGTTGCTAGTTTCGACTATACTACAAATGCTTCCGATTTTTACGCATATATATTACTAGCTGTTGCCTGCGACTTTGTCCGCGCGGACTTCGTTTACTCCGCACTGCTCCTCTCCCATAGGTGATAGCGTGATAATATGTAGCATATATGTTGACCCGACCTGTTAGTAATATTCATGCAAAATTTGAAGTAAATCCATGCAGTACTTTTTGGTTTTACCCCGGACATACATACAGACAAACAGATAAACAGACATACAGACAAACAGACATACAGACAAACAGACAAACAGACAAACAGACAAACAGACAAACAGACAAACAGACAAACAGACAAACAGACAAACAGACAAACAGACAAACAGACAAACAGACAAACAGACAAACAGACAAACAGACAAACAGACAAACAGACAAACAGACAAACAGACAAACAGACAAACAGACAAACAGACAAACAGACAAACAGACAAACAGACAAACAGACAAACAGACAAACAGACAACCAGACAAACAGACAAACAGACAAACAGACAAACAGACAAACAGACAAACAGACAAACAGACAAACAGACAAACAGACAAACAGACAAACAGACAAACAGACAAACAGACAAACAGACAAACAGACAAACAGACAAACAGACAAACAGACAAACGGACAAACGGACAAACGGACAAACGGACAAACGGACAAACGGACAAACGGACAAACGGACAAACGGACAAACGGACAAACGGACAAACGGACAAACGGACAAACGGACAAACGGACAAACGGACAAACGGACAAACGGACAAACGGACAAACGGACAAACGGACAAACGGACAAAC